>OX104120.1:7440260-8907188 GCA_944474755.1 Limnoperna fortunei
GCCATATAAGCAAAGAAATGATGTCTGAACCTCCCTCAAGTTTCTTTTTAAGAATTTAATGCATTCTTTTGACCAAGCACATTTTTATCCTGAAACGTTACCACTGAGAGCATTTTTTGCCATATAAGCAAATAATTGATCTCTAAACCTCCCCTAAGTTTCTGCATATATATAAATTGTTACTTTTACTTTTGAGTTTCCTATGTTTCTATGGTACTACTGTTCAGAAAGCTATAAAATCAGAACTCTTGAAAAAATTCAAATTTCCAAAATATTAGTTACCAACATTAAAAGTCCAGGAACTTGGAATTATTTTACTTAGTTAGTACATATGTGTGTACTGTGTATTAAGGTTGAACTTACTAACATCTTGTTTTTTTTGGTTTAAATGGGGTTTAGTGCCACTTTCAGGAATTTATGGCATCAAGTTTTTATTGGGGAGAAATCATGAGTACTCATTCAAAACCTTGGACCATTAGCGAAAACTAGCATTCTTGGTCAATTAAGTTTGGGCACGAGCAGTACACCATTGTCTGTAGATATTGTGTATGAATGAATTCTGTCAGAACTGAATTAATACCAGAGTAGTTCAAGAATCCTCTGCCGCCCAACGTTTTTTTTAGACTTTGATGGGAGCGTGAGACGTCAGAGAGCTCTCCATAGACACAACAGCTGATTTTGTGACTCTGGTCCGAGACGGCACGTTTCACAATCTCCAGATGTTAAAAACATGTTTGTATGGTTCCACTATATATAAATTGCTTCTCGAGATATTTTTCTTTGTGAAAATCATCATTTGACTACTTTTCTAACCTCGTTTTCATCACAACCCCAAAAATGAAAGTAAATGGCGGAAAGAATGTGTGTTATGGAAAACGCTAGTAGAAATGGACATAATTAGGTTGATTGTAGGTTAGATGATGAATTTATTTCGTGGAGAAAATTATCTTATGAAACAATTTATATATAGTTAATTTTAAAAACATTGAGGGAATGTTAAATGTGCTGACCCATGTCACAGAATCTGCTGTTTTGTCTATGGAGAGCTCTTTGATGTACCATGCTCCCATCAAAGTCTATAAAAAGCCTTGCACAGCAGAGGATTCTTTGACTAAAGCCAGAGGCTCTCAAAAGCCTGTAATGCTCCAGCCAACTTCTGAAAAACCTTTTATAATTACCATATAAGTCATTAATTTTTTGCAAATTTTGATTTTAAATGCTTAAGTGAGACTGGTTCTTTCAGCTGTTTATGTGTATTTCTCATATGGTTCTATGTTTCATGGTGATGGCCATCTTGTATCTAGGGTCAGCACGAAACACTCCACTTTAGTAGAGAACCATTTGATATATATTTCTTAAATATCACAATTCCTTCTACCAAGTGGTTTGTCAAACAAGGAGTATTCACAATTTAGCCAATCAGGATGCTTTATAGCTCTGGTTGCATCTCCAATAGGCAGGAGAAACTTATAAGGAATAAAAAAACTATTTTTGCATAATTTGGGTTCTAATGTATAGAACAGCTTCTGCGAACAAGCCCTATGTACATTTTTCTCATGTTAAGCTATGTTCCAGTGTCGGCCTTCATGATGGGCTCAAAAACTTTTAAGTTTGTAGAGGATCATCTTAGATATATTTTCACACTATCACACTATCATAAATCAATTTGCAAAGCAGTTTATGAGAAGAAAATCTTGAAGTTTTTGGCCAATCAGAAAGCATCAGTGGTTTCGGCAGCCAAGTTTGATTCCAGTTGGCTGTTATTTTTGAGAAGAAGCTTGAAATGTGAACCTTTTTTTTTGCATATGTCCTGTATGCCCAGTGATGAGAATGGCTCACCTGACCCTTCGTGTCCTTGGGTAGCAACATGACCAGTTTGCATGTGACATTAACAAGTCTCCAATTATCATGCAACCTGTACATATATAAGGTGGTTAGTGTTTTGAAACAAAGAAGTCCAAAGTCTAACTCAATTTTAGGCCAACCAAAAGACAGTATGTTCAAATTTGTCATTGGTGCAGATTTTTAATACTTTTTTTCTTGATTTTAACACGTTTAATGACCTCATTCAGCTTGCAGAAATTGTAAAATTGTTTCAAAGGAAAATAAACAATGTTTTTGTTTCTTAATTGTATTGGAATAAAATACTTTGAAGAATATAAACTACTGCTTAGTCATAACAAACTTGTTTGACCTTATCAATTTAAGATCATCTTCAGCAAAATGTTTTAATCTTTGTTAAAAGGATGTTTTGCATTATGTTGTACTTAGCTGTTGAATCATGCTATTTAATTATTGAAGAATTAACAGAAAATGATGGTGTTTTGTTACGTTAGTGATGTTTCTGTTTGACAACAGATTTTTTATGTCTGAATGAATTAAACAAGCATCAACATCAGCTTTGTTTAATCAAGAGTAACACAGTCACAAATTATGGAGGTTATTTAACATTTTAACCTGTCACAGTTGCTTAGAATGGAGCTCAGTTATGTCATAAATTCAATGGAGAGATGTTATACTGTATTTGTCTATAACAGAAAGATTTAAATTCCATTTGTTAATTGATAATTCCTGCTGGTAGCTTAAGTTCCCCATCATGTAAACAGATTATATAGGCTTGTGTCAGTTTTTTAATACTCGGAAAGCGTCTGTGTCAGTCTTTGTTTTTCTGCCACTGATATCAAATTGAAATATAATTCAATAATAAACTGTGAAGATAACATGGATATTATTAAATGATGTTCATCTTAACAGTTGCTTGTGATTACTTCCCTTAGTATACTTCAAATCTATTATAATGATATGATAATGAACAACATGTACACTGCCACTAATGTGAATTTTTCTTTTTCCACTTGCTCATAGTAAAAGTAACTACAAGATGGGAAACATTTCTAGTGGACATGTTTTTTGGTTTGCCAAAAAAAAAACCTGCAAGAATAATCCACTGAAAAGGGAAGATGGGCATTAATTATTGTTATTTATAACAAAATATGGAGTTGAAATAGAATGAATATTGGACAACTTAAAACAAATGGAAAAAAACTTATGTGAACTTCATAAGTATATATAATTGCCCATAAAACATTCTATTATTGTAATATACAGGTCATAGCTGGTGACAGACAAGGACACACTGTGTTTAGTTTAATTAGAATGTATGTATTTCAGCAAACTAATGTTTCACCCATTATTCACAATTTTTTTTCAGATAAGATGGACCAATAGTTGATGCAGACCAAATGAAAAAGAAAATTTAAGTAGCCAACCGGATGACTTTCGCTGGATATGTTTTCAATATGTTTGAAAAAATGTCACATTTATACAAACATTTGTTTTTGCAAAATTATGATGTATCAGTTAGTCAGTTAATCTTTTGTTAAAGGTAAAAGTGTAGTTATATTGGGTGTTTATAAGCATAGCTGTCGTTATACCAGGACAGTAAGATGGATATGGCCAAACATTGGCTGATGCCCAAAAAATCATTTCATTTCAGTTGAAATTGTTCTTGAAAATTTCCTTCTGAATTGAGGGAAAGATAATTGTTCTTTACTTAGACAGCATAATAATAAACAAATGTCTTTTACACTTTTTTAAATAATTTTGTATTTATTTAAAAAAAATGGTTTAAATCCATTTAACATGTGTATTGGTACAAGAACAAAACGGTTTGCATTCATTGTTCTCTCATAGATATGTAGGGTGAGAGATAGGCTACAGCATTTTATACGCAAAACATGTTCTATTTGAGCCATCATCATTCAAAATCTTTGTGACACTAAAAGGTACACAATTTGAAAAAATCCTTTGTTAATGAATAATTTGTTGTACTTATATGTTGTAAATAACATTTGATCTTAGATCATCTTCACAACATTTTTCTGCATTCATTAAATAAGAATTTATTCAATTTTGTCTCTGGAACTATAGCTCTATCTCACCATGTCTACATTTCTTAATGTAAACAAATCTTATTTAGCATCTGAAAGAGTTCTGAATGAAAGCTGATAATTGGTCAGGCACATCATCCGAGGTCTTTAATTGAGTTATGAACAAGTCAGAACATGAACATGAGGTCAGGATTGCATAAATTTGTTTGTAGGTGGCCAAGACTTGGCATGTGAGATTAAATACCCATACCTGTCTCAGGTCACTTTAGAAGCTGGACATTATGCCAGGAGTAAAAAAAATTGGAAACACATAAATGGAGAATAATATTAAAACCATATGTGATTAGTTACCTGTGTAATAACAACTGATTTTTTTCTAAATTTCTTTCTTTTTTTGTACAAAATCTGTCTTGTTAAAGCAGTATTAAGATATGTATCTTAATTCATTGGGTGTTTTTACAGATTATTGTGCTTATTAGTATACAATACTGTACTCTTTTTTTCGCAAAATACTGTATGTACAAAAGAGGTGCAGATTTCACAAATGCTAGTGCATTGACACAAATGATGGTATTCATTCTCTACAAGTTTTCGCTGTGTGTTTAATAGTAAAGTGCAATTGCAATTAATTTGTTGACATCTAAAGATAAATGGTGTATTTAGTGTAAAGATATATGTTATGTATGACATTTGTGCAATAGAAGATTGTTATGTTGTTGTTGGTAACAGAATTAGCCAGGATGGGGTCAAAGTTTTTTAAACCAATCATTGGTGTTGTATTATTGTGCTTTTAACAAAACTATGACCTCATTTATGAATAGATAGTTCTGTTTGTATTGTTATTGTAAAAATTGTTATAGTTTTATAATTGTTCTGCATTACAAGGATAGTTTGGTGTTACAGTATATAATGTTTCTTAAATAAATACAAATTGGTACATACTGTTTATTTAATGAATACACATTTATTATAAACAAAAACAAAAGCATGATGATCAAGTATTGTTTCTTTTAATTTTTATAATGGTATTTTTTATTTGCTCCCCAAGTTATAGTGATTGATGAGGAATTATTCAAGATAATAGTAGCTCATTTTCATGTGATTGTGCTTTGTTCAATATTGATGCAAAGGATGATCAGCTTTAAGTTTTTTATAACTAAAACTAAAAAATAGATCGTACTTTGCATCAATAATTAAAAAACTTTAATTACCTCTAAATGTAGTTAACTATTATATAAGGTTACCTCCCAGAAGTCTTTTCAGAAAAAATAATATGTAGTTAAGAATAATATTTTCTTATCTTTCGAAAATAGGATTAGTTTACACTTATTTCCAAATCATATAACTAAAGAATTTTATTGAACATTTATCCTGTCATCCACCCACATGATACAAAGACTCCTCGAGTAGCTGTAATTTGTTATTAAAGACATATCCTACTATTGTTTCTGCGCATTTTGATTTTAAAACATTATTGTTTCGTAATTCGTTTATGACGTCGTCGTCGTCGTCAAAATTCCGCGAAATTTCCATTTCAATTACCGTACTCTTTATGAGGTATTTTAATGAGTAAAAAAGCAATACAGCCTTTTAGAATTTGGGAAAAAAACAAAATTAATCACTTTGCAATAGCAAACATACACAAAAAAAAACTATTTTACTTTCGTGATTGTATTCTGCGCTACAAATCTAGAAAAGATATTGCAGTTTCTACAAAGAAAAACGTGCCCTTTCCTTGCCGCCAATTCTGGCCTATACTTATTTTTCTCAAATATTTTTCCCCCTGATTCGGTGACCATATTTTTTTATCTATTCAATTTGGAGAGTAAGTTATCATCTATCTTCTGTGAAAATATAGTTTTATTATCATAGGTCAGTTTTTTGTGATCTGCGATTTTGTGTATTCGAGTGCATAACAAAAATGGCGGGAACGTATTAATTCCACATTTATGTTCGAAACTTACGTATTTTTAAATAGATTATGGCATAGTTGTTTTCTACATTCAATGAAGCCTTCAAAACAATTTAAGTTGATTCTAACAGTAAACTATGGGAAAAATATAACTAAAATAACACATAATCCTAGTACCCTAAAACAGATGATACAGATGACGTCATAACTTTTTAATACGGTCGGTGACCACTAATTTTTGTTAGCTTTATTTAAAGATTTTGTCATAAGGAAAGTTAAGACAAAATATTAAGAAAATATCATATGAAGATCGAATAGTAGGATATGTCCTTAACCTATGATCTGTACTGGATTTTTAGTTGATGTGTTTTGTTGTATATAGTACTTAAATCAAAAGGTGCTTTCATCATGTTTATTTATATTTATGTTAATACTGGCTTACATTCCCCAATAGATTTCACCAATTTCATTTATTTTTTGTACCTTGACTATAATGTTAAACTTGACCTGTTTTAACAACATATAGTAATGCTTTTATAATTTTGTCACAAATATCGATAAATAATTTTGTAATTTTACATTAATTGTCATCTTGATGGTTCTCATATAGATGTAAAATTTATTTCAGCAAGTTGTACTTTATTTATGACAATAAACGTCTCAAAATATTTATTATTTGCTTGCTTTTGTGACTTTTTCTGTTCTAAACAGTACTAACAGCTAGATTTGAATCAATGTGTGTTGAAGATAACGTATACATACAACACAGAGACCATACTTGTGGTGTTTACATAGCAGTTATAGAACATGTTTGTTCAAATCTTTTTTACTCAATATTCCAGTATCTTACCAGAGACTGTGTTCTTGCCCATTCACCAGTCACAAAAGAATTACATAAACTCCATCTGGAAACTATTAGGGTACCAGTATAATACTTGTATGTAAATACACAAATTCAATGCAAACACTTCACATTCACTTGTGTGGGATTTAATAGACTTTTTACAGTTTATCTTGAAATAAAAACAAGTTTGTCATCTCTTGCAATATAGGGGAAAAACAAAAAGACAGTTTAATGTCACTTATATTGGAAATAGAATTATCCAATTTTATGGACTGGAGTCATAACCTTGCCTCCATTATACATCATATGTCCATCTGTGTATTTATACAAACATCAATGTTTAGTGATGTCACTACTGTATCCATGTGTTTCCAAGAATTCTCCCTGGTTAGGGGGCAGTGAAAACAAACTTCAGTTGCAATGTGTCCATGTGTCGCCAAGAATTCTCCATGGTTAGGGGGCATTAAAAACAAACTTCTATAATTCAATATAGTGTAGCTATGCCCCAATATTGCTGAGTATTTGACATTCTGACTAATCAACAGAATACTAAGCCTTAGAAAATTAAATCCTTAATTAATTACTCATTGTTTATATATTTAGTGACTGTTTGTTGTTATTGTTTAACACAATTATTGTTAAATGTGAAATGAGATTTTTGTTTTACTATTTTATTCATTATTACAGATAGTTTTTTAATTAAAAATAAATACAGGTATAATTATGTAATTGGTATTCACAAAATATGAAATCAGTTTCACTCAATTTTCAATTATGCTGTAATGTAATTGTATTTGTCCTTGAACAGCTGCAGTCATGATTTTGTTTTCACCAATGTTGCCAGCATCGTTTTTTTTACAAAAGACCATTCAATGGTAGTAACTAATGACCTAATTTACTTATATGTTTATGTTTGCTTGTTTTTAAATAGTACATATATACAAATAATTTTCAAATAACAAATTTGTTGTGTAACTGATCAAGACAGTGCAGTTTCCATGAAAACAGAAATGAACAACAAATAAAGTATAGATAAAACACAAACTGTTGGGTTTTTTCTTAGATACTTAAAACATGGCCACGTTAATCTGAATATTTTTTTCTTGATGCATTTTAGAATGTGCAGCTTGTGGTTCTTCCTGCAAGTATTGTAAGAAATGGCATGTAAAATGTTCTTTATTTTTATGTTTTTTGTACAGTCTGAAAAATCCTACGCTTCTGGATAATCTTGGGCATACTAATAACTTTGTCTAGACCGTTTGGACTAGTACACGGTCAGGATCTGAACCCATCACATTTTTAGCTCACCTAACCGGATCACATTTTTAGCTCACCTAACCGGAAGGGTCATGTGAACTATTGTCATCACTTTCCATCTATCGTTGTCAGCAGCATCTGTAAACTTTTTACACTTTAATCTTGTCCGAAATTCATGTTTTGAATGCTAACTGTAGTGGATTTTTGTTCAACAAACGTGGTAAAGCATGTTTTCTTGGCACCGGTCTAAAGCAGAATGAAAAGCATGAAATATCTTAGTGTATGGTGATTAAAATAGAGGTTTTGTAACTCGGCTTGTCCGTCTTGAGTAACCGGCAAGCAGTCCAGAAAGTCATGCATGTAGTACATGTTTTAAAATTTGAATTTGATATAGAACATAGATTTTAAGAGAAAAACTAAAATATTTTTATGATATTTATGTGAATTGGAAAGATTTGACGACAATAGTTGCTACAGAAACGATGTTACCATTTTTGTGTAATTCTTCTCTTACATTGGCATCAGGACTGGAAAAAACATTCGATGACTAAAATTATTTTGCTTCTCTTAATCTCCTCAGTGTATAATGAAACCCAGTTAAAAACGGGCCGAGCTGTAGATAACTTGTATATACATTATTGTGTGTTGGTATTGAAAATCACAAAAAAACAAACAAAATACAATCAACCGTTACAAACGTTTTCTCATCGATAATATATACAGAAAGATGTATTTCTTGATATCAATAATTTATGATATATAGTGGCAGTTGGCTGGTTTATTCGTTTCATTCTATCGTGAAGCCATTATATTAAATTTTGCTGCGCTTTTGTGTCTGTATAATGAAGTTAAGTTAGTATCCATAATAAGAGTAAATAAAATTGCAGGAGTAAATAGAAACGCAAGTCTGTCGTTCCTTTTTAGAAGTAAAACAGCTGTTTTTCTACGATTAAGCCATAAAAAGAAGGACAGATGCGAGAAAAACATGTTTTAAGTACTCCAATTGTATACAACTTTATCTCCTTTATTTGTCCCAAATATTTGCAAAGATGAGACGTGCCTCGTGTAGCAAGAGAAAAATTTTCTATTTAATATCATTAAACTTGTAACTTTCGGAACTTCTTTATTCTCATTCATTACTTCTCGTCAGTTTTAATCAACGGATAAATTAAGTCGAACGTCGCGCACGTGCAAGAGATTACAACCATCGAAAAACAAGTTCTCTGTTGATTAAAAAAATTCACAAATGCACGCGATGGATGATCACACACGCGCGTGCTGTGGTTAATACGTCAGAGGACAACGCCATAGTAATCAGATATTTCTAATAATAAACATTTATTCAAATTATAGTTATTCAATTGCCAGAAATTAAAGCAGACGATCACTCCAGAACAGGAACTGAATAAGACGCTTTTCCTTAGTTTATCAGTGTCAGTTTTTGTGTTGTGTCCTAATGTCAAATCTGATAACAAGGGGAAAATAAGCGTATCTTTGCGACCGTGGTAAAACTAACGATTTTTATTGTTGAAGATAACATGATTTCCTTTTTCATAACCCACAGCGGACAGAGAAAGATAGAATACATATATTATTGCAATATAATGTTAATATATGTATACAGTCACGGTTACAAAAATATGTACAATTGCAAAATTGCACAGGTTACTGTAAGTTATTTATAAAATAAAATAAGCTTTTGACTTTTGAGTCTTGTCAGTTTCAATCTTCAGTCCTTAAATCAAGAAATTTCAGTCATCAATGGATACGATATAACGGAAAAGGCAAATTTGGTAATTGTTATTTATACTTAGACAGTCGTAGCTTCCAAATTTTGGTCTGTGATATATAAAATTTGATTATTGATGGTTTATCTGGCTTACAAATCTCACTGCATCGACTTATTGAATCACTTGATGTTTGCTCTAAGTGCAGCAGTATTTTAGCTATAACCAGGACAAGAACAAGTTACCGAACAATAAATCTATTAGAAGTGATGGACCACCGGACAAATAGGCATATAATGAGAAGTGATGGACCAACGAACAAATAGGCAGATAATGAGAAGTGATGGACCACCGGATAAATAGGAATACAATGAGAAGTGATGGACCAGCGGACAAATAGGCAGATAATGAGAAGTGATGGACCAACGAACAAATAGATAAATAATGAGAAGTGATGGACCACCGGACAAATAGGCATACAATGAGAAGTGATGGACCAGCGGACAAATAGGCAGATAATGAGAAATGATGGACCAACGGACAAATAGGCAGATAATAAGAAGTGATTGAACACCGGAGAAATTGGCAGATAATAAGAAGTGATGGAACACCGGACAAATAGGCTGATAATGAGAAGTGATGGACCAGCGGACAAATAGGCAGGTAATAGGAAGTGATGAACAACCGAACAAATAGGCTAATAATGAGAAGTGATGGACCAGCGGACAAATAGGTAGATAATGAGAAGTGATGGACCAACGGACAAATAGGCAGATATTGAGAAGTGATGGACCACCGGACAAATAGGATGGTATTGAAAAGTGATGAACCACCGGACAAATAGGCAGATAATAAGAAGTGATGGAACACCGGACAAATAGGCTGATAATGAGAAGTGATGGACCAGCGGACAAATAGGTAGATAATGAGAAGTGATGGACCAACGGACAAATAGGCAGATATTGAGAAGTGATGGACCACCGGACAAATAGGATGGTATTGAAAAGTGATGAACCACCGGACAAATAGGCAGATAATGAGAAGTGATGGACCAACGGACAAATAGGCAGATATTGAGAAGTGATGGACCACCGAACAAATAGTCAGATATTGAGAAGTGATGGAACACAGGGCAAATAGGCAGATAATGAGAAGTGATGGACCACCGGACAAATAGTCAGATAATGAGAAGTGATGGAACACAGGACAAATAGGTAGATAAGGAGAAATGATGGACCAACGGATGGACCACCGGAAAAATTGGCAGACAATGAGAAGCGATGGACCAGCTGACAAATAGGCAAATAATGAGAAGTGTTGGACCACCGGACAAATAGGCTGATATTGAGAAGTGATGAACCACCGGACAAATAGGCAAGTAATGAAAAGTGATGGAACACCGGACAAATAGTCAGATAATGAGAAGTGATGGAACACCGGACAAATAGGTAGATAAGGAGAAGTGATGGACCAACGGACAAATAGGCTGATATTGAGAAGTGATGGACCAACGGACAAATAGGCTGATATTGAGAAGTGATGGACCACCGGAAAAATAGGCAGATAATGAGAAGTGTTGGACCACCGGACAAATAGGCAGGTAATAGGAAGTGATGGACCACCGGACAAATAGGCAGGTAATAGGAAGTGGTGGACCACCGGACATATAGGCAGATAATAAGAAGTGATGGACCAGCGGAAAAATAGGCAGATAATGAGAAGTGATGGACCAACGGACAAATAGGCAGATAATAATAAGTGATGGACCACCGGACAAATAGGAAGGATAATCAGAAGCGATGGACCACCGGACAAATAGGCATATAATAAGAAGTGATGGACTACCGGACAAATAGGCAGACCATGAGAACTGATGGACCAACGGACAAATAGGCAGATTTTGAGAAGTGGTGGACCACCGGACAAATAGGCAGATAATGAGAAGTGATGGACCAGCGGACAAATAGGCTGATAATGCGTCAGAGGACAACGCCATAGTAATCAGATATTTCTAATAATAAACATTTATTCAAATTATAGTTATTCAATTGGCAGAAATTAAAGCAGACGATCACTCCAGAACAGGAACTGAATAAGACGCCTTTCCTTAGTTTATCAGTGTCAGTTTTTGTGTTGTGTCATAATGTCATATCTGATAACAAGGGGAAAATAAGCGTATCTTTGCGACCGTGGTAAAACTAACGATTTTTATTGTTGAAGATAACATGATTTCCTTTTTTATAACCCACAGCGGACAGAGAAAGATAAAATACATTAATTATTGCAATATAATGTTAATATATGTATACAGTCACGGTTACACAAATATGCACAATTGCAAAATTGCACAGGTTAAGTTATTTATAAAATAAAAATTAGCTTTTGACTTTTGAGTCTTGTCAGTTTCAATCTTCAGTCCTTAAATCAAGAAATCTCAGTCATCAATGGATACGATATAACGGAAAAGGCAAATTTGGTAATTGTTATTTATACTTAGCCAGTCGTAGCTTAAAATTTGATTATTGATGGTTTATCTGGCTTACACATCTCACTGCATCGACTTATTGAATCACTTGATGTTTGCTCTACGTGCAGCAGTATTTTAGCTATAACCAGGACAAGAACAAGTTACCGAACAATAAATCTATAAGAAGTGATGGACCAGCGGACAAATAGGCAGATAATGAGAAGTGATGGACCACCGGACAAATAGGCATATAATGAGAAGTGATGGACCAACGAACAAATAGGCAGATAATGAGAAGTGATGGAACACCGGACAAATAGGCATACAATGAGAAGTGATGGACCAGCGGACAAATAGGCTGATATTGAGAAGTGATGGACCAGCGGACAAATAAGCAGATAATGAGAAGTGATGGACCGGCGGACAAATAGGCAGATAATGTGAAGTGTTGGACCACCGGACAAATAGGAATACAATGAGAAGTGATGGACCAGCGGACAAATAGGCAGATAATGAGAAGTGATGGACCAACGAACAAATAGGCAGATAATGAGAAGTGATGGACCAGCGGACTAATAGGCAAATAATGAGAAGTGATGGACCAGCGGACAAATAGGCAGATTATGAGAAGTGATGGACCAACGGACAAATAGGCTGATATTGAGAAGTGATGGACCAACGGACAAATAGGCTGATATTGAGAAGTGATGGACCAGCGGACAAATAGGCAGATAATGAGAAGTGATGGACCGGCGGACAAATAGGCAGATAATGTGAAGTGTTGGACCACCGGACAAATAGGCAGATAATGAGAAGTGATGGACCAACGGACAAATAGGCAGGTAAAAAGAAGTGATGTACCACCGGACAAATTGGCAGGTAATGAGAAGTGATGGACCAGCGGACAAATAGACAGATAATGAGAAGTGATGGACCAACGGACAAATAGGCAGGTAATGAGAAGTGATTGAACACCGGACAAATAGGCAGATATTGAGAAGTGATGGAACACCGGACAAATAGACAGATAATGAGTAGTGATGGACCAACGGACTAATAGGCTGATAATGAGAAGTGTTGGACCACCGGACAAATAGGCTGATAATGAGAAGTGATGGACCAGCGGACAAATAGGTAGATAATGAGAAGTGAGGGACCAACGGACAAATAGGCAGATAATGAGAAGTGATGGACCAGCGGACAAATAGGATGGTAATGAGAAGTGTTGGACCACGGGACAAATAGGCAGATATTGACAAGTGATGGACCGCCGGACAAATAGGCAAGTAATGAAAAGTGATGGACCACCGGACAAATAGTCAGATAATGAGAAGTGATGGACCAGCAGACAAATAGGCAGATAATGAGAAGTGATGGACCAGCGGACTAATAGGCAGATAATGAGAAGTGATGGACCAACGGATAAATTGGCAGGTTAAGGGAAGTGTTGGACCACCGGACAAATAGGCTGATAATGAGAAGTGATGGACCAGCGGACAAATTGGCAGACAATGAGAAGTGATGGACCAACGGACAAATAGGCAGGTAAAAAGAAGTGATGTACCACCGGAAAAATTGGCAGGTAATGAGAAGTGATGGACCAGCTGACAAATAGGCTGATAATGAGAAGTGTTGGACCAACGAACAAATAGGCAGATAATAAGAAGTGATGGAACACCGGACAAATAGGCAGATATTGAGAAGTGATGGAACACCGGACAAATAGACAGATAATGAGAAGTGATGGACTAACTGACAAATAGGCTGATATTGAGAAGTGATGGACCACCGGACAAATAGGCAGATAATGAGAAGTGATGGACTAGAGGACAAAAAGGCAGATAATGAGAAGTGTTGGACCACCGGACAAATAGGCTGATATTGAGAAGTGATGGACCAGTGGACAAATAGGCAGGTTATGAGAAGTGATGGATTAGTGGACAAATAGGCAGATAATGAGAAGTGATGGACCAGCGGATAAATAGGTAGATAATGAGAAGTGATGGACCAACGGACAAATAGGCAGGTTATGAGAAGTGATGGACCAGCGGACAAATAGGCAGATAATGAGAAGTGATGGAACACAGGACAAATAGGTAGATAAGGAGAAGTGATGGACCAACGGACAAATAGACTGATATTGAGAAGTGATGGACAACCGGAAAAATAGGCAGACAATTAGAAGCGATGGACCATTGGACAAATAGGCAAATAATGAGAAGTGATGGACCAGCGTACACATAGGCAGATTATGAGAAGTGATGGACCAACGGAAAAATAGGCTGATATTGAGAAGTTGTGGACCCCCGGACAAATAGGCAGATAATGAGAAGTGATGGACCAGCGGACAAATAGGCAGATATTGAGAAGTGTTGGACCACCGGACAAATAGGCAGGTAATAGGAAATGATGGACCACCGGAAATATAGGCGGATAATGAGAAGTGATGGACCAACGGACAAATAGGCAGATAATGAGAAGTGATGGACCACCGGACAAATAGGAAGGATAATGAGAAGCGATGGACCACCGGACAAATAGGCAGATAATAAGAAGTGATGGACTACCGGACAAATAGGCAGACCATGAGAACTGATGGACCACCGGACAAATAGGCAGATATTGAGAAGTGGTGGACCACCGGACAAATAGGCAAATAATGAGAAGTGATGGACCACCGGACAAATAGGCAGACAATGAGAACTAATGGACCACCGGACAAACAAGCAGATAGTGAGAAGTGATGGACCAACAGACAAATAGGCAGATCATTATGAATTTTATTGTTTGTAGTTATGGATAGAGGCGGAAAAGTTTTCCTTTTGTAGCGGCTGCAACAAGCATACTTTCATCGACACTTACAAACGTGTCCATTTGCGTGCTGTAATAGTGGCACTGTCCAAAAATGCCACCCACTATGATCTGCTGTCAGGCCTCGCTTATATTCGCCACCAGAGCACGCGCTGGGAGCACAGAACCCAATCAACTTCTGTATTCTTCGTGAAATGTTACGGATATCTGGAGTAGAAGAAACTACACACAAATTAATAGCATGATGTAGAATTGTACCAAAAATTTTAGGAACTTGCTACAGCTACAAAAACTAGTTTCTTTAGCAATAAATTCCTTTATGATAAAATATTTAGTACATTCTATCATAACACATAAAACAACAGTTTAAATTGTTGCAGTAGATTACTGCACGCGTTTTGTTATTTAAAAATGAACCTACTTGATCTTACAGAAAATAACGAATAAACGCAACTTGCTCTCAATTTTCTTGTTTCTCTAATATCTTAGTGTCATTTAAACCAGCTTCACATAATACTAATGTAGAGAACATGAAACTGCACTTTTTTCAGTATTACGATCTACGGGTGGTCGTTTACAACTCAAAGGTAACATACGAAAAAATATACAGCTTGAATTCAGTCATGTCGTCTGAAAAGGGCAATATGATCAAAAACGTTTCTTATCAAATCAAAAATAGTTTAAGCTTCCTTTCCTTTAATATAAATTTAGATACTATGAAATTTCAATTGCCATAAACTTCAATTTGACGTTGTCATCAAAATGATTTCATCTCTAAAGTATAAAAGCATCAAAACAACCTTCAATTTCAATAAAAGCAATTTACAAGTTCTAATTGGTTAGTTATGATACAGATTAATACCACAAAATATACAAACCATCACACCCTGGTGAGAACGATTTTGTTATTCATCTTATTTGGAGGAAATGTGTCGGTAACGTTACACTGTTTTGCGTCAGTTTTTAACAGATTAATAAAGACTGCTATTTGTAAAATTGTTGAAATTGTAAATGAATTCAGGGTGGCCACTCAAAGAATCGTCATTTACCGTGACACAATACAAGTAACACCAACGGATTAAATTTTCGAATTCAATTTCCTATGTCAGAGGTTGAAGCCTTATTTGCATAAAAATAGTTAGGAACTTATACCCCCTGTCAAGCATTGGTTTTACAATATCGAAAATGTTAATATCCGGTTATGGGACACGAGTTTATATTAATATAACCACACTTTACAATACGAAACTTGTAAAGAAAGAAATAAATTTGCCTTTTAAAACCACTGTCATTAAAAGGAACAAGAAATTAAGAGATATCTTTTATATTGTGATTGGCGAATTTATACTAAAAGATATCAATAATATTGTCGAATTACGATGTGTTTTTATTGTATAGGTCTAGGCGCTTACAGCAAAGACTACTTGCGCCAAACAAGAATAATTCTGGATGTCGATAGTTCAAGAGGTATTGAGTTATTTTTAGCGGTTATGTTTGCAAGCAATTATAATGTTTGCAACAGTCACTAATTCTTGCATCATTATTAGCAAAAAAGTCAGTTTAAAACAAATGAAACATCTGTAGTGCTATCAGGCAAATTATTTGTAGTGCTATCAGGCAGGTTATTTGCCACGTGTATGTTTCGTCCCGAGTTATACCACGTCGCAAATAGACAGTGGTTGTAAAAGGAAGTGACACGGCAGTTATAGACGTGACAAACAACTGACATGTTGACACGGAGATGTCAACTGATATTTCAAAATGAACTGCTCTTAAACAGCGGTTCCTTCCGGCTACTGCAGATTTCAACCAATACTGGTATTTCATTGTTTTAATCATATGCATATGCAAACTAAAGAAAGCCATCCGTTGTTTGTCGATTTGCAATAGTTACATTTTATAAGAACGATTGCTAGTCGGCAGCAAACCCCTCGTTCAGTACGGATAAGGTAAAGAAGCTTGGAATTGAATTGTATCAATAGAGATACTATGGTGTATGCACGGTGCAAGATTAAAGCAACATAAATGGCCATCATTAAATAAATATGGTCGTTTGTCACCAAGGCTTTTTAAATACTTTTTAAAAAATGGGATTATGCATTAAAGCAATTATAATGACATCAAGGTAATCCTATGTATATATAAAGATGGGTATATATGCAACACAGGTAGATAGCCAACTAGGGTAATGATCTGTTGTAGTTTGGCCATTTTAAATATCAACGGAATTTAACGTATTACCAAGCCGACCATTTCGTGGTTTCCCAACTAATCCTTCAGACTTCTGTTTAGTATGCTCTGCTTTCTATGTCGAACAACCTTTTGGTCCAGTCTGGGACTAGTTGGGTATATTCAAGGTTAAATAGCCACTTGCAGTCAGAACATCGCAAACACATTCTAAAAGTGATAACAACAACAATAATAATAATATTGTTAACAATAATAATAACGATAATAATAATAATAATAATAATAATAGTAGCAGTAGTAGTAGTAGTAGTAGTAGTAGTAGTAGTAGCAACACTGTGTTGGGATGCCAACACAGAGATCTACCAAACGAAGCCCAAAATGAGTTTCAAAATAAAAAAATTAAAAGCTGATTGTACAACTTCTGCTCCAGTATTCTCACAAAAGTTTGCAGACATCACATCTTTAGGAAAACGGACGGAAAATAATGAACGGTAAGAAATACAGAAATAAACAAGAATAATATCTATTGCTGATTGTGATTACAAGCAAACAAAGTCCCCTCCCGTCTACAAAGTCAGTCACATGACATTTTTAGTTTGTGCATCTACCTACAAACCAAATTTCGTTGAAGTCGGACAAAGTTGAAGTGTGGGGTAGTCAATAGTCATGATAGTCAACTGCAAAAGTGTAACAATTTTCATTGACATTGTCCTAGCCAATGTGTACATTTATTTTCAACGGCAGCCATTTTGAAAAATCTAAAGCCGATGTGCACAACTAGATATGGCACTTAAGGTTTGTGCAAAGTTTTATGAAGCTATAATGTTTACCAAATATTTATGACAATGAACCCTATACTGTTCAGAAAAAGTTATCTGAAATTTTAATCAAGTTGAATCTCAAACGGAAAATATAATGTACGTGTGTTCAGCAGTATAAGGATTAACAGTTTCAATTGCATCTTGTTTCTGGCTGTTGTCATTTGAAACATCTTATTTTTTAATTTCAATATGTTATTTATCGCTTCATTTATTTTGTGTCAGTATTTCATCATATTTACATCCTACATCTAGAATAAAAATTAATCCGCGTTAAACCTTTTGTGACATTTCTACACACGCAAAAGAAATTAGATCCTATGTTTTTGTTTGATTTAAAAATAATTTTCTGCTAATTCATTGTTGACAATAATTAGGATATCAATTGCATTTATACATATAACTATTGAGTGAAATACTAAAACATGTAATCTTTTAATCACATGTCAATACACAACGTGTGTTTATTCATGCCAAATTCGACAGCTATTCACAAATGCAGAATTTAATTAGGAAACCTGTCATTAACAGTAGATATTCCAGATTCGTTAAAATATTTTATTTTTAATAATCTTTGTTATTATTTCTTCATTATACTCCATAAAACTGGACGTACGAAAAGATTACTTTGTTTTTGGTTATTAAAACTTAGCACTGCCTTAAACATTTAATTAGATTTATGTTGAATTGTTGTTTATTAACTTGAGGCCATCATTGTAATTTTTTTGACTTGGTAAAGACATAAAATGTTATCTAAGATTTTTTTTGCTAACTTTATTTACTTGAGGCCATCCTTGTAATTTTTTTGACTTGGTAAAGACATAAACTTTTATCTATGTTTTTTTTTCTAACTATACTTAATTTTTGATAATGTTAGAACTCTAGAGAATTTAATCAATAAATTTTATATTTCTCTTCAAAATGTTAAGGATAAAATTTTAATAATAATAATAATAATAATAATAATAATAATAATAATAATAATAATAATAATAATAATAATAATAATAATAATAATAATAATAATAATAATAATAATAATTGTCATAATAATAATAATTTGGTTTATGATTTTGTCGACAAAACAAGTAAACATTCCAAAAATACACCAAGAACAGTATACATTTTTTAATTTTCTCTTATTTTTGAAATATCGAATAAAAGAAAAATGTTTTCGGCGGCATTTTTTTCAAAATTAAAAATTGCGTTTAAAAATCAAATGAAACGTAGATTTTTGACTACAAATTAAACTACAATAATTCATAGAACCATTGTTATGAGATGCACAAGTTTTGTCTAAAACAGAAACAAATGAAATATTGTTGCCATTGGTAATTTTTATACATAATAAATTAAAAGGAAAATTAGGAGATATAAAACACAGCTAATAATATGGTATGTGTATATATTGTTAAGTATTTTTTATCCGTGTTAAATAGGTATATGTTGTATTTTCTATTTATTGTATTTAAAAATTCTAAAACATATTATTCTTAATAAAATATTATGGAAAGAAATAAGTTAGTGAAAAGAAGAACAAAAATGTATTTTAAAAAAAATAAACAATAAAAAAGATATTTAACAAACTGCAAACATTTTTAAATTGACAAAACATTACTAAGTATACGAAATACTTACATCTTTTGAAAGTAAAAATGACTCCAAATTATAGTCGGTTTATAATTTTAAAAGAAAAGCAAATTCATACGTCTACCAAGCAAAAAAAAAAAAAAAACGCCAAAACATCGATATACGTTTCAATTAGCAATTTTTGTACATTTTGAATTAAACTAAAATATGCCGCCTCTTTTTCTGCTAGAGTTAATAAAAGAAATATGCACCTAAAATACATGTCAGACTCTTTTATTAAAGGAAAAACATATTTATTCAATGTTGTCTTAGCTTTTATTGTCGTTTTATCATTTAGAAGCATATTTAAATGAGTACTTTATAAAATAAAATTCGTTGCTCCATGCATTTGCATATTTCGAGCGTGCCTGTAAATAATATGAAAAGATTATGTTGAATTGGTCTCTGTGAAAAGAATTAATAAACAGTAATATATACCCACCACATATCTACACGTATTTCTTTTAGAAGTTTCAATAAGTATTGCACCAAAGAAATAAAATGAATCCATTTGTTTGAGAGTTTTTCGGAATTAACCTTAGCATATACATACAAATGTGATTTTAATAAAGGAAAAGAAAGATCTTTCTAAAACAATTATTTTTATTTATTTCAAAATTATTGTTGTGGAGTTATTTAGACACAATGTTAAAGATATATTTTAAAAAGAATTAAAAAAAATATAAGTCATATTGGTCAAGACATATTTTTACAATGTGACAAAACCAAACAAAAGCAAAATATTATTTTTGTACGTGAAAGTTACATGAACCTAAAATTAAGGACGAAATCATTTTGATCACATGTTTAGCTTCAGGATAAATTATAAGTTCGTGATCTACCGCAGATTACTTCTGTTTCATGTTGTCTTCAGTTTAATTCTCTCATATTGGTCTTCAAAACATCAGACTGCACCAACACTGAGGACAAATTCATTATTTCTACATCAAATTCTTAAATATGGAGTAATATTTATATGAAACATAGATTAACCTCACACATGGTAACTTCAAAACGTGTATTCATATGAAATATGAATAATATATAAATTTGTGTTTTAACATAAACGATTAATAAAATAAGCAGTTTGTAACAAATAATATCACAAAGACGTGCAACAGATTGGAAATATATATTTAAAATGAAAAAAGATCAGGTGTTTCTTGATCAAACAGTTTTAAAACATAACAAATATTGCAGACAAACAGACCTTAAATAACCAAAGCATGAATGATGAATATTCGCGTCCTTCTCGTTACTTCCTGTTTACAATATGGCCGACACATTGATGGCAAAGTGACCATAACATAATATTATTAAAGACAATAAGTATAAATCATTGAAGCGTAGTTTTTTTGCCCAATACCATCAAATAGAAAAAAGCCTTAGAAGTTGTGTTTACATTAAACGAATTAGATCTTTCGATGTTTAAACACTATGATTTGCTAAATTAAAACCATAGAACCCATAGTAGTTGCTTTTAATAGTAAAAGTATGAACTCAGTAAACACACATTTTTTTTATTTAGTTATGCCGATTTTGCATTTTTGTCTTCTGTAGACCAGCAATTGCTGTTATCAAACTTTACAAAACTCAGGAATCGTACAAATGACATCACAAAAATGATTCGGTTCTGTACAAGTACCATAAATATTAAAAGATAAAATATAAAAAAGAAACATTCAGGTTAACAGTAATTTTAGGTCATTTCTATTTTTCATTTAGTGACACGTTGCTTTTAGGATTCAAGTTAAGGGGCATAGATTACATTGACATCATTTAGAAATATATGGACTAATCACCAAAGCAGCAGTCTTCCATAAGTTAATAATTGATTGACTGAATTTCTTGGTCAACAAATAAAATTAAACGGAGAGTTTAATTATGGGTCGGATACCTTAAGCCAATTACAACCTAGGCATATATAAAAACGTTAAAAATCAGTTCTCCAATACCACAATACATAATACCAAAAAAATATAAGGAAGGACAAGAAACGAGTGTAAAGCTACTGGCTAAAGGTTGTTACAAACCAAACATGTGGTGTGGTAGCTATTACTGTCTTGTCATGCACTACGACTACGGGAATACAGATATAACGTACAGAACGGTGACTACAATCTCTTGAAAAGTACAGAAACAGCGGAAGCACCATATTTTCCAAAGAAATGACATGTAACATAAAGTAACACAAACACTAACAATCCAAAAAAAAAAATAATTTAGCAATAACTAAATGACACAATAGAAAAAGCAGATAGCAAATGCAGATGAAATGATCAACATTCGCTCTAAGTCTTTATACAAAATTAAAAAAAAACCACTTTTTATATGCATGCATCCTTGTACATTTATATGCATGTTATATACACTTAGCAATATTTATGCTATATGTTAACTCCAACACTGAAACTGACTACATAAACCTGAAGCTTCCAAACTCTCAATGATTGTATTTGCAAATCCTGCAGAGAACGTCGTTTTCTCTAAACTATTGAATATAATGTATAAAGCTACACTAGACGGAAATAAGTACAATATGTCTCTGTAATAGAAAATATATAGGGCTCCTACAATACGGTAAAAATACTAAACTGTAACTTTGACAATATATATACGAAATATCACTACATTTCTCGAGCTTACTTTTTCAGGTGTCCGTAATAGGAAAAGATGTTTGTTTCGACTGTTGATAGATTGTGGGTGGGACAGGTTTTATAAATTACATTTATATTAAAGTGTGAATAATTAACACGAGGGGCTTTGTTATATCACATTAAAAACTTGTGATTTTAAACCGAACCCATATGTAAATCCTTTAGAAAGCAAACAAAATGAACATGTACATTCCGTAGAAGTTCATTAAACTTGATAATCTTTTTAAGTAAGTGCTCTAAGTATCTGTCTTTAATGATAAATTTAGGCTTTTTATAAACAAAAAAGATACCAAAGGTCTCATAGTACGTCATTGCAAAAATGGCATAAAAGCACAAAAAATGTGCCATGTGATTATCATTAAATGTTACTACAAAACTGGCTAAAACAATAAAGGATCGAACGGTGTTTTATTCTTTAAGAAAACCGATTAAATTGTTTAATATAAAATTAAACTCGTGACAGAGTTAAAAGTCTGTTATTCCGAAAGGCTAACCATTTCAGTATGTGACCAAAAAACATGTGTCACGTGTCTCGTAGTAGTTTTGCAAAAGTAACAATGCTCTTTTCAACTGGACTTGTCGTGGAGGTGTTAGGTTTCTACTTGCATACGACGAATACCATGATGTTGTTTATCAGTTTTGCAGTAAATTGGAATAACTGTCGACATAATCGAGAATAAAACATTTGTATACGAACAACTTTAATTGTATCAATGACTCCATGTTTGTGGCATTACCGTCTTTAGTAAGCAAGTCATGGCTTAAAAGCATGTTTTCCTTCAATGTAAATCTTTCTGTTTTAACTGGAATATCTCTAGTATTAAAATATATAGTATCAGATGTTTCATAATGTCATATTTTATACTAATGTAATTCAGTTACATTTAGTGCTAAAAGGACGAGGTATAATGTATATACACGTTAACTCTCAGTTACTTTCTTCGTGTATGTATGGCATGGTCATATAAACTTCTAATGACCTTCATAAGGTAAGTATTTGTACATTTCTGCGATCCATTTATTTGGTGACTATTATATTTCAAGGTTACCCAGACACAAGTTTAAAAGTTTTTTACGAACATTGGGATGGTAGTATGTCAGGAAAATCATCACTGAAATGATATTCATGATGAAGCTAAAAGTATATACAAAATCAATGGGTAAATTATATAGTCATTGTTGCATGAATTTGTAATATTCATAAGCTTCATTTAATCTATTATTGGAAATACTCATACTGTCATAGCCTGTAACTGTTTTAAGAAACAATACTTACTAATAATGTTGTTTTGAAACACTTTCAATAATTGCAGAAACACATAATTTATTATGATAATCGTTTGGACTCAATTTCGTTCCAAGATTATCACAAATAGGGACAGAAAAATTCGACAGAAGCGTTTTCCTTAAATAAAAACAACAAGACAAACTAATCGAAGAACTAATGTAAGATGGAAGCGTATATGCTAAAACCAAATGATACGAGTTAATGCAAGACATAACTTACAAATATCATAAGCGACAATATTTTGAGAACCAAAACATAATACTAAATATTGTTTAACGTTAACCAACACAAATAAGTAAGGACAATTACAAATCCGGATTCAGATAAATATTCAAACAGAAACATAGCAAAACAACACAAATACAATTCAAAAATTAAAAAATACAGTGCAAAAACCATGGGTGCACTTAAGTGCTTTAGGTGAGTGAGCAAACCCTGCATAAGAGTACCGGTTGATTGTTACTTATTGTCATGTTCAAGAAAGTCAAACACAGGAACAGGAAAGACTACCTATGTGACAATATTTGATAATATTTAAGAGATTGATTACCCAAAACGATCAATTAAGTCATGGTGAAGGCAATCGAACGTCTTTAGGGATAACTCATGTACCAAAACGTTTTTCGTCAGCATCGTAGTTTGGTTTAGAAAATAGGTATGAAGAACACGGTATCAAGCATAACGTATAAGTTGGGAAATTTAAAAACCATATGCTGGTGCAGCTAGAATGTTGCTATTTTTAAACGGGCTGTTGACAGTTCAGATATCACATTGGTCAAAGAGTCTTTTTGTAATTTTCCTGGTTTTTTTCTAAAAGAATGTCTAGATCCAAAGCCGATGTAAGTGTAATTTGGTAGTATCTTTAATTTAAATCCCCCAAGATTATATTAAATGCAGTCAGCAAACTTTGCATGTTTAAATTAAAAAAACATTGTATATATAGCGGAATATGAAATTAAAGGTCTAGGCTAGTGTCCTCTTTTCTGTCGTCTGAAGGCTTTCTAGAAACTTAGGTAAGAAATGAAATTATTACAAAAAGCATAAGGTTTTCCTGCAAACTTTCTTGTTTTGGCACATAATTTTTTCGTATGAAAAACATTCCGCATTTTGACATTTTGTTACATGTAACACTAAAGAACGAAGTAAAAAAATACAAACTATAAAATATTAATACGTATTGTTGTCAACTGTTTGTCCTTTTCTATTTATCAGAACAGGTGTAAATGAAACACCTTCTCAGTGATAAATGTAAAAGTGTTTGGTCAATTTCTTATTTTGACGTTTTCCCATTCGACATAACAGGTATGAAAAGTGACATATTATTTACCACACATCATGGAGGTTTTATAAATTAAAGAAAAGAACATAAAAAGATATTTTGCTATTTTGTCAACCTAAGGTGTAAAGGTCGGCGCTGGAATCATAATTTTGTTCTAGTCATGTGGTCATTTGTTAGTGTTAACGATAATATGCTCCCCCAGGGGGGAGTCATTTAAGTCAGTAAAATATTGTTACTTTATCACATTTCTGGCGTTTTGTGAGGTCTAACTAATATATGATGTTTAATTGGCAGTAGATTTATGTCTTATGTTTTGGGAGGATAAAACTACACACATATTACAAATGTCAGGCGTTAGACAAAGAATGATGTTTGGACAAATTACTATAAAAACAGTATTTTTGACCATTTGTTCTGATTTCACGTTTTGTGTAATTTTCAGCAGCTTATAGGATTTTCTTTGGTTTTCAATTCTAATAGCGGTTTTTGTCACATGATTGTTGTTCATAGAAGCACTGATAATGCAGTGATTTTTGAAAGTCAGTTTGAATCCTACCCTACGGAAATTGTATGGTTTGCATTGTTACTTGGTTGAATTTTATTGAGTATCTGTCACAAACTTGGTGACAAATATTTGGGTTACTAACTGGTCTTTCGTCTTGCTCGTTACCTCACAGATTTTACCATAAGTAGCACAACGGGTGTCGATATTGAATCACGATATGCTTTCTTTTCTGGAACAACTGTTTGGTTATTTGATGTTTTATGCCACTTTAAGCTGTATCATGGCGTACAGATTTTATTGAGGAGAAAGCCGGAGTACCCGGAGAAACCCTAAACCTGCAGAAGGAAAACTGGTAATTCTTGAACCACGTGATGAATACGCGACCCCTGCAACAAATGGCATAATCTCTTCGTTTGAGTATGTTATACTAAATGTCAAACCCCATTGGAAAAATGTTTTGCTTGTATTTTTTTATTATTCCATATTTTATCAATTTATTACGAAAATCCAGCGGAAAAATGTAGATACAATAACCTGTTCATGTTTTGTACTATGTCGCTGTTGTCTTCTTGTTACAAAATTCCTTGACTTTTGCTACGGTAATTTTACATAATAAGTCAGTCATTTTTTATTTCTAAAGGGACCTTGCGTTGTTTACAAATGATGGTCTGCTTTCGTGACTTCAGTAGTATTCGGACAAATGGCGAGACTTCATCACCCGAAGAATTTTGAATAGACAACAATTGATTGTTCCTAAATTACACTTCAGCAATTTTCATTTGTAACGCAAAAACAGTCTCCAAAATACGTTCACTTGTAGTATAGTTTACTTTTTTCTTTGTTTGTTTCTTGAATGTTGGAAGCGTTTCTTGATTGCAATGTTTCTGAGTTTTCTATTTATTTGAAATTTCGTACTTGTTGAATCCATATAGAACATTATGGTAAAGGGTTTTATTTTGCAGTATTTTGTCAATTTAAACGTAGCCAAATTCTAGAAATATAGTGGCAATTATCACTATTTAACAGGCGTTTTAGAAATAAAAAGGGCAAATCAAGATGTTATACGTGTTTAAACGGGTAAAATAGGTAAAACAACTAAAGTGACGCATTTGAAATTCCGTGTTACTCGTATTTGTCCAGAATATTCCAGAAGACCAAATGTTTATATTTCTTTTATACTGTTACGGGCAGATCAATCAGTTCTGAAATCTAACTGTTTTTTCTTTAATAATTGCAGTTTTTGATATTATATACTTAATTTCACAAATATATATGCATAGAAAATTACGCAGGTAAACATATAAATTGTAAAGGTAAGGCGGTTCTTGTGGACATTTTATAAGACATATCTGTTCAATGTTGGGATTGACCATGCCCAATTTTAGTTTACAACATACTTTATCCTCCATACTTACCAGTTAATTTTGTTCAAACAAGGCTTTTCGACTGACATTAAAAATACAATGGATGTCATGTATCCTGTCTTAAAATAGTTGTATGTCTTGTTTCCTTTTCTATGTCTTTATTGTTTGTAACGCTTCTGATCAACTTTTAGCATAGTCCAATACAAACATGTCAATACCTTGTATTATATAAAACATTTATATCTTATATGCAGTTGGCTCCATGTTATCTAATTTAAGAATATTGAAATGCCAAGAGATTGGTACTACATTTATATAAGATTGACCGTGATACTTAATAGTTAATTGTGGTCTAATGTTTTTTTTTAAACAAGTCCATAATAATATTATTATTTACTACTCACATAACGTTGTAGATAATAATTTAGCTGTAGTCAAACCAATGTTCAGTATCAACTAAAACGGTCACCAATGCCTTTGGAGTAAAAACGTTTAACACGGGTCTATTTTCATTATTCTATTCTGGTTTCAGTTGTCTTTCACAACTTGTATGCTTTTCAAGTTATTTCGAATTAATGTTGCTTTTAATTAATGTGCAGCATTCGTGTCGGAAGTGCCAAGTGGGGGTGAACAGCTATCCGGTTTAACCAAATATTTCCAGGAATGTACTGGGTGTTGTTATATACGACCTAAAATAGTTGACGTTTAGACCGGCCGGCATAAAGAAAATGTCTGAGAATGAGTAAATTGTCCACCTACGAATAATATTCTTGCTTTTTTTTTCGTACATTTTATGACAGTTGAGCACATCTAACTACTTGCATTTTGAAATCTAGATAAACACCACACTTGTCTAAAAACTATAATACGATGCTAGATAATAATGACATCAAAAAGCAGACAACAAAACAAGGTACCCTCAAGTTTCATTTCTACTACCTCGGTTCACATGTGCTCACATTGTGGTTGCGAAACTAACCCGTATTTTTATCAAACAACATTTTTGTTAGTGTCATTCGCTATTCGCAGAGAGCAGGACTTACTAATCTACCAAGTTCTAAACCTTAATTGCAATTGTCCTCTTTCATTTGTGTAATGTTACTTGTGATCTTATCTTGTTGTCGTTGTATCGTTTTACTCAAATTGTGCGCAGTTTATTTTACCGAGTATTATGTTTATATAAAACATCTATGGTGTAAGATGAGTAGAATATTTTATGCATTATCGTGTGCGACACATCAAATTATAAATACATACATATCCTATATCATATGCTCAGTACACCTCCTAGCACTCTAGTCATATACATGTATTTCTCTATCTGTAGTATAATTATATTTTTTGCCTTTCGTGTGCAATAAGGGATTATAATATTTATAAAAGGTTTTTCAACAGTGCGGTTGTATGTTCGAACGCACATTTGAGCAATCTGCACTCAGAATAAATTGATACATGTTGGTGGCTCCAACTGCCTACTCCGTTATTGTAACAAAACGCAATGATATATCTGAAAAATGGCTGTCAATGACGTTTAACATTAAACAAAGTAAATGACATAATTCTCTCGAGAATGAAAAAATACAGTACAGGAAGCCGGAGTACCCAAAAGAAATCCCGACCTTTATAAGAATAATTCGCAATCCTTGTTAATTAAGATTAGAATCAAGTACACCCTGCCGCAAAAAGAATTAAAACTGCAGCCCCAGTGTTGACAGGCACGCAATTAATTGCAGACTTGCTGTCTTAACGACTCAGCCACCGAGGCCCTACAAAAAAATAAGCGAGCACGAGAAGACTAACTGCCACAAAACCAAGATGGCAATCACGTTAAAAATATCTTTCTTACACATGAATGTAGAAAAAAACCATAAACTGATGATCGACAGACATTAAACTGGCCAAGGTCGTTTTAAATATATAAACTACTAGTATATATTAAAGAAAGCCTATGTTTACATGCCACATGTTTAAGCTAGTGTAAATTGACACTTCTGAGTAACCTCTAGTTTTAAGTTGTTTCTTCTCTTTCTGTTTGATCTCGTTGGATGTTTGTCGTCATTGCCTTTTTGTGTTCTTCTGTCCCATATCGATTTATAAAAAAGATACCACTTAAACATTATACTCTTAGTCCGGAGTTTTTCGACTAAGCTTGTGGATAACTATATAGACAACATCATTGATTGCAAACACGCGAGCCAAATAATTTGCTCACTAATTGCAATATCAGATCACAATCCTATTACCATGGAAGTCTTATGTATTAAGTGTTTCACAAAATGTTTCATTTAAACAGTTGAATCGAGATACTTCTTGCTTAGCTGCAAAGTTTTGTTGGACAAGACATTTTGATCATAGTTAGGCTTTTTGTTTTGCACGAAGTTTAAACGTTTAAGATAAGAAATATTCTATAAATGAAAACGTTAATTGTATACCAAATTATCAATTAAAAGGATTTTTACGCTCTGATAGTAATTATAATTGTGTTTTTCCCGTTTACATCTTATTATAATATTTAGTATTGTATGTAAATGTATAGTATTTAGATGTGCTTGAACATTACCTTAAAAAAATACGATAAGATATAAGGTTAAAACTTCCAAGCATAGAAACGTTCGGGTTCTTAAGTACTGTGAGACCTAAGTTACCTAACTGTTAACCTATACCGAGCATTATGCATTTAATCAAAACATACGATAAACAGCTATAAAACGACAACAATAGTGTTATTATGTTATTTTTGTTTTTGTGATTGGTCCATATTTAATAAATATTTGGCTATGTCATAGCCTCAAACACTCAAAATGAAATTCATGCTAAGAAGAATAAACGTTTCCTGTGTGTCACCACAAATGATAAAGTCGAAACACATATATATATTTATTGTGTCACATTTTTATCCCTTTGGTATATTAACAGATGTCCTCAAACGTTAAAATTCTGGCTTGTCTGTTCTTGCTATCCATTCAAGTAGTCTTTCAGAATTGCTCTTGTACAGTCAGTTTTAACATAGACCGGGTTTATGTTTCTACTGTTGTTGTGTGCTCTCTTTAACACCCAAATTTCATATTAATATAGGAGAATGGAATATAAAATGAAATAGTTTATGCTCTGCATTGTTTGTTACACTCTGAATGTGGTTTGTTTAGTTCATAGCTTTACCTCTTAAATGCATATGATCAAAACCTGAATTTGTATATTTTGTTTATGTTTTAAATAGTGTTGTCAATATAAATATATGAAAATTAACCCACAAGTGTATCGAAAGACATATAATCACAAACTACATAAAATACAACTATAAACAATTGTTCGAAGAAATGTTTAGTTTCTTTATAAATTTATACATATAAAAGCCACAACACCATAGAGATAATATGAAACCTTGGCATTTCACCAAAATGGTACAAGATATACAATGTGCCTTATATCCCGCGTTGAAAAAAAAACAGAATGACTGGCAAGACGCCATCTTGTTTTTACAAGTCAAATTGTCGTGAATGGTGTACTGTCTTCTGTTTTGTTTGTTAAATATTACAATGTTACCGCGTATTTAAAATATACATGTTATAACGTCCTCATAGTTGCCAACAATTGCCGAATGATATTGATAAATAAAATCGGCAACAAAAATTCGCAGTCAAATTACGGTATTTTTTTTACATAAACAAAATAGCCTCAAATATTAGAAAAGTTTACTATTTTCATGCTTTGAACGTATATATCCGTTTGTAGTCTAAACTTAAAAAAAAAAACTTAAAATTATTAATTTACTGTGAAAACCAAATTTATCAAATATTATCGTATCTTTTGTTAAAACTATACCTTTAAAACTCGAAAATAAAATAAAAAATATTACAGAATAAATCAGACATAACGTTTATATTTGTGTTTTGAATTATATATTTAATTAATGTAAATAGCCTATTTCGATTACAGATTCTAATAATATGCTTAAATAATAATTGCAAATATTTGTCGAATTTGTTTATTATTAAGTTACATGTAAACTTAACAAGTTAAAAAATATAATATGAATTATTTACTTATTTATTTAACTTTTTTATCAAACCAACAAAAATGTCAGAATACTTAAGGGTAAAGGAAGAAAAGATGATAAAAAATAATTAGAAAGATCAAAGAAATTCTGTGAATAGCTTATGAATAAGATGTGTGGTGAATGAAATGGAATTTTATGTAGGATTAACTTTTTATAAATAAAAATTAATTTGATCCTATTTCGGATAGTTTTTAACCAATTCTGATGAATTGAAAACTTTTGAAAATAACGTCAAAACAATTTGTAATTTAAATAGGAGGATTATAAAAATCCCACCAAAGAAAATTTCAATGTACGAAAATTCTGACGATTCAAAGAAAATTATGTTTTATTTTGAACATCAGAATAAATTTCAACTTATAAAATGTTATGCACAGCAGAAAAATTATGTAATTAGTTGACCCTACAAACCTGCGGTATTGCATTTGAATATTCGATAAATTTGTAATTTTGTTAAGTGATAATTCCAATGGGACACGTGTTTTAAACAAATTTAACAGATACATTTTGAAGACATTATGTGCTGTATTTCTAAAATATTACTCAAAAACATATACATAACAGAATCAAATTATAAATACATATTTATTCGGGTAAGCTAACTAAAATACATATATTTCATTTAAAATCCTTATATATATACGACACTTTAATTTCATAACCGATTTTAACACATAATTTTTAATATTGGATCAAATCAAAATATATTCAAACATGTTTTAATACATATAACGCCTTTAATGTCAGTGTAAATCATATATTTTTTTCCAAGAATTCAATTTATCTGGATCAGCTGGAAGAATCAAAATGTATGTCAACTGGCATTTGAAAAAATACAGACACGGTTAAAATCTCTACAAATTTATAAAGGTTTTTAAGGAAAAATAATAATAAAAGAACGTAAATATTAAATATTTCGACATGACTTACAATGTGCTAAAAAAAATTCCCAAAACTACATTAACGGAATGAATATTTCCAGTCAAGGTATTCAGTAATACATACAGCATGTGTACAATGTGCATTTAATAGCGTGTTTGTCTTTTTAAAATACACTAAAAGCAACTGCACAATTGCATATTTTTGTTGCATGTTAAATGCAGAAAACAACACCGCCCACTTGTTTGTTCACTTAGTGCATATAGGGTGTCCAATAATTGTACGAAGAAATTAGTCTTTAAGTATGTTGAAAAGAAAATGTTTTTAAACGATTTAATTTAATAATTTTGCAGTATAAATGCACTGCATTACAATTCAACATAAATAATTTTTGCAGAAATTTAAAAGTGTGAAAAACAGTAGACGCATAAAAGGATAATTGCATTACAGTTAATTATACCTGAAGGAACACCAGGTGCCGACGAAAACTGCTCCTACAGGTGCGACTGTGCGGCATGTCTTAACATACAACCTGCCCGAAAATAGTCCGTAAATAATTTCACCTGTATGGAGAGTGGTCAACAATTTGAAGAAAAGAACCAAAAATACCCAGACCTTATTCTTTCGTTACCTGAGACAAACCCATTTCTGGCAATAGGTCTATGTAACTACATGTTTTAGTGAAGTTTTTACTGTTATTTCAGTAAACAATTATTTGATTGCTTGCCTTGCGTATTGCATTTAGGTGACATGCAGGTCTTTGGAAACAAGTGTCGTTTATGTTGGTCCTAAATAGTGCAGATATAGGTTTAGTCTTGTCAGTATGTGACTGTTGTAAACCAATAGTTTACTTACTTACTTAGTCCTCCTAGCTGGGTGGGGTGTTTTTGTCAGTATGTGACTGTTGTCAACCAGTAGTTTACTTACTTACTTAGTCCTCCTAGCTGGGTGGGGTGTTTTTGTCAGTATGTGACTGTTGTCAACCAGTAGTTTACTTACTTACTTAGTCCTCCTAGCTGGGTGTGTGTTTTTGTCAGTATGTGACTGTTGTCAACCAGTAGTTTACTTACTTACTTAGTCCTCCTAGCTGGGTGGGGTGTTTTTGTCAGTGTGTGACTGTTGTCAACCAGTAGTTTACTTACTTACTTAGTCCTCCTAGCTGGGTGTGTGTTTTTGTCAGTATGTGACTGTTGTCAACCAGTAGTTTACTTACTTACTTAGTCCTCCTAGCTGGGCGTGGTGTTTTTGTCAGTATGTGACTGCTGTCAACTAGTAGTTTACTTACTTACTTAGTCCTCCTAGCTGGGTGTGGTGTTTTTGTCAGTATGTGACTGTTGTCAACCAGTAGTTTACTTACTTACTTAGTCCTCCTAGCTGGGTGGGGTGTTTTTGTCAGTATGTGACTGTTGTCAACCAGTAGTTTACTTACTTACTTAGTCCTCCTAGCTGGGTGTGGTGTTTTTGTCAGTATGTGACTGTTGTCAACCAGTAGTTTACTTACTTACTTAGTCCTCCTAGCTGGGTGTGGTGTTTTTGTCAGTATGTGACTGTTGTCAACCAGTAGTTTACTTACTTACTTAGTCCTCCTAGCTGGGTGGGGTGTTTTTGTCAGTATGTGACTGTTGTCAACCAGTAGTTTACTTACTTACTTAGTCCTCCTAGCTGGGTGGGGTGTTTTTTTCAGTGTGTGACTGTTGTCAACCAGTAGTTTACTTACTTACTTAGTCCTCCTAGCTGGGTGTGTGTTTTTGTCAGTATGTGACTGTTGTCAACCAGTAGTTTACTTACTTACTTAGTCCTCCTAGCTGGGTGGGGTGTTTTTGTCAGTATGTGACTGTTGTCAACCAGTAGTTTACTTACTTACTTAGTCCTCCTAGCTGGGTGTGTGTTTTTGCCAGTATGTGACTGTTGTCAACCAGTAGTTTACTTACTTACTTAGTCCTCCTAGCTGGGTGTGTGTTTTTGTCAGTATGTGACTGTTGTCAACCAGTAGTTTACTTACTTACTTAGTCCTCCTAGCTGGGTGTGTGTTTTTGTCAGTATGTGACTGTTGTCAACCAGTAGTTTACTTACTTACTTAGTCCTCCTAGCTGGGTGGGGTGTTTTTGTCAGTATGTGACTGTTGTCAACCAGTAGTTTACTTACTTACTTAGTCCTCCTAGCTGGGCGTGGTGTTTTTGTCAGTATGTGACTGTTGTCAACCAGTAGTTTACTTACTTACTTAGTCCTCCTAGCTGGGTGTGGTGTTTTTGTCAGTATGTGACTGTTGTCAACCAGTAGTTTACTTACTTACTTAGTCCTCCTAGCTGGGTGGGGTGTTTTTGTCAGTATGTGACTGTTGTCAACCAGTAGTTTACTTACTTACTTAGTCCTCCTAGCTGGGTGGGGTGTTTTTGTCAGTGTGTGACTGTTGTCAACCAGTAGTTTACTTACTTACTTAGTCCTCCTAGCTGGGTGTGTGTTTTTGTCAGTATGTGACTGTTGTCAACCAGTAGTTTACTTACTTACTTAGTCCTCCTAGCTGGGTGGGGTGTTTTTGTCAGTATGTGACTGTTGTCAACCAGTAGTTTACTTACTTACTTAGTCCTCCTAGCTGGGTGTGTGTTTTTGTCAGTATGTGACTGTTGTCAACCAGTAGTTTACTTACTTGTTTAGTTCTCTTAAGTGGTGTACGCATAAGACTTCCACGAACGTTCACCAATATGCCCTGTCTAGTGACCACCTTTCTAGTTGTCCCCGTGTCTGCCTTTCATTTCTTTTTTTACTTCAATCTTCAGATTTCTTTCGGGCGGAATTTCTTTTTCTTCCATTATTATTAAACGGAATCTTATTTTCTTGAATTCTACTATAGTTGAGGATGTCTGTTCGATGGACAACCGGTAGTTTATTCCGCCCTATTTGTCATTTTTGTTATTTTCTAAAATTATTTCGGGTCCTCAATTGATAAATTGAATTGTGATGTTTGTGTTTAGTTTATCGCCACTATATATACACTTACACTTACAGCAACTCCTAACATCCAACCTGGACAGTTCTGGGAGGTCATTGTTTGCTAATACCACAACAATCAGCACAATGTATTATGTGTGACTGCCCAAGAATATTGTACAAATATAAGATATAGTGTAACATGTAGGTATTCGTCAAATATGGCTGACCACTACTTTTTGTAATACGTGATGGAACTATTTTCTTTCTGCCTTCAGTTTCATTGGTATTGGTCAGACTATACTATCAAACTTCAACGCTTGATAGTTTTGTGTCCTATCGCTGATCAACTAGAAACGTTGATCTGTAGTTTATATTATATTCGCGGCATAACCTGTTGTGGTCTTCCATCTTGTTTATGTTTTCCTATTGATTTAAAAGTTTACGTGTATATTCCCTTTATTGGAGAGAAGTTTTCGGATCGCAGCTAGAACGACCGGGAAGTTTGCTTCCGCCCTAAAATTGTATTTTTAATGCAACGCATTGAAATAAGATAAAGGGAAAAGATACTAGTAGCTTAAACAACAAGACATTATTATAATGATTCAATGTATTTACGTGTATTCATATTATTAGTATATCGCGGGTTCCATTATCTCGTGTTCATTTTTGAAAATTCGTAGACGCATACGCCTGCCCCGTTCCGCGCACTGACGGTACGGTGTCTCTATCGTGATCAATCAGCTGCGGCAGATTCTACTTCGTCCCAGGACAATCAGAGGACTTTCAAATCGTCGATGAATGCCCGACGCTTGGTTATTAAGGAGCGACCTTGCTAATTGCATTATCAAATCACAATCTTATTACCACTGAAGTCTTTGTATTAAGTGTTTCACAAAATGTTTTAATTAAACAGTTGAATTGAGATACTTCTTGCTTTACTGCAAGGTTTTGTTAGACAAGACATTTAGATATACATGTAGCTAGGCTTTTTGTTTTGCACGAAATATACTATAAATGAAAAAGTTAATTGTATACCAAATTATCGATTGAAAGGATTTTTGTGTATATTCATATTATTATTATATGGCGGGTTCCATTATCTCATGTTTTTTTTTAATTCTTAGACAGATATGCCTGGCCCGTTTGGCGCACTGGGTGGTACGATGCCTCTATCGTGGTCAATCGGCTGAGGCAGGTCCTACTTCGTCCCAGGACAATTCCAGAGGGCTTTTAAATAGTCGTTAAATGCCCGACGATATTAGTTTATTTAGGAGCGACCTAGATTCCATCTTCCTCTTGAGGCGTTCATGTGATGTATATGCGTTGGTTGTTGGCAAAAAATGCGCGCGCCTATCAGTTACCATGATAAACAGAGGGCGGATGGCTATTCGGGGTGTGAATCTTTTCGTTAGTAATGCGGCCTCGGTACGAGACTTACAGAATCCGTTGGAGCCAACTATTCTGTGATCTTTTAGCCTTCTTGCAATCTTTGCACCTGTCTTATATGTATTGCTTGCCTACATTGCAACCTTAATGACGATGGAGTTGAGTAGGCACAAAAATGTCATTACTTAGATGATCTGGATCAACCAAATGTGTGAGAGCCGTTACAAGACTGACCGTGCTTTTGCAATCGGACAAGCAACTTGATAGTCGACATCTACATTGCTCGCGTTGACGCTATCCACGTAAGTTAACTTGTCAACCTACTCAGTTCCTGTTGTCCAGCACGTTGTGTCGACAATATGTACCACTAAAAGGACAAAAACAAACAAACAAATAAACAAACAAACGTACAAATGACAAATAAAACTGTTTTGTGCTTGATTGGTTAAAATTAGCTGATGCAAAGCAACAATGCATATAATTTCCAAAAGTCCAATAGCATTACTCTAATGCATGAAGTACAGATAAATGACTGATAGCTAGACCTGTAAATCCACAAACAGGCTTTCTATTTTATTTTATTTTGCTATTTTAATTTTGCCCACCAATTATCTGTAATTATTAAACAAATTGCAAAATTACCAACATTTGGGATTTTAAAGTAATCTTGAGTTGTGTACAAATGAATCAATACGTACACATTAAATCAGTCGTCAGAGCTCACTCATCCTCATCATGCCATATAGGACGCACAGGCCATCTAGACATTGCTTCCACTGTTCTCCTATAAGTCTTCAGGTACACACATCGTGCCTTGTGGTAATTTAGTCATAATTTGGCTGGAAAAACTATCCTTCCAACGATGAGTTACTTACCTTTTATTGTGACATTTACTTAGAAACTTGTTTGCCAATTGCGGTTAAATTGCTTTTGCTCTAATAAACTCCATTTTAATTAACAGTTTTATATTTGTTCATGTACATCTAAGCTTAATCATTGATATGGATTGTATTTACTATAAACCTCGATATATATAAACCTACATTTTTTACATTTATAACTGTCACCCCTCTTAAAGTTAACATTTTTTAATTTGTGTTGCAAAATATGGCAAAAAAATCTCTTCTTTGAATTATGTATATAATTTTAATATGCAATTATGCTATAATTTCTGTAAGGAAAACACCACGAGTAGACCGAATTTATTAAAGTGTGTCTTAGGAGCTAGAAAGTAAAACATTCCCAATTATTCAGTTTCAAATAAACACGAAAATGAATAACATTCGGAAAGTAAGAATATCCAAGAATTTCATTGGTCCAAAATATTTCTACCTACCCGGTCTAATGCTACCTACCCGGGTGGTAGAAACATAATGTTTGGTAATGGACTTACTTCAAAGCAAAAAGTGCAAAAATCAACATTCCGTAAAGTGATAAAACGTTTGATCATTATTACTCAATTACGTCCATCAAACTATTGACGTAAGATCACTAATCACCCATGATCCTGTTAGGAAAGCATAAATGTCACACCGTCCGAAACAGTTGTGTAATGAGTTGTAACTTAGGCTTTATTATCAGCCGTTTTCTTAATAAAACTCACGCTGTTTCATTTGCCTTTAATGTTTAGAATTTAAAGAAGATCCGAATAACTCCTTGGTTGGAAGTACGGTGTTCAACGTACCATGATAAAGTAATTGCGTATAGATATTTGGATATATTTTACACGCCTGGTAAACTCTGAAACACTCAAAGAAAAGAATAGTTGAAAAGCGAAAGTAAATTTTAATGTACTTAATTCGCAAGAGCGGTTGAGGACTATGACGATATCAGCCTGTTGAAAAAACACGATAAACTGACTGTGCAAAGTCAACCCACAGCGTGGTGGCTGTTGTACTTTTGTGCTAACGAATCCGCTTCGGTTGTCAATAACACCCCAAAATCTTTTTGATCTCGCGTTGAAGCAAAAGATATTTTTTAGATATTGTATTATTTTTAGTATTTTTTCCATTAATATTCTTTTAAGTGTGTGTTCTTATAATAAAAAAGACTTTTTACAGCATTGCGTTGGACAACTGTCAATCAAAATGTTCAGATAATGTATGCTGCAATTTACAAAGCGTGTTAAAATCACCGAAAAAGCAGCTTAAAATTTCTATAAAACTTAATAAATCACATAACAAAACATTTGATAATTTTAATTATTTCCACAATAATTTGCATTGAAACAGAAAAGAATATTTAAAACTATTCAATAAAATTCAAAATGTATCATTTATTTACTAATTTTGCAGTGCCATCACGTGCATTCAGCAGGTGCACGGCATGTACAACTATTATTACATCCGCATGGTTTCCCATGTGCGATATTGAACACGTCATGTCAGCAGCCTGCTTTCCAGTTATTACGAGATATAAAGTGGGATATTAAAGCTATACTGATTTAAGCTTGCGCAACTCGAGAGTTTAAGACAAAGAAGAAGTCGAGAAGCGAGGCACTAGAGGTATACAAAAATGACTTGGTAGTCAATAGTAGTCCTTAAAAATCGAATTGATATTTGTTCCTTACTTGGCATCAGTTTCTTTTGCATCTTGATATGTTTATGGGAACTCTAGTTTGTTATTGTCGTCTCCTATTAAGTTTGTGTCGAACTCTGATACGCTTTGCTTGTAATACAAAACCATGTATATATAGATACGGGGAAAGAATAGAAAAACTTCTTATAAATATAAATCAAATTAAACAAGAAACAAACAGTTACTAAAACTATATTTGTCTGGAACACATGTAGAATGTAATGGCTTGCATTTCGTGTGGTATTGAAACTTTGTGACAATTCGTATGGACGTATATTTCTTCCATGGTAGTTATTTGTGATTTTATTGGGAGAACGTGGAGAACCCAACCCCCCCCCCAAATCCCCCCGACCTGCGATTGGAAAACTGGCAATCCTTGTCAATTAAGATTGGAATCGTGTACACCCTGCCCGCAGTGAGACGCTAAAACGCAACCTCAGTGTTGACTGACTACGTAGTCAACAGTAGATGACTGACTGCCTTAACCACTTGCCTGCGACGACCCAGTTATTTTGGTACTTTAACACGTAGATTGTAGGTTATCAATCAGAATATCTATGTCTATAAGGGTAGAAAAAGCTGTTTAAGAGACTTAAAGTCAACGCAGATACTAAGCTGACAAAGGTTCTGATACTTGATTAAGGTAATGTTTAAGGCTCTTCTCTTCCGTGTTATTATCAGCAGTTTGACATCAATAGGTTACTAATGGAGTAAAGACATTAGGTGATTGTTACTGCTACATAGAAATGAACGTCAAAAGAGAAAGTCGGTAAGGCGGCCTTAGACTTAAACAAGTTAAGGCTTCGATGCAACTGTTTGACCGTGATGGGCGTTGACTGGGTATTAGTCAAGTCTAAAACACAACCGGAAGAATTCTGACTGTGTTATCTAATAGTGAGTGGAGGGAAGTATTGGTAGAGAATAATTTCACTAACAATAGTTAATTCCGTTATTTGTTGCTGTATTGAAATATATTACAAAAGAAATAACAAATATGTCTTTTCCAAGAATTCACAATACGAATGGCAGATAAAGCGATGAACAATCGGATCACCTCGATTATTTCCGCCTATAACTCACTTTCCCGACCCTTGACGGAAATGACCGAGAGATGTTCCGATTGAAATATGAAAAGATCAAACAAAAATTAATTAAAACACAAACGGTTTGGGACAGAAGTAAAACTCCGGAAAGCATAAGCAATTTCTCGCCTGTAAACACCATACAGTCGTGCTTAGTGTCACGTACATGGTGGATTTCGGACTTGGGAAGACATACTGTTGCAACTTTAGTAGGTGCAGTCCAACTGTGACAAACATATTGTTTAATCAACATTTATGCTTAAGATTTCTTTGGGGCAATCAAGTTTACTTTGAGCTTGACCATACTTTTCATGGGGTTTATACAACTGGATTTTGATCTTCAGAACTAAAAGTCGCATACAATCAAATATTGCCCGTCGTGTTTATCATCTATTTTAACTTTGACTGTTTCACTAGAAGGAGAATGGGGACTCTTATACAATCGGCAGTATTCGGCAAAACTCAGAAAATACGGAATACGCCGGAATATGCCGACTCTAATAGATTTTAGATATATTCGTTGCAAAGTTCATCTTGATTCTAAAAATTTGATTATTAATATACATGTCATGTTTGTAGTTAAAACAACAAACACAAATTAATGAAATATATAATGCAATTGACAACAGGTTTAAGGCAACTTAAGTAAAAATTGAATAACAAATGACCCAGACAGAATACACAATTAAGCTTTGACCAAAGGCAGATACAACTTTTAAAGCATGTCAATATGTGTTGTACATTATTACGTAATTTACTCACACTCCTTACATGATTCGAAGCATGTCAATGCATGTCATTTTGTGTAGTTTTGTGTGTTTTTAATGATGATATGATCAAGATTATAACTAAATTTGCAATAAATATTTCGTTCATTGGTATATACTTGGATAACTCTATATTTATTCGGAAAAGGTAAGACTACACATTTCGAATTTGGAATCGTTCACTTAAAAATATAGCATTGAAGTTTGACACAAAATAATATTCGATGAAACACCAGTGTAGGTTCAGCATTATAATATACAAAGAAAGCATTCGGAAATGCTACTTAAATAGGGCAATAAAAACAATTACTGATACAAATGTAAAAATTAAAACAAACAGTTCCTATTTTAGAGTGATACCTCAGATATGCATATTCCACAAATTCATATTTTATATGTTATCTTGTAAACAACATACTAAACTAATTACTTACATGCAGTTACAACAATTTTTATTGACATTCAGTAATCGATGCCACGATATCCACAAATATTTATTATAAAGATTAGGAACTAATAACCAACATTAAAAAAATAAACATATTTATCTTTAAACAAATTTGAATATTTACACTCAAATAAAATTTTAGAAAAAAAATGTATTTTTAACATTTTTAAAACTACGCTGAACTTTCCTAAAGAAGTTGTAAAGGGTCGGGAACAATGGCGTGTTCCGTGGTAGAATTCAACGATAAAACATAAACTTTGATAGAATCCGATTTCTGAGATTTTGATGTCCCCTTCGTTTTTACGATGTTGTTTACTAAAATAAAATTCACGCAATTCTCTTTATTTAAACAAAAACAAGAAAACAAACTAAACAATCAGAAAAAAATAATACCGTATACTTAGTTACGTTTATATTAATTAAATTGAACTTTGAAAGGAATGAAAATTTTGATTTGTTTATTAATTTACTTAAAATTAAAATTGTTATTTTATTAGAAAAACATTGTTGCTTGGTATCATTCAGTGACATAGTTGTTTGGAAGAATTTGGTATAAATAGCTTATTTTGACAAAAATGAATGAAAATACAAATTATTAATAATAACTATTTACTTCCAAACTAGAATCTACAGAAAATATTATTTTACTCAATCTAATCCACTAAAATCTTTAAAACAATAATATGTATCTTTTGTTAGTGTTTTTTAGACACAAAATCTGTATTCTTTCTCAGTCAGCTCTACCCCGCCCCGATATCAATTATTTATTGCAATTAATATTAACAATTAAAACAAAGTAATATATAATTAAGGCACAACTTAATCTTGAAAATTGAAATTTCAGTAACTTTTTTATTTAGTTTGTTATTTATTCCTGACATTAAGAAAAACGCAAGATTAAATCGTAGACAAAATAAAATTAATAAATAAATTTCTGCAAAATATAATATCTGGTTTACTGCGTTGAAATAATTTCAAACTAAAAATGAATGCATGCACAGCCAACTATCTTTGGAAGAATTCATTAAAGGGCGACGAACAGGAGAAGGTTTGGGGGGTTTTTAATTTATTAATCAAAAATACAACAAAGTTCAGGCAATAAATTTTGCTAGCCTGACGCGCGTTTCATCTATTCAAGACTCATCACAGGCGCTCTACCCAAAAAATTGAAAATGCCAAACACTATATGAATATGAAGAGCATAGAACAAAAAAACCAAAATAGGCCGAACTGGAAACCAATTATGACTTAAGATCAACCTATTCCTGGGTTAGGAAGAACCTTTGGGCTTCGACAATTTTGAAATTTACACGGACAATGTCATAGCTTTGATCTTTTCTTCAACACAAACTGTCTTGAGATAATAATTTGAAATTAGTGTTTTTGTGTGGAAGATTAATTTTATGTTTGTTAGAATATAAAAAGCATACGCTAAAAAATATTCTGAATGGCATCTATCCTAGACCTTACAGAAATGAAGCAAACAAGAAAAAACTTGCAAGTAAAATAAAAAAAACCTTCAAAACGCCACACAAAAATAAATATCCCAACGCTTCCTGTATAAATGAGTATTCTCCTTGTAGTTCACACTTGTTACATAGAGTAAAAGTTTTAAAATAATGTTTGAAATTTACTTTTAAGTTCGGAAACACTTCCTAAAAGTGTCGGTAAGAAACAAATAGGTGTATACCCCTTTGTCTGCAAACGGGCATACCCCAAAGAATGCATTTTTGGTCCTCACATCGCATCATATACCAAAATATAAAGACGTGATAACAGTTTCCGAATCAATATTAAAATACTCAGTTCTAATATTATTTTTTCTAACTGCGAAGTGAAACTTTACAACGTTTTTCTGATCTCTTATAATACATATGCTTTATCATAATGGAGGCCTAATTTGTAAAGAACCCAACAACTAAGTCTTAACCTAAACCAAAACAATCACGTTGTCAATTGCACCAAATTAGAAGATATCAGAAAACTGTCACAAGGAAATTATGCGAAAGATTTTTACCGTTTTCAGAAAAACAACAAATTCAAAAACGATCTAAAACTTCACATCGTCTTGTATTTATGACGGACAAACACATCAAAATTTATAATATGATTGACATCGTAGTAAACAAGTTTTAACTTTACTTTCAGCAATTTTTCAGCTATTTAGTTTGGTCAGGGGGAGGGAAGCCGAAGCATCTCCTGAAAGTCCTCGACCTGCACGCTTTTCTTTGTAAAAATATTTTAATCAAGATTGCATCAAAACTTAAGTTTGTTTTAAGTTGCAGTATCTAAGGATATAAAAAATCAAGAGAAAAATGAATACAATAAATTGGCAAAAAAATAATATAAATTTATAAATGATTTGATTAACGTTTCATGATTAACAAATTTAAAATTGAAATTTAACAACACTAAATATGATATTAAATGAAATAAGGAGTACTGATAATGATTTCTGTAATAATTTATTTTTACCGAAAAACATATATGACACAATACAAAACAAATAAACGGCATATAACTTTATAATACAGCGAGTCTAATAAAGAGAAGCATGTTTTAGCAAACAAAAACAAAATCCTTTAAAAAAAATCAGTTATGTTTGTCTTTAAGTCACGTGTTATATGAAGATAATTCAGTTTTTTTCAGTATTTATTATTGTTGTTGACTCTTTTAAGAAATGAAACGTAAATGTTGGGTGAAATAATAAAATGGGAACTGAAAACGTTTAGAAAATGGCGGCGACAACATGTGCAATCAAAGTGTTTGATGTGATTCATGTTAGGCAACTATATTGTGTCTTTTTGGTTGGCTTTCTTTTGTTGTTTTTTTTTTAAATTGTTCGTACATATTAGTCTGCTATATTGATTGTCCGTATTTTTTTATTTAGTATCCTTTTTTGAGCTATCCTTTATTATACATTTTGCATACAAATTCTTCATGGTAAGCCATAACAAATTTATCAGCTTAAGTAGCTGATTTATAACATGCTGTCTGTGTAACAGTTGTAAAGTCCTATTCTAGTAATATTATACCGTTTTGTGACCCGATTATCTAATTTAAATGCAAGCCATAAGTTTGGTGTCTATGAATGAAGAACTGTCCCGAGAAAGTTGGGTACATTCCTTACTTTTAGAGGAATTTCGGTTTGTCTCGCTACTTTTTTGTGTCATTTAATACGATATTGTCTGCGTATGTTTAGTAAGGACTAGGATCTTGATTTCATTTCATTTGTTTTGTTATTTATTCTGTGAATGATATTAAATTTTAGTTCGATTTCAAAGCAACCAATCCAATACATGCACTTGATATTTAAAACACAATTCGACTTCATATAAAAATGCTAAAACAATAAAACATATTTTTCAAGTTCATCGATCAATCTGAAAATGTTGTGTTCGTACCTGTAAACGTGTTGTAAACTTAAACTATGTTGTCACGTAGCGTTGAATAAATTGCATACAAAATTTCCCCAAAGAAATAAACTTAATTTAATAAATTAAATACTGAATTCCAGAAAAAACACGAACAAGCATGTACCGTACTTACAAATGTTTTTTTTTCCATTTTCCATTATAGTCTACTGACTGTGATTTTTGTCTAGATCATATATGAAAACACTTAGGATATTTGCTATCCGCCGTCTCGGTGCTAAGTCATATAATTATACAATGTTTTAGAACTAAAACAATATAGAAATAATAGTTAAACATTGATATCATATCACATGTGTAAGAATTTGTTGTTTTTAATGTCTTTATCACTTTTAGGTTTTACTGACAGCTATGAGTCGTGATAGTATTGAGGTCTGTCGTTATTCGAATGTTGTTAGAGTGGTGAGGGCTAGTCCTGCCATCAGCCGAGAAGTCGTTATAGTGATGAAGCCTATAGTGCTACAATCAGCCGATTAGTCGTAAGAGGAATGAAGGGTACAGTTCTACTATCACCGCAGGAGTCGTAATTGTAATGAAGACTATAGTTCCACAATTAGCCGATTAGTCATATGAGTAATGAAGTTTACAGTTCTACCATCAGCCGAGAAGTCGTTAGAGTGATTAAAGCTATAGTTCTACAATCAGCCGATTAGTCGTTAGAGGAATGAAGGGTACAGATCTACTATCACCGCAGGAGTAGGAATTGTAATGAAGACTATAGTTCCACAATTAGCCGATTAGTCATATGAGTAATGAAGTTTACAGTTCTACCATCAGCCGAGAAGTCGTTAGAGTGATTAAAGCTATAGTTCTACAATCAGCCGATTAGTTGTTAGAGGAATGAAGGGTACAGATCTACTATCACCGCAGGAGTAGGAATTGTAATGAAGACTATAGTTCCACAATTAGCCGATTAGTCATATGAGTAATGAAGTTTACAGTTCTACCATCAGCCGAGAAGTCGTTAGAGTGATGAAGGCTATAGTTCTACAATCAGCCGAGAAGTCGTTATAGTGATGAAGGCTGTAGTTCTGCCATCCGCTGAGGAGTCATTATAGTAATATAGACTATAGTTCTACAATCAGCCGATTAGTCATAAGAGTAATGAAGGATACAGTTCTGCCATCAGCCGAAAAGTCGTTAGAGTAATAAAAGCTGTAGTTCTACCATCAGCCAATTAGTCGTTAGAGTGATGAAGGCTATAGTTCTACTATCAGCCGAGAAGTCGTTATAGTGATGAAAGGTACAGTTCTATTATCACCCGAGGAGTCGTTAGAGTAATGAAGACTATAGTTCTACAACCAGCCGATTAGTCATGAGAGTAATGAAGGGTTCGGTTCTACCATCAGCCGAGAAGTCGTTAGAGGGATAAAGGCTATAGTTCTTCAATCAGCCGATTAGTCGTTAGAGGAATGAAGGGTACAGTTCTACTGTCACCCGAGGAGTCGTAAGAGTAATGAAGACTATAGTTCTTCAATCAGCCGATTAGTCATAAGAGTGATGAAGGATACAGTTCTACCATCAGTCGAGGAGTCGTTATAGTGATGAAGGGTATAGTTCTACTGTCAAGGAGTGGTCGTTGGATTGTTGAGGGCTAGTTCTACCATTAGCTGATGAGTTGTTAGAGTAATGAGAGCTATAGTTATACCATTAGCCTAGGAATCGTTGGAGTAATACGGGCTAGTTCTCTCGCCAGCCGTGGTGTCAAAAGAGTAATAAGAGATAGTTCTGCCGTCAGTCGATGAGTTAAAATAAGTGATAAGGGCAGCCGACAATCGAGTGGTTGTTAAAGTAGTGAGAGCTACCGTTTCGCGAGGAATCATTAGATATTATGAGGGCTACCGTCAGCCGAGGAGTTATTATAGTCAGTTCAACAGTCCTTTAGATGTTATAAGGATTAGGCATCCGTCATCAGGGTGTCGATGGAGTGATGACAGCAAGTTCTACTGTTAGCAAAAGAGTCGTTTAAGTGGGACGGCTACCGTAAGCCGAGGAGTTCTAATAGTGATAAGGGTGATCGTCAGTGGAGTCGTAAGAGTGATAAGGAAAGGTTAGAGTAAAGAAGGCTAGTGTTACTGTCAGTCAAGGAGTCATAAAAAGATGATTGTTATCGTCATCCGGAGGCTCGTAAGAGGGAATAAGGCTAGTTCTGAGAATTCGTTAGAAGGGTTATAATCAGCTGGGGAAACGTTAGAGTGAAGAGGGTCATCGTCAGCCACGGAGTCGCTATAGGGATGAAGGCTTGTTTTACCATCGACCAAGGAGTCGTTAGAGTGTTGATGGTTACCGTAAGCAGAGGAGTCTTTAGAGGGATTAGGTCTTGTTCTACCATCAGCCAAGGTGTCGTAAGTGATGAGGGTTACCTTCAGCCGAGGAGTTGCAAGAGGGATGAAGACTTGTTCTACTATCAGCCAAGAAGTCGTTAGAGTGATGGGTGTTACCGTAAGCAGAGAAGTCGCTATAGGGATGAAGACTTGTTCTACTATCAGCCAAGGAGTCGTTAGAGTGATGGGTGTTACCGTAAGCAGAGAAGTCGTTAGAGGGATGAGGGCTTGTTCTACCATCAGTCAAGGTGTCGTAAGTTCAGCCGAGGAGTTGCAAGAGGGATGAAGACTTGTTCTACTATCAGCCAAGAAGTCGTTAGAGTGATGGGTGTTACCGTAAGCAGAGAAGTCGCTATAGGGATGAAGACTTGTTCTACTATCAGCCAAGGAGTCGTTAAGGTGATGGGTGATACCGTAAGCAGAGAAGTCGCTATAGGGATGAAGACTTGTTCTACTATCAGCCAAGGAGTCGTTAGAGTGATGGGTGTTACCGTAAGCAGAGAAGTCGTTAGAGGGATGGGTGTTACTGTAAGCAGAGGAGTCGTTAGAGGGATGAAGACTTGTTCTACTATCAGCCAATGAGTCGTTAGAGGGATGGGTGTTACCGTAAGCAGAGAAGTCGTTAGAGGGATGAGGGGTTGTTCTACCATCAGCCAAGGAGTCGTTAGAGAGTTGAGGGTTAACTCTCAGTAAAGAGTCGATAATGAAGTCCTACTATTAGCCGAGAATTTAATAGTCGTTCGGGCTACATGAAGGTTTATATGATTTGTTAATCATTTTTTAATTAATTAAGTTTTTTGACAGTTAACTATTTTTTTATTAAATTTCAATTAAACTTAATATAAATTAATAAAAGTTAGATTTAAAAACCTTTAGAAACAAAGAAATATAGGACATTGTTTTTCTAGGCAAAAATATGTATTATATTATTATTCAGCATTCATAGCTTTGAAAGAATGACAAGTATGACATCACGATGACGTCTGATATTGTGTTTTATTTTATTATTTTGTACAAATTAAATATAAACACGTGTGTTGCAGAACAGATTGGTAGAAATATGAATCATATTAATAAATAACATGAAAAGTACGAAAAAAATCATGAACACAGGTTGTTTTTAAAGAACTATTTAATTAGTATAAATATGTCAATTAGTGACATTTTTATTATATCTTTAACAATGACATTCGTGGACAACGACGATACAAATTAAATAAGCACATGAACATATTAACAGAGGTCAGCACATGAACATATTAGCAGAGTTCATGAAAACACAGTATACCATGCAGCAATGTGTTTGATCTTATTTACATATGGTTGCCGGATGCGGCCATTTCGCGTTTTGCTTCGCTGTCGCGAAAACAGCAGACACGGTGACTAGTCATAACATGTTGTTTTGTTATAATACTTTAAAAGTGGATTCTACAAACATTTGTATTGAAATTGGATTTTTTCGAAAGTTGTTAACCTCTTAACATCATTTTAGCTTTAGGCCTCTCCAACAACTGAATGTTAAACTTTAAGACAAAAAAACAGAAATCGCAACAAAATAGATAAAATCTCAGCCAAGATTTCTCCAAAAACTTCCGTAGATCAATGTACGACAATATTGAACGTCAAGCTGTATTATATTGTCTAGAAAAACCTGAAAGTTATATCCAAACTGATCAACTAATAAATAGCTTTTACATTATCACAGCTGTGTGTTTAAATCGTGATTCCGTACTAGACACGCTGCGAAACGTTACCATGAAGTACATTAGTACATAGATAGTTATTAATCATGTCTTGTAGTTGCATTCCTCTTTTTTTCTCAGTAACAGCTGCCTTAATGGGTAATCTACAAAATGTCTATTCAATATTCATTTGAAAATAAATTCGAAATTTTCAATTGTCAACAGTATACATAATTGACTGATGATTGACAGGCGCCATTATATTTATTCAGGAGATTTATTTTTCCAATGTGTAATGAAAATCAGGTCCAATTAATAACATTCATAGCCTTGACCTTTAACATTGAAACTTCAAACACTTCTTTCTTCTTAATCATATGTAGGTCACTCATTCTATCTGCTGGCTAAAAATGCACTGACGTATGTTTGACAAATATTAAATTGACACAGGTAACAACATTGCGATATATGTATTGACACTTCTTTGACTCATTCAGTTTGCCTTGAAATGTCCAACTAGGCCGTAACCGCAATTCATTAAAAATAATAGGAGAATCAAGACCTGTATAGCCCACAGTTGTACGAGTAGGGAAATCTAGCTCTGCCGGTGTTGCTTTCATACGATAAGAAGCAGCTAAATGTATGTTAACATTCGATATCTGTTAAATATCTTCCTGTTTGAATCAATATAGGGGAAACGCCATTTGAGTACAGATGACCTTGACACTCCGTAGCATGATACGCTGCTAAACCTTACACACACAGCATCGTGATTTATTGCCTTTTATGTATCCGTTTATAACAACCGGTGTGTCATCAGGCTTGTAATTTTTTTTTCAAAATCCGCATGTGTACATGTGATTTTCAATATTTTTTAAAAATCAAAATATCTCCCCCTCGAGATAGGTTCGTATTTATAGCATCCTTCACGTGCTATTCGCGGGAATAGAATACTGCAAAGAGCAAATAAATATTATGTGCTGCAAATCCCGATGTTTCTTGTTGTCAAAACTTCCAAAAATGACCATTACAGCGTGTGTAACACAATCTTTGCATTGATGCAGCAGAACAACAAATTGATTGTCTGTATATGTGTAACAAAATGCGAAAATGTCAACACACTATCTGTTAAGGGTTATATGCATCAAACAAAAAAGTACAATAAATTTGGTTGAGTGGTCATGTACGTCACATTAAAATGTATCGTTGCATATAACCATGCATATGCAATTATATTTGGGGCGATACTGTGAGCAGAAAAACCTGCCAGTGTGAAACCGAGGCTACAGAATCAATAGTGTTAAGTCTTGATGTAATACACTTTTGCAAGGAAGAAGTTTCTTAACATGTGTGAAAGTAAACCCAGAATAATAGAGGTTACTTGCAGCTTTATTATGTATTTGGGTAAGTATATATACCAAGTCAATGACAATTCATCTTCGCTAGCCAAGGGTTACGAACCGATACTCTTATCGAGGGGGGACCTGATCGTAACACTTGGCTAGCGAAGATGATGACAATTAAACTCGATCTCGTTTTACATCTATAATTTTATAACACCATAAGAAATCTTCAATTACAATTATTGAAAATAGTATTTAACAAATTTTTCACATAGATTTTAAGGGCCTCGGTGGCTTAAGGTACTTCGTCTACTATTGATCACGTGGTCTGTCAACACTGAGATTGCGGGTTCGATTCTCACTGCAGGCAGGATGTACTGTACTCCAATCCTAAATTACAAGGATTGCCAGTTTTCCTACCGCAGGTCGGGGGTTCTCTCCGGGTACTCCGGCTTTTTCCCCACAATAAAAACTGGACACCATGATATAGCTGAAAATTGCTGAAAGCGGCGTTAAAACACCATTCAAACAAACAAAACAAAAAACATAGATTATATATGGTATATAAATATTTATATTGAGTTACTTCCCTTTGTATACGTTTTACCTGTACTGCTGTGATTATAAACTAAACACATAATAATAACCACTAAAAAACAGAACAACAAACATTAATGAAAAACCGAAAAACAGAAAACAGAAAAGATAAATATAATACCACTGCATAAACTACTGGCCGGATACTGCCAGATACAGCATGTACAACATAAATGGCGGAGTTAAACCAGTTACCTTAATTAGTCCTTTATTGTTGTACTCAGTACCATGTGCTACCTGCACAATATAATCAACAGAAGCGGCCTTTATTTTCAATTACTTATAAGTTAATTACCAACATTTAAATAGAAATGCATAAATTATAGAAATAACTCACGAAAAAACAAAAAGCATAAATAACTATATAAAAAACCGAGATAGAATGTAAATGTGTGTGCGTGTAATTACATAGATTTAAACAACGATTGGAATATTACAGTTAATTACATGTGTGTGAATGTGTGTGTCTTTACAACAATTGTATTGTCGTTTGACCGATGCATACTATGTAATTTTTCGTAAAACATGTACTGTATGTAATGTATGTTTACTAATTGTTCATATATCCCCATAAGAGTTTATATACAAAATATACACAAAATTAAATATATATATATATATATACAAATATATACAAAATTGCTGAATTAGATTACTGCCAAATTAATTTGTATTGGTTACGAATATTCAATCGTCACACGCTAGTACACATGTACTTTGTCTATGTCTACGTTTGTTTGTTTGTTTTATGGTGTTTAACGCCACTTCCAGCAATTTTTCAGCTTTATCATGGCGTCCAGTTTTTATTGTGGGGGAAGCCGGAGTACCCGGAGAAAACCCCCGACCTGCGGTAGGAAAACTGGCAATCCTTGTCAATTAAGATCTAGTACACCCTGCCTGCAGTGAGAATCGAACCCGCAATCTCAGTGTTGACAGACCACGTGATCAATAGTAGACAAACTACCTTGACCACTCGGCCACCGAGGCCCCTTCTATGTCTACGATTCACCCCGATTAATAAAGCTTTATATTTAAATATCGGATTTGGCCGAAGGGTCTAGACTGCTGGACCTAGAGCAGGCGATTTGGTGCCACAGTGTCACGACGGTGTGAGTTCGAATCCCCCTGAGTGTAAGCAAAAATCTAAGTGTTGGGTTTAATTTGTAGACGTATATTATATACTATTACTTGGAAAAATTTTTTGTGCCGTTTACTTCCTTGTTTGCTCCAAAGAAGGAAAGCTCGTATAATTTCACATTTTGTAATTCAGATGGTTCCGTCTTGACTTGTGTAATAATACAATATTTGTTTTTTCCTTTATTTATAGGATAAACAAGTGAATACTGAAAATATTACCCAGAGTTCCGCGGAACGCATCAGATTTAACAAGTGCGCGGAACTTGCGCGCACGAGTTAAATCTTAATGCGTTTTGGCATGAGTGATAATATTTTCAACATTCACGATGCGCGAATGATTATCCTGTTTAATTCAGTGACTAATATTTAATATGTCGCCGAAATCTTAGAGGAACATTGTTTTTTTTAATGTTCTTCGATAATGTTTGCAGGCGACATCGACGTTGTGAAGTCCATTTGTGCGTGTGAAAGAACGGAATTTATTTCACACGTGATTTACCGGAATTTATTTCACTTGGAAATGTCGGCATTTCATCACTTTACATGTAACAAACTTTCAACAACATATCCAAAAGTCAGTCCATAGCATTTTAAGTATCGGTCTATAATTTTACCTACATGTAATCCTTGTATTACAACCAGAACTACTGTGGAGACCTTGGCCAACATTCATTTATAATTAACTGCTACGTCATATCAGAAGCTATTTTATGAATGAACATTTTAGTTACACTTAACCAATTTCCACATATGTCAAGCATAATTGAAACATTTACACCATTGTTGAACAAAAGACCACTATTTTAATTGTTAGAAATTTATTGGGTTTTTCAAGAAATGCAAGATTACATGAATCGACGTCTTTGTGTCAAATATTAAGGTCAAAATAAAGCTTATATTGCTTCACGGTAGGCTTGATCTTTCAAAGTTTAAAGACCCTCACAAAGGAGATATATCATAATGTGTTTTAACGAATGAACAATTAGGCTACACAAGTATTTTTGTCTATATAGGGAAAAAATAGAAGAAAAGTTGATTGAATATCTTAAATCCTTCGGATTGTGAGTCCGGGGCCAGGTTGTGTAATCCACGAATCAACTTGTTATTTATAATTTATTGTACTTTTATTTAAATAAATAAATGGAACTAATATGTATGTGACACTCATTCATATAAATAAATGGAACTAATATGTATGTGACAGTCATTTACATCTACGGAAAATATCAATATTAACTTACTTAAAAACCAATAGATTTTACTTCAATAAGTACACAAATTGTACAAAACAACATATGGATATATTCTGTACACGAAGAAGTGTTAAATTGAATTAAACTAATATTCGTTCTAAGAGCAAATTTGAAGGTCTTTTCAGTTATTGCCGAAGTCAGAAAATATATGTTATTTTATGAACTCTTTGTCTGTTGCTTAACAACAAATCTCACTTCCAGTCATGAACATTAGTTCTTTGAGTTAAGAACGTGGTCCCGATTGAAACATTATATGGTTGTGAAGGACTTTTATGCCCGTTGCTAAGGACATAATGCAACTTCCGGTTATAAAATTCAGTAAATTACGTCATCCTGATTATTAAAATTAAAGAATGAGGATTTTCTTACACTTAAAACCTAATGTTTGCAATATTATCTTTAACCGTTTTTAAGTTATAAACCAAAATCCGTTAAAACGAATAATCGAAAGACGTCAAGGGCTGTAACTCAAAAAACGGTTCATCATACAGATTCGGATCAAACATACCAAATGAAGGTCTTGGTAAGAGAAATATTTTTCCCATTTTTTCTGGCTTATATCTTGGTGGATTTCTGCTAACAAGGATTAACTGTGTTATCGCACATGACTTTAGTTACTAAACCTATTTAGGTTTCACAGGATGAGTAAGATTTGCCAGTTTGCCCGATTAATGGTACCAAGTAGTCAAAATGATATGTGGCGACACTTTTTGCAAATGACGGCGCAATACCGAAACGAGAGTACGCTATCTGGATTTATGATTGCTATTGAACTTCTTGAAAACCATAATGCAAACAATGTCAATTGCTTTTGCTGTGGTAGTTTGAAATCTGTTACAGAGATCGAAAAGAGATCGAAAAGACGTGTGTTCAGTTCACAAATTCGCTTTGATGACTTTTAAATCCACAACACGTGGAAGTACTTGATTTGTTTTATCTGTTTAGCTTACAACGTCACAAAACGTCATAACTCTTGCATTTTCATCGACTAATACAGGTTAGCATTAAAGTAAAAATTTGTGAAACTAAAACGGAACATGAGATTATATTTCTCGCAGTATAATACTTATATGTTATTTGAAATTTTATCTTTTATATTTCTAACAACATGCATGTGCAACATTTAACGAGTGATCATGCGAAGAATGTCTAAATGGTAAAGCTGACTTTCTGCTAATTGAACAAAGTGGATAGCTGGACAACAAAGGAAGTCTGATGTAAGAAAATGCTACTTAAGGTATTCTGACACGATAAATTTTGCATTTATTTCCTTACGTTGTGTGCACAAGGGTAAGCAGAGTATATCATTTGTTTGACTTATTGGGATAATCTAAGGTTCCTTTTAGTATTCTAATCTTTGTTCGAAACTCCTTATGGTATGTTGTTTACATTTCAAAGCTGAACAATTGTTAAGTGTATGCAACTGCGGCTTTTTATGCAAAATTACCGTTCCAATAAATCTACGAGTCAAATAAGACATTGCAACCATGTCTTATTACAGGTACTACTCTACTTGTTCCATTAGAGCTAAACCATTTGCATGCTTAGTTATCTTTTACTCAAGGTACAGACTGGTTACTACACGTTAGGTAACGCAAACATGACAGTAACAACTAAACTATGATTTATGCATTGTTATATTTAAACTTTAAACTTGTCAAAAATGATGGACGACCGCGCGTGTCATCTCGGCATGCTGGTTTCATGCAAATTTCAATTGCGAGTGAAATATGACAAGTTTTTGCTCCATTAGATAAAATGTAATTAATGACATCTCTCGACGCTTCTAATTTGTCATTTTTTTAAATGGATGATTCCCAAAAACTACAATACCTACATATCGTTCGACATTATAACGCATGTCCATGGGGATTTACCTCATCTTGTGTATAAATAAAGATGAAATGAATAATCTATATTTGAATTAGGATAACTACAGCAACACGGGAAATAAACTAGCGTATGATCTGATTAAATTGACAGTGCATTACAAACTATAGTTAACAAGTGCCAAATGAGTATTGCTGATGACTTAATCAGTCGCAATGTCACAATATCTTTAGAGTTATGTTTTAAAATCATACTTTGTATTGGTTTTAGTATACAACAGTAAGAAATGGGTTATATTCCAATTAAATTGAGCAACTGGTAATCAATATTTAATCGTCCAAAGGTTTCACCATTACGACTGCATTCTGTATGTTTTTAATTTACTGCAATATTATTTTTTAACGATTTTTAGGTAGTAGTTGAAATTTTATCAGGTGAAGTCCCCACCCCAAGGAAAACCTTGTTAATGGTTATAGTAACTACCCCATCTGAGGTGCTGGTTGTACTAATACTCTGAAATCAAATGAAGTCAGCTCACTCAATACAAATGCTTCGTAAGTGTTTGTTTACTCTTTTCAACGTATCAATGAAGCGAATGACAATATATCACATAGTAGAGTATGTTTTATTGGCTTTTTCATCTTTGTACTTTCCATTGTAAAATTTAATGATTGCCAGATCTATTGCCATGCTCTGGCACTTTTAAGCAAACAATTTAACGTACATTTTTACTAATTATTCATGGTTATTTGCATAATTAACCATGTAAAAGTAAAACGTTAAGAGTGACAGCCTTGCTCTTCATATAAATATATCCTATTTATACGTTCGTTTTTCCTTGCTTACGTGTCTTCATAAAGTTATAAAAGCTCACCGCTTTATTCAAATAATCTTCATTTTTCTCTATATATTCATACGTGTGGCATAAGAGAAAATACTATACATTTATGCAAAATGAAATCAATTACAAACATAAGAACAATAACCTATTGTTGTGTATGTCCCATATGTTCACAGTAATAGTGTTAACATCGAAAAGATACGATGCAATTCAGAAAATGAAAAGCTGTCGAGCATACAAAGACCGAGTGACAATTTAAAAGATATATATAATTAAGACATTTTTAGGATGTAGCATATGGCGTACTTATATAAGGTCAATAAATCAAGTACAGAATATCTGCATATGAAACCAGAATTCAATTACAATTACCTAACAGTAAGACCCTAATCAGTGCAAGTGCAATAATAATATTTAAAACAAAAACTAAACAAACGGGAATCAACACTAAAAATTTAACATTTGCAAAAACAAATTTTAGTTTTTGATGGCGGTTACTATGAGCTTACTCTAATTAACGTTAAAAAGGGGGTCTTTGGCGTGGAACTCCCAGAACACGTCAATTACTATGGATGCGCCAGTCAATTCTGAGAGTCTAGCCGTGGAAACCCGTCCAGGTATCGAGAACTTGTTTTAAATCCGCAAATTGGTATATGTTATTGAATAACTAAAACGGCAAACACGTAAATACCAAATACATGTACATGATGAAAAGAGAAAATAAAGTTAAACCCAATTTTATCATAGATGTCATTATAGGTCCATTTAATTCACACAACTGATGCTGGATGATCCAGAATTCGTACAAAACACGCCGATGAACAAAATAGAAACAAATTCATATCTAGTTTCATAAAAGCTCTTCACCGAAGCCAATAGTTAATGGTGACATATATTATATTTTTGGGACTATGCAGTAGATATCCATAACACCGCTCCAATAGAAAGTAATCAAGGCAACGAAAATAGACTGTGAACGCACTAAGTAAAAGGCATTGTTTAATAATAAAATCTAGTTCAGCAAATGTGAAAACCTAATAAATTAATGAACCCTAGATTTGTCGTCACTGCGGACATCTAACTTGCTGACCATTCAGTCACACATTTTTTTATTCTAATTATCAATTATTTAATTAAGAAGGGCAAAAAATACAAAATACTGGCAAAATTTACTACACTGTTTAAAAACAAAATTAAGTTAATGCCACGGTCTGTAAGTCCACAAACGTATGTCTCAGTTTTTTACATACAAGAATGTATCAGAAGGGACAAATAAATTACAGCACACAACTCCAACAATTGTTTAATAAATTGTTTGTTTCTGAATATAGTCTAACAAATAATATGTGTAGTTATAGACCCAACTTAATCTTCAAGAAACTAACTATACATTTGTATGAAAGGTACATCGCATTGTAGCCGACTTACTGTGCGCGGCAAGGAATGTTACAAAAACAAATGAAAACTAAAATATTTTATCAGTAGAAGAAGCTTTGAAGACTCAAACAAATGAATGAGATCAACGCATAATAACTGACCAAGTTGTGCAATAAACATTACAGTACACATTCTATACAAGTCAACTAGGTACAATCCTACCCCTTTCGTGGTCATTAAGACATGAACTTGAATAACTATGAAAAAATATGTTTGACCTTATCTTCAGATAAATGACAAATTATATGTTTTACGATATCATTGCTTAAAATTAATGGCTTCAGATTTTGTATAAAAGGTTGTTCTGGAATTAAAGATGAACATTTAAATATGCATCTGTCATATCAAAATGGAAGTATAACTGTTGATAAATTGTCACTGTTGGTTGTTGTAATCACGTTTATTGTACTTTTTGTGTTGTACACATATTAAAAAGTATTTTCTCTGTAGGATGCAACACTAAATGACTGAACGACAGGTGATTTTTCTCAGGTAAACCGGATGTACAGGTGCGAGTGATGCTTTAATAAATGACAGGTAGGTAAGGGGTAAAATATACAATTTCTCCGGGACAAAAATTGTTTTAAAAAATCTGTTATTTAATTTAGGAATGAAAGTTTGCCTTCATTGTTTTGTGAAATAAAACGTTTCGTTTGAAATTTATTCCTTGAAAATAAATATTAAAAACTCTAATTACCTTTATTGATATCATTATAGTTTAATCATTTATAACATAAATGAAACATATAAGATGTTCAGATTAACCAAAAGATGCTGTCGTAAAATATAGGTAATTATGTAAAAACCGTGTTATTGACATTCATTACATAAACAACTAAAGCTAATCGATTGACTATAGAAGATTAGACAGAGTTGTATCATATTAGCGCCACTAAGTGCAGCATACAAATGTTTATTTCATTTACATTAGGAAATTAAGTTCGATCGTTTCTAGTTTCAACATGTTAAATGAATGAGTACCAAATATATCTTGAGTTCAATTTCATAACTAGTAAATTATTTCCTATGTAAGAAAAGTTCTTATGTTAGGAAAATGCAGCTACGGACTGAACAACGAACATAATTATTACTAAAAAAACACGTGTTCATTAAAACAGTTTCACATGTTAACGAGTCAGCCGTTATATTTATAAATGTTTAATTAAGAAAGTACATGAAAAGAAATGTAATGTACAAAAATGTAAGACTATACAACAATTTCTATAAGTAAACCGTTTTATCTAAAGCCATTGCATTTATCAGTATTTAAATTAACAAAAAGACTTGTAAATGTCACAGAGAAAAAAACACGTATGTCTATGGCGTTTATAATTAATGTATTCCTTCGCCAACGGACAAAAACAAAAAAATGTCAAGATTCAATAAAAGATGTTGTTTTGTCATGCGAGGTTTACTGCGGAAAGCTCTGTCAAAACCCGCTGTTATAAGCACCTGTTGTTTGGTCTGTTCCTTCACTACTGTGAGAAAATGTGCTGATTTATTCACAAGTTTCATGGTGAGATAAAGAATAAGTCGGCATTATTTAATTGATTTCAATATTTAATTCGTTATCAAATTTAAATATGAAAGATAATGTTTTGAGTAAAATACAGAAACAGGGTTCCTACTGAGTGTGTAATTTGCAGGTAATAGTTTAATTGCCAATAATTATTTTCAAAAAGTGCCAAGTCTTGGTCACAGAAAATTTTTTTACAAGCCGCAATATACTGACAAGTTTTGTTGTTGTACCACCTAACATCAAAGTGCATATAGTATGTTTCTTTCTGTTCCGGTTGTTTATTATGAGCCTGGGGATCACTTTGCCACTTATAAATACATATGTTCTATATTTGTAAAATTTGTCCTTGACTGTCCAAATACTCATTTTAGTCATATTTACAGGCTTTTGCGTCTTCGTATTCATACACGTCTTTTCTCAATTTTCATGAAGCATTAAACACAAAATCCAATTGCTAAACAAGGAGTTTTGGGGATTAAGTATAAATAAAAAGTTGCAAATCGTCCTTCAAATATTTGAGTGTAATAGATATCCAGTATCAATTGTACATCATTATTACCGTATTGACTATTGAAGTTGGAAATGTTTTACATTTACTGATCTATTTTACATCTCTTAAAAATATTTTCTGATTAAGAACAAATTAAGTTTTTTTCCACACGTTTTTTAAAACAAAGATATTTCCTAGACATTTTAATACATTTTTATTTTTTGCTGCTGGCCAAAAACACTCTTCGTATGCACTGATCTTTTATCAAAATTTTATTTTATTTGAAAATAAGGGCTTAGATGATGGTGGCACGGATACAGTTGTTTATATATTCAAGTCAAAGCTTATCGTCTAAGTCGTTTAAGTAGATCTTAAATTAGGCAACCTTTGTTTTTGGACGAAATGTGGCAGTGAAAAAAAGGGAAAAAATAGTTCGAGATAGGTTGTTTACTTTTCATGATGGTGGCACGGATACAGTTGTCTATATATTCAAGTAAAAGCTTATCGTTTAAGAAGACCTTAAATTATGCAACCTTATTACTTATTAGTTTGAGTTTTAATAACTTTTATTATTAATTAATGAGAATGAAAATAAACAAAATCTTTAAAATTACCATGATGAAAATAATAATATAAGACCTTTTTCGATTAAGCAATCTAACTAGTGTTTTCAACGTTCACTTATCAAAGTAACGGGATAGTTTCATGTTAGTTCCGTTTTTCTCTATTGCTATTCTTGCTATTAGGTTCAATTTTCATTTCTAATCTTTATTTTTGGTATTTTCAGGCCTTTCTGATAAGATATTTTTGTCGGAATGGTTATAAAACCGTTTACATTTTCCAAACTTTGAATCTTCTTCAATCTTTCAACCCAAACCAATATTGGTTATGCTTTCATCCAAGTCATTTGACTACTTAAATGAGACGTTACTCTCAATGAACCAAGAGAACAAGACTATACATTAGGTTAGTGTAGCCAATGGTACGTTGTATGAGTATTTTATAGCCACTTCTTGTACAGAATATTGAGGGTAAGCGTTATGTGACAATTATCTTTTAAAATTTGTCACTACAATTACTGTTTGCAGTTTACATATTGTAATGGCATTAATTTATCCGGAAGTATTAATTTGCAGGACAACTTTTATTTTCATTTGATGACAATAGTTGTAATCAGCATTAAGGGCATTTTGATTTCCGATGTTGTGGGAAGTAGCATACACACATTTAACTCATGGCTTAAAAGTTGTAAACTTTACGCACATCCTGATATTCTCTTAATGATATTCTTCTGCATCCTGAAATAGATAAAACGATTAATTTTTTTAAAAATGTAAAAAAGGTTTATACGGTTATTGCATGATGCGCGCAAATCATGTATGTAAGATCAAATTCTACTGCTTAAAGTCGGTTTATAAATTACTTGCAACTAAATTTCTCGAATTCAGTTTTAGTTATGTTGCCTATTATATCTTTTAAAGGTTTTTGTAGGCGTCATTTTAAAAGACTTTGGATAAATTTCGATACAAAGCACTCACATGATTTTGAAAAACATAGATTTCTGCAATCAATCTCTTGAACGTCATCATGAGATATTAAGGTGTGTGCGTTTTCTTCGTAGCAATTTTACATGCGCGAATTAATGGGCTAGTCTCTTACCATTAAATAATACAGATAACTAATTATTTCAGTATTGATAAATATCAGAGATTTCAACTACTGTTGTCGTCTACCAGTTATATTGGCAGAATGTAGGAACTTATACCAACGATTCGTCAGAGCAAAATTAAAAAGGACATATGAATAATAAGAAAGCAAAAGAACTTGAAGAATACAAAACAGAATAATGAGTATATACAGAAATAAGAAAACTCACAATAAGAGAACAATGAACTAAAAAAACGGTTAATTGAAGCATTGATTAAAATCTATAAAAAAAACATTATCAACATTACAAACTGTCTGATTGTTTGTTATGAAGTAAAGCAGTCCACGATTCGAGACTTACTAGCAATAAGATAACAATTTGTTTTTTTTCTATCAATCGTTTTGTAAATATTACTGTATATTTGTAATTATATGTAATCGAAGCATGATTTTTGTTTGGTTCGTTTCATTTCCACCAAATGTGTGTCTGTACATATGTTTCAGGAAAGCCTCGTTTGCAGAATTTGAGAATTGGTTAGTTTCCTGATATTATTTTTAGTTTACAAAACTATTGTTATATTTATTCTGAATCCCCAATCGAATTATTGACTTTCGGAAAATACTATTAAAAACACCAATAGATTACGTAGCTCTTGTGGGGTTTCTATGTATTATGTGTATTTTACTTGCAAACTAGAAGAAATTGTAGTTAACTGTTCCACTAAGAAGAAAACATTCCTAGTCAGATTTTGAATTTGTTTCGATCAAATAGTATGGGGGAAAAGTTTGTTACTTTTAATTTATCAGCACTGTAGCAGAATCTACAGTATATATTGGAAAACGTGGATACATGCTTTGAATTTGTAATACCTCTGTGGCTCGAAAGTTTGTTTAATTATGGATGAAGCAATTTTTGCACATCTAGTAGAGGGGCTACATTATTTTCCAAACAAAAAACTAAATTTACAGTATTGTATTGGTTTTTAGATTGGCGAAACAGCCAGTTAGACGTTTGTTTTTATTTTGTTTGCAATCGACAATTTTATTTTACCGTTTTTTTCTTAAATTGCACGAGATTCATCATTTTTTAAACACAATTGAAGGTTATGTGAAATAAGAAGTATATGTATATGGTAAATTTAAAAATATTTTTAGAGAAAAAATGATAAATCAATTAGTTGTCAGATAAAGCGATTTCTAAACATTTATTTGTATTTTACCACTGAAATTAAGTTTATAACTCAATAACAGTTGGGTTATGTGCATATGTAACCTGTTACTTTGTTATGTTGTTATTTTACAAATAATCTACTATTAATTATGGAATTTTTTGATTAAATATTATTTGAGACATTTCGGAAGCGATTTAGGTTATGATGTAAATAATTTGAAGGGTCAAGTATGATTTTTGTATTCTTGAAAATACAAGCTTATTTTTCGAATTTCCTTTCCGTTTATTTGTCGACGCGTTTTATGAATAATTTCGACTATTTGTTTATGTAAATCATGACACATAAATCTTCCAAGTGTGATTTTAGCTTCTTGTAATTATCAAAATTACAGTGCTTAAAGGTTATAAGGAATCGCTGCACTGTTTTATATAATTCAAACTTTTATATATTTCCAACCCTAATAATCCTTTAAAACGGGTGGCTATGAGTAGTATTCATATTGGTTTTTACATTAAAATAAATATTTGTGTTATTAATCTGAAAAAGTTGTTCTTTGTTAAAATAAACATTTTAAAATTATTTTTCAGCGCACAGAAAAATATTTTTCCTGGTTTTTTGTTAGGGGGTGATTAGAACTGTACTTTATTATTTTTTTTTTATCAATTTGAATGTAACAAAAAATGTTCAATAGTTTTTTCTCTAATTTCATGTCTTTTTACTTCAGATAAGGGCATAAATCAGAAAGAATATATTAAAGCATATGAAAGATATATTGTTATTTCTATTCATATAACTAAATCAACTAATTAGTAATATGTTTAATTTGCACAATTTTGAAAACTGTGAATTACGTGAAAATGTAGCATTAGTTGAAAACATATTTATATATTTTTTTTAAAATTTGTTAATATTATAACTATAATTTAAAGTTACCAAAATATAAACTAATGTTTTTTTTAAATTATGGAGTTTTAATATATGGTTCGTACTTAAAAAAAAATAAAACAATAAATTTCATATATTGTCCTAATATTGCTATTAAAACACGTTAATAAATATTTTATTTTTGCAATCTTATCATGATACAGTTTTATTCTATAATGTATGTATCATGGATTTTTATTGGGGGGGGGGGGGTTATATTCCTATACTCAGTGCTGGATTCCTTTAACTTAATAAACTTAAATCAACTACAAAATCAACAATTTCAAAATAGTTGTTTTTATTTGTCTGTAATATCAACATGTCTGATTACTCACTTTAAAACTGCTAAATCAACAATTTAAAAAAAAATTTATAATGATTCATTACAAAACAAAGATCTTTTTATATATTAGTTGCACACATACATAAAGACTACATATAGATATATATCTTTATATGAATGCACGGTGACCAATAAATTTGATATCCAGGCTCAGATCAATTAAAGAGTAGGAACTTCAAGGATACCAGGCCCCTTCTTAACAACACTTCACGTTCCTAAAAATTTACCCATAGAAACCTTTGTAACGACCCCACAGTTTAAAGGTCTTAAGCCAGTCAACTGCATGATTACTGTGGAACATAAAGTTCAGTGAAAAGATCCCTTGTTTGCCCCTTCCACACAACCATTGTAATTAAAGATTAGCAATAAAACACACAAGGTTATGTGAGTATAAAGTTGATAGGTCGAAAAAAAGAGGAGGCATACATTAGGTGCATTGTGATAATTTAAGTTACCTACATCTTATATCAAAACAATTTTCTACAACGTGGTCTAGAGGTCAATTAAGAAATGTAGAATTCATCATTTTTAGTGAACAATTTTCATACCAATAAAAATATTAACAGTAGATTTCTGCCTCCTTTACTTCCCTCGTAATGATATGGTTCATATTCATAATTTTATTGAATGTCTTATGTTATTAAGTACAATAACGTAAATATCCGTTATAATGTTATCTAAGGTAAAATCAATAGACTGTCCCTCTAGAAGGTTAACAGAACCATACAAACTAATCATAACAGGTAATTAGAGATCAATTTGCACACAATGTCATGTGATCAAACACGGTTCCTTTGTTTTTAACTAGCAATATTCGTATTGGTTAAAAAATATTCTCTAGTATGCTTTAATTAGTATTCTAATATGACGTCCTGCTTTAGCTATGTAAACAAAGCCGTGTCAAAATTCCAATAAGTTTAGTTCGCACATGCGTAAACTGCGTGTTTTGTGAAAATGTAAAAACTGACTTACAAATGCCGTTTGTTATGTGTTATCTATAATTATCGTTATTGTTAATAATTAAGTTGTTTTTAGTCTGAATTCTGAGATTTATATGTCCAACTACTCCCGATACATTACTTTTTTTAACAATTCTACATTCGAAATAATATGACGTCACAATTACAATTCCGACGTCATATTACGCTGAACTGAACATTTCAAAATGGAACGATGCAATTTCGTTAAGATTTCTCAATACTTTTGTTTAAAAGGTACGTACATTCAATAAAATGACCAGAAAATATGTTTATGTCAATTTTATTTGCTTTAACATACTGTTTTGGGATATATCGTATTAGTTTTAAAAAAACAATATTACCACTGAAAGCGTCCTCTTAGAACCGCTTCGAAATTTTAAAACATTTGTTAGACATATTAGAATCGAAATAGATTATTGCGAGCGGGCTTTATGGGAATTAGAACATGGTCAGACCTTATATTTGTCTTCATTTTATACCTCGCTATCGCTCGGTCTAAAATATTGACAAATATAATGTCTGACCATGTTCTAATTCCCATAAAGCCCGCTCGCAATAATCTATTTCTTAAACAACACAAATATCAGAATCTAAAATGCAAAACATAGTCTACATTCATCAAAGAAAGCTACTAGATGAAACTTAAACGTAGATTTACAGTAACAGTAAACACATGTTAGCTATAATAGTTAATATAGCTACAGCATATAAGGCAATTTATATATTGTGCCGTTTGAAAAGATACTGCTGCTTGTTCACATATACATGTAATGATTGCTGACACAGAAAAATATGTTTATATATGTACGGCTTTGTATCTAAACATAATTGCAAACATTTCATGTTTAAAGTAGTATACTTGTTCTGTGCTAGGTTAAGTTTGAGTACCTTTCCGATGGTCATAATACGTGTGGTATTATCAAATATTTTGGGGGTTTTAAATCCATATACCCACAACCTACTATCCTCATTAGATAGGAAAGACTTCCATTTGAACTCTCCACAAAAATGCATTATTTCGAACGTAAATAAAAGAATTGGCTCCGGGTGGCATCCACTGGTGAACCCCACAATGGACACAATCATGCATTGCCATTTGGGCAAGTGCGAGCCGTTTGAACTCCATGTATCTTGTGAAAGTTTAATGCATTGCGTATTTTTTATTGGGGCGTTCAATTGGAAGTCTTACCATTAGATAAAGAAAGCTCGTATGTTTCGTTCACCTAATCGTCACTTACATACTTTATACTGTTCTTTCTGGAACAATTGAGTTCATTTCGGTGTTAACTATTCTCCAAAATAAAATATCGTCCGCGCACATGATATGTTTAAAACAAGGCCACTTTACAGTGCAATTACAATTGTTTTCTTGACATAGCTAGATGGTTTTGTAATGAAATTGGTCATTTGGAGGATGTTCATCATCTACTTGTTTAAATGTGTGACTTTAGAATCTAAGACTTTGATAGGTAGCTAAAACGAGATGATTTTAACCTCTGTGCAGTATATATAACCTTGGTATCTTTGATTCCCAACCACTGGGTCGATGCCTCTGTTGGTGGACTGTTAGTGCCCAAGGTATCACCAGCCCAGTAAATATCATATTCATTCAATGATAGTCATTGTCTAAATTTACCGTCCTGAAATTTCGAAAGTGATTAAATTCTAATATTTTGCTATTTGCATTGTATAGATGACATAAGCCTGTTTTGGAATTTTAATGATAAAAGCTCAATATATATATTATCTTATATTTTAATTACATGTATTTAGATTTTAAATATGTTTTGGGTCTGAGTACCACTGATGAGTCTTGATTAACGGAAACGTGCGTCTGGCGAAGCAAATTATAACCTTGGTATCTTTGATGACGTATTCTTTACATAGATAGCAAAATACTATTAATTTGTGTATTTAATTGTTGTCAATTAAGATTAGAGTCGAGCGCACCCTACCCACAGTGAGACAGATCAAGTAATCAATAGTAGATGAACTAACTTAACCCCTCGGTCATCAGATATGTTCTTAGAAGAGTACTTAAGAGTTTCCCATCTTTGCTAGGATAGTCTTAGGATGCATTCGGTGTGAGATATGACACGTCCTAAGACTGTCCTAAGTCGGTCCTAAAGTATGTTCTCCAACATGACCGCAGACCTACATTGCGTATTTAAGATAGTTTCGATAACATATCCCAAAGTTGTTCAGGATAATCTTTAATCAGATGGTGTGTCATGTCACTTGAGATACCAGTATTACTATGGTCGTGGAATATGGTAAAGTATATTATACCTGAGTTGAATACATGCGGCCATCTATTTTACACTTGAGTGTAAAACCCTTTTCGTATTTTTTGTGTAATAATGATTAAAGAATGCACTTTATTTATGATTTGTGATGTTACAAACTTGTATCCATATAGTTGTATAATATTATGCAATTAATAATTTTGATATAGGTCGCTATTAAGATTTATCAGCGAGAGGAAATGTAATATTTGAGCCGCTTTTCGCGGTGAATATACATTTTTGAGGGCTGATAAATGATGAAAGTCAGTAATCGTTTAATTACATGAGTAAAATCACCATCTTCCTTGATCATTAAACCAGACGATGCTACCTATAGAGAGAAACCAGTTCAAAAGTTGATTCCACTTCACCTCTGTGCAGCGGAATCATGCAGCGGACAATAATTTCCATATTTTCATGCAATTCTAGTTCTGTGTGGTTTAAAGTCACCGAAAGTTGTTTTTAGACCAATCAAAAACACATAAAATTCTATTCATGTAATATTGAACGATTTTACGCTTGCAAATCGAACATTAGCTACAATGTAAGCGGGGGTGAAGTCTTTTCAGATGCAATTTTGTCAACACTGAGATTGCGGGTTCAAGTCTCACTGCGACGGATTGCGCTCGACTTCAATTGACAAGGATTGCCAGTTTTCCTGCCGGATTTCTCCAGCTTCCTCCCCTTTCAAAAACTGGAAACCATGATATAGCTGAAAAATTGCTTATATAGTAATATCCCGAAATGAATGTAATTGACTTTAAATAGCTATCCCTGCAACTATAGTCGATATTACCATAGGAGCTTCACCATTCGTCAACGTTGAAATTTTCCTTTAATAAAAAGGTCATAAAGTAAAAGGTAAGTGTCACCTAATTTTAGACATTAGGTTGTGTGTAGAGCTCTTCCGAAACCAGAAAAAGAAGACACAGAATTGAAACCCTGGCCAAAATGTTAATCCTTTTGAGGTTATATATTTTATTACCTTTTGTAAGGTTTATCTCCCGTACATAAAGAAAATTTATTTGTAAATAGCCATATCGCAGTAACTATAATTTATGGAAATATGATCTTTAGTTTTGTTCATTGTTTAACTTCACCAAGTTCAAGGTCACATGATAAGATGATCAAATGGCTGCCTTTTTTTATTTTTAATGTTTGTTAATTGGTTCTTTCTTATACATGCTTAGTTGCATGAATATTATTTGGAAAAATATATGTGAATGAAAGGTCAAGGTAATGTTCCTAAATTCGAAATTTCATATTTAAATGGGTGTCTAAATAGATGTTCCTTCAATTGTGTTAACTTTCAATGACTTACTTATAAGTGTTGTTTGGAGGTTAAATTTTAAAAGGGGAAGGATTACTCATAACACGTTTTATTATTTGTTAGTAATTTTTTAGCGTTTTTATGCTATGTTTCATTGCATGATTGCTTTAGAAGCAATGAAATTGTTTATCTTCCAAATCTTCTTCTAAGAAATTATAATAGGTACAGGTGTTCTACTGACTTAAAACAACAAATTTCTTAAATGTCATTCTGACACTTTCAAAGGGATTGATTGAATTTCAAAATCGTTCAAGTAAGATACCTTCATTGAAAGGTCCAGTTACCCCTAAAGAAAGATGTTACCGAACAGAAACATAATATGAACGACAACTACTAACTTTGTTTACATGTTCAGACCTTGAGAACAATTTCTAATACAAGGTTTTAAGGTCTTAAAGTTGAGCATTTTAGCCAATCGACACCACACTTGGTAATATGATCCAATTATTAAAGACCCAAACAAAAGGATGATCTAGTATTTGAGTACAACTACCTACCGGGGGCTTAGGGGAATAAATGCCATGGCGCTCGTAAACTACAAATTTGGACAGGTCTATTGATAACGTTTTTTACGCTAAGAAAAAGGAGCGGTAAGGATCGTATGACAGAAGGAATTTTTCAATAGGTTTGAACTAACAAATAAGTCATTCATAGTAAACATGATTGTATTTTTATGGTAATTTAATTGTTTAAAGTTCTTGCTAATGTTGCATAACGCAATAATATGCAAATTATTTAGGCATGGGCGAAATTTTAAATTTTAAGCCTTTTTTATATAAAACTTCATCTTTAGGCAATCCGCCACAAATTTATCAGGTATGGTTTTTTTTAATTGTTACTTTTTGTTTTATCTTAATGTCGCAGTATGGCAATGCTTTTACTTATTTCATTTGTTTTACAACTTTTAGTTTTATTTAATTAAATGTAATTTTACATGAAAAGTAATGTAGCAAAAATGTCGTGTTTTATACACAAATATTATTTTTAAAAGCAGTTTTTGAATATTACTTCTGCACTATAAACTACAAAAAACGAATACAAACTTTTCAACTGATTTTTTTATATTTTGTGATATTTTGAATTATTTGTAAAATGCTTAATTTTTTGTTATTTAATTTTTCCTTTTCTCAATTTATGTATTTATTCGTTTATTCATTGATTCCTTCAGTCATTCATCCTTTCACTCACTCACTCACTCACTCATTGGTTCATTCATTCGTTTATCCTTTTACATTTGAAAAATTAATTTAATATCATAAATTTCTTTGTATACTTATTTCAATAATATTTGTCTGAAATGTATTCAGGAATTTTTTTATTTTTGCTATTTTAATTTCTTGTTATATTCAAGTAAATTCAACAAAATATAAATAATACTGCTTAATGAAAGAAATATTTCATAGCTTCGAGATTATGATAAATAAATTACCATGATAAATTATATTTATATGTTTATAATGATAGGTCTGTTCGATTTATTTAATTTCTTTTGTGGTATATTGTAAAACAAATATATGCATATACAACATCCAATACATTGAAAACAATTAAAAATATATCACATTTCTTCCATGTTTGGGTTTGCTATTTTATGTTCAATACTTTTTCTTGTACATAATAGAAAAATAAATTTTATCTTAGATATAAACCAATCAAATTTAACATACTGACATTTCTTCTAATTATCTATTTTGCAGTTCATATTATTTTTTCGCTTTTTTGTTGCTTCAAAGTATGCCGTTTAGATAAGCTAAATAACAAGAAAAAACCTTTTCCGGACTTGGGATTTGGAAAATTGTCAGTGCGATAGCCATTTCTTTGTAGATACTATTTTGTCATGGACATTACCAGAAGTTAGATTTTTTAAATCAATAATCTTTTCCTTTTATGATGACTAATGTAAAATTGTATACTTAAATGTATATTTAAATATAAAAAAACACGTCTGTTTATTTAATGTACATTAAAGTATTAAATTTTAGTTTCATCAACTCATATTTCAAAAGCTATTTGGTTCGCATTCATTGCCTTTGTCTGAATTGGATTTGTCTGTTTTTTTCCGTTGCCCATGCATTTTTGTAATCTATATGCTTTTTTTTATTGAAAAAGTCGATTTTAAAATATTGGAAAATTTATTTTAACTATCCTCTAAAGTCTGGTTTAACCAAACCTAAAATCTCTTGTTTCATATATGATTTCCAAATATTGAATACCATCTATGTATGTGACTGTATCTGTATGTCCTCAAAAATGTTTTGTTTGTTTGTTTGATGATGTTTTAACGCCACTTTCAGCAATTTTTTAGCTATATCATGGCGTCCAGTTTTTATTGGGGGAGGAAGCCGGAGTACCCGCAGAACCTAAAAAATGAAATGGGATATTTCAGGTAAAAAAAAATTATAATTTTGTTTTTTTTGAACAGCACAGAAATGATTTTGTATTATCTCGTATTTATAGGATAATTAATTGGGCGGAGTGAATATCCAAAATATGATCACGAGTGCCACATAACGCATCTGATTAAACGAGTGCGCGGAACTTGTTCCGCGCACGAGTTTAATCTGATGCTTTATGCGGCACGAGTGATCATATTTTGGATATTCACGATGCCCAATTGATTATCCTATTTATTATATAGATCAAAATTGTTTTCGTAAAATTTTCATGCTTAATCCTAAATTTTATGAACGGCGGATGAATATCTGTACAGTACAAAACCATTGTGACGTTTTGGCGGGAAAAAACCCGAGAGTGAAAATAAACGATAATTTTCACATGTGATTTACCGTGATTTCTGTCACTCGGAAAATTCGATATTTCATCTCTATCTATATAATAATCATTTGATATTAACAATTTTGTTTCTGTCAATCTTGCCTAACTGGTTCATGTTTGTGTAGAGCTAGCCTAACTTGTATGATTTTTATTTACTTATTTGTTCTTAGTACACACGTAGGTTCCATCTGCTATTTTCTACTTTTGATAACTTTTTCGTTGGTAATACATGTATATAAATAAAAGAAAAATTAACCAAACTTAGCAAATAACTAAAAGCTGATAAAATAAAAGACTCTTAAAAGCCGATCTTTCTAAAATAGTTAAACCAATCAGTATCCAAAACAAGTCGCCTTTCAGATATTAACAGTCTTAAACAGAAAAATGATTGTTATGGAAAAATCAAAACAATAACGGCGAAACTACAAAATTCCGCATACTATTTAATATCGTATGCTTATATAAGGTGAATTGTTTTACTAATAATTTGTAATGAAAACATAAAGCACAATTACCACTAAATACTACCGAATGTCGGGGGTTCTCTCCGGGTACTCCGGCTTTCTCTCCCAATAGAAATTGGACGCCATGATTGCTGAAAAATTGCTTAAAGTGGCCTTAAAACATCATTCAAACAACAAAAAAAACAACTAATATATTACAACAAATGTAAAAAAAATCACATGAATACATCAACAAAACATGTCAGTATCTCTTAATACGAATACACATAAGTATATACAAATCTCTTCATTCGACATATTTATACAACCATAAACACATGGATTTTTCTTTGTTATTTTGTTTGAATAACTTTCACGAAATAAGCACTGTATGATACCTGAACACGCAAAAGGTATTTATGATGGAAACCAAATAATAGGTTTGTCGTTGTACAACAGATCTTGAGTTGTATTATGCCAAAGACTCTTCCCATACATTCGTATCTACCAAAACAGTAGTAAACTTTTGTTATCATATCTTAGAAAATAAAATTCACATAATTACTCAAAAGACGAGACAATAAGTCAACAAAATTCGACAAAGAGACAAAATAAGAAACATAAACCACTGTCACGCAACAGATAGAATTAAAAAATTCTGTGGTTGCACCGATTTAAGAATCCCAACTCTCCCCCTTTATTGTTATGTCTTAACAATACAGACATGCAAAAAACTTATGTTTTACCTCCGATGTAATCGTACAATGTTTCACAAACATACATTTATGTTGTTTCCACAAGGAAAATGCCACAAAAATGCAAACGTCCTAAACGATTTTTTAACGCTCATTTTACTTATTTTTATTTCAATATTTTTAATTTAATTATTTTTTTAATGTATGATTTTTTGTTGTAGTTGCAAGTGAATCGGAACATATCGTCCTTAAAATGACAAAATGAAGGAAAAACACACAAGTTTGTCTTTCAAATGGCGTTAATGTGTTTCTTGGAAATAGCTAGAATCTAGGATTTCGCACCATTTTCGCCATGACTTCTAAAGGCCATACGCGGACACCACACCAGTCGCCATATTTTTGGCCTCACTTGGAAATTTCTTTCTGCCTCATGCATGTATTTAAACAGATATAGTTATGTTAATGACAGCTGTAAACCATGTAAAATTTTTCGCTTCATGTTGGAATAAAAATAGCCACACATTAACATATTTCTATTGTGTGTGTGAAATTCATGTGGAAATGGTATGATTTTAAAGCAAATATAAAACATATCAATAGTTTAACGTAATGCGTTACAAAAATATAAAGAACCTATATTCAAACGTAATAATGCTTGACTATATATTACATTCTGAAAAGGATGAAAAAATTGCATAGGAAGGCTAAAAATATTTAAACGTTTATTTAAGCTTAAACACAAAAAATTACGATTTTTAGACAAAAATAGCATTGCTTGAAAAGCTTAAACGCAAAAGTGATATGTTTACAGATGTAGAATTTAAGTGATAAGTTTTATTTCCCATTTTTATATTTAAAAAAAAATGGTTCACTCAAACTTTTGAATAAGTATCTTTGTCTACTGTATAAAACAAATTTAGTCAAAGTAACTTAAGGTATCCGGACCATAATTGACCACGTGATCATACTTGATGTCCCGGATGTCCATTGCTTTTCAATGGAGCAGACTTCGGTAAATTTCGGCAAACATCGGAAATACTATTTGAGTAACTAACTTTTTTTTACCAAAAATATTAACATTGACACAAAATAAAACAAGATATTTAATTTGTATCATTAACTAGCAATACACTGATTTAAATTAAGATGTATTTCTTGGTCGAAAAATAAAATTAAGCGGTGACTTCAATTATGGGTCGGATACCTTAAGTTCCTGGTTTCAAACAAGTTCAGTGGTTAATATGCGTTTTCCACACTGTTATTAATTTATTAAGTGTTGTACTGTGAGAATTTGTTGTCTGAAACGTTTTGGCTATCAAAGCATCTTACTGTTGCTTGTCTTGTTTTAGTTCAATTTTGGACAGTTAAACGTATGGTGTGTTCGGGCGGAGAAAGAGGAGATGCCGGAAAGATACTAATGTTGTGCACTTGTTATTATCGAACTGTACCATTTCCGCCCCCTTTTTTAGACTATGAAACTCTCTTATTTTCACACATTTTAAATATTGTGTGTACTCAACTCTCCAACATTCAGTACAGGTCCCCGATACTTCACAGAAAGATTGCCCACCTATTATAGTTGTGAACCTGCTGTCATAAAGTTATATTAGGGAATTTTTCCGCAAATTTAGGAACATTTATTTTAAGAATATTGTAATCTACTCCTCCGACACAGATCCCTAAAACTGCAACCGCTATTATGTAACTGTTGTAGAAGGTTTCCCCATTTCTACAGACTTAGTAACGGGCATTTTTCAGCAAATTTTACATACATTATACAGTTTGTAAAATACACAGTTGTTGTGTAATCACCTTTGACAGTTTTTGTTACAGACTCAAAACCTTCTTCTATTTACAATTTGTAAAATATTTTCCTATATAAGGGGTCATTTTATATCTTTGAGTTTTTTTTGTAATTACAACTTATAATTTAGTTTTTACATAATGAGAACGAAGAATTATTCTCGCTATTTTGCTAAGATTTTGTGTGCAACGACCAAATAATAATAAAATAATAAGCTGTCATCGTTTAGAACGTCCCTTGTCTTTCAATTAATTTAAAAGTTTGAACATGTTTTTAATGCTGCCAATATGTTTAACTGCATAATTCTAACAGTGTATCTGTCGTGAGTTTCATACTCTAAAATCATTCTTATTTTACAGTGGAAAAATTGGATAAAAAAGTAATGTTAGAAAACCCCCAAAAATCAGAAAATAATTATTTGTTCAATTCATTATTAGCAAAAATAATTGAGAACCAAAAAACGGACGAAATCACGCGTCTGAATTAGCAATATAAAGCATATTAGTACATGTACTTATACATGCTCATATTATTTTAAGCAAAATCTAATTCAATATTGGCTAAAATTTTCCATTTTGGTAAACTCAAGTGCTAAATTGTGACACATCTATGACATATTATTTACGTAAAAGTAAAAAAAAATCGCACAGAACTGCAAGGCTATGGATACCTTACACTTTACAGTATTTTCGTCTACTTTAAAACTTTCTTGAAGTCTGTAATTCAGGTGGATAATTTGTGTCATCATCTTTTATTCTCCTTTGGCATGTATTTGCCTAAAACCCAATTAACTGTGTGTTAAAAAGAGTACAAGTGTGCCGATATACACTGTTACATCCATAATAACATCAACGCCTTTAATTCGCATTTACAAACCTTCAAAGTATCGTTCAGATTTAAAGAATTTTATAACGAAGGAAACGTGGAAACAAAATATTATTAGAAATTTAAAAGTTTTTTACGATAAAAAATCTATAACGGCTCAGAATTACTTGGATTTATATAATTCACACCTTCCAGATGCCTGTAGTCCAATAATGTTATTTCTAGACTGCTTTATTTACATATTACGGAAATAATTACTCGTCTATTATCATATCATTAGTTGTGCTTCACTAGCTAAGTTGCTAAAAGCTCCCATTAAATGACTATGCCTATCGGCGAACCCAGATTTCTGGACGAGGCGGCGATATATCAATATTCAAAGCTTTCAGGTGGAAAATATATTCGTAAGTTTACACGTATTAGGTAAGATCCCACTAATTAACACAAAAATAGTTTATGATGGAATCTTTGCATTACTAACGCATGGTCGGGACTAGCTCATTAAATTTGGTTTATCCATGTAATCATCACCATACAGCTGATGTAACTAAAATGGTGTTTATCAGATAAACGTAATAAGTTGAGAACGCAAATAATGACAAACAAAAAAAGTAATTCTATTAATGCTTAATTTTATGTACTTGAAGTGCTTCCAGTTTTTCTATTGTAAAATAACTATTTAGAAAAATTTATATAGTATACAACACAAAGTTTTGATAGTAGAAAAAGATAGCTTAAGTCACAGAAACGACAAGAAACAACACGTTAAAGTTTGCTTAACGATCTGTCAGTCTATCTTACATTTTATAGTAAACTGTGTCACTTTTGTGATACAACTAAACAATGAAAAAATTTAGCGGACTTATTAAAAAGAAAAAAAAAATATTTACCAACAAAAGTGTGTATGTCTTTATGTTCATGTAAATACTTCTTATAAACACTATATGTGTGTCTTTGATATACGTGTTTTATAGTATAACATCGCGGAAATATCCAGCACAGTATTGGACTTCGATATGTTATTTATGACTTTGTATCACACTTTTATTGCTTCAACATAAGGCCAATACAATCTGTATTACTGTTACAATGTTAATCCTTGCATTTAATGGTCGGATTGTAATAAAATTGCAATGGTTGGTTACTTTTTATATCAGTAGGTACACATGTGGTTAACGGTAGTAGGTAACTAGATGGGTGACAAGAATGATGAATGGAACACTACTACAACTAAAGTTTGCATATTTGTCATCTTTTTTTATATTTGCCCCTAAACATTTAACATGTATAAGAGTTTAGTTTTCATTTGTCATAACTGAAATTGATGAAGGGTATGATGGTGTATAAAACGACTTTAAAAACCTCAAATAAAGTCTTATGTCTACAGTGTATTGCTGTTAACCTATATGTATGTGTGGAGCGAACGACGAAGGTACATAAGTATATGTGTGTATGATCTACCGGTATGGTTTGTTCTGTTTGTAAAAAATAAATAAATAATACAGTCCCCGAGTTATTTATTTACTATATGTAATGACATTTTTATCGTTGGCTGTACGTTTGTACTAACGTTTCATGCATTTTTTGTGGGATCAGGGGGCGTGGGGCGAAAATACGTTCGCTTCTTTTGGATCCGTATTGTAGTGGTGTTAGTTTGTTTTGACCACAGTGCAGTATGTTTGTATATTTTGAAAGGGTATAACAATAAAAGTGTAGGGTTAGAATCAATTAAACCGTCTCGAGTGCATGGTCTCGTCAACCTGTTCCTAATCATTATTTTTACTGATTGTTCACGACAACCAGTCCGGCAGTCTTTAATTTCCACGGACGTATCTATCCATTCATATATACGCCTGCTAAAAAAGACACCCATTTTTGTTTCTGATGCATTTATGTGAACTATTCATATATAAGGATCTACAAACATGCAGATTCAATATTTGTCATAAAAGGCTTATATATTTATGCATATATAAAAAGATAAATATTTGGTCTGCTGAAGTTCTGGTGTCACTGTCAAATAAATCACAAATTGTATTCTATTTATATATAGGACCTTTTCTGAAAAGTACACCTTATCATACATGCAACATCAAATTTCCACCATTTTCACATATTTCATATCCAAGACGTAGACCCTTTTGGGCCTAATTTACAATGGAAATTCCCACCCCACCCCGCAACTAAAACTCCACAAAAAGTGCCCTTAGCGGATATCTCACTGTTGTGTTTGTTTGTTTGTTTGGTGTTGTTGTTGTTTTTTTTTTGTTTCTTTTTATTGGTGGGGGAGGGGTTTTATTGATTGTTGTTTGTTGTTTATTTAATGAATACCATAATATATAATGTTCAACATGTAAGTCAAAAAATAAAAAGGCCCGCGAATCAGACTAGTAAAATTTATCCTTAGAGGATTTACAGGGGTTTGGTAGCAATCACATTTTTATGGAGGCTTACAGTTACCTAGGCCTAAGGAGTAGGTTACATTGGCAAAACAAATTAATATTATTGAATCTTTTGGCGTTAAAAAGCTGATTTACTGAAGGCTTGAAGGCTTGAATTAAAGGCGTCACACTAAGGCTGTTGGCTGTCTTTGATTGTGGATTTTGTTTTTAAATTGCGGTTTATATATTGTAGGTTGTGTCGCTTACATTTATTCCATATCTTATTATCTTCCGACTGCTACAGTCGGAACCTTTCCTTACAAATGAATCTTCTTCTTCTTTTTCTTCTTTAGGTATACAGTTCAATATCAATAACTGATAATAACAAAACTGTTGCGCAGCGTGGCTTGGGCTAAAATTTATATATTTGCAAATTAGAACGAAATGAACAAGTGCAAAATTACAAAATAAAACGGGTGATTAAAACTATGTACTATATAATCGAGTTTATATAGCTGCATAATAAGTTGTTATTACAAGTTAACTAAGTTGTTATAACAAGTTAGCTAAGTTGTTATAACAAGTTGTCTAAGTTGGTATTACAAATTAAGTGAACTAAGTTGTTATTACAAGTTAACTAAGTTGTTATAACAAGTTAGCTAAGTTGTTATTACAAGTTAACTAAGCTGTTATAACAAGTTAGCTAAGTTGTTATTACAAGTTGGCCAAGTTGTTATTACACGTTGTTAAGTTGTTATAACAAGTTTAGCTACGTTGTTATAACAAGTTAACTAAGTTGTTATTACACATTAACAAGATTGTTATTACAAGTTAGCTAAGTTGTTATTACAAGCTAACTAAGTTGTTATTACAAGTTAACTAAGTTGTTATCACAAGTTAATAAGTTGTTATAACAAGTTTAGCTACGTTGTTATAACAAGTTAACTAAGTTGTTATTACACATTAACAAGATTGTTATTACAAGTTAGCTAAGATGTTTTTACAAGTTAGCTAAGTTGTTATTACAAGTTAACTAAGTTGTTATTACAAGTTAACTAAGTTGTTATCACAAGTTAATAAGTTGTTATCACAAGTTAATAAGTTGTTATAACAAGTTAGCTAAGTTGTTATAACAAGTTTAAAAAAAATACTACATATGGTACTTCTAGGCTTCCGTATACAACAGTATCAGCTAGTTGATAGTCTCAAAGAAAGCGCCTTAATATGTCTTATCTCTTCTGGATATCAAACATTCTTTCATTTAATTCTGAGAAACACTTTCAAATGTGTTCCGAAATGTTATGGCGTGCAGTGTTAAAGTTGCAAGAAGCCGGAGCATATGTTGAAAACCGCCTTCCGTCAAAAATTCAAAAAACCCCAAAAACTGTATATAACAATTAAATATATCTTTTGCTGATCGCGTGTTCAGCTATATATAGCTGGTTATGAAAATTCTTGTCCCGAATGTAGCAGTTTCAGAATTATTTCAACAACAATAATATTAGTCATCAAGATACAGCTGGTAAAATGCTCAGACTAAAATCATATCCATTGACTATCTACAACATTCACAATGTTTTTATAAAGACACGTTTATATTTATGTATCAATATTTATTTATTTAATTTACTCAACTTTATGACATGTAATGCAAAAACAATTGAAACATTGTGCGGATGAACACTAAAATGCTAAGCGAGGTAAATAGGTTGAGATCTTTAAAAAAATGAAACCAAACAACTTTCATATAACATGAATCACGACAATCATGCCACTGATAATTTGAAAACTAACTTTTTTATTTTAGAAAATATAACTTTTAAACGAAATGTTTAAAGTTATTATTTATTATATATCGTCTAAACATTTAAACAGTTGGTATACTTATTGAACAATATTTCAACTGACCATCAAATAATATGCTTGCATGAGAAAACTACTCTTACTGGAAACTTTATAACAGCGTAGCAAAGCTAACTTAAAATCAATTGCCCTTCAGTTTCTGGAGATTTATTCACATATTATGTAAATTATCAATCTATTAATTCGAGTGATGCAAGACATTGATAGGTAATTCGTTTTAGCTGCTTCAACGATGCACTAGATATTCGTATAATTTACAAAAAATTCGGAAAGCATATATCAATATCTTTCTGCAGGAAATTCAATAGTAATCTATAAATTACAATATTAAATGAACCATATATCGTTTTTGGAGCATTACTGAAGACAGTTTCTGCTCTTGTCCTTAAAGTATGCGATTTGCTAGTTCGAAAAACATGTAAAATATTCACCTCAGTAATTATTGCATCACAACTGCAATGATTTTGCAAGGTTCATATCCACTTAGAAAGCAATACATAATATTCGTAAGTACGAAAACATGATGACAGATTAACATCCAATAACAACAATTAATAGCGAAGTAAAAGTAACGTAGACCATTTACTAATAACAGTAAACAGTCTGGATTTCATACAATGTAACAAGTAATGCAGTCACGTGCTTTGTGAATGGAATAACCTGTATGTGAACTAGCATGTGCTGCACAATTAGCATATATGTTAGCACTAGTAGCGCTAAAATGTTTTATTTCCTGAGCACTAGAACTGGCAATGAAAAGTTTTTTATCTAACCACGTATGCAGTCCTCGCAAGGAACCTATGATGTCTTTTATCATCAATTATCTTGAAAACATTACACTGGCCAGCGATTGCTTGAATATTTTCTTCCACATTCATACGACAGCACAACACTATATTGGACCTCCATTTTATTGTAATATCTATTCTGGATTTCAACATTGAAAAACAAATTTTCTAAAAGAGTTAGCGTCATTGTAACCTTGGCCAGTATTGTGACGTCATTGCTCCCATATGCGATCCCATATCTGGATGGCCTCCGCCTGGTACTTGAATCGGAACGGACACACCAGGGGAAATAAGACCTGAAAAAAGTTAATATTATGAATTGCTATCTATGTCATTTGTTTTTCACATTAAGAGATTATGTCCTCAAAAATAGTCTAACTACTTCAAAAGAAGACATTATTAAAAATGTGTCTGATATTTTGTTGAAAACAACTCTATGTGACTAGACTAAATAATCAGACATATTAATTTTTTTACATATTATTGGAAACAAAATGTCGAAACACTCAAGCAGTCATAATTGTCGGATATGTGACTGACACTGCGAAAGACTTGACTTAAAAAATGAACACTAAGTCTTCATGTAGCCACAATTCCATTTTTCTTAATAATACATCTTATATTTATCTTTTTTGTATTATTAATTCAAATAATGTTGATATACATTTTTTTTCTAAAAAAACCAAATACCTACCTGTTGATGCACCATTATGTGAACCATGCGTAAGTTGGCTTTGCATACCGGAAGCAGGATTGCATGATGGACGGGAATAACTTAACGACAATGGGTCATAACCTCTAGATGAGTAGTCTGCAATTTAAATAATTGATTGTTGTGAAAAAATTATCTATTTGCATCCCTTCCAGAAGAATAATAACGTGAGAATATTTACACAAGATTGAAATTTATATAATATGGAGTAGGTATTGCCAAAATAATAACACAGGCAATATAGCCTTTATTATTTATATATAATGTGTGTTTATAATTGACGTTACTTCCGAACACCTTAAAATTGCATCTACATTCCAGTGGTCACGTGACGTCTTTCTTTAGTAATGATGACGTCACATGAAATGTTATATGATTGTCAGTTTTTAAAGATCGATTTAAAGATTGCAAAATTAGTATGCAATTTTTGTTGTTCTTTTTAAATATAACATTAATTTTTTTATCGATGTCAACTTTATTTTTAAGTCATTCTTTAAAATTAATTTTAGTGCCCTTCTTCATTAACTTTGTTACCGACGATCAACTTCCGTACGAAAAAAATCAACATCAGCATTAAGTTGATAACGTGTCACGTGATTTCATTTTGATCACGTGACACGTAATTGTCGCTATTACTGATTTAGTACCATCTGTTATTGTATACACTTTATAATATTTTTTATAAAGGTACACAAACAAGGTTTATTCCCCTTGTGAGTATAACATGACCATATTTTTTCTCTTGCCGAATTCAGCAAAATGCATTACTGTGTATGATGGTCACGTGATTGCACTACGTATACAATGCTTTTGTTAAGATGAAAATAAGGTCATTATCCTAAAGAGAAATACATTTGGAAACGACAACTCTATTTGTTGCAAAAGAATACCGCTAAAAGTCAAAACAGTAATGAATGCGAAGGCAGTAGAAAATTTACTGACTCATATACATCTACATATATGCCTTGTTTACTAGTGTTTTATTCACGGTGAACTTTTGGCCCGTTAGTCGATTCTAACATTAAATTTGTAACACAATTGCACTGGTATGGTGCAACAGAAGGTTACTTACCTGGAATCATACAGGAATAAGATGATGAATTATTAGACTGTAGGCATGCTGGATTTGTTGACAGGTTATTAGAGAGCGAGTAACTGGCGGTGGGCATTGTCATTGAGCTGTAATATATAAGAGAAAATAATTACATAATGCTGCGCCATTGATATTAACATATTTCAATATTTAAAAAATATGCGTACTATCATTTTAAATTAACAAAATGAAAAAGTTAATTCCACCTACTCTAATTTTGTTTGAAAAAGATTTGGTAAACATCATTTTTATTTTCTGCCTCCATTAAAAAGGCAATGACATATTTGTCAGCGTACTGACCTATTATACCTATTATCTTACCTATATGTCTCTGACATAGTTCCTATAGGCTGGTGTATTGAAGGATACATTCCATTTGGAAAACTACCGTTTACCAGAGGTCTTGGTGCTCCGTTCGGAATGTCTCGCCTTTGATTGCGTAGTTTTTCTTCTCGACGCCATTTAGCTCGTCTATTTGAAAACCATACCTAAAACGAAAAACATTTTACAAAATAAATACAGAACTTAATGAAATCAAATCTAAAATAAATTACAGACATGACAAGGTACTGAACTAAATGTATGATTAGTGAAAACAAACGAAATAAACGCTTTTGTTTAACACTTGAAATGTAATTCTGTTTAAGGCCCAGTATTTATAATATTTGCGCTTTATTTATTTGTAATTTTCAGAAATTAAAAACATTTCAAGGAAAGAACCAGTTAATATCGTTTATTCTTTCATTGACTAAGTATTTATGTTCCATTAAATAAGCTATAAACATAATATACCAAATCGTTTATGCCCTAATAAAACATAATAAAATAATAACATAAATTATATATTTGTACATGTAAGGAGTAAAATGAATACTGCTTTACAGTCTTTCTTAGAACTTTTTTTCCAGAAATTTCTAAGCAAACAATTTTACTCGTGGTTAATACCACAGCAAACCAATAGGAATTTCAGACTAAGAATAGCGTGTGCATTTTATTCTTCAACACATATTTAAAAAGCTACATTGAAGGGTACTAGCAGGAGATCCGAATGTACAAACCAAGTATTTGTATCAATTAAAATTGCTAGTCGGTACACTTTTTTACTAGTATAAAGCGGGTAGCTATCTCCCCTCTTACACCCCAATTATCTTAAGTGACTTTTACTAAACCACTTTATCAGCTACATAGTTCACTCAGCTACCTGAGCTTTGTTACAAAATACACATTGTTACAAACGCCAATCTCTAGACTTGTTTAAACCTGTTATAAACTATCCGTAATTACGTGGGTTATACCGTTATTAACAATTGCTGATATAAAAGCAAAATTTAAACGTACCTGAATTCGTGCTTCTGGTAAGTCAATTTTTTGTGCCAAACGTTCTCTTGCAAAAACGTCCGGGTAATGAGTTCTTTCAAATTCTACAAATTGAAATACATATTACATGTTACTTTCAATGTTTACAAGTAAAAAGTATGTTCCAGGCAGTGTATTATCTATGTACTTACTCCCAAAGAACACCTATATTATTAGAGGCATGATATTCCAAACATCAGCTTAAACTATAGATCCTCTTTATTTTATATTTGTTTGAACGGCAAACAGTATAAACCTGGAGGCTCACGGGAGCCTGAATTACACACATTAAGTAGTATTTTATGTACATCTTTCTGCATAAAACATTCAAGAATCAAATTTTCTTAACAGTATGCTATTTCAAATTATCTTGCATTTCTACAAACAAGTTTCATGATATTCTGTTTAGTCGTTTCAGAGGGTTTAAGGTAAATTTCAAATTCAAAGTAACTTCATAGAATTTACAAATTAAAATTGATTAAAACAGTTCAAGGGTAATACTCCTAAACGACAATTTTGACAATTTTGACCATGAATTATTTTTGTAACTCTCAAAGAGCTGAACAATTTTGCAATGCTGACTTTGTCCCTAGCACTAACAGTTGTACAAATTAAAAGCAAATACTGCAAAAATGTCAATTTTGATACTTAAGGGTGAATAACTCTTATAAGGGTTCATCTTACAACGTCGACTCAAGGGAATGGTTTGTAGCGTATTTGTTTCATGTGTGCAAAGTCTCACAGCAATCCCTGTGGTTTTATATTAAAATATTTGTAAAGACAAGTCAACGACGACGACGTCAACTGATCTGGTCAGGTGAGCTAAAAAGTTACCTTTAACGGTCAACAGTACACAAATAGTATGCTAAATTTACCCTTTTCTAAGGCTTCAATCTGAGTAGCTGTAAACGACGTTCGATTGCGTTGTAATTTTCTTTTAAGACGCATGCGTAGCTGTTCATCTGCCTCCCCATTTTGACCTTCACTATTGTTACTTTCAGAACTCGAGTGAACTCCATCTAAACCTAACGATGATAAAAAGAAAATGTGCACACAATGTAGGAGGGTGTAATTACAGCTCTCTCTTTTAAACTGAAACACTTAAAGGCGTGCCTTGTATATTTATAAACGTATTAAAAGTAATATTTCTAATGCAATAATTATTTTTGTTTATCTATGTAAATCTTGTTTTCCAAAAATAATATGTAAAACGTAATATTTGCACAAATACAAAATACAATATAAAAATATATATATCATATTGATTATTATAGTCGAATACATGTTCAGGTAAAAGTGTAATTTAATTCTATTTATTTTTCAGTTGTGGCATTTGCACCAAATGCAAGATGTTTGATTTATTAGATTTTACAGAATGACACAAGCCGTTAACAGTACTAGTTATTGCATTTATTATCATTATAAATATGAACTGGTACACCATTTGTGAGTTTTACGTGCATATAATGCAATGATACTTGTTAGTGGGTTTTTATCTCGTTACATTGCACTTGTTAACCAGATAAAACTCTTTGAATTTCCAATTTACATTGTTATGGTGTGGTTTTAAAATGACCCAGATGCATATTAAATGTACAATATTTATTGAAATTGTTTGATATTAAGAGCTTAGAATTCAATATTACACCATACAACAGAATTGTCCTCATCTGATTTGTATTTATTAGGAATGTTACCAAATCTGCTACCTAGCTTTGATTCTTTTCGACCACATCAATAAAATATTTTGTATTTAGTCTCAGTGGGTCGATAGTCATACAAGCTGGTATGGCGCGGTTATGATTAATACTATAAAATATACACAATAAATATACAATTTTCCTTCGTATCAAAATTACAACAGAAAATTTCACTTAACATCAAAGAGCCTGTCCCACGAGGGCTATTATTCTTATCCGATGGAGTGAGCAATATGTCTTCAATGCTGATTTAATAGAGATCATGGTGCAGTTTACTCTTTATTGAAATCACAATAGTCAAAGGCTCAGGAATCAATGACTGCCTAGGACTGCTATTTTTCCGGAACTTGCGATCCTACAGAGCCTGAACATCATTTCCTTTTTGGGGGCGATGATAAAAAGAAGTGAAGTGATTGCCATATTTTCTTACAATTTTGTTCAAGTTACTATTTCTCTGATAGCTGGTGCTTAAAATGCTGGCTTTATTTATAAATCAATGATTATTTCAGGTAGTTTTCGGATTAAATAATCGATATTTATATCAATGACTACAACGATTATAGTTCAAATTTAAATTCAATTATCTACCTTTCATGTCTGATTGAAACATGTTTATTAATCAAGACGATACTGATATCGTTTAATCCTTTTCACAAAAGGTGTAATCATTCAAAGAAATTGTCATCGAACCACATAATTATTGTAAACTTTGAAATGCATTAATACTGTTACAAACAAAATGAAAGAACGTTCAACCTAAAATACCAAAATTAAAGTCTTTGAACATAATATACAACTTTTTATTTTATTTTCAATGACAATAATAAAGAGTTGATGGAAACTGTATCATCAAAGAACTCCACGGAAACTGGAAATTGGTAAGTAGTTCAACGTTTTATGTACAAAACAAAATAGGCTAACGAATGATAAATTTATTTATAGATTATCAGACTAGTAGGATAATTGTAGCATTTTAGAAATTAGTTGTAAATATCGGTTCAGCTTTTAAAGTTATATATATATATACATATTTCAAATCTTTGAATATGCATCTTATCGTGATAAGTTTAATTCTCTTTGTTTCCTGCATAAAACATCGATTAGAAATATCATATAACGATCAAAATCAGATTTTGTGCACCGAAAAACCCAAAGTAAAATTATAGGGTTTATACGTTTTACGGTGGTTTTTTAGAAGAGGAAATCACCAAGTAAATAATCATTGTTCTATATATGCTTTTTCACAAAAGAATTAAAAAAAACGTATCCTATTCATTGAAATTTAAAGTCAAAGTAGTAATTATTTGGAAAAACGAACCTTTATGAAACATGTAGGTCATGAAGTTTTATTTGGTCTAAACTATTGTCCAGTAACGATAGATATTTTATTGTGGTGAGAATATGTGTAACTGCATCTATTTAAAAAAGAATGTTATGTCTATGTTTTAAAAATAATAACCAGTGTTGCTGCGACAGTACTAAATGAGTTTGGCTGCTACAATACAAATTTCTCGATTTCACAGAACAAATAATAGCACCTTTTTCAATATTTTAAACATCACGTGGTTACAATTTTACAACGGTTAGTTAAATCACGTGATTGCTTTACTTTGTAAACCCGCAGTGTTTCATTCATAATGACTCTTCCGCTAGAAAGAACAAGTCGATCAACTGGATAATTCTAACTCATCATATATTACGCACTGCACTTCAGGCGATAAATATACCTTAATACTACAGCTTATCTAGAACATATATAAATACTATCATACTCGTGTTAATTTTTTTATATGTTTATATATTAAATAAACACAAAAAAATTCTCTATAGTATTGAAACTTTATCTGAAACTTATTATACACAACTTTGACAACGTAATGTTCAATAATAATTTATAATTCGATTTTTAGCAACCAAATTTAGTTTCGATACAGAAAGATGATTTTGTAATATCATCGAAAGAGAACTTTGCACCGATTCTATACGTTATTTAGATAAAATATTGATTTTTCACACATTAGCCTCGGGCTTTCTTTGTATGTAATTTTGCAGCATCCTTTGTATGGTAACGGCCTTCTTTTGAATTAAATATATACTCAGAAAAGATTTACAGATTTTATGATGTCCTTTTCTATGCCGTTTGATGTCACATTTCATGCTCGGACCATTAATTTATATTTTTTACACATTTTAAAAGTTTTAGCTCTGTACAGTAACAAACACAGGAAGTTTCCATGATAGGGAATTCTACGCATATTTAGTATTTATCATTTCCTTGTGGTATAATGCGACTTAAATACAGGTACTTTTGATGGGATTAAAATCCATCAACAAGTTTGTAGGAAGAATGGCGCCAATGAATTTATTTCATTCATAGTTATACCTTAATATTTGTAAAAGATTAAATTTCAATTTTATTTCAAAACATTTGTGTTATATATTAGTAAAGGCACTTTACAAGGATTTGGGTAATAATACAATCACTGTTATTGGAATAATAGTATTGTACATTCTATAAAGTACTTTCCGGATTGTTTTGTAATGTGTAAAGAAACTGTTGTACCAATTAACTTTAATAAGGTACATTTAGATGAGAATAATTTTTGTTGCTAGCCATTTCTTTTATTTCAGTCCACATTTAAAACCAAATTCGGCAAGTTTATTTATTTTCGTAATAAATTAAATGATGCATATAACGTTATTGTGTATATTTCATTCAAATAAAATGATTTTAATCAAACAACTTAAAAAGTAAAATACATTTACTCATAGGACATAAACAATTGAAAAAGGTGCGAATAGTCAACTTTATGAATATGGCAAAATCATTCACAATAGGTTTCACACTTCAACACAACTTTTGAAAACACAAAAGTAAATGCCACTTGCCACATAGAAAATCATATTAACGAATTTGATATTTTTAAGCAAAAAATTTTGTGATTTATAATAATCACAAACGGCATATATTTTAACACTATAAACTATTTTAACATCATAAAATATAATTTAAAACCACAGAAAATGCTTTAAATTTCATTGAATTATATTGGAAATGATATTCAGAATAAAAATTTAGGCAATCTGTAATACTTTACTTTCTAAGGGTTACCGTAAAGATCAGACTAAGAAAATATGCAAATCCTCAATTCTTTATTATTAACTATATATATATTACCAGGATTAGTTTAGCGGTATGAATGGTGAAAACAGACTTGTTGACTACTGTCCATAATAGTCTGAAGTGTTTCACTCTCTAAATAAAATCATTTAATTCAGATTGAACACTTTCGATTGTCCGCATTTTCACATCAAAGTACAATAAAATGTTACAGTAATTTTAATAGAGTCATCTTCTAGGATTATTCGTAGTATTGTTGGGGGAGACAACGTATTCTCCTACGAAGACATCATTACAATTGATGAAATGAATCTTATTAACGAGAAACAAGAATTTAGAAAATAGAATTAATGTAAACCGTGTGAATCTAACTTTGACTCTACATATAACTACAAATAAATTGTTACTGGTTTTAAAGAATAGTAAACAAAATAAGATTAGAACAAAAATACGACTAAAACATTGATTGGTTGTATACAAATTGGTGATATACAGGTAACAATATAGGAATAAGTTTTGCAAAATACACAGGACAGCAAATCATGAAAAAAATATTGCCAAGGTTAGATTATTTGTAAAATGTTTTTGTATTTAGATTTTTGCTAGTGAAAATAAAAATTGCTTTCGCCAGCTGTATTATAATTGTCATTTTGTAAACCAATATTTAAGTATTAAGTTGTGTACGAAATACACTAAAACCAAACCATAACAGGAGTAAAACATTTTCACGAATCTTTTAGGTGTATGTTTTACAAATGTCAAGGCCTCGAGACAGACAAAATCATTCTACTTAATTAACTCTGATTAACACAATCATCTCAAACATGGTGATTATTAGAGTTTTCCTATTTCCCAAGAAAAAGAACTAGACAAATGATTTGTCTTGAACACGCAAAAAAGAGCAAAAACAGCAGTGAAAACATTTCTGTACAACAATCTTCTACAAAAACAATTTCTTAGATCAGTGTGCTCTATCATTTTCTTGGTTTACAATTGTAAGGTTTTTAGAATTTAATTCATGGTTAAGGAATCGTAATTACTCTTTAATACAGACTTGCCACGAGGTTAGGAATTTTTATCGACGGAAGCCCAAAGGATATCACAGGTTTGGTTATAGTTAGCAGACTGGATTAAGCATGCACCAAATCGGAGAATTTCCCTAATAATGGGTGTCTGCTAGTATCTGCTGATACGGCGATGATTTAATTTAATATTGCTTGAAACCAGTCTGAGGTTTAACAATTAGTTTTGTGTACTTCAAAGTTGGCAACCGAAATGATAAATGTAAAAGAAAATACTTAAACTTGCTCAAACACAGAAAATCCTAAGACAAAAAATATGTTCAAAAGTAAGCTCTGAAATAAAATATTATTTCACATGGATTACTTTGGTGAATATCAAATTTTCGACGTTGCGAAGATCGTCATATTTTGAGAAATAATTTGAAATGTATGAATAATAAAATTCCCAGCATCTATTGTTAAAGAAAAATTAAATGTATATTTGAGGAGCTTAAAGCTTAATTCCTTATTGATTCTGCATATATTTACTACATTTCCGAGTCATATTAAAATGTAATTTTGTATACAGTTGTAAATGTTGAGATATATAACCTAATCTGAACATACATTACAATGGTACTCATATTGTATTTAATTTTGAACACCATTGAGTTCTGGAAAAGGGAAGGAAGAGAATAATATCGCAGCATGACTTAAAGCTCACTTTTATATTTGCGCTTTGAAGTTGGATTAAAACGCGCTATGTTATCGCGCATTAATATTAATTTGTATGCTTCAATGCGCCTGCATTGTAAATGTGACAAGAAAGGAAGACGAAATATGAAAAATGAAATACGACGTTGCTGGTGTGCAGTCGAGGCTTGTTATATTCATTACAGGTCTTTCTATATCAATTTGGCATAATTTTATACGAATCTAATGCGTTTGTTGTTGATTTCGTGTAAGTGGGTAACACTTTCAATATCAATAACGGCTATAGAAGTCTAAGCGTGATGGTTTTTGCCCGATCTGTTTGAAAGGGCGGAAGAATTTGCACACTTATATTCCTCTGTAGAAAGAAATATCACCCAACAGTGTAAAAAGAACCTGCAAGTCTTTTTGCTGACTAATGCACTTTGCACCTTTAATTCCCATTTTGGGTTAAATTGACATTAAGAAAGTCATGTTGTTTTATAGAACAGTATGTATTAAACAAACTAATGGTATTATATTTAAATTTTCACTTAAACAAAACTTGTAAAGGAATAAATAAAACTTAATTTTTTTCCACGTTGCGGTGACAGATAAATCAAGATAGTTCTTTAATGTGTGTACCTGTTCCTTTGATTATGTTTTCTTTTGTTTGAACATTTGTTTTCCTAGAGAACATTTTATAGCATGTTTATATTTTTTCAAATCGTAACGCTGATAAATTAGCACAAGAAACTCGTATTTCAACAGTTAACTTCGTAGACATTGTAGAGAAATCCTAATACTGTGTTTCATGACACGAGTGTGGGAATACTCTTATTAAAATAAATTTACAATGCACTTTTATTTAACTGTGACCTATTCAGTGTAAAGTTAAAAACTAAAATTCTGTCAACACTTTATATCAAAGACTTTTTCACTTAAATCCATAATCCGATAACTTGTCAGAAATATTGTACTAATAAAATTTGAATTAAGCTGATGTGTTTTTATTTTTCTGACAGTTCCATGGTCATGAAAACAATCATTGAAACACGTGTTAGAAAATTTTCAAAAATATAAATAATGAACGATTTACAAGCATTACTCTATAGAAATATTTTGTAAAACCCGGTGATTATAATGCAATTCTGATATATTACATTGCAATCTAACTTACATTAAAATTTCCTCAAAATATTGGATTAAAAGATTTTTACCGTATAATGAGATTTCTTGCATTTTCTTCTTTGTATTTTATAGGCATTAGTTTTGTACATTTTCAAATTGATACATGAGAGAATATAAATTTATTTTAAACAACTTTTCCTTCCAACTAATACGAAGGGTTCATGTATAAAGGACATTTAATGGTTTCAATGGCCTCTAGCAATATATATAATACAATCGACCACTCCTTTAAGCAATAGATTGTCTAACAGCATAGATGGCATAAACAGAAGTTTTAATTTCTAAGAGATAAAAATAAATTACCGCAAAGAACTGACATTTTTCTGTAAAGTTATTATAATTGAGTTTTTTTAAGTTCCACAAGTAAAGGTTCTTCTTAGCATGAAAGCTAATTCTACAATAAATATATATTTAGGGTAATATGCATTTCTGTGTATACAAGAATACTCACTTTTCTTTTCTGTTAGGCTGGCTGTACTCTGATGAGAAGGATAAACTGATGGCGTATGAATTCCAGGCATCCCATGCATATTTGATGCATACCACGGGTTCGGTCGGTGCCATGCTTGACCATTTATAAGTCCTAATTTGTCGTACATGGCACTCTGTCCCATAAACTTCTGATTTTCACTAGCCAGATTACGTAGTACTCGATTGATGGAAGAAACCTGTAAGATCATACATTCTAATTAAAGCATATAACTTTAAAGCATATTAATAGATTATTCAAAATCAATTATTTATAAATAAACTGACAAATGCAAAATGTTGCATTTGAGTCTGTACTATATAAGTAGGAGGAGAATTATTTACATTATTTATGCAAAAGAACATCTCAAATCGAATACAAAAAAAAAGAAAAACGCAATTTCTTTTCCAAAAAACACAGAATGTGCTTGTGATTGTAAAGGATATAAAATAAATTAAATCATGATTAATTTAAAGGGAAAAGAATAGAAGGACTAATTTTTTTATTATAAAGTATATAGAATTTGCATAGTATTTACACATGCCTCCCTATAAAAAGAACCGTTCCCAAATCATTAGTTGTTTTGTTCATAAATCTCTTGGTATACTCTACAATAGTTTGTATGGATACTGTCACGTGTTTGGGCAGCAAATTATCAACCGATATCGTCTTAATTAATTTTCTACAATATCCATACATGAGCTCTAATCTGAATTAATTAAGGCAATGCTTTCGTTGACAAGTTAGCCATTTAAAGTCACACTTTACCGTCGATCACGCTATTGCCAAGAGTAAAATGACCGTAGGTCAGCAAATAAAAATAAAACTTATTCCAAATAATAATGACTACAATTTCCGCCTCCTTGTAGATCAATAGATTAGAAGCAATATTGCTTGAAAATGCCATATCCAGAGGTATATTGTCTTGTACAGAAAACAACTAATATAAGGAGTGTTCTAAGTGAATAATCATTTTCTCGTTTTTAATTCATAATAAAATACTTTATATTCAAATGTTTATTCAGACGTAAGAAAAGAAAATAGTTTAACAATTACACAATCCGCCAGAGGTCGCCAATAAAGTCTCTGTATACATCAATGTTGTCACAGTAATTTACATCCATATAAAATAATCTAACACAAAAAGCAACATTAACAAAAACTCAGTTTTAATGTCAGTTCAAACAAGATACGGTGCTGAAGATCTCAATGATTTGAAATAGAACAGAAATGAGTGATTTCAGCTGTCACAGAGAATTTGTCAATAATGGTAAATTATTTTGATGGCTCACTACCATGAATGTTATAACATCAAAAACATTAGATTCGTGAAGTAAATATCACTTGTCTAATGGGATGACAAGTCTTTTGACACGAAAGGTAACTATTCAATTGTCGGTTAATTCCACATTTATTGTCTGATTGTTAAGAATAAGAACTACAATTTACATATGTAATATAAGGAATCAAAATATGAGGCAAGTTGTTGTTTGGTTGTTCACCATCTTATGCCCACATGCCTCTATATGTGAAATCATAAAACATGACATGTTTTATTAAGTATTTTCTTCTTTCCAAGTCGGAAACTCCAAACATTATATTTATCTTTGAAACTTTATAATAAATTAATATTTAAAGTGTGACTTGAAAGAAAATACAAAGAATAATAAATACTACAGAAGGCATATAATGTGAAGAACATTGGTTAAACTTAGTACAGTACTAAAGTTGACAATGAGACATTACCTCTGCAAGACCTCTAACAAGAACAACCCATTGTTAATGGTAATGAAAAAGCTGTTTATTCTTGTATCATTTGCCGTAATGAGACAGGAAAAATTCATTTATAAAAGCATTTCGACAGTCATTGTATACCGAGTATCAATATACCATAATGGACGAAATACAAAAACACTTGGTGTTACAAGAAAAAACTTAAATTTTTCATTGTTATTTAATTTCCTTTCTAACATTTGTAGCTTCATTTTGTAGAATGTTCTTTTTCATCCTTTTAAATACATGAAAGATACAGCAAGGACATCATCCATGTTACTTTCATTGTTGATTTCACTCTTTTCATGTCCAATCTTTTGTTAGTAAGGGTTTAACAAATTTGTTTCACTGATGGCGCCACTTTTTCTGAAACCATCACAAGAGTTCATTTTTGATTCATGCAATTGTATTATACGTCGCTGGCTTTTTTGTCGATAGATGTTTGGTTGTCGAGAGCTTGAACGTTTTACAAAGTGGGGAAATCAAATTCGATGAAAAATGCAAATATGATAGGTTGAACGATTAAGAGTTGAATTTGTGCAACCATGCAGAGGAAATCAGATTCTGTACTACGGCAGCACAGATGTGTCAAAACTAATTAATCCGCACGATGCTGTAGAAATGGTCTATACATGGATTTAATGGAAGTGTTTAGATGTGTGTTGGTCACATGGTAGTAAAAGGTTCTAAAGTTTACTAGTTGATAATTATATTTCAGGAAAATTACCAATAATATTTAATAAAACATATTTTTGCAATCAGGGTAACTGAAAAAAAACCCCAATTACATCGTTTGTTTAAGTTTGTGAGTATATACTTAAGAAAGATTTTAAGACAAAAATTTAGTACAACATTCGGGTATGATTTAGTAGATGCGCTTCGGCTTTTGGAATTGCTTTTAATGTGAAAATTCGTTTAAACTCCCTTATCAAAGATGAACAAAAGAAAGCCATTTACATTTGTTTCAAAATATATTAAATCTTGAGAAATATATTCTAAACTCAACAATTACTCAACGAGAAATATAAAACATAAAAGAAATGTAAGATAATGTGCGACATCTTATAACTAACACTAAAACAATCATTCGCGCATATTGGATAACTATAGTCAGAAAAATAGATGCAAATAGCAACCATTAGAAAAAATTTAGTACAACATTCATGCACGATTCAGCAAATAGCCTTCACTTGTTTTGGAATTACTTGTTATGTGAAAATTGCAACTCCATTTAGCAAAGATAAACAAAAGAAAAACACTTTTTTCTTTCAAAAATATTTTAAAAGGGTACGAAACATATTCAAAACTATTTTAACAATTTGCTACAATGTTCAATGTGACAAAAAATAAATATTAAAGAAGAATAAGCTTATGTGTGACATAGAACACTGAAACAACCATTCACACATATTGCATAACACTAGATATAATTCGAAAGAAAGATCAAAAAAGCAACCATTTAAGCCATAAAGAACTGTAGATATAAACCACGATGCACAGTTTCATCAAAATGTGGTATAATACTGTATAATTAAACTATTTCGTTGTCTCGTTGGTATAGTTATACACGTGTTTCCAATACTATTTTGTTTACTCAAGTTCTTTAGACACTTCAACGTCTTGTTCAAATGAGTTAATTTTCTGTTTGTGATGAAAGTTATAACCGAAATGTAAACGTTTAGTTTTGTTGCGGGTAAGAGGGATGTTTGCTTTCAATATTTACATTGCAATTACGGGAGAAAACATTCATAGAGTGACTTTTCTCTAGCGTTTAGATTAAAATGATGACGAAGTGACAAGAAGAAAGGAAATTCAGTCTACACAATGTCCATATGGTTTGAAGCGAGCGATGCAGACATCACACTTGAACAAAGTGCATTGAAGGCAGTTATTATTGGATTTCAATGAAGGCATGTTACAACTTTAGAGAGGTAGGAGATTTGACTACCCTGAGAATAACTCGACGTCCATAACCTATAAAGACAGTCTTGAGTGATCTTTAATCAAATGGAAGTTTCAATATGAGCTCAAAAAAGATTTATCATAGGGAAAATTAAACCTTCTATTTACGCTAATTTGGTTTTTATTTAGAAATTATTCGAGCGTCATAAGTCAAGAATGTTCTTTTTTATTTCCACCCTTAATTACTTTGATAATAATAGATTCTGCTTGGAAATTTGATTTTTTGAGATATTATAGAACGATTTTTCAGATGCATCAATTTTTACAAAAGGTACTCGAAAACAGAACAAAAAATGTGAAATTAAGCAAAAATGACCTTTTGGCATATGGGAATTAATTAGCATTTTACTTTTGTTCTGTGTTACCTGGAAACAGTCCTGCACTGTTGGTGAACTTCTGCAATTCTAGATTTTTTAAAATCTACTTGATACTACCCTTTATAATTCTAAAATATTACATTTTACCAAATATACACAATATAACATAAATGATAGACATAGGAACAAAACACAAAGTTTTGCTGATCAAACTCCGAAAAACATTTAAAGATGCCTAACATTATATGGTAGGACTTGTTTGGAAATAAGTTCGTAACCTCCGAAATGAAACTGGTAAAGAGTTTGTCGACAGTCATCTATCAATATTTCGATAGTTACAATGTTATATTATCCTTTGCAAATTCAGGCTTTCTCAGTTTTTACTTCCAACTGTTTCATTTGCACATTAATTTTCAATTTTGTTTTGAATAACTCAGTTGCAGAGTTATCTTGTCTCGTACATTTAGAGGAAAGCAAATTATTTTGAATTGATATCAAACGTAAAATAAAACCTAAACAACCTATAAAGTCTTTGTAACATTAGTATTTTTCTTGATATCTCTATCCTAAGAACTGTTTTGTGAACAGATGGATGAAAACGTACGCATTACAAGGCAAAATTGAATTAAATCACCGGGGGTGCGCTCGATTTCTCAAACATGTTAAATAAACTTAAGGTTTCCACTGAGTTCCTTTGTGTAAAAAGTAATTTAACGAATAAATGTGTTTCACAATTTAAGCAAAATAAATGATATAAAAACATTCAAACCCTTCCTCTTATCAATATAATTGTAATCCTCTGTATAATGCAAATATTAAGATCTCGGGCTTTTCATTAATAATTTGAAAAATCAGAAAAGTTACAATAACGAATTTTTATTTGATCTGTGCATTAATATGTCCATTAAAAGTCAAGTATCATTTTCTGCCAAACAAATAAGAAATATTTAACTTTTAAACACGTGCTGTTCCATTCAAATATTTATTCAGCTAAATCCAAAGAAAATTTAATAATTTTATTGACAACTACAGTGTTAAATTGTAAGGAAGAAATATATGCAAATTATATATTTATTTTTCTTTAGCATTATTGCTACTTTTGTGTAGATATAATGTTTCCACAACAAAGAACTATTAAATAGGTTTCACGTGGAGTCCAATGTCCTTGAAACGGTAAATATTGAATCCAACATACTAAAAATGTAAAAAAAAATATACAAAAATCGAGTTAATATTATATCAATAACGAACTGCACACCGTATAAAGCACTCAATTGAAAATAAGAAACCATGAAAATACTGCGAAAGACTTCGGTTAATTTTTTTCTTGAAACACGTCAAACGAATGGCAATATATTGATATCAAGGCGAGAACGAAGCCGCTGTACTTTAGTTTTGTTATTATAATAACTAAAGGAGCAGACTGTGACGTCATTCCTGGTTGTAATAACGTCATGTGTAGAAAAGTAAACACAGCAAAGTTTTTCAAAAGGGTGTGACAGGTAGTTCCAGTTTGCTGCATCATATACTGCAACTAATGACGTAAAAATTAAAAACGGACTACTTACACTAGGAATAGTATCTTGATTACAACAACCCTCCGACAGCAGACGATCTCTAATTTCCCATGCGAATATTGATGGACACTCGCGTTTATATTGAGCAATTTTTCCAACAACGTCACTAGTTGCTACCCGAGGTTTACTGCCTCCTATCGCCCTTGGACGAATAGACCCCGTTTCATAGTAACGTCCAAGTATTTTACTAACACAACCATTAGATACTTGAAGAATTCTAGAAATGTCACATGGCCTGGCGCCACTATGGGCAAGTTCAACAATTCGTTGCCTAGTAGAGTCCGGAAGAGGTCGGCCATTAACAAAAACGCCACCTAGTTGATTTACTCCGCTGTGGCCTGTAATGGAAGATATTTCTGTAAAATTAATAAAGAAAACATAAAAACTATTAAATATTTTTTTTATTAAATGCATTTTAGTATCTTACTTCATATATTATTAATTACTGGTATAACTATACTTGTGTATGTAGATTTTGAATAAAATTTTGATATAGACTTCCAAGCATTGTGATATATTTATACTATATAATACATGTATATCTATTCAGCGGATTTCCGAGGGATAAGAAATACAAGGTTAATACCAAATATTTATATGAGTATAAATGTCTAATGAATTAACCGTACAATTTCGTTTTAATTTCCACTTTAAAAATCATTTTTAAACCCAGATTTGATTTCAAGTCGTCCCACATCGAGAATCGAACTCGTATCAGTATAAAACATCTAGGGCTGCTGCGCCTAACATGTGAAGACAGATGTGTAACCTATAGACCAGATTCGTCCGCTAAAAACGGATTTTCACTGACTAGTGTTAGTTTCGGCTGAACATGTCATTTACACACACGTTATGTTTTCTTTCAATGAATTATATTAATATGTTTTAAACCCGTCACAGAATGATTTTATCGCAATTGTCAATATAATTAAACAATAAATGGATAAAGGGCGTTTTAAGTTCTTATATTAATTCTGTAATATTACTAAATCTCTTCCAAAAGCAGTCATTGGACTCAAAAATTAATATCATGTCATCTATCGTTTAATTATTTATGCATCTATGACGTGACAATTTTACATAAATCTGCCCAGTTTGGACATGTGAATATATTCAGTTACTATGACATTTCAACCATTACACAATACAGTATTCAAATAATTATATTTTGCACATACTCGACTTGTTGGACTGTAATTTTCTAAAACATGTTTATGTTGTATTTGTGACTTTATTTATCCTAATCGCCAAATAATTAGATCAGATCAAAGCCTCTCTTATTAAATATAAGCAATTGCATTCATAGGATATAAACTTTACAAGTCAAAGGCGGCTTCAGACGAAACATGCAACGATTAGTATTCTTTACAATAGTCGATTGTACATTGTTGTGTAACTACGATCTGATCTGCACATTTTTACTACGTTGAAATACAATATGTCTTATCCGATTATCAGACTTTTGCAAAAGAAAGGGGAACATTCCAGTAGTTTGTTCAGAAACACTACAAAGAAAACGTACAGGTAAACAACGGTTTGCAATTAAATAATGTAAATTTTTTGTGCATTTCATTCATACCTAATGTCATGCTTGACTGATTTGTCGATTTGTATCATAGCCACCCCATTATAAGTTTCTCCTGTGTCACATCATCCTCCCACCCACATTTAAACTGATAAATTACAGGTTTCTTATTCTGTAATTAATTTGATGTACAGATCTCTCTCCTTTAAATTGATAATATAATATCCAATTTTCATTACAGCGAAAGAAGTAATTCGCTTACTTGTCAGCAGAGATAAGCTTATACTGAAGGAGCAACGTACTTTGTGCAAAACTGGTCATTTGCTTATCAGAGGAAGAAAGGCTGCCGTAAGTTGTGGTCAGTACACGTGACTAATATACTTAGCATACGTCATTACGTCTAACATTACTCTGAGTTAACAGAAAATGTTTTTTTTGCATTCTGTTTTTAACATAAAGCTGTTGACAAAAGTATTAAGTACATAAAGTACATTAACCATACCACAACTTTGCACTAGATCGTCAGAAGTTTGTAGGTCCTGATAATTTTGATATACAGTAGATATAATATGTTGTAGTTGTGCAATCTTGTACATCAGTTGATCCAGTCTACCCCTAATTTATGTAAGAGTATATATATATATTGTGGTTTGTTTATTTGATTTTGACATTTTCTGCACTTAGTTACTTGCCAACTATACTTGACAGGTCAACAGAAAGCGGAAATATGTGTGTACAGATGTCATAAATAAGTTTGAATGACAACATATCTTCCCAAAGTGCTTACATATATACATTTTATAATAACAATTAACAAAGTATAGTTATGACAAAAAGGTTTATCTTTTCAAACAATCAAACAATTTTGGGTTATAATTCCTGTGCCTTGTAGAAAAAGTCATAAATGGGTCGTTTCTTTTTAAAACCAAAGACTTGTTTGCAGATTATTAAATATCCAAATTAAAAAGGATCTCTTGTCGATCTAGACCCTGTTATTTTTTTGCATATTTTCTGTTTGTGTTTTAAAATGTATTGTTTATTATACCTCTGAACTGAACATGGTAATGTTTCAATTACAGAGTTCAACATAGGGCTAAATTTATGTATGATTTTACACAAAAGAAAAGAGGTCATTTACAAAATCATGCCCGTTTATATACTTTTTTGCACGAGAATCCCCCGGTAGTACAGTTCAATTTTGTTTAGTTTGTTTTATTCACGTTTAGAAAAAGATATTTATTTCAACGAAGACAGTTTTTTCTTTTTTTTCAGACTATATTTCGTATTTTATAAAAAAAAACATATTACTACAATTACAAGCCCCGGGTACTGAAACAATACAGTATGATATAGTTGACATTGCAGTTTTAATTTTGAGCTGAATCATTACCGAAGAGTTATTTCTTTTTTGTAAAGTCTCTAAAAGTACCAGAATGATTGAATCTACATAGAAATATATTCTCGTGATTTTATCATATATTGTTATAAAAGTAAAACATGCTTAATAAAAAACGATCTTGAAAACAATTCCCCGCTAAAATTATGTGTTCTGTTAATTTGCGATTGTAGCAATGATACTTATTATGTATAGCTCTAATTTTACTCTGAAATGAGTATATTATAGCAAATACCGTAACAGTAGCGAAAAATACAAAAATACATGTTTTCAGTCTTTGTATTTAGGAAATCTAAAACTTAACATTAAAATCCAGAAAGTCTATATCTTTAAGATATTTGTATTTTAATGACGGTATGGGCAGTAGTCCCAAATCCTAAGTTTTGTTGTTAAGATTCCTTTAAGAATATTCGTAACATTGACAAACAATTTACAAAAATCATAACACCATCTGAGTTAACACTTTCAATATTTTTTTAAATAGAACATCTACATAGGATCCCCTTGTTGCCCTTTCCTTGCAGAAGAGGATTTCATGTTATACTACGGAAGACTTATCAAACCATAGTGAGTTATTAATGCAGGGAATTGTACCAAGCTGGGTAGTGGAACCCTTTCGATATGCAACACTCGCAGTCCCAAACCATCGTTCCATTCTTCCCTAAGGACAGTGAACCTTTTCCTCATATTGGTCTATTCCATTTGCCGTTTGCGTAATTTATTTGTTGTATTAACTTGTTCTTGACCAAAATATACGAAAGACTCCTAGCTGGACATTGAACAACAATTCAGTCAATTGATCAGAGTTATTTCACCTTAGATCAAGACTAGCAACAGTCAATCAGAACTGACATTGTGAAACTAGAAATAAAAATTGTGACAGTTATATGCCTTGATCACACGTGGTAGGCGTGTGATAAAGGTAACGCTAGGAACTACTAGTATACACATATCACGTTGTTTTTACCAGTTTTTAATAAAAAACAGAACAAGTATGTATACTAAGTAGATATTTATAAATATAACATAAACTTAAAGAGATATTTTTAGTGTGTGTGGCCATTCTGTCGATTTTTGAATCACAATTTGTAACATGTGGTGCAGCTCAAAGCTTAAATAAAAGCTATTTTGGCAAATTATACCAATTATTTTTAATACTGTTATGTAATTTACATCTGAAGCGGCCCTGTGTTATTTAAGAAAAATTTTTTAATTAATAAACGGCTTTAATATGTAAATACAAGTCTTTTTTACAAACTGAATTGAAAAAATTAAACGAAATCTATTATACTTTTACGGTCAAATTATGCACTTTTATTAACGTGGGTATAATTAAAACGAACGCCAGTTTTCCTACCGCAGGTCGGGGGTTTTCTCCGGGTACTCCGGCTCCCCCCCTCCCCCCAATAAAAACTGGACGCCATGATATAGCTGAAAAATTGCTGAAAGTGGCGTTAAACACCATCAAACAAACAAACAAACAAACATTAAAACACAAAATCCTGATATTCGTTGGAGATATATAACTTTACAATGTATATTTTTTATTCGGTACATTTCATTTGTATCGTGAAATACCAGGTCTAGGTAGTGCAAAATAGGTTAAAACATGTCTCAGGATAATTTGTTTATCTATCTTAGTAAGAACATGTAGCGACAGATGTTGTTGAGACCTCATTTACCAGATGACAAGATTAAAAATGACCAGTGATGGATTCAAAGGTCATCTAAGTATTCAACATTTATTACTCTTAAATATGAGATGATCCGTTTGTGGATCTGATGACACGTAGGTCAAAACTGTTCTTCTGTCTAGCAGTTCTGCCAATATCGCCATCATGAAGGGATTTGTAAATGTTTATGTATCACTATTATTGTGCCATTGTGTTTTTTGTTTATTATAACTTTTGCATGTGGGTAGAAATAGTTATGTTCGCATAATATCTTTTCTGCTCGAGAAAGAGTATTTAAACTTACATAATCATAATTTCGTTTCTATGTCAGTTTATAACGAATTCAACAATCAACTCTAAGTGCCAAATCTAATTTCTTATTATTATTATCCTTATGGCAAATACTAACATGATAACACAGTTCCTACAAAATATTAAAATAAACATTTTCTTGTCATTACAAATCTTTTATTCACTTTAATGAATGTTTGCACGTCTTCGTTGATATCATCTTGTCATCATTGTCGTTTTAACATCACAAACACCGTCTTATTAGTGAGATTACTGTCCCGGTGCAGACATTACGAAATTTCAAATAAAAAGGCTGGTCTATACTGTTTATCTGTCTAAATGTCAGACCACCATGGCGAATAAATGGACCAAAATTGATAACCCTACATAACCTCCGAACTAAGCTGTCAACGATTCATTAAAGTTGATGTTCGTAGCTACGAGGGATGCTGCGACCCGTCATCCGACTCCGTCAGTTGTTTAATATAAATTGCTTCCGCTCTCGCTTATCGGGAGAACGCATTGTCAAAAAGGTGATGTGTCCTTTGGCGTTTGCATTACAATTAGAAAATTCCGAACGTTTTCCCACCTCCATAAGATGGATATTGATTGTAATATTTCGAAAAGCAGGTTAACTTTCAACCAGAGTTACTTTAGAAATTTGTTTTCTATCGTTATTATAAGAATATTGAATCAATATTCATAACAAGATTTCCAAATGAGATCTTTTCTTTTCATTTTTATTCAGAAAAGGGATATTAAAAAGAAAATTTCTTTTTACCTACAATTTACATTTACATCACAATCGTTGTAATTTTCAATTACAACGTGAAAATATGTATTAAATGAAGATAAATTTTGCCGTTTATTGTTCGCAGTTCTTTGATATGTATGCTTTTCAGTACCCAGGCTTTATGTTGTTTCAGGGATAAGATGTATGTGTATTCACTCCAAAACAAGAAAAAATCAGATTTATTTTGGTCTATGGTAGCCATTATTTTATGGGGAAGTTCGATATAACAACTTTCTTACAATATTTTTAAAGTGCACACCATAAATGCTTGACAGAAAAACCAGTTGGATATTTTTTTAGAAAAAAAGGAAAATGTATGACATCAATACTAGATAAAAGTTAACTGCATTTCTTAGACAGACCGCCCTAAACTATTTTTTAAGTCGTTCAATTATTATAAACGTTTTTATAAAAAAAATTCTGTTCAATAATGGCAATGTACAGAACCAATAAACTGATTAAAATTTAGTATCTATTTAAAGGATTGTTTTTGTATTGCGAACAATAATTCATTATGTTTTTTTTCTTCTAACTATTTTCAATGTTTGGCCACCCATAAATTTACAGCAAATGAAACCCTATAGCATGAAAGTGTAATCCTATGCTTGGTGTTTACTACACAGTTCCGTTTGATCTTTTCCAATCATGTGTTTATAATTTGCCCTGTAACTTAAAGAGAAACTGTGTTTATTTTTTGTTTTCATAAATAATATATCTGATTTCTTTCTATATGTTACTACTTCCCCTGACAAGTCACATGCTGCATCTTTCGCGAGAGATTACTCCATAATCATTTCCGACTCTCATATTCAAGTTAAGATTACCACAAAAAAATAAACATATTCACCTTCTTCATCAAACCAAAACACGGTCTTTTAACTGAGGTATGAAAATATTCATTTCATTCATGTGATAAATCAATTATTACTGTATGTCAATATTTATTTTTTGAAAATTACTCTTTATTCTTAATAGTTTGAAAAGCCGCGTTTTATGCAGAAGTCGTGGCAGGAAAATTAGAAGCTTCGGACCTTGTCATTCAAGTTATGGACCTATGTATATATTTAAAACTTCCTTCGTTTTGTACAATTAGAGAGTTGTCCCTAACTTTATCGACCTGGGACAACATTTACCCTTAAGATATATCAAACATTAACTTTTCCTTCAATAACATCAACAAAACCCTACAATAAAATATTCAAAGAAATTGACACAATACAAATTAACGGCTTGAAATCGTTGTCATTCCGTCGCGAAACAAGCAATTATACATCTTTGGCTGATATCCTGGAATCGTGCAATACATAAAGCAAGAATTTGCAACTTAAAATTACGGATCAATTCTGATCGGAAGATATGGAACAAAATGATTATCTGGTAATGAAATGGACGATCAATGCAAGAGATAGGATGTCGTCTAGATTTATTTATTGTTGAAACACAACTTATCGACAGCGATGATACTTAATACAAATTGGCCGAACACTGAAGTTTATTGATTTATTTTACTTTTAGAAGCTGTTGAACAATTGTTTTAATTGCGTTAAGCTTTCAAGTGCAAATCAATTATATGAAATAAATTGGCTTTTAAGTTTACATTTCGTCATAAATGAGCAATATTAGTCTTTGTTTATTAAGTCCGACTTTATAAACCCATCGACTTTTAAAAATTACTTAAATTCTGACTTGCACACAGTCAACAAAATTAATCAATTCAACTTGAAAGTTATTTAGTTTGTCTTTATAATCAAATGACTCAGCAGTACGATAGGATAACCGAAGTTGTGAAAAAATAACAAAGAATATAAGTTGCATGCCGATTTAAAGACAAAAATAATTGTACTGCACCTTTCGTCTATACAATGCACAGACATTAGATTGTGTAACATGGAGAGTTTGACAGAAACAAAACAAATCACAATAATGTCATCGCATGGAAACGTTATATATAGACTTAGTAAACAATCTTACCTCTTTTGGTACGTGGTTTCTTTGTGCTGTTACTTATGCTGGTGTTGCCTGTGTCTGGACTCCCTACTGAATTGCCACTGGAATCTTCGTCTGAAAAAAAATTCAAGAGGTAAGGTGCGTAAAATGGACAATGAATGTCATTTTCAGATTCCGAGAGTGTGTCAAAAATTACTTTAGGGCAACAGAAACAAACAAACAGAAGCAACATACAACTGTGTGTCAAACAAGAAAAGAAATCGGGAAAATATCATCTTGACACAATCTTTTTTGATGGCGTTTACGAAAAAAAGCGAGAGTTCATATTTATTGCATCGTCATTTGAAATGCACACATAATTAAGTAAGGAAATTATGTGTTCATTTCAACAGTACCAAGGTTATCCACAATTAGGGTAATTAAAGGTAATTTCACTTTTATGGTTAGTTTTCTGAATCCTAGATAGTAGCGACCAACTTAATTATGCATATGGTACTTTACCATACATCGGGAAATGTTATGTAAACAGTTCTAACATTAAACCACAGCTATCTATCCTCTAAACTAAAACATTCTATACTTCCTTGACAGGAAGAACCATTAAAACCTAAATCGATTGTACTTTATACTTGATTTGGTACACCTGTAAGTGTGTACAAGGTAGAAAGAGTTATCGAACGCCGTGAAAAAACATCTGACGTAGTATAACAACTATCTACTGTACAAAAACATTTTACATAAAATATGTGTTTGTCCTAGCAGATAAATTCCTTAGAAATGTATGTCAATGTATCAGGCAAAAAAAATGTTATATAAAGAAAAAAACAGCATTTTCTTCATACAACTTCACTCTACACAAGTACTAATACTAGTATATAAAACGATATTTGAGACTGATGACAAACTAAAATCACCTTCAATGAATACACATCACATGTTTCCCAGTCTGCATATTAAGCTTGTAAATACTAGCAATGTACTTAATTTCTTAATGGATATACATTATCAAATGTCTAGCAATAAATAATTAGCAGTAAACACAAAAGAGAAACTATAAAACATTATGAAAAATTGACAGAGCTGGTACAAGGCACACATGCCATGTTAGCGAAATAAAACATTTGACGACAAGAATTGAGGTTGCAATTAAGAATCATGTAAAACGGACAATTAAAGACAATTTATATTTTATTTTGACACTAAATAACAAAACTTCATTTATTTTCTCACGATCGTTACACTTAACACATTAATTACCTTCTTTTGACAATCATATTCAAAGTAATAACTTTTTTCCGAACGGAAAAGCTTCACAACGAGTGACCCAGGGTCACTAAAACGTTTTGAGTTGTCATAAACTAAGAAATATACATCATCTTTTTGGACTTCTTTACAAAAGATCTTGTTTAGATATTGCTTTGTAGAAAACGTTTGTTTCAAAGCGACTGTCAAAATGTCATGTTGAAAATGTATTTTCCATTTACCGCTGACGTAAAATTATTTTCTATGAAAAATTATGTTTCAAATGAAATATTTGAGTACACATCCCTATCATGTAGTTTCTGATCAGCCTCTAGTTCTTATTGACCTTTCATTTATGCATGAAAAGACAAAAATCATCTGTCCTGGCGAATTGTTCGTGTAGTTTAATTTAAAAAAAAACACTACTCACAACTTTACGAAAAGGGGAAAAATGTCCATAACACCATGAAAACAAATTTAGCTTTTCAGACAAATAAATAGATGCAAGCCTGCTAAGAAAAAAAACAGAAATTCGTCGGTTGTTTTTATATTGTTTTTTTTTTAGTTTTAAACTAAACTTGTAATTGTTTTTCTAAAGGTTTAATAAGACTTGAATACAATATATTTAGGACTTTTCCCTCCTTTTGAATAAATTTAATATTAAATTAAAATTTTGAGAACTATTCCTTTACTTGTATGAATCAATGACTAAATTTGCTAGTTTTTATTTTTCAGAAAACCTCAGATTGTTGCGATAACACATAAAGATTGCTGAAACTAATACAGGAGATTTGTGAATAATTACAAAGATTTAGTCCCGTTTATTCAACATCAACAACTCGATGCGTCCTAAATCCTAGAAAATCTTTCCCGTCAGCAGGCAATGATTTGACCTTATCTAATGTCAGTTTGTGTCTAAATGGTAAATTGTCGAGAATATTTCTTGCATATTGGACGACATTTTCTAATGTGGAATAGTTACTAAAATTGCGTTTGATTTATAACGGGGAACTCATAAAATAATACAAAATAAACCATCAAAACTAACACATATTTTATATTCATTGCTGTAGCCGTACTTAGAGTAATAAGATCAAACATGCGGTTTAGAATACAATCTTTAATAAGAATGCTTGAAAGTATTTAAGGACGAGAGAGATAATTTTATATGTCAACAGCAGAGCAAAAGCGAAAGTAAAATACAGACTAGAAATAAATATTTTAAAAGCGAAACAATGCAAAACTTTTCACGAACTTAACTATCACAAAGAGTTCAAGATATAATTAAGGACAAGCGCATACTAATGCGTACGTCGGAATATAAAGAATAGCATAAAACAAATAAGCAAAAATTAGGACAAAAACTCCTAAACTTAAAATAATTTATGGTTGTTTTCCAATGTCGCTAAAATATGATTATTTTAAAAGACTTACCTTTAGAAGGCATGGTGCTAGTATTTGAATTATCTTCTATCGTTGTTGTCATATGAATTTATTTCTAAAATTTAAAAAATAAATTCCTGAAAAAATAAAAAGAGAAGTAAAGTAATGAAGACAAAACGTTTGTATTTATTTGTAGGATTAAAAAAATTGAAATTAAAATAGAGTCATAGCGACAAGGATTATTATAAAACGAATTATCGTATAAAATAAAATATTATTTATAAATAAAATATATAAAAAGAAAATTCAGTAAAGTATAACACGCCATTGCAGCAGAAATAATTTAAAATTGTAAAGAAAAATTCTTCCGCTTAAATGTAATTAAAATGTCATTAATACTACGGATTGTTGTTATAAATTAACATTACATGGAAATGGGTAAAAATAACAAAAAGAACTATATATATCTACACAATATTGCAAAGAAATGCTGCATGCTATATAACACCTTGTTGATTATATGCTTTATGTGGCAGCTATTCATAAAAAACATATAAAAGTCTAAAATTTAATATTAAGTCGTTAAGTAATGGAGAAATTGACAAATTGTTGTCAGATAAATTACCTTGTGGTAGAATAATCACATAATCATACACCGAAAAAATGTGTAGTAGTCCGATTGTTTATACAGAAAAATCATGGCCACACGCGAACACTAAAAATGTACTTGAGTTTACCGGGAGGAATTTAAACTGCACAAGTAGTGCAGTAAATGGTCACACTTGTAAAACATGTCCACATTTTGCCGTTGGTCCTGTATTTTCACTATCCACACGAAGCCTAATAAATCGCGAGCGTCGCACGAGTTTCAGCCAAGTCCATACAGCACAAGGACACTTGGTTCATATAATAATTGTCCTCTAATACGTTGACCCTCAAAAAACAAAAGCTTCTAGATTATCCTTATGCCTAAATGAGTCGAATTAATGCGTAATTTTACTGAACACCCAACCGAGCAGAAAACATAGGCCTTGCGACTTGGGATACAATAAACTTGTAGTTAAAATACTATTAGGTGTAGAGCCAATACTGTCTTCAATCTTATTGGCTTAGAGATGGTAAGCCAAGCGAATCCATCAATCAAAAACTTGATCCGTCAAAGACCAGCCCTATTTTTCATTGAATCAACCTGATTCTATATTTTCCGCTGAATGAGTGTATTATTTTAATAAATCAATTTATATAACATGCAATTGTGAAACGCAATACACATTTATCTGGAGTTATAGGTTATTCTACCACGCTAAGCAAGGTTACAATGGAAACGTTAAAATTTCTTCCAATGACAAGCCAGGGTATACTGCAATTTTGAAATTGACACTACCATTAGTATTTCCTTGATATTTGAGATACGTTTCTTTCTTCAAGAATAAATTAAGATATTGTATTAAATAATGGATGTTGTCATATAGTTTTATGTTGGTTTAAATTTAGATTTTACGGCCATATTTTAAAAGATTTGTTTGATGACTACAAAGCTTGGTACAAGTGTATAGAAGGTTAATTTCTCTGAACATAATACTTTGTTTTAAATGTTAATAGTTATTTTTTTCAAAAGCGGCCATGATTGTTGGCAAACGTATTCTATATCCTTGAGAACTATCAGATAATAAACAAGTGTGTACAAACTAAAGGTTATACTATTTGCATTATTTAAAAAGCTTAAAGTTTCACATAGTGGAAGTTTCACATAAGCCCTCTGAAATGATTGAAAGTATGCGAAAGGGAAGAAATTGTATATCTGTTTAACTTAACTCAACTTTGATGAAAACTCTTTCTATTTAATTGAACAATAATCTTTTTTTTTTCTCTAAGAAATTATTCAAACAATAACATCCAGTATACATTACCGTGCGGGTGGTCATTAACTTTTGACTCAACGTCACGCAATTTGCATATTCTGAGAATTAATGTAGCTCTTCATTTAGTTTATTTTAACTGTATTTTAGTTTTTTATTAACTTGCTTTTTCTGTGGTTGTTTTGTCTTATTTATATATTTATTTTCGTTCATCATATCAGTATACGTTTTGTAAGAGTTCTGACTGACCCCTTATAATTTTCAGACTGCAATAATATTACAGTTAGTTACCAAATATTCTTTTTAAGACGACGACATTTATTTGTGGTTAAAACCCGATATGTGACAATTACCGCAGTGTAGCTGGATGTTTTCGTTAAAATAGTTGGTAAATAGTCAGACTCCGAGATGAAGCCAAATAGACACAAAAGACAAATATCCTGGAGGAACATAGCCAATCAAAGAACATGACACATATCAACGTAATTATGTTCATCTGGTATCAAGATTTCTTTGGTTGGTTAATTATATAGGCATGGTCACCGGTGTTTGAGTGTTGACAAAAGCCAACAAAACCATGGTCAGCTCTAACGAACCATGGGTATCTATTATATTGTGATATTTTTATAGATGAACAGATAAGCGCGAAAGTGATAAAGAAAGGTTAAATATAAATAACACGTGAATGTAATTATAGCATTAAATGCAACAAAAAGGAAAGTAAAGTAAGATATAAAGTTTTTTTTCACGAAGATTCATTTCTTCATAAATTTGCCAAAAAACCGTAGCGATAGTTTACGTTTTGAATTCTGAAATAACGTGGTCAAACTAATTACAAAGCGATTTTATTTTTAAACTGTTATCGGAATGAGGAGCGGAAATATTATGCTGTATGATGCTGAGAATAGTTTCTTCTATTGGAACCGGATGGTCATTTTGGACATGTTAAAATGAGTATCATGGGAGTTTGGCTTTGAAAGCGGCGGCTTTTGAAAAGAGAAATAAACTGTTGAAAATTTTAAAGGCATTTTAATTGCTTAAACAAGCTGTTTTCGAACGTTGTGTTATTTCTAGTTAAAGGTCTCTTGTCATCATGTAATTATATCGTTGGCTATCATAAGCCTCTAATATTCATATTTCAGCAAAATATCCTTATATTTGTCCAACAAAGAATCTCAGCAGGTCCAACTTCAATTAAGGAAAAGTCATCTTTTGAGAAATAGTTCGGTCTGTTTGTAACCAGTTGGATATTTATATGGTTGAGGATTTTAAGTCACTGATTCCATTAAGGTTGTTTTATTCAAGATAACTTTTAATATCCCTTTGAACATAATGTTGAAAAGGTGATCATGGCGGGGCATTCCTCGGCGCACGTCTAAAATAGTTATAAATGACTTTCTCTTTTTTTAAAGAAAATATCGGATTAGAGATGAAAACAGAAAAAATTAAATCATAAAACTTTTTAAAACCTCATTTTCTTCAAGCATGTAATTTTGAATGACTTTTTCAAACTTATTTGCAAAATCTACCTTTTAGTGTAATCAATTGGGTAAAATTGTTTCTCATTCGGGTGCCATTATTTTTTTTTTCTTATTCAGTGCTTTAGACAATCGAATGTTGTGCATTAATGATGTTTTTAGATCCATTACTTTATAATTATTTTATTTTATTTCAGCGTAATAGTCAACTGATTCCACAATTTTCGTCCTGTATTTTCTTAAAACTATATCAAAGTTTTTGGGTTTTTTTTTATTTTAGTTACCTGTCAATTCACCAAAAATTAGAATAAGTAATTTTTTTCATGTGGTTTCAAGACTTAATCCACTTCATATTACATGTTAAAAATTGATAAAAAGGGGAAGTAACTCGCAAACCTCTCAAAAGTAAACTTAACATTCTTTAATTGGCTCCAAATAGTATTGAATTTCAAAGAATAAAAACGGTTAGAATAAAAACATGTTTCACAAATTAGGAAATACGGAAATAACAGACTAAGTAAATTAACACAGTAAACGAGCTTATAATTATCAGATATTAATAAGAAGAATCGCAAACAAAATTGCTGCTGTTTATTTCATGACATCTGAAATCTACAAACCTGATCAAATGTAAGTTGTATGATACCACTAATAACCCGAAGGCTGTAATGATTACAATGATGTAACATGTACGGGATATCTGTCTAAAATATCTTAGTCTATTAACTAGACAAATGATGTCGTTTACAATCAGACCCTGATATTAATTAAATCTGAATATCTGGACACTGTCCGTGGCTCGCTGACAGGTACGAGGTGTCAGTTTCACTCTTATAAACACAGCCATGGGGTTTTTTCATACCTGTTCTAAATACCTTACATTTTCAGTTAGTTAAATATACGTGCATAAACTTGACTAGCAAAACTATCAATATTAAAAACATTTTAAGAAACAGAATTATTACTTTTTATTTTATTTTGCACATGCCGTATTTATTATGGAATAGAATGTTGAACTGACTGGTTGAACATTTGCTTGTAAATTTATTATGAATTATTATAGTTAAAACCTGCTGCTGCGAAGTTAATGACTTGTGTTATTGTAAAGTATGTAAAGAAAACAATACAGCTATATGTTTGACTGTACTTACAAGACGGACCAACGTCAGATGATAAACAAAGGTGGTGACTCATTTCTGATAAATTATTTACTTTTATTTATTTATTTTACTTATTTATTTTTGCTTAGACTTATAGCATTTTTTATTTGCTACTTGTATGCATTATGTTTTATGAGCGTCTGTTTGAGCGTATTTTAAAAATAAATGGTTTTGTTACAAGGTTGTTTGTTAATATTGGGGTTCATAGAAAAATATAATTCTTTTGTGTACTTACATTTCCCAATAGATCAAAATTATTAAAATGCATTACACAATGTATTTTGTTGTTTTTAAGATAATATTTTTATATGATCAGAATATCCAGACTATTTAGTAAGAAGAAAAAACACATTTCTTACGACTCTACGACTTTTATTGGTAGGACGTTTAATGTTCAAGGAAAGGACAAATAAATAATAGAAAAATCAATTTATACACGAAATAAGCTAGATTCTGTTCCGATTGAGACTTTACCTGTTATTTATCTAGTTAAGAGTCCATCTAGTTTTATTTTATTGACAATAATTAAACTTCTTTGAGTTAATCTGAAGTGATTTATTGAGAGTGGGAATTTTAGCGAATTTGTTTGTAGTGTAACAATAGAATTAAAGAATTGCATAAGAAAAACGTTTACTTCGAGTGTTTGTTAAATATATAATCAATTATTTATGAGGGTTAGAATTATGAAAATAAAAAACTTAAATTTTAAAGAGGGTTTTTCTATTTTACAGCGAAAATTACATAATATGTATATATCTGTTCAATCTCCGAATATTGAATTTGTAAAATATTTTTTCTGCTTAGTAGTAAATGTATTTTTTTGCATAAGAGATAATTAAAATTAGAAAAAGACAAATGCTAAAATTTTAACTTTCCATATAAATATATATCCTGTAACCATTTATGTATTTACAAATTGCTAACCATTAAAAGATAAAAATTTGCATGACATATTTGTATGTACGACTCATGAAGAAAAAATTGCTTATCCTATGGACATAAGAAATGAAATATTGCTTGCAGTTAATATTTTCTAAAACTGTTTAGGATTATCTTGTATTTAATCCAGTTATTTGGGAATACATTATCGATAAATTTTTAATATTTTCCTTCGGGATACTAGTAGGTTTTATCTGCAGAGAGCATCATGTGTTCTGAAAATGACAGTTGTAAATTTTATGCCTGGTAAATTTCACGCGACGATATAAAAGAAAAACAAGCAGAGTTTTATACTTGTTATATGTTCAAAAATGACTAAAGGGAAAATATTATTAATACACATTCAATACACGGATTTAAGACCGTATCCACTGGGCGCCGTACCGCTCCGTTTGAATGTTATTGATTAAGATTTTACTAAACTTTATTTTCTTTTCACGATGACAATAAAAACAAAACAGACAAAAAAGTAAAATGTTAATTAAAATTAATCCACAGAACAAATTATATGAGGACAATGTATTTAAAATCTGAATAATTTTAAAATGTGATACAGACACGCATACTTTGGGGGGAACAGCAAATTTTTACTAAATTGCCCAACATAGAATCCAGTCGAAAACAAAGTACAGCAATAAAAATATTCATCCAACCGTGGCAGATTATCTTTAAAAAATCTAACGTAACTAAGTTATAATCTCAGAAATTCAATAAGTACATACGTATATCATAACGGACAATTCTTAAAAATGTGTACACGTTTTTATCCACTGCCAGCTTTGAGAAAATGATGGGAAACAAAACATTCTCTTGTACAGAAAATATCCATAGATGAATCATATCGGACCTTTTACGTTCATATTTCATCTTACAGCCACATATTTTAAAAGTAAAAACACAAAAAGCGTTTATAACCTTGAGTAACTACGAGAGGTCAAAATTATAACTGTCTTATGAGGTACACGTTTTTTATTTATCCAAACGTTAAACATGATGATTCAACCATTCTATACATTGTTTGTATCATCTACTTTAGTTCACTGAATCGTCTGTAATTTGTGCAACCTCTGCATTATCCGTACTTATAGTGATGTGTGATATTTATTTATAACCCCGAAAAAATTATGCATGCTTAAAAGCTGCATATATGAAATCGACAACAAAGATAAAAAATGACAACATAAAAATGGGAGGATGCTTTTTCCAAAAATTTAAACAATTATTTCAAGTCACTTACCTGGAAGTTTTGAAAGATTTTGTAGTTAATTAAACGTCTTGCTGCCACAATGGATGTCCCATTCACGCATCAGTTAGAAATTTTGTCCCTCCGCTGAAGATAACTTATTTGATTTTTCACGATTCAGCGATGACGTCTTGTTCTGTAAATTCCCTCGGACAGTTTACACACGTAAAATTATTATTTTAAAAACATGACAACTAATAGTCAGGTTTTAGTGCATACAGATTTTTTTAAATGCAAAATGTTGAAAGTTTGCATAAAATTCCAGCTATTGTTGAGTAAAAACTAACACTATATGCAAAGTTATGTCACTGCTCGGAGTATAAATCTAGTCAGCGAATGATTCTTGTGAATATTTTAGGGGCGATTGCTTTTTCCACTACTTTGAAACGTTATAACGCCTGATTTAAAACTGGCACCTCTGTCGAGAAGTTCTTTTTAGCCATGAATTCACATATTTATTAAATCTCGGAAAATAGGTGGAGCTGTCAGAAAATCAACCAATCAGAACTGCGTTTTTTTATAAATTGTTAGGCTTGAGCAATCAGAGAGTTTTAAATCAGAAATAGGATTAATGCGAGATGAAATTATAATATATAATATTGCTATAGGATTGAATTATTAAAAGAGATTATATCCAATTGGGCGGTCTTGCAGAAAAATTTCTGCTGCAGAGATTGGCTTCGAATGCGATAATGAAATAATCGAATTTTTGTAACCCAATCGTATTTCAAATTCCTACTGTCTTTTAATCCTTAAATGTATTTTTAACAAAACTGAATATATTTTTGGAAAGGCAAATAGATTTTTGGATTTGATATTTTTCTCGATCGATTGCTAATAACTTCAACATATAACCTGTAAGTCGTTCGATCGATTTATTTTTATAAAATGTAACGAATAATTCTCTTACTCTCTTCATTTTAAGTTTTATTAAAAATTATTTTAAATAATGCAATAATTTTATCACCATCATTATTTAAAAATTCTAGTAATGAATTACGACAGCGTTAACATAAACTTTCAAAATTCTAATCAATTCATATTATTATAATTCGTTACATACATGTATCTGTGTTTTAGTTTAATGATAATTTTTGACCGCCGTTGTCTCCCAGAAATATTTTTGGGTATTTTGTTTTTAAAGTTTAACGTGATTTAGTTTTTAAGTTTCAATACTTCTGTAAACTTTGAAATGTGGCTGAAAGAAAAAAATGAACTTTTAAAGAATATAACGAAAAGAAATATTATAACAGTAAAAATATACTGTTTATTTCAAATAAAAATTGACCGACAACATAGAAAATAAAAAACTTAAAGATCTCTTTTGTATAAATTTTAATAAAATTTTATTATTAAAAGGCTCTTTTCTTCAGTTGTATTCATAATATCAGAATAACAGCAAAGTGAATCTTTGCAAGTTTTCATTTTCTAATAAACAAATCTTAAACATACAATATTTTCAACTAAAATATGCGAAGAGATATAAATAAGATTAAATAAAATCAAGAAGTAAACGGCTTTAATTTGCATCTCTATTGATTTGAAGTATATTTAATAAACATATTTTTTTAATTAGAATAATATTTTCGTCAAATCAATTTTAATTTTAGCAACAATATTAATAAAGACTCACCATCAAAATAAAATTAATCATGAATAACGTCGTCTTCTTAAATTGATTTACTTTTATAATACAACAAAAAGGTGCAGAATAAAATCATAACAGGCAGCCATTTTCGTTTTATTTAAATATTTTAGTTGTAACTGTATTTTGTTTAAACAGCAGAAGAATGTTTTGTATCTACCATACTTTCTATTCAGAATTTAAACAAAAACTTAAAATTGTTTCAGCAGTTAAATTGTTAAAAATCCGCCATCAGTGAAGAAAACATTGTTTGTCTAATTATGCATTTTTTCAAATTCACAATATTCATTTCCATACTTAATAATAAACATATCAGTACAAAACTTTTTCATGTTGGAAATAAAGTAGTTATATAGATTTAATTTTATCTATATAAAATGTACCAAATCTGTTTCTATATAAACTGTATCAAAGCTATTTGTAAATAAAATGTATCAAATCTTTTTCCAGCCATTGAAAATGCTAAATTTCCCAAAGTCACCACACATATTATATATAATCACACGATAAAAATAAATGTACGAAAATCATTATAAATACATAACACAAGACTATGGGTTGTTACAACGAAATTATGTAACTACATCCAACTTTGTTTAAATTACTTGTTGTACCCCCACCCATCATCCCTGTTTTTATTTTATTCTATTTTTTAACACCCGCATCCATTTTTTACAGAATTTGTTAGTATTATGTATTCTCACAATCACAAATGCATCACATCAGGACATAAATAATAGTATATAATTTTGTGACAAGGTACAACATGAAAAACAGAACAGAGCACAACATGTATGACTTACATCATAGGCATACATTTATACTTTGGGACTAGTGATGTTGACTGAAACCAACACACACCTCCACTTAACCTCCCCCTTCCAAAAGCAGAGAAAAACATAAATAAGAACAAACAAACAAACAACAAGAACACAAACCAAACAAGAATGGAACATACAAATCTTATAAGATACACGATAAGCTTAGCCAACTACGAATGGAAATGACATGCAAAAAGATGAAAGTTTATTACTTCATATGTCACCGCAGACAGCGGATTTATATTTCCGGGCGAAACAAATTGTTGACTTTTGTCATGTTTTTGTTTTAGTTCTACGTGACTCATGGAAAACAAGAAAAAGCCATATGAAATGGCATTCTACCTGCGGTCTAGATTCCTAGATTAAAATTCATACATGTTACTAGATCACCAAACCACCAAGAAAACAATTAGCCGAGAAAAAACAATGTATTGGCTTTTTGAAGAAAACATATTTCTCACATTTTTTTAATCCACGAAATTGAAATTTGAATGCGTATTTTGAGAACACTTAGTAGATGTTAGATATCTTACTCAATGATATTCCTACACAAACCCATTACGTTAGGCTTGCAAAAGGGGGAGACATTCTTTGTTCATTCAGACATCATATAGAATTAGATACGTCAAATTCCAGTTTACATAATACCAGTTTTAAGTGTAAACAATTGTCTTGATAGCTGACAAAATTCCAAAATCAGAACGCTGAAAAAGCACGGATTCAACCTTATGCAATAATTTTCTCTATTGTTCAAAACCTAAAGACTGTATAACTTGATACTCTGATATTATTGGATAAAGGAGTAATTATTGGGACATAAATATTGTCCTTAACTTAAAAGGTGCGCATGCCAATAACTATCCTTTGGTGTATGTTAATCAGTGTATTCAAACTGATATATTCCGTCAACCGTTTGGTTTGGTTTTCAAGAAAAGAATGAGTATTGTTATTGAGACAAAAACGTCGTGAATGTATATAGCGCTTTGGTTGTTCATAAAATTTTGATTTTGTCTTGACATGCCGAGGGGTCCTGGTAGTAACTATTCTCGTCCTACATCGATCTGTAAGCTTTAGTCATTCCTTGTATGAATCCAAACATTACATAGTATAACTTAATCTTACCTACAATTCCATATGTGGACAATTAATGTTTTAACTGGAAGCTTTCCCTCAAGCTTTAACGTAACTTTAACATAAACTTGTTGGGCTTACACTATTTAGAAACCTTTCCAAATAAATTTGGCAGAATGGATTCGAAAATATGTGCGTCTCTACTGATCTACTTATTTTGGGGTTTGTTTTAGTTAATTTTTGCTCAGTTTTCACCACAAAGAAAAAAAAATTAATCAACATGTTCACATTTTTGTATATTCCTCACAGATATAACACCGCTAGCTACACCTACATTTTATATAACAGTACTTTGATTTCTGACTTTACACTGAATCGATGACAATCTTTCGTTAACTGTTACCATCACTTGTCTGTTTGTAATTTATTATCTTATTATTATTACTGATAGTATATAAAAGCATGTCAAAGGGTATCGTAGGTCGCCATTGAGTGATAATGCAATTAGAAGAATTTGGGACCAACTGCTAATGATATGTTTTTAAAAATTGTCCCATTGTCTCTGACGCGTAAGTAATAAATGGATGCAAATTGACAATTAGAACGAAAGGGCTCCAGGCGCATTTCAATGGATTTTCAACGAGTACTCTGGCTTCTCGAACCAATAAAATTGGCGTCATGATATAACAAGTTGTAGCGTAGAAACCCATTTCAAAACCATCTTTAACACGTGGAATTGCGTCAGTTCTAGCGAACATTGTTTGTTGAGATTTTGTGTTTGTTTAAAGGCTAACATCTTTGTGTCCTGCATATAGGACCCCACCCCCATCTTTGCATGTCGTTGTCTGACAATGTCACTGCAGCCATACATACAGATTCAATTGCTGTTTAAGTAATCCCTTTTATAACAAGGGGTTTACCCAATATCTTATGTACTAAGTACCAGTACAACTGTAAGAAACACAACTATTCTATTTCAATTACTGTACTGCAGTCATGTGACAAAGTCACCACGTTCTACCGAGTATGACATGTTTTCTTTCATGTTTGAGTTTGGTTTGTACAATTACAATATAATATAATATAATAACCATATTACGCAAAAGAGAAAAAGGGGGTTTAATACAAATAGAGTTATCAAAGGCATATTTACGACAACAAAAATACAAAGTTTGACTCCAAAATGTACGCGGCAAATTCTACAATCATGACGATTAGTATAGGCAATTGTAAACACTCCTTAATCATAAATGGAGACATGGAAGTTACTGCTATTCATTTCCTGCTTTTGATAATCCAATCCTCATGGTGTGCATTGTACAAGCTCGGAAATTGATGGGATCAGTTTGTTTGCTTAAATAGGGGTCAGTCACGTGCATAAAAAATCAGGTATATCGTGGCGGTGTTGAAGCTGGAGTACACGGGAAAATAAACGGGTCTTCGGTAGCAAAACTGGGAATTGTTGTCAATTAAGATTAAGAGTCAAGCATACTCTGCCTGCAGCGAGACAAAAACATGCAACCCCAAAGGGAACATGATACTGGTAAACAATATTGTACTGTCTAGTTGACAGGTACTTACCTTGATTTATTTTAATGCTCAACAATAGAAATTTGGGACTGGACAAATGTATTTACAATATAATTTACTATTAAACATTCAAATTGTGTATGTTGTAGATTCAAGCAAGATTTCAAACACGCTCATGTGTATTTTATTTGCTAAATTAAGCAAAATGGACATAAGCTACACTTATTTCATGGGAAGGGGGTAGGTAAGTCTTGGCGACCGAGTGGTTAAGGTAGTTAGTCATCTACTATTGACCAATTGTCTGTCAGCACTGAGATTGCAGGGTTCTAACATTCTGGTGCTCGACCAAAAAATCAACCATGCAGAGCATGCCCATGTTGCGGATAGAGAGGTCCCTTCGTTGGGAGGGGAGGGGCTGTCAAGTAACAATACGGAAATGGATAGCCCCATGCTTCTTGAACAATAAAAGACCCCTTTTGTATATTTCAAAACCGAGTAGGCTCAATATAACTGTTACAAAAGGCTTCATTCTGTCCCTACAATACTTAATAGTTTTGCAGGTGCGATTCAAAATTGTGTTTTCATTGGTCCATCTCTTTCCACCGTTGATTTATTGTTTGGAAATCACTCTCGTCTTAAATATATCTGAATAAGCTGCTCGGTAGACGACCATAATTCAACACTCAATTAATCAATCAAATCACACTGCAGGCAGGGTGTAATCAACACCAATCTCAGTTGACAAGGATTGTAAGTTTTATACCGAAAATCGGGGACTCACCGGGTACTCCTGCATGTTATCCCAATCAAAACTGGACGTCACGGTATAGCTGTATAATTGAAAAAGTAGCGTTAAACCACATCCAAACAAACAAACCAAACGGACAGCTGATGCATGATTATTTCGCAAGTTTATAAACGTGTAGTTCTTTTTCCCATCGTCAGTCAAAATTTCAGAATAAATTCGCTATAATTTATTGAATGTGTAAACCTGTAACACCGATGGAACCCCTAGCATCGTCATTACAGTACTTAAATTGCCTATTCAAATAATTGTCTAATAAAAATAAATAAATATGCATTTACTCTTGTTTTACGGTAAGTTTTATTTCAGTTTTCTATATATATGCATGTACTTAGACAGACTGCCATACATCAATTTTAGCATTATCTGCATACATCATTTTCAGCATGATGATTCTTGTTAGCATCACTGACCAAAGTATTCACTAGATGTTTGTGCAAGTTCATAATTGGTATATTTTCAACGATGAATGGAAAGTGGCTATGATCGTATTAGGAATAAAATTTTGTCTGTTTAGGTGATGGATTGACGTCAATCATATGTCTAATTATTTCCTCTTTTTCGTATTCGAATAAAGTGTTTAGAACTGCTTGTATCGGGAACGTCCCAACCCCAACTACGTTAATGTAGAGCACTGTAGATATCACAAGTTCCCAAAAGGTACATGGTAAATTTAAGGAAATAATAATGCTCTATTGTTGAAACCTACCTGCTAATTAGAGGCACGATGTTCAACATTTTTATAGGTTAACTATAATTTCAAATGATTGATTGATTCTTACTATCATTTATAGTTATATAATTGTTTGTGGTTCGAATAACAAAAAATCGAAATTTATGCTCGTTCAACAATCAGCATTTCTTAAGTATTCAATGCGCTGTGATATATAGGTCTCGTTATCTGTATGCTTGTTAAAACTCTTTTAGAATAAAATGTATTTTCGTGTTTTATACAGGAGCTGAAAGAAAAAGTTTGTCGGCGGTAATAAGGACTCAATTCAGATATACATTCTGCGTAATAATGCCCACTTCATTGGCGATCACAGTCGCCATTTTTTTATCGCCCAGATTGCTGTAAATCCTATACTGTCTATGATACATTTTTATCTACTCGAAATATGTTATTTATATGTATAACGGTATAGCTTACAGAAAGAGTTTGGATAGCTAGAAAGCAATTTACAAATTAAAAATAAATCATTTTTTAGAAACAAAAAGTAACAAACGATCATTTATATTCATGAGACGACAATATTTCGGTAAATATTAGTTTAAACTCGGTTAGTCCTAATTTATTTTAAAGTTTTTAAATTTGTGATGTTGCAGTTCAAGTCCACATTGTGTTTCGGAAAACTGTTCACAAACTATCTTTTCCGGACTTCTTTCTAAACACTTTTTAGGTCTTAGCATGATATGTGTATTGTAAATACAAAATGGACTGTGAGAGATATGGTTCGAATTTTGTTTTTGTTCGATAATTGGCTGCTTGGTTGTCCGTCTGTATGTTAAACTCTAACTTCCCCAAAGATGTTTTACAAAACACTTAAAAACATCAAGCTAATCAGTTTGGTTATGTATTAACATTATGAGCTGTAACTGTACAAATTACCCTTCATATTTAAAAATTAAATTCTTTGTAACGCACGTTGTATTGACCTTTTACAAATTTTTGTGTAAACATGCAGTGTTTGATACAATTTTCAAAGGCCAGAGGGTGCATTTTAAGCTTCAGAAACTCAGAAATATTGTATAAGTAATTTGTCTTTATTTTCAGAATAAACTGGCCAAATAGGTATGAGACCTTGCAGGATAAGTCACAGTTTGACAATACAAGAAATGTGTCAAAGGTTTATAAAACCTGCACTATGATATTCTCTGCAAACAATCAGCATTTCTTAAGTATTTAAGTATGCTATTTAATTTGTGCAGATATAAGGGTGGATTTTAGAGACATATATGTATTAAAAATGAAACCTACAGTATTTAAAACAGTATTTTCTTCCTATTGTTTATCCCGTGTTGAAAGCTACCATCAAAATATTTATGTTTGGAATCTGTATCTGTTGCCTTTAATAATTGTCAGTTTTATTTTATGACTTACAAAATTCAACACATTCGGGATATATCAATTCTTAAAACAACAATTATCAATATATCTGACAAGGAATTTTACCTTAATATGGAATTTAAATCCTGTAAACCGATGTGGTTTGCAAATGTATTTTATTTACTGAAAGGAATTAAGTCCTATCATAATATTCTCGTTAATTACATCGAGTGGCCCTTGACCATTTGTCTGTATTTAAAATATTACTCAGGATTACATTACAAAGTTAACACTTTCTCACAATAATACCACTTTAAAAACTATTCAAGCTAACACGATACATATTATTCGATGTGTACCGGGACAGTCACGGTTTTGTTTACGAGTTCCGGTCATTGTTGTCAAACAACAAATGTCCTTTCACTTCTTTGATTGAGGTGTATATAATCCAGATAAACCTGAAGATTCAACACTTAACTTCTTCATTTTTCAGGTGATTAAGGATTCCACTTCGTTAAAAATTATATCACCTGTCCCCGTAATTTACCACAAGAGGTGTGGATAATGCCCGGAGACAGATTAAGGAAACGTGTGATACGACGGGATGTGTTTTAACGAGGGATATAATGAGACGATCAAAATTAATGATATTTAAATTTAAATCTATTCCAATAGCCTCCCTATAAGACACCAATATGATAATTTGGTAACCACACTGACCAAGACTACGTCTACAATAATATTTTAGTCACTGATATGTACTTTATTAGTTAGCTTTTAAATAAAAGAATCAATTAAAGTCAAACATGTGAACCCTTTGAAATCTAGCTTTTTAAACTTAAAAATGAGTTGTATTTCTTTAATATTTGAATCCTTAATGACTAGAACTAATTTCGTTAGAAACCTGTAAATCTTTTTTTTTTTGAAAACAAATTATATTTTACTTGCTACTACACGAAAAAGTATTGCATGATTTTAGAACTTTCTTACACTGAGATTGCAATTTTCTTCAAGCGCTTTATAAAATCTAAGAGAACAACAACAACAAAAATCCGCAAACAAGTTGTACATATGCTTCTGTCCTGAACAATGTTTAATGTTAATGTTGTACATATGTAAATGTGTCAGTTATCTTATGCTTAATGTGTGATACGTCAAAGAATAGAACTGCGTACGAATATTTCTGGTGATCGCTAAGACTATAGCAATTTCTTGAAGTATGATTAATGTTACTGACTAGCAATAATGTTTTGTCGCTAGTTTTGCTATTTTGATTCGAATACATTGGTTGTTGTTTAACGTCTAGTAATCAATATGTCAGACATGACCAGGACGAAGACAGACAAATGAATCAATTAAAAACAGAAAAAACTATATGTATATGACACTCTCATTAAGACAGTCAGACAAACAAACTAAAATATTCAAAGCACATTAAATAAAACAGTATAGTACATCTTTGGAATTACTTAAAGGGCTCGAGCTTCAATTTTTAACGAAATTAATTGCAATCGTATTAAACATGTATACGTGATAATCGTCGATTTACTTTGAAGAACAGAGACCTGCAAATATCCGAAGGCAAACACGGTTTACGCTCGAGTTTGTTACGGGGAATAATCCAATTATCGCATTATGTAGATCTAGCTAGGTTAAAGGAAACCTGCGTCTTTCGTGTGGAAAATTTCTCATATTCAGCTTCTTCCCAGAGGGAGCTTGGAAGCTTTTCGGATGTTTCCTTCTACCAATTAATTAAAACCAGACCAAACTTTATTATCAGTTGTTAAAAATCGTTCTAATCCACTTTGTGCGTTCCGCATTGGCATACTACCAATTTATTTTCCAGCCTTAAATGTATTAACGATTAGTTACATAAAATATTTAGGCCTAATAACACCATCAATTTTACCAGAGTTAATTGGAATTTACATGTAAATGACAACATTTCTGAAAATAATTTAAAAGAAACATTTATAAGTAAAGCAATTTCGTACAACGTAGCTACGCCAATTATAAATTCAACGGTGCAAAAGAAAATTTTTATGATGCTATACAAATTTTAACCTGTTGATGATTTATTTATAACATATAATTTATATCTTTAAAATAAAATTTTAAATCAAAAGTGAATTATGAAGTATAAGGAATCTACGGAAATTCCGACACATTTAAGACATTCTACCAAATTAATATGAAAAATTCATAAAAGGCATCAACACAAAGAAATAAATCGCGGAATGTCACTCGTGATTAATTTTATTTATTTTTCAAAATTCAGAAAAAGATGTGAAATTATTCTGTGTGCGGTTGATTACTTGCGCTTAACGAAATGCAGACAACAAAATGAAAATTAGTCAAGTTTGTCTGAAAGTTTAAATTTCGGTCACCTCATATAAAACCGATATTAAAAGTCTTATGTCCCCTGCATTTGATTCAAACAACGTATCTGCTGCATTAATATCCAATTCAATAATGCCCCTTTTTGATTTCGTTCAATCCCCGTGTGAATAAACGGTCTTGAGACGTAGATTGCCCTCGTGCCGCATTATCACAATGGCGACGTGAAAGGGTGAGCGATGGGAGAGTTTCTTTTGAAATAGTTGTCTCTTTCTTGAGAGCATCTATTTTGTTTGACGCCGTAAAATCGGAATTTAGGCGTCAGTTAGAAATTTTCGGCTATTTGACATGCTAATTTTTCATGTATCTTTACATTGTTGTACTAGAGAAGGAATGGGGATTAAGACTCTTATATAGTCTAAGTGAATAAAAATACACTAGGGTGGTGAAAAATGCACAATATAATTTGAGTTATTGCTGCAATTGAAACTCTAAAATCTAGCCAGGAATTACAAGTCGATTTTTAATTGTCACCGAACTAAGCAGTATTTAAGCTATTCCAATAACAGATTATCTGTAGAATGAACGTATTGAAAAAATTAAAGAAAGGAGTGAAAATCCCCAATAATCCGACCAACCCCCTATAGAAATGAATGAATTCATCAGACGAGTTTCAGTATTATTTCACGTAGACATTTTCTTTCAATCTATAAGTTTAATTAAGTGACAAAAATGTTACAAAATATCTTTTCACTAATGTCAACAAAGACATGTTTTCTATCGAAAACATTGTAAAGAGCTGCATTATGCATGTTTCTATGCAATTTAGAATGCAAAAATAAAAGGTATCTGCCTTGAATTTCTTTTTCAGAATTAATTTGGAAATGTGTTGACTTTTCACTTTTTCCTTTTTTCTTTTTTGATAAAGAAGATTTTTGCTTTTCTTGTTATCACTGCCTCCTTATTGTATCCGTAAAAAATTGAAATCGATTCCCATGTCATCCGTGATATTTTGAATTGATTATGGATTATTTCTTTCATTTCAATTTCGTGTTTTCAAATATATTGTAGAAAAAGGATGAGCTGAACAAGTGTCTTATTAAACGTATAAAGTTCTTCTGACCTCCTTTTTGTGGTTCTGAAAAGACGAAAATCTGTTCATCTTACTCGATTCGTGCAATGCGTAACAGCATGTGATGTTGGTCATAACAATGTTTAAAACATCAAGGGTAAAAAGGAACATGCATGACAATAAATGCAAAAATAAGAAAATTGCGAAAGTTACATAACGTCTTAAGCGCTGCAGCTAATTACCAATAAATAGCGAAATGTCTCATCATCTTGCCGACACCTGTTGGATTGTTGAGAATAAAGTGAGGTGATTTTGTTTAACGCCAAGTCAGCAGTTGTTAATTGCTATATTATGACACTAATAAAATTATTATTTTTTATTTTTGTCCAGTATGCAGTGTACAGTCGTGTCGTGAGGCCTCAGTGACTTGCAGTCATGTTGAATGGCCTCAGTGAGCAAATCATCTTTTGAGGCTTCAATGTGCACTTGTGTCGAGTGGTCTCAATGTGCATTCGTTTTCAGTGTACGAGTTCGTGTTGAGAGGCCTCAGTGTGCATTTGTATTTAGAGTCTTAGGTGTTTTCAGATATTTCAGGAAGCATCAGTGCGCAGCCGTAACGTGAGGCCTCTGTGCATTTATGTCGAGAGGCTTCAGTGACATGCATTTGTGTTGAGGGGCCTCCTTGTGCAGTCGTGTCGAGAAGCCTTAGTTGAATTTTGTCTACTTCATGTAACTATCTAGTAATAATCACTGTCGCTCCAAAACTGGGTCGAAATTTCGAGCAAAACATGGGACAACGTGTGACCGATTCCAAGGAAATTGACAAGATAGCCAGTTTCCTGCCGATAGTTGGCGGTTCTTGCAGCTTTTCTTCCGACCGTAGAAATTAGATTTGGGTAAAATGGTGATATCTCATTAAAAACAAACAATACAAGTACAACAAGGTCATGGGGTATTTGTTCATTGATACAAAACTTTTTAATGCTGTTAATTATCCAAAAAAGAGTTCCGACAACTAGCTTTTGGGCACGGCGCCTTGTCTAGATTCTTGGAAATCAAATTTGCCAACCCTGTCTAAGAATGTATTTCAGATATCGAGATAGCACTAGTCTAAGCCGGATACTTTTAAATGAAATGTTATCAGTACCGCTCATGGATGCATAGTCCGTACTTTAATGAGAGTACAAATTACTGTACATATGAACAATACAGTAGCTATGTGTCACAGACAAATTGTAAGTTGTGCTAGTATACACAAGTCAATAAAAGCACACGATTAACTAGCTTATGCTGTGACACTGATAAAAAATAGTAAACGTGATTAATACTTATTCATATTAACATTGATTGGTTTCTATTTAATACCAGACAAGTACTTTTACGGCTATTTTAAGGTCGCCAGACTTGACAGTGTAATAGTAATAAATTACCAACATATAAGGAAGCAACGGAAGTTAATTACTTAGCATTATCGTTTCAGAACAAAAGTCCAAAGTAATGTCAAATCATAGATACCAAAGTTGTCATTTGTCTATTGCAGGCAGGTTTACGGAGAACCAAATATCCATCTTGAAATCGATTGACCTATAGACAACTCTCTGGAACCGCCCAAAAAGGCTCATGTGGTTTATTAGACACGCCAGAGACTTGTCTGCAATTAACTAGTGACATGTTATCTATTTCCCGCCATTCAGCTAAAGAGAATGTCCAGAAACGTACTTCTCTACATTGCCATGAATGATAGTAGACATATCTTTGTGCCACCTGTCTACAATTAAGATCAGAAACATGCATTCACAAAATTAAGGTGTCATGTCTGCATGGAAAGACTCACCACTAGACATCTTCTGATATACCTTGTATTAGATAATATGAACATTTAGAGAATATGAAGAGTAAACAATGCTCCAACATGTTAGAAATATCGGTATAGGTAAATCCGCGTATAGATATTGTTCTTAGTAAATCCATGTATTGTGCGAGACATCTTGACCACGTGCCTGTCAACACTGAGATTTTGAGTTCAATCCTAATTTACAGCGATTGCCAGTTTCCTACTAAAGTTCCGGAGTTTCCCCCGTGTACTCCTTCTTCCTAACTCAATAAAAATAGACGTCACGATGATCGCTGAAAGTGGCGTTAAACCCCATTCAAACAAACATTGTTAGTTCTTTACTATAACGGATACAACTCAAAGCGATTTACATAATTATGTTATTGAAACAGTCATTTTTTTCAATTTTTTTTTCAGGGTAAATAAATAAGACTTGGTCTCTCCAGGCGTGCATTGTAACACGTAGTCCAGAGATATCAGACTTGACCAACAACCCACAACCAACATACGCTATGGGCATAAAATAAACATTCATTTTCACTATGACTATGCTACTGATGACATTCCCAGTACTCATTAAATATTTAGTTTTTATGTATGGTTAAAAAAAGATTAAAATTCACAATACTAAACGATAAAACCTGCCGTAAAATTTATTGCGCGTGAACATGTGGAAGAAGTAATCTGCACAAAATTAATTATTATACCTCAACTTGTTCAATCCCAAAGGGAAATCGTTATGACTGATTGACAATACATTTGGTTTATTTAAATTTTGAATGTTTTTGTTCAATTGTGTGCGTTGAGAATATATAATAAGGCATATAGGTTGGTGATAACGGTAATTTCCGGTAAATGTCAATGGGGACTCTAATGTATTCCTTACTTTATCTGCTGTAATTGTAAAAACCTTCTATTAATTCATTGTAAATCGAAAGTTCAAACATATATTCCTCTATTTCACAGATGGCAGACCAGGGATCTGTTTATCCAGTGATGGATTTAATATCAATCACATTTTATCAGCACAATGCGGTAGAAGTGCATAATCTCGAACACAATAGCATTTAATAAGCGTTAATCTATACATTAAACACCAACCTGCATGCATTCCGTGTATGAACGGAAATATCCGTAAAGATTAATTATGACGGATGTAAATATTGTAATAAAGATTTATGCTGTTTATTTACAATCATTTTTTTTAATTTTCACTACGTATATGACTGAAATCAGAAAGAAGTTTGGAGAAATTTATGCACAGACAATTTTCGAATTTCATATGTTTTTTTTAAATCTATTTTGACGAATTTAATAGCGCCAATGCGACATCTTACTTTTCTGTGTGTTTACAACAGCTGAGATTTCTTTGTTACTAGAGTAGCATTAAACAGTAATACATGACAATATAACCGATGTACGTCGTTGACAACTTTAAGTCTTTTACCTCTAAAGATTTTAGTCATATTTAAATTTTTAAATAAATCGAAACAGTTTTAAAACGCTACATTACAGGAAGGTTGTACTGTAAGGGAAGAGTGTTGAACCGTACAGATACAACTTTTGCGTAGAAAGTTAAAAGTTTACATCTAACTGTAATAATACATTTAAACTTAAAAATTTTTAAACTTTACTTCTGTCTAGCAAGTTTACAGCTTGACATCATCAGTAACAACGCGGCAGTCGTCATACACACAACTCAAACGAGAACAAATCAAGTGAACGTAAAAAAAACCCGAAGTCATAGACCTGGCAACGAACTAAAATATAGTTCCAAATGGAGATCACTTGCATCCCGGCTAACATTCTAGATCTTTGACGAAATGGCGTAGAGATTTACTATTGATCTGATTGTATGTATGCATCGTTGTGTTGTTTAAATTCGTGGCCTTTGTGGCCGAGGGGTTAGGATAAGTTAATTACCACCGATTGCGTGCCTGACAACGCTATGGTTGCAGATTCGAGTCTAAGTACGGACAAGACTGTGCTCAACTCCAATCTCACTCGATAACTGTCACTTTTTATACCAAAACGAGGAATTTCGCCGGGGACTCTGGCTTCCTCCCCAATTAAAACTGGATATAGCTCAAAATAGCTTAAAGTGGCGTAAAACACTCAACAAACAAACAAGAACTAATTTTTTCGTGATTTTATTCTAGCTATAGTTGGTTTTAATTTAACAGATTTTATGTCCATAATGCACCATTTTATTTCCTTCTGAAAGTAAGTCTTTATAAATTCAACTTCCTGAATATAGCTAAAATATTGCTTTCTGGACGTTAAACACCAACCAATCAATCAGTCTATTTAAGTATAGTTATACCTATTATCCTAATCACATACATGTAGTTACTTACGTTTTTTGAAGCGAGATCCATTTTCTCGTTCCTATCTCATCAAGGGCCGACAGCCCTGAGATAAGATGACGAGAAACTGCATCGGGTTTAAAAAACGTAAGTAATCTGTGTATCGCTGTTTTGTTACATTGTGATGTCATTGTGTTTACGTAACGACGTCTTGACAGAGAGGTGAGATGGGTCCGTCTCGCACTATTAGAGAGAGATGGGATAATACTGCACATAAAGATCAAAGGAAAATGCTGCAAATTGCGATAAATTATTATATCGGCTCGTAATAGGCGCGTTCTCAGAAGAGTACAAGAAAGTACCCATTTTTATGTTAATCAACTCTGTCTCGCAACTCACGCAACAATATATGCTTAGTAAAAAAAATAGCACTCTCGGCGTCTTTGGTTTGATGCCATTATTAATCGAACACATCCTCGAACTTGCCGAGGACAGTACTAACTGACCGCGAAGGTAAAAAGTTAGTTTGTTATAGATATAATAGTTTTAAAATGTTTCCGAAACATTTCCTTTTAATATAAGAAGATTTTCTTTAGAACATTTACATAGATCTAGTATAAAGAAATGAAATATATGTATTACTTATCACGTAATATATACTATTATCTTAAATTAGATTTTGTGTCAGATATTTAACCAATATGCACTGAACTTAAATGTTGAGAAATTTACGTAAGAGCGATAAATGTTCACGAATGTAATCAGAGTATTTACAATGTTTATTACCTAAGCAAGTTGATATAATATGAAGTAGATAGTGGAGTGGGCTGATGATTATCCTGGTCTGTCAGTGTTGTGTATAATATAACATGGACTAATGCTAAATATGTTACTTATTTTCGCTTTAAAGTTTAAGACTTCCGCTTTAACAAGGACGAACGAATAAGTATGCAAAAACGAAAGAAAAGAAAAACACACATGACGCCATTTGCAAGGACTGTACGTAATTTCAATGACACTGCAAAATGTTCTCTGCAAAGCACATCATTAATTGTTACATATTTAGAACATGAAATTTCATAATAGCTGAACCAAATAATGGTTGAAGAGAAGGAACATTTAAATAGGCGCACGTCGTTTGAATTGTAAATCTTTCTGAAAGATAGTAAAGAACTGGAAGGTTTTCTAGGTGGCGGATAGGGGACGCCTCATGGTTGGGGGAGGGTGGACGTTGTCATGTCATAGTAAGAAATAATAATAATGAAAGCCAGACCGCGGTGCCATGCTTCCTGCGCTATCAAGACACATCTTGTAGATTTCGAAAAAGTGTAGGCTCATAGCTGCTACAGAAGGCTAAATAAAACTAACGTTTCTAACCAATGTTCTATACTTTTCCAATGGCTATCAAAATTGTGGTCCGTCACGTTTCCCCAACTGTTCCAGTCCTGAAGATAGCTAAGCAATCCATCAATCTTTCTTAAAATCACATAGATCTTATAGCGTCTAATCGTCTTTTATTCCCGTCTTGCATGCGAGACGGGATAAATAATCGAAAGCTAAACAGCGGAAACCAGATAAACAATGCTGTGTCTTGATTGGCTGCTAAATCGGGAGATAGTTGCCGATTGGAAAACAAATATGCAGAGCTAAGTTAGGGATGAAAACCCGGCATAATTACGGGGCGGTAGCAATAATAATAGGCTAAATCGGGAGACAGCTGCCGATTGGCCAACTGTCTTGTCTTGTTCAGGTAACTACCGCCGTTAGTCGGCGCACTCTATCCTCTGGATAGATATATGTGGTGCACATCGTTGCATGTGTATGGTGCATATAGTCACAGTGAGAATACGAATAGTTGACGGAGTCAGGTGAACATTTATGTACAGTGTATGGGTTATAATACAGTTAGGCATCCACATATAAGTTATTTAAATGTAGAGTTATTAAACTCAGTCTACAATTACTACTTTATCGTACAAGCACTAAAAGCACTAAAAGGCAAGAAGCAGCATTATACGTAAAATTTCAGGCACTAGTCATAAATGCACTAAAATGTTTAAATATTGTTAATCTAAAATTTTACTTTCTGATATCAAAAAGGGCATGTATAGCGGTTTCTAAAACTATAAAAGCTGCTAAAACACGATGCTTGAGTTAAAACGATAAGATGCACTTTGTCAAGCGTGGAGTCAAAATAAAATTCATAGATATATATACAAGAAGGGTATCATCACTATTGCATTTTTTCTATTAAAAACACTAAAAGCATCGGATTATACATAGTTTATATATTTATAGAATCCTGCCCCCCTCCTTTAACTGTCTCATCCTTTCCATACGTAGGTTATAGCACATGTTCCTGGTTAGTTCAACCAGCTCTATATAACCTTGTTTTTTTAGCTTACTGATATACGGCATCTATTGGTTTGTACAGTCCAGTATGAGTTGAAGTAGGTTGTTTTGGGTGACAAACTCTATGTAAACATCGTTCTGAGGTTATCTAGGTAGCTTTTGATATGTCGGAGATGCCTTCTCCGAACGTTTTCCAGCTTTGGACACTTGAGAATAAAATGTTGTAGATCATCTGGCTCATCTCCGCATAGGCAGCATATAGTTTTGATATAACTATCTCCATACTTTTTTCTTGTTGTATTAAACAGGTATGTTTGAGTTACAAGCTGATCTTGTGGCGAAATCCAAACTAACACGGAATCAGGTTTCTAACTTTTATTAACTGCAAACTTCTATTTACAATATGTACCGCTACTTTCACTTTCAACAATACCACATTGGATAACTGCTATTGTCACTGTCTAATCTTACAACTATTACTTGAACTTAAACTTGAACTCCTATAAATGTTACAACCATGTCTTATATAATATTTTATAAAGAATATTGTAGAAAGTTCTTTTTCAAGTAGTTTCTATAATTATCTAAATCTTTCTTATCTAATAATAGTTACATGTAAATTCCAGAAGCTTCCAGATAAACAATAGTACAATCAACTAATTTCTAGAATAAACCATAACATCCTTGTTCTAAACAAATTATATAACAATAATAATATGGCATAATTAAAAAATAATCACAAGTAAAAATAATTACAATTGTTCATGTAATATCGTGAATACAGTTCGCGACAGATCTTGACTTCTGCCGCTGTTATTTTTCTATGTAAATTTTCTGCGCCTTCCCAAATATTATGTGGTTGTGACATCGGGTTTTTCTGTAATTGGAGGTAGAGGGTTGACTTCTTAGCTATATCTTCCACGCATTGTTGAGACCAGTATAATTTTTGTGCCTTCCTTACTTCTTTTTTCCACGCCTTTTTTGATCTAGGGTTTTTCATTAGTTCATGTATTGTCTCCATTCCATATTTCTCTAAAACTAGTTCAGCCCTTTCTGTAAAAAGTTCTTTGCTTTTTCTGTTGAAGCAATGTTGTCTAATTAAGATATTATACTCTGCTGATGATGGGCATCTGATTATATTCTTAAGGAGTGACAGTATATTATTAAGATCTATATACATCTGTATTGGAATTGCAGTAAACTGCAGTATTTGAGGTTTTGTTTGGAAGGCCTCAAGATTTTCCTCTGCATCTTTTCTAGTTGTTCTATTTCATATTGCCTACATTTCATAATCTCAAGCCCATATATCATTCCTGCTAGTCCGAACCAAACTTAAAATACTCAACAAATAAGCAGAGCTAAGTTAGAGATGAAAACCCCGCATAACATTGCGGTAGCAATAATAATAGGCCGACCGCCGTTCGTTGCCACTCGAGAAAAGCCGAGCGATCACGAATCGGTTACGATAAAAAAGAAAAAAAATATGCAAGATAATGGGAATTTAACTGTTTTAAAAGGAAAGTCGCACTGATTTGTGTATGTTTATCATAAAATGTGTATCATTAAACTTAAACGGAGAAAACGGAAAAACAAATGAGAAAAGGAGAACAATTTTAATCTTTTCCTGCTTACTGACAAGGTTCACATCAACTATCTTACCGCGTAGAATGATGCATCTACAGATGCTTAGCATAGTGCATGCTTCATATGCTGACTCTGACCTATATTTTGCGGTTGCCTGATTTGGCTATCTAAACATTGTATACTTATAATGAAGTGATGTTAATAATAACAATACATAATAACATTAAAAAACAGTACGTATTTTTGTCCACGAAAAATAACGCTTAGAGACGGCTAGCTTTTTAGGAAAGCTAATACTTGTGATATAAATGCACTGAATGCACTTTTAGAAGTACTGTCATAGATAAAGATGACAATAACACCATTGAGTTTGTAAATTTTCTGGTTCTTGCATGAAATACGGTTTTGAAATAATAATGAATAATGCTGCAGTTTATTAAGTTGTCGTGCATTTTCGATTTGTTTAACTGTGTTCAGTTGAATAAATTTCTATCAAAATCAACATTAAAATTAAAAACGTATTGTCAAATACGAAGCCATGTATAGGCTCGTTTGTTTATGAACTAAAAATCCCTTGTTTCATCTTAACTTTAATTAATTGCTAGCCTTCATATCATTAATGTCTATATTTGAGATGTTTTCTTATTTGGTTTATTTTTTTTCTTTAATGGTTAACTGCTCATTTTCTTTCATGTTTTAGAAATAATTACATAGTTATATGTCACTGCGTTCACTTAGGACTGGGAAAGGTTTCGAGACTCGACCAAAAGAGCTTGTCAACGCGTCCCACACCATCTCATACACAACGTAATGTCTGCTGCAAAACCTGGTTCCCACAATCGCTGTTGAAATGTCTGTACACGTACTAAGTGAGGAACATTGCTGTATAGTTACTTCATTTTTTATCGAGATTGTTATTTTGATTTTAGCCTTATCTTTAAATTTTGAGCAAATTTTGTGATGCTGCTATAGTCGCTGAGAAAAAATACTGATTTCACTTAGGTTTTTGCAGACTAATCTTGTAACAGTAATAATAGCTATGGACCGTGTGTATTCTTATGTCTTACTTTGTGTAGATTGCATTCTTTAATTACCAGTTTGTGTGCGGTCTTTAATGACATGTATGTTCAAAAGACATTAAGTATAGACCTACACTACTATAAAAGGTTTATAATTTTCATATTGTGACCAGAACACTAAAAAAAACGAGCACAAAATAAATATTCTTATTGGAATAATTTCGAAGTGGGACCAACAGTTTTACATAAGCGCGATGCTTCCAGACATCGAAAAACTTGTTAAATTATTTAACCATAACAAAAAAGCAATTACTGAGGTCACAATTTTAGATGACATTTTTGACTTGATCCATTCACTTATCATTGTTTTAATGAGCAACCATTTATTTTTCTGATTGTTGTCAAACCAATTACGCGTTTTCAATTACGTTCACAAATTAGTGAAATAAATTGCATAAAATGCCATCATTGGTTCCAAACATATTCATTTCCTGGTCAAGAAAGTCCGGGAAATGTAATAAATTTCCATAGTTATGTAGCAATTTATTTGTTTTATGATGGTTAATGTTGTTCGCTTAAGAAAACAAATTTCCACACAATTGAAATAAAGATTTACGACTACTTGAGAACCGATTCCGACGCAGCTAAGGGATAGAAATTTCGGTAAAATTGCTGAAGTCTAGTGTCACTAGTACCTATTAACAATGTTAATTTCATGTGCCGAGATGTTTTAGATGCTGTAAATTGGAAGGTTATATGATTTACGTGAATTAGAACTTCGCTACTCTTTATTAAAAGAAGAAAAGATATTAACGAAAAATCTCTGCGATTAAAACTGTTATTGATTAATCGTGGTTTAAATGATCTTTACTCAAGAGAATGATCTCTTAATGTGAAAAACACTCAAATGACCAGGGGAAATTATTTCTTTGTATATAACATCACGTTGGGCAACCTATTACAAGATGAAACGTTTCGGGTCTAACCTTTTTTGGAATAATTTGGAAATTTTACAAATACGAAATAATTGCCTGAAGAAAATTTATCTCCAAGCCTGAAGATGAAATAAGCGTTGAAGCGTACAGAAGACGTGCGTTTGTGATGTCGCACAGTATCAATGAGTTTTCATTACATCCCAAATTTCACGTCTTATTGGGCAAGATACCGAAATTAAATCGTTCCTCACCAGGCGGAAAATTTCTCTCCCGGCTTCTACAAGATGTAAAGCTAATTTTTCACAATTTCATGCAATTGAATTTGGAGAGGGTAATCAGCCCTGCTCCGATGGTAAATTTGTTCTGATGAAGCCTAATATCGTCTGTTTGAAATGCAGATGACATCACCCGCCAAACAACTGGTAGCCATCTTAAAGATCATGCCTTCTATTGCTTATTCGATATATGTTTCCTGTCTTCGAGTTTTCTCACCTGCAAACATGGATCAGAACTTTAACTCGGTTGATTCTTTTTTTTTAAATGGACTGGGATAGCTGTTCGTTAATAATTCCTCAAGTGTAAGAAGTCTTCAGTAATGTGTAGGTTAATTATGACATAATTATTCAAATATTACCACTGATCGTTACAGTTGTATTGTGCTAATTTAGTGTACATGTACTTTTTGAAACTGTCGCTCTGTAATAATTGAAAAAATGTAATTAAATACCGTACATCGAATATAACTGTTTCTTATTCAACAGAAGTTCAGTTTTACCTACTGTATAAAACAAATCTTGGTTTATTAGTCTTTCTGCTTGTTTCTGAGTTAACAGTTCTGGCTTTGAGTTTAAATATCTGGTTGATTTAATTTTATTGTGTCAGTGTGAAGGACATTTTAATGCTTATTCGCTAAATGTACTAACACTCCAAATAAAATGAGTAGCCTATTTAATGTCCCAACTCGGGATTTATTTTGTCTGTATAGAACCTTACAGGATTTACATGAAGGGTGTTGCTAGCAGATGGACTTCTTGATGCAACCTATCTTACTCCTTCCTTGAAGTTTACACAAAACCCAGTTAAATAAATTGTGTGTTTGACTTTACGATTTCCCTTGCTTTTTTGGCGCTTTTCTTGCTAAACGTGAAATGTAACCCGAATATCTTGTAGGTACCTAAGTACAACTGTCCATAGGTAATGACATTTAGTGAGAGACTGTTTAAGTTTTCACTTCTATGAATAAATATACGTCAAATATACTTCTGATACTCGAAAACAAATATATCCTTATCATCAAACCAAAAATGTAATAGTGTCCAGACTATAAATGGATCAAGACAAGGCAACATAAGCAGGAACCTATTATTAGACTATTTTCTTGACAAATCAGTGGTATGTGACGTCAGAAACAAATCTAACTGATTTGTGTTTCGCTAGAGTGACAAACCCTCTGAAATTTCTTAAACATTTCTAGGATTATATATTTGAAATGTGCTGCACACAAATCTTGAATATTTAAGTATCAAATTTTTGTAAAATATTTCTTTCTTTAAACGTTTGTAACAGCGCATTCGTGATAAGACTATCCTTTGAAGTTTCTTTCTATAAAAATTTACCTCTCTAAATTGTTTTCAGGGCGTGTTTAATTCTTTAGAACGAATGTATTCAAAGAAGATTTTCCTATCAATCAAGTTTCTTTTTCCCAATAAAGCATTGTTATTATACCATATTGAATAAGGCATTGTACAAAATATATGTTCCCTTTGCTTTTTATTAAACATGATCAAGCAGGAAATTTAATAAACAATCTCAATATACGTGATTAGTTCTTGGTTACAAAACCCATAGACTGTGTCAACTAGGGTCTCTAGGTGTAATTGAAATACGGGTGCTTCAGATGTATTTGATACATGCAATTTCCTTGTAAAACGTTCTTGTGATTTTCACCGCATTATCGACGAATACAACAATACATATTTATTGCGTTTTATGAAAACTATAAAAATAAACAGGGTTTTAGAGTAATGTGTTATCTATACATACTTTACTAGGTATGTAATAAAGGTACTGCAAATAGCAATCAAATTAAATTTAGAAATTTTATTACACTTTCTTTTTACTAAAATAACTTCTGACAAATAAAGATATATTAGGTTCACTACTATATTGCCTTTTATCTTGTTTAAAAATATCAATAATAATGAACAAGACGCATCCGTACGGAAATGTACAAAGTCTTCTGATTCATTATCAAATGAATGATATAGTTGTATCGTTTATTAGGTTTGTGACGAGGAACCTCCCAATGATATATATCATATCGTCATAATAACAATATTCAATGCTCTGTGGACAACCGAAAGATATACTTTACTATTTGGATTCTTAGAAATCACAGTCCACAAGACAACATACCTATAAACGAGCTTTTTAATATAATAAAATAATCCTTGAGTCAGAATAATATTAACATTATGACAAACGTGTTAATAGAAAACATGTAATAATATTTTAAATTTGAACTAAGTAAAACAAAAAAATAAAATAAACAAATAAACTGCAAAGGAAAATTAACAAACATATACAGTCTTTCACTCATATTCGGTTATAATTTTCACGTTTAAGGAAATTAAATCGATGCTAACCTAATGCAAATAGCCAAAGTGGCGTTTATATCAGGAACAAAAATAGGTGTCATCATGTGTTTTGACATTTGTATTTTTATCCGTCCTTGCCATTTTCGAGCTATTTCTGATTGGTAATGTCTTTCTTTACCTTTATTCGATTGCATAGCATATCAAATTATTTCATAGCATTCAAAGCAATAATAAAGCAAAAATGGAATGGAAAATAAATTAACATGTTTAAATCTCATTTAGTGCAACAGTTGTATACAGAAATATACCATTAATCATAATATTATTAATAATATATATGTCGGGCAAGGCTGCCGGTTCACACTGACGAGGAACATATATTTCACGCATCACATTACACAAATATCGAAAGAACAAAATGAAAATATAATAGGAATATAAAATGAGACATTTTTATTTCTGAAACAAAGTTCTGTTTGTTGTAAATCGTGTTCCTTTGGTAAGACCATCCATGCAGAAGTCAAAACTGAAAACAGAAAAAGATGAATTAATCGAAAATAGAAACTTACATTACTCTAACTCTCACAAATTATTTCTTAGAAAAAAAATAAGTTGTACTTAAATAGTATTCTTCATTTACTAGTAGTGCAGTTAGTTATTAAAATTTTAGGCTATAAACTAAAACTAAATAGTAACGGTGTACTCCAAAGTTATCTCCTACGAAATCATAATTTGTGTTTTTTTATTTAACAGAAATAAAAAGACTTAATAAATCTACGAAACATTCAAAAAAGGAAAAATTTTGCTGTATTATTTTACAGGCAACTTTCTTTGCTAAAATATTGCTCAATTTATTAACTCATTACCTTATTGTTTAATTTAAAAAAGCTTGGTTACTTCTATTTCCGAGTTGCATACGAAACGTTCATTTGGTCAGTAAATTATGATTTTTTTTTATTTTAAGGTAGTTTGAATTCATTGTTTTGGCTTGCATTGTAAATGTTCGTTTCTTCCGGATTTATTTTTGTCCCTTGAATTTCAGCTTTTGTTGTTCGGTCGGTTTCCTTGCTTTTTTCTTTATATGTTTATAAATAAAAGTGAGAATATGATCAATATTTGGAGGTATACAAACATTTCTATTTTGGTAGAACTTATTATGAATTTTATTTGACCAAACATAGTATTGACTATCTATTTGATCGCAAGTATCATTCGGATATCAGTTTGTGACTTACACGTTCATTTAATAACAACACAATGTTTTACATCAGTATTTTAACAAAGCATATCTATGCAATGTTCAACCATATAGCTTATAGTTGTGGGGTCTTACATAGTTTACCAGACACGTCTTTGTAAAATTACAATCCAACGATAAATGAAGTTACCAATTTGATTCTAATCTTAAAAGAATGGCGAAGTTTTGTTATATCTAAGCAGAGCAAAGTGTAAGTTATAAATTATCAATGAAACAGTTTACGGCGCAAAAAATGCAATACCATATCTCGACATAGGGCAATACAGCATTTTAATCTTGTTCCTTTTACTTTGGTTGACATTGTATCCAATAATATTTTTATGCGAAAAATGTAACATAACAGTTTAACAAACACCATTAAATGTCAATGATATGCGTATAAAATAACAAAGGGTCAATTAATTTGATTGAAATTAAAATTTATAGTGCATATAACAGTAAATGAAATGATCTATTGATTTGTCATGTCAAAAGTTTGATTAAGGTTTAAAATAATTTTATTGGCTGCATGAAAAGTAAATTTGAAAGCATAGTGGAAACCTATTAGCAAATAAAATGAACCAACATTACGTCCAGCGAAGCTGAAGAAATTCGTTTCAAGGTAAAATTGCATAAGAATAGTGTTATACCCATTAATGTAAGACTAGCACCGTTTCAACTCCCACGTTGACCGTATCACTTTAATCTTTATCGTATAGGAAGATGGGAGTTTGTTATGTCAATGAAATTTTATATCGTCATTGAATGTTCATTAAGATGGAACAACAACAATAAATCATTTCTGTAACAAGCATGTTTACGGAAATTTAACTTGAACCAAAATTGGTGCCACCATTTTTGTCTAAATAAGATTTTTAAGATTCGCCATATGGATATTAGTTGTCGTAACGTATACTGTACACAAAAGTATTAGGATACGATGTGTGACAAATTGCCTATTTTTCAAACTATCACAAGCATGTGTTTTCCACGTTGCAGTAGACAGTAATTTGCTAATGAAATAGAAGATGACACATTGAACAATCTTTTGTGTTTTATGAATGTATGATTTATAAAATATTTAATATGTATAAATACAACAATGATATTCAAACGATGTACAAAACAATGTTGAGTAACAGTTTGTGCTATTGATAGGTTCAGATGAGATTTAGAATAGCAACGTCAGACAAGTGCCACAAGACATATACATGTATATCAAGACCAATTTAAGCGATGGAAATATATATTTTACTTTAATAAAAAAGAAACTTACAAATAAAAGAAAAAAATAACTACACAAGTAACACGTCTTAGTCATGCTGGTACTGCAAGACTTAACTGGATTAACAATAAATAATAAAACTATATAATGATTTGAACTGCTTATATGTGAGCTACAAACGATCTTTCATCAGTTATATAACAACAAATAAAAAAGAAATCGATTATAAAATGTGATAGGCCATCACGACGTTAGCTCAAAAACAGTTAACAAATTAAAGTATTTGCTTGTTGTTGTTTTCTTGTTTTTTTATTAGGATATTTTTACAGCATCATAATTCTTGTGGTAAAATAAGCGATATCCTAACAAAATACAAGACAATGTCATGTTATTAACTTGTCTAGATTAAGAAACATTTCAAATTCATTGAACTCGTACATTAACAATAATATGAATGTATAATGCAATGATTCATCTATCTTTTTATTATTTTTTAAAATTATTTGTGTTTGCCTTCAAATTTTATGGAACTGTAAAAATATAAATTTAAAAGTTTATTAAAAATCCGCTAACTCTAATATATACTTCTACGTCTGTTTTAACATAAGAAGTGCATTTACAATAAAAATATGTGAGAAAAAAGAATCAAAGATACCAAGCAGCCTTCCGGAAAAAATAAGTTACGGTCAGAAAAAAGCATGGTTCAACAAAAGATATAATAAAAATAGGAAAAAACACACATAACGGTCAGTTCAAGCAGAGGAGACCTGTATACAATAAATATACAAACACAAAAGTTATTTTGCTATTAGGCAATAGCAAAATAACTTTTGTGCTGGTATAGCAAAATAACTTTTGTGTTTGTATATTTATTGTCTGTACATGTGAAATTTACACAGCATGTTTTGCGGCAAATGCAAAATAGTTTTATTTACTTGAAGCCATGCATATCATGTTTATCCTGCATTCGATGGAATCGTCTTAATAGAGAAGTATCTATAAAACTAGTAAAAAAAAACCCGTAAAAGAAATCTAAACTTTGATTTTTTTTTATTTAAGACGGATGTTCGAAATAAAAAAATGTTATGATGTCAGTGAGCTAGTTTGCAGTGCTATTTTCCGTGTCGTATTTGACTTTATATGTTAAACTATATTCAACGAGAAATTTGCTTTCAGATGTAAACATATGAGAGAAGTTCATTAGAGTCTCAACTGAATATCCTATGTGATGTGCTTTTCAACTTTCTTCGCACTGGTTTGAGGTAATCTACTTGACTCTTGTCACTCTTCCCCAAAACTATCAGACTTCCTTATGTAGTAACATCTAAATTGTAATGAGTTTCTTTGCATTTCGTTTGTTTTAATTCCATTTATTTTTCTGGATTTAGAATATCGAAAACAAAATGTTCAACACTATTAAACATACACACAATTAAACGTGGCATATTCTACAACATGAATCTAAGATTTTTGTAAATTGCATCAATCGTGATTAATTAAAATCGGAAAAAATTGTGGTGTTTGAGATTTATTAAAAAAAAACAATACAAAATAAAGAGTTTATAAATGTCAATTGATGCTCCTTCATAAGATATAAAGGTTATAGATTTGATAGACTGTAACTTGCATTATATAAATATGGAAGTAATTTATCATGTTCTTATTCATTATTTTGCCTTTATCACTATACAAGCAAAAGTATTGGCCCCAATGCCTACATCATTTTAGGTAGAGCCGGAGGTGTTGGAGGTAAGATATATTCCTATAGGAATTCCAATTTCAAAAAGAACAACAAAGAAAGGGACAGCAACAGTTTTTTATTTTCCATTGTGTGTTTGTTCTGCATATTGGGAACTTTCAGCAATTTTTCAGCTATATCATGGCGTCCAGTTTTTATTGGAGGAGGAAGCCGGAGTACCTGGAGAAAACCCCCGACCTGCGGTAGGAAAACTGGCTATCCTTGTCAATTAAGATCGAAGTCGAGTACACCCTGCCAGCAGGAAAATAAAGATACATATTGAAGAGCTTACATTGATTAACATGATTTAAATACTGTTTACAAATAGATATTAAACGAGAGTGATGCATAAAATAAATACACTTTACAAGTAAATAAAATGTGATATTAAATTATGAAAACTAGAAAAAAAAATCTTAATAGCAAATTAGTTAAATCTTTTCGCTGCGAAGTTTTTTTTCTAATAACTCAGTTTGATTTGTTTAAGCACTAAATTAATAATAGCAGTCTTATTCTTTACTATGTTTGTCTAACAATTAAAAAGGAAGAAATGAGAATTTCTATTGCCGTTTTGGAATCATGCAGACGTATTATTTTTATAGCCACATATTCAAGCTAATTTATCTCATTTAAAATGTTTTCAGTTTGGAATGGATACAGATTATTTATAACTAAATATCTTAAAATGTTGCATTTAATATAAATATTTTTTTATTAGTAATATTTCACAATAATTTAAAGACAAAAAACGAGATACAATAGTATTATACACATTTTCAGATAATTGGAATATAATGCATATAAAAGTTTTAATTAAGTTTGTACAGAACTTATACATTCCTTTAAAAAAAGGAAACCAAAAAAAAAACGTTAGGAAATTTTGTTTTGTTTTTATTTAATTATTTATTTATTTTTTGTTTTGTTTTGTTTTGTTTTGTTTTGTTTTTGTTTTTGTTTTTTTTTTTTTTTTTTTTTTTGTTTTATTTTTGTTTGTTTGTTTCCTTTTTATTGCAAAGTAAATGTATCCACATCATAAAAAGCAAAATAAGATCGAAGGGAGAATAGAATTTTAGAGTAAAAATATTAAAACATGAAGGCAGGTCTTTTAGAATATGCAAAAATTAAGTCATTCTTTAGACAACAAATTGTTACTTTGTAGTTTGAGGTATACATTAATGTCAAATGCCAATGTAGAACAAATTTGAGCATGCTGTATTAATAATATAAAACAAGCGTTAGACGACACAATTTATCATGGACCCAGCATCCTTAAAACAAATTGAAATAGTAAGTTAAAAAAATAAAATGAAGTTACAATGTGATCGATTGTGAACACAGTTAGATCTGCAAAAAACCAAGTGACTGGTATCTTTATTTCAAACAACAAACGCCTTTTACCCATTTTATGTACATTCGGTAACGAAATGTAAATAACATTATTGAAGCAGTTACAATTTGAGGATAATTTCAAGGACAAAGATTATCATTCTTAAATATAATTTTCGTGCACATAATTTTCTGATTGTTTCTACAAGCAAAATACACGTCAATATGTAGGGTAGAGGATAAAATGTAACAAAAAGCTAAAACAAATCAATAATTTCCTTTTTCAGTTTACAATTGTTCTAAAATTATAAGTTTCCTGTTATATTATTCTTATGTGGCAAAATTTACAATTTAAACAAAGACCATCAATAAAAAGTGTATTAAGTTGACATTTGGAATCTGCTAAATACATATTTTATCCAGTAGCATAGGATTGGCATTTTTTAAATGTACATGTTTGTTTCATACTATGGTTGAGATGTATCTTTTAAAGTATTAAATTGATGTGGATTCATTTAATGTCGTGTGCATCACATTTTATTTTGAGGTAAAGATTGTTAATTGCTTTACACCTAATTTGATAGTTTTATTATTTGCTACTCAAATTTGGAAGTTATGTTTCTTGGACGAATAAAGTTTTGTTTGCAAGGTTTCATGAAGTCTAAACATATTTTTATTCCACGAATAGTTATACAATCACGATATTATGAAGAATGTCAAGAAACAGTCTTAAAAACTTGTCAGTCAATTCTACGATTCTAACATTCTTAACCCATTTTTACAGAAAATGAAAGAAAGGTGTAAAGATATAAAGAGGCAAAACAATTATTTGTTTCAAAACTGTGTTACAACAAAAAATTTATTTACACAAATGAAACGACAATTAATAACAAATGCAAACAGTATAAAATACTAACATATTAAAAATGGTTTAAAATATCCTACATGCGAATCCTATAGGTTAGAGTGTCTCGCATTTATTGAAAAAACGTGTGTGTTTTGACATGTCTGAAAGAATTGTTGAAATGGGCAGCTTACGATATTTAATGACACAATTTATTTGGAAATTTGAATTAAAGGAACATTATGAACGTTACTTGAATCACATTTCAAAGAATTCATTTACAGTCGTGGACCTTTTATGCCATTTTAAAATAGAGTCAATAAAACCTTGTTAATTAAGAAGACTGCATAAAGTTTTGTTATTACAGTATAAAAACTGCAGAGCAACAAATAAATATATAACTACAAGGGAAAATCATAGCATTCTTTTACGACTTCGAACAGACAAGACATGCTACTAAAATTTATGATGCAAGTGTGCAGGGGGCAACCAATAAATATATATCTACTATTCGGATTCTTAACAAGAAGAAACTCTAGAACTTTTGTTTGCGACATCGAACAGATAATAAATACCTGCAAAATGTATGATACCTAAAATTAGTTTTAGCTTGTCTTATTATATAATTCGAATTATATGTTTATTTCAATGCTTCAAAATAACACAAAACCTTTCATTTACTACAGTTTTGTAAATTCATGTAATGTTCGTAAAACCGTAAATAAATATTATAGGATACGCCTTATCTTTCATACACAGTATAGTTTGTCAGAACCTAAGGTGTAATAATCATTTAATTTCTAATAAAACACAATCAAAATATAAATGCAACCAAGCTGTGAATCCTCAAGTTACAAATAAATATTACCCACATTTATATAAAACTATTTCATCTAAATTGTTTGACATAAATCGATATAAAAACATGAATTGTTACATTATTAATCCAATTTCGTCAGCGTGTTTGGTGATTTATTTCCCAAGAATTAAGCAGATATAATTAAATTAAGCTTGATCTTCTTAAAGATGCCGGGTTAACATTTTATTTTCATTTAGAGGAAATTAATAGAGTTTGCAGACATCCGGATTTAATTGGAATCGCAACAACAGAGGATTTTTTGATATAATTGGGAAAGTATTTTAAAATAATGGAAACAATTATTCTTTCCTAGAATAAATATGTATTACTTATATGTTGCATTTTACACCTTTATTAAAAATGCAGAACTAAAAATAACTCGAAAATAATAGTGATAAGAGAATCGTCACAGAGTTATCCCGGTTTCAGTTCGAACAAAAATCGCCACGAAAAGAATATTAGAAAATTAGACGAAATAAGCTTTGTAATTTTATTGTTATTATTTAATTTCACAAAACAACAATAATAATAGTAATAATATATAAAAGTTACAGAGTACAATAAATTGATTATAATTAATAGGTTGATATGAATCACAAAGAAGTATTGGAAACTGGTTAATCATAATATAACGAGTTCCAACCTTTAATTTGAGGATGAGTCTGAAATTGTTTGCTGTTTGCTATTAAGTTACATTTTAAATAGAACTATAAATTTTCCCTCCAATTCAAAAGTAATAAAAATAATAATTTTTTTGAATTATTGATTATGATATCAGTTTTAGTTCAAATCCATGAGGTCAGTTCAGTGAAAAATAATCAGCCACACACAGGGTTATCAAATACTTATAATATGTGTGTGCTGTTCAAACCAGCATGTTTCTGAATTTGATTACATTGCACTAGAAACATTTTATTATACATTACGGTAAATCCTTTTTAAAAACAAATTAAGGAGAGTTTGGGGATGGAATAAAAAACAGAGTACCACAGAAATGTTGCATAAAACAAAAACCGAAATGAACCAAAGACTCAATAGACTTGTAAATAGTGCGAACGAATAAAAGAATAAAACAATATGAATACATTACCTTATAATGTACAGTCGAGTTATGAGTTAAAATATGATATAATGCCACCGTTTATTGTGATATTTTCTATGTTTGAGTTTACTGAGATCAAAGAACACTTTATTGTGTATGTAAGTGGGCGTTTGAAAATATTCTATAAAATGGACGGTCACAAGGTATTGCATGCAGTCATTATTGCTACTTGATTGATGGTTTTGAACCAAGGTTATACAATTTACGCAATAAAATAGGAGTGCTATTTGTGGGGAATAAAAAGGGTAGCACTAAACTGGTACTTGTATAAAAGTGTTTAAACTTGCTTACTATCTTCATGACTGGCTTTGAACTAAATTATAATTACTTCACCCTATTTAAAATTTTGAAATAAAAACAACAGCAACATAATGTATTAACAATCGGTTTGGAAATACCTTATGCTTCCCCCTTGTTCGAAATTGTAATTATAATTACCGTTTTGATTATTATCCTTGGAACATGATTGGTCAGTATTTCGGTCGTTTTCAAAAGCCGGTATGACATATTGTTACAAAACAAAACTAAGGTTACGTGAAATATGACAAGATTGTAATATGAGAGTTTGGTAAACAACCTGTTTTGATGGTACAAAGAATAATTAATTTTTTTCTAAATTGCCATCTAATTCAAAGCAGCGAATCTTACGTCAAGGTTACACATCAGAATTTCGTTGCAAAATCATAAAATAAGACATCTTTTGTTTGCGTATTATAAATAATTTTAGCGTTTATAAGTTATTGCGTTTTGGTGAAATAACTTATGTATAACCTTGAGAGTTTTGGTTAAAAAAGATACGCATATAAATAGTCAAAGTCCTAAGACAGAACCTAGTCTAGCAGGTTCGGTTATTCTGTTAACATGTTCTCAGATCGCTTTTTCATATTAATGACTTTAAGGTTGTCTTTGTATAAAAAAAAAACACAATTTGTCAACCAAAATGGCCGAAATTGTAAAGGGGAACAACTTTAGGCATTTGATCATTAAACATATTTAATTTTTTAGTGTTCGTCATTGTAATCCCCAATTACACAACCATAAATATTTGAATCTATCATTGTCATGATTATTGAAGAAATATTGTATAATATTTACACCCACACAAAATATTTTTTAATTTTAATGACATTATTAATTTAAACGATATTTACAAAGACAAAACAAAATCACTTTGTATTATGTAAATTGTAAAATTAATTTCTGCTACATAATACACTAATCGTTGTGGCATATTGCATAATATAATTAAATATAATGTTTATTCCTATTAATGAATACACATGTTTCGCGTGAGCTACAGTACATTATCTCCAAACTATGGAAATAAAATGTCATCAAAAATACCAAGGTTATAAAAATTATGTTTAAAGTGCAGCGCATGATTTAATTTAAATATCCTGCATGCATGGATCATAACTGCTATTGCTTACACAAAGGGAAATATTCATGTATCAGAAATTGTCCATTTATATGTACATTCTGGTTAATGGGTAGGGGTCCCCAGTTCGTCTCTGCCCAATAATCCTACATTTTCCAATGGCTTTTTATATTGATGGAAAATTGTATGAAGCAATCTGTTCTAGTCCTGACTATTGTTAAAATATAGCTTGGCTATAGTCCGGCTATTTCAAGACTTTTAGCTAACAATCAGTAAGTCACTATATACAAATTATTGTTAAAATAAAAAAGAAAAATCGTGTATATTTATGTCTTTCTAATTTAAGGGTATGTATAGTTAAAGTATGATAACAACATTCACCAGCCAAAAATTCATAAATAGTAGAATGTTGAAACAAAAAAGATTAAAATGTATTGCTATAAAAACATTACCACTCATATTGATGAAACAAGCGTTTAACATAATTGTTGCTTTACTCCAGTATGCAGTTTTACCTTTATGCACTTTACTAAAACCTCACCAATGGATAGTACCTTTCTTTTTGTAGGTATGTATATATAAGAATCTTCATGTTGCTGATTGTGGTTATTGTACTGGTGTGTTTGTATGAATACTTACATTTTTACTTTTATTAGATACTACATATTATACATATAATGTTTAGTATCAATTCAAAAAAATTACTCAGAACTGCAGCAGAAAACATCTATGTAATGAGTTATAGTGAATTAGCAATATGATTATTACGTTGCAACATATTTATTTGCTGCACTTTTATTGAACTTTACATTTTATGTGTTCTTAATAATTTCCAATCAGAATACTCTTTATCTTTGTGATCTTTCAATAAAGCAGAATAATGAATCTTCATTAATAAAATAATATCCCTTGACTGGAAATGATAAAGAAAGTGGCAATAATCGTATTTAACAGTCGATACACAAACTGTTGAAGTAGACAGTATTATTTTATTTTTTACGCAAGACACCACTTAAATTTTATTACTTATAAAATACAATTAAAAACTATGTCGTTATTATAAGAAAACTTTAGGAAATGTCTATCAAACTGCAGATAAATTGAATGACAGTATACTCACTTCAATTAAAACCAAATTATAAGAAATTATTAAATTATTACTATTTAAACCTTTCTACTTATCTACACTTTGAAGCAAATGAATGTTTTTTTCACTCTGTCAGGATAAAATTAATAGTTCCAAACAATTAAAAAAGTAACTCGGTCTATGCAAATCTTTTATCAATTTCGCGAAAAAACAACAGGTTAATACTTACAGCAATCTTTTTCGTGAACGATATCTCAATCAACAATTTTGATGGTACACAGAACACTATTGACAATATGGAACCTTTAAATCGTGTATTTTTAATTTGTAGAAAACCAACAATGTTTATGTTTCCGTTTTGCATTTCAATTTCGGCTTTCTTTGGTTTCATTTATGTCTGAAACGATTAGTTGCTACTATGTTAAACATGAAAAGAAAAGTCTTGCATGCATTAATTTACCTCTTTATGTCTGTTTGTGCTATTGTTTGTTCGGTTTTGCTTGTTTGTTTTTTTTTTGGTTTAAAATACATGTTAGTAGTGAATGTGCGTAACATACTACTATGCCATGTATTTGATGCATAAAACATATTCCACTTATAACTTAGAAAGGGAATAAATTTTAATGTTCAAATGACTTTAAAGTGAGCCATGACAAAACATAGATATGACATTGAATTGCAGAACACAATTACATATATATTATATTTTATTATTATTCGCCAGATTCAACAACTATTCCAACATTTAAGTATACCATGGTGTAAGACTAACAGGTAGTAAAACAGTTATGATACGAAATATCAAGCAAGATTACATACACTTTTGCATTTTAACTGAAAATCCCATGCACATGACACCTTCTGCGTATTGCTTTATCAATTGAGATATCATAAGAGATAAAACATGGTATTTGAAAACATACAGGATTTTTAAAAATTGGTAAGAATATTCCAAAATATATAGTTATATATACATTTGGCTATCTTATCTTTATGTTGTACTCATTAATCTCCACTTAATTGAACCAAAAAATATGTGTGGGTGTAAATATAACACAACAATATTTCTCTAATAATCTTGACAATGATAGATACATTTCAATTCTGCATGCTAGTCCGGATAAAACTTAGAAAATTACTTAAAATAAATCAAAAGAAAATGAAAACTTCAGGCATGTTTAGATTTTGCCTAAATAACAAATTTCTATGGCTATTTGACCAAGAGGAAGAAGTCAAATATGCTGCAGAGCTTCTAATTTTACCATTACAAAATCTGTCTGAATTAGCGATTCAATCATCAATAAAATTGACATTGTATTTTCTTAACCTATCGTGAAATATATAACAAAAGAGTGTGACAAGTCCCTGCAGGAAATAAACAAATAGGAATAAAAGCACCAGTTGGTATGCCTTGTCCAGTGCAGACAGACTGGCCGAAATATCCACTTTTAGTGGCCGAAGGATATTTACAAAGGATGTATCGGTAACAAGAAAAATTAAATGACCACAAATGACCATTAAAAACCATTATATCAATCCAATTTTAGTTCTGTCGTTTAAGACTCGTCAATTATAAACTAAACATTAAATACAAAAACACATAACCGCAAGCAAACTGACCAACAACTCAATTGGTGTTATTGGTCAGTGGTCATAATTTATAGAGTGGACACAATTTGTATTTGTTAACAACTTAGGCGGCGATAATCATAGTAATTTATATAATGAAACTCGTTGCTTTCTGTGATAATAAAGCAGTTAAGCAATTCATTCGTTTTTAAAACACCAAACGATGTCGATTGTCCGTGATTTTGTCCAATGGACGAACTAATTATTATATTCTTTATATGTTCAACTAGTTATTTAAAAATTAAACCGCGTGGTATCTTATCTCAAATAAACAGTCATGAAAATGTTGAAACGTAACACTGGTTTCATACCCCTTAATTTTGATGTAAAAGAAAAGAATGTTACACTGACTTGACCGTACTACAGACATTTAATAGCAATATCTTTTTTGTTTTGCCGAGTATTTTCCGTGCAGTCGACAAGCACATTGTGATTTCTAGACAACACTAGGTTTCTTAATTTATACGATTTTAAAAAAACTTGGGTTAAACTTAAAGCATACATAAAAAAAGATGGAAAATTCAAGACATTACTGCTAAAATTTTAAGTAATTATGCAGATTGAAAACTCCTTCCAGTATAATTTTTTTGCAATGAGAAAAATTTCAAATATAACATATGCATTGCTTGAGCCAATGGAAGGAAATCGAAAAAGCATTTTAAGTCACATGTACCGCTGAAACAATGAGACCAACGATAAAAAACGAAATTAAATTTAGTAGCAAATGAACGTGTGAAAAAAAAGGAATTTGCCCCAGCAAAACATATACTTAAATTTAATCAAATATTTATTTTTGTTCTAACTATAATGTGAGAAGTCTATTGGTAGATTCAGTTTTTGTAATGTAACTCATCAACAAGCTAGTTATAAACCTGTTAACTGCTTCAATGGTCATGAAATGATCTGTATTTAGCTAATGACTGGGCAGTGAGCAGGGGTCCTTATTTATGACATTTGATGGCCAAATAGGCGTGCTCAGCCACCTGTCATCACGTTAATGGTCAAGACATTTCGTATGATTGCTTTGTCAACACGGTGCTAAGGATATCTTTATTATTCTGGTCAAAACCTTTATAATTGATTCAATTAGAGATTAAAATATTGTATAATTAAATAGTAATACACGACAAAGATGAACATATTTTAAGTTAAGTGGATGATAGTGAAACTCCGGTTAAATTTTCAACTGTCCCCTTATATCGTACTTAACAAATAATAACTTGAATTTGTTGTTGTATATTATGCTAGAAGAACTAGTATGTTTTGTAAATAATTGTAATCGAAGATATCAAAGTTATAAAATTTAGTACGTCAGACGCGCGTTTTCTATAATTAAAATTCTGTGTCGGCGCTCAAACCAAAACTTGAAGAAAGCAGAACAAATAGGATGCTGCGATATTTTGCCAAATCTAGCGAAGGTCATTGTGTACGCACGGAATTACGGTGAAAACCCTTAGGTTATCTAAACTTGCGTTTGATTTCTTTGAAGAATCATAGAGTTTTTGTATTTAAACACGATTTACATGGGTTGAATGTTAATGTTAATTTTGAACGCAGACGAATTTCAACATTGTATAAAAGTTCTACCTTCTGGTATCAACATGTTGTCTCCGTCACTGTCAAGTTGATTCAGTTTTTGTTTTAAATGTTTTCTTCATACTTTTAACACGACAATACTATATTTTGTTGCATTGGTGACTATTTAATGACAGAGTGTGTCTTGTGAGAGAGAGAGAGAGAGTAAACAGTTATTTTGGGACGGGTTCTACACAATCCCCGTTGACTTTTGTAACAATCAGTACTTAATAAAATACTATATGTATCTATAACACAACCACTTTCACTTTGATCTGCAGTAAAAAAAGAAATAATTACATTTCGTATGTTTTTTTAAAAAAAAAACAAATGAATATTGCACTATCATTAGATAAGATTGAGTTCAGAAATTTTGCCTAATCATATTCTTTTGTTCATTAAATCTTTCTGACCATAAAATAAACATATAAACATTTTATTGTTCATTATAGTGTTCTACATGACTTGAGTTAATAACAGTATGATAGGATATATCTCTTAATATAATTTTGGCAGTATATCTCGTTAATTACTTCATTCATAATAATGGCCGCCATTATTCTGTTTAAAAAATCAACTATATCAAATATCACTTCTGATTGGCTTTGATCCAACATTATAAATAATTTGAAGCTATCATACAATTTATATTTAATACAAAATTAGTATTTTAAGGTCAGTGTATCTAATAGTTTTTACTAATATGGTATACACATCCACTGGCATGCCAGCATTAGTTAAAATGTTCGCGTAAAACAAATAAATTACATTCAAGACGACTAAATTACAATAGAGAAAGTAGAGATTTTTAACAAAGAGTTCCTCAGTGGTTCATAACAATTAATTGCATGAACACAGGTTTTTAGTTAGTTGATAATACATTTGTCAAAACAGCGGATAATCGACGGGTTCTACACAATTCCCGTTGTTGTTACGTTCGTTTGATCAAAAGCAGCAACTTTTACCAGACCAGTATTAATTAATCATAGATATACTGAATTCATTAAAGTGATACTTGCTGCCTGCAGCTTCTTTCATAAGCCCACAAAATTCAAAGGGTACTAAAGGGCCACAAACTTGAACAAAACGCGATGATAGATAGATTAAAAGCAGCTTGTTTTTCACTTCAAAATCATCATTTTTATTTAAGGATGCAAAAAAGAATCGAACAACTCAAATTGACTTCATGGGCCCCACCATACATGGCAGTTGGAATTGTACATGTCAACATGACTTCAAAATACACCGTCGTACATGGCAGTAAAATCGTACAAACCAACATGACTTTAAAGGGCGCGATCTTAATTAGATTTGTATACGTCAAAATGACTCCAAAAGGGAATAACCTTGCATGGCAGTTCAAATTTTTCAAGTCAATAGGACTTCAAAACAAAATTTACATGGCAGTAAGAATCAGACTGACTAGTCAACATGACTTCACATAGCACAATCTTCAAATGACACTAAACAATCGTAAAAGTCAACAAGACTGCAAAATGGCACAGTCTTTGATGGAAGAGAAAATTCTGACTAGTTGACATTGCAGACAAAATCTTTAATGACTTTACTTCAAAAGGGCACAATCGTGCATGACAGTTGGAATCGTACATGCCAGCATGACTTCAAACGTCACACTCTTGCATTGTAGTAAAATTCTTACAAGTCAACATCTCTAAGGGCAGTCCATGTTTGTGGTCCTAATTAATCGTTTCAGACCTTTATTTTTGTACAAATTCTTTGAATTAGAACTAAGAAATAATTGTATTTAGAATTCAGAACTATACAAAAAACAATTGTTGTGAACAAATCACTAGTAGATAACGAAGATGTCGTTGTATGTATTTTCTGTTCAGTTATGTTTTGAATTCAAAAACAATTAAAAAATTATTTCATTGAATCTTATTTATGTAAAGTGAATGTTTCTGAAGTAGCCACGTGATTCTTTCACATCATAATGACATGGAAGCATAGAATTGCATGTGTCTCTGTTGACCAAGTACAGAAAAATAAACAACAGCGTAGTACTACATAAAATCCGCGATAAATTACGCGCGAATATGTCAGTGTCCTGACATTTTATTTATGTTTCATTTTTACTAAATATAATGCATAGTGTTATAGTTTCATAGGTGTGTAAAGGTGGTGATCGAACCCAAGAAGAGTCGCCAAATGTAACAGTTTAGCATAATATTATATGTGAACGTCAGTGTTACCAACGGGCTCGAATCCGGGGTTTCTGAAAAAACCAGCATAACAGAGTAGTAAATCAAAGCAGTAAATCGTTAGCTTGGATATTGACTGGCTTCATATCTTCTACTTGCTAGAACACACCTAGACATCCCAATACACAGCCATAACATGTACATCGTCCTATGTAAATATTTTGACGGTTACGTTCATCTTGTATATTTCTGATACACCTAGACATCCCAATACACAGCTATAACATGTGCATCGTGTTATGAAAATATTTTGACGGCTACGTTCATCTTGTATATTTTTGATACACAAATATTTGTTATAAAAATATAATAACTCCTGGAACATTAAATATTTTTCATTTTCATTGAGCTCCCATTTTGCAGGAAACACGTATATTTTCTGAATTTTTCAATGTATTACCATTTCTTTTATTTATATCTATCTTGATATTTTATGTAGGTTTTTAATATAATTATTACTATCAACTACCGGTCAATGATCTAATATTGAAACAACAAAATATATTGTGTCCACCAATCGTGGGATTGACCAATGTTTAGGTCACTTTGTCCTTAAATGGTATAATAACATGCCTTAAATTCAATTACTTATTGTCCGAAATCAATGCTTAATTCAATTGACCATTGTACGAAACTACGTAGTCGAAATGACGTGATTGCGATCTGCTCGCGTTAATTATCGCGTTTTGTTTTCTGGTAGGTGTGGTTTTTTGGGGTTTGTTTTGACAGTTTATTATCTCACATTATTTAAGTTCATATAAATGGTCATCTGAGTACAAAAAGCCACTAACAGGGTTCTGCTAAACAATTAATAAGTAAGGGTATTGTTTGCTGACAAGTATAATTTGGTCACGTTAAAGAAACGCAATAATAGTATTAATTGTTAACTGAAAAATATATTAGACACTCATTTTCAGCAAATCTCTAAATATGCTATCCCTCGTGGTACCCCATATTTTCGAAGTAGTCTTCTTTCATAAGTTCGTGTGACAAGGACGAAAGGTCATAAATTAACGATTGAACAATGCAGTCCTGACAGTCAACACAAATATACTCAAAATTTGTTAGATGTGAAAACCAAACATGTCTTTACATGTATAATTTTCATTCTATTCTATTTTGAACGTAATCATAAATCTTTTATCTGATAGTAAGTACATACAGACCAATCAGCATAGGACTTCAGATGAAAAAAAGACTAATACACTTAAAATATTAGGATGCCATACTTCAGACGGAACCAACCTTTTTTCCCCAATTTACCAGTTTAGAAAACTATCTAGGAAACCGACCGAACAGCAAGAGCCAAAAGTCAAAAGGAAAATTACAAATCCGATACAATGTATAGACAAACATATTCAACGCAAATTAAAACCAAAAACACAAAAACAGAAAGCGAGCAAGCGAACCTTATAAAAATCATTGGTGCACTAAGTGCTCTTCACGAGTAAACAGTGCCTGCCTCTAATTAGACAGGCGTCGAGTCATGTCTAGGAAAAAGTCTTGCAATATTCGGTTTCATATTTCGTAATTGCTATTCTGGAACTAAGTGTTGATTTGACGAATATAAGAAGTAAAATCTTTTCAATTTTTTTTTCATTTATTTTAATTCCATAGTTTTAGCTACCATGTAGATTATCTGCATGTATTCTGCACACATGGTTTGTATAAAATAAATGTAGGAATGTTGCCGAGTGTGGATGAAATGGTAGAATGGCCAAACTTCCTGCTTCTATTGTATGTTCAGACTATTTATGAAACAGCACGGACAAAACTCCTACAAATAAGAAGATATTAAAGATACCAAGGTTATAAAATTTATTGCGCCACACACTTACCTAATTTGAACTTGATTTATGCTAAGACGAATAACTATTTACTTTTTTCTTAAAACTGGTGGTAAAATGTTTTCATTTTACTTTAACAGAACTTTTGTACGAAATTGGAATATATTTATAATAATAAAACACTGTAGAATCATCTTGACGCAAAATAAAAATCAGTCAATCATCTTACAAATATGCCGGTTTTCGCTGAATTAGATTTTAGCCCATTGTTTTAATTTAAAGTCTTTTTGTTTCTGCTAAATAAACATAGGTTGTTGTATAGGATTATTTTTGAACTATTAAAACTAGCTGTATTAAATTTATAATCGAGCGAATAAACGTGACATTTATTAGATCATGTACAGTAATAAAGTGTCTGGATAGAAAATACAAATATTTAAAAAGTCTTGCATATATGTTCGGTTCATAAACAATATCCGTTGCTTTTAGTGAAATAAAAAAAAATAGTGAGAATAAAAAGTGGTTCATTTTGGTTTTCTTCCAATAAAAGACCGTTAAAAAAACGCCGTTTTGAATTTGTTCTTGTGAATACAAGTCAAACCGATTTTGATTGGTCTAATAATAAAATATGGTCTATAATTTGTAACAATGGTTCATTAGAGGGTTAAGTTCCTTTTCACTAGAACTGGATTATAAGATCTGTCATTTTTGTACTTCATTTAACGTTTTTTTACGGATTATTAGCTCCGTTCTTACAAAAGTGAACTGTTGTTCGGTACTGGTATTTTTTCATATCACTAAAATGCATTAAATTGACAACTGTGATGAGATAAACAATATGTTCATCATACAATGTTGTGTGTCAAAAATTCAATACACTGGAAATCTTGCAAGGAACTGCATTTTGCAGGATGATAATAAATATTTTGTCAGCAGTTGATGAGTAAATAAGGATTCCTGATTTAACGTAGAAGTCACACCAATAAAATGTAGTATATGCTGCAACCATCGTCATACTTTATATATATTTTATATAGCTTTAATATGTTTTCAAGATATTATGTCGATGGAACTAATAGCGCTAACAAATACGAGATTGCCTCCCTTATCCGCCACATGTGGACGCGTAAGCAGTTCTGCGGGGAGCAATTATGAACCCTCACAATGTGATCCCAGTCGAAACAGATAAGAATCACTTTGCCTGTTTTACAGGATACTAGAACATGGTCATAACGCTTATGTTTAAAAACACTATAACACTGTATAGAATATAAAGAGTGTGTATTCCATGCAACAATCAATATTATCCCCCCCCCCTGGAATATATTTACGTCGAAAAAAAGAAACAAAAAAAAAAGAAAAAAACACACGTAATACTTTGTACGCAGTAGTTATAGTACTATTATACTACTCTTACTATATGGCTGCCTTTGCTCTACTTATGTTTCCCGCAACGGGAAACATAAGTAGAGCAAAGACAAAAGACAACCATATAGTAATTTAAATTGCGTATTGTAGCAATCTGGAGTTGTATATCATATCAAACTTTACTTGCAATTTGTGTATATTAAGATATATATGCCTTAATGTCCATTTAAAACTAAATTATATCTTTACATCCAAATCTTTGATCTCATTAAAGTCAACTTATTTTATCAAATAAAATTCTTTAGACAAATATTTCGGTAATTTAAAAATCTCTGCAATAATTGGGATCATTTTTATATCCACCCCGGCGCCTGATTATGCATTAAATCATAAGTTATATTAACTACTATATATAAAGGTATATATAGAGAGATATCATTTTTAATAATGAATGCATTAATTTATGTATTTAAAACGTTGTATTTTGCACGCTTAACCATACACTGTGTTATTGAGAAGTATTGATATTATTATCTTTAATGAAAATAAAATTAAAAATCATGACAGTTTCAGTTTCTTTTCGGCATTTGAAACGAAAATATCTAAAGGCAAAAAATAATATTTGTTCCAAATCCCGGCGCCGGATTGTCTGCGTATTTGATTATATATATCTAAAATTATTATATAAAATAATTTTGTGGTCAAACACCCTCTGACACGGATTATTAGGGTGAATAAAAATTGAAGGATTATTAATAAAAATTGGGAACTAATTGAATTTTAACGATAACATGGAACCGAATTACATTCTTATTTTGAATATAGATTACGGCGATTTTATTTATTTAAATATGTTTAAAAAAAATTTCTACATTCTTAATTTATTAAAACATAAATAATGTCATAAATCATTCTATTCTTTCAATAGGTCGTTGCATGCATGCAACTGATAGCATGCTAAACTAGAATATGAAGTCCAACCGTGCAATCTACTCTAGTAGACAATCAAACGTATACAAAATAATACTGGCCGTTTCTGAAGTAGTCCAAGAATCCTCTGCCGCCAAGACAAGACGAGACAAGAAAGGCTTTATTTAGAGTCGATATGTTAAAAACAGTACAACATAAGATCTACTGACCTTTTAAAATCGACTTATAATAACAACAAAACACATTACAAACAATACAGACATACAACTGCACAATACAACACAGGCATGCAGTAATTTATACATAGAAACATTATGCAATGATAGCTAAGCTATAAGAAGCCCAACTTCTTTTAGACTTTGATGGAGCAAGGACTAGTGGGGTCAAACGGGAGATAATGAGCCATCACAGCAGTGTTAATCTAGTGTAAAGAAATCATACGACAGCAACCACTTTAGTCTGTTTTAGTTATGGCTTAAATAATGATAATTTTGCGTTACATGGCATACCCCAACTCAAGTTTAATGTTAATACTTATCATCATTTTGTTGGGGTGAGATGAAGAAATTCACAATAATAATTCAATTAAAGTGCACTGTAAAAAATGTGTTTAGGGCCTAAACACTTTTCTAAACACATTTCTTGTTATAGATTTTGCGACATGTTTAGGCTCTCAACACGTCTTAAATCTTAACATGTTTAGAAAAATGTTCAAATTCTAAACATGTTTCATTATTATGTGTTTAGAGTAGAAACGTGTTTAGATTGTATGTGTTTAGAGTAGAAACGTGTTTAGATTGTATGTGTTTAGATATAGTCTGAACATATTCCTCTTGCTATGTATGTGCTGAAGCTGTATGTAGAAAAACTGCTCACAGGTTTGACTGAAATGGAATAGGTAACTGTAAATTGGTGGGAGGTTTAGGTAGCATAGGCATCTAGGTGACCAATATCAATCCTTGATTGATTACAACCATCAGTTTTCTTCCATATTTTTTGTTTTCATGCTTTTTATACCCCCCGCAAAGTTTTTTTTGGGGGGTTTATAGGAATCACCCTGTCTGTCTGTCTGTCCACATCCCTTCTAAGCGCAACTCCTCCTTAACCGCTTGATGAAATTTAGTGAAACTTAGCATAAAGGAAGTACATTATATGTAGATGTACATGAAGGATTTTTATTTACCTCGGATGTCATAAAGGGGAACTAAATTGCTTAGAAACAAAATCAAGTTAATCAGATGAAAACAAAATTGAATTCAGACATAGTTTACTTTTACTGAAATTATATTGACCAAGAACATTACAAATATTCACTGAATCCATATTGATCAAGAATATTACAAATATTTACTGAAACCATATTGATCAAAAACATTACAAATATTCACTGAAACCATATTGATCAAGAACATTACAAATATTCACTGAAACCATATTGATCAAGAACATTACAAATATTCACTGAAACCATATTGATCAAGAACATTACAAATATTCACTGAAACCATATTGATCAAGAACATTACAAATATTCACTGAAACCATATTGATCAAGAACATTACAAATATTCACTGAAACCATATTGATCAAAAACATTACAAATATTCACTATTGATCAAGAACATTACAAATATTCGCTGAAACCATATTGATCAAGAACATTACAAAATCCTATGTATATGCAAATGTCTAAATATTGCAAAAATCATATCTACCCTGCCAATTTCCAAAGCATCAGAAATACAGGTTTTTCACCAAATATATATATACGTATGCAAATAGTTCAGGTCAATTGGCAGTTTATGGACAGGTTGGTGGCGCTTCTGTCCATATAATTTTTGAAGCCTCAAACTGGTCCATATACATGTATTTTAATATTTTTTTGTGCCATGAACTATTTTTTAAATTTAAACAAATTAATTAGAATTTAAAGTGTCCTCAAGTTTCTTGCAAAATTCTAAATAGTTTGCAGACATATGGAATTTATTCTTTCTGTCTTTTAAAATGTAATGTTGTACAAGTCCAAGTAGCTGGTATTGTTTTGGATAGGACAAGTCCCAAACATAGTAACAGAATAGCAGTCTTAAGACTGCTTCTTTGAGGTTATGCCCCACATCCACTTCAATTCCCTCTCCAACTACAAAACATTGATTAAGTGTTCTGTCACTATTTTCTGCTTTGCAAGCCTTGGCGCCTCTGTTTTCTTTGAGGAAATGGCGCCTCTGTTTTCTTTGAGGAAAAGTTCAGGTTGTTTGACTGAAAAAGATCAATAGTATTAAAAATTAAAGCCTTAGTAAAAAAAACTTGCATTTAAAAAAAATAATGGTCAGAATGGTTTACTGTATTCTTACAAATCTGCAACTAAACTATCTATACTACTAAATCTACAAGATGCAAAATTGTACGTAGCTGGCATACAGTTTTACCCACATGTTTAAACTGAGACCATGGTACAGATTGAAACATTCATCCTTCCAGATCTTTTTTGTTTTCCTTGTTTAATAATTATAAGTAATTAATAACTCCGGATCGTAAACCAAAACATTTTAATAGTGTGTCAAAGGCAATTACTGGTACATGAGAAAACAACAACATCAAACAAGATGAATCCAATTATGTTACTTACCCTCCAGTATGTTACATGTCTCAATTGAAACTCCAGTGCCCATTAAAATGATCTTTAAATCCTCTGTCGTTGTACTTTCATTGATTGCAGTCTATAAAAACAATTAACACTTATTTAGATAAGTTTAAGAAGTCTGATTTTATTAAGTTTGAAACAGGGAATATTTTAACTTTCATCTTAAATTAATCAAATCCTATCTGTTATCATGTGATAAATTAATATTATTATGCTAACATATGGAATTGATTAAATGAGGATAATTAATTTTCTAAAAAATAATTTCATAGGTCGTTATTTTAGTTTATTTTCGAATTCAAACCATAACTGGTTTTGCGGGCTGCCATGTTATAGATCATGTGATCATGAGTCAGTCACGTGATTATCGTACACAACGCGGTTGAATTTTGTCATATTTAAACAAACAACGGACAGATGTTGATTTCTTTTTGTTTTATATAAAAAAACAACGAACAGATGGAAAGATAGGATAACGTGACTTTTTATACATTTTATTATAAAATAAAACGTGTTCCCATTAATGTTTAACAAGTGCATTGTCACAAAAAAAAATATGTAGTGGTCGATTAGCCCTACAAACTACAAAGTCGAAAAATGCTTTTGGCGTTAAATTATACGATAATAAATAATAAACACGGATACAACACCAAAATAGTTATACACTGCTTTAGATCTTGCATCTTGACTGAGCGTGCATCTCCTTCTCAAATGGCATACATCTACATTAAATTTACTAGATCTATGTAAAAATCATTCAAATAAGCGATATAAATATATATAGTTGCTTTTCTTACCTTGATATTCATTCGTATTTTGGCTCTCTGTTTTCAAACTGGCGATGAAGACAATCGTAGCGTCTGGCGGGAAACATGTGGTCGCTATACACATTTATCTATGTGAAAGTCATCTGTAGTGTCGTTACATGCTGAGGCTCTAAGCGCTTTTGAGATAACATGTCTAGTTTCTAAACATGTTTACAATGAAGATGCTAATGAACTATATGTGCTTAGTTTCTAAACATTTTCCTAAACATGTTTAGAGTAAAACATGTTTAGAATACGTTTAGGCTCTAAGCACAATTTTTACAGTGTGAGAAAGTTATACGATCGGCGGTTTTTACACTTGGAACAACAACACAATTAATGACATTTGCAACTCGTTGTAACACGAATGTATTTCCCCATAAAATAGTGTATTTCTTTGTAATTTTTTTCCTTGGCTTTTTTCATGTTTTGGTTCTACTTTTGGGGCTTATTGGAAAGAAGGATCTTTGAAAAAAAAATTTTAAATTAAACATTTGATGAAATATAATGGATTAGGATTAATTTAGTCTCGTGGAATAATTGCCAATTTCCTGTTTTCGGAGTCTCTCAGACTTCATCACTGAAAAGAGGGATGCTTCCAGAGCTTTAAAAAGAGTTAACAATGATCAATTTTTCTAAATTTTGGATATAGTTTGGAAGTGGTATGGTACTTTCAGACTACCAAATGGCATGTGCACGCATTAATTAACAATAATTTAAAAGTTTTTCTTGTATATGCTCAATAAATAAACAACGCTTATGAAAAGTAATAATATAATCCCATACAGTAATAAAACAGGGACAGTCTATACATGTACTAACTATAAGTATAGACTGTCCCTGAATAAAATTATTATTAAACGATATACTTATGAATTCGAGAAATATGGAATTAAAGCAACGATGTTTATAGGATCAATTTAAAAATGTCATTAAATTTGATTTTAATCACTATTAGTCTGAAATATGGTGTTGTTTAAATGAAGGATGAAATTGGAATTTATTAGAGGCGTCAAATTGGATAAGTGGCTAACACCCTCGGGTATATTTCGAGTAGGTATAATCCGCATCAGATTCAAGTTAAACAGAAATAAGTACGAAACTAACAGTGGATAAATTTTGCCACGTTTTCGTCGAGAAATCGATATTTTTCACACCTTTTCACGACAGATAGTCGCCACTAGACTTACTGTCACAAAACATAAGTATTTTTCTTTTATTTGCGTACACTGGTCAGTTTGGACTTAGATTTTTAATCTTCACCGCAGACACACAGGCGGTCATGGTGCGATTAAGCTGCCGGTGGGTTTGTTTATATATATTAATAAAAGTAATGAAAATAGTATTTAAAAACATATCTAATCTCCTTCATTTAAATTATGTTGAATTTTCCACGTCAGTACTTCAGTTCGCCAGTATTATGTGACTTTTAAAGCTTTTTCTTCGCCTCAACACTTCCAAAGGGCTAACATTTGCAACATTTTATTATATTCCTTTCTCTATCACATGGTCGCAAATGAACTTGAATAAATTATTAAATATACATTGAAAGAAATCAGTATATCATGGAAACAGTCACACGCTGATTTTCACAATCTAAAAGCTGCATCAAAATAAATTACTCATTCAATAGACTCATTTCAATAGCCTTTCTCGAATGGTCTGTGAAATGCATGATTGTGAAAGATTTGTTTTCGTTTCGGAACCATTCAAGCATTAACAGACGAAAAATCGCGCTTCTCATTAACAAAAACTGCAATGAATTTCAATTACAGGTATTGTATAAGAATATGTAGATGCATATGTTTAATCTGAAATGTTGTACACAGGTGTGATTTTTGCTAGATTATTGTGTAATTATATTCATTGATCAATCAAAAAATAAGTATTAGTTTTATGTCACAAGTGGTTCGGCAGACTGTTTAACTGCCCACGACAACGAAAATGTACTGTTCCTATACGTTGTTGCTTTTTATGTCTGGCCAGCACAAACTAAAAATTGTTGACAGAAGCGTTAAAACGTGCAATGCATTCAAATAAAACACTGTTCTGGCGATTTTCAATTTTTGATGATAACGTTATGCTGTACCCCAAATAGTGACATAAATAAAACAAATAAAATTTTAAAATTCTTCACCGATAGCAACTTAAAAAATGTCCTTTTTAAACTAATTTTTTTATGCTGCTACATAATTCGTACTTGGATAATTAGTGGCGATTAAGCCATAAACAATTAATCACTAAAGACAAGGAAAATCAATAAATATCTGCTAAAAAGGACATGTAACTTAACAACAATCGCACATGTGATTATGTGTAGTGGAATTGAAACCGATTACAGTTTCTATTCTTTACACCAATTGTGGCATCTTTTAGTGGACAAAGTGTTTGTTATGTAAGCAATCAAATGGGTTTTTTTTGGTTGGTTTGTTTGTTTCCTTTTGTTTCTTTTTTATCTGTATACTCTTTCGACAAAAATCTGTGAAAAGTAGTAGAGAAGAAAGAGTGACCGCCAACATTAAAGGTTTCGATTAGAACTATTATATTTTCCACTTATAGATTTTGATTTATGCAAATATCGTTTTGGGTAAAATACAACCGTAATTCATTTGTGATGGATCTCTTAGCTTAGTTTGTTTTTGGTTACTTGCTTTCTGAATGGAGTTTGACAGCCAGTATTTAATTGAGGATGAAGCCAGAGTACCCAGTGAAAGTTGGAGTCGAGTACACCCTGATCAGTTTAGGATAAAAAAGATACTGGTGGATTTTGTATATATATACTATATGAATTGCTATAAAATTAACATGTTATTTATTGTTCTCCTCCTTGATTAAAGACATATTTGCTGACCAACGATACCTTTAAAAGTGTTTAAGGTTTCGATTGCAGTCTGATTAATATGAAATGTTAAATTACAAATATATAGTACAAGAATGGAGGTAATGTACAACAAAGACAAGAATGACAAGAGTGAGCCATACACTTTTTAATATTAATGGGTATTGTTTGTTTGTTTGTTTGAACGGTGTTTAACGCCGTTTTCAGCAATTTTTAAAAATATTTTTCAGCTATATCATGACGTACAGTTTTTATTGGGGAAGAAGCTGGAGTACTCCTTCGGTAGGAAAACTGGCAATCATTGTCAATGCAGTGAGTCTCGAGCCACATGCTCAGCGTTGACAGACCACGTGATCAATAGCATACGAACTACATTAACCACTGGGCCACCGAGGCCCCGCTATAGGTTTTGTAACACTATGTTTCTTATTATACCCCCGCTCGACAGAGTCGGGGGTATATAGTGGTCCTCATGTCCGTCCGTCCGTCCGTCCGTCCGTCCACATTTGGTTTCCGGATGATAATTCAAAAAGTTTACATCCGATTTGAATGAAACTTTGGAAAATTTGTTATATATCAGGTTGGTAAGAAGCCTATCGATTTTGGTGGAAATCCGTCAAATTTCAAGGTCACAGTCCACGAAAAACGTTAGAAATTTTAACAAAAAAGTTGTTTCCGGACAATAACTCAAAAAGTTTACATCCGATTTGAATGAAACTTTGGGATATTGTCATATATCAGGTTGGTAAGGAGCCTATCGATTTTGGGGGAAATCCGTCAAATTTCAAGGTCACAGTCCACGAAAAACGTTAGAAATTTTAACAAAAAAGTTGTTTCCGGACAATAACTCAAAAAGTTTACATCCGATTTGAATGAAACTTTGGGATATTGTCATATATCAGGTTGGTAAGAAGCCTATCGATTTTGGGGAAAATCCGTCAAATTTTAAGGTCACAGTCCACGAAAAACGTTAGAAATTTTAACATAAAAGTTGTTTCCGGACAATAACAATAACTCAAAAAGTTTGCATCCGATTTGAATGAAACTTTGGGATATTGTTATATATCAGGTTGGTAAAAAGCCTTTTGATTTTGGGGGAAATCCATCAAATTTCAAGGTCGCAGTCCACGAAAAACTTTAGAAATTTTCACAAAAGCGGGGGTATCAGCTAGATCGACTTTGTCTAGTTTGTTTTTGGGGTTCTGAAGTGTATAGCTAGAAAATGTGAAATCAGAGATGAATTTATATTCCTAATTTAACATCGACGGAAGTTGAAGCAGGCACCATGTGATCTTAAGTGAGTACTAATAGGAACACGTGGTTAAAAGAAAGAACGGGACAAATACCATCACAGAAAATAAGGACAAACAATGACAAAGCCCATTAAAGCTGGTGTGGCATCAGACCCATTCCTCCAAAATGGTTAATACATACATGAATGGTTGCGCTTTAAATCCAGAGAGGAGTATCTATGTTGTATTCAGATCGAAAATAACTTTACTGACAATAAATCAAATATAGGATGAACCAATAGAAATAATATTTAGACTAAGAAATTGTGTCTTATTTAGCTACCATGATGCACATACTGTTCTCGGCTTCTACAAAACGGGATGCATTACGTGTAAGCATCGTTGCGCTCTTTAAACAAGTTCCTCGCGATGGTCAGGGGCCAGAACTTCTGTATTATTTTCTTATACTAGTAATCCTAAACGAAAGGGCATTCCTTAAATTCCATTTAGGGATTGATTGATTTCCAGCGAGCAATACCACAGCTATTTTCAGGTCGCGATAATATGTTTGCAAACAATCAATTAATGGAGAAAGAGATTGAACAATTGGAACGAATAGAGGGATACACTGAGCATCTCTGTATGTGGAGCCGCGCGAACCATTTCCAGTAATCCCAGAACGATCAAATTCCATTCAAAAGACCACACTTGTGTAATAAATGGAACAGGACAGGGTATGAACATTATACCAGACACGTTATGCTGTGATGACACCGTAAATCTTAAATCGGAGGGTCATCTGTAATTATGGTTTTATTTTTGCATACATTTTCTCCACGTAGTCAAATACTTCGAGATTTATTTTTTATTTAATTTTGTGGTGTTTCAATATTATAACAGATTTAATTAATACGATTTCTGTATTACATTATCTATTTAATTTTATATTTTCTTTGTGAAAATATATGAAATTTCTCAGACAATAAATTCTTCTGATGGTATTTGTAACATAGAAAATCCTAGCTTGAAATAGACGGATTGGTGCAAACTAATGATATATATATTAAAACTCATAACAACCGCTGTGTAAACAAAACCTTTGAAAAAACAAGGTTAACACCGGGAAAACATAAATACAGTATGTTGCAATCCTTGGGTGTGTTGATCTTTCCACTAAAAATCATAGTTTTAATTCTATATATACACACAATATGCATATGCTTTTTAGCTTTCAAAAGCAAAGTCGACAAAGATCGTGCACATGTTGATGATTGAATTTAACTCCCCACGCAGCATAACAAATGGTATAAAAATGTGGTAAACACAATCGTTTTTACACGCTGTCAGAGAATATAAAATTGAACAATAAATCATTTTTAGTTAAGTTTTGCTTATTTTTTCTTAATATTTTAAATTATTTCCGTCAATGTTTGTTTTATAAACAAAATTGACGAAACCGTTTATAAATGTTTTTTAAAGCGGTTAAATACATAATATATAAACACACCAAAAAAAAACCGTAAAAAGAGTGTGGCAAAAACGAATTTGCACGTTTTACAACTATTATTTTGCGAAAAGTAATAAAAACGTGTAATTAAATGAAATTTAAAAGAAAACTAACAAATTACAAAATATTTTTATGGTTCCAGTTACTTACGTTTTGTTTTGTTGTTTTTATTTGCGGTCTTTTTGTCTTAAGTCTTTCTCGCAACACAGATTTTGTCTCTGTCTTATGGTTTTCGATTCTGGTTGACCTATCGTATGTATTGGGTTTTTGTTTCAACTTAACCATAAAACCTGGTTTAACCAACAATTTCATTTGAAAGGCCTGTACCAAGTCAGGACCATTACTGTAGTTACTATTTTTTATTGCTGGTTTTGGAGTTTGCCGGTTTCTCGGACTTTGATTTGTGGTTTGTCTATTTTGACGTAGTTTCAGAAATAATTATTTTAGTAATTTAAATTTTTTTCTATTACCATATAATTCTTAGTTTTATTTATTTTTTCTTCTAGTACATTCAATGTCTATTATAACTTATTAATGAATTTTCAATATGTTTTTATAACCTAAATTCAAACATGGGTTTTAATTGAAACTATGCTTATATAACAAATTTACACGTAATGGTATTTGCAATCAACTTATTTCACAAATAATGTTTTAAAAAGTCCCAAAAATAGGAACAACAACAAAAAACAATTAATTTAATGTAATGAGATGTTTTCCGTTATTATTTTTAATGTCAAAGAACAGACCTCAAATTCCTTGCATGAAGTATATAATACTTGTTGAAACGACATTTTAAGGGAGAGACAGTTCAACAGGGTATTCTTATTATTGAAAAAAAATAAATCAATAATGATACCAAGGTTTTAAAATTTGCAGTATGCCAGAATAATCCCGACATATCAGAAGCGCTTTAAACCCAAATTTGTTCACAGACCAAATAGTTAAATAGAAACCCTATTTTATTCATTTTACATTTGGCGATAAAAAACAGAAGAATTAACAAACATTAAGACGATGACGATATCACCGAATGAAGTAATATCATTTGTGTCAGGACCGAAGTATGGCTACTTGCAATAGATAAAAAAAATATGACACGTTTTTAAGTTATAGTTTTTGAAAAATTTGCGGCACTCGGCTTTGAATTTTACAAATATATTTTTAAACATATCTTTTTTTTCTCAATTTGTTTTGCTGTAATTTGGAATGTTAAAGATGATTTCCCATTCTGATTATCCATTTTGCGATAACATAAAAGTCTTTGAATATTCTTATATATTCAGAGAATATCTAATATCAATATAGAGACAGAATGCGATTTTTTTTGGGGGGGGGGCGGGGGGTTGAAGGGATATGTTGTCAGTAACTAAATCAAGACTAAGTAATTTGCGGCAGTGAAAATTTAAAAAAGATTTTAAATTATATCAAGTTTTAAGAATTTAATCTCATGTGGTTTTTTTTGTATATTTTGTTTGCGTTCGACTGGATTAGAAAAACATGCGTCCTGAGCGCGAATTATTTTAATAACCATGGATGCCATTTTATTTACAAGTAACAAAAACAAATTTTACGTTATTCTATAATAATTTTTCTATATAAAGATCTCATTATTATTGTATGTTAGATTTATTTTATACCCACAGTCGCTAGAATTTGTAGTGAGAAATTCTCGTAAGTAGATGGTCTACAATGTACTACAGATGTTTTGAAATAAGTCCATTGTTTATGCTGCCATCTTTACATTGTACAATAATCCTAAACATGTCACTCATTTGTATCATTACAAACATGTATTTGCTATTTTAAATATCAGCTACAAGACAATATATAATTATTGGACCTAGCACATTTCATTTAAAATGAAACAATCTGATACATTTTCATTAAAATTGTTGGACGCATGTCATGTCATAATATAATAAAAATTACAAATATAGGCACCATAAAGTTTTTATTCGTTATGTAGTAGTATAATTTATATTTTGTAATAAGGTCCATATTATCCATCTATAGATGAAACATACATTCTCAAATATCATCACAAGGAGAAGAAATGTTCTTCTTACAAACATGTACAGTCATCATGTGCAGCCCACAGCAAAAACATTGTTGTGATTTAAAGAAAAAATTAATATAGGTAAGTAATCTAGGTTGTAAATGAAAGCCCTCAAAGCAGAAAAGATTCTAAGATAAGCAAATGAATAAACTTACCGGGACCGAGGTGGGACGTCAAACATTTAAAAAATTATAATCGGGCGCTTTAGAATTTAACAAAATTTATAATGCTAATAAGACAGACCACCAATGTTTACGATATGCTAAATATTTAAAACCAATAAGTTAGGAAAATAAATGAAGATGCAAACTCGTGTAAAATTATTCTGAAATATCGGTATAACACCTAATGATGCAAAAGACTGTCCTTTCTGTAAAAACCTTTGATCTCTGAGCTAAAACTCCTAAGTAAATGTTCAGAATGAATAACACTTTTCAAATATACCGCATAAAAACGAATATTACGACTTGGGATCATCAAAGATATCATTTTAATATAAATTTACCTATTTTGATCTTAATGATCTGGTTTCTAAAAACTGTTTCAATTTTGCTGGAGTAGATGAATGTCACCCGTGAAGGCTGAAGTAAATTAAGACACAGGAGTTCTTTGTGTTGCATTTGATCTCATCGAAAACAAACCATGAGCTCAATTATAATCGAAACATGGACCAAAGTAGACGTTTTCTTCATTAATTTTATAATTAATTTTTATTTCTATGTATTTCAGTGTCTGATGTTGTTCATTTTGTAATGAAAACAAAATTGATATGATAAATTTGTGAATCTAATGCATTGTTAAGTGATTTTGCGTTTTTGAAATTCGTAAACACTATGCCATGTAAAGAAAAAACCTAAAAACTTTCATTCAAGGTAAATTACAAATATGTTACTACTCACAAGGAAGCAGTATCTTTTTCATATTTAAAAAAAGGATTCTTTCAAAACAAAATCTTCTGAAACATTGGAATAAGCTTAAGATGTATGATGTTGTCTTGTCAACGTACTGGTAATTTAAATTCAAATATTTGAAAATGACCAAAGACAAACAATTGTGCACAGACGTCTTGATTTCTTGATTTAATAAAAGTACACCCGTAATAGGAACTGCAAAAAGTTTCTGTTATTCGCTGTTACAAAGCGATTTTTAGAAAGGTTTTTAAAATTTCAAGGCACCCTAGTTTCCTTCTCCAATAAAAAGGTTTCTGAAAGTTCCGAAAAATCTCAGTAAACTAACTAAACAGACATTACTCTTGATGATCGTTTATTATTTATTATTCCTGTTAGTCAATATTAATAATATTCTTAATACTAATACTAATACTACTACTTATAATAATAATAATAATAATAATAATAATAATAATAATAATAATAATAATAATAATAATAATAATAATAATAATAATAATGTCGTTTGTCTTCAATAAAACATAACCTATGCATAGAAATAAGAGCACGTACGAATACATTTACAGATTTTGTTGTGGGAAAATATTTGTATATTCAATACTGTTTTGCAGAGCTTCGTGTTCTGTCTCATGCATATACATTTAAAAATAATGAAAATGAGAATAAAATGGACGTCCTTTTGCTCTCCAATACAATATTAAGAAAAACGCTGGACCTCTTTTTGATCTTATAGCTTTAAAATCAATGAATACAGAGACATCTCTGTTCCGAGGATTATTGAACACGTTTTACGTAACAGAATTTGTCCAATACATATTTGAAATGAGCATCAATACCGCACATATAAGCATTATGAGAAGAAAATAAGGCTTATATGTTCAAAAAGCGATCTATCTCCTGGCGACAATGTAAATTGCACATCAAAGGAATTTTATGAATTGTACATTAGAATTTTAAACATATTATATCAAATTCAAGAAACAGATTTGTTTAATAATTATATATTCTATTCTTTCTCGCATTTTTTCTCTTAAATAACGCAGAAGGAAATAAACCTTTTGTTGTCGTCTGTGCGACATCTGAAGCCGCCGCCATTAGCCTCCCAAGTTGACGTAGTAATTGAATCAACATTTGGCGACTTATTATGATCTCAATATTAGATGAATATTACAGTGTATGTCAATCAATCTGTACTCTGGTGAAGGAGATTATGAAAATTTTGTCTAATGATGCATATTTAGCCAAAGAATATATCAGATGTAGATGTTGACGGATGCCTTTTCAACCGTATATGTTCGCAAAATGATCAAAAACGGTGTTATAATGAGATTACTACCACTTTATTAATAAACCAGCCCCTATGTAGCTGGGGATAAACTAGAGAACAAGAACACACACAGTCATAATAGACGTTGCTTGCATTTAAGATCCGCCTTATAATGGGAATCAAAAATTTTGATCCGTTCACTCTTCAAAAAATAAAAAAACAATTACAAAGAAATATATAAACTCTTAAGGTCTTTTTTACAGACATTTATGTTTTTAATCAAAGAATTGCAAGTGTTGTACATGTAATGCTTATTTTTAAAGCGCAAAATGAATTTAAAATTTGCATATAAAAGGGATGTGTTTTATCATTCTTATGTTATTTTATTTATGACTTCATTTTTAATTATCTTATACTGTTGATAACAGTGTTCATCATTAAAAAAAAATTTAAAAAAATACAGCAGTGTTAAATAAGCAATTCCTTCTGTATATGATGGCAATACAGGCACATCGCATTGATTCTTGCCAGCGAGTGCATGCCACCTGTTGAGCAAGAACTCCTTACCCTTCCTGAGTATACCCAGATATTTAATGGGGTTTTTGTTGCTTATTGTTAGTTTTCTACATGTTTACTCAATGATTGTTGTTTGTCAGTTTTTTATTTGATTTTGTTTCTTATCTTTAGCTTTTCCCACATTTTTTCTTATAAAACAGTACTCGACACACGCAGGTGCTTAGCACGTCCCCATGTTGCTAAAAGTTAATGACTCCTTTTAGGTTTTCATACGAAAATCCTGACAGCGTATAAATGTAGGTGACATGATTGAAGCATTTTTTTAGTTTACTAAAAATAGTGTAGACGAATTTTAGCCAATAGTGTAGACAAATTTTAGCCGCTACAAAGGGTTAAATTATGCGCTCCAACCCAATACCATAATTTCCCAAAGGCAGTCAATACTGTATGCACTAAGTACGTCATATTACTGGAATACTTTTTGTCTACTGAATTGTTCTCGTCCAGAATATAGATAAAAAAATGCTTCCTGGACTTTGCTCCAACATTCAGTCTATCAATCAGTCATATTAAAGACAGATTAAACTTTTAACAATTTTTATTGACACGGCGAAGGAATATAATCTTCAGAGTATTAAACGAAAAACGAAAACGAAATTCATTTGAATATCTGAAATATAAGAAAACTTACGTCTACTAATTGTTATAATTTATATTAATCATATATAACGATACAAAGGACAAGTAAACCATATTGATACTCAGGTTGCTGTAAGAGAGTCTCAATCTGGATGTTTGTATAAACATTTTAAAACCGTCTTAAGTAAATAATGATGACAAAATGACGAAAGCTTATGCATAAAACAGCATGGTTATTTCTTAAATTACTTGAATATTTTGACAATTTTTGACAATACTTTGACAAGTTTTGATAATGATGACAAAATGACGAAAGCCTATGCACAAAATAACATGGTTATTACTTAAATTACTTGAATATTAATCTATTTTCGATTACTTTAGTATATTGTTCAATAACATGCATTTTTTGTACAAGTTTTGGGCATTTCACAAGCTATTTTATCTTTTTATGTAATATAAGTGCTAAATCGGCTTATATCCGATTTATTTATTTAACATTGCAATTACTGAAGAATCGGATCACCCACTTGTATAGACGGCCGATCGTGGTACATTTACGTTTAATAGATTGTTGGTACTATTCCAAAGCTGTCTTTACATGATCATAACCCACATTAGACACCTTGTTTATTTTATTAGATTGTTAATTGTCAACAGCGTGTTTTGCTAAAAACCAACATTAAGATTGAAATTTTCGATTTTTTTACACTGTGATGATTTGTTTCTGGAGGCAACAATTAAGATATACATTTGGAAAAAATGAGCTATATTGAGTATAATATGTATCACTAAGTCAGAATTTTGGCTTGTAAAAGTCTCTGTAAAGAAAGTGGACGGTGTAGTAATCTTAGGTATACAGATTTATTTTATTTCTACTCGAAGTTTCTAATTTAAAACATTGTAGCCAGTCTAAGCAGATTGGAATACACCATTACAAATGTTATAACAGCCTTAAATCTCTTTTGTTTTCTTCAGTGTCCGTGTGTGAAAAAAAATTCTGTAAAAAAACTATTTGTCAAAGATCATCATGATAAAAAAATAATGAGAAAACATTTTCATACAAATAGAATGTGAAGTATTACAAACAATGGATTTCTCAACAACTGCATGCAGATGGAGTACATAGACAAGACGGCTTAATTGGCCGGGTCATACCATTATAATTTTAAATGTCATTTTCAGCATCCCATGGGTTGATACTGACAATTTTCTCTTCACCTATATTGACCTTGTGGTGAACGATAATAGTAATTCCTAGCCTCGTTTTGACTTCATGCAAAGACAGATCTGGATCTTGAGATTGTTTTATTTGATAGCTCAAAATTCTCGCTGCAAGAGATCAGCAGGAGGCTGCTTATCTTGAGTTTTGATCAGACTATTTGATGAGACATTAATGAGCCCATGATTAAACATTGCCATTTTTAGTGTTTGCACTTCAATTTCATAAATAAATGACAATTTTACTCTACTGCTGTGTTCAAAGAAGTGGAAAAAATATCAAACGTGAAATATAGCGTTTTTATATTAATTTTTGTGTAAATTGTTTGTTCGTTGCGAAATATAATGACTTATTTTGATTGATTTAATATTCCATTGAATTAACCAACATATCATACTGGTTCTTGTTAAACATTATAAATATATTTTGTTTGTTACATGTTGGTTTTAGCGCATTAATTGGAAACAAATGCTTTCAACTTAATTAATTTCATTTTAAGCATCATTTAGCAAGCTTTATGGTGTTTCAATTCTTTTGTTTTCTGTAAAGCTACGGACTGTTATAGTTCGTATCTTAAATGCTAACAACAATACCTTTTTATTGAAATCTTTATAGATTACACCTACTGCTGTGACTCTTTCAGGACAGACAAAACGTAAGAAGATAAACTATGAAACATATGTTTTTGTTACACATAAGTTTAGAATTTCTATTATAACCAATATTATTCCGTTTATAAAACTGTGACCAATAAATACCTAGAATTAGAGGAATTTTGTTGTTCTAATCCAGAAAAGAGGTTAAATTGGTTAAAATTAGAATAAATATGTGCTTATTTTGACTTACATATACAAAAATGAGTTAAATATGTTCATCTGATACAAGGATCTTTCATTTAAAAAAGATATATTCAAGGACAAAAACTAGCGTACATACTCAAAATGTGTCAAATATGCATCTCTTTCAAGTACCTTTCATTTACAAAAGTTATAAGGACAAATATAAGCGTAATGCTCTATTGTAAATTCACTGGCAAATTTCTATACAAAGTGTGTTGATAGATTTGTTTAGTTGTTCTGGTTTGTCTACGTGTTAATTCGACTTTTAGAAATTAACTTCAATATTTTGATTTTTGTTTAGATTTAAGATTTGTCAGTTATATTGCATGTACATTTCCTATATTTTCTAGAATGTGTTTACCTTGTATTGTAACCATAGCATAAAAAAGCCTAAAAACGAAAAGAAATGTACTTATTAATTTAGGACTAACATGTATTTTTAAGGTTTAACCTTAAACCGGAAATTTTTTTACAAAATAAATTGTACTGTGTTATCTGGCTTTAAAATCTATTCAGCTAAATTTCGCCATAATTGTATTGCAATTTCCTGCACCCCACAATATAATAGTCACCTTTCTGTATGTGCCACTGCAGATTAACAAGGTAAACGATCAAATTCTTTTGATCTTTGAAATAAAGACATTTTGGCAAATTGGTGTTGGCATATAATGATAGGAAAACAACATTTTCTCTTGGGAAGCGTTTGAAATAATATTTTGTCCAGCTGTATTAGAAGCTTTGATTGTATTCCAACTTACTTGTTGGATAAAGCGCGTCGGATTATTTCCATTCTAATTTTTACGCTAGACATGTGCCGAGATGTGACAAGCAGAAATTGGTTAGGATAGATTAATACGGGACCCTCAGTATTATCTTTATAGATGAATAATTCCGAATATAGCGATTTTAGATTGAATATTTACATCCCTAGTGCCTGTCCGTTCTTCTTGTCGTTGTTGATGATGCAATTGCACAATATTTTACGGTTTTATGCTCCGTGTTCAAACTTATTCACCCAACTGTGCAATATATGTGAGTTTTCATTTCAAAATAGTTATATTGAGGTTATTTCATATTACAAACATTTAATCAACGTTGATTTTGGGCCATATTCGCGACACATGCATCGAATTTTCTCACCAGTCAAGTAAATAATATCAATTTGAGAAACTAAATCAGAGAAATAAGTGAGGTGTAGCTTTTAATCCCGAAAATTGATAACTATGTTGATTTCGCTACAACGATGTCAGCCTCTGCCCTTTCAAATTAACAAGAAAATGCCAATTTTATCAGATTTTGAATTAAAGTGTTTGCGTTATAGTCGGGATGAAATGCAACTGCTACCAAAGTGCAGTTGAGAAGCGAGCAGAGAGAAGAAAGGGATCGTTGGCCTGAAAATATTTCCTACGTCGCTGCACAAATAAGCATATTGTATATCACGCTTTAGAAATGAGCCATCTCCTTGACAAGTGTCCAGTTAAATCGACCAACCTAATGAATTAATTTAATCATGGGTTGTTACAAGAAATATCTTATTTGATAATTTAATCATACGCTGATCTCAAGATTTTATGAACATTCTAGTAATAGTTTGTATAAAATAAATCACACGAAATAACATTCAAATTCGAACGTTTATTATAAAATAAGTTCTTAAAATTTTCTGATGGTATAATTATTAAATGAGGCGAACTAAACATAATCTGTCGGAAAAGTTACAGATCGTCAGTTGGTCTACGGTATAATAACTTTTTAATGTGCTGCTAAAAATAATATGAGTTTAGTTTTATATATTTCTGATTTGTGTGTTAAATTTCTTCGACCCCAGTGTAAAAAAATATTTTGGGTTTTTCCGACTTGTGGGCTAAAACTTCTTTTTTTGTAAGCGAACGATATACATGTATAAAAAAACCCACTACTAATGTCGGGTCAGAACGCTTAATAAGATGCCTGGTCCAGCGTGCCAGGTGGCCGGCACAAGGATATCGTTGTCAATTAAAACTTCCCGCTTAGTTTTCTGTCTCATACCTCGTTTGTTCCCAGCCATTGTTTAATCATTTCTCATCTAAAATACGGCTAAAATATATTGAGTGATGGACGCTCAGTCGATCAAACTTGTTCATTCTAAACGCAATAGTTCATCCAGGTATGTAAAAGAATAAAGATATAAATACCTTCTTTTTGGTTTGTTGACCTTCCATTGCTGGGGTTAATTTGAACATATACCTAATATGTCTTGATTTGAACAAAATATTGACCGTTCTTGTTCCGGGACACCATTGATGAATTGTTCAAGTTGATTAAGTCTTGTGGTCAGACAAGTAGAACAATGACCATGAGCGACCAATTATAACTACTGAGAAATGGTAGAGTGTTTCTGCTGGGGGAGGGGCGTTAGGATATACGTTAAAGCCACAAAGTCACTTGTGCTACTGTTTATCGATATCTGTCGTTTGTCTTAATTCCATAACATTACTTTTTTAAATAAAATTTCTCTGCTTTATGGTTTTTTGGTTCTATGGTAGTATATACATGTTGTGTAGATTTTTAAAAATAAAGCGGCTTCGTTTGGGTTTCTTTTGTGTGAAGATTTTGTTTCTGTTTGTGATAATTTTGTTTTTGTTTGTGATACCTTTGTTTCTGTTTGTGATACCTTTGTTTCTGTTTGTGATACCTTTGTTTCTGTTTGTGATACCTTTGTTTCTGTTTGTGATAATTTTGTTTCTGTTTGTGATAATTTTGTTTCTGTTTGTGATAATTTTGTTTCTGTTTGTGATACCTTTGTTTCTGTTTGTGATACCTTTGTTTCTGTTTGTGATAATTTTGTTTCTGTTTGTGATAATTTTGTTTCTGTTTGTGATACCTTTGTGAATGTTTGTGATACCTTTGTTTCTGTTTGTGATAATTTTGTTTCTGTATGTGATAATTTTGTTTCTGTTTGTGATAATTTTGTTTTTGTTTGTGATACCTTTGTTTCTGTTTGTGATACCTTTGTTTCTGTTTGTTATACCTTTGTTTCTGTTTGTGATACCTTTGTTTCTGTTTGTGATAATTTTGTTTCTGTTTGTGATAATTGTGTTTCTGTTTTTGATAATTTTGTTTCTGTTTGTGATACCTTTGTTTCTGTTTGTGATACCTTTGTTTCTGTTTGTGATAATTTTGTTTCTGATTGTGATAATTTTGTTTCTGTTTGTGATACCTTTGTTTCTGTTTGTGATACCTTTGTTTCTGTTTGTGATAATTTTGTTTCTGTTTGTGATAATTTTGTTTCTGTTTGTGATAATTGTGTGTCTGTTTGTGATACCTTTGTTTCTGTTTGTGATACCTTTGTTTCTGTTTGTGATAACTTTGTTTCTGTTTATGATAATTTTGTTTCTGTTTGTGATACCTTTGTTTCTGTTTGTGATACCTTTGTTTCTGTTTGTGATACCTTTGTGAATGTTTGTGATACCTTTGTGAATGTTTGTGTTGTTTCTCTACTACAATAGAAAAAAAGATTTGGGGTAAAGACTCAACCTCTTAATGTACCATAAATGTTCCAAGTCAATAGTTTATTCTCTCTTACTTGTCCTTTTTGTTAAATGAGAATAACTACTTTTGGCGATTTGTTGTTCTGTCGTTTACCACATATGCATTTAGCAAACAAACAAGTCATACCCCGTGGAGTGCGTTTTTTTTCTTGCGTTTTTTTTTCTTCTTTATTATACCTTTTTAGTACAATAATCCAGCAGAAAAAGTTTATCCAAGATAACCTGTCCTAATTTAACACTATGATCTGTTGTTTCCATGTCACAAATCGTCTTTGACTCTTGCTACGGGAATTTTATATTGTAGGTCAGCCATTTTTGTTTCTACATAGATCTATTATTGATTACAAACGTTCTTCTGCTTTAGTGACGTACAATGGTATGCGGACAAACCGCGTGACTTTTACCGCGTCAACCGCAAATGACAAAGCCTGAAATGTTTCGAATACACAATGTCTACTGCACTCTCCGGCACAGAAAACATAACTGGTTCCCAGATATAACCTCTTCCACACGTCATTCCCTATTTACTGTGGGACTACATTTGTCGTCTGCTTGTAACGTTTATAAATAAAGAATAATGCTTGTAAAATGATACACGAGATCTTTTTTCTTTTTTATCGTCTATTTATACATTTTTAATACAGTTTTATATTGCAAATACTGCGTGTGTAGGCGAAGCGTATCCGCCATGAGAGATATCTCCCACAATGACAACCAATGGTAGGGCAGAGGTGGATTTGGTTGACGTAGGATACCCAAAATCCTTTGTGTGGAGATTGTGTCTACTACATCTAGATTACACTTCCGTTCTAATTTAGGTCAAAATATACTATGGGAAATCGCCCAATCAAAATAAAAAAAAAACAACTGCATTTCAAAGCGCTGTTGATTTCAAAATATCATTTGTATCTACAAAAGGAGCATAAGCTCGACCAGTTTTTATTTGTCAGGCAAAAAACCTCCACCAAAACACGCCGACCTTTACAGTAAACCAGTCTGGAACAAGTGGTTATATAGGTGTTCATTAGAGTGACCATATCCAACCTATATAGTCACACCCGTCGTGTTACTAAGGTCAAAGTCGGTACAGTCACGTCCTATTTTCGCGGACTGTCGTATCTGTCAAATACTACATGCTTCAATAAGGACTGAAAGTAGTGTCCTGAAAAATCGCCTTTTTAAAAAGAATATTAAGTCTGTCCCCTATTGTAAATGCAAACAATCTATATAATTCTTAAATCCACTTTTCTCGCATGACCATTATTTAATAGCCTTCGAAATATTCTGTTTCTAACGTTATCATGTTACCCTAATGTTAAATTTCATTTTACGGGACCCAAACCTTTCCGATCCTGAAAATATACAAACCTTTACAAATGTTCTATAATATATCATCACATCAAAAAGGTTTAATACATGACAATTCAATTTTTTGTATGTTGAATACCGCTCTACAGTGCAAGTAAAATGTCAACCATAGTAACATTAATAACTTCAATAAGAAATTGTGATGATGCCACTGTACATCATGCATTCTACCATACTGGGAGAAGAATTTATAAACGTGCCTGTATCACGTGTTTATGAATAACAACTTGTATTGAGGCTATTATGTTAACTTTTAAGCATTTAACAATAAAATAATGTTTACACTAAAAATGGTACAAGGTGACGAACGAGAGGAAATATACGAAAACCTTCCAAGGATATTCGTAAGTAAACTACCGAAGAACATTAGCTACCGTCAGTGTGACAAATGCCTCATAACAATGACGTTAACCATTTACAGGGACGACCTCAACCAAAATGTCAAATCCCCTGTTGTATCAGCGTATCATTCAGCAGCAATTTTCTCTAAAGGAAACCATTGTAGAAATTGCAGTCTTGGTAACGCACAAGCACCTCCAACAGTAATTTGTATTCCCTTTTTATTTTATTTTTGCACATTCCATAAAACCTAATAATTGACACAGCTGTAACAACGAACATTAAAAAACATTCCCAATGGATAAGAACATAATGACTAACAGTAGTATTATATATGATACCTAGATGTATAAATATCACCATGTATTAATCGACTAAGCATGCAAAATTTGTATCTCCATAATTAGTCAATATCTAAAGGTTACAAATATCATGATTCTTCTGTAAATGGTTGATTTCTGGTACAGATGACCCAGTACAGATGAGCTCACGCGCACACATCTGTACTTGATGCGTCATTCAATCAAAACGCCAGAAACAAGAACGTTGTTATGGAAGCATAACAACGTTCTTCTATGACGTCCATTATTTTCGGCGTTCTGATTGGACGTCAGAGACAATGGAGTCTAAAACAATGGAGAGTCTATAGGGTATAACGACGTGAAAGTTGTTGGTTTACGGAAGAAATAAGTACTTTCATACGTTTTTTGGAAAGTCCGTGTGAACTTTCACTCGTGATAGAAATTCCGCTGCGCTCCACTCGCGAAAAGACATAAAATTTCTATCACTCGTGAAAGATCAACCGGTCTTTCCCCAAAACATATTAAAGAACCTATTATTCTGTTAAATAACATACAATATTTGTCTTTTAAAACATAATTGAATAAGCGTCGACATGAAAAAGAAAACAATACGTATGTAACAAACCTGTTTTTGCTGTCAAAGTTTTATTTTTTTTTTATATCTAAATAAATTCACTTTGAAAGGTCGTTACTCCAAAAATCTTAGATCTATAGCATGTTAAGTCATCCATTGCTGACTTTGCATGTCTTGAACTCTTAAAGACGGATCTTTTGTTGATTTAGGGACTGTTAACGAATGCCGGAAGTTCACTTTACGTCTGGTTTCCGCAAAATGGAGTAAACTTCCTTGAGATTCCAAGGAACTGAACATGAGTATCAAAAAGAATTCATTTAAATCTACACATTTTGTTATATTTTTATTGTATTATATATTTTGATTTTCATGTGATGTGAAGAGTGTATTATGAATTATACGGATGATACGGACAAATATGACGTCTCTTGTAACTGACTGCATAACGAATTTATCTTGACGATGAAATCCATTAAATAACCTTACTTCTCACCCTAAGATAGAAATTTTATCTTAACTACCTTGAAGGCAGTCACATTGTTTTGCTTGTGTATTTTGTCGTCAAATCACGTGTTTCAAAGGAGGGATGCAAGTCTACTCACCCTGAAATCTTGAATCCATCTTCCTCAGAATGGCAAAACTGTACATACACAATATGGCTGCCGGCAGGTTTGCTTCGCATGGCAATGATTACAATGCATTTCTATGGACAAATCTAAAGTCAAGAGAATGGAATTGCATCACTTGGATAAATTCGTTTTACAGTAGTTAAACGGGGGGTGGGGAGGGGTATTGGTACGGAAAAATATGTAGTGTACGTATTAAAAACTTCTCGTATTGGGGCTCGCCGACGTCTCGCCTAATTCGACATTGTTTCATGCAGCTATATATTTCTGTATTAACTAATGTCGTAACAAGAATTTATTTGTCATGCATTTATAGCCGTTTGATAGCTTAGTAGCATTTAAGAAGTGAAGAAACGATAAATATCTAATAAGTATCAATAACAGAAAAGTAATTCAAAGATTAGGATGTAAAATAAGATACACAACGAAGACATACACCTGCTTTAATACATATATACAGTGAACACAATGAAAATGGATGAATTATAATTATTGATGTTCAACGTATCGTTTGTATAAAAAAACGAAATTTTGGATTTGAATTTCGATATTTTGACAATTTAATGTTACAAGTTTTTGTCAAACAATTTTATAAATTTATGAACTATTCAATTTGTTGATTGTTATTACATTTCATGGTCTACAGTTTGCAATTTCGAAAGTTACTGTTTAAAGTGATTGCATTATTTTTTTAATGAGGCATCGGTGTCGGGGTGATTATAGATAGCTAGGCATCTAGTATTGATCTCATGTCTGTCAACACTGCGAGTGCGGGTTTGAGCATTACTTTGAGCTGAATATGCTCAAATTCAACTTAATCGACAAGGATTGCCTGATTTGAGATTGTCTCTGGGTTGTCCGTCTTCTTACCCGAGACGTCATGATATAACTGAAATATTGCTGAAGTGGCGATACTGTACTTAAACAAATAGTTTTCAAAGCACTTTCTGTTTTTGTGTTTTGGGGGGTTTTTTTTGTGTTTGTCTATATCCGGATTTGTAATTGTCCCTTGACTTCGGCTCTTGTTGTTCTGTAGGTTTCCTTGCTATTTTTCAAATATAACGCTTTACTTTACAGAGTATCACCGGAAATGCATAAAACTACTGCAACGGTTCTGTGTATTATGTGTCTAGATGTGTTTGAAACATATTCTTTAAAAAGAACATTTGATTTATGGCTTAAAAGATTACTGTAAATGTGCAGTGATTTTGATAAATAGCATTCAAACATTGAAAACATAAGTAATTCCTCTGTCAAGTCTATTTTATTTAGTAATGGTAATGAATTTTTGTGAAAAACAAAAATACTACAATTCTTGTATGAACTATGTACGGTTTGGTAAAAAGCAAGAAGTATTCGAATCAGGCTGGAGTTTACCAACGTTAATCTAATTTAAATGTTCATGCAAGCGCTTTTAAAACCTTAGTACAACAGATAACAAGAAAAAAATTTTGATGCAAAGCATCAGTTCGCCGCCGATGTATTTTGCATTCTGCACGATTTTGTCAAAAAGATTTGATAATAATTTTACGGGACGCATTGTAAAGCACGTTTATATCTATGTTGTTTTATTTTTTAACATGAAAGCTTGCGTAGCAGGCATCTCAGATTTTTAATCGAACAAAAACACACACTTTCTATGGACTATCTAATTCGCTTAGAAAGCATTGAAATTTCAAAAAGAAGGCATTTGAACTTTTTCCCTATAAAGTTCTATTTAAGTCGTGAGGTTGTTGCTAGTTTGAATTTGTGATTTATAAACTTGCGCACATGTAATCTTTTGTCATATATTGAATCATAAATATACTTAAATTAAAACTAATATTCACGTGGTTCAATTAAATTATTGACATAACACTAATTTATTGATGTTACAAATGTCAGAGTACTCCGGAATTGGATACACAAAATAGCCTTTTATTCTGGTTTCCGATTTTTCAAAGCTACGCTCGTCGATAGAGCTATCACCGAAAGACAAAGTACCAGGATAAAATGTGTCTCCCTGCATTATTAACTTCCGTAAATAGAATACCAACAAAACTTATTATTACATGAAACTTTAATATCACCTAAGCATTTTGCAGGCGATCTTAATATATTATCTTGATTTTTCACTCAAGTTAAATGATTGACATTGTTGTAGCAAAATTCTGTTCATTTATGGTAACTAAGTGTACTTCGAAATATTTTCTCCTTTATCCATCGTTAGCAACGAAAGTGAATACAAATATATCGCCGCCCTCCTGGGCGGCGATAATAATTGTAATTCGTTGATTATTAGTATACTTTTCTTAAGTATATTTTACGGTACAAACAAGCGCCACTTAAAAATATTAGAATTAAGTTTAGTAATTGATAAATATATTTCATGGCTTGATAACTATACCTGAAATACTCATGTAGGAAAATGTCGGTTCTTCGGTATTCCGTAAACAAAATGTCCTACTTAACAGTTTAATTTCACGATTCCAAATCTCTTTTTGATGACACAAGTGTTAAAAATATACAGCATCTATTGCAGTAATCAAATTCAACACACAGTACATCAGTGCTTTGATAAACAAAACAACACAGATTACAAGAAACAAAAAGGTACGCAAACATCAACGGTTAATCTTTACCTTGTAAGTACATACAGCACTAAATACTAATTTTACAAATATTAGCACCAAACTAACAATTCTGTGGAACTCATAGACTGTACTAATATATTTTCAAAGTACAATGCTGTGCAACTCTTAGACAGTACTAATATATTTTCAAAGTTTTCTCTGGGACCATACTGGGACGGTTCCTAGTGCTCGACCCACAGAGCAGCCAATCGCGTCCCCGGGTGGCACATAGGGGAGACCCTTTCTGAGTTTGGGGATTGTCAGGTCATGATACGGAAAGCCTGGCCGTGGACCATAGAGGGTAACGTGTTTGGAGATTGCCACGCTCCTTGCACGATAAAGATCCCTTTTGTAGATTTTGAAAAAGAGTAGGCTCATTGTAGCCGCTACAAAAGGCTAAATTATCCGACCCTACCCAATACTCCATACTTTTCCAGTGGCAGTCAAAATTTTGTTGCCTGTGTACCATCCCGCCCCTTTTTTAGTTGATGTATTGCTTGTTAACTTGTTCCCGTCCTGAATATAGCTGAAATACTGCAAACATCCAATCAATCAATCAATCAAAGTTTTCTTTTCTTTTATTGGTATTTTATGTCTTTGTATGTTGTTGGTTTTATTTAAATTGGTGGTAGTTAGTACTTTCTTTGTTTGGATGCTTGATGTATTTCCGTGTACGGAGTGGGAGAAGTTATGTAAATCGTTTCTAACACGTATTTGCATCTTACATTTGTTGTTATTAAATTATGCAGCATCGATGTTTATCATATATTTACAAGCTCAACGACCGCCTGCTTCCCAATCGATAAAAATTAATTCTCCTGAAAAAGAATGTACCAGCTTTAAAATTCACGTGATATAATGTGGATTGAGTAATATCGATATTTTATTTTACAATGTAATATTTATTTAGCTTACCCTGATATTGCGGGTTCGGGTCTCACTGCGGACAGGGTACACTCGACTCCAATCCTAAATGACAAGGATTGCAAGTTTGCCTACCGGAGATCATGATTTTCTCTGGGTACTCCGGCTTTCTCCTCCAATAAAAACTATTTGATATAGCTGAAAAATTGCTGAAAGCGGCGTTAAACACCAAACAAACAAACATTTTAGCTTACCTTACAAACTCCTAAAATAAGATTTGTTCTTCGGGCACATATTTAAGAGTCATCAAGAAAAAAGGCATTGTGCGAATATATATCTGTCTTAGACGTGAAAATAGGTTTCTGCAACGACAACGGATTTCTAGAAACTTTTCATTGTAAACTTAACAATAATTAACGATGAAGCTTGCAAATGAACCTAAATTAAATAAGAAGTGCGTGTAACTAACGGCGCAGGACCGTGTGATTATGAGTTGTCATCTATACCTGTTATAACATAATTAAAACTACAGAAAATACAGTACTTCTAATCTAAGTAGATCTTTGCAGCAGACGAAAATAAAGTCACTCTCGTTCCCAAAACTATCTTTTTTTATGTGAAATTAGTAGTCTTAGCAGAGTTTTTCGGTAATTATATATTTTCAATTTAAAACATATCATATTTAGTTGCTAAGAGGCGCCAAAAGACGTTAAGTGTCATTAGTGGTTCCGATCTGCTTGATTGAACCACTAAGGCATTGTCGGCGATCTACATATTCCAATCTAACTACTAGGATCACTATTATCGAGACGCTTGATTTGAAAGATTTTTTACCTTCCATCGTTGCTAGCATTGTAATTTGACAATGAAATTCCGTTTTTTTTTAGATTGCGTTTAACGCCATTTCCAACAATTTTTCAGCAATACATTGGCGTCCAGTTTTTAGTCTGCATAGTGAGACTCCAACCCGCAATCTTAGTGTTGACTAACTATGTGATAAAAAAAAGACGAGTTACATTAACCCTCGGCCACCTAGTCCCCTAATGAAATCGTAGAGTTCCATTTCATGTCTACATCACCAATAAGCTATAGTGACTAGAAGAGTAAAGAATAAGTTTCTCAGGTCAACCTACAAAAATGCTATTATAGGATGGTGTCATTTTGTTGTCCAAAGTTGTTCCATAAAATAAAATTGTTGTGTCAGTTCCAAAAAGTAATGAGACTAGGAACTATGTGAGCGGATATTAAATGTGTACCGTTGTGTAACAATCTGAGAGACGAGAATTTCCTACAGTAAACGGCCGATTTCGGTTTGAGATGAGTTCACGCACATTCATCTCTACTCGTTACAGCACTCAATCAGAACGGCTGAAGCAAGAACGTTTATATGGTAAGGTTCTTGTTTCAGGCGTTCTGATTGGATGTCTTATTTAAACCAATGATATTAAATTCCTTGGGGATATTGGAATGTTAAAGTTGTTGGTTTACCTCCTCTCGGCAATCAATCTTGACCATTACTATATGTCTGAATATATTAAATATTGTTATGAGACTACAAAGTCGATGAAAACTCAATAATTGAATTTTCGCTGCTATTAGGATTATAGGTGTTGTTGTGTTTAAATCAGAGTATGTATAATTAATTCGCGAGGTTTAAGAAATCATGGACCAGTAGCAGTTAGGGGCAGACCATTTAACTTGAAGGGGGGGGGGGCCTTGGTTTTTTGTTTTGGTCAGAAAATTTTTTTTTTAAAGGCGTCGTGACAGAATATTTTTTTTTCATTATTAGCATTATTTTATATAGCAGAAATCCTTCTTAAGAATATTTTTTTCTTACCCTCTGCTTCCAAAATATTTTTTTCATCAAAAATCATTTTCAAAATATTTTTTAGGAAATAACCAAGGCCCCCCTGCAAGTTAAATGGTCGGTCCCTTACTATTATTTACGTTCCAGTACTTCATGTTTTAGATGAATTTATATCAGACGGAAAATGTAATTTTATGGAGACAGAACAATTTTTTTTTACTCCAGCTTCCACCGCTAATAAAAAACTGGACGCCAGATATAGCTGAAAAATTGCTGAAGGTTGGGTTAAACATCATTCAAACAAACAAACGAAACTCTAATTACAAACATTTGATATGTATGTGTATATAAAAGTAGTAAATTTTTTAAATAAATTTAACCCAAAGTACAAATGGTTGCTAATGGTTACGCAAACCGATAGCAATGGTAAATGAGATCGTGGTGTTTTCTGTAGAATTAAAACGCTATTAATCAATTGAAAGATATAGTAAGTATGTTGGAAGATGATAGAAAATAATAGTTGACCCTGCAAATGTGTTTGTTTTAAACACTTTAAAAAACAGTGTTTGACAAATGCGTCGTCAAATCTAGAAATTTATTACTTTGAAACATTTTCACATATTTTTTTATGTCAATATGTTCGTTGTATAGATTTTGTGTGAACGGCGTTTAAAGCCAATTTCATAAGTTTTCAGTTCTATTATGTAAGTTTTTATTGATGGAATTTAGCGGGAGTACCCCTTGCCCAAACTCACAGCAACTGTGCTGACACGCCAGTTGATTGGTATAAGGTGACTCAAGTTCTGTGACTACGTTGCAACCGAGGCCCCGTTTTGGATTCGAAACCTAAAGCATATTAAACTTGCGCTAATTTGTTCAATAGACATGGAAAGAAAGACAACCGAGTCGATACTCCAAAAGTAATGTGTATTTAGTACTTTAAATCATAGTTTATTTATAACTGTTCTTCTAAACAAATTAATAAACCATTTTTCATAAGTTGTAAACGTCGTTCATAATTAGTGAATTTTGAAAGTAAACTAAAGAAAAACGAACGGTCAACAATAATCGAAAACCATTATATTACATTGACTAAATTCGGATTGTGAAAGACAGTACCCAAATAAGAACAACATAACCCAAACCCAATACAAAAAGAAAAAAATGTTGATCGCATTTAAAAAAAATTAATTGTGTATAAAGATCAACTAAGTCGTGATGACGGCCATAGAACTGAGTTTCAACAAACCACTGTTTGATGAACAGATTGTTGGTAAAATATGACGAAAATATTTTACAGATGTTTTTGCTTAGTTGAAGTCAGTTGACAAAAATAAAAGACATTTGTATGTTTTTAATAAAACGTTTTACGAATTTTGATAATATGAACTAGAGGGACGTATGCACAATTAATTAAAATTGCTTACTCCTTCATTTTGATGCTTTATGTATAGCTGTCTTCAGTGTAAAAACGATTAATCTGCATTCATTGTAAAAATGACAAATGCCACCTGAACAACTAACACATGTATGTTGTGCGTTTTCTGTTGTTAATTGTCTGCGAACGAAAATACAACAAAAACTGTACTTTACATAAACAATGAAACAAAAACTGTACTTTACATAAACAATGCAACAAAAACCGTACTTTACATAAACAGTGCAACTTAAACTGTACTTTACATAAACAATACGACAAAAACTGTACTTTACATAAACAATGAAACAAAAACTGTACTTTACATAAACAATACAATGTACAACAAAAACTGTACTTTACATAAACAATACAACAAAAACTGTACTTTACATAAACAATACAACAAAAAATGTACTAACAATGCAACAAAAACTGTACTTTACATAAACAATACAACAAAAACTGTACTTTACATAAATAATGCAACAAAAACCGTACTTTACATAAACAATACAACAAAAACTGTACTAACAATGCAACAAAAACTGTACTTTACATAAACAATACAACAAAAACTGTACTTTACATAAACAATGCAACAAAAACCGTACTTTACATAAACAATACAACAAAAACCGTACTTTACATAAACAGTACAACAAAAACCGTACTTTACATAAACAATGCAACAAAAACCGTACTTTACATAAACAATGCAACAAAAACCGTACTTTACATAAACAGTACAACAAAAACCGTACTTTACATAAACAATACAACAAAAACTGTACTTTACATAAACAATTCAACAAAAACTATACTTTACATAAACAGTACAACAAAAACCGTACTTTACATAAACAGTACAACAAAAACCGTACTTTACATAAACAATGCAACAAAAACCGTACTTTACATAAACAATACAACAAAAACCGTATTTTACATAAACAATGCAACAAAAACCGTACTTTACATAAACAATACAACAAAAACCGTACTTTACATAAACAGTACAACAAAAACCGTACTTTACATAAACAATACAACAAAAACTGTACTTTACATAAACAATTCAACAAAAACTATACTTTACATAAACAGTACAACAAAAACCGTACTTTACATAAACAATACAACAAAAACCGTACTTTACATAAACAATGCAACAAAAACCGTACTTTACATAAACAATACAACAAAAACCGTACTTTACATAAACAATGCAACAGAAACCATACTTTACATAAACAATACAACAAAAACCGTACTTTACATAAACAATGCAACAAAAACCGTACTTTACATAAACAATACAACAAAAACCGTACTTTACATAAACAGTACAACAAAAACCGTACTTTACATAAACAATGCAACAAAAACCGTACTTTACATAAACAGTGCAACAAAAACTGTACTTTACATAAACAATACAACAAAAACCGTACTTTACATAAACAGTACAACAAAAACCGTACTTTACATAAACAGTACAACAAAAACCGTACTTTACATAAACAGTACAACAAAAACTGTACTTTACATAAACAATGCAACAAAAACCGTACTCTACATAAACAATGCAACAAAACTGTACTTTACATAAACAGTGCAACAAAAACAGTACTTTACATAAACAATGCAACAAAAACTGTACTTTACATAAACAAGACAACAAAAACCGTACTTTACATAAACAATACAACAAAAACTGTACTTTACATAAACAATGCAACAAAAACTGTACTTTACTAACAAAAACCGTACTTTACATAAACAATACAACAAAAACCGTACTTTACATAAACAATGCAACAAAAACCGTACTTTACATAAACAATACAACAAAAACCGTACTTTACATAAACAATACAACAAAAACCGTACTTTACATAAACAGTGCAACAAAAACCGTACTTTACATAAACAGTGCAACAAAAACTGTACTTTACATAAACAGTACAACAAAAACCGTACTTTACATAAACAGTGCAACAAAAACTCTATTTTACATAAACAGTACAACAAAAACTGTACTTTACATAAACAATGCAACAAAAACTGTACTTTATATAAACACTTTTTTTACTTGCTATTTTTCAAATATAACGCTTTACTTTACAGAGTATCACCGGAAATGCATAAAACTACTGCAACGGTTCTGTGTATTATGTGTCTAGATGTGTTTTGAAACATATTCTTTAAAAAGAACATTTGATTTATGGCTTAAAAGATAACTGTAAATGTGCAGTGATTTTGATAAATAGCATTCAAACATTGAAAACGTAAGTAATTCCTCTGTCAAGTCTATTTTATTTAGTAATGGTAATGAATTTTTGTGAAAAACAAAAATACTACAATTCTTGTATGAACTATGTACGGTTTGGTAAAAAGCAAGAAGTATTCGAATCAGGCTGGAGTTTACCAACGTTAATCTTATTTAAATGTTCATGCAAGCGCTTTTAAAACCTTAGTACAACGGATAATAATTGTAATTCGTTGATTATTAGTATACTTTTCTTAAGTATATTTTACGGTACAAACAAGCGCCACTTAAAAATATTAGAATTAAGTTTAGTAATTGATAAATATATTTCATGGCTTGTTAACTATACCTGAAATACTCATGTAGGAAAATGTCGGTTCTTCGGTATTCCGTAAACAAAATGTCCTACTTAACAGTTTAATTTCACGATTCCAAATCTCTTTTTGATGACACAAGTGTTAAAAATATACAGCATGTATTGCAGTAATCAAATTCAACACACAGTACATCAGTGCTTTGATAAACAAAACAACACAGATTACAAGAAACAAAAAGGTACGCAAATATCAACGGTTAATCTTTACGTTGTAAGTACATACAGCACTAAATACTAATTTTACAAATATTAGCACCAAACTAACAATTCTGTGGAACTCATAGACTGTACTAATATATTTTCAAAGTACAATGCTGTGCAACTCTTAGACAGTACTAATATATTTTCAAAGTTTTCTCTGGGACCATACTGGGACGGTTCCTAGTGCTCGACCCACAGAGCAGCCCAGCGCGTCCCCGGGTGGCGGATAGGGGAGACCCTTTCTGAGTTTGGGGATTGTAAGGTCATGATACGGAAAGCCTGGCCGTGGACCATAGAGGGTAACGTGTTTGGAGATTGCCACGCTCCTTGCACGATAAAGATCCCTTTTGTAGATTTTGAAAAAGAGTAGGCTCATTGTAGCCGCTACAAAAGGCTAAATTATCCGACCCTACCCAATACTCCATACTTTTCCAGTGGCAGTCAAAATTGTGTTGCCTGTGTACCATCCCGCCCCTTTTTCAGTTGATGTATTGCTTGTTAACTTGTTCCCGTCCTGAATATAGCTGAAATACTGCAAACATCCAATCAATCAATCAATCAAAGTTTTCTTCACTTTTATTGGTATTTTATGTCTTTGTATGTTGTTGGTTTTATTTAAATTGGTGGTAGTTAGTACTTTCTTTGTTTGGATGCTTGATGTATTTCCGTGTACGGAGTGGGAGAAGTTATGTAAATCGTTTCTAACACGTATTTGCATCTTACATTTGTTGTTATTAAATTATGCAGCATCGATGTTTATCATATATTTACAAGCTCAACGACCGCCTGCTTCCCAATCGATAAAAATTAATTCTCCTGAAAAAGAATGTACCAGCTTTAAAATTCACGTGATATAATGTGGATTGAGTAATATCGATATTTTATTTTACAATGTAATATTTATTTAGCTTACCCTGATATTGCGGGTTCGGGTCTCACTGCGGACAGGGTACACTCGACTCCAATCCTAAATGACAAGGATTGCAAGTTTGCCTACCGGAGATCATGATTTTCTCTGGGTACTCCGGCTTTCTCCTCCAATAAAAACTATTTGATATAGCTGAAAAATTGCTGAAAGTGGCGTTAAACACCAAACAAACAAACATTTTAGCTTACCTTACAAACTCCTAAAATAAGATTTGTTCTTCGGGCACATATTTAAGAGTCATCAAGAAAAAAGGCATTGTGCGAATATATATCTGTCTTAGACGTGAAAATAGGTTTCTGCAACGACAACGGATTTCTAGAAACTTTTCATTGTAAACTTAACAATAATTAACGATGAAGCTTGCAAATGAACCTAAATTAAATAAGAAGTTCGTGTAACTAACGGCGCAGGACCGTGTGATTATGAGTTGTCATCTATACCTGTTATAACATAATTAAAACTACAGAAAATACAGTACTTCTAATCTAAGTAGATCTTTGCAGCAGACGAAAATAAAGTCACTCTCGTTCCCAAAACTATCTTTTTTATGTGAAATCAGTAGTCTTAGCAGAGTTTTTCGGTAATTATATATTTTCAATTTAAAACATATCATATTTAGTTGCTAAGAGGCGCCAAAAGACGTTAAGTGTCATTAGTGGTTCTGATCTGCTTGATTGAACCACTAAGGCATTGTCGGCGATCTACATATTTCAATCTAACTACTAGGATCACTATTATCGAGACGCTTGATTTGAAAGATTTTTTACCTTCCATTGAAGCGTAGACTACTTAAAATTGTTAACAATTTTATTTTTAGACGAACGCATTGACAACAATCGTTGCTAGCATTGTAATTTGACAATGAAATTCCGTTTTTTTTAGATTGCGTTTAACGCCATTTCCAACAATTTTTCAGCAATACATTGGCGTCCAGTTTTTAGTCTGCATAGTGAGACTCCAACCCGCAATCTCAGTGTTGACTAACTATGTGATAAAAAAAAGACGAGTTACATTAACCCTCGGCCACCTAGTCCCCTAATGAAATCGTAGAGTTCCATTTCATGTCTACATCACCAATAAGCTATAGTGACTAGAAGAGTAAAGAATAAGTTTCTCAGGTCAACCTACAAAAATGCTATTATAGGATGGTGTCATTTTGTTGTCCAAAGTTGTTCCATAAAATAAAATTGTTGTGTCAGTTCCAAAAAGTAATGAGACTAGGAACTATGTGAGCGGATATTAAATGTGTACCGTTTTTGTAACAATCTGAGAGACGAGAATTTCCTACAGTAAACGGCCGATTTCGGTTTGAGATGAGTTCACGCACATTCATCTCTACTCGTTACAGCACTCAATCAGAACGGCTGAAGCAAGAACGTTTATATGGTAAGGTTCTTGTTTCAGGCGTTCTGATTGGATGTCATATTTAAACCAATGATATTAAAATCCTTCGGGATATTGGAATGTTAAAGTTGTTGGTTTACCTCTTCTCGGCAATCAATCTTGACCATTACTATATGTCTGAATATATTAAATATTGTTATGAGACTACAAAGTCGATGAAAACTCAATAATTGAATTTTCGCTGCTATTAGGATTATAGGTGTTGTTGTGTTTAAATCAGAGTATGTATAATTAATTCGCGAGGTTTAAGAAATCATGGACCAGTAGCAGTTAGGGACAGACCATTTAACTTGAAAGGGGGGCCTTGGTTTTTTGTTTTGGTCAGAAAATTTTTAAAGGCGTCGCGACAGAATATTTTTTTTCATTATTAGCATTATTTTATATAGCAGAAATCCTTCTTCAGAATATTTTTTTTTCTTACCCTCTGCTTCCAAAATATTTTTATCATCAAAAGTCATTTTCAAAATATTTTTTAGGAAAAAACCAAGGCCCCCCCCCCCTTGCAAGTTAAATGGTCGGTCCCTTTCTATTATTTACGTTCCAGTACTTCATGTTTTAGATGAATTTATATCAGACTGAAAATGTAATTTTATGGAGACAGAACAATTTTTTTTACTCCAGCTTCCACCCCCAATAAAAAACTGGACGCCAGATATAGCTGAAAAATTGCTGAAGGTTGGGTTAAACATCATTCAAACAAACAAACGAAACTCTAATTACAAACATTTTATATGTATGTGTATATAAAAGTAGTAAATTTTTAAAATAAATTTAACCCAAAGTACAAATGGTTGCTAATGGTTACGCAAACCGATAGCAATGGTAAATGAGATCGTGGTGTTTTCTGTAGAATTAAAACGCTATTAATCAATTGAATGATATAGTAAGTATGTTGGAAGATGTTAGAAAATAATAGTTGACCCTGCAAATGTGTTTGTTTTAAACACTTTAAAAAACAGTGTTTGACAAATGCGTCGTCAAATCTAGAAATTTATTACTTTGAAACATTTTCACATATTTTTTTATGTCAATATGTTCGTTGTATAGATTTTGTGTGAACGGCGTTTAAAGCCAATTTCATAAGTTTTCAGTTCTATTATGTAAGTTTGTATTGATGGAATTTAGCGGGAGTACCCCTTGCCCAAACTCACAGCAACTGTGCTGACACGCCAGTTGATTGGTATAAGGTGACTCAAGTTCTGTGACTACGTTGCAACCGAGGCCCCGTTTTGGATTCGAAACCTAAAGCATATTAAACTTGCGCTAATTTGTTCAATAGACATGGAAAGAAAGACAACCGAGTCGATACTCCAAAAGTAATGCGTATTTAGTACTTTAAATCATAGTTAATTTGTAACTGTTCTTCTAAACAAATTAATAAACCATTTTTCATAAGTTGTAAACGTCGTTCATAATTAGTGAATTTTGAAAGTAAACTAAAGAAAACCGAACGGTCAACAATAATCGAAAACCATTATATTACATTGACTAAATTCGGATTGTGAAAGACAGTACCCAAATAAGAACAACATAGCCCAAACCCAATACAAAAAGAAAAAAATGTTGATCGCATTTAAAAAAAATTAATTGTGTATAAAGATCAACTAAGTCGTGATGACGGCCATAGAACTGAGTTTCAACAAACCACTGTTTGATGAACAGATTGTTGGTAAAATATGACGAAAATATTTTACAGATGTTTTTGCTTAGTTGAAGTCAGTTGACAAAAATAAAAGACATTTGTATGTTTTTAATAAAACGTTTTACGAATTTTGATAATATGAACTAGAGGGACGTATGCACAATTAATTAAAATTGCTTACTCCTTCATTTTGATGCTTTATGTATAGCTGTCTTCAGTGTAAAAACGATTAATCTGCATTCATTGTAAAAATGACAAATGCCACCTGAACAACTAACACATGTATGTTGTGCGTTTTCTGTTGTTAATTGTCTGCGAACGAAAATACAACAAAAACTGTACTTTACATAAACAATGAAACAAAAACTGTACTTTACATAAACAATGCAACAAAAACCGTACTTTACATAAACAGTGCAACTTAAACTGTACTTTACATAAACAATACGACAAAAACTGTACTTTACATAAACAATGCAACAAAAACTGTACTTTACATAAACAATACAACAAAAACTGTACTTTACATAAACAATACAACAAAAACTGTACTTTACATAAACAGTACAACAAAAACTGTACTTTACATAAACAATACAACAAAAACTGTACTTTACATAAACAATGCAACAAAAACCGTACTTTACATAAACAATACAACAAAAACCGTACTTTACATAAACAGTACAACAAAAACCGTACTTTACATAAACAATGCAACAAAAACTGTACTTTACATAAACAGTACAACAAAAACCGTACTTTACATAAACAATGCAACAAAAACCGTACATAAACAATACAACAAAAACCGTACTTTACATAAACAGTACAACAAAAACCGTACTTTACATAAACAATGCAACAAAAACCGTACTTTACATAAACAGTACAACAAAAACCGTACTTTACATAAACAATACAACAAAAACTGTACTTTACATAAACAGTACAACAAAAACCTTACTTTACATAAACAATTCAACAAAAACTGTACTTTACATAAACAGTACAACAAAAACCGTACTTTACATAAACAATGCAACAAAAACCGTACTTTACATAAACAATACAACAAAAACCGTACTTTACATAAACAATGCAACAAAAACCGTACTTTACATAAACAATACAACAAAAACCTTACTTTACATAAACAATGCAACAAAAACCGTACTTTACATAAACAATACAACAAAAACCGTACTTTACATAAACAATGCAACAAAACCCATACTTTACATAAAAAATACAACAAAAACCGTACTTTACATAAACAGTACAACAAAAACCGTACTTTACATAAACAATGCAACAAAAACCGTACTTTACATAAACAGTGCAACAAAAACTGTACTTTACATAAACAATACAATAAAAACCGTACTTTACATAAACAGTACAACAAAAACCGTACTTTACATAAACAGTACAACAAAAATCGTACTTTACATAAACAATACAACAAAAACTGTACTTTACATAAACAATGCAACAAAAACCGTACTCTACATAAACAATGCAACAAAACTGTACTTTACATAAACAGTGCAACAAAAACTGTACTTTACATAAACAATGCACCAAAAACTGTACTTTACATAAACAAGACAACAAAAACCGTTCTTTACATAAACAATACAACAAAAACTGTACTTTACATAAACAATGCAACAAAAACTGTACTTTACATAACAAAAACCGTACTTTACATAAACAATACAACAAAAACCCTACTTTACATAAACAATGCAACAAAAACCGTACTTTACATAAACAATACAACAAAAACCGTACTTTACACAAACAATACAACAAAAACCGTACTTTACATACACAGTGCAACAAAAACCGTACTTTACATAAACAGTGCAACAAAAACTGTACTTTACATAAACAGTACAACAAAAACAGTACTTTACATAAACAGTGCAACAAAAACTGTATTTTACATAAACAATTCAACAAAAACCGTACTTTACATAAACAGTGCAACAAAAACTGTACTTTACATAAACAGTACAACAAAAACTGTACTTTACATAAACAATGCAACAAAAACTGTACTTTATATAAACAATGCGAACACTTTTTTTACTTAGGCCAAATTCGGATGTATGAGTATTCCTGATCTTTGGAAGTAATAAAAAAAACAACAACAACAAGACACAAGTTTTCGAAAATCACACGTTGATATATATCAAACTGAGTTGGTGGCCTAGGTGGCAGGCTGATTAAGCAGTTAATCATCTACCATTGATCACGTTCCTGTCAAAACTAAAGTTGTGGGTTTGAGGCTCACTGCGGGCAAGGTTTGTTCGATTTCAATCTGAATTGAATTACCAGTTCTCCCATCGAAAGTCCGGAGTTTTTTCCAGGTACTCCGGCTTCCTTCCACAGTTAAACTGGATCCAGCGCCATAAAACCTACTTGAGTAAAAATGTTTTGCTCAGCATGAGAATTTAAACAACTTCCATGACAACAAGGCAAAGGGAAAGATTTCATTGGATGAAATGAGAATAACAAAATTCTCAGCAAAGAAAATGTTTATGGCGCTGGGCCCAGGACGTCATGATATAGTTGAAATATTGCGTTTTAGGACAACATAGTTAGTTTTCGGTATGGAACGCCACAGCTGCCTTATGATACACAAACATATATCATTAAGGCAACAAGCATACTATTTAGCCATTATTCTACACCATTAAGACATTTAGTTATACTATATTGACATTAAACCACATCAATAAGCAACATTTTTAAACTATAAAGGCGTTGCAATACACCATAATGATAATCTTTTACACTATTTAACTATTATGCTACATGTATAACATAAAGATCTCGAAATGACGTCATGCCTCATCTGGTCCCATTTTCCAAGACGTGGTCACATATTATGTGAAAATGTTTCAAAGTGATAAATTTCTAGATTTCTAGATAGTACTTTGGGTTAAATTTATTTAAAAAATTTACTACTTTTATACACACATACATATAAAATGTTTGTAATTAGAGTTTCGTTTGTTTGTTTGAATGATGTTTAACCCCACCTTCAGCAATTTTTCAGCTATATCTGGCGTCCAGTTTTTATTGGGGGTGGAAGCTGGAGTAAAAAAAATTGTCCTGTCTCCATAAAATTACCTTTTCAGTCTGATATAAATTCATCTAAAACATGAAGTACTGGAACGTAAATAATAGTAACTGCTACTGGTCCATGATTTCTTAAACCTCGCGAATTAAGTATACATACTCTCATTTAAACACAACAACACCTATAATCCTAATAGCAGCGAAAATTCAATTATTGAGTTTTCATCGACTTTGTAGTCTCATAACAATATTTAATATATTCAGACATGTAGTAATGGTCAAGATTGATTGCCGAGAAGAGGTAAAACAATTTACTTAAAACATATTCTATAGAAACACTCCAATCATACAGATCAATTTGCCAACTATTACAAAGGACCTTAAATTTATGCAAAGAGGTCCCACTCACATAGGTTCTCTGAAAAATTTGCCAATTCTAACTATCTTCCTATAATCCGTAAAGAGAATAGCCCAGGCGGACCATTAGTTTCGGCCAACGGACATTCTAATAGATAAATATCTCCAAGTTTATAGAATTCCACTTGAGACTGACTACCTACATAATTTAGAATCCATCAATCTACATCCATTCTTCCACAGGAGACTAATAGACTTTTTCCATACGTTTTGGGGCAAAACCGTGTTATCTTCCATGAGGGGTAGAAATTGTTTGTCGATGTCTATTAAGTTTGGAAAATCACACGAGCGTTTCTAAAAACTCCAATCTTAATTGACAAGGATTGCCAGTTTTCCTACCGCAGGTCGGGGGTTTTCTCCGGGTACTCCGGCTTCCTCTCCCAATAAAAACTGGACGCCATGATATTGCTGAAAAATTGCTGAAAGTGGCGTTAAACACCATCAAACAAAAACAACAAACTAAAAACGCAAGAAGGTATAACTATTTCTTCGGTAAACCAACAACTTTAACATTCCAATATCCCGAAGGATTTTAATATCATTGGTTTAAATAAGACATCCAATCAGAACGCCTGAAACAAGAACCTTACCATATAAACGTTCTTGCTTCAGCCGTTCTGATTGAGTGCTGTAACGAGTAGAGATGAATGCGCGTGAACTCATCTCAAACCGAAATCGGCCAATTAGTGTAGGAAATTCTCGTCTCTCAGATTGTTACACAACGGTACACATTTAATATCCGCTCACATAGTTCCTAGTCTCATTACTTTTTGGAACTGACACAACAATTTTATTTTATGGAACAACTTTGGACAACAAAATGACACCATCCTATAATAGCATTTTTGTAGGTTGACCTGAGAAACTTATTCTTTACTCTTCTAGTCACTATAGCTTATTGGTGATGTAGACATGAAATGGAACTCTACGATTTCATTAGGGGACTAGGTGGCCGAGTGTTAATGTAACTAGTCTTTTTTTAGTCACATAGTTAGTCAACACTGAGATTGCGGGTTGGAGTCTCACTATGCAGGCTAAAAACTGGACGCCATGGTATAGCTAAAAAACTACCACCAATTTAAATAAAACCAACAACATACGCCTCTTAGCAACTAAATATGATATATTTTAAATTGAAAATATATAATTACCGAAAAACTCTGCTAAGACTACTAATTTCACATAAAAAAAGATAGTTTTGGGAACGAGAGTGACTTTATTTTCGTCTGCTGCAAAGATCTACTTAGATTAGAAGTACTGTATTTTCTGTAGTTTTAATTATGTTATAACAGGTATAGATGACAACTCATAATCACACGGTCCTGCGCCGTTAGTTACACGAACTTCTTATTTAATTTAGGTTCATTTGCAAGCTTCATCGTTAATTATTGTTAAGTTTACAATGAAAAGTTTCTAGAAATCCGTTGTCGTTGCAGAAACCTATTTTCACGTCTAAGACAGATATATATTCGCACAATGCCTTTTTTCTTGATGACTCTTAAATATGTGCCCGAAGAACAAATCTTATTTTAGGAGTTTGTAAGGTAAGCTAAAATGTTTGTTTGTTTGGTGTTTAACGCCACTTTCAGCAATTTTTCAGCTATATCAAATAGTTTTTATTGGAGGAGAAAGCCGGAGTACCCAGAGAAAATCATGATCTCCGGTAGGCAAACTTGCAATCCTTGTCATTTAGGATTGGAGTCGAGTGTACCCTGTCCGCAGTGAGACCCGAACCCGCAATATCAGGGTAAGCTAAATAAATATTACATTGTAAAATAAAATATCGATATTACTCAATCCACATTATATCACGTGAATTTTAAAGCTGGTACATTCTTTTTCAGGAGAATTAATTTTTATCGATTAGGAAGCAGGCGGTCGTTGAGCTTGTAAATATATGATAAACATCGATGCTGCATAATTTAATAACAACAAATGTAAGATGCAAATACGTGTTAGAAACGATTTACATAACTTCTCCCACTCCGTACACGGAAATACATCAAGCATCCAAACAAAGAAAGTACTAACTACCACCAATTTAAATAAAACCAACAACATACAAAGACATAAAATACCAATAAAAGAAAAGAAAACTTTGATTGATTGATTGGATGTTTGCAGTATTTCAGCTATATTCAGGACGGGAACAAGTTAACAAGCAATACATCAACTGAAAAAGGAGCGGGATGGTACACAGGCAACAAAATTTTGACTGCCACTGGAAAAGTATGGAGTATTGGGTAGGGTCGGATAATTTAGCCTTTTGTAGCGGCTACAATGAGCCTACTCTTTTTCAAAATCTACAAAAGGGATCTTTATCGTGCAAGGAGCGTGGCAATCTCCAAACACGTTACCCTCTATGGTCCACGGCCAGGCTTTCCGTATCATGACCTGACAATCCCCAAACTCAGAAAGGGTCTCCCCTATCCGCCACCCGGGGACGCGCTGGGCTGCTCTGTGGGTCGAGCACTAGGAACCGTCCCAGTATGGTCCCAGAGAAAACTGAAAATATATTAGTACTGTCTAAGAGTTGCACAGCATTGTACTTTGAAAATATATTAGTACAGTCTATGAGTTCCACAGAATTGTTAGTTTGGTGCTAATATTTGTAAAATTAGTATTTAGTGCTGTATGTACTTACAAGGTAAAGATTAACCGTTGATGTTTGCGTACCTTTTTGTTTCTTGTAATCTGTTTTGTTTTGTTTATCAAAGCACTGATGTACTGTGTGTTGAATTTGATTACTGCAATACTTGCTGTATATTTTTAACACTTGTGTCATCAAAAAGAGATTTGGAATCGTGAAATTAAACTGTTAGGTAGGACATTTTGTTTACGGAATACCGAAGAACCGACATTTTCCTACATGAGTATTTCAGGTATAGTTAACAAGCCATGAAATATATTTATCAATTACTAAACTTAATTCTAATATTTTTAAGTGGCGCTTGTTTGTACCGTAAAATATACTCAAGAAAAGTATACTAATAAGCAACGAATTACAATTATTATCCGTTGTACTAAGGTTTTTAAAGCGCTTGCATGAACATTTAAATAAGATTAACGTTGGTAAACTCCAGCCTGATTCGAATACTTCTTGCTTTTTACCAAACCGTACATAGTTCATACAAGAATTGTAGTATTTTTGTTTTTCACAAAAATTCATTACCATTACTAAATAAAATAGACTTGACAAAGGAATTACTTATGTTTTCAATGTTTGAATGCTATTTATCAAAATCACTGCACATTTACAGTAATCTTTTAAGCCCATAAATCAAATGTCCTTTGAAGAATATGTATCAAAACACATCTAGACACATAATACACAGAACCGTTGCATTAGTTTTATGTATTTCCGGTGATACTCTGTAAAGTCGAGCGTTATCTTTGAAAAATAGCAATGAAACCTACCGAACAACAAGAGCCGAAGTCAAGGGACAATTACAAATCCGGATATAGACAAACAAAAAACCCCCCAAAACACAAAAACAGAAAGTGCTTTGAAAACTATTTGTTTAAGTACAGTATCGCCACTTCAGCAATATTTCAGTTATATCATGACGTCTCGGGTAAGAAGACGGACAACCCAGACGGACTTCCCAGAGAAAATCTCAAATCAGGCAATCCTTGTCGATTAAGTTGAAGTTGAGCATATTCAGCTCAAAGTAATGCTCAAACCCGCACTCGCAGTGTTGACAGACATGAGATCAATACTAGATGCCTAGCTATCTATAATCACCCCGACACCGATGCCTCATTAAAAAAAAAATACAATCACTTTAAACAGTACCTTTCGAAATTGCAAACTGTAGACCATGAAGTGTAATAACAATCAACAAATTGAATAGTTCATAAATTTATAAAATTGTTTGACAAAAACTTGTAACATTAAATTGTCAAAATATCGAAATTCAAATCCAAAATTTCGTTTTTTTATACAAACGATACGTTGAACATCAATAATTATAATTCATCCATTTTCATTGTGTTCACTGTATATATGTACTAAAGCAGGTGTATGTCTTCGTTGTGGATCTTATTTTACATCCTAATCTTTGAAGTACTTTTCTGTTATTGATAATTATTAGATATTTATCGTTTCTTCACTTCTTAAATGCTACTAAGCTATCAAACGGCTATACATGCATGACTAATTAACTCTTGTTACGACATTAGTTAATACAGAAATATATAGCTGCAAGAAACAATGTCGAATTAGGCGAGACGTCAGCGAGCCCCAATACGAGAAGTTTTTAATATACTACATATTTTTCGGTACCCACACCCCCCGTTTAACTTACTGTAAAACGAATTTATCCAGGTGATGCAATTTCATTCTCTTAACTTTAGATCTGTCCATAGAAATGCATTGTAATCATTGCCACGCGAAGCAAACCTGCCGGCAGCCATATTGTGTATGTACAGTTTTGCCAATCTGAGGAAGATGGATTCAAGATTTCAGGGTGAGTAGACTTGCATCCCTCCTTTAAAACACGTGATTTGACGACAAAGTACACAAACAAAACATAGGGTGAGAAGTAAGGTTATTTAATGGATTTCATCGTCAAGATAAATTCGTTATGCAGTCAGTTACAATAGACGTCATATTTGTCCGTATCATCCGTATAATTCATAATACACTCTTCACATCACATGAAAATCAAAATATATAATACAATAAAAATATAACAAAATGTGTAGTTTTAAATGAATTCTTTTTTATACTCATGTTCATGTCCTTGGAATCTCAAGGAAGTTTACTCCATTTTGCGGAAACCAGACGTAAAGTGAACTCCGGCATTCGTTAACAGTCCCTAAATCAACAAAAGATCCGTCTTTAACAGGTCAAGACATGCAAAGTCAACAATGGATGACTTAACATGCTAAAGATCTCAGCTTTTTGGAGTAACGACCTTTCAAAGTGAATTAATTTATATAAAAAAAACTGTGACAGCAAAAACAGGTTTGTTACATACGTATTGTTTTCTTTTTTATGTCGACGCTTATTCCATTATGTTTTAAAAGACAAATATTGTGTGTTATTAAACAGAATAATAGGTTCTTTCATGCGTTTTTAGGAATGACCCGGTTGATCTTTCACGAGTGATAGAAATTTTATGTCTTTTAGCGAGTGGAGCGCAGCTGAACGAGCCAAAAGACATAAAAATTTCTATCACGAGTGAAAGTTCACACGGGCTTTCCCAAAAACGCATGAAAGTACTATTTCTTCCGTAAACCAACAACTTTCACATTGCTATATCCTATAGACTCTCCATTGTTTTACACTCCATTGTCTCTGACATCCAATCAGAACGCCGGAAACAAGAAAGTCATAGAAGAACGTTGTTATGCTTCCAAAACAACGTTCTTGTTTCTGGCGTTTTGATTGGATGACGCAGCAAGTACAGATGTGTGCGCGTGAGCTCATCTGTACTGGGTCATCTGTACCGGAAATCGGCGATTTACGGAAGAAAGCTTAATCTTCTATACAATATAAAAACGGAAATGCCCCAAATTATCTTCAAAACCTCATACCGAGCCCACTATTCAGAGTACTACAACTTATCCACTACGACACGGTACGGATATAATAGTGTCCTTTTGCCGTTTAACGATTACCTCCGAATCCTTTGTTCCATCAACAGTTCGCGAATGGAACAAATTAGATAAGGCTATCCACGAATCAAAATCTGCATCTAAATTTAAATTAGAACTGAGACGACAATTACCAAATCCCTATGATAAAGCTCCCTCATATTATTCATACGGACCCCGTAAACTTAATATCATTCTTACTCAACTTCGATGCGGGTTCGATTCTCACTGCAGGCAGGGTGTACTCGACTCCAATCTTAATTGACAAAGATTGCCAGTTTTCCTACCGCAGGTCGGGGGTTCTCTCCGGGTACTCCGGCTTGCTCCCCCAATAAAAACTGGATGCCATGAAATAGCTGAAAAATTGCTGAAAGTGGCGTTAAAACACCATTCAAACAAACAAACAAAATCGATGCTCAGCCTCATACCTAAACGCGGATCTCTTTAAAGTAAATATAATAACGAGTTCTGAATGCAGTTGCGGTGCTCCTGTCGAAAATATTAACCATTTTTTATGGAAGATCCAAAATATACTGCGATCAGAATAACTCTTCTGCAAAGTTTAGGGAAACTTAAGTTACCAATACAAACTTAAGTACGTATGCTGACATGCGGAGACAAGCGCCTATCCGAAGAAACTAATACGGCAACTTTCAATGAGGTATTTAAATTCATAAAAAGCTCAAAATGTTTCCTCGTATCATAAATCATAAATACTAGTACATTGGCAAGATAACACCGGAGTCGGGTTGACAACAACAATACGGGATAAAAACAATATTTTCTAGACCAGGCTGTATACATGTATATGCATACATATGTGTTTATCTATAATGCGTGCTCTTTTGTACATGTTCCTTTTTTTTTGTATGTGAGAAGACCTCGCAAATTGGTAAAACTTTGGTCCTATCCCTATTTGTTCTTTGAGCAAATAAAAATTGTTATAAACTAAACTAAATCTCTTTCAAAATACGTTACGTTTGGCCCCGATGTAATGAAACACACAGCATAAAATTTCTAGGATTATAGACACTTGCCCTGAACGGAAAATTACCTGAAGACATATGAAACTTGGAAATAAGATAATAATATCCTCAATACATGCAGTGAAAAAGTTGATAAATAGGTCTTTCTTTGTTTTATATATATTAAAATCCTATTTCATATTTTTTAAAGAGTATTTACATATAAGGAAATGACGTGTTATTTGATTAAATGAGTATCATTGGTCAAAACATTTATAGGGAAAATGTGATTTTCTCATGTTTTTTATACAAAGAAACATTTGTCTTTTTTCCTGTAATTACCGAACTGTTATCTTTTCATTGTATAATCAATAGTTCAGGACCGTAGTGCTGTTGGTTTTGAGAAAGTGATATTGCTCCTCAAATGTCCGACGGCGCATGACATTGATTTTTCCAAATCCAGTTGGATATGTTTAGCTTGCCCCCTTTCTTTGGACCGACGTTATTTAACATTTTACATAAATTGCAGTATCCAAAATCGAAATTTATATACCCATTCTTAGCGATGAACTTGTTTTTCTCTTGCAAGTATGAAATGTATCGATTTTCGTCTGAACCTAAATGTTTTAGAAACATGGCTAAGCTGTTTGGAGAATTGAAGTCAGAAGTAGAAATGTATGTACCGTTCGGAACATGATCCTTGATATTCGGCGCACCTCTTACGATTGGTATCATATCGACACTTAAGTAAATTTCAAATAACTTTTCCGTAATGTAATCATTGCACAAACTGTTTTCAAATGCCAAATAAAATTTGTAGTCTTTTCCCAGATTTAGTCTGCACTCTAATCCATCTCCGTTACATTTAAAATTACCACAAGCTCCAAATATATCCACATTTATAACTTTTTGCATTTCCTTTACGTAGTTCATACGTTTTGAGACTGTGTTACAATTACTAACAATCCAAGCTATATTTTTGGTTTTAGTTCTAAAAATGTCGGAATAATTTATATTTTGTACAGTATCCCGACGCACAATTACGTCGTATGGAGAAAAGCCTTCTGAATCTTTACGATATGTCATTGTCCAATCAAATTTGTCCTGCCAATTTGGAGCATTGTGAACATGATATGGTGACTCGTAAGTAACAAAAACCCATATAGGTTTCATATTTTCTGGTGGGTTTGCTGGCAACGTGTTGTGATAAAATAATAAAATATCACTCACTTCATTTAATGATCTGTTAGTTGTAATAATGCAATTTTTGAACTCGCAGTTTTCTAAATTTGTCGTTCTTTGGTCCTTTGAGAAAAAATCTGGGGTATTGTACCACGAGATCAAATAGGTTTTATTTAGTGTATTGTTTGACCAGACGGCATCGACTTCGATCAAAGATGACGTCTTAATCAGTATTTGAGTATTATTTTCTTTAACATCGTTGACAGTGATGATTGCATTATTCCATACTTTTGCAATGTTTCCGTATATTGTATGATAATCAAGTTGTGTAAAACAAATAACGTGAATAATAACAATATAAAATATTATTATTAGGATTCCGATATTTTTTCCTGATGCTGGTAAATGACAAAAACCTGAAAAAAAATAACAATGACATTGGTAGCTATTTGTCACGGTTATTATGAACAATATTATACAATTACTGACTGATATATGTCCCTATCAGGATTTCGGAACTAGAGAAAAATTTTGCTAGCTGAGGTGAATATACATTTTTGAGGATTGAAAAATATCGATAGAGACCGCATATCAGTTACTGTTTGATTTCACAAATAAACCTAGCAAATCCTCGAAAATTATCGGCAGCAGATGCGTGCGTTTGTTTGTGTTACAAACGCGTAAATGAATCAGATCAGTAAAAAACAAGGACAATATTGGATTCTGCTTGTCCGGAACATAACAGCCGACAAACATTACCATATTTTGATGCAATTCTAGTACTGTTTGAAATGACCCTAAAATAGTTTTTATACCAATGAAAAACACACAAAAGTCTATTCATGTAATGAAACGTTATCATGATCTGTGATTGGTTATGACTAGGTTACAGAAGTTATGAGCACACGAAAAATTGTTTGGTAACCTCGACCACCCAGACGCATATATAATTACATCTGGAATCACCTCTTTGTAATTACACTACCAATAGGTTGAGATAAAACAATCATTCTATTTTAATGCCTTATTTTTAGACCATGAAAGCATATTGTTTTTTTAATTTATCTTAAAAAACAGTAATCTTAAAAACACAAAAGATTTCAGGACATATTTTTCCGCTCAGCTAAAAAAAGTTTTAAATGCATTTTTCAACACAAATCGATGGCTGACAAAACCGATTATGATGTACATTAAATAATGCATCTTTTCGTGCTATACCATTTTTTCCGCCTGGCATTTCAAAATGGCCGCCAAAAACGCGTCAAATTTTAAACGTCCGATTTTAATGAAATTTGATGTTTAGGTACATTTTAATATCCTGAGTGGAACGCAATACTATCCATGCGGATTTTGGGTGACTTCTGTGTTGGCATCCCAACACATTATTTTTAATTGTTATTCATCCTATAAATTGGTTTAACTATTACTGCTAAAAACAGGCAATCATGTACTGGTTAATAAATGACTTACCTTTGGAATTGTTCTTCTTTTCTGCAGACAATAACTGATATTCGGTCGACATTTTAGCTGAAATTAAACGTTTCCATGGTTACTTTATTTAACACACTCTTCTTTAGGTCGTACCAATGTTTATTTAATCCGTTTAAAGATTCAACACCAGAAGTTGTACATACATTTCTTTGTAAAGTTTATACTTGTTAGATTGTAATAACGTTTTCCCATTATGCAAAAACCGATGAATAATGTAAATCTCTCTTTAAAGGTAATTTTCCCACACATATGGTGACTTATTTATACAATAAAATATAGGAAGAAATATTAAGAAAACTGATGGTAAATACTGGGTATCTTTATATTTTCTTGAATGTAAGTATAATTTTAAAGTTGTAGAAAATAAATTAAATACTTAGCCAAGTTTGTATGACTAATATTTCTTCGCTATTGTAAGGCTAGGGCTTCTCGGGGTCTATTACGGACATATACTGGTATAATGATGTCCGTCCGTTAAAGCGTGGCTTTGTTACTTGATAAATTTCTGATTTTCAATATGGGGTTATAGGACTTTATTCGCGAAAAGCTAGAATTTTTAGTTCTCGGATTACTTATATTTAAACCGCTTTTATCAAATTGTCTTTAAAAGTTTGGAGAATTGTTCATTTTAATGTGATTATGTCTCATCGGGGACTGGAAACATACTGGGATGGTTTCCCAGTGCTCGACCCACAGAGCAGCACAGCGCGTCCCCGGGTGGCGGATAGGGGAGACCCTCTCGTTGGGGGTTGTCAGGTCATAATACCCAAAGCCTTGCCGCGGACCATATTGGGTATCGTGTTTGGAGAATGCCACGCTCCTTGCACGATAAGGCCCCTTTTGTAGATTTCGAAAAAGAGTAGGTTCATTGTAGCTGCTACAAAAGACTAAATACTCCGACCCTTTCCAATACTCCGTATTTTTCCAGTGGCAGTCAAAATTTTATTTCCTGTCTCCCATCCGACCCCTTTTTCCATTGATTTATTATTTGTTAACTTGATCCCGTCCTGAATATAGCTGAAAAACTGCTCGCTGGACGTTGAGCAGACATCCAATCAATCAATCAATCTATTATTTGAACTTTTGATTCAGTCAATCAATCAATCTCATCGGGGTCGATGGAAATATGTATCCACGAAGTATATAGCTCTTGTCATTATCTGGAGTCGGGCGAATCAAGGCGCAGCTGTTTATCTACATACCTGTAACAAAGCTAGTTTTTTGTGTGCATTCATACAGATTCGAACACGTTTGCACTAAAATTGTACTGCCATTCGTTTTTAATTCCTATAGCAAACAAAATATGCATTGTTGGGCATAATGAAACATTATTTTAACCTAAACCTTTTTATTTTTCACGTAGCCTTTAAAAAGAATGTAATAAAGCTCCTGTTATTTAATTGTCCAATCACACTTGCAAACGTCAATCATAAATACCAAATTTATAATTAGTCGAAGGGTCAATATCGCGTATATCCACCGTTAACTTGAATGACTGATGCAACCCTGCGACGCATACTGCCGCTGAAGGGGTCATTGTCGACCTGGGTACTATATCAGCGTACCCAGGGTACTTAAAATTTGAGAAATGGTACCCAGGGTACTGTCGCTTAACATAAACGTACCCAGATCAATATTGTTGAATCAAATACATTAATTTTCAACAGTGTTCATAAACATGCACATAATCAAAACAAACGTAACTGTAAACTGTAACAAACCGCTATTCTTCTATTTATAATTGTGGACCAAATACGGGAAGGAAATGAACACAATCTCCCGATACTTATCACACCGGGTACGTTTATGTTAAGCGACAGTACCCTGGGTACCATTTCTCAAATTTTAAGTACCCTGGGTACGCTGATATAGTACCCAGGTCGACAATGACCCCTTCAGCCATACTGCCAGTAAGGCGTCTAATTTGTCATTCGTTGATCTTTATTTTTATATAGATAGAGATGAAATATCGAATTTTCCGAGTGACAGAAATCACGGTATATCACATGTGAAACTTATCGTTTATTTTCACTCTCTGGTTTTTTCCCGCCAAAATGTCACTACGGTTTTGTACTATACCGATATTCATCCGCTGCTCGTAAAATTAAGGATTAAGCATTACAATTTTACAAAAACAATTTTGATCTATATAATAAATATTATAATCAATTGGGCATCGTGAATATCCAAAATATGATCACTCGTGCCACATAAAGCATCAGATTAAACTCGTGCGCGGAACAAGTTCCGCCCACTCGTTTAATCAGATGCGTTATGCGACAATCGTGATCATATTTTGGATATTCACTCCGCCCAATTAATTATTCTATAAGTAATACCCCTTTATTGTTTTCTACAATTGTTCGCTGGCTTGAGTCTGCCCAGTAAAATGTTTGAAATGAAATTCTAACAATAAATGACTGTACCCAAGTTCTTCATATTTTGGCTTGCATCCAAGTATATTGTTTATTATACAATGATAATGAACAAAAAGTTCATGACACTGAGGGTCATATGGCAGTATATGGACCGGTTGGTGGCTCCAAAAATTAATATGGACCGAAGCGCATCTAAGGTCCATATATTTTTGGGGGCCACCAGCCGATCCATATACTACCATATGTCCCGAAGTGTCATGAACTATTTGTTATATTATAGTTTTGTAAGCTTCTATGCTCACTTATTTGCTCCATATGCACAACATGTACTGTCATGACTAAAATAGGTTATTTTTATTCTGAAAACTTATTTTGCATATCAGTTACTTGTCGTAAATAATCTTCACTAAGATTACTAATCACATATTTGGTTATATGCGTTTTTCGAACAGATGTGTAAATCCAATGTACATTTGATCCACAGCCACATATAATGTATGGACCGGTCCATATATTCCGGCCGGTCTATATACGATTATATTGGGGGTTGGGTTGTTTGTTTTTTGAGGTTTCCGTTGGGTTTGATGGTTGACAAGGGATGCTGGTTGAGCTGGTTGGGGGTTTAGGGTGTGGGGCTAGAGTGAAGTTTGTAGTTGGGGGTTTGGCGTGTAGTTGTGTTAGGGTCGGGGTTGAGTAGGGTTTAGAGTATTGTTCAACACAAAATTAATGTTTCAGGCAGAAGTCTGTAGTTTTGGTTATTAGAATTTATTCAAACTGTTTATACTTTTATGACAACATGGTTGTAAATAAAACTAAATACTGAACCATTGTCTCATACATGAATAAATAATAATATAGTAGAAATTTGTTTTTCACAATAGTCATAACTTTTGTTGTAAATATGCATGTAGTCCTATCTTGCTACATTGTGGTATATTTGATATGTGAACGGCATGATATTTTCTTTTCCAGCATTTGTAAGCGGGATTTTAATATGTTAAAAACATCCTATAATTTAGTATGTAGTGAGATCTTTTAAGTTCATTGATTGAATTGAATAAGTGAAACATTGGCTTGTTTTGTCTCGATAAACTTTATATTTTATATTTTTATTATCTTTTCAGAGATTTACAAAATGCATTGATGAAGATAAGGTTTCATACCCTTTGCAGTAAAAAGGGGGTTTCCGTAGTCCTAAAATTACTCCTATAACACGGCCATTTTATTGCAGGATATGCGCATGAATATAAAAAAGTCAAGGAAAAATATTGCGTAACTGATTTAAACTTTCTCTAAATTCGACTTGACGTTAAGCATCAATCAATATACTACTTGGTACAAACGGATGACAATGTTTGCGAAAAGGAAAAGAATTTATGCCTTTGAAAATAATGTTCATAAACATCATATATACTTATTTTCTAGGTAACGTCTACTACTCTTGACATAGTTTATTATGCGAAATTTGGAATAACGTACATTTACAATAATTGGTAGGATGTATAACTTTCTTTTTTCTAAATAATTTTATAGTTTTCTTCAAACATTTCTGGCGCACTAATTGTTTTCTTAGAATAAGTATGGGTTTAAAAAACTTGTTAAACGACTTAATGCATAAAAGCAGGACATTTAAAAAGGTATGAATGAACAAATGAATTAACTGTCAAGATACAGTGATGAATGTATTGGAACATCGAATGACCTTGAAAGATGTCGTTCGTAGATTTGAATGATACGAAACAGTCATTATGAAATGTCTTATACTTGCTCACTGAAAATGCGAATCGGAACTCATTCATCATACTATGGCGTTCTATATCTTATTCAAAAGACATTAGGTTTGGCCCGTTGTCATGAAAGGCATACCATAAAAAGTGCTAGGATTAGACATTTGCTAGAAACGAAATAATTTCCCGGATACAGATGAAACTAGTACCTAAGATAAACTCAGTTAATCCAGTGAGAAAGTTCATAAATAAGACTTCATGCGAGTTAAACAAAAATTAACCTTTTTGCAATTTACAGCTAGTTGCATTATTTAATCGTATTTTTATATAGATTAAAATTCTATTTAATATTGCCTTTACTGCTTGTTGCATTCTTTTACCCTGTTTTTTTAATAAGTTAAAATTTTGTTTAATATATTAACATAAGGAAGTGACTTTTTATTTGATGAGTAATTGGTCAGTGTACATTGATAGTGAAAATGTGAGTTTCTCATGTTTTCCATAGAAATGATCTTTACTGTAACTACTAATCTGTTATCTTTCAATGATATATTCAATATTTTAAAACACTAATCTTGTTGGATTTTGAGAAAGTGATATTGTTCTTCAAATGTCCGATGGCTCATGACATTGACTTTTCCAAATCCAGTTGGATAGGTTTACTTTGGCCCCCTTTTTTGGACCTACGTCGTTTAACATTTTACATAAATTGCAGTATCCAAAATCGAAATTTATATACCCATTCTTAGCGATGAACTTGTTTTTCTCTTGTAAGTATGAAATGTATCGATTTTCGTCTGAACCTAACTGTTTTAGAAACATTGCTAAGCTGTTTGGAGAATTGAAGTCAGAAGTAGAAATGTATGTACCGTTCGGAACATGATCTTTGATGTTCGGGGCACATCTTACGATTGGTACCATATCTACATTTAAGTAAATATCAAATAACTTTTCCGTAATGTAATCATTGCACAAACTGTTTTCGAATGCCAAATAAAATTTGTAGTCTTTTCCTAGATGTTGTCTGCATTCTAATCTATTTCCATTACATATAAAATTGCCACAAGCTCCAAATATATCCACATTTATAACTTTTTGCATTTCCTTTACGTAGTTCATACGTTTTGAGACTGTGTTACAATTACTAACCACCCAAGCTATATTTTTGGTTTTTTTTATAAAAATGTCGGAATAATTTATATTTTGTACAGTATCACGACGCACAATTACGTCGTATGGAGAAAATCCTTCTGAATCTTTACGATATGTCATTGTCCAATCAAATTTGTTCTGCCAATTCGGAGCATTGTAATTCTGAGCATGGTATGGTGACTCATAAGTAACAAAAACCCATATAGGTTTCATATTTTCTGGTGGGTTCGCTGGCAACGTGTTGTGATAAAATAATAAAATATCACTAACTTCATTTAATGATCTGTTAGTTGTAATAATGCAATTTTTGAACTCGCAGTTTTCTAAATTTGTCGTTCTTTGGTCCTTTGAGTAAAAATCTGGAGTATTGTACCAAGAGATCAAATAGGTTTTATTTAGTGTATTTTTTGACAAGACGGCATCGACTTCGATCAAAGACGACGTCATAAAAAGTATTTGAGTATTATTCTCTTTACTATTGTTGACCGTGATGGTTGCATCATTCCGTACTTTTGCAATGTTTCCATATATTACATGATAATCAAATGTTGTTAAACAAATAAAATAAATAATAACACCAAATGCGACTATTAGGATGCCGATATGTTTCCCAAATGCTGGTAAATGACACGAACCTGAAAAAAATAACAATGATATTGGTACCTATTTGTCACGGCTATTGTGTACAATATACAATTACTGACTTTGATATTGGTTCTATAAGGATTTCTGAACCGTAGAAAATGCTCAAGTCGCTAACCGAGGTGAATATTTATACTTGTGGATTGAAAATTACCTAGAGACCGCATATCAAAGTCAGTAACAGTTTTATTTTACGAAACAAAAACAGCAAATCCTCGCCAATCGATGCAAATGTTTTAGCAGCAGATGTGTGGATGGTCAGACAAACATGACCATATTTTGATGCAATTTTAGTGCTGTTGCGATTAGACATGGATTTTAATTAGTTGTTATAAAAATGAAAAACACAAAAATTCTATTCATGGGTATGAGTAGTGTATTGAAGTTATGAATACACGAGAAATTGTTTGGTGAAAACACAACCATTAACGGTAACGAAATTATTCTTGTGGTTTTTTTTTTAAATTTATCTTATGACTTACCTTTTAAATTGGTCTTCTTTTCTGCAGACTGATTTTTCGTCGACATTTTTAGCTGAAATTAAACGTTGCCACGGGTACATACTTTACATTATACAATCTACTTTGTGTCGTATCAATTTATTTTTAATCAGTTAAAATATTGAATACCAGAAGTAACATATGTATCATTTTTTGTAAAGTTTATACTTATTGAATTGTTACAACTATTCATAAAATCGATTTGTCATGTAAGTCTCCCATTAAAGGTTATTTTCTCACACATATGGTGACTAATTTTAACAATAATATATACACCTGGAAAAAGTTAAGTTCCCCCCAAAATTTTTGTTTTTCGTTTATTGTAAATAAGTTTAATTTTGATGATTTTGTTCAGTATTCATTCTAAAATGTATAATTAAAAGGATGGGGGCGTTCAGGTGTGAAATTTTAACCAAGCTCGCTTTCTTGTTCACGTGAAGCTTGCTCTCTTCATCGCGTCCAAAGTGCAACATATCGGTATTTCAATCCCGAATTTCTAATTGCCAAATCATTTAAAGTAATCATGGCAAGGAGGCGGATATCAAAAGCACAGAGATGGCAAATATTCGGCATGCTTTCCACTAGTATGTCTTAAAAGGCCATAGGATGTCATATTGGCTATCACTTAACAGTCATTAGTCGATTGGTAAGAAAACACGCTGCAACGCAAGATGTTAAGACCGTTGCCGATATGGTCGACCATCTGTAACAACCTAACGTAAAGATAGCAGCCTTGGTAGATTGGTTAGGCAAAATCCGTTTGCAGCAAGCCTCTGTCGCAAGCAATAATTGTTACCTGGTCGTAATCTGTCAGTTAGAACAGTACGAAAGAGTCATTAAACGCCCAATGCTTGATGAACGCCATCGCAGGGACAGATTGGCCTGGTTGGTACAGAGCAAGACTAAATTAGAACCTTAGAACCTGGCGACGAATGAACTGGTCAGTTGAGAGCCGATTTTTACTCCATATATCTGATGGGCGAAACCGTGTTTGGAGACATCAAAACGCCAAGAAACATTGTTCCTACAGTGTTTTGGTGGGGGCTCAATTATGGTGTAGGGCTGTATCTCACACGATTAAAAACTGGATATGGTAATAATCAATGGCAACATTAATAATGAAAAGTACACCCGGAACGTGCTTACACCTGTAGTTTTGACTCATTTGAAATCCACCCGTTAGTGTCAAGACCTGTTGTCATGGATGACAACGCTCGACCTCATCGTTCCAGGATCCCGTGTGGGACCCGGGACACAGGAGAATAGGCCCACGGCTTCCTCAGCCTGCAGTAAGGGTCTGCTAACAGAGGCAACACTTGCCGTGTGTTGCGACCCGTGACGATTACAGGACGGAATTTCAGTAGAGCTGGGTAAACGGTCCCGATCACTTACTGAACCCTTACTTTTTCTAGACGGGAAATCGAGTTAGCCCTGACTTCGATGAATCGGCATGTCACGTCTTGCCCTTTGTGAATCCTTATCATTTAAGCTACTCTTTTACATTATTTTCCTTCAAACTGTTCCATGAAATGCATTTACCATTTGATAGAAAGCTTCCTTACAGGATTTGCAAAGAAGGCGGTGGCTGAAGGGCAAAGCTTCCTCAGCTTTATGGAGGCGACATGTTTGCCGTGTGTTGCACCCGTGATGGTGGAGGAAGGGATCCTGGTGGTTGAGAGATCACTCTCTGCTGCATCCATTAGTGCGAGTCAGCGGGTTTCGATTTTCAATACACCACTTTGGCCCTGACTTCAACTAGACGGGAGACCGGATGGACCCGGTTCCGTCAATCGGCTGGTCACGCCGAGCCCTTAACAAGCTTGTTCTCATTTTTTATTACTTGATTATGTCTTGTAAATCTTACTAACAAAATTGTTCAGTAACAGACTGTTAAGAAGGCGGTGGCTCATGGGTCAATCAAGTAGACCGAGTTTCGAACGGTTGTATCGCCAGGTAACCCCGGGCACGAAGCATGTGTTTATTGAGAAATTCGTTTGTTTGAGTATACCACCCTTGGAACAGCTGATGCTTTCTGCTGGTGATCCGCAGACACCAAGCATCGCCCCTGTTGACACGCCGTGGCGGGTGGGTGACAAGGGTGGTGAACCACATTCTTTCATCATGGCTTCAGAAATACAAATAAAAAATGGTACCAAAAAAAATATAAATGACTTTCCTCTTGAAGAATTGGTTGTTGAAGAAAATTGGCCTAAATTTATTGTTTTATCTAGCAAAGACCCAACTTAACATTTGGCAAAAGTATCTCCTTTCATCATAGAAAAGTTATTAAAGGTTGTGCAGGAGACGTTATTGTATGTAATAGAAATCACCAGTCTTCAAATTTACTTAAACTGTCAAAAATTGTAGATTTAGAAATATCTAGCTCACCACACAGAACTCTAAACATGAATCAAGGGATTATTCGTTACCGAGGCGAAGACCTCTCGGAATCATCAGACGACGAAATCCGTTTAGCACTAGAGCCTCAGGGCGTTACAAAAGTAAAAAGATTTACCTTTCTATTGAATTTCAATACACCCACTGTCCCCGAATCCATCAGGATTGGTCTCTACAAAGCTAAAGTCAGCGCATACATTTCCAACCCTGTGCGCTGCTTTAAGTGTCAAAAGTTCGACCACGGAAAGGGACAGTGCAGAGGTCACCGGATTTGTTTTAAGTGTGCAGAAGAAGGACATGAGGGCTTCACCTGCACTAAAACTCAAAAGTGTGCTAATTGTGGTGAAGCCCACATGTCCTCATCCAAGGACTGTCAGCACTTTTAAAAGGAAAAAGAAATTCAAAAAATAAAAACTGAAATGAACATCTCTTACCTGAGGCTCGTCGTCTGTATAATAAAACGAATAATCCCTCGTCTCCTGCATCAACGTCGTACGCCACTGTACCAAAACGTGTTCTCACTTCAGTTGAAACGCAGACAATCATCACCTGGCCTATTGACAAACAGGAACCTTTAACAGTTAAAATCATTAAATCTTCACGAAAATCTTCATCTTCTCAAACTGCTACGTCTTCAGCACCCTCTCAATCCTCAACCAATTCTTCAAGCAGCCCCAAAAAAAATTCAAAAAAAACCAACTCCAATTTAAATTATTCTAACTCAAATCAAAAAGGATATCGTACTCCAAAACTGCTGCGGGATCCCATTAAGGTCCACAACAGGTTTGGACGTCTAGATCATCTAGACACTATTTTTGGCGATCCCATGGGTACACTACCCCCAGAAACTGGATCTAAAATAGATTCCGCAGCAGAAACCGGCGGAAAAGCCCCATAAAAAACTGTCAACTATTCCCCTATTCGCAGACCATAATGGGTACAATAATACAATGGAATTGTCGAGGTCTCAAGGTTAATTTTCTTGAAATTACATAATTAGTTCAAGCCTTTCTTCATGTTGCCTTTTGCCTCCAAGAATCCCACCTTAAACGAACTGATAACATATCTTTAAAAAACTACTCTTTATACAGCACATATGTAGACGAGAATGATAGAGCTGCTGGCGGCTCTGCCATTCTTGTAAAGATCAAGTTCTACATAGCCCTGTAGATCTCAACACCGATTTTCATGCGGTTGCTGTTAGAATATCTTTAGACAAAACAATTACTTTATGCTCTGTGTATATCCCTCCGAATTCTTCATTAAATTTACATCAGTTGAAACATCTTACTGATCAGCTTCCGGCCCCTTATATATTACTTGGGGACTTCAACGGACACAACCCTTATGGGGCAGTAACACAATAAACGATAAAGGTAAAATTATTGAAGGCTTAATAAATCAGGAAGATCTGTGTATTTTTAATGATGGAACCAATACATATTTACATCCTGGGAATGGATCATATTCGGCTATTGATCTTACAATAGCAGATCCTTCTCTGTTGCCCGATTTCTCATGGAAAGTCCTTGACGATCTCTGCGGCAGTGATCACTTTCCCATTATCTTGGAATCTTTACACTCTTTAAACACATAACGAGTCGCTCGGTATAAATTTGGCAAGGCCAATTGGCCTCTATTTGAACAACTCTGTATAAAGCTACTTCACTCGGATGTCTTTGAAGCTATTTCTGATCCAATTTTAAAATTCAATGAAACACTTATTTCAATTCCTGATGAAACAATTCCTAAGACCTCGACAAATCCAAAACATCCTAGTAAACCATGGTTCGATGACAGCTGTGAGGACGCTATAAAAGACCGGAAAAAAGCCGAACGACGCTTTAATAAACACCCAACTCAAAATAATCTTAACCAATTCTGAATTTTTCAAGACAAAGCTTGCAGGGTAACGAAACAAAGACGACGCACCTCTTGGCGTAACTGTTTCTAAACTAAATAACCATACCCCTATGAATAAAATTTAGAACATGATTCGTAAAATTAAAGGTAAAAACAGTAAAGCAAATGTCCATCATTTAACGGATGGACAAGACTTGTTAACATCAGAGTCAGATATATCTAACAAATTGGCCGAAACGTTTGCAAAACACTCGTCAGCTGAAAATTATCATCCCGATTTTTAGCGTATCAAAACTCAAAAAGAAAAATCAAAACTAAATTTCCAGTCAAAAAATCTAGAAGATTACAATTCACCTTTTTCTTTGGAAGAGCTAAAAACTTCTTTGAACAAATCTCACGATACAACATGTGGTCTAGATGACATCCATTATCAATTTCTCAAACATCTGCCACAATCATCTCTCCAATGCCTTCTGAATCTTCTTAACAACATTTTGGGAAACTGGCGACTTACCATCAATTTGGAAAATAGCCACTGTGGTGCCTATTCCAAAGCCAGGAAAAGATCACTCGGAAGCGTCCAACTATCGGCCTATAGCCCTCACAAGCTGTCTTTGTAAAACCATGGAAAGGATGATCAATGATCGCCTTGTCTGGTTTTTAGAATCAAACCACCTTCTATCCAATATCCAATGTGGATTCAGACAAGGGCGAAGTACCTTAGATCATCTGGTGCGTTTTGAAACCTACATAGGAAACGCATTTGCCAAAAATTAACATGTTGTGTCGATTTTTTTCGATCTAGAAAAAGCTTACGACACAACAAGGAGATATGGCAATTTAAAGGATCTTTTTGATATGGGGTTGAAAGGTAAACTTCCTACCTTCATTTCAAATTTTTTGTCTGATAGGGAATTTAAGTTCAGGTAAATTCAACTTTGTCTGACCTTTTTGAACAAGAAATGGGTGTTTCCCAAGGTAGCATCCTTTCTGTTACTTTATTCAGTATAAAAATTAATAGTCTTGCTCAAGTCTTGAAAGAAAATATCGATGGTTCTCTATATGTTGACGACTTCATCATATGTTATAGAGGAAAACATGAATAATATTGAACGTCAACTACAGTTATGTTTAAACAGAATAGAGAAATGGGCAATTGAGAATGGTTTTAAGTTCTCCACTGCCAAAACTGCTAACATGCATTTTTGTAACAAAAGGAAAATGCATCCAGACCCCGAACTTACATTATATAACAATCCTATAAAAATAGTGAAAGAAACTACTTTTCTTGGTTTAATATTCGATTCAAAGCTCACCTTTCTTCCCCATATCAAAATGTTAAAAAATAAATGCCTAAAAGTCGTAGCCAACACCGACTGGGGTGCTGAGTGTGAAGTTTTACTTAATCTATATAGATCGCTGGTACGATCTAAATTGGATTACGGTTGCTTTATTCATGGTTCTGCTCGCAAGTCTTATGTCAAAATCCTTTATACTATACACCATCAAGGATTGCGACTATGCCTTGCAGCTTTCAGAATCACACCTGTTGAGAAGAAGCATATGTAGGAGCAGGTGAGCCTTCTTTGTATCAAGGAAGAATAAAGCTCGCTTTGCAATATGCAACCAAATTAAAGGCATATCCTGGCAACCCCGCCCATGACTGTGTTTTCAAACCTCTTTATCTAAACATTTTCGAAAAACATGCAAACACAATTCAACCTTTTGGCCTCCGAATTAAATCTCATTTGGAAAATCCCGGTATAAATTTAGATGAAATTGCTGCAATCGCAATTCTGCATGTGCAGAAATTAAATCTTGTTACCCTGACTATGGTACTATTTACACAGACGGGTCAAAAGACGGTGATAAAGTCACATTGGCCGCTGTCTTCGGAGAGCGTGTTGAAACTCGCCGCCTTCCGTCTGCCTCATCTGTATTTACAGCAGAGGCGCAAGCTATTCTTCTTGCGATGAAAATAGTGGCTTCGTCAGACGAATGCAAATTTATTGTATGCTCTGATTCCCTGTCTTGGCTACTGGCTATTGAAAATGTCAAAATTAAAAATTCTTAAATTATAAGAATTATTCAAATTTACAAACCTTTTATTGCTTTAGGAAAAGAGGTTATCTTCTTCTGGATTCCCAGTCATGTCGGAATCCATGGAAACACAGTCGTGGATCAGGAGGCTAAAAATGCCCTAAAGGATACTATCATTAACTGTAATATTCCTTTTACCGATTTTAAACCGTTGATTTTTAAATATATTTCTAATTTGTGGCAGAGTCATAATAAACTTCATGAGATCCAGCCACTACTGCACACAAGTAATTTTAAAAGTTTTAGAGATCAATATGGTAGGCGATGACAAGCTCTGGAACCTACGTCACAGAACTTGCAACATTTAGAAGCTTAATTACACCGGGAATGGCGACAGATAACCCTTCAACAAATTAGACCCCATACTGGTTTCATGGTTTTAGCAGACATTCATGCTAACTGTGGATATACCCGATATTGACCCTTCGACGTCTTATCATTTTGATGTTTATGATTGAGGTTTTCAAGTGTGATTGGACAATTAAATAACAGGAGCTTTCAGTGACTATAACGACGAGAAAGAGCAAAGACCGTTCATATTTTGATGAAATGATATTAAATAAAATAATGGGTTTTTTTGGTAAAACAATGTATGATTGTGCCCAACAATGCAAATGTTTGTTTGCTACACAAATTAAAAACAAATGGCAGTCCAATATTAGTCCAACGGTGTTCTTATATATATATATGACTTAAAAAAACCTTAGGGGTGCTTAACTTTTTCCCAGGTATATATATGCAATTTAAGTGAGTTGTCGAAAAATATATATTGCATTTTGTAAAAGGCTCTTTAGCAACTTTAAGACCTAGGTTTAAAATTCCAATAAATAATGGAAATTATTTTCTTTTATTTTGTTTACATATACACTTGGCCATAAGGTAGGGACCACCAGGATTTTAACGGAGGGAGGTGATTTTTAAAACCAAAATTTTTACCAGATTTTGCTTCAAATAAATAAAAAAAAATCATTGTTTCTGGTTCTTTGTACATATGTTATCAACAAAAGCAAAGCTTTTGTAGTGTCTATTGTTAAAATTTTTAAATCGCTCGATTCACAATACAATAAAAATAGAGATTTAAAAAACACTACCCTCAGCTTTGAAAACCCAAGTTTGGCGCCTTTTTTTCATTTCATCATTTGCATGTGCATAACAGATAAAATTTATCCTGTTTTGAAATCATTTCAATATGGTACGTCAAAAACTAGCAGATGCAGAGAGATGGCAAGCTGCTGGTATGATAAGGGCTGGAATGACACAGCGGCAGGTTTCCTGATAGGTTCAATGTTAGCCATTCTGTCATCAGTAGGCTAATGAGACGATATAATGAAACTGGTATTGTTTGGGAAATGTCAAGATCAGGACCACTGAAGAAGACAACAGAGAAAGAGAGAGAGAAGATAGACTACTTGGAAGACTTGCTAGACAACAACCTTTTAATACTGCAAACAGGTTGCGTAGTCTATGAATGTCCTTGTTAGAGTCACTAGACGGACAGTACACAGGATGCTAACCTGCGGAAGACTTCGAGCACGGAGACCAATAAAGCGACTAGCACTTTCACAAAGACAAAGGGATGCCCGGCTGCAGTGGGCGCATGACCATATCGGGTGGAATTTGAATCAAATAGCCTTGTCCGATTGCACGTGGATATTATGGTTAGTTATTATCTTTTAAAGATTTTTCAACATGGTAAGACAAAAATTAAGTTTCGCCGAACGCTGGCAAGCAATTGGAATGAAAAATGCTGGAATGAGTAACCGCCAAATAGCAGCCAATTTTGGGGTGAACAACTCTGTTATTAGCAGACTTGTTGCGAGGCATAGACAGACAGGGTCAATCGAGGACCGCCCAAGATCTGGAGGACCCCGTAAAACAACCCCTAGAGAGGACCACTTCCTTGCTCGTCAAGAAGAATTGCACCCTTTTTCAACAGCAGGCCAGTTACGAGGAATATGGCCTACTGGTGGTCAAATCAGTGACAGAACAGTTATTCATTCGGTGGCTTCACAGATCTCGTTTACGTGCCCGCAGGCCTTTGAAACGACCAGAACTGACAAGAAGGCACCGCTAAGCATGAATGGAGTTTACAAGACATCATCGTCACTGGAATCTAAGAAGCTGGAGACGTATTCCTTGGTCAGATGAAAGCCGCTATCGGTGGAAGCCTTTTGACGGTCGGATACGTGTTTGGCAGCAAAGGAATACAGCTTCGGATAGAAACCATATTGTAGGAACAACTGCATTCGGTGGTGGCGGCGTTACCGTATGGGGATGCTTTTCACATGACTGCAAGCTCCCTTTACAGATTCTCAACGGTACATTGAATGGTCTGAAATACCGCGATGACATCTTGGATGGTCATGTTAGGCCACATTTTGACAACCATGCTCTTGCAGAGAGATCAATGTTTCAAGATGACAACGCTCGAGCCCATCGAGCCCGTGTTGTGAGGGAATTTATTGAAACAGAAGCCGTTGACACACTTTCATGGCCAGCCATGTCACCGGACATGAATCCGATTGAGCATGTGTGGGACTTTATCGGCGAAAAGTCAATCAACGGAACCCAAGATGCCAAAATGTTCGAGAATTAGAAGTCGCTCTTGTGGAAGAATGGCAGAGATTTCCACAGTACAGACTTAGGCGTTTGAATGCTGGAATGAGGCGGCGTGTTGAACATTTACACCGGAAGCGTGGAGGTTATACCCGATATTGATGGAAAATACGCCAAACGACAGTCCATTTATTACTCTTTCGCCTCAGGACGTGTTGAATGACTAATTTTGTAAACAATGAAAAATTTTGTGTCAAACTAAAACTTAAAATCACCTATTGTTTTGTTGTTTTTTGGCCTATTTTTTGTGATCATTTTTAGACCACTAGAATTTAATTTTACAATTTGAGGATTTAAATAAAGAATTTTACAGGTTCAAATTTCCTAATGATATACATGTATACATTTTCATACAAATTAAACATTTTCTCATTTGTTTATGTTATTGAAAAAACATTAGATCCGGAAAAGTAGGTGATGCTTAACTTATGGCAGACTGTATATATTATGTTGGTATGAAGCCGATCGCTTTTGGGGGATATCTGTCAAATTTCAAGGTCACAGTCCACGAAAAGCGTTAGAAATTTTTATTAAAGCGGGGGTATCAGTGATCGCTAGATCAACTTTGTCTAGTTTTAAACTTTTCTTCTTGGCAAGATTCACAATAAAATTAAATATAGAAGCTTTCGTAGATAAAGAAGTGTAGTCATGACTATTGCATCACACAGGAAATTATGTTTAAGACAGTCCTCATATTTCGCTAAATACTTCGATATTTTATATTTTCTTCAAAGTAAGTATAAGTTTGATATGTAGAAAAAAATATTGTGTAACTGTTGTCATGCTAAGGCTTTTTTGTGTCTATGACGGACATTATGTTTGTTTGTTTATTTGTTTGTTTGATGGTGTTTAACGCCAATTTCAGCAATTTTTTAGCTATATCATGGCATCCAGTTTTTATTGGGGGAGGAAGCCGGAGTACCCGGAGAAAACCCCCGACCTGGGGTAGGAAAACTGGCAATCCTTGTCAATTAAGATTGGAGTCGAGTACACCCTGCCTGCATTGAGAATCGAACCCGCAATCGCAGTGTTGACAGACCAGTGATCAATAGTAGACGAACTTCCTTGACCACTCGGCCACTGAGGCCCCCGACGGACATATTAAGGTATACAAATGTCCTTCCGTCGACATGTTTATTTGTTACTTCAGAACACATTCCCAGATTGTCACGGTACCTTTTGGTGACTTTCTAATTGTACCTACGGGTTATGGGACTTTGTTCGCAAAAAGAGGGGATTTTTAGTTTTCAGACTTAAAATCGCTTTCATCAATTTTCTTAAAATTTGGAGAATTGTTTATTTTGATGTGATGATGTCTCATCGTTGCGAAGTATATAGCTCTTGTCCTTGTCTACAGACGGATGAATCATGCGCTAATGGTGCAGCCGTTTATTTTTGTAAGGTAAGCTAAGTATATAGCTCTTGTCCTTGTCTACAGACGGATGAATCATGCGCTAATGGTGCAGCCGTTTATTTTTGTAAGGTAAGCTAAGTATATAGCTCTTGTCCTTGTCTACAGACGGATGAATCATGCGCTAATGGTGCAGCCGTTTATTTTTGTAAGGTAAGCTAAGTATATAGCTCGTGTCCTTGTCTACAGACGGATGAATCATGCGCTAATGGTGCAGCCGTTTATTTTTGTAAGGTAAGCTAAGTATATAGCTCTTGTCCTTGTCTACAGACGGATGAATCATGCGCTAATGGTGCAGCCGTTTATTTTTGTAAGGTAAGCTAAGTATATAACTCTTGTCCTTGTCTACAGACGGATGAATCATGAGCTAATGGTGCAGCCGTTTATTTTTGTAAGGTAAGTTAAGTATATAGCACTTGTCCTTGTCTACAGACGGATGAATCATGCGCTAATGGTGCAGCCGTTTATTTTTGTAAGGTAAGCTAAGTATATAGCTCTTTTCCTTGTCTACAGACGGATGAATCATGCGCTAATGGTGCAGCCGTTTATTTTTGTAAGGTAAGCTAAGTATATAGCTCTTGTCCTTGTCTACAGACGGATGAATCATGCGCTAATGGTGCAGCCGTTTATTTTTGTAAGGTAAGCTAAGTATATAGCTCTTGTCCTTGTCTACAGACGGATGAATCATGCGCTAATGGTGCAGCCGTTTATTTTTGTAAGGTAAGCTAAGTATATAGCTCTTGTCCTTGTCTACAGACGGATGAATCATGCGCTAATGGTGCAGCCGTTTATTTTTGTAAGGTAAGCTAGGTATATAGCTCTTGTCCTTGTCTACAGACGGATGAATCATGCGCTAATGGTGCAGCCGTTTATTTTTGTAAGGTAAGCTAAGTATATAGCTCTTGTCCTTGTCTACAGACGGATGAATCATGCGCTAATGGTGCAGCCGTTTATTTTTGTAAGGTAAGCTAAGTATATAGCTCTTGTCCTTGTCTACAGACGGATGAATCATGCGCTAATGGTGCAGCCGTTTATTTTTGTAAGGTAAGCTAAGCTAAATGTTGGGGTTATAGCTTGATGGTTAACGATTGATGTTTGAAGGCCGATAAACAAAATACAGAAACAGCTTATTTATTTAATAAAACAAAACAGAATGAAACAATAAAAAACGCAAAACCTTTATTAGTAGTGACAAACTTAATGAAAGTTGCTCAACACAATTTATAACATAGAACTATGAGGCACATTTAATATTCTGTAAGAAAACTATCCCAAGTGTAACGGAATCAAATTTTTTTTAAATGAATTATTCGTACCAGTTTGACATCAGAATTGCAGCTTACATGATGTAAGAATGGTCAGAATGGTTAAATGACAAGTTGACGTTTCATGTTTATAAATGAAGAATTAAAAAAACACATCGTTTTTAAAGAAATTTTTGGGCGTGACAGTCATTGTCACGCCCAGAAATTTCTTTTAAAATGATGTGCAATGAAAATATCAAAATCGGGTACAAAATTACAAAGCCCTGATTAACATAAGTCACAAGCATGGCAAGCAACAAACTCTGAAAACATACAACTAAGCAAAACGAAGTCCTCAGTAACAAAGGGATGATATTAAATGTTCAGAAAGGCAGCCAAAGCCTATGGAAGCGTATATTAGTCACGAATTGTTGAGTTAGTTTGTCATTTTATTGGCATTCAAGAAGTCGGAATGTTGAGTTAAAAAATAAATCTTGCTAAACATAAATATGTTTACTTGTTGAGTTATTTTGTCATTATGTAGATATGAAACAATTCGGAATGTTGAGTTATAACAAATCTTGTTTACATAAATATGTTGAGTTATAACAAATCTTGTTTACATAAATATGTTTACTTGCTGTTTAATGTGTCAACATTTTGTGTGTTGTGTGTTACATTGTCATTATGTAGACATAAAACAAGTCAGAATGTTGTTTTGTAACAAATCTTGTTTACATAAATATGTTTACTTGTTGAGTTAATGAGTCATTGTGTAGACATAAAACAAGTCGTAAAGTTGAGTTGCAACAAATATTGTTTACATATTAAATTATGCTTACTTGTTGAGTTATTTTGTCATTATGTAGTCTCGAAACAGTTCAGTGTGAAACATAATTATGTCAACATGAAACAAGTCAGAATAAAACTAGTAGACGGAAAGTTGAGTTATTACTAATATTGTTTACATAAATATGTTTTCTTGTTGAGTTATTTTGTCATAATGTCAACATGAAACAAGTCAGATTAAAACAAGTCGGAAAGTTGAGTTATAACTAATATTATTAAATGCAGAGATATGTCAAATCGTGTTAACATGTAAGAAGTATACCTTGTTATGTTTATTGATACAAGACAAACTTACTTCTGGCAAGTAAGAAAGGTGAGAAACGACTCAACATATTCTCTAAATTATCTTGGAAAAAGTACAGAAAGAACAAGTGAACAAGATGAACATAATCTTTTTGGTCACTTAGAGAACGCAAACTTATTCATTAAACACTTATGAAAACAATGTCAAGTTAACTTGTTTGAAGTAAGAATGTTGACAAAAGAACTCAACAAGTAAACAAATTAATGTTAACAAGATTTGTTATAACTAAAACATTCCGACTTGTTTCATGTCTACATAATGACAAACTAACTCAACAATTCGTGACTAATATACGCTTCCATAAAAATACGGTTAATTTTTCTTAAGAAATATTATAACTTTATTATCTGACAAGTTTACTTAAATATATGACAAGTAGACTTAATTAAGTGACAAGTCGACTTATTTCACAAAATATGTTGACTTAATTATGTGACAAGTAAGGGCAGATATATGCCACCATAGCTTTGGGTCGTAGAAATGAATGTTTTAATCCGTTTAAATATTCAACACCAGAAGTAATACATACATTTTTATGTAAAGATTATAATTGTTAGATTGTAATTACTTTCTTTTTATGCAGAAATCTATGAGTAATGTAAATCTTTGAAAGTAATTTCCTATACAAATGATGATTAATTTATACGAATTTAAAGTGATAGTATACACAATATTAGGGTGTAATACGACTCTTTGAGACTGAAGCTATATGTTTCTACTACACCACACTCTGATGTCTAGATACTAAAATTAAAAACTACTTATTTTTTCTAAATTAAATTGTGCCCTTTTTAAATATTTGAACCTCAAAGGGGCTACAAATGCATTCTACACTATAATTCCATTTTCATTTAAAAAACGAATTTTGCGCCAGTGAAACTAAAAAGAACCGTTAATGAATGTTATTAATTAACGATTGAATTTAATCAACAGAATGTAACGAATGTGATCGAAGGGATTATTTTTATTTGTTACTTTATTTAGCAACAATCTAATTAGAATTATATCTTCACTTGGCTCCCCCCTTTTTGCTATTTTCGTCGCCAAGTGAAGATATAATTTTAATTAGATTGATTTAGCAAATTTTATATTATTATTATTATTTCGACATTTAGTTATTTGAATACCTTTAAAATAAAATGTACCGCGCTAAAACGACCCTTTGTGCATAACACGATGGCAAATCACACGCACCTTCTGAAAAAAAAATGTGAGCACTTGTAACATATGCGAACACACCGAAAATTATCACGCATTACTAAACCGCAACAGAAATAATGCTCGACTTTGAATTGATTTCTCTTAGTCGAAAAATTGAATACTTCAGAAATCTATGGAATGTTTTACATCGAAATTTAAATTGGGACATTTTTTATGCAGCACTTTTGAATACACCCCTTGTTTTTTATGTTAATTGACTAAAACTGATGTAGTAAACCTCAGTTTTTCTTGAAACTTGGTAAAGTTGACTTTAAAATGTAAAAGATAGTAAACGAAGAAGTTTGTCAGTCGATGCGCTAAATCTTTAATTTGCATGACAACCGAATAAACTTGGGAAGACAAGTTTGGTAACTTTTGTTTAACAGAGGGCTCCGATTCTAGTGCTATAGTTTCACCAAAAATCGTACTGTATAAGTAACAACACTATAAAATAATCAAGTTCACCTTTTCAGACGGTGTTGCCTATATTAAACGTTGAAAATGTGCTTGAACATGCTTTGCTAAAAAAAATTACACATAATACACATTTGGCTCAAAAATATGAATGTCATGGCTTATGCACGACCTTAAGGATTTTTCCAAATCGATTATCCTCCGTGCACTTCAGAGTAATATAAGTACATGTATATTTTATACAACGGATGGAAATAAAAAGATAGAAAATTTTCCGTTGCATTGATTTTATATAACAATTATCATCTGCGTGGTCAACTGACTTTGGAATTTAATCAAATATCCCGCGCCCAGTTTAATAAAACATCTCAAATTTGAGGATTTCCTCAACTCATGTTCAACTTAAATATTAACCAATCAGATTGCTGGAAAATTCAAATTTGAGGAAAAAGTCAAGGATTTGGAGAAAATCTCAATTTGAGAAGGTTTATGAAACTGACGCCTGAAAACGTAGAAGAATAGATTTTGATCAAGAATTTTATAAATGCAGTGTACATCTAAACTAAAGACTTTGGAAGAAAAAGAACGTGGAATTCACGCTAAATGCAGTTGTAAAGCACGTAACAGCCGTTTTATCTGATTTCAGTCTGATGATGATACATTAGAATACAACTAGTCAGACTATCAAGATGAAGAAGTCACATCTCCAGTACTTGATGATCAATAATAAAATATTTTAATTACTTGTATGGATTGTATGTTGTTTTACTAATATTCAGAAAATTATTTCACTGACATTACCAACCAAGTACCAGAAATATGAAAGTAATAAACAAAGCACATATTTGCTATGAATCCATAGACTATTTATTGGTACCACTACCAGGCAAACATTGCATCAAATACATGTATGTATATACCAATATGATTGTTAGCTACCCTACAAAAATAAACAAATCGGATTTATTGTTTGAGGAATGTGATTTAATGCCACTTTCAACAATTGTAAGGTATATTGTCACATCCAGTTTTTATTCTTGTAGAAATCCGGAGTACCTGGTTGGAACCCAGACCTTCGGTGGAAAATAAGCAATCCTTGTCAATCAGGTTAAGCACACCAAGCCCATAGTGAGACACAAAACCTTCAACGTCACTGTTAACTGGTGTTTAACGTCAGCTTATATCGCAAGCAAATAAATTTTGTCGCCACATTAAAGAAAATGTCAATTAATGTATACTTTCATGACCGCTGGAGGTCAGAACTCTAAACGTGTTTACAGCAGTGTTTAACTTTTAATAAACGATTTGGTGAAGGTCAGAACTCTAAACATGTTTACAGCACTGTTTAACTTTTAATAAACGGTTTGGTGAAGGTCAGAACTCTAAAAATTTTTACAGCAATGTTTAACCTTTCATGAATGGTGTGCTGCAGGTCAGAAGTCTAAACATTGTTACAGCACTGTTTAACATTTCATGAATGGTGTGCTGCAGGCCAGAACTCTAAACATTGTTACAGCACTGTTTAACATTTCATGAATGGTGTGCTGGAAGTCAGAACTCTAAACATTGTTACAGCACTGTTTAACCTTTCATGAATGGTGTGCTGCAGGCCAGAACTCTAAACATTGTTACAGCACTGTTTAACCTTTCATGAATGGTGTGCTGGAAGTCAGAACTCTAACATTGTTACAGCACTGTTTAACATTTCATGAATGGTGTGCTGGAAGTCAGAACTCTAAACATTGTTACAGCACTGTTTAACCTTTCATGAATGGTGTGCTGCAGGCCAGAACTCTAAACATTGTTACAGCACTGTTTAACCTTTCATGAATGGTGTGCTGGAAGTCAGAACTCTAAACATTGTTACAGCACTGTTTAACCTTTCATGAATGGTGTGCTGCAGGCCAGAACTCTAACATTGTTACAGCACTGTTTAACCTTTCATGAATGGTGTGCTGGAAGTCAGAACTCTAAACATTGTTACAGCAATGTTTAACCATTCATGAATGGTGTGCTGCAGGTCAGAACTCTAACATTGTTACAGCACTGTTTAACCTTTCATGAATGGTGTGCTGGAAGTCAGAACTCTAAACATTGTTACAGCACTGTTTAACCTTTCATGAATGGTGTGCTGGAAGTCAGAACTCTAAACATTGTTACAGCACTGTTTAACCTTTCATGAATGGTGTGCTGCAGGCCAGAATCTAAACATTGTAACAGCACTGTTTAACCTTTCATGAATGGTGTGCTGCAGGTCAGAACTCTAAACATTGTTACAGCACTGTTTAACCTTTCAAGAATGGTGTGCTGGAAGTCAGAACTCAAAACATTGTTACAGCACTGTTTAACATTTCCATTCAAAGAAGTCTACTTCCAATAACTAAAAAAAATGTTTTATCAGAGAACAATTTTATTATCAGTGATAAAACAGCAGTACGGAAGCTTATTCGGGTCACTTGTAAAATATTTTTATTGCGTATTAAAGCAAAAGTTAGCGGATGAAACCTCAATAATTATTGCGATTCAACAGAAAAATATTGTGATTAAATGTAATAGCAATAATTTTTGCGTTTTTAACCCAAATTTATTCCATTTAATCGCAATACACCTTGCATTTAATCGCAAATTATTGCGTTTAATCGTAATAATTATTGCGTTTATTTTTTTTTTCAAACAAAGTGGCCCACATGAACTGTGCAAAACTTTTAATACTTTTTTGTAACTACTGAAAATGACATTGGAAAGGGTGTTGTTGTTTAAAAAATATACACATCCTAACATTAATACCTGGACATACAACAGTTATCACACCTTTCGACTTTATACACACTCACTGTGACACTGTCAATAAACTGGTAAAAGGATAAATGTAAAAGGGCAACTACAGTTGATAAAATATCTGAAAAGATCGTATATGCAGATGCACCAGTCTTAAACAACCGCATAACCACACTATAGTTAACATTACCATCAATAATATTGTATTTCATTTTGGGCTTAAAGAAGCACAAGTTGTTCCACTTAACATAAAAGAATGACCCTCTTGACAAAGCAAACTACAGATCAGTCAGCATACTACTAACAATATCTAAGGTTGAAATGGTTATACATGTACATGTATCCGAAAAACTCTCAGACCTTTTTGAAAATCTATTTCACCTCAATTTATGGGGTTTCAGGAATGGTGATAAAAAAAAAACTGAGCATGCTCCTTGAAGATTAGAAATCTGCATTGGACAGTAACAAATATGCGGCTGTTATACCTTTCAAAGGCAACCGACTGCCTGCCACATGATATTCTTCTTGGCACATGACCTTTCTCAAAAGTCAGTAAAATTACTCCAAAATTACCAATCTGGCCGTAAGCAACAGATTAGACTTCCTGGAGCTTTGAGCAATTAGGCTGACATCCATAAAGGTGTTCATCAGGGGTAAATTCTTTTATCCTTGTTATTTAACATTTGTATTGATGATATTTTGTACTTTATTGAACATGGTGTACTATATAATTATGCAGACGATATCACACTGTCATATTCTGGTGATAATTTTGATAATTTGGTTACAATACTGTTTACTGAGAGCACAACATTAATAAACTGTTTTAAACAAAATTATATGCAGGCAAATCCAGACAAATTTCAGGCAATTGAAGTTGACACTAAAACTTACAACAAAAGACTATTTTCAATATTTAGTTTGCAACGTTTTCTTATGATGAAGTTGTAAAATTTTTAGGTATTAGATCATTCATATTGAACATTTAATATTTCATGTTTACATGGTATATTGTTTTATTTTACTTTTAAATACAATAATTTTAATCTCCATTGGTAAAACGTTCCATTTCATTACTATATTATTTAATCTATTGGGATAATTTTTCATTTTAATGGAATTGTTTTTTCTCATTTGGTAAAGTATTATGTCTATATTCTATATTCATCATTTATTTGCAAGAAGAGTGTCGCCTTTTCCCTTTACTATTCATCATCCTATAATCCACTAATGTGCACAACGTATAGCTTGGGGTTATTTATAGACTAAATAGCAATCCTTTAATGAAACATTTATGCTAAGCAAAAATCACTACTTTAAAAGAAACGATATATGAATCTCATAAAGTTTGGACGAACTAATGTTATCAAAACCATGTCATATTAAAAGAAAAAATATGTATACTGTTTAATAACTAGTTTTATGTCACATCAGGAAATGCTTATTCCTTAACATCTTTGGTTCCGACTTGTGTCATAATTAAATTGATGAAGTCATTTATATCGATTATTATTTATGTTCCTAGAATTTCATGATAAACAGAATGACATAGTTTCCAATCTTCATTATTGTCGGCCTGTGTGCCAGTAAGGCATGTTGTGGCCTTTTGACATCGAAATACATATTACGGCCCTAAAATTACGCTTAATTTTGGCAACTGGTATCATAGCAACAGTTTTGCATCAACATTAATAACTTTTCAGAAACCGGAGAATGATCGAAATTTAACGTCTTTCAAAAACTTAAATAAGCATCACGGAACGAAATTTTAACAATAGTCAAATTGTAGGCAACTAATATATTCCAAGACATATAAGCATGCATATTTTATTTATTTATTTATTTATTTATTTATTTATTTATTTATTTATTTATTTATTTATTTATTTATTTATTTATTTATTTATTTATTTATTTATTTATTTATTTATTTATTTATTTATTTATTTATTTAATTTTTATTTATTTATTTATTTATTTATTTATTTATTTAGCATAAAAAGCACACATTGTCACTACGCACCAAGCTGCTAAAGAATACAACCCGCGTATGACGAAACATCCATTATCACGTTTGGTCGGGTGCGTTTAAAATCAGCAAGTACATTGTTGTGTATTAAAATGCTTTTACTATACAAAACCTTAAAAGTAGACTTCACACATAGACACATAGCCGGGAGTAGTTGAAATCGTCAACACAATGTAACCTGATCAGATACTTATTATTTTCTATTACGATAGAAATAACTTATGGTTTGTATAGTGCTGTAACCAATAATATATTGGATGTGCACTTATATACGAGTTTTCACTCGGTGTCAAACAATCGAATATAAAGGCCAACGCTGTGTTTACAAAACCACATCACCATACCCCTATGAGTTATTCTTTAATATATATTCCTAAGGTATAAAAAAATATATAGATACAAACTTTCATATCAGGAGTACTATAATGTCAAGTAAAAATAAAAAATGAATTTAGCTATCATCATGAAGTCTTTCCCGATAACATACTCACCTTTCTTAACCATTATTCATTACTGTTTTAGATGCAGTCCAGTTACGAATAAAACATTGTTTAAATTTAAAATTGCTTGTGCTATTTTAACACGCATAGTTTATGTAACTAATTCTATTTATTTGAAATGAATACGGGCGTTATGATACGAGTGTTTATACCTGCGTGTGTTTTAAGTTGTGCAATTATAATTTATACTGTTGAGCATTGTTACTTCATTGTTATAAATACAGTACCAGGTATACGTTATGCTATGAATGCAAATATTTTAAGGCAATAGATCTAAATTAATTAAATAAATCTTCCGTCAGCTAATATTAGTGTTACGGTTGCATCATCTATATGTGTTTATTGGGTCTCTGTGATCAGTGGCGGATAACAAATTCATCTGTGTAGAAGACAATATGAGGTACATTTCACCAATGTCACAAAGCAATATTCAGAGAGATTTGTCAGGGCAAGAGTTTTTAATTTTTGACCAACTAGAGCATATTAATAGATCTGGCATTTATATTATATAGTTATTCAGCACCAACAACTTTAATGTTTACTTAGAAACCATCAATTTAATATTCTTGAAAAATTGGCCAAGGGGTTAACGTGATATTTCGAGACATTTTACTCTCACGCAATCTGCCAATAAAATGTACAAATATGAGACCCATCAAATAGTTTATTATGGTGAACTACGAGCTCTCGCTGCTTGGAACATTAATAGTTGTATAAAACAATGACATCTATTTACCCGTAAACACTAATCACCAGTCATGATCGAATTATTTATTGAAATCGGTCATTTTCATTGGTCGAATTCGGTTAAGTTTACATAACATGTGATCTTGCAATTTCCAATGCAAAGTCAAACCCAGTGCACCATATCAACACTGTGGCGTAGTAATATATTGATACGAAAACGGACATATACACGAATTTCCCCCATTTATTGATATTAAATGTATATAATAAATGTTTTGAAGTTTTATTGACGTATGAAAGCGTTGACCGAATCACAATTTTAGTGAAGCGGTGTTTTTAACATATTTTGTACAGATTCAAATGTAAAATTGACGGGACCAGTTCGAGAAATCGGTGGCGATTAAGCCATCTTTGGTTGCAAGTTATGTAGTGTTGCTATTATTGACTCATCGTTTTTAACTGCGGATTTTTCTTTTGTAACCATTTTCAAGTGAAGTCCATCTTAAAGCGCGACACTCTTGCTATTGACTTGTTGTTCTTTTTGGTTTCTTCTTTATGTCATGCGTTTTTGTTTCGGTTTTGAAACTGTCCTATGGTTTTCCATACTTGCTGAGCGTTTTTACACTAAACTTGACTCATAGTATTTGATTGCGGTTTTTGTTTTATTATTATTCTTGACTCTCCGTCTTTGATTGCGAGTTGTTCTTTTACTATTATTGATGACCCTCTAAAGTCAGTTACCTTAATATTTCATTAAATACAACAGTTATAAAAAATACGTTAACATAGTTATAGAGCATCGCCTCATTTTATGTTGGTATACACATTAAAAAGCTATCTTTATATCTTCATTGTATGATACAGTCATCAAAAAGATTATCCATGAATATGAGCTACCATAATCTATTTTTTGTATGATATAACATCAACGGTTTCAGAAATAATACGTGTGCAATCAAGATTACAGAATAAAATAATCTATTGTATAATAAAAATACCGGTATTATTACCCATGACCTACATTACAGCTATATTTTGTGTGATAAAGATATTTAAAATAGTCACAAAAATCAGCTGTTGCATGACCAATAGATTCCAAAAATATGATTCTTGAAAAGTAAGCTTACGGAATTAAGTTATATCACATCTTTTAAAGTATGACAAATGTATCGGGGGAAAAATTCGTGTCAAGAAGCTACCTGGCATGGTCGATGAAGGAAAACACAAAATACCGAACACCGCGAAAACTATCAAAAAATACAATCCTCCCATTTAAAGTCATAGAATCCGGCTTATTCCAGAGCCAGCAACCAAACATATAGTAACTACAGCAATGTTCCTCACTTGGCACATACCGGTATCTTTCTCGGATTATTATTGCTAAAGCGGGAAACATACCAGAGAATTTCAGTGCTGATCCACAGAGCTCCCATGCACATCACCAAATGGATAATAGAGGAGGCCAGCTCGCTATCCGCGAACCATACCAGGTAACTCTACTGGCACGACAAAGACCGTTTTGCAGATTGCAGAAAATAACTCGTCATAGTCGCAACAAAAGGATAACTTCTCAGTCCCAAATTCACACTACCTTCTTGTCTAGAGTCGCCGTTAATCCATACACTGTTACTTATTGTTTGTAAACATGTTCACGTCTTGATAGCCAAAACGTTTGCTCGTTTGGACATTAATCAAGCAATTCTCGCTAAGAAGCACAGTTAAACTAATTCCTTCTACGAGTTTTTGTGTTTGATTGTAGTTTTATAGGTGGAGAGGTTAGTACTGTTGCAAACAAGAGATCTAGATTAAAAGACCTCGGTGTAGTCTCCAACAACCCTGCTAGCTTCTTCAATTGCAATTTTAAAGGAACTGAAATAGGACACGTGGCTTCCACAATGATGGCGGAAAGGTAATATGATGGAAAACAAATTTCTTTATAAATGAACCAAAACCAACAAAACCATGGTTCCACCATAAATAATAAAACAAGTAAGACATCATAAATGGTATTAAATTGACAAATTATCCAGTCCGTTGTATTCCTAATTAAAGGTTATAAATACGCTCTGTTTGATAATAACGTGGTTTACCAAACAGGAAATCTAATTTAACTTACATTTTTACAAGACAACTTAAGTTCACGTTATATTATTAATCTAAAACACCTTAGTTCACTCATGGTTTTTGGTTCGGGTTACTCACTTTGTATTTTTGTAGAATAGTTTTGTTTCGTGTTATGTATGTTTGAATCTGGATCAATTTGTTGTTGTCCTCAATTGACTTTTCGTTCTTATCATCTGGTTGGTTGTCCTGACTGACCAAATGTTTGATATCCTTTCAACAACCACCATCATTTGTAAACGAACATCCGTAGCGTACTTTTGGTAATCTTAATTTCATTGTTCAAAAATTGTTTCTCTCCCAGCCCTAGAAAGGCCAAAATATTGATGTTTTTCTTAATTTTCAATTAAAGTCTGAAGAAAATTGTTAAATGCAATATATGTAACCTTATTATATCTGGACAGATAGTTTTCTTTTTTATCTTTAGAATTAAAATTGGTCTGTTATAAAAAATGTTTAATTGGTATTAATTACTGATTAAATCTAATCAATTTTCATCTAAGTAAATAAAAAACAAACCCACTTTTAAAAAAGCAAAATTTTACTAGGAAATCTAGTATTTTAGGATAGTTTGGATATTGCTCACGCTAGAATATTCCTTTTCAGTGCAGTTGATGACATTTAAAAAAAAATATGATTGCTTATAATCAAAATTTTAATAGTTAATTAATCAATTAATATTCACAATTCTACGCATTGGCTGTTCTGAACAAAATGACAGGTTGCGCAAATTACTGCTATGACTGTTTGAAGGAAATATTAGAATACACACAGCCATTACTGAATAATGTGTTAATTCATAAAGAAGAATTCCATGTAATGTAGGTTTTGCTTACCTAAAGTATATGTGGAGACAAACAAAACATCCAGAGCGTAAGCACATGTAAACTAAGGAAACAAGTTTACTTTCAATGTGTATTAATGTGCATTTTGTTCTGACACTAATTATTACGACCCAGAAGATTCAGAGTGCTGCATGAGGAAGCCAGAGAATGACAGCACTGCCAAAGTACATAAATGTGCATTTTATTTGTTAAAGATGTGTCTGTCCACTGTGAAAATATGTGCTTGTTTTAGCTTTTACATTTACTGGCAACCAAAACTGTTGTGTAAAGATGCGTAAGGATTCTACATTACAAGTTGTTGATTTGTGGTTTTCTATATAAGATGGGACAGCTGTAGTAGAAAAATGTGTATAACTTCAATATTATAATAGAAGTCTTTTCTATTATATGGAAAGTCCTTTGAAGAAAAATGTGCATGATTTCTGTATTTCTGTTCTTTAGCCTTTCCCAATAATGTTGCTTTACAACCTGGATTTGGTCCTTCAAATTTTTGTTCTTCAATTCTTAAAAGTTTACTTGACCATTTGATATTGAACAGTTTTTCTGTTTCCTTATTTATCTCATCATCTTCGCTTTCATATTCAGACGATTCGTCCTCATCTATGTCAATGATTTCTTGGAAATCTTCATCACTTTCATAATCTAGGTTTACAGTTTCATCCAAATCGATATCTTCGTCAGACTGTTCATCGTCGCCTTGCTCAATTAACGTTCTTTTTGCACGTTTAGTATTTGATTTATTAGGGTCTGTATCAGCATTATTACGCTTTTTTGCCATTTTTTTTTCTTCGACGAGCAATCTCTGTAAGTGACAGTTCATCTGATGTTGTGTCTTGACTGTTATAAATATTTGGGTTGACTTCAATTTCATCTGTATTTACGGCAGTCTCTACTTTCTCATTATTACGTTTTTTGCCATTCTTTTTCTTCGAAGAGCAATCTCTATAAGTGGCAGTTCATCTGATGTTGTGTCTTGACTGTTATAAATATTTGGGTTGACTTCAATTTCATATGCATTTAAGACAGTCTCAACTTTCTCATCTTTATCTTCAATATCTTTGTTTTGTTTCTCATCTTCATCTTCAACATTTTTGTTTTGTTTTTCATCTTTATCTTCGACATCTTTGTTTTGTTTCTCATCTTTATCTTTAACATCTTTGTTTTGTTTCACATCTTTATCTTCGACATCTTTGTTTTGTTTCACATCTTTATCTTCGACATCTTTGTTTTGTTTCTCATCTTTATCTTCAACATCTTTGTTTTGTTTCTCATCTTTATCTTCGACGTTTTGTTTCTCATCTTTATCTTCGACGTTTTGTTTCTCATCTTTACATGTGACATCTTTGTTTTGACTCTCATCTTTATCTTCAATGTCTTTGTTTTGTTTCTTATCCTTATCTCCCATATCTTTGTTTTGACTTGTAGTATCTTTATCTTCGACATCTTTGTTTTGTTTCTCATCTGTATCTTCGACATCTTTGTTTTGTTTCACATCTTTATCTTCGACATCTTTGTTTTGTTTCTCATTTTTATCTTCGACATCTTTGCTTTGTTTCTCATCTTTATCTTCGACATCTTTGTTTTGTTTCTCATCTTTATCTTCGACATCTTTGATTTGTTTCTCGTCTTTATCTTCGACATCTTTGTTTTGCTTTGCATCTTTATCCTCGACATCTTTGCTTTGTTTCTCATTTTTATCTTCAACATCTTTGTTTTGTTTCTCATCTTTATCTTCGACATCTTTGATTTGCTTTGCATCTTTATCCTCGACATCTTTGTTTTGTTTCTCATCTTGATCTTCGACATCTTTGTTTTGTTTTTCATCTTTATCTTCGACATCTTTGATTTGTTTCTCATCTTTATCTTCAACATCTTTGTTTTGTTTCTCATCTTAATCTTCGACGTTTTGTTTCTCATCTTTACATGTGACATCTTTGTTTTGACTCTCATCTTTATCTTCAATGTCTTTGTGTTGTTTCTTATCCTTATCTCCTATATCTTTGTTTTGACTTGTAGTATCTTTATCTTCGACATCTTTGTTTTGTTTCTCATCTGTATCTTCGACATCTTTGTTTTGTTTCACATCTTTATCTTCGACATCTTTGTTTTGTTTCTCATCTTTATCTTCGACATCTTTGTTTTGTTTCTCATCTTTATCTTCGACGTTTTGTTTCTCATCTTTACATGTGACATCTTTGTTTTGACTCTCATCTTTATCTTCAATGTCTTTGTTTTGTTTCTTATCCTTATCTCCCATATCTTTGTTTTGACTTGTAGTATCTTTATCTTCGACATCTTTGTTTTGTTTCTCATCTGTATCTTCGACATCTTTGTTTTGTTTCACATCTTTATCTTCGACATCTTTGTTTTGTTTCTCATCTTTATCTTCGACATCTTTGCTTTGTTTCTCATCTTTATCTTCGACATCTTTGTTTTGTTTCTCATCTTTATCTTCGACATCTTTGATTTGTTTCTCGTCTTTATCTTCGACATCTTTGTTTTGCTTTTGCATCTTTATCCTCGACATCTTTGCTTTGTTTCTCATTTTTATCTTCAACATCTTTGTTTTGTTTCTCATCTTTATCTTCGACATCTTTGATTTGCTTTGCATCTTTATCCTCGACATCTTTGTTTTGTTTCTCATCTTGATCTTCGACATCTTTGTTTTGTTTTTCATCTTTATCTTCGACATCTTTGATTTGTTTCTCATCTTTATCTTCGACGTTTTGTTTCTCATCTTTACCTGTGACATCTTTGTTTTGACTCTCATCTTTATCTTCAATGTCTTTGTTTTGTTTCTCATCTTTATCTCCCATATCATTGTTTAGGTTTGGAAAGTCATCTTGACTCTCCATTTCTGTCCACATACCTTCTGGTATTTCATTCCATTCCTTTTCATCGCAAATTAGTATTGGGACAAAATGATTTGGCTGAAAAACTGTACTCGGTTATCAAGATTACCATCCCTTGACCAAAGTATAAAGATATCTTTATTTATAGTCTCTTTCTTATTTGGCATCAGAACTGGAGCAATCCTGGCATTAAATAAAGGACGGAGAGCCTTGTTTGCATCAGGATAAACAGACCAAATATTTGATTCTAGCACAGATGAAAGCGCAAAAAAGTGAATAAGTGCTGACCATGATCTTGGTTTTGTGGTTATAGTGCTTATTTTTTAATGGAACCTATGAAATCATCGGTTTCACTGTAAAACTTGGAACATTTATCAGTTAGAGCAATGCTTTTGTATGTGTTAGTTGTCATCGTGGCATCTAGTGATTTAATGGCTTTGTCAAAGTTGGGATGTTTTGAATATAGATCTGCATTGATCATTAATTCTGCAGCAGTCATTTCCCTTAGGAGTTTACTCAGAGATTCATTTCCTAAAAGAGACATTATTTTGATTTTTAGACTTTTGTTTTGATTATGTATATATATTTTTTTTAACAATAGGCAATAATGTGTCCTGTTAAATAAATGGATAATAAAGAATGAATGTGTCTATGGGACATGGAAGGCCCTGTTGGCCCCAAACAGGAAGTAAAAGTCCGAGAAGTCTGAAAGTCGCTTAGGACATCTTGAACTATCCTACCAAGTTTTAAAACATTCTAATGTATGGTTTCTGAGAAAAGTTTGACGGAAATTTGTATTAACGTAAAGTGCATTTTCAGATCGGTCCAGCCCTTAATAGGTCTGAGAGGCCTGAAAGTTGCTTAGGACGTATAGTTGGTCATGCTAAACCATCATACCATCCTACTAAGTTTCTAATTATCCCCATATACGGTTTCTGAGAAACGCTTAACCGAAAATCCGGACGGACGGACACGAGTAAAACTTAATGCCCCTGACATGTCTTCACAGTTCATAAAAAAACATCCGCATGTCAAAGGGTGATAACAAGGTCATTCACAGGAATAGTAATTTACTAAACATGAAATATGGTATAGTTTACTCTAATTAAAATTAATACTTAACAATAAGAGTTATGGAAACTGAGTTGTACAAGCAGTCCCCATTTCCTGTTGTTTAAGCAACTTTGATCAGTCTGTCTGTATAAATAAAGTCTCTTGGGATAAGTGATTCCCCTAAGCTATCTGGTTGGATATCTGTGTAAATCGCTGCTCCATTTTGTGTCCTGTTTGATATATTTTTCAGCTCTTTCTTGCATTCCTGGAGTCTGTCTTTAAGCTTGTCTATCTTATTAAGACGAATATACAAATCCATTATAGATCTATAATGACATATATGTATATAATAAATATCTTTGGTTGATTCATGACATGGTCACAAACTTCAAACTAGAATTATTTTGATTGTCAATTTATATAGTTGGTTTCATACATAAATCATTTGTCAAGTTTAAATTTAGTAAATTATATGTTTAAATTATGTTGTTTTTTTCAAAGACGGAACAGCTTCATTACTCAATAAACATTTTTCGTTGATAATAATATCAATTTATTATAGAATCAAATGATATTTAATCATTTGAAAATTTAACTAACTAAAAGTTTACTTTTATACATAATTAATTAATAATTACTATTTTAATAAGTACATGACTACAAGAATAATGAATAAGATAAGCATTGAAATGAACTTACTTTTCATATTTTGTGCATCCTTCTTTCACTTGAAAATGTGTGAAATGCCACGTGGAGTTCTCTAAATCATTGCAGAATAAAGTGTAAGCAATCTTTAATTACTTCCATCTGTAGTGTATTTATGTTGATAATAATGGATTTTTCTTACTTCAAAACCATAGCAGAAAAATGTGTAATAAGTAAGATCGTACTGATAGCATAACATAAGTTTTTACAATCATATTGTTTAGCAAAAGTCCATAGAGGTAAAATGTTGATTAGGGATTATCAAAAGATATATGTCCCCAAAGGCTGGAACAGTCAAATGAGTAAAATTATACAAGGTCCATAGAAAAGCCAGAGCGTAGTAGCTCTACATTAAAAACATAAAAAGCAACTAGAGAGTATTCATGTGCATTTTAATAAAATCAATAATTGCTTTCTAGCAGCCATTGTGAACAAATGTGCATTTTGATGCATTGTATTTTCTATATATTCAATGTAATCCATTACTCCTAAAACATCATTTTTGCACATAAATACCTATGGCTTTGGGAAAACAAACCCAAAATTACGCAATGGCTGTCCTACTACAAATCGTGATTTAATTTTTAGCCTCTGTATATATGGTGCACATTACCACACTTTGGTTGTGGAAAGGATATTCAATTGTCGTAGACATCTTTTTTCTTATTCAGGTGGACATTATGTTTGAAAAGAATTTCGAGAAGAACACATGCAGAAAAATTTGGAGATGTGATGGGATTTTGAAACCCCTTACCTTAATAAGAAAGTGGTTGGTCTCCTACACTGTAAAATTTCTAGTGTCGATATTACGCGATTTCACGTGCCATGTTCTAAGCGAATAAACATTCGTCAGCGAAGAACGTATTATACATGTGGGTTTGAATAAAATCAGTTACCTAACACTTGGCGTCAAATAAAAATTGTTTGAATCTGGGACTATTTTCATTAGTTGGTTTTAATGCACAAATTATACAGCAGCAGCAACAACAGATACAAACAAAAACAAAAACATACACAAACACAAAACACACACCAATTTTCACGTTGTTTGAAGCATTTTTGCATTTAATTGATGAATAATAAATTACATCTTAATTGTTTACAAACGCTTTTCACTTATCCTATTTGATATCTTATTCATATTAAAAATATGACGAATAAAAGCAAAAACAAAGACTTTTTATGTATTTTGCAACTGTACAAAAGTTGTCCATAATAATGTGTTTTATGTTAATTTAAATAAACAATAAATTTTAATAAAAAACCAATCTTTCTAGAAATACAAACATGACCTTTCTGTATTCTTGGGATACTTTTTCACTTGAACACAGGCATAACTGCTTCCCGTTAATCAGGGACAGTCTATACTAACTTAGTATAACAGTCTATACTAACTTAGTATACTAACATGCTATATCGATAAGAGCAGGAACCTATTTAGTTAGCTATATAGTCTCAGACAAGATGAACAAAGAAAACATGTTCTTAAAATTCAATATATTGATAAAAGATAATCATTGACTTTATTAATATTTCCATTACATGAAATCATCGTGCAACCCTCTGTGTTTTAAAAAGAAAAAATTATCACCCATTCTCAGCAATAAGGTGCAATTGCCATTTATTTTAAACTAAAAAATAAAAGTGTTAGTTGATGACCAAAAATTTCACTATGAAATCTGCCAGGCGTAAAATCTCGGACTTTAAAAAATCAACAACACCATTTAAATAGATCAAAAGATACTGATATTTTAAAACACGTGCTATTTCTGTTAAAAATGAGAGTTGATACTTACGCAACCTTCAATATAATTCATTTCAACACAATATATACACAAAGGTGACATATATACAGAATGAAATAGACTCATGTTGATTGCCTTATTCTATCTCAAGGAAGAAAACATGTAATATATATTGTTTTGCAACAACGATAAAGATACTGTCAAGCGATTGTCTTTTTTAAGATATAAAATTCTCATTTTAGAATCATTTTATGTTATTTTCAATGCAGGTGGATTCTAAATATTTGCTGTCATACAGAAAATATTACTATTCTTTTTTGAAGTAGCACATAAAATAAACATAGTGATGAAAATATATAATTTTGTCTTGAGTTTAAATTAATGAAACATGGCGACGTACGTGTTAAACATTTTGTTTTCCTCTTTTTTAAAAATGCCAAAAATCTAATGAACACTAAATTTACAACTAATTTTAATGCTAATTTAACAAAACTGTCAGAATTGCTATTTTTATATTAATTTTGAAAAACATACAAGTGGTCAAAACAGTCAAGTTTGAAATGCGAAAATTCTTAATTTATGTACAATACAAGTTTGAAAAAATACGGACAGTATTTGAATTGATAGAGAATATATGTATAATTTCAACTGAAATTACATAGATTAAATTTAACCACAGAATATTAGAAAACTGTAAATGTACCTGTGCAATGCCTTGAAACGGTTATGGTAACGTAGATACATAAATCAAGCCGTATTCAAATCTGAATACAGACGGATAGTATTTAACCCATTGGTAACTTAAACAATCAGATTTACTCAATTTCCAGTGAAATGTCGGTTTAAACAACTAAAAATAATAAAGCAGTAACTATTTAAAAGAATGTTTGCCTAGAACCATAACAGTAACGTAAGTATTCAAATCTAACCGGGGCCTTGATGACCGAGGGAAAAGGTAGATAGTCACCTGCCTGTCAATAATCAGGTTGTGGGTTACAATCTTTATGCGGGCAGAGTGTGCACGACTCCAATCATAATAAACTTTTGTTATTTCGAGTCTGTTATTAATGTAGGATACATACGTGACTCATGCGTCACGTTTGTATTAAATATTTGGCTCTGTGTTTAAAAGATGCACTCACAACATATTAATGTATACATATATTCTTACGATTTTACTTTCCTTAAACTTAAGAAAAATAAAAGTTCTAACACTTTATTGCAAACAATAATTTTTTATTACATCTAATTCACACACCTTGGTTGATGAATTTAATTTTCTAACATTGACAAAACAAAAATTAATCTTTACCCGAACTTTACGCTAGTATGACGTCAGTAAGCTTACCGCAATCATGTGGAACAACAAAAAATATCCCGTCATTGTCCCAGCGTAGTTTCTATCTATCTATCTTCCTTTCTGGTACAGACCAATATGGCATAACGTATCGGCGCATGGTGCTGGGATAAATATAACAGTATTTGTGATTAAAATCAACTAATTACAGTGCATCTAAAAACAGGGTGGGTAAATCTATGGCCGGGCGGTGTGCAGGGACATCTTCTGTTTGAAGATGTCTATTGTCTGGGATGTCACGAAGGTTGATTGCAGAGCATTCCATATTCCGATGCAGTCTGGGAAGAATGACTTCTGATAGGTCAGCGTTCTGGCGTATGGGATGTAGAAAGTCATGCCGTTTCCTCTTGTTGCCACTGTCGGAAATGTAGCTGAGATGTCTATTAGGTGGTTGGCTATGCGGTATATCATAAGAGCTCTGGCTTGGCCTCGGCGCTCCTGTAGTGATTGCCACTGGAGTTGATGAAGCATGTGAGTGACACTACTGGTGGTTCTGTAGTCTCTATAGGCTACCGAGCTGCACGTCTTTGAACCATTGTTGATGTTATCTTGAGTATGGTAGTCCCAGATTGTGCTTCCATACTCAATGAATGGTCTAAGGTCTTATAGCATAGTGCTTTGGTCTCTGGCGGGCACTGGTAAAGGTTCCTCCGCAGAAAGGCAATGGTGAAATTTGCCTTCTTAGTCACTTCGTCAATATGATGGTTCTATTTCAAGTTTTTCTGCAGGTTTATTCCAAGGTACTTTGCTGTGTCTACTACTTCTTTTGTATGCCCATGAATGGTATAAGGGATATCTAAGATGTTCCTTTTCAGGCACTTCTCATGGTGAAACTCCATCATCCAATCTTTTTCCCATCTTTGCTGCTGCAGCGCTGTGGCATCTTCCCTGTCCTTGATGGTGCGGTATAGTGCACAGTCATCGGCGAAGAGGCGCACTGAAGACTTCTCTGATACATATACTCTGGTAGGTCATTTATGAAGAGCAGGAATAACAGTGGACCTAGAACACTGCCTTGTGGCAGACCAGACTGGACTGGAGCTGTTGATGACCTAGTACCCTCCAGTAGGACCTGCTGAGTGCGTCCACTAATGAAGTCTCTGATCCATTGTAAAGTGGTTCATCTGATGCCATAAAATTCTAGCTTGTACAGTGGACGCTCATGTTGCACCTTGTCAAAAGCTTCCGAAAAATCGAGAAGTATGACATCTGTCTGCCCGGAGTTGTCGATGGTCTTAGCTAAGTCTTGTACTGTTATATTGGTTCTCACATGAACGGCGTTTGCGGAAACCATGCTGTGCGTCATGTAGTATTGCCTTCTCTTCTAAGTGATCATGGATGTTGCTGGTTAGGATGTGTTCCATTAACTTACAAACCACTGAAGTAAGGGACACTGATCTGTAGTTCGATGCTTTACATCTGTCACCCGTCTTGAAGATAGGCACCACATTGGCGGTTTTCCAGTCAGTGGCTATCTTGCCCTGATTTATTGATGCTTGGTATAGAAGCTGTATTGCTGCTGCAATCTCAATGGCATACTCCTTGAGCAGTCTACATGACATCTCGTCAGGACCAGTAGCCTTGTGAGGATTGAGTCCACGCAGAAGTTTCTGTACTCCTTCTACTGAGATGAAGATGTCTCTCATCGTGCGGTGTGGAGATCTCCCCTTGGATAGTATATTGTCTGTTCTTTCATCCTTGTTGAATACAGATGAGAACTGGTTGTTAAGGATGTTGGCTTTTGTAGGACCATCTGTCTGTAGTATGCCACGTCCATCTTTGAGAGAAACAATGCCAATGCAGATCCTGCCTTCTTACTCTTGATGAAACTCCAAAAACGTTTTGGGTTATTAGTTGACGCAGGGCTAATCATATTACAGATGTAATCATCGTATGCTTTCTGGCAGGTCTTCTTTGACTCTTGCTTAAATCGTTGGTATCTCTGTTTATCTTTCTGTTTTCCAGTATTTCTTGCTTTCCTAAAGCTACGGTTTTTTCTTCTGGTTATACGTTTGACCTCTGTGTTCACCCATGGTTGACTTAATCTTGAGGATGATAGTTTTGTTGGTACACACTCTTCCTGTATCTTCAGAAGTCCTGTTTTGATGGATGACCATATGTCTTCAACTGGGTGTTGAACATTGTAGCGGTTCATTAAATCATTGCAGAATTTATCGATCCTGTCTTTCATTTTAGTGGTGTCTGCATTTTTCCAAAGATAAATCTTTCGTTTTGTTGGCTTGATGCTTTTAGCTGAGGCTGTTGTGTTTATATGGACCATGTCAAGATCTGCTACTCCCGGTGCTGCTGTGCACTTATCAACTAGGGATGGTCATTTGGTTAGGAACAGGTATAGTGTTTCTTCCTGTCTTGTAGGAAAATCTACTAGTTGGTCTAGGCCGCATTGGTACATACATTGTAAGAGCGCTGATTTATTGCTGTACTGTTTGTATTTCCAACGACTGCCTGAGTTGCCCACTGCATGTCTGGTAAGTTTAGATCGCCTCCTACCCAAAAGACTGCCTTCTGATACTAAGTTGCTAGGAGTTAAAGTTGATTGCACATTTCTTCCATGTAGTCAGTCGATGATCTTGGTGATCTGTTTAAGGCGCCAATAATAAGTGTAGTCTGCTTGCCTAGTGTTATCTTTGCATAAACAGATTCTATGTCTTCACCAATGGGGATCTAGTCACAAGAAAAATCGGTGCGTATTGCAAGCAATACACCTCCAAATCCATCGGACCTGTCCTTCCTCTATATATTGTAGTTGAGTGGGAATATTTCTGAACTATGTATGCTCGGATTCAATCAGGTTTCAGTGCCAATGATTATGCTTGGTTTAAATGATGTTTCCTACTTCTGCTTTCTTTTTTCTAATACTCTGAAAGTTAACATTTATAATAGTAAAATCATTTGTAATGTATTTAGTATGTTTTCTGTATGTTTTTATGTAGTTGGTAATTTATGTATTGTTAACGTAGGTAACGTATGTAGTGGTAACGTATTCATTTTTCCAGATAATAATTCACAGATGTTTATCACCAGATGTAACGAATAGGTTTTATATAGGTTTTTTTTAATTACTAGTTAGCATGCATCAGAGACATATAATTACATGTAAAAAGTATATGTCTTTGGTTGCACTTGCTATAACATGTATAATGTTTTCATATGTTCGATCTCTTCTTATTATCTCTTAATAATATATAATTGTTTTCGGGTACGATTGAGTAGTGAGGTGAAAAACCATACTCTACAATATAGTTCACGTTGAAAGTGATAAAATGGCTAATTTAATATTAAAGAAAATATTTTATTTACAGTTTTTCGTATTTGTTAAATCCTTCCAGCTTTAAAATACATTTTGTTGTCCCGATCTAATAAGAAGAAGAAAAGATGTACAAAATTGCATATAAATGTGCGCTATACCAGCTGTCTATCTCGGTATCGCTTCAATTTTTATTTTTGGATTATTTTACTATCTATAGGGTAAGCCTAGTATTTTTATTAATGCTTTCTATTCTTGACATAATAAAATGTATATACTTGCGTTTCTTTTATTAATTAGTTATTTAATTTGATACAAAAAAGGCATTTTAAAATTTTGTTATATTGTATTACGTAATGTATTTCATCGCTTCAATTGTATTACTTGGATTATTTCATGATTTATATGGTTAGCTTCGTAATTTGTTTATGCATTCTTATTATAACACGATAAAATGTATACTTTTTCTGTTTCTTTTATTAGTTACTTAGATAATTTGATAATAAAAGTACATTTTTATATTTTGTTTAACGCGCTTGTGACCACTCATCCAGAAAGCCTTGATCTTATTTCTGGATTATTTCATAATTCAGAAGGTAGAAAATGGAACCTTTACGTAGAACATTAATCAATCTTGAACATTAAATTTTATTTCCCTTGGTTTTGTTTATTGACGGTTTCAGAAATCCCAAACTCTTGTGAACAATTCCTGTGTGGTAGTGACGGTTTAAAAAAGGGGGGGGCAGAGATATTTCTGTCGATGTAATTGTATATTAGATGTGCCTTACTAAACTTTGATGAAAGGTAAAAATGAAAGACCAATTAGACTCGCATAATAAGCCGCTAAAATGCAAATTTAGATTATGATTTTTATATGAAAATTAGATTATCAAATAGGCATGTTATTTAAAAAAAATTGATGTCTGCATCAGTGAAAAATGTCGTAGAAATTAATAGGGAAAAGAAATTTCTCAATAATAAAAAAAGCACAACAGATATAGATTTTTTTTAATTCAAGATTTAAAAATTTTGATGTTAAGCTATTTTAACGAAGCAAGTTATATACATGTATATATAATAATTCAAAGGGAAAAAAATTCAGTTACGTTCGAATAAAAGTCATCAACATCATAGAAGTTAATAATCTCATAAATTTTATTGCAAAATAAGACTCTTCTTCTAATTGTTTTTTTTTTTATTTATTTTAAATTCTGAAAATTTTATAAAGTTCTTAGCAATGTTTATGCACATGAATGCTAGTTTGACGTTTGAAATACATTTAATTGCAAATCTTTTGAAACAATTTCAATTACGGTAAAATTAAATCAATAGAAATAGTAACTTGTCGGTATGTTTTCTTCGATTTTCCGAGGATGCGATAACTGCCGATCTTATATTCACATTTTTCCCCCACAGAACCACGTGACTATGATCAATGTATTTTTATTGGTAACATTTGTCTTTCCAAAACTTTGCCTTTTTTATTAAAGTACTCTTCTCAAAGTTGAGATATTATAATCAAGATGATTATTTCTTGCCTTTCACAATCGTCTACATTTGCAACCCTTTACAGCATATGGAACGAATTGAGCTCTGAGATTAGAAATTCACTTACTATAAACTCATTTAAAATGAATATACGTGACAATGTAACTAAACCACCTAAGTACTTGGATATTGGTAATAGATATTTAAATATCATTCACACTCGTTTAAGACACCGGTGCAGTAACTTAAATGCAGATCTCTTCCGTATTAATTTCAAAACCGATCCTAAATGCAGTTGTGGTTGGATTATTGAAGATTCAATTCATTACCTTTTGGAATGTCCACTATATTATGAAGCAAGACAATTATTAATAAACAAACTTCGTTTTCTTAAGCAGTTAAATATAGAATGTTTGCTTTTTGGCGATGACTCCTTGACTGATGATTTAAATAAGAACATCTTTAAAGCAGTACAACAGTACATCAAACAAACGAAAAGGTTCAAAGATCACAATGACAATTCCATATAATTATTACGTGTATAGTTCTAATTGAAGTGTGTTTGGGGTGTGAAGGGTGTATGTTTGTGTGTATGTGATTTGTGTGTGTGTGTTATGGTTGTGTGTGTAGTTTGGGAGTGTGCGTGTGTGTGTGTGTACATTCATGCTTGAATATGTAATTAATAATGTTCTTCATATATTTACTGCTGATTCATGTATAAGCAATGTATAATAATGTAATATATTTCCTGGAGCGGATGTTGCTAAGTTGATATAACTTGTGTCCAATCCAATTGTATTATTTACAATAAAATATGTTTAATCTAATCTAGCATATGATGAAATTTTAAATAAAACAGGAAAAAAATATTAAACCAAATCGGATACACCTATAACATATAAATCGAACATCTCTGGATATGGGTTTAACCCATATCTTTTCTTGTTCATCGAGTAAGAGCTGTCGAGGTTTAGTCGGCCACTTTAAAGTTGGATGTACCAGGGGCGGATCCAGGATTTTCGAAAGGGGGGAGGGGGCGTAAAAAGGGGATATCGGAAAAGGAATGCCACGAGCAAGGTTTTATAGTGTTTAGTAACCTTTATTTGGTACAGTATATACAACAGAGATATCATAATTAACGAATTAGTACCGTTAATGCATTAGTTTATGGCGAGGACGAGCGGGGATTACATTGTTGTCTTGGGCGAGATTTGTTACCCTCCCTGTTCTTTTTTTTTCCTTTCCTTTTTTAAGGGGGGGGGCGTACGCCCCTACGCCCCCCCCCCTGGATCCGCCACTGTGGACATGTCTGTTCAGTCGGACTTTCAGGAAATAAGTAAGTTAATTTTATTTCAATCCGACTTTAAATCTTCAATCATAATGTCTACATGCAAGTTTATGCGAGTAGAATATCGGCGCGAGCATGTTCGGTAAAGGTTCGAGTCTATATTTTAGCAAGACGCTCATCGAATACTCAAATTTTTTATACAATAATAATTCTTATCTTACATTCGTTTATGTTTATAGTCATTTTTGATTGGTCAAAAGGCCATAAACCAGTACTTCCCAGATCCGTTCATACTTTCATGAACGACTTTTGGGGAACTACTTTTTTTTGCTAAAAGTAAACAAATATGGCGGCCATGTGTCGTGTATGCTTCAGACAATAAATTAAGCCAGTACACTCGAATTTTGGCGATTCAAATATCTTGAGCGATGTATTGCTTAAACGGAAAGCTATTTAATTGAAACAGCTGTATATTATTATTATAAAATCATTTGTTTTATAGACAAATACATACAAGAAAATATTTTAACAGTAGACTTCGTTTTGGATTAATTATACACATTCATGACATTGCTGAATGACGGGAAATAGCCGAATTCGAATGTGGACGAAATGCGAGTGTGAAGGCATATATAAACGATACTTTGAAATTGCGTTTCTTGTAATTTCAATTATGAATCATTTCAAATACACACAATAGCCGTAACGATAAAATTACCTTCTTTTTTCGCGGTCACAACAAATCAACGAAATAGCAAGATGCACGAATTTGTCACCAACTCCATGTCTCTGCACAGCTCTAGCAATTTTCACTGATAAATCCATTGAACAAACGACAACTATTGTTTTTCCTGTTCGTTTTAAGAAAGAACGTCTAGCTAGGTTTCCGTTCCGTTTGAACAGACATGACGTCACATATGACGTTAAGATAAACCGCGGGTACAATGACGAACATTAGTATACGGAATATTGTTTTTTTTGTTGAGTCTTCCTTTGTTTTTATTAATAATCTTCTCGGCAAATCGTAAATTGTATCTGTTGTCAATGCCAGTTATTCCCTTCAAACCGACCACGTCTTCGTCTTCAGTTCGTTGTATATTCCTACGCGTCACACACTTATAATAAAATTTTATTTTGGGACAAAAATGTTAAATATATAAAAAAAATTTGGAAGAATTATAAGGATTAAACGCTTATTTTCGGTAATTCATCGATGTATGAACGAGGTCGACTCGCTCACAAACTTATCATAAACGGCCTTCGGCCGTTTATTTGTTTGTGAGTGAGTCGACCTCGTTCATACATCGATGAATTACCGAAAATAAGCGTTTAATCCTATACACATATAATAATAGAAAAAATAGAAATAGTTGCTTGGCAAATTGTAATAAACTGTCTTTTTACAACCATATACATAAATTTAATAAAAGACCTTTCTATGTAGATATCTGTAAATTCAAATCAGACCGGTCTATTATCTGTAAATACAGAATAAGTGCTCATTCTCTGTCAATAGAAAGAGGACGATATAAAAATATTCCAAAAGGTGAAAGGATATGTAAAAAATGCAATGCATCCCAAATTGAAGATGAAATGCACTTTTTTATTCACTGTCCTTCTTATAGAACTTATAGAACAGAACTGATTCAAAAGGTCAATAGTACCTTGAAAAACTTTAAAGTTTTAAATGAAAATAATATAATTAATATTCTAAATAGCAACTCTAAAATAATACTAAAAGCAGTAATTGACTATATAAATAAATGTCAGGAATCTAGTTAATCCACCATACTATCATCCATTTTTTTTTTTTTTTTTTTTTATATATATATATAAATATTATTACAAGTATTACAAATTGTAACTAATGCCTGCGAATGCTTGACACTGTCGCCCCAAGTTTACACATATATCTGGTTATAGTCAGTAGTCTATGAGTTTATTATAATATTAGTTTAATATTCATATATATCTATGTACTATGTGTATTGTTTGTGTTATAACCATTTACTGTAAATGTGTTACAACAAATAAATATTTCGTATTTCGTATAATACAAAAGCTTTTTTTAATTCGGCACATACATAGTACCACAAAAGCTGATGAGCTTTTTTCCACAAAAAAATATGAAAAGTATAGAGTTATTCCGAGATTCATGAACCACCAATGCGTTTTATAAAAGGACCGATAATATAAATGTAGTAAGCTTTTATTAAAGTTCACACGCTTGAGATACGAAATTTCTGGAAAGTGATAAAACAATTGCTTCCTCGACGTTCGCCCTCTCAGGAAATTGAGATTGCATAAAAATGCCAGAAGAGAACAGTACAGAGGAGTTTCCAAAAGTCGACCTTACAGCAGACCAAGATGGGGGTGTAATTAAACAAATATTGAGGAATGGTGAAGGAGAAGAGAATCCACAAACCGGCGACACGGTAACGGTTCATTATGTCGGCACTTTGGAAGACGGAACAGAATTCGATTCAAGTCGTGGAAGGGGTGAAAAGTTCACATTTGATCTTGGAAAAGGTTCGGAATTTGTTTATTTATATCTGAAAAAGTATGCTCTAATTAAGCTTAGACAAGACACAAGTGTCAAGTAACAGGATAAGAAACCGAAAGTAGGAGTACCCCGATTTCCCGAAATAACCGTCAATTACAGAAATACATTTGAAATCATATTATTATGTTTACCATATATTATGATAATAAACCAATATTTGGGGATTATAACGCTTTGTCCACACAATAGTTTTTGTTAGAGCCCGATACATCTGATCATAATCTATATTGCAATATCTATCATTTGTATTGCAATACATAATATGAATGTAGGCGCAACCATTGTTCATGTCTTTACTTCAGAGCCCCCTAACAGTGCCTCTTCATTCCATTGATGACATGACGTAATAATGTGTTTGTGATGTCACAAACCTCAATTTCAAATACAGTGCTTCAGATTGAAAAAATTTGTCTGGCATTTTTATGGTAATTTCCAAAATATTAAGCACTTTAATTTAGCCGTTAGTAAAAAAAAAGCAAAAATACAGGGTCTCGCGTTAGCGTTAGCGAGACCCGGTATTTTCGTAAATTCCCAATTCATTCCGAGTAGCCCAGGTTTTTTTTTCAATGATCATATTTTGGGTCTCGTGCAAATTGGCAGTCTCTGTACATTAGAGAGCTTTGCTTCGCTCGCATAATAATGTAATTTCAAGGGTATTTCGGTAATTGATAGTCATTTCAGTTAATCATGGTACAGCAAAAGTAGATTTCTGTCATAAATGTTCATTTCCTCCGCATAGGTAAAAAAGTTGTATTTAAAGTTGGATTTTTAAAAAAAATAGGCAACATAGTATATAAGATTTGCACAGCTTTAATATGACTAGCATTCAGACAGTCAAACAAGCAATCAGCACAATGACATAACATATATTAAAAGACACATACTCAAGGCCAAGAATTGCACCTGTGTGGTAAATCCGGCCACTTTCAGTAATGTTATTTCCTTTCTACCGTTAACTTCGTCTGCTAGTTGTTGTCAGCAGTTTGCTAAAAGACTGAAAATCTTCATATTTCATTGCAATGTATCAGGTAAATATCAAATTATCATAATACAACGATACCTGGTCAAATTGCCACACTGAAATATCCTCCCCCCCACACACACACATGCATACTTTTTTCAAAATTGCCCACACCATGTAATCCCCTACCTGTAAAAATGCCCCTGTTTCCAGCAAAATAGCTCTTCTTGGCTCAGTGTTCTCCCCAGGCCCTTTAAGCACCATGGTAGCGCGGTGCTTTATTTTTTTTGACGCGGTGCTATACAAAACAGTGACACTTGTCACTATTTCCTGTACCGCTGGTTGGGGGTTTTCTCCAGGTACTCCGGCTTCCTCCCCCAATATAAACTAGTCGCCATGATATAGCTGAAAAATTGCTGAAAGTGGCGTTAAACACCATTAAATAAACAAACAAACAAACACTATTTCCTGTTGTATTGTTTATTTAACAGATTAAAGCTGTGGACAATACCTTCCATTAATTAATACCACGGGTAAGGTTTACTAGTACCTGGACACGTGTAAACATCGGTGCTCACTATACCAAATTGCCAGTTACCGTTAGATTCATTCATAAATAAATAACCATACTGACTTCTTTTCTCTTCACTTTTAATACAAAAATTAAAATTAGACATATTTAGCTTAATTTTGAATGATTTCATTCATTTCATGTGTATACTGTAATTTGAGTTTCCCCACAACAAATTTGCATTTGGTGGTCAAGGCGATTTGTGACTTTCAGTAGAAATTTTGCACATACCTTCTTGTAATCCCAATTTAAATTTTAATTCTGTTATTTGACAAGATAGCAGCAGAATTATTAAACATCTGTAATTAAGTTGTGGTTAATATGCATTTATCTGCACTAAAATGTACGCTGATAAATTTTGACTAAAACACCAAGCACATGTATATGTACCAGTCCATAGTTGCTTCCCCTGCATTACTGCTTATTATGCAGTTTTCGTGTATTTTGTTTCCTTGGTGTAGTATATATTTCCACCAAAAACTGCTATCCAAACATTTTCAATATAGTTTTTAACAAAATAAAAGAATTAATATATAAATCTCTTCACCCTAAATGTAAATTTTGCAGAAAATAATGGAATTAATACCATATTAAATGAGAAACCAAATTTATTCACAAGTTTTTTTGTGAATGTTTGATTTACAGAACTTTTCAATGTGTTGGACTGTGTCTAGAAGTGAATTAGTTGAATTAAAAACAAAACTATGTCCAGGTGTTGAATAACACACTTAACTAATTAAAAAATGTAATTAATTAAAAATAATAAGTTATACAAAAAAGGAAATAAGAAAGGTGTCAAGATAATGCAAAATGTTTGTATATGGCACATTTCTGGTGTTGCATTATAGTGTTATTTTTTTTATAAGTGCCAATGTTAATAGTAGCTTTGTTTTTTATATCTGTTATATATTCCAATAATTTAACACATACAAATTAAGAAAAATATTCATACTATCTCATTTATTGCATGTATTAATAAATTCAACAAAGTTATTCCCCTGTTAGAGATAACACACACACAAAAATGCATGTGATGCACGAAATTTATGACGTGACGTGCAAAATTTGACCCTTTTTAAAACACGACACCACAGTGCTTTTCAAAATTCCTGGGTAGAACCCTTTTGGCTCTTACAAAAACTACTATAATTATACAGACTAGTATAATCAAAGAAAAAAAGAAATAATTGTGAAATAATCATGATAATTTTTGTAAGAGGGTGATTTTGCTCAAGGGTGGGTGGGGACGTTTTTGTTTGGGGCGATTTGACTTGTATTCCATTCCACGGATTTACTGGAGGGCATCGTATACTAAAACACAAATTAAATAACATAAAACATTTCCTATCAAATACTAGAGGACACTGTAAAATAACCTAAGCCTTATGTTGGAAATGAAACATTTAAGCATAATAGTTTGTAGCACTAGTTAGTAGTAGAGACATTTGGCTTAGGCTAAAACTCTGTCAGATGACATTAATACGATTTAAGGATAATAGGCATAAAACAGCACACATAATAGTCATGCACGCACTAGTAAAAGTATAAGTTGAGTAAAAATGCAGCTAATATAAGGAACTAATACTACCACCATAAATAAAATGGTTACAAAGAGCATATAAAAACTAAAATCTGGAATGTGATTTGCATGAGCTACATCTGCACGAGTCCTCATTCCAGTTATTTATTAACCTTTTAAAATGATTGGTACTTGATTCTTCCCTACATGTAGTTTCATTTGGTAACTACATGTAATACCAGAGATTAGCCCATGAATATCTTACATGTAAGTGCAATCCAAAGTAGGTGGTTCTTACCTGAGAAACTTTTAACATATTCTTTCCTAATATACAATTTTAAGTAGTAGTTTTCAAAGTAAATAGATCCTGCAAATATAATGCATCCCCAAAGAGACAGAGGGAGATTGTCTAAAATAATAACAGGGTGACTTGAACTTGGCTTTTAAGGTGACAAGCTGACTTCAGGTCCCAGAAAGGTGACTTTGTAGCCCACGTCACACAGTGTTGTGAGCCTTGGTCAAATGAGCTACTAAGTATATTATTGTAGTGTTTAAAATATATCATTACAATTCTTTCTACATAAGCAACTACATGCATGCTAAGTTATTTTGTGTACTGAGTATCCAGCAAACATAGAGATACATACATGTACTTTTACACAATAACAGATACAGCAAATGGATGAGACTTAATGAGAAATCACAAGGACAATAGTGCTATCACAGTGGTTATTACAACCATTGTTCCAAAGGTTATCATGATGATAATGCCTGCTTGAAGACATGATTTGTTTTAAGAATCTACAATAAAATAATTTAGATAAGGCCCATAAGCTTATATTATTGTAGATACTTAAGATTAATATCTTATTGTGGGTCTTCAGTGGCCTAGTGCTTTAGGTAGTTAGTCATGGTCTTGCAGATTTGAGTCTCGCTATGGACAGGGTGTACGCTCAACATCAAATTTTATTGACAAGGATTTCCAGTTTTCCAATTAATTTTCTCCGGGTACTTTAGCTTCCTCCAAAAATGAAAACTGCATGTCATTATATACTAGTAGCTGAATTGCTGAAAGTGGCATTGACAACTGTGAAGCAAACAAAAAAGTCTAATTTCTATTGTTGAGGTTGTTCTTTGCGTATTGTCGTAGATGGTGAAAAGAAGCATTCCATATCTTCTGGTGCAGTTCATGGACATGTGTTGTAATGTACATGCACACTTATTATATAAGCTTCAGACATTTAAAGATAAAAATGTACATTTATGTTTCAGGGAAAGTAATAAAAGCATGGGATTTAGGTGTGGCTTCTATGAAGAAAGGCGAGTTAGCCCGTCTTACATGTAGATCAGACTATGCTTATGGTGAGACTGGTTCTCCTCCAAAAATCCCAGGAGGTGCTACACTAGTGTTTGAAGTTGAACTTTTTGACTGGAAAGGTAATGCTTAGCAAAACAAATCTGAAAAAACCTGGGCATATAAAAAAATCAGAATAGTTACAGCATGCCCATTCACGTACTGCAGTACAGTACGTAAATCACGTAGAAAAAGTAATTTGAACATATAAAATGCAAGATCGATATGTGTGTGCACGCATAAGTTTGAAAAATTACCACGTCCTACTTATTGAATTGAAGGTCCAATTGTTAAATCGATTCTCATTGGTTGATTTATTTAATCCAACCAAAGCGATGCTTCTTTTACCCTCTCATTGACGGTGATTGACTATGATTCCGCGATTTTTATTGGCCAATTTCTAAAATTTAATCCAATCGGCAGAAGAGCTTTTAAAAGTACTAACTTTGTTTGACCTTCACGCTGCTGAGTATCAATATGCAGCAAACCTTAACCCAATTTGGGGTTAAGAGAAAAACACTGAGCCGGAAGCAGAAATTTTTTTTTTAATAGCATTTGTACCGTTTTATTGCAATTTTTTTGTTTTAAATTACAGATAACATGTACATCATCATGATTACATGTCATTATTTCATATTCAATACACATTCACAAAATCTGTAAACTAAGCTCATTCAGTTTCTGTAGTCATCCATTCCTAAACAAGTTTTTGAAAAATAAATAAGATGAAAAAACACACATAAAAATATGTACTGCCAAACTTTTCACTGTACCCCTAAGTTGTTAGGCCAAAGGGTACATGAACCCCCAACTAAAAAAAGTGGTGGGCATGCTGAGTAAAAATGTAGTGTAAATTTTGCACATTCTTTTTGAAAAATACACTAACACTCTCAATGATGAAGTTTTGATTGATGTTTTAACATTATACCTTTCAATCAGGTACGTATGCACTGCCTGAACTTATAGTTCTGTTTGAAAATAACCAAATTTGACATTTTAACTGAAATGATTGATGTTGGCATTGCCAGAGATATCAAACATATAAAAGCACAAATTGACAATTCCTTTAAATGACCAGTTTCGTAAAAATATACTGGTGCCTTTTTTTTTATATACTTGTTTTATAATTTTAGAAATAAAGTGTAAAGTATACATGTATATTAAATATGTTATGTTCTGTGGTGCATGTTACATATAACATGATGACAAAATGTGGAATATTAAACATCTTTTAGTACAGAAAAATTACTTGGCTAATACAGTAACATTAAAAGCAAAAGGTAATCATATCAGTTTGCAATTCATTATGGTATTTACTGTACAACCGTACTCTCATACATGTATCAATTTGCTAATGGTTTACTTACTAAGTTATAGACTTTGAAAAGTAATTTATTTATAATTAAAATTTAAGAAAATATATGTAAAGTTCTATGCCCAAAATTTTACCTTAGACCCCCATTTTTAGTTCAGACCCTATGGGTTAGTGAGCTATTGCCATCACTTGGCGTCAGTCATAATCATAGTTAACTTTCTTGAAAAGCCAATGCCTCCAAAACCAATGATTGCTTTGAAACTTTGCAGACATCATCAGTAAAATATCCTCTACAAAGTTCGCACAAATCATAAGGACGGACCAACCAACATTGCCGCCTCTGCTAGAAATAGAGTTGTGGGTCGGCCTCAAAATACAGTTTTAGCCTTATACTTGTACTAGTAGTTCAAAAAGTGTAACAGATACAGGAAAACAGAACAGACTCATTCTTCAACATGAAAAGCTCTGCAAAACTCCCCATTGAGTCTATGTTGTAAAAAGGCTCATTATAGGAGTTATTGCCTTTAATAATAAAAATTGATGATTTTTCCCATTTTTACCTCAAAATCTTGAAAATTATTAAAACTAGAAAAAAGGTAAGCAATGCTAAATTGTTCAGCTTTATGGAAGCTACTAAAATGAGTTCAGGGTCAAGATTGTCTGATCAACCTTTTAGGATTTATTCCCCTTGAACTCTTTTTTTTTAATGAATTTTAATTGAGTTTTAAAAATCTTCTCCTTTGAAACCAGTTAAAGGACTGCTTTGAAATCTTGTACACATTATCAGTAAAATGTTGTCTAACATGTATGCACAAACCATGGGTGCAAACCAACCAACATGGCTAAAAAAAAACTGGGAATCAGAATACTGTTTTTTGGCTTACAGTTCAAAAAGTTTAACCAATACAGGAAAATCAAAGGAATACTCCTTCAGCATCAAAAGCTCTACAAAACTCTCCATTTAGTCAAAGTTGTACCATAACCCTTGTAGGAGTTGTTGTGTAAGCCTACTTTTTTTCCGGCGTGTATTTCTTCCTTCCACTAGTGTAAAACTTCCATTCGGGCATTGGAAATTTTACACTAGAGTAATTTAACCATGTTAACCTCAGGTAATAATGAACTAGTGTAAAACTTCCATTGGAAGTTTTACACTAGTTCATTATTGAGCACTGTTACAGTTGCTCCTTAATCGTCAAAATTGATGATTTTGTCATTTTTTCCTCAAAATGTTAGAATTAGAGAAAAAGTTAGCATTGCTACATTGTTCAGCTATAAGAGCTGCACAAATGACTCAGGGTCAATTTTTTGTTTGTGTAGCAAACTTTCCCATACTTACGCTTAAATACATAGAAACAGGATTGTAATCATAACCATGAAAACCTTACACTCGTAAAATATAGGTCACATTGGAGGAATCTAACAATGACATGAATCAGTGAACCACATTTATCTGTATCAACTTTACTATACATGTCCTTTCGAATTATGTTTCATTTACTGTATAACTGATAACTAATATTATGATTTAATTTAATAGTCCATATGTTAATCCGAAGGAGACAAACTCGTAGTTTTGTTTTTGGAAAGCAATGCGATATTTGGCAATTCTCGAGATAGCTGTTCCCTGAAATTGCGCACTCTGACAAATTTAGTACTGACAGTTGCAATGGTTGTATAATATTCGACGATGTTATTATGAAGTGATTTAATGATTTTTTGGGTGATCAGATGGTTTTGCATTCTAATTCTTGTCATGTGTCTTGTTATGTGTTTAATTAAATGAAAATCAACACAAAAGTGGGTGCTTTGTCAATGTACAGATTTGGAAAAATCAGCACAGCAGTGCCATCTATAAAAATTGTTCAGGTTTAGAAAGTGGCATGTAGAAGTACATGTAAATAAAATACAATGAAATTAAATATAACACTTTCCAACTAATAAAAATATTGAAAAGACATATTTTGGTGTTTGTGACACAACAATAATAAATTGATTATTTGACATCAGTGATTGAAAATACTATTGTTATCTGTGGCACTCAATATGTTGCTACATTATTCATAGTAAAAGCTGACACAATTTTATTTCTTATGATTTATTTTATAGTTGGTAATTCATGCTGAATCATTAATTATTCTCGTTGCACGACTAAAAATGGGTCACCATCCATCATAACAAGCCACGAGGTTGTTTGTTAACATGACCGAAAAAAGTTCTAATTTTCAATGTATGTATGTAACTTCACAAAAGTTGCCGTTGTTTCAGACGATGTTGCATTTTCACGTTTTAAGTATTTAATTAAACAAAACTCAAAACTATTTATCTTCTTTTCATGTGTTCCTTAAAACAAGGGAAGTGTGTGATCAAGTCATCGTGTTTTGGCTCTGAAGATTTTTGAGTTACAAATAAAACTGCTCAGCATGTATGGTTGAGCTTATGTTCCTATTGCATCTCCTGAGAGATGCATATTGTAATCAGCAATTATTTTTTTTACTTTTGTTCAGCGTTTTGAAATGCTGTTTTTTTAATTTGATATGTCAATTTTCCAAGGTAAATGTGACCTAAATTGGAACGTAAGTGTAACTAGAAGGAGCAAGCAACTTGCCACGAGTCCCTTTGAATTTGTTTGCTATTAGAGAGGTACATAGGTATGAATACCATAACGTCCCGACAGCTGGCAATCTTTTGTTAACCGTGTAAGACTCTAGTTGAAAACAAAAGTGTCAGACTCCGTTGCAAAAGTAAAGTACTTGTAATTAACAAGGGCATAGTATAGAATATGTAAAGTGGAAATGCGCTTTGGAATGATTCATTTGAAAGTGCATGTAAGTTGATTTGTACAGATCCCTGTGTTTGAATGGTGTTTAATGCCCCTTCAGAAATTTTTCAATGATATTGGGGTGTCCTGTTTTTATTGGAGGGGGAAGCTATATTAACCCTTTCCTCCATAATGACGCCTTTTGACGCCTACCCCTTTACTCCATAATGACGCCTTTTGACGCCTCTCGGTAATACCCCAATTGTATCACTTCTCAATTGCGAACAGACACATCTTTTGAACTCATTTAATGTGATTCAAGGAAACTGTATTGTCGGGCATTAGCCGGTGAATTTTTTTTTCATAATATGGATTTTTCGTGGAGAAATTGATGTTTTTCTTATAAACAAATGCCGACAAATTTGGTCGTGGCCATTTTTTCTGTCGCTTCACTTCGGTTGCTTCAAATCGTAATAATATTTCGTTTCGGAAATAATAAGAACTATAAAGAGCTTAAATGGGTGTTTCCCTTAAATTTGTACGATTTTGTTTATCATGACAGTGACCTCTAAGTTAAAAAATTTTGATTGAAATTGACAACCCGAAAGTTAGGAACCCGGCGATGTCAAGTACCACTTTTCAATTCACAAAAACGTTCAAAAGTAAATAATAACTACCGTTCCTGTTGCCAAATAAATAAATATTTATAAATTGATTTGATTTGATTCTCCCTTAGTAAATCTTTAGTAAATAAACAGAAGAAAATGCTAATAAAACACAGTTTTGGCGAAACCCCTCTATTACTTCCGGTTTACCGCGCATCGTGGGCGGGAATTATGAAACGAAAATTGTAACTAGCATAAACATAAAGATATTTTCTAATCTCTCTTGATTTGTTATCAACCGCTAATAGCTAAAATCATTTTAAGTCAATAATACATTGGAAATTATTTATTTTTAGATTTAATAATTGTATAAAATGTGTACATTCATAAGTTTTTACCATTAGCGCAACACACAGCCACGCCCACTTTTTACAAGCGATGTACGTGCGTATTTTAATAAATTACTACAAAACGAAAATGTTTGAGATTTTCTGTTGAGCTATTGTCTAAAACAGGGCTAGGGAATGTTTGGCAGTATAACTATTCCAAACAATTAAACAGGACTTATAAGGATAAGGTTTGCACAAAATATAAATGCAACTCAAACAGTGCATCTAAAACCTACAACCGTGCCCATTCTATGAATACAAAAATGATGTCACTAACCCTCATAACCAGGTTTAATTATCTGAACCTCATGTGTTCGGTTAGTTTCAGAAGCAACTTTTTACAGATAAAAAAAATTCTATATTTAAACAAGTGAATTCCTTGTTAGAATTATTTACAAAAAGCAATACAAAATAAAAGTTATTTTTTTACAATGAAGTGAGATTTAAGAACCGTAGGACCAGATCCATATGATGATTGTAGTAGGAGTGACAGAAGGACATTAGATTTAATTGGATATATGTAAATCAATTTCATCTGCGTTTTTGTTGCAAAATGCAATTATTTGGTACCATGTACAAATTTATGTTCTGGTCAGACAGACTGGAGACGTAAACAAATTTTTAAGTTTAAAAATCCCTGTCCTCGACTTTCTTTTTGTATTGTTATTTTTTTTTTTAATATTTTTATTTGGACTGCAGAAATTAACATATAGATAGAAATATGCAGAATATTAAAATATGAAAAAAAATATGCACATGACAGATATAACTTTACAAGGCGAAACAAGTTCAATAGGTTTAAGTAAGATATATACATTCTTGCAGTTAACCAGAACTCACAGTGTCATGTTTAAAAATTAAAAATGTATGTATCCTGATTTTCAATCTTAACTAAATGACATCTTTCACTTCTTGTTCTCCCCTCCCCCCATGCGGCAACAATGGAAAATGGGAGAAGCAAGAGAATTTTTTAATTTAATGACAACAGAAATTGAGATAAGCAGACTGATTTCCAATTCCACATGTTTCCCCAACAACCTTACAAAACTTTAACTATAGCACCAAATGGAGTTTCGACATGTACCTTTTATATTGCTCAGACATGCAGGTAAAAACTGGAACCTTTTTATTAGTAAACTGTTAGTTCTTACATTGGAAACCAAATATTGTATTACATTTTACAATAACTTAAGCAAATAACACAAAATAGTATATTATGAACTTGTATTAATTGATGTCTACTAATTAAACGGCCTGTGGTTCATGGGTATTCTTGTAAATATCCCAGATATATACTGAGCTTATAAATGAATTTTACATTCATGTGGTATACATACAAATTTAACATGAAAAGACAGGTGAATATAACATTTAATTCGTGTGAAATAATTGGGTTTATCGTTTTGTGCTCCCCTGACAAGCTGCTAACAGTGGCTTTGACTTTCCTTAACAAACATTATGATTTATTGATAGTTGGTTCATGCATATGTTCATTAAGCAGCATTCATCTAAGTTCAGAACTAGAACAAGCTTCTCACGGGGCTACTGTGTGACTGGATTGACCAAACATATATGGACATTGTGAATGCCACTAAAACATTTGGAAGTTGGGGTAGTAACTGGTAATTTTCCCATTTCAAGCGGCTTCAATGTGCTTACTATGTTTGAAAACTTCAAAAAGGGTTTATCATTCAAGATTCAAGAAGCATGTGATTATACAAAGACTTGACCCACAACTGTCCATCACTATGCATCCTTATTTAAACCTGACAACCTTCCCAATAAGTGGGTATCTCTTATCTGCTAACCCAAGGTTACAGCCAGCATGTAGGCATACATTATGCATTTTTAATTTTGCTGTCAAAATATGAGGGAGATGTAAGTTTTATTTGATTTTTAAATCATTAAGCGTTCTGAAAGTATTGCTATGGCCATGCCAATACCCTTACCCGCAAATTAAAAACCTACAACACTTTGCAATGACAAAAACTTTTATTTTATAGATATTTTCTAAGGACCATAATTTCATGGAAAATCATCAGACAGGAATAAAATTCAAACTTAATCTGCAACTCATGATTTTTAAATTCTTATACCAAATATCAGCTCAATATCTCCACGTGTTTATAAAAAAAAAATCAGAAAAAATATGTGGCGGACAGATTTGCAAACCTACAGTCCACTTTAGCAATGCTGGTAGGGGGCTACTAGGTAACCATTAATTTTATGTGGACATTAACAATCCACTCTGCTTGTTCTATTAAAATACATATTATTTCATTATACAGCAGTAAATTTCTACAAGTCCTGGCTGAAATCAAAAGATAGACAGCCACGCAGGTGTAAACACATGTTTGTTACTTGAAAATTCAACATACTGAGTCTCACATTTATTATTTTTCTGTCAACAAGAAAATCGATTAATCTGTTTGACCTTACAGTTGCTAAATAGTGCACTCTTTAGGTACAAATGTGACACCCCTTCCCCAGCAATTGTCTAATGATTTCTCAGAAAATACATATATAACAATCCTTGCTTTTCATAACTGAAAATAAAATTGTTTAAAAAAATCACTGGATATTAATAATGCTCAAATATAAGGTACAACTGATCATACTTTAATTTAGTTACTGTGTAAACAAGACTTATGGGAAAGACTTCCATTTGAACCCCCATTGAAAATGCATTATTTCGAATGTAAATAAAAGAAGTTGGCACTGGGTGGCAGCTACTGGTGAACCCCACAGTGGACACAGTCATGCATTGCCAATTGGGCAAGTGTGAGCCATGTGAACTCCATGTATCTTGTGATAGTCTAATGTATTGCGTTTTTTATTGGGGGTTCAATTGGAAGTCTTACCGACTTGTGTCACAAAATCCTTGTTTTTTTTCAACAAAACAGAAGATTCCTACCCCCCCCCCCCCCCCCCAAAAAAAAAGGAAATTTGAATATTTACCTTCTGTTAGAGCTTACAAGAGCAGGCCTACAATAGCAACATGTTTGCATTCAGCCTACAAACAAATGTGCAAATCTCTTTTTGTTTAATTAATTTGTATAGAATAAACATGACATTATGACACAGTGAAAGGCAGATGGACGAGCCCTTTGCTATATCCAGCCTCATTGCTATGCTAATAGATAATGTAAGAGTATAAATTAAATTCTTAAAATCATATTTACATTAAGTTTTTACCCAGTCATTAACTTAAATGAAATTTTCGGCGTTTTTTACACACATAATTGTAATAATTTTAATTTTTTTCATTATTTTTGAGATTTTCACAAAAAACTGTTACCATGGAAACACATATTTTTTTATATTTTATGCATGAGTAGAAAGGATTTGTTTCAACCTATTATCCTTGTTATTTTTATAAATGTAGCATTCATCATTACAGTTTTCCAGCATTTACAAGATATCTTTATTTCTTAATTAATTTTTGCTAAAAATCCCATGCAAATCAAACATTAAATTATTTTTTGTCTATGGAGGAAAGGGTTATATGAAGCTTTTAATAATTGTCGTTCAAGAGCACACCCTTGTTAGATTATCAAGTGCTGACAGGCAGGCTATCAATAATAGATGAATACTAGCTTAACCACTCAAGCCATTGAGAATTACAGAAAAGAAATTATTGTCGATTTTAATATTTTAGAAGCTTATGTCATCACTTATATTTATAAGGAGACATTTATATATATGTACATGTATTTGATGCAAGTTATATGTCTGAAATGGGTAAACTAAGCAATTTTGTCTTATTTGTTAATATATTTATTAATTTATGACATAAACATCTTCAATTGTATCGTTGCATAATCCTATAGATTTATATATACACAATATATACTAGTACTACTGTTTCTAAGTAGGTCATGAAGCATTTATTAGATGTAGGATTGTATGTTATGCCATAATTGAAAATGAGGGATACCGTATATAGTGATGGTGGTGTCTGTCTTTCCATTCGTTACACTTTGGGTGGTACCCATCTCTTACTCTCATCTCCACCATCCGCACTAAATGGATTTTGATTCAATTTAAATGGAATCATTGTCACATAGTGCCATTGTACACCTGATATTTTATATTTTGATTGGAATGATATTTAGGATTTCGTATAGCAAAACATGGACCTGCCCATTCTTTGACATAGGGGATAGCTATCTCTTATCATTCAAGACCATTCAAGACATAGGGGAGCTGGGGTTATCAATTATGAAGATTGCAAAGATTAATTTTGCATTGGTTTTTTTTATTTCCCATCAAACATGAGGCAGGAATCTCATTCAATACTTGCAAAGCTACCTTTCCCTCAGTGCAGTCTGAACTTTGATTTAAAGTTTGATTTCAAAAATCTTCTCTAAAACCTATGAAAGGACTGCTTTGAAACATTGCACACATCATATTGACATCTGTAGGATGTCTACCAAAATTGCTGAAAAATCATGACAGCTGACCAACCAACATGGCTACTTTGTCTGAGAATAGAGGGGTGGAGGTCAAGATATTTTTTGGTCTATAGTTCAAAAAGTATGACAGATACAGGAAATCTGAAGTAAACTTCCTTCCTCAGCATCCAAAGCTTTACAAGATTCTCAAATCATGTGAAGTTATGTGACAATGCCTTTGAGGAGTTATTGCCCCGCAAATGTTAAAATTGTAGATTTTTTTTTCGCTTTTCCTCAGTATCTTCCAAACTGTAAGAGCTAGAGAAAATCATTTCCATTCAAAATTTTTCAGCTTATCAAGATTTGCTAAAATGATTGTTGTTTCATATGTGTTATATTTCCTTTAAAATGGCAAAATTAATGATTTTTGCAGAAGTGTTGACAATTCCTTATAGGAAAGAAAAGCTAGATAAAAAGGAAGAATTGTCAGGTTCAGATGAGCGATCCAGGCTCCCAGAGAGCCTCTTGTTACAGATTTGACTCGAATAGCCTCAAACACCCACTCCAAATTTGACAATTTTCTTTTTTTAGTAAATTAAATGTAAACATTGAATCAAAAGCAAAATGTGTCAAATATCCTGCATTTATTTCCATAAACAATTAATTCTTCTATAATAAGATATAGGTGAGCTTTGTATTAATAGCCACTAAAAATGTTTTTACAAAATCTATTTTACTGATTTATTAGGAGTGGAAAGCTTTGCAGTATGCTCAATCCATACCTGTATTTTACAGAGGTAGGTATTTAATAAGAATGCTATTAATGTTAAATAATTTTATTTCAGGTGAAGATGTTTCAGAGGACAAGGATGGTTCAATTATCAGAAGGATTGTCAAACAAGGGGAAAAGTACACCACACCTAATGATGGTGCCACTGTTAAAGGTGATTAAACTGTTTCTGTGAAAACGAGCTCATGTTTAATCAAATACTTTATTTGGAGTTACAATTGTGATTTTACACATGTAATTTATTGTTTAGAAATCTATGAATTTTAAGAAAGTTGTATGACAAATGTAAATTCCTTGTAGCATGATTCCTTGTTTCTCATTTTCACATCACAGGAGCATGATGGCTGTAACAAACATGCATAATTCTAAGGTAAAGTCATGTATTGAACCTTTGAAAAAAAGACTGATTAATAGTTGATGGAAAAGTGCATTTTTAAAGAAAAATGTTTTACTAGCATTTAAGTATTGCAAATTTTCTTTTTATTTCAAGTTAAGTATACTGCATCATGTGATGGAAATGTGTTTGAAAATGACAGAGAAGTTGAGTTCATTATTGGAGAGGGAGATGAAGTGGGCATCATTCCTGGGTTAGAACAGGCAGTGAAGAAAATGAAAAAGCTTGAAAAATCTAAATTTGAAATCATGGCATCCCAGGCTTATGGAACGGAAGGAAAAGCAGAATTTAATATTCCTGGTGGTGCAAAATTAGAGTATGAAGTAGAGTTGTTGAGTTTTGAAAAGGTAATAGTTTCAAGCTTACCTAAATGTAGATGTTTTGTTATGTCAGCACTTCCCAAGGTTAATTTTGTTTCACTAGACATATGGGACTAACTTTACTAGACTGAGCAACTTTTTACCTGACTAACAAATGTAAATTTAAAACAGTATTTTCATTGAAATATAATCCATCAAAGTATCAGTAGTCATTCTCTTGCAATTTCAAGGACATATTTGTGAGGTGTTCTGATTTCCTTGTATATTTTTCATGCTTTTTATCTTCATAGACATTGGTTTTTGTTATTTTAATGGCTTTCATTTATTACTACCAAAGGTACATACCATGGGCCAAGGTCAATTTTCAATGTTTTAATCATTGATAAAAGTTGCATTGATTTTATATTTATATTCAAGTGCATAATTTGATTAAGATTTAAAGAAACCTGTGTGGTGAAAAAGTTAACCTCATATTACAACAATAAATGATAAAAAATAGAAGCTGGGAATTACTTTGATAAGAAAATGTACCAGAAGTATGGCTATTTTGGTTTTGATGATAAGTATTGTATATACCACTCTTTTTTACAAGTCGCCTGAAGGCTCGTTCTTTAAATATGTTAACTCGTAAAAGGTCTGGTGAATATATTTTTTGTAACATACTTCAATCATTAGAATTTAAAATGGGCATGATATTGTTGTCTGACGTCACATGCTAGATGGTCAGTCTGGATGATCTATGCAGTTCATTAATATTTTGAATGATGGCAGGAGGTGGGCCTTACACTTTGGAATAACTTTAAAGTTGATTGATTATACCATAATGCTTTTAAATGGGGATTTTTATCAGGTGACGTGAAACCATGGTTTAACAAGAAAAGTCTTATGTTAAAAGAATGCTTTTGCACAACAAACAGATTAAATGTGATTAATCCATAAAAAGATCAGGAAAAATGCTGTATTATGTTATAATTAGGATGAAATTCAAAATCCTGCATCACTGGACAATTGGTCTGACTGACAGGATGGGAATTTTGCCAATGTTTGATGAACCTTCAGAATAGCAGTTACACTGTATGTCTTCTGTATATGTGATAGAGAATTTATGTACATTCTGATATATAACTTATGACTGTGTATTTTACATTTTCATTGCAGAATGTTACAATATAAGCTTATACATTATTTTTGTGTGGAAATGTGTTGTAACTATACTTTGTTAAATTATTAATTGTTATTATATTGAATGGATAGTAACATACACAGATCCAGATGATTAGTTATGGTACACAGCCAGAGTGCAGGCTGTTAGTAAACTGCATGCAATATGTATACAATATTCGTACATTGTTAGAAAATAAAAAAAATATTTTTGTATTAGCCTTAGAAACGAGGAGAAATTTGAAGCTCTGCCCTTCAATAGATTTTTTTTGTTTGGTTTTGTGTTTGTTTTTATTTTTTATTTTTATTTATTTTTATTTTTTTTGGGGGGGGGGACATGAAACAAAATATTTTTGAAATGTTTGTCCGATTTTTTTTTCAAAATCTGATTTTGGAGATTAAAAAAACAAGCAGGTGGAGATGAGAATATATATATATTTTTTATTGCACCATTTATTGTGTGTATGTTTTTGGCATTATTTCAGCTGACAGAATGAGAACACTGTTTGAAATTACAGTTTAAGCAGCTACCAGAACATTTTTATCAAATCTTCTTGATTTCAGGGGAAAGAGTCTTGGGATCTGTCATCGGAAGAAAAACTTGAGCAATCAGAAATTGCAAAAAACAAAGGAACACATTATTTTAAGGTAAGGAGAAACTGAAATATGAAAAATTTATGTATGGCATGTCTGTTTTAGGAAAAACAGCCATGGGAAACAAACACATATGGAAGGTCAGAAATCGCTGAAAAAGCTAAAAATAAGGGCAATACACATTTTCAGGTAGGAGTGTTCCTTACCATTTGGCTTGTTGCCTGATAAGCTTTGAACTTTGAAATTCTCAGTAGTTATAAGTATTTGATTTTTTTTCGAAATTCTATTTAGGTTTAGTCATGAAAATGTTAAGTGGACCTAAAAACTTGACAAAAATATAAAGTTTGCTATAAATACCAACAAAAATAACATAGTTTAATAGTGTTTTATGTGCAGTGCAACAAGTCTTTATGCAAGAAGTAGTCATATTTTTTGTACCCTGTCTTCTTGTCTTCACACTAGTTTGTGGATATTAACTTCTGTTCTGCACATCATATGAACATTATATATTAATACCACTTGTTTTTATGTAAAGTGATCAGTTTGATTTATACTCTTCAGTTATTACTATTTACAAAAAGATGAGTGCTTTTTTCTCTTTAATCTGCATTTACTCAAGGAGAAATTGCAAGCATGTTTAATATTACTTGCAGAAACTTTTATCTGTAACCTTTATCTTAAGTTCCTTGTGACAGGATGAATTTCGATATAGTTTTAATGGCTTCCTTCAAATTAACACACACTGACGGTGACTTCATTTTCAGTTTTGTTTAATGAACATAACTAGCAGCTCATAAATGTACATAATCATAGTTAGATAATAAACAAATGGATGGTCAGTTTAGACATATTTTCATATGCTTTATAGAAATTGTATTAAAATTTAGGTTCAGTATAAAGGGATTACTTCTGCTAGTCTGTGAAACATCTCATAAAAATTAAAAGAGATCGAATCTTTTTTCAGTATAAAAGTTCATTTAAAATATTGGTTTTATTTAAATTATAGATTTCAATCATATTTCAGAATTTGAGAATATTATGTCACTGGTAATTAGTTCCTCTTGTAAGCAATAATAATAACCCATTTTCCATGTAAATGTGCGGTAAATTTGGACACCTCGTGGACCAATGGTGTGGGTAGTAATATTTGATCACCTTTATGGCAACATTGGATTGTGAAGAATGGTGATTTCTCTGTATAATTGCTTTCCTCAAGGGAGGTAGAAATTGTAATTCTGATGTGCTTTGGTAATAAACATTTATAGAAGAGGTGGAGTTTTATGCCTTTCTTGTGATGTTAAAAGACTCTTTGTTGAGGAATGTGACCTAAATAAATCATGTGAGACCATAAATCACTTGATAGGATACATCAAACTACTTATCATGATAACGGCAAATTGGTTCTAAACTTTGGGTATGGTGGGGTTGACTTCAGCCTTTTTGTCAAGAATTCCAGTTTTCCTGTGGAAGGTTGGCCCGGGGATCTCACTTGTTTCTCAATTTAATTTGTGTGTGTGTAAAACTTTCATTCAAATACTTTCCAAAAAAGCCCCAAAACATCTTAAGTGGCAGTCAGTTTAAGTTTTTATTTTACCTAACCCAAAGGGTCATATCATTTATTGTCATCACTTTGCATCTGTAAACTTTTATATTTAGGTCAGTTGAAAACCTTACTTTGTCGCAATGATTATAAGATGGTCCTTTACAAAGTTTATTTATTATTCTATCGAAAACCAAGATGGTTACTATTTCTGGAATTCATTTAAAATAGAAACCTATGGAAAAAATGTCTTACAAAAGCTGAAAAATTTAAACCAGTTGCCAAATTCAACAAATGTAGCAATATTAATTATATGGTTCTGTACAAAGTTTATGTTGTTTATGGCTGTCCAAATTGAAAATGGCTGCCATTACAAGAGGGGAAACACCTTTAAATCAGGTGAGCAATACAAGCTCTTTATAGACTCGGATTCGCTAAAATTATTGCTAGATTAGAACTTATTCTAATAAGACATTTACGTGTATACTGGCTACTAGTTATTTCAGCTTGAGTAGTTTATCACATCAATTAAAGGTTTGAATGTTTATTTTGTATTATAATGTTAATATGTAGATTTAAATAAAGTTCTTTTTAAGTTTTAACATTTCTGTAATTATATTTATTATATACATAGTTTTTGTATACAGAACTTATTTTTGCAATATTTTGTTGGTTTTGAATGTGGTTTTACACCTCTTTTCAGCTCTGTAAACATTAAGTGTGGACTAAATTAAACCCTACATGTATGCAAAGAAACATGTTTAACCTTCAAAACATTATATAATAATACAGCCATTAGATTATATATGCAAAGTACAGTAATCTCAAAAAATAAGATTTACATTCATGCTGTACATGTTTGACTTGAAAAAAATATTGACTAATGCTGCTCTGTAACAACCATATACAACAGAACAGCAGAGAACAAATAAACTCTGTAATGTCCTGCAGTAGATATAAACATGCTTCAACATTACTATAACATCCAACACACCAATGCAGATAATTCTGCTACAGATTTATGCTCTGCGACAAAACTTTTTATATTTTTATTAAAACATTTGAAAAAAAGAAGGAAAACAAATACATAATGATAACTCATACTAAACAGTTTTTGTAGTATACATAACTGATATTTTTATTTATTATAATCAATTACTTATAGTTTTGTTGAAATCTTTGAAAAGAAAAAGATTTTAAGTAGTCATTGTTTTCCAGATTTTATCTAAAATTAAGGATGTATTTTGTCAAAATCTGAAAAATTAGAGATTGATATAACATGTGTGATACATAGCCTTGCATCATCTATATAGGTGATACAAGATGTACTTTAGTAGGTACTACTTTCTGACATCACAATGAATGGTATAACCAATGATTCGGTGAATGACTTTCATTCTATGAATGAAATATGACATCATAATACGTATGACCTTAAGGACTATATTTTATAAACAAATGCTTTGTTGTCTTGAATGTTAAATTTTTTATTTTAAACATTCAGTTTTGTTCCGCCTTGTTTATTCTTCATAGTTTGAGATAAACTTATTACATTCATTTCAGTGTAGGTACAAATACCTGTATCATGTTTGGACAGTTGAATACATTCCACATCACAGCTTGACACTATGCGTCTTGTAGTGATACAAATGTAAACAACTGTCTCGACATGATACAGGTAGTTGTACCTACGCATAATACATGTAATTATAGATTATTTACGTTTTTTGAAACCAGATGCATTTTCTCGTCGTATGTCATCGAAGGGCGACAGCCCTGAGATGAGATGACGAGAAAGTGCATCGAGTTTCAAAAAACGTAAATAATCTGTTTATCGCTGTTTTGTAACATTGTGACGTCACAGTGTTTACATAACGACGTCTTGACAGCGAGCTGAGATGGGCCCATCCCACGCTAGTAGAGTGAGATGGAATAATATCGCACACAACGATCAAAGGAAAATACAGCAAAATAGCGATAATGTGTATTTATCTCCATTGTATTTTTTAACATTTCTGTTGACCATTGATTCATATGAATAAAAGATCATAGTTTTTACATCAATAAATATCATAATAATTTTCTTAGTATAAAGCACTTTTTGAAACAATAATCACTTTGGCTTTTCTTCATTTCAGAAAGAAAATTATAAAAAGGCAAAGCAGTTTTATAAAAAAGTGAAAAAATATCTAGAATATGAAACTGATTTACAAGAGGAAAACAAGGAAAAAAGAAACAGTTTAATGTTAGCTGCTCATCTGAACATCGCTATGTGTGAAATCAAAATGGCTGACTACTCAGAAGCAAAACAAGAATGTAATAAAGCATTGGAAATAGACCCTAATAATGTAAAAGCTTTCTTCAGGAGAGCTACAGTAAGTATTCCCTGTACTGTATGTTACATAATCTAACACTGATTGTTTAATAGCTTGGGCAGTTGATCGGTTATACTCCAAACTTGTTCGGTTAGAATTACAAGATTGTGATGATCAATAGTAAAATTCCATAACTGAAGACTAGAAAAGGGAAATTGTATAATATTCATTTAATTTAAATATATTCTCTTTTATTCATATTTATTCACTGTTATTATAATTTTAACACTTTTTGTTAAAAGCAGAAATGTTTCAAAATTTTCATCCCCTTATATATATTTGGTTATCATATATTAAGGTTTTTTAAATTTGACTCCTGAACCCAAGTTATAGGCAAAATAATCCTCTGGACACAAATTTGTCATGAACACTGATAGGCCCTTGGTGACTGAGTGGTTAAGGTAGTTCTTCTACTGTTGATCACATGGTCTGTCAACACTGAGATTGCGAGTTCCAGCCTCACTGCAGGCAGGCTGCACTCGACTCCAATCCTAATTGACAAGGATTGCCAGTTTTCCTACCGCAGGTTGATGGTTTACTCCGGGTACTCGGGATGCCATGATATAATGATATAGCTAAAAAATTGCTGAAAATGGTATTAAACATTATTCCAACAAACAAACATAAACACTGATGTTATTTGTAACCATGTCATTGTTAGAAAAACTATGCACAACCATCTTTTATAGTATCTGTGGTGGTAAGGAAAGAATTTCCAAATACATGCAATGAATACAACTAAAATAATCCAGAATGCTCTTTTTTACCATAATCTTATTCAACATTAATACTATTATGCACCCAATGGCATACCTGCAAATTAAACTGTCAAAACTAATTATGAGGTGTTGTAGAAATATCATTTAAACAGCAGAAATATTTTAAAAAAATTATTTAACCACAGAAACAGTGGATAGTACATATGTATAAAATCTTGGGTGTGAATCACTCCTTACTGCTTCATTACGAGTAATGGGATATATTGTACCTCTGTCGTGATAAAAAAAATGATCAAAGGAGCTACATTATTGTAGCTATAGGATATACATGCATTGTAGCTATAGGATATACATGTACATGTATGTACAAGTTGGTCAATGATTTCTCCAAAGTATCATGTCAAAATGTCTATTTCTAGTGTTATTTCAATGTTCATGACTATGAAGCAGCTAGAGATGATTATAACAAAGTCCTAGAATTTGAACCTGACAATAAAGCTGCCAAGAATCATGCTGTGATGTGTAATCAAAAACTTCAACTTTTCAAAGAAAAAGAAAAACATATTTATGCCGGGATGTTCAATAAGTTTGCCGAACAAGATGCACGTAATGTAAGTAGTGCTTATTGAATTCCTTCAACTTCATTTCTTAAAGTAACATGTCTCGGAAAGGATCATTTAATTGTTTTTGTTGATCCAAAGCATAAGTTTTGGTTTTTCTCCTGGTACTCCAGAGTAGGCTTATTGAATCTGCTGCAAATTGGAAAAGGTCAAATTCTCTGTCCTACTCAGTGCTCCATACATTTCCAGTGGTAGTCAATGTTTTGTTCTTGTATGTCATCAATTTCATTGTTCATTTATTTTTTGTTAACTTGTTCTCATCCTGAATGCAGATGAAATCTTGCTTGCTGAACATTAAGCCAACATTCAATCAATCAATCTTCCTTGATAAATTTGACAGTAAATATAAATTGTAAAAGCATTAGATGTCTCATTGATTACGTTGATACCAAGCACTGAATAGTTGATACCAAGCAATGGTTTTCAATTATGGTGTACAGATTTATCCTTTCTTGTATGTCTCCCACAGTGGCACAGTAGATATACACTGTAATAGCATTATACATCTGATCCATTACTAATTGATGATATTAACACTGGCTGTGTGTGTTCTGGGTACAGGTTTATAGATTATGGATGTTTCTCCGTTGCTAAACAGCACAGTGGCTATACATTGTGTTAGCACAAGACTTATGTGGTGGGAAATTCATTGTTAATGATTCAAGTCTGTATCTTGTATATGTTTCAGATTTTTAAGTTGAAATCAAACACTTGAGTTTCATTCCTCATTAATTGCATTGAATAAGAGAAATATTTTGTCAAACAATAAATAGAACACATAAATTAAGATATTTGTATTCACCTACAATGAAAATTTGTATGTTAAACTGTTCTTCACAAATCACAAATTCTCCTAGGAACCAGTTTCTTTGAAACCACATGACCTATAAAACTATATTTACTTGTAAGTAGTTCTTTCAGCATTTTTAAAATGTACATGTCAGAGTAGTATTTTTATTAGGCATGTACATGTAATTATTTCTTGCTGTAGTGTAGTGTCAATGCTTCAGAATAGAAATAAAGTGACGTGGGGTTCGTTCTTGGTTATGAAGCAGTACATTGAAGTTAGAAAATAGAAAGGACAAGTATGATATGAATATTGCTAGATTAGATGTACATTTTAGTATTTAACTTGTAATAATAGAAAACATGTATCATCCAGCATGCTTTTGTAAATTCATAACTTGTCCTTTGTATTTTCTAGCCATACTCTGGCTATGAGGATGGGCTGGAAAGTATTGGGGAATGGCGTAATGAAATGGCAGATGGCATGATGACACTACAGCAAGAATGTGAAGCTTTTGGCGAGACTATGCCTGAACGCAAAACAAACAATCATGGACATAAACATCAGGAAGATGATTGAGAATGGCATGTGCTTTCACTGGTATTGTACTAATTATTTTGCTGATACTGATAATATTGTCCACATGTGGATTGCAGATAGGTTTTTTGGTGAAACAACTGATAATATTGTCCACATGTGGATTGCAGATAGGGTTTTTGATAAAACAACTGATAATATTGTCCACATGTGGATTGCAGATAGGGTTTTTGATGAAACAACTGATAATATTGTCCACTTGTGGATTGCCGATAGGTTTTTTGGTGAAACAACTGATAATATTGTCCACATGTGGATTGCAGATAGGTTTTTTGGTGAAACAACTGATAATATTGTCCACATGTGGATTGCAGATAGGTTTTTTGGTGAAACCACTGATAATATTGTCCAACTGTGGATTGCAGATAGGGTTTTTGATGAAACAACTGATAATATTGTCCACATGTGGATTGCAGATAGGTTTTTTGGTGAAACAACTGATAATATTGTCCACATGTGGATTGCAGATAGGGTTTTTTGGTGAAACAACTGATAATATTGTCCACATGTGGATTGCAGATAAGTTTTTTTGGTGAAACAACTGATAATATTGTCCACATGTGTGGATTGCAGATAGGTTTTTTGGTGAAACATCCTTTCTGCATTGTTAAGAAAATAAAATTGGCACAATATGAATCTCCTTCAGTTTTCAATCCTATAAAATAGGTCAGGGCTTTCGTTGGAGGGCGACTCGGGCGAAGAAGTCGCCTTATCGTTGTTCCACATCGCCGTCAATCATCTTCAAAAGCGAAGGGAAGTCGCCTTCATTTTGTAGAATCGCCTAATGTCGCCTTTCAAATTTTATTTCCATTTTGGTAAGAAATGTTCATAGTTTTGATACAGCGTCATGTTTATTTTGTTTACGCGCCAAAGTTGAACTGGTACCGTTTTAACTTTTATTTGGTATATAAAGCGTAGGTTTAGAATATGACCGGAAACCAGTTCAGAGCACAATAACTTGTAAATATTTCTGGAGCAGATATGAATTTGGTGCCGGAGATTGCAGATAGTGGTGAGATGAGATTTGAAATCATAGAAACGTAGTAAAAATAGTCTGTTGGCAGTTACTTAAAACAAATTTAAGTTAAATATGCTTAAATACTTTTAATAGAGAATTTTACAATTTTACATAATATATTATGTGTCACAATGATGTAATTTTCCCACTTCTAGTTCTAATAGTACTTCATTATAAATCAATCAAATTGTGTATCAATGACAAAGAAACATTTATTTTAATGAACAGTTTTGTGACAGTTTATTCTTTTTTATTGTTATATTTAATGCATGTGTTTTTAAAAATGTGTGAAATAAGTATAGTGAATAGTTAATCAAATCTTTGATACTTTATCCTCAATAAATTAAACTGCTAAAAAAACATATAACAATAAAAATGCCAACACTTATTTTAAAAAAAAAACAAAGAAAACACGGCGCTTTCGCGACATACACATGTATAATGCAAATTCTCCCTGTTGTCCACCCACTTCTCCCTGTTCTATCCTCACTTCTCCCTGTCAGCAACCCAAAAGAGAAGTGACTTCTCCCTTTAATTTTGACCCAGCGTGAGCCCTGTAGGTTTGGTGTTAAATGATTTTGTCAAATTTTGACTTAACAATTCTAAACTTTCAATGTACTGGTAATGCATGATAACAGGTATGATTGTTCATCTTGTTACATGAAACCTTATATTTTCACAGGCTTTCAAGCGGGCCCTTATTTTCCTAATTTTCCTTATTTTTTACAAACAGCCCTAAAATTCCTAATTAATGCTGTAAAATCCTAAAAAAGCCCTACTTTTTTGGTTAAAATCCTAATTTTTTTAATTTTCAAAATTTCAGAAATAAAATAAACATAAAATAGATTAAAGTTAAATGAAGCTAGCTTTAGTATACTTGCAGAAATTATTGTAGAATAATGTTGGTAATCATTCAAATAGCCCTAAAAAAAGCCCTTATTTTTTGCAAAAAGTAGCTTGAAATCTGTCTTAACAAATTTCATATTTTCACAATAAATGGTTGCCCTTATAAATTTTGTTATGCAAGCCAAAATTTTTTGAACTTATGAAAATTTCATGTGTATTTAATCATTATATCTTGGGTATATGTTGATGTTATACATTCCCTATTTGTCACATTGACACGTCCCCATTATTCAAGTCAGCTCAATTATTTGTCATTTTTGTTCATATACAGGTTATGGTTTTAAGGTCTATTGAATGCTGTCTAATTGCTTGAATATTATAATGTGTCTTTGACATACAGTTCACCAATAGCTGTAATAGAATCTCAGAACTATTCAAGATCGTAATATTTTTGTTCACATTTCAGAAGAAAGAAGATTCACAGCCAAGCACCAAGGCTGATTCCAAGTCAGAAGAGGAATCAAGGGATGACACTCCAATGGAATCCAGTTAAATGGTGGTGGAAGGTTTTATACTGGACATTTACACATTTGTTTTGTTCTTTATTACATGATTCAATCATGATTGTAATGTTGTGTTTGAAATACATTTGTGTGCAACTAGAATACAATACTATTAGGATTATCTCCCTTGTACATGTCTGATTGGCAAGTTAATAAGTAAGACAATTATTACTGTAAATCACAAGAGAGATAAATGTAAGCTCTTGATTTTTCTGTTAATCCAGTATACTCGTACACTATTACTAAGCAATGTCTCTTTAATATTTCCTTATATTCAATTACTGTTTATTGTGTTAAAATTATGAATGTTTTTTACAGTGTACAAGGAAAATGTCAGTTATCAAAAATGCTTTTTTGAATTTCACAAAAACTGCAGTAAGATATTTTATTTACTATTTAATTAAAGTTTTGTTTCACTAAATATAGGAACCTAACATTAAGTTGTAAAGAAAGGCCATTATTGTTGAACACAGCTTTATTTTTCATACCATTTGTCAGTTGTGAAACAATGTATGTTGCATGTGGTTGTTCTTTTGTTGTTTTTTACAACAAAGAACCGTTAAACTATCATTAGGAACAATTGTATATGATCAAACGTCAGTTAACATAGTTTTTTAGAAACCTTTATCACATTTGCATGTTGAAATTCATCTTTAAATTGGATTCACATTCATAACATCAAATTCATAAGTTTTTTTTTTACTGTTGAGCATTTTATAATTATTTTTTAATTATTAATGCCAAAGTTATTAATTAAATAAAAAATGTTTGATTAAACACTAAATAGATGCAATAGTTTTCATAATGTCGTTTTATATGAATGTCTGGGAACAACTGTACATTGTAAGATTATTTTTTTTTACAAGAACACTGTGCATAATTAACATCTACAGCATTTCTTTTATTTGTTACAGTAGCATAATGAATGTTTTATAATCAAATACAAAACATCATTACAGCTATGTAGTTTTGTTATGTGATATGGCTGCTTTACATTTAATGTTGTGGTTGATTCATTCCATTTTATTTAATAAAATCTTGATCACCTTACTGTTTTAAATGATTCAAGTTGGCCATTGTGGATTTCCAATACAGTGTACCCTCGGTATATCGCCCCCTGTAAAACCGCCAACTTCGAATATCGCCATGATTTTCTATGGTCCCGTTTTTAACCATTTATATTCCCCCATTGTAATGCCACCCTTGAATATCACCATCCGCCACAAGTTTTTAATTGCAGAAGTCTTTTCTTCAACTGCCAAAGACATAAATTCACATTTATTAGAATTATTTGTGTGTAAACATCGTCACACGCTTAATCACCCGCTTAGAAAATAATAAATCAATTAAAATAATTGTTGTGTAGTGGTCATTTATATTGACTGTCGTCACGGGTCAATATTATAATTAAAGTCCTGCTAATTGGAAAAAATTTTAGTCACTTAACTGTCAACACCGAAGAGAAAGTGAACTCTGTTAGACGCTTTGTAAAAACATGAGACACTAAAGTATGTCATTCCATCCCTGAATTGTCGCATATTAAACACCACTTCTTACCACCTTCAATGACAAGTCATTTACAGCCATTCGATGCAGGTAATATTCAGTGCTATAAAGGTCAATATTGGTACACAGAGCACCATTGTCAACTGTTGAAAACATACAGATTTAGTAGACCATGGAATAGGCTAAGTTGAAACTCGGAATGGAAGCGTTTCTATTACGATTCGGACTTCCAATTAATAAACAAAGTGTATGAAGACTTTGACATTGATCCGGAACTACAAATAACAATTCAAGAGTTTGTTATCGTTGATCAAAATACTGAAATAGCCGAAGATGTGACCGATGAAATGATTCCCCAGGCTGTTCAACCAGGGATTGACAGCGAGACTTAAAAAGCATATCTACATAAAATATTGTTAAACAGATTCTCTGCTCGGCAGAGGTAATCATTTTTAACTTACCTGACCTTACAAGTGAGCTATTGTTATCACTTTGCATCGTTAATCAGCATATTAACACTTTTTACATTTTAATATTCTCTGAAACCACTTGGTCAATTGAAACCAAACTTTATCAGAATGATCATTGGATGAACATTTACAAAGTTTGCATTTTTTATTCTGATTGGCCCCTACCACCACAGGACTGAGTTTAACATACAATGTAGGACCCTGTGGAAAAAGTTTTAAAAAAGGCTTCTTCTCTGAAACCACTTAACCAAGTCTGTAAACCAATAAATAAGTGTCCAACATGGTTTGACTTGTGAGTCTGTAAACCAATAAATAAGTGTCTTAACATGGTTTGACAGGTGAGTCTGTAAACCAACAAATATTGTCTAACATGGTTTGACTCGTGAGTCTGTAAACCAATAAATGTCTCTAACATGGTTTGACGGGTGAGTCTGTAAACCAATAAATAAATGTCTAACAGGGTTTGACTGGTGAGTCTGTAAACCAATAAATAAGTGTGCAACATGGTTTGACTTTTGAGGCTGTACACTAATAAATAAGTGTCTAACAGGGTTTGACTGGTGAGTCTGTAAACCATGAAATAAGTGTCTAACATGGTTGAAAGGCAAGTCTGTAAACCAAGTATCTGTGAATCAACATCAGTGTTTTTTTGTTTCCTTTGTATTATGAATTGAATATTATTTAATGTCCACTTGGCACTAAACAATTTGTATCTCACCTGTTGTAATTTACAACAAACTGCATCCAATCTGTTATTTAATTTTATTTAGCTGCAAAATGTATAAAATGAACTATTTTGATTAAAAATGATAAAAACCGTAAGTCTAAAAACAATTTTCGGAAGATAATTATTAAGTATTACTTCTTCCAATTTGCTCTCAAATAAAATAATATTCAAATCAGCAGATCAGTATTGGTTTTGATCATACAAAAATACGACAACATATTATCTAGAGAAGCAAACTTCATTTAAAATTGACCTTTCAGCACTATTGACTTGGATGGAATTTTATATTACGTTACTTCAAGAAACATTTCAAAAAGTAACTAAAGTAATGATAATGCCAGTCATATATAAATATAGAACGTACAAATGATCTACATGTGCGGCCTTGCTGGAGTTATATAGTTAACAAATATACTCCTATTATATAGAACGGCTTAAAACTAGCAATATGCACATTCAATACATGTATACCGTTATTTAGAAATGCTGTTTCTACATGTACTCAAAAAAATATAAAGAAATTTGCATGTAAAACATGTATGAATTATTGCTTGAAAATAACATGAATTTCCAAAAAAGCAGGTTATCATTATAATGTAATCCATATAACCCATATAACTGATAATCAGAACTCTGGTTATCACAGCAGATATTACACAGCAATATTTAAAGCTTGTTATAAACCCAGAACAATTATATAACATAAATGTACAAATCTAAATGCCATTTGTTTAAACAGATCTGGGTTGGTTACATAAATTCCCCTCAAAGTTGAGGATGTCCAGAAAAAAAAAAAATTACCAATTAAATAAGATTTACACCTTTGAAGAACAGCACAAGAGGGTATCTTAATTTGAGATGTTTTATGCAACTGGACCAAAAAAACCAAATACATATACAGTATAAGTCTTGAAAAAATATTCCAGTAAAACTTGAGACAATATCCAATAAATTAAACATTTGGTTGAATTTTGCAACTTTAAATTATTGAACTTTATCATTCTTGTTAGTTTCAATCAGATATAAAATTATTCCTTAAATGGCAGATTTCTATAGCAGAGAACCCAGTGCAGATGAGCTCACATGCACACATCTGTACTTGTTGCATCATTCAATTAAAATGCATGAAACAAGAACGTTCTTGTTTCATGCATTGTGACTGTATGTCAGAGACAATGGATTCTTCAGATGAGCTCACAAATGAGCACACACATCTATACTTGTGTCATCTAATCAAAACGCATGAAAAGAACATCATTTCAGTAACATAACTATGTTTTTGTTTAACGTTCTTTGTTTCTGGCATTTGGATTGGATGTTGGAGGCAATGGAGTCTAAACTACTGTAATGAGTTCTAGTTATGTGTTTAGTTAGTTTAATGCAAAAATTAGTTAAAGTGCAATACAATTAAAAATCAGCTATTGATATAAAACTAAACTGTAGATAATATGTGTACAAATACTATATATAATTTAATGACAAAGTGTCATATGTTTACATGTTTTGTTTAATAAGGTTACTTTCTATATTTATCAATATTTAATTTTAGAACTATTAAAACAAAAATATTGCAACGAAACAGTCTACTAACACTCAAAAATCTTCTAAAATACATTTCTTAAAAGACATTACATCATTCTAAAGGCTTAATAGAGTCATCAATCAAAATTTATACAAAAGATGTTAAGTGAAAATATTGAAATTGGTTGAATGATATTTTATGGCACCTGTACCAAGTTTGTGTAAGCTACATCATAACGTCATTTTTTGCTGTGGGAGTGTACTCAATTATAACCATCACTTTTGAAAGGAAATAACAATCCTTGTTAAGATTGAGGTCAAGCAATCTTTGCCCAATGTGTGTCTCAGGCCAGAGATCAAAAGATGATGACTAACTACTTAGACCACTCTGCCTTATTATTATAATGGGATATTGCCTATTGATGACCTGATTGTCTTGTCATGAAGACCAGCTGACACTTACTAGTATAATAGAAGACCAGCTGACACTTACTGGTATAATAGAAGACCAGTTGCCACTTACTGGTATAATGGAAGACCAGCTGACATTTACTGATATAACAGAAGACCAGCTGACATTTACTGGTATAATAGAATACCATCTGACATTCACTGGTATAATAGAAGACCAGCTGACACTTACTGGCATAATAGAAGACCAGCTGACACTTACTCGTATAATAGGAGACCAGCTGCCATTTACTGATATAACAGAATACCAGCTGACATTTACTGATATAATAGAAGACCAGCTGACATTTACTGGTATAATAGAAGACCAGCTGACATTTACTAGTATAATAGAAGACCAGCTGAGACTTACTGGAATAATAGAAGACCAGCTGACATTTACTGGTATAATAGAAGATCAGCTGACACTTACTGGTATAATAGAAGACCAGCTGACATTTACTGATATAACAAAAGACCAGCTGACATTTACTGATATAACAAAAGACCAGCTGACATTTACTGGTATAATAGAAGACCAGCTGACATTTACTGGTATAATAGAAGACCAGCTGCCACTTACTGGTATAACGGAAGACCAGCTGACATTTACTGATATAACAGAAGACCAGCTGACATTTACTGGTATAATAAAAGACCAGCTGGCATTTACTGGTATAATAGAAGACCAGCTGACATTTACTGGTATAATAGAAGACCAGCTGACACTTACTGGTATAATAGAAGACCAGCTGACATTTACTGGTATAATAGAAGACCAGCTGACATTTACTGGTATAATAGAAGACCAGCTGACAATTACTGGTATAAAAGAAGACCAGCTGACATTTACTGGTATAATAGAAGACCAGCTGACACTTACTGGTATAATAGAAGACCAGCTGACATTTACTGGTATAATAGAAGACCAGCTGACATTTACTGGTATAATAGACCAGCTGACATTTACTGGTATAATAGATTTCATCACACAACCAAAACTGTAGAGAAAGAAAACAAAGCTATAACATCCCCTGCCAAAAAGAAACAATACACACAAGCTTAGAAGATCCTTAATTCATATAACTGGCCAGTATCATTTAAATACATTACAAAATATACATATCAGACAAGATTTAAATCATACATATATGTATATACATATAACAAAGCTACCTAATTTTAAAATTATTTTTGGGACTCAACATTTACATCAGTATATAGCTACTATTCCATTTGTAGTATTTTCGGTGATCAGTCACACCTATTGTGATTAAACTGGTGTGATGCTTTAACAGACAATAGTCTAGCATTACAAGTATATATGATAATGCTAACATAATTCAGTCAAGATGTGCTTTCTTGGAATGTCATTCAAATGTCACAAAATCTAAATAACAGGATAATAATCATGATTATGATAAGAAACTGGCAACTTTCCAGCTCATAACTGGAATCCATAATACATAAGCACATGGCTGTAATTGAGTTCTATTAACAAAATAATGAAACCGCTGCTTTAAATCTGTTTAGTGAAACTGTTTACTGAAGTAATGAAAAATTCAATTGTAATTTCAGGAAAAAATGGCTATACCCCTCTCCCACAACTTTTTTCCAGGAAAAATCTTGTAAATTTTGAGCTTACATAAACTAATATAAATTTGGCAGTTGCATATATATATATATAAATTGCTTGTTTACAAAATGCAAGAAAATTTAAAGTTATTAAAGCAAAACAAATAGTATATATTTGGTACACAAAAATATAACAAGGGCATTAATGCCACTAAATGCAATATGAAATAAGGATTTGTTAAACTAATATGTCAAAGGAGTTAAAACATGTGGCTTTATGTTCTGAAAATACATGTATTATAACAGTTAGTGTTCACAAACAATCAATTATGGTCATACTTTAATTTAAAAGAATATACATTTGCCTTTTTAAAAGTTATCCTTTAAAACATTTCATTATTTATCTATTATGCTTCAAATTTAATTGCAGAGAAATAAAATTTTCATGATTTGCAGTTTTATTTAAACGTTGAACAAATTCATTCAAATTATGTATAACTATAAGAAAAATAATTCTTTGAGATACTTAAACCAATTAAAAACATTGTTTAAAATAAATTCTAAAACAAAAATAAAAAATAAAAATATTGTGTAAGATCAATGTATAAGTAAACACTTTTGGTATGGTGCAGACACAGGTCTGTTACTTTTGGCATGGTCAGACACAGGTCTGTTACTCTACATCCCATATTTATCTTCCTTAAAGCCAACGCATAGACATAAAGATGCTGCCATTGTACAGACCTAAAAAACACAAATATGTTCATATAATTATAATACAACTAAAATAAGAAAACAAGATTACAGAGTGAGTGATTACTGACTGGCCTGAAGTCAGAATTTTTAGACCAAGTATAGTTATTTGTCTACCTGCTTTTATTTTTTTTCAGTGTACTAGCACATGATTTCCAACCCAACAATGAATATTCTGATTATAATATAAACATTTCAAGTTTTAAAATGTCAAATATTTCTGTCAATTAGAGTATGTCCAAATTTTAAGCAATTCTTGTCTTGTTTGCGATCAGTGTTTGTTAGCAGAGGAATCCAGAGTAATGCCTTTCCACTCCTTTCATAAAAAAACTACTAATACTTGTCAAAGTTATAGTCATAATTATTAGGGACCTCATTTTTCCTGTGGTTTGGGTAGTTAGTCATCTGCAATGGATCAACAGTAATGAAAATGCAGTGAATATTTTATTGTCTACTGATTCGTCCATTTAGAAATTAATGTCACAAGAAAGTCTGATAAATTTTGTTCTATTTTTAGTATTTTAAGTTATTTTTAAAGCAATTTATAGGAACAGGACACCAAATTATTACTTACATACAAGTGTTTTCTATTATTTATAGTCAGTACTAATATAAATGTACATAGCAATAATATATAATTTAATATTTTTATTCACATTTCACAGTATTTTTCAACTGTTTTTATATAATTTCATCAATCCCTGCACTAACATTATTGCTGATCTATTTTTCAAATGGAAGTTTTGATACATTTGATTGAGCAAGTGGGCTGAGCTTAGCACATAGGAAAGGTCAGGATAGGTGTGCAATACACCATGTTGTATTTGAATTAATGGAATTTAGTGAAATGTTGAGCATAAGTAGGCAAAAGAAAAGGATGGGACTTGGTGTATTTTATAAATTTAGAGACTTAAGTACCTTGTGTTATATTATAGGGTTATTGCATGAATATTGGGAAATATTGTCCCAAGCAAGTGTTATATTGCACGAGCTTGCGAGTGCAATATAGCATCTTGCGAGGGACAATATTTTCCAATATTCATGCAATAACCCTTTTATTATATAGTAATATTTTTTTGTGCTTTTAAGTGATTATTCATTATCTTTGCTATTTTGTAATATTTTACTAGGTCCAATATTATCATATTTTCACTTGGTCAATATTACAGATATATATTTTGATGTGGATTTACATATGATAAAAACAGATTTTTTTTTCAATTTTGTGTTTTTATTTGTTGCTCCTTATTGTTGTGAATATATGGCCACACACTCGAATTTTGTCCATACTCGAAATTTGGCGATTACCCTTCATTCGGCAATGTAAACAATGATCCCAAGGCTAAATTACTTTTAAAATATCTTGCATTTATTGCTCAAACCAAATGACTCCTAAATAATTATATACAATGCGTTTCAGCGAAATTAACGTACGTTAAAGCGACACACTTTCATCACCGAAATTCGAGTGTACTACTACTAGCATAAATTTCTGCTTTGAAACGAGCCACTTGTGCACCATATTTAAATCCCGTTTTGTACAGTTTACATTGATTTTTTTTCCTTTGTTGGTCTATGAAATTTACTTTTATCTACAATCGAATTCACTTACATTTGTTCAGTTTCAAGCAGTTCTGCAAATTTTCCCCTCGAGAGCAGTATCATGTATGTCACTTTCGGCCATGTTTGTTTACAAAAACAACAGTAAAATATAAAAGGCCGATGTTCAGAACACATCTGTACTTTTCCCGGAAATTACATAAAAGGCCGAGATTCAGTGTAAAATATGAAAATATACTGCACTTTATTGCTATATGAAATACAATGGGGAAAAAATATTACTATATAATAAATAGGTATATTGGTAAAGAATAAATTATGAGACAAGTGCCTGTGAACATTGACATGAATACGGGTCAAAAACACTGAACAGATGAATCTTACAATGGCACAAAATAAATGAAGATATAAGTATGAAGTTTTGAGAACAAGTCAATTTATTAATGATTTGTATTATCACTCTGTTAATTACCTGTAGAACTATAACCATTAAAGCTGATATTCCTAAAGCTGTCATATTCTGTATAAACCAATAATCTATTTCTTCCTTACAACCCTGTAAAAAATACAAATCATAAAATATAACACCACTTCATTTTGCAAAAACCCCAGGGTTCAAATTTCAGCAAAGAATTTATTTCGAATTCAACAATATCTGATTGAAAATTATTGAGAAATTGCTGTTATTACCTACATGTATATGCTATAGTAAAAGTCAGCATACTTTGGCAGATGTTTTTTTTAGTGACAAATAAGAACTGCTTACCGTGGTCAAGCTTATGCTCTTTATGTAGATACAAAAACGTACAAATTGAAATCAACAATTATTTCCAACATTAAGCAGCATTCTCATTGGGACAGGGCAATTTTCTGTATTAAATTTTGATCTAAATTAGAACGGAAGAGTAACCTAGGAGCAGGCGATTGTTGTCTGCTTGAAACCATTTAGGGAATGTCATTTGCGGTTTACGTTGGAAAAGTCTCGCAGTTTGTCTGAATACCATAGAATGTTACAAAAGCAGACGAACCTTCATAAATGTAAGACCCTTTTAGATACAAAAGTGGCTGACTAACTATGTAAAATTCCTGTAACAAAAGTCAAGGACAATTGTGACATGTAAACAACAGAGGCATAGTATGAAATATGGACAGATTTTCATGGAAAATTTTTTTCTATTGGATTTGCGTTCTAAAAAGGTACAATACTGAACAATAAACAATGCAAGCAAAAAACAGGAGGGTGTGACTTTTAGTATAATGGAATTAATAAGTATTTTGGAATTTCATAGGATCTATGTTCATGTACAATTCACTATCAATTTGTCAAGGATTCAGTTTTAACAAAGGCTACTTTCCTGTGAGTTTTCCGAGTAGTAACGTTTTGTTCTTCCAATATTATCAATGGGTTGTAAATTGTCTTCATTGATTCAGCACCCATTAACTATATCCAGATTACACATTGACCTATATAGTAATTTTAATTATTTTGCCATGTAAAACAGAAAAAATATCTTTCTCTAATTTTGACGTTATATTTCAACAGTTTGACCAGTGTGGAAAAAATATTTCTCATCACTAGTGAATTTGTTGTTCTCAGCAGTTGATTGGTTAAAAATAATAACGTCACAATAAGAACTCATGACGTCATAAACAAAACACCTTCCATTTACCGCGTATTCAAGGCATGAACCTAAAATTGGGGTTGGTAGAATTTGTACTTCGTTTCGCAAATTTACTACTTTTTAAAATTAGAGAAACAGAATCTTACATTAGTACTCTTGGATTATCGGATTTCTCCAAGGCTCGGACTTAAAATTCCATAATTTAACTATCTCGATTGGAGAAATCTGATAATCCACTCGTACCAATGTAAGATCCTATATTTTTACACTTGTCATTTATTGAAGATCTGGGATTTCTTCCACTTGTGGAATTCATCATGCTTTCACAATCACGGAAGAAATCTCAGATCTTCAATAAAGACTGTATATGTCTAACCTACATGTATTAAGGATTACCTAAACAGTTGTATTACTAGATTTTATCCAACTTTTATAAATAGAATGAATACTTTCTAAGCTTAAATTGAATCAAGATTACTAACACCAGTTCACTGAAACTTAATTTTTGTCACTCAGATTATTTTGCATTGTTATAATGATTGTCCTTGAGATAACTGACATGTATTTGAATTAATGCCACCATATATTGTGGCTTTGGTTGTTGCAAATATCTGTTTTAATAGATCCTTTAAATGTAACGATGTAAACACAATTTGTAACACTAAAACACTAAAACAAATGCATGAAAATATAAATAGTTATCAAAACTGTAACTAAGGCTGGCAAAAATCTGTCACCTGGAAGACTAACTACAAGCTGTCTTCAGAAGGTGTTGTCATATAAAACATTGTTTAACTAATATGTAAAGACTTGTTGCTCTATACCTATTCAAATTTACATTCTTAATTCTGTTCTTGTTTAAATTTAATAGAAGACTCAACAAATCTTTCAAAAGGGGAGATAACTTAAGACACTAAATTATTTCATATGTAAACCGTATTTAATACATACCCTACGGAACCATGCAGCAGTGTTTGATTTCCCACAATCTTTTATCTGATACAAACAACAGGAATCAGTTACAAAGTTCTTTCCTGGCCATGCTGGATGATCAAACCAATCTGTGTAGTTGTTCATACCACAACACTTTAACTAGACAGAAAATTAATATTGTCATTTTTCCTTTATTTCAAATTCTGACTGCATGCCAAAGACCAAGAATAATTTTTCAAAGAATAGACAAAGTTATTTTAGTCCACTTTTAACAACTTGTACTTAGACTATGGGATTTTTAGTATTAACCAGTTCAACCCTTCAACATAAACATTTGTGTTTCATTATTCGAAGCCGTAATTTATGCCCTCTTATATTTGTTGTCCTTGGTGTTTTTTGTCTTTTTATTATTTCTTACTGTCTTTGAGTAATAAATTGATGTTTGACTGATTTTTTTCTATTCATGTCATTTAAAAAGATCAGGGGTCCACTTCAGTATTCTAGTTTCATCCAACAATAAAACTGTGACACCATGATATAGCAGAAAAAATAATAAATACATATATACTTATTTGTTCTGCATAAATGGTTTTCTCAGGGTTGGTATTGCATCAAGTGCTCTGCAGGACTTTTAATTGCAAGATGGCTTCACTTACTTCCTGTTGTATGTAGTCTATTACATTATCAACACCTTCCCTTCTGTTTGATTGGATATCTGGATTATGGCTATATTCTAAACTATATAACAATTCTCGTCTTACAAAAGACTGCAACTGTCAAAAAAAGCAAACATTGGCAGGATTAAGTGAAACTAGTACATAACCGTGGAGACTAAATTATAATATAACAAATAGTTTTGAAGCCAAATCTTAGACAGTCAGACTGACACAATTCCATAATCATACACTTAAGCATATATTTACTGACAACATATCTGTGTATATAAATATTACAAGGCAACTGTTACACCTTGTGCTTACCCTAAAACATGTCTGCAAAATGACTTACCACATTAAATGCCAATCTTACTAGTTAATAAATATATATTTAAAAAATCGTAAAAGTCTACAATGGTCAAGCTGCAAAGTGCCTCACTAAATGAGGAATGGTTTACAATCTGTTGAAGGTTTGTGACTTTGTAAAAATGTAGAAGGAGTTTGGTTACATCATGTACACGTACATATTAACAGAACTATAATGTATCAAATGTGCTTAAAATGACTGTTTCCATGTCAAGAAAAATGATAAACATTTAATCAATTTCAGGAGATCAGGTGCACAAAAGCTTTAATAGGTTTGTAATCTTACTATGAAGTTTCAAGGATATTGATTGAAGGCCGCAGAAGGTTTATTACACAAAATAGGTACAGTGTTCTGCAAATGTTCTGAAAAGTTCCCATGTCTGGAAAATTAGAAAGCTAAATCCTTAAGCAATTCCATTATAGCAGGTGCACAACCTCAATAAATGTGCAATCTTTCTGTTAAGTTTATGATCTGGGTTGAAAACTGTAGAAGTTGACTGAAAAAAATATATATCCTTTTTTGACACCCGCCTGCCAGACTTTTTTCAAAGTTTATTTGATCTGGTATCTCAGTTATCCTACATTGATCACAGAAATCTTAGAAACTTGTACATCTTAAAGCAGTTAGTTAATAAAGAATGAATGTACCTTCATTTAATCTGCTGTATTTATATTAACTAAAGCTGTGCATAGTTTTTTACAGCACTTTTGCTATGTATACACTCTGAAGTGCTGTTATTTGTTTTTGAGTGGTCCTTTTGACAGAATTCTCTGTTCAAATCCTTAAATTCTAAGTTATTCCAATCTACGAGAAAACTGTGGGCTCATGCTCTCATAATTGTGTGATATAATGTAATAGAAAACAAAAGTTTACACCTATGTTATAAATCTGAAATGTAAATTTCAAACAGCACTGCCATATATTGTATTGCAATATGTTTTGTAGTTGCAGTTACTACTTACTTCGGATTTCTTTGAGAATCCTATGGCAATTATAGAGATTTCAGCAGCAAATACCACTAAGCTAAATACAAAGTACTGAAATAAAAAATTTAGAAAGCAGTCAAGATAATAGATCTGCTATGGTAGCTTTTTAAAATTTTTTTTAGATCATTTCTAAAAAATAACAAATAAAAAAATTTAAATTAAGCTTGTTAACATGTAAACAAGTGTGGACACAGAAAAACGTCTCGCCTGAATTCCGCATCAGTAACGAAAATAAATTTCGTCATAAGCATTACGTTAATAGCATTAATTATGAGCAGCAGCCTGTATACCAAATATTGTCACCATACTATGCATAGTTACAGAGGAACTGTCCTAATACAAAAACTTTAACGTAGTCGCTGGACCGTGAAATTGAGGTCAAGGTCAGGTGGAACCTACCAGACAGTCATGTACTATTAATCAGCAACCTATATACCAAATATTGTCATCCTACCATGCGTAGTTACAGAGGAACTATCGTAACCCAAAAACTTTAACGCAGTCGCTGGACCGTGAAATTGAGGTCAAGATCAGGTGACACCTACCAAACAGTCATGTACTAGTCATCAGCAACCTATACACCAAATATTGTCATCCTACCATGCGTAGTTACAGAGGAACTGTCGTAACCCCAAAACTTTAACGTAGTCGCTGGACCGTGAAATTGAGGTCAAGGTCAGGTGACACCTACCAGACAGTCATGTACTAGTCATCAGCAACCTATACACCTAATATTGTCATCCTACCATGCATAGTTACAGAGGAACTGTCGTAACCCCAAAACTTTAACGTAGTCGCTGGACCGTGAAATTGAGGTTAAGGTCAGGTGACACCTACCAGACAGTCATGTACTAGTCATCAGCAACCTATACACCAAATATCCTACCATGCGTAGTTACAGAGGAACTGTCGTAACCCCAAAACTTTAACGTAGTCGCTGGACCGTGAAATTGAGGTCAAGGTCAGGTGACACCTACCAGACAGTCATGTACTAGTCATCAGCAGCCTATACACCAAATATTGTCATCCTACCATGCGTAGTTACAGAGGAACTGTTGTAACCCAAAAACTTTAACGTAGTCGCTGGACCGTGAAATTGAGGTCAAGGTCAGGTGACACCTACCAGACAGTCATGTACTAGTCATCAGCAACCTATATACCAAATATTGTCATCCTACCATGCGTGGTTACAGAGGAACTGTCGTAACCCAAAAACTTTAACGTAGTCGCTGGACCCTGAAATTGAGGTCAAGGTCAGGTGACACCTACCAGACAGTCATGTACTAGTCATCAGCAACCTATACACCAAATATTGTCATCCTACCATGCGTAGTTACAGAGGAACTGTCGTAACCCAAAAACTTGAACGTAGTCACTGGACCGTGAAATTGAGGTCAAGGTCAGGTGACAGGTGACTGACTGGCAAGTACTCATCATAAGCTACCTCTGGACCAAATTTGATGGACCTAGGGCTTGGGCTTACAAAGATATGAAACAAGATGTCAAGTGTTTACGCCGCCGCCGCCGGATTCCCATACATATGTCTCGCCTCCAGCGACTTTCGTCGCAGGCGAGACAAAAAACATCACATATCCAGGAGATTGACATCTGTTTTAGAATGTTTCGAGTTTCTACTTGCCGGATTGGTGGCATAATTTTGGAAGATATCCATTGCATCCGGATTAAACCTGTCACTGTTGAACTGATTCAAAGCACTAAAAGCTACTCCATTAAACGGTTGTGGTAGGTTATAAATGATTGTTTTTTACTGGGGTATGGGTTGTAGGTATTTAATGGTCATAAGCCCAGTGGATAAAGCAAAAAATGAAGCAAAAATATTTTGGCTGCTGGAATAACCCTTTAGTGAACTTTTTGCCCATTATTATTATTATCATCATGTTTTTGGTTTTTTTTTGTTTTTAGCAATTTTTTGTGCTGTTTGATTTTAGTTATCCTCATCTAATCATACCATCAATAATGTATATTATTAATTAACTACTATAATATTCACTTAAATAACAGTTAAATTGCCAAAATGATATATTTTGCTGAACCAGTCCAATACGGAATTAACTAGTCCAATATTGGCCCGATTTGTCCTGTATTGGCCTAATTGCAACCTGTATTGGCCTGAGAGATTAGGAATAGTTAATTAATAAAGATATCATGACGTGATGATTTTTTTATTGGCCTAGTTATTGGTCCTTGGCCAGCTGTATTGTCCTTCGGCTGCACCTCAGGCCAATACAGCAAGCCTTGGACCAATAACTAGGCCAATACAGAAATCGGCACGTAATATTATAATATAGGCCAAATTTTACTGCCATAATAATAATAAGTTAGGTTTTATGTTTTGTCGGATTAGCAGCTGAATTTTATGTAGCAAATAAAAAAAGCTGATCTATTTATAAACAATTCAAACATGGTATACATCTCTTTTTATGCTATTAAGCTTCAAACATTGCAAAAATTTGGAACGATCTGTATTAAAGAAATTTCTTTTTCGTCTTTGAAAATACTGTTTGTTGCTGCCATATGGTGAGTCCTTGGTCATTTTTCCACAAATGGATAATTGTGACCTAACTGTAGTAAAATCGTGTTAATTTGCATACTACAAAAAACATTTCGTAGTAAGAATAACCATATATGGAACTAAATTTACAAATTGGACACCTTCCCAAGATGCAACACATCATTCTACCTCCTCAGTGTATTTCAGGTAGTAAACTTATCTAAACAGAGATAAGAATGTCAATAAAGACATAATGCACAGCGGATAATTAAGAAACAGCAGTAATTATTATCATGTACCAATTATGAGCAACCACACACAAAAAATGGTGACGCTGTGGAATAAAATCAAGCTAGTACATGGCTGCCACGGATTGTATATGCAACTCCTTTTCCTTTTTCAGATCAAAGTGTCAGAAGTGATTCCCTCCTGCTCTGCCACATTATGAGTTATAGGACAAATTTTATACCCTTGCCAAAAAAATGTGAGGGTATAATTACTACAGTTATTCCTTCTATGAATTAATAATGCATTTGACAACAAAAGTATTTATATGAAAACCTACAAAGATTCATTTCCAACAATTTAAATATAAGCTTACACATATCATAGATAGACGACTCTCCATAACACCACCACAGAAGCCACAAAATCCTATTATTAATGCCACAACCCCCGTTATACAGATTATGGCCGTGGCACCAAATACATAGTGACTTGGTAGCAGATTCATGTAAGGACCTTGGTTCACTTGCATCCATATCCCTACTGCAAATATTCCACATCCAATCAACTGTAATGAATTAACTGTCATTAAAACATGTGTAGAGAAAAACAATAACAGCAAATATTCCACATCCAATCAAATGTAATTAATTATCAGTCATTAAAACATGTGCAGAGAAAACAATAACGTAAGTCAGAAGGCAAGATTTTTTTCATGACTATTTTTCAGAATTTTATTATTTAAATTTTCAGTTTCATGTCAAATTATGAGAACTTAAAACACAATGTACCTGCATTGACTAAAGCTGTTTTCAAACTTCTTGAAAATTCAACTACTATTTTTAATTTAAACAAACATGTGATTCTAGCTGCCTGTTGATGAAAAAGCCGCTAGGAAATGAATTGTACAAAAAATTATATAATACCTATTGCAACAATTAACCCAGACAGTAAGTTTATGTTAAGTTTTGCATGTACAGTCAACCCTGTTTACAACCACCATGTTAGTTTCCGCCATTATTGACGTTAAACTGAATTTGCTGTTATAAGGAATTTGTGTATTTTTGTACTTTGATTATCTCCCTTTTTTATTTGCGTCTATTGTAAATCGTTCAAGTCTGCTCAATATCCAAGCTTAATAACAAAAAAATAATAAAATGCTTGTTTTCTTGCCGATATTTAATTAAAACCTTTTTTTTTCTTTTTTTTTTAACAAAATTAATTGTAAGTTATGATTATTTACATTAGACCGATTTTCGGTAATTATCCTATTTCTGATGTGCCGCTTCAATCTTAACTCACTTGTAATTAAGCCAATAATTTTCTGAAATATGTGAAGATTTGAATATTAAATAGCCTTTGACACCTTTTTAATGAAGCCATATCCCTATCATCGATTAGTTTTGTAACAGAAATGTCACGCAAGGTTAATTACGCAATAACAACAGGTGTTCACCTGTGCAATTAACCGTTAAAATAATAAATTCTCTGGACAAAGATAATCTTTTACAGGTAAATCTTGATAATTTGTCGTTGTAACGAATAATTTTATGCTAGCTTTGGTATATTTGTTACCGACAGACGCAGTCAGAGTCGGAAACCGAATATGTCGTATTGAGCATAAACAACACGTGGACACGTTTGTTCCCACTGAAATCCTGTCGGATGTCGAGTATTCCATTAAATTGAATGTCGTTGTAACGAGGGTTCACTGTATTTATTCTACTTTTTTCTACCAAAAAATTCGTATTCACAATAAACTGTTTTCTAGTCCAGAAGAATTGGATGTTATGTTTCAGACCCCTTCCTCCCATCCCTTTTGCATCAAAAGTTTAAGTGACCGCGGTGGTCGAGTGGTTAAGGTAGTTCATCTACTATTGATCACATGGTCTGTCAACACTAAGATTGCTGGTTCGATTCTCACTGCAGACAGGGTGTACTCGACTCCAATCTTAATTGACAAGGATTGCCAGTTTTCCTAATGCAGGTCAGGGGTTCTCTCCGGGTATTCCCGCTTCCTCCCCCAGTAAAAACTGGATGCCATGATATAGCTGAAAAATTGCTGAAAGTGGTGTTAAACACCATCAAACAAACAAACCATTAAAAGTTTAATTGTAAAAAAGCATAAATAAATGATGGACTTACCCAAATCAGAACATTAAAGATAATAAATAGATATTTTAAAGAGCAAAAGGCTGAAGTTCTTATCCTTCCCATGACTGCAGGATTCTATAAATAATACAGAAATTCACTGGCCAATCAACCAACATACTGGATAAACCTGCAAAAGACAAAAATGTAATTGTACTCGAGTGGTCTTTGAGAATGAAACCAAAATACATATTATAAATCCACTTTACAGACATTTCAAACAAAGCAATTGTGAAAATGTTTTAATTTTAATTTCTGGAAGATGTTATTTACACATATGTGCTAAAACAAGGTATTTTTAATAAACCCTTAAATTTCATTATACTGGATTACAAGAGCACTTAAAACTAAGTTCTGGGAGTGTAAAGGAACTCAGAATCATGCAGTTTAAGCCAAAATTAAATGTGAATTAACATTCTTGACCAAGAAAACCAACTTTTATGAAGAGAGGGCCTAACCATCTAAGGACTGCTTAGTTTCCAATATCCAGCATAAATATCAGGACAAAACTATGATGTATTTTTAAGGTGAAACTGGGTAGAATCATAATCATAGCTATTATCCACAAATAACATTACAATTTATAAATTTATAGAAACACTTGCTAGATGAATGTGACAAAATTATATCCAATAAAATGTCTTAAGGGTACTTTGTATGGCCCAATTAAATGAAGAATTTGCTGAGGTTAATTTAATGTTAGTTTAGTGATATGCAGTGTACAGCAGATAGTAAAGTTGACAAGGCAATGAGAGCTACTCATTTGATAATTGTTTGTTATAGTTTTTATGCCATTTTTAATTCATTTTGAGCAATCACAATGCTGCCAACAATACTATGTGCTGTGCATAATCATATCCTATCTCCTCAATAAAGACAATTAATTAAAAAATTACAACTGATCAATATGTTAAATATAATTGTAGTTTTAACCAGACCATGCCTATCTTGCATGCATATTTTGTGTGTTTATCTTTAAATAATAAACTTAAAAGCGTATTTTCGCCAAAAAAAATGTCATTTGTTAATCACAGTCGAATACCAATTATCACTTTTTTAATATGATGATTAAAAGAAATTAAATTATGTTATAATTACATAAAATTCAATCAAATTAAGAAACACCTATGATCTAGAGCCTTACAGCTTGTGCCACCATGTCAGTTAATTGAAGTTCAAAGTAATTTTTGAGATGTTTGATTAGCCAAAACATAACTGTTAGAGGAGAAGAGGTGGATATCCAGAACATGACATACACTATTCCAGACAGACCAGCAGTTTTCATAAAATTAATTAATTGACTGTTTAAACAGTTTCAAAAAGCTAATATATACATTATATGATAATTAATATATATTATATTTAATCAAATTATGTAATGGATACTATTAAATTAACACCCAATTGATATTTCAAAAAGACTATACATTGTTAATGGTTCTAATACTATTGATTTTTTTAGGTTGGCACCACTGACTGAACAGTAAACATCAACATGTGTCTACAAGCTAATTCCCAGTCTTCGAAGAGAAGCCGACTTGGTGCAAGCTTCGGTGAATGCAGGTGACTTTGACAGGGAATGCAACAGAAGATACACCAAACTCCAGAACATACTTACAGAACAGTGGTCACAAGTACTCAGATTCTGAAGAATGTTGGTTCCATTTACACCATTGATGACCAAGAGTGACAGTAACTTGGTACTTTCTATGACATGTGCTTTATTGTGCTCCTTGTTTTAGCATGTTTTTAAGCCTATGAGCAATGTATTCTTAGTTGTTGTTTATTTGGTTAAACTGACTTAATTAAATAAATATATTTAACATTTGTTTGTTTGTTTTTTCTGTACATCTATAATAATTTAGAGTAAAAACTTATACCAACAATCACCCCATAAAGGTAATGCACTTCACCTTCATGAAAAAATTAGTAATAGGCTAAAGAAACAATATCATAATCACACGTTATGAAAAAATAGACCATTATAAGACACAATGATATGATAAACAACGTTTATATTTTATATAAAAGTAAGGGCAAACGGGAATCGGGGCGAACTGTAGCGGTCCCGCCCCATGCCATGGGCCATGCACATGAATCATGATGCAGTTGGTGGTCTCCAGTCGACCAGTGAGTCAATACAGTGTTGTGTACCACCTACTGAATGTCCCATGTTATATTTAGCATCGATCAGCTTAAAACTTATACCTCACATCTTAGGATTACCGATCAAGAGGAATACAACTTAAATAAATTTAAGTGGTCACTTCCATTTGTTTGAGGTCAGAGGTAAGGAAATAATAATACAGCGGCCGTTTACGGAAATAATTCCGTATTATTTTGTCCGGTGTAACAGTTAAAAAAGACAACCTCGTTGATTTTAAAGATAACTTCATTCAGTTTGCTCGATACTGACGGATTTCAAACCGTCAATTATTGGTGGAGATCACAGGAGGTCCTTTTAAATATATAGCCGGAAATATGTTTTTACACCTCAACGATCATAAATTTGTTTTAAAAATGTGTTCAGCACAATGGGTGTGATAACATTAAAAGTTGTATTTTAAGTATGATATGAGTAACAAATTTAAGTAACCTAATTTCTGTTGGGCTTTTGTTTGACAATCAACAGTACACCGAGCCGACAATCGTATGACACTTATGAAAAAAATCTCATGTTATTTCAAAGTTTAGAAGGTTGCGGGTGGACATAAATATTCAAAATACTTTTCAACGTATATGATGAGGAGGTTACAACTCGCGAATGACATCAACACTAATTAAGGTCATCAACTAAACTTGAGGAAAAAATTCTACCGACTTGACGTGAGAAGATATCTCTGCACAAAAAGAGTTATAGACAACTGGAAAATCAACTACACAAATTATGGAATGACCATCCTATAAAATTTGATATAGATATAAACAATGTCCAGATTATAATTAAACCGGAACCAAGATAATCAAGATAAATAGTAACGAGGAAGATCCAGAGATGAACATGGAGGAGCAGCAGCTCCTGTGTTCATAATAAACGTAGATAAACATGATACACGTAGGTAGGTTATCGTATTTTAAATAAAATAATATATTTATTGAATATTTATGCTACAAAACATGTATGGTATATTAGGGAGGTCGATACCATACTTGTACCTCTGTATCTGGTATAGAATTTAATGTCGGTTTCTATATAACGGAGCGCTGAAGCAGTCTTAAAGAAATGTGCATAAACGACACATTCTGGAATACGCTTCTAATTCAAAGATCAGTAGAACAGTATCAACGGCGAAAGAATGTGGTATAACGGTGTCTAGTATTGTCAAGATTTAAGGTTGCGAACACGCGCTTCTCTTTTTCTCTATATATATAAGGTGTTTGTCTCTTAATGCAATCTTAAAATAATTTTAAAAGCTTGAATGGTTTCTTAATTTTTGTAATAAGTTGTTGATGGAGGAAGTCAGTTGGTAGTAAAACCGGAACCATGCACACCATCAATCAATCAGTAATTCGGAGGCTGAAAAATCGTTCTTCCATTGTCAGAAATTCGTTGATTTTCATAATCTCTTTATCCATTTTTTTAAGGTATATGTTTCATATGGTGGGTCCGTGCGCGAATTTGAACTCCCAAACTCTACCAGTGGGAGGTAAGTAATGGTTTTATATGTGATATAGCTGTATAACACATTTATTTGATTGGTTGAACTACCTGAAATTGAACCTTCGTTAAAAGTTAAAATAAACCACAACAAGTTTTTGTACCAAATAATACTTTAAACCAAAGGTAGTTTACAAACAAAAATGTTTAAATAATTCAAAAATGCAATAAAAATACATCTCTTAAAAATGTATAACAAACGAAGGTTACAGAAGATGACACATATAGTGTGGACTGATTCTGTAAGACTAGTATTGAAATATAACTTGTTTCTTTAACAATTTATTTCATTTTTATGGGCCATCTTGACTTGTTTATGATTAATACCATCACATTTCCACCTTATATATAGCTTAATAAGAAGTGTTCAGTGTACATGCATGTACTCGCTCAACTCATCAACTGGTATATTTTGACATAACTATGTATGGGGAGCATCCTCATTTTAAAAAGTTTGTTTTTTTAAAATCTGTAATAAATGATTAAAATCATTCAATGTCAATTACCGGAAACTACTAATAAATTAATGAGATTTTATGTAAGAATTTTTTCATGTATTTTATACTCTATAAATACTATTGGCAAGTCTTTTCTAAAATTAAAATTAAAAAAAAATCTAAAATTAAATTCTTAAGTTTTTTCTATTTTAGCAAAATAACAATTTTTTAAACCGATAAAGTAATGATCATTTCTAACCTTTAATAACATATTGAACAGTAAGCATACTTTTTATTTTTAAAATAGCATTGGACAAGCAGAACTATGAAATTTCAAAATGATGGACAATCAGGAATAAACCTTATGAGGTCATCCCAGTAAGGTACATTAAATTTTTTAATGTATGCAATAATAATTAGAAAAAAACCAGTTATATATATGTAAATGCTAATAAGATTTTATAAATACAGTCGTGTATAAACATTACAAATTTTAATTACGTGTATTTATTTATTTTAAAAACAAATTATTTTTATTTTTTTACGTATTCTATAACAATACTTTTTTTCGTGTATTCGCATCAATGACCACGGAACTAGATGTAGCAGTTTTTTCATAACCATGTAATTATCTGTCCGAACACTTGCTTTTCAGTTGTTTTTATTGTTGGTGCATCGACATGATAAATCTTGTTTAGCGACTTTAAATGGTCTATTAATACCTTCATATTCACTTCTATTCAAACTAAATAGTCCACGGTTAACTCTTTAGTGCTACAAGATACAGTGTGTAAGAACCCAAATGTTTTAATGCCACATCAACGATCTACTTGAACACTGTAAAAAAGCTTATCTGGCTATCACTGATACCCCGGAACTTTTGTGTAACAATAAAGTTGCATGGAAATCTAATGCACACTTTTTCATATTGTCCCAAAACATTTTTTTCTAACGTTTTTGGCAACTGTGATCTTGAAATTTGATGGATTTCCCCAGAAATTAATAGGCTTTATCGAATTTAAATACATTTTAAATTTTGACAAATTACATTCTTTATGATGGGTTTAATTTTTATTTCAAAATTATTACAAAATAAGACTTCACTTTGTGCCCAATCAATCAATCAATCAATCAATTCTTTATTTCCTCTAAGCAGAGATTACAAATAAACAAGTAAGTGAATTAATAATATACATGTGTAGTATGAATAATTAAAAGTTATAGAATGACATAGTTAAGTATAGCTATAATGTACATGCGATATATAAATATCAGTCCGACTTTAGTACATATATCCGTAATTAACACTGAAGTTATGAATATGCCTTGAGCACAATGTCTCGCTAACAACGTCGTTATTAGGTATCTATAAAATGCTTTTTAGCATACGGTTGTATTCGGCAGCAGCTCGGATGACATGTGTGAAGCACAGGGCACGAAATTCGGATAAACCAAAGTCTTCAAAATCAGTAGAGTGCGCTTTCCCAAGTAGTACACAATATAGAGACGTTGAGTCGTAACAGCTTAACTCAACATACAAATCTATGTGAAAGTTCTCAATAATAAGTTCGAAGAAAGTGTCTCTTTGGTTAGCTGTGAAAGGACACTCACAGGACGAATGCATCATTACGTCTGAAAAGCTTTTATGACATAATTTACAGTCATTATTGTAAGAAGTAGGAATTGTGACGATTAACTTAGCGATCAAGAAAGAAGTCCGGAGTTCAGAATGTTGACGGAGGCCATTTCCATATATTAGCGACAGCTACGCTTGAATGTATTTGGTGGAATCTCGAGAAATCACGGTCGGAAGTAATACGAGTTTGCCATAATCCTTGTTGGGTGGAGTTAATAGCGAGTGTCACTATTTTCTTCCAGTTAGACTTGCTCGGAAAATCACCCGGGCTGAAATAACTCTCCAAATGTTGACACAAATGGTATTTCTGTACAATATGTAAAATGTCGGGAATGAAGCCGTGACTGGAGTTAACGTTTGGAAAACATGTAAAAAGACGTAACAAGAACATTTTCTTTGGAAGACTGGCGGTTTCCATTCTGCAAAATTTTCCGAACAGATAGAGTTTACGTTTTTCTACTTCACATATTAGAGGGTTCAGACCTAACATACTTTCACACATATCAGATCTGGTTCTAGGGTGAAACCTCTGCATGTCCTTTGCAATAAAGTGTTGGAGGCGATTTAGGTGTTTAATGTCATGATTCCTTAAACCATACCAGAATTCACACCCATACAGGCAGGTAGGTATGACGACCGTTTTATATAGTTCTAATATCGCAAGTGGGTTGATATTTTCAGTTCGAATATTTGCAATAGCAAAGTATGCATTACGGCCTTTCCTGTATGCTGAATTAATTTTGTTTGTCGATTTTAAATTGTCAGACACTTCCATTCCAAGGTAAGTATGATTGTCAGTGATCGGTATGCTTTGTTTATTTAAAAGCCATTGATACTTGGGTTTGAATCCACTTTTACAAATACACATTATACAAGATTTGGACGCACTGTATTGAAATCTCCATTTGCTAGCGTAATTTGAGCAAATATCAAGCATTTGTTGAAGTTTTGAAGGTGATGTAGCTAAGCACACGATATCGTCAGCAAGACATGGAGCACAGGAGGTTATATACTCAACACCCATTTTTGGATTACATCTTTCAAGTTGAAAAAGCATATCATTAATAAACACTAGATAAAGCAAACCAGATAATACGCCACCTTGTCGCACACCTTCATTAACATTAAAGTACCTAGAACTACATTGATTAACTACAACTGCACTTACAGTATTAGAATACATATCATCAATAATGCACCAGGCTTTGCCCCTGACCTTCAGTTTAAATAGTTTATACATGAGGGCCTTACGCCACACAGTGTCGAATGCTTTACAGCTATCCAAAAAAGCACAATAAACATTGCTATTTAATTCAATATTGTGATATATGGTTTCGTGAAAAATAAAGGAGGCGGTCAGGCAGCCAAGACCGCTCTGAAATCCCTGTTGGAGAGGATTTGGGAAAATATCGGGTGAGAGAACATGAGACTGTAAACGAGATAGCAGCAATTTCTCAAAAACTTTCAGTAGGCACGACAGAAGACAAACTGGTCTGTAGCTGTCAGGAGACGTTTTGGCCTTGGTTCCTCCTTTATAAATTGGGACTATCAAGCCTTTCTGCCATTGTTTCGGTACGTTCGATACAGACACTATTTTATTAAAAAGTAGAGTCAAAGCTCTTACAACTATTTGGCCACCATATAACAAGTGTTCATTTTGTATTTTGTCCGGGCCGCAGGCTTTTTTTTTCTTAAGTTGTTTGATGATTGTCTCTATTTCATCTTCGGTAATGATACCACCAGGTAGCACATTTAGACTATCATTTGTACAGTTGTTCCGGATTTCATTGTATTTGTTTAAGATATGGTTAAAATGTTCATCATCGAATGACACGTCATATAAGTGATCATAAATTTGTTCGAAATTGTCCAACTTTAATCATTTTGATCCTCTTGAAATTCTGACGAGTTTGCAACTTATAAAGCAATCATATTGGTCAAGCAATCCCCTATTAGGGACCAGTCAATATTTATTGTGGTGTTGGGAACGGTGCATTTTATGCAATAGGACACATACTTATTTATCCTGGCATATAGGACTAAGTAAATGTTATTTTCAGCACTGATAGAACAACAAGTTTTGTTCATAACAATATAATCATCAATGAAATAAAATTGTTTCGGAGGTTTTAATTCCACAACAACATACTGTAATCTCACAATTTGTTTGTCGACCGGTCCTTTTCTGTGATATTAATGTCAATTTCAATTTATTTATATTCGAACTCAATTACAATAATTGGTTTAGGCTCATACACAATGGATAATAAATGTCTAATGTTTTATTATAATTTTATACATTTTTCTTGTGTATATGTTTTAAAATTAGTTCACTTTCCATAAATATTTGTATAGTTATGATAGTTAGAATGGATCTTCTTCTTCTTCTTCCAATACGGAATTGAACTCATTGTTGAGTGTTTGTAAACTCCACTCGGTAAAACAGGAGGCTTTCGAACAATAAAAGGTCCCCAAAAATGTTAATACTGTACATATTTACATATTTACAAAGGTAGTTTCTAGTGGTGGTCGGATCAGTGCTGCAATGGGCTGGAGCAGGGCCCACTTGATAATCTGGCCCTAAATTCCTCCAGTGTTGATGCTGCAGTTACTGACTCTGGCAGGCTGTTCCACTCTCGAACTGATCGGGGGAAAAATGAGTTGTGGTACACTTCTTTGTTGGCCCTTGGCTGTCTGTACCTGTGCCCTCCCCTAGTCCTGCTATCCCCTGGGGTATAGTAGAGATCTGGGTTGATGTCCACCAGATTGTGTCTGATCTTATAACACATTATTACTGTTTGCTGGGCTAGTCTGTCCTGTAATGACTCCCACTTTAGTTGTTCTATGAGGGAGGTTACGCATCCTGGAGAAGTGTCAGTATATTGGTTGAAGACAAAGCGGGCTGCTTTCGATCGATGGTCTGACAAGTGTACAGTATGCCGTTGCTTTGACTGATGGTTTGCAACGGCCAATATTTCTCCGAAGGAAGCCCGAAGTTCTTTGTGATTTCCCGATGGTGTTGGAAATATGCTTTGTCCATTGAAGGTCTTGACTGATGGTCATACCCAAATATTTTCCACTGTCTATTACTTCTAGTTGGTGTCCATGGAGCATATATTTTGTTTCTATTGGCTGTCGTTTGTTGGTTACCCTGATAACAGTGCACTTCTCCGGGTGGAAACTCATCTGCCACTTTTGTTCCCAGGCTTCGAGAGCAGTCAGGTCTTCTTGTAGTTTGGCGGCATCAACTTTGCTCCTTATCTCTCTGTAGACTAAACAGTCATCGGCAAAAAGTCTTGCATCTGATGTTGTGCAGTCTGGAAGGTCATTTATATAGACTAGGAACAGTAGGGGCCCAAGAACAGTTCCCTGTGGTACTCCAGATAATGCATCTAGGGGGGTAGATCCCTTCTAGTACTACTGTCTGGGTTCTGTTGCTCAGGAAGTCCTTAATCCACTCTAATGTAGTACCTCTTACCCCATAGTGACTTAATTTCATAAGGAGGCGTTGGTTTGGCACCTTGTCGAAGGCTTTGGAGAAGTCCAGCAGCACAATACGGCCAATCTCACGTAACTTTTGCATATGATGTCATTGATTGTTCAAGCTGATCTAAAAAAATATTTTCATCCATAAGTGGACAAACACGCGGTTTTTCAAAATTCGTCCATTCATGTATGATTTTTTTCAAACATTGTAAACAAACACTATAAGGACACTTTACCAAAAATATCAGCAAATAACGTTAACCTATTTAATTTTATATGTCGCCAGAATTGAATTTTAAAGGACAAATGCTCACTAGCTCTTATTTATTGCAAGAATGGACAAAACTATTTTTTTTCCAAAACTCAGCTTATAAATGTAAAACTTAAAAGATATTTCACTTCACGTAAGGCGTGGTAACAAGAAAATAATTGTCATTTAAAAATGTCGCCAAAGGTAAGGTGTTTCCGTAACAATGTAGTATTTCTGCCACTATTTTAAGCGCTAATCATTGTTTGCATGCATTGGCGTGTCTTCCGGGTTCTATTCATATATATACATCTAAATTATTAAAGAAAATTGAATAGACATGCATAATTTACATTTACATAGATATTAGAACTTAATTAAAAAATATGCAGATATCAAACAATTTTTCCGTAACGATGTCGTATAATACTTATTTTAAATGAGAGAAGTATTCAAAGCGCTTGTCTAACTGGCTTCTTATATTTGACAAAATTTAACACAGCAAATAAAAAAATATATAGACAAATACGGATGTTAGAATCGAAAATGATGTTAGCATGGTATATCCGTAACGAATTTTTCCGTTACGGTTTAAATTTAGGTTAAGGGTCAAACTTCTATGAACACCGTTAATAGAAGTAACATGTGATAAACAAAGTTTTGGAAGCGGTATGGTTTGAATTATACCAGTCAAAGAGACGATTTCAACAATTGGCCAACAATATTGCTATTTTTGGAACCGAAAACCCAGTAACTATGATTTTATGCATTAAATTTCAAATAATTTCCAATATAAAACATTGAAAAAGTTACAATTTTGTCCAATAAATAAATAATAAAAAAGGAGGTACAGTGTAGAGGAAATAACCGGTGAATATGCAATAAATGTGTCCCAAAAAAGCGCTTCATTTCGTTACGGAAAAATTAGGATTTGTCCGTAACTTTCAATATCCCATTTGAAAGAAAACAATGACATAACAATTGGTTCAACTAGTTTAACAATCATCTAATTAGCATAAAACTAATGAACCACATAAAATAGTGTTAAAAGTTCGGTAGTATTGTTACAATAAAAATCAATTATGACACAAAAGCTAGCAATACACGCAAAATATACTGTTCAAAAATCAACAAGTATACACTTAGTTATTATTTAATCATACGTATAAAACCTTATCCTGAACAAATGAAAATAATACTTAATCTTATTTTTTTTTTAAAAGAAGAGGCATTCATGAAAAAAAAACTCAAAAGAAAGAAGAAAGCTTACATACCTTCTAATAAAATTTCTTCCTTCGCCAGGAAAGAACGGAATTTGACACAAAAAATCTCAAGCAGAAAGTACAGGGCTAAACCAGATGTAATGTAGGTTTACAGAGAGGACATTCTTTGCAAATTTAGTAAACCTACACCGAATGACAAAAATGGGAGAACATTTTCGCTTTAAAACAAAGACAATATGGACAAGATTGAGAAAATATTTAAGAAGTGAGATTTCTCCGTAACGAAATGATGTTACTTTTATTGAAAAAATTGAACTCCAGGACTGATAAATGTGTTTGTTTTTGTTTTTTTATCGTTAAGGTGTATTAAATATTCATAACATTAGTTATTTTCAAGATCACCAAATTATTGAATTTCCACTGGATTTTTCCGTAACAAATGATATGCTTTATATTTTTGGTATTTTGAAAGAGTTTCTATAAAATGACTTTATGACAGCGAAGTATTTCAAAATCTACAAAATATCATTTTTAATTGTAAGCAGATTTTTGAGCATCCATAGTAAGTTTATATTTGTTGTCCTATTTGAAATATTGTCATATTTTCTATTATGCAACAAAACCCAAACTGTCAAAGATTTACATACTATTTAGGCAACAACTGTCATTAACGTTGTGGACATCATATGAGAACAAATATTGTCCGAGTACCTTGGCAATAACTATTTTTGTACAACCTTAATTTCTTATTCATTTCTTATATTTGCAGCTTCCTAGAATTATTTATGATACGACATAGAAATGTTACGGAGAAATTCACAGGGGAAAATATTGGATTTAGGCTCCTATTACCAACATGTATAATTTTAAAATGGTTCAAGATTTGAAAGAGATATTTAGGGATATGCTAGGGCTATGTATACTTTATAAAACTGGAGATGTTCATTGGGATTAGTAGTTGTTTAATTTTTCAGTTTTGAATAAGTTAAATGCTAAAGTTTCGTGAGATTAGCCGAATATCTGTTTGTGTTCCTTTGTCCATGTTCCTTGCTATCTTGTCGATGGTCACCAAGAGTTGAGTCTCACAGGAACGTCTAGATCTGAATCCGTGTTGCTCGTCACATAAGATGGTATGTTTATCAAAATGATCCATGATGGTACTGTGGATGACATGTTCCAGTAGTTTACACGCTATAGATGTTAGCGATACTGGACGGTAGTTTGCTGGTTGGTGTTTCTCGCCTTTTTTGTAGATTGGAACAATATTTGCTGACCTCCATTCATTTGGTATTTTCCCCTAGTCCAGTGATTTTTGGTATATCCTAGTAAGGTACGGTGCAATGGTTTCAGCTGCACTTTTTAGGATGAAGGCGGGTACCTCATCTGGTCCGGTTGCCTTGTATGGTATTAATCCTTTGAGTAGCTTTAAGATACCTTTTTCGTGGACTGTAATATTTTCCATAGATGAGTGCGGACTGGTTCCTAGGTCTAGTAGGGTATTCGGGTCCTCTTTAGAGTATACTGACTGGAATTGCTGGTTTAGTATTGAAGCTTTGGTTGCTGTGTCACTATGTAGGAAACCATCTCTAGACTTGAGTGATACTATCTGAGAGGAATCTTGTTTTCTACTCTTAACATATGCCCAGAATTTTTACGGGTTCTTCTGTAGGTCTTCACTGACAACTTCTTCCATAAACTTTGTGTGTGCCCGTCTAGATTCCCTTTGGAGTTCTGCTTTGATGGCCCTATATCTTTTCGTGTCTTTCTGTTTCCCACTTCTTGCTAATGCTTCTTGTTGGTTAAATTGTAACTAATGCATATGCGAATGCTTGACACTGTCGCCCCAAGTTTACACATATATCTGGTTATAGTCAGTAGTCTATGAGTTTATTATAATATTAGTTTAATATTCATATATATCTATGTACTATGTGTATTGTTTGTGTTATAACCATTTACTGTAAATGTGTTACAACAAATAAATATTTCGTAATATTTCGTATTTCGTTAATCTCCTTAGATCTGAGTTCATCTATGGGTGAGTATGCTTAGAGCTCAGAAAGTCTATAGGATAGCCTATTATGTATGTTTGTCGGATGGATTGCAAAAAAATAGTTTATTAGGAATCACTGTGTGGAATATTTGTTTCATTTTGCCATTTTTTCCTCAGCACCGTCCGGAATTTTGTTTATTTTTGTAAAACTGCTTTTGATTGGTCCATTTTATGAACATTACCCAATTACATTTAATTTTGCAAGTTCAGTTCGAAAACCACGTCAACATGGTAGACAGCAGAGATATTTTCGGAAAAATCTACATGTAGCGCTTTTAAAGAAGTCAACAACACAGAAAATGGTATTGAAAAATTAAAATTTTACAAATGTGTGTTGAAATATCATTTGGCGGCAGAGATGATCATACAGTTACAGAAGGTTCGCCGTTCAAATGAAAAATATTATATTATAAGTCAGTAGTAAAAAAAAGTCTCTTGATTGATAACATCTATAGGTGTGTGCATTAAATGAACTTGTAAATTTACACGGATTCCAGTTCTCAAGGTTCAAAGCATTCCAAAAAACCTGACATCCCTGTTGAGTTTTTTGGCTTGTTCTAAGATTATGTTTGTATTACATTTTTTAAATCAATTGACAAGGATTGCCAGTTTTCCTACCGCAGGTCGGGGGTTTTCTCCGGGTACTCCGGCTTCCTCCCCCAATAAAAACTGGATGCCATAAAATTGCTGAAAGTGGCGCTAAAACACCATTCAAACATTTTTTAAATCATAATTTTACTATGTTGGATGTAGTTTTATGGCAAGCCAATGAAGCCATATTCTGCATGTCCAATTGACCCATTTCCAGTTTTACATGATTTATCTCCCCTTTAACTTCCTGTTAAAAAAACTACGGCTATCATTACTAAAAGACTATGATATTGAAATAAAGATTTTGGATTGTTTTTATATTGTTTGTCTATGCCAATTAAATTTTTCATCTAATTAACCTTATTAGTAGATGTTACTATAGCCATAGGCAACAGGTGAGTTTGAATACAACACGGATGTCACTGGTTAAGATTGTTTATTCAAGCTATAAAACAGCTGGGGTTCTACCTCCAATTAGCATCAGGTAAATAGGGTAAAGAACATTGTTTAATTAATTAACGATCACGTTTACACAGCAGGCGGTTTTAATAACCTTTCTCACTCAGATATTGACACCTGTCATTCAACTGAAGCGTGAAAATTTATCAAAGACAATTGTCCATTTCAAAAGGTTTCAACAGGACAAACTGCGGCTGTAGCCGCAGTTTTTAGTACCGGAAGTGGACACTAGATGGCGTTTTTTAAATTGGAAAGTCGTCAATTCACCACCATAGGCCACGGTGGTATTCTGCGGTACATCTTGTTCTCTCCACTACATATCGTGACCCACCGTGTTGACCACGGTGGATTTTCAATTTCATTTCATGCTTACACAGGGAAAAAATTAAAATGTTGCAATTTAATTTAGAGATTTGTGTTAAAATATGACGTTTTAATACGTTTTGTTTGAAAACGAAATTAATCTGCGTTCTTGCTTATCTATTCATTATACGAGAATACCTTATAGTTTATTGTCACTGATTTAGATTGACAATTATTCCCTTAATGTGTTCTAAAAGGTTAGAACACCGCATTTTGCCCTTAAAATTGTCAAAATCTTCGCTATTCTATAGTTAAAATTTCCCTGTCAGCGCCTCTAATTAATGTTTCAACCGTTTAAACTATTACCGGATGTAAATTGTGTCACACCTTAATTAAATCGATCGATTATCTAAGTATTGTCCAGTGATGATTTAATCAAGCACGTGCTCTCAAACATTTCAATAAACTTGTGTATTGTATAATTTTATAATTGACCCATTTCCAGTTTCACATGATTTATCTCCCCTTTTACTTCCTGTTAAAAAAACTACGGCTATCATTACTAAAAGACTATGATATTGAAATAAAGATTTTGGATTGTTTTTTTATTGTTTGTCTCTGCCAATTAAATGTTTCATCTAATTAACCTTATAAGTAGATGTTACTATAGCCATAGGCAACAGGTAAGTTTGAATACAACACGGATGTCACTGGTAAATATGTTTATTCAAGCTATAAAACAACAGGGGTTCTACCTCCAATTAGCATCAGGTAACTAGAGTAATGAACATTGGTTAATTAATTAACGATCACGTTTACACAGCAGGCGGTTTTAATAACCTTCCTCACTCAGATATTGACACCTGTCATTCAACTGAAGCGTGAAAATTAATCGCAAACAATTGTCCATTTAAAAAAGGTTTCAACAGGACAAACTGCAGCTGTAGCCGCAGTTTTTAGTACCGGAAGTGGACGCTAGGTGGCGTTTTTTAAATTGGAAAGTCGTCAATTGCTTTAAAAGTTTTGACACAATTGTCATAGTTTTATGGAGCAGAGGGCCTGAATTAATAAAAATTCCAATTGGGAGGAATACATGTACAAATGCCAAACATAATTGAAAAAATTCAAGCTATGTGGCTGCACAAACTTACAGTACATGTACTAATTGACAGCAAAAAAGAATAGAAACTTCGACTGCACTGCAAAAATTCTTGAGTCATGGAAAAACTGCTTCCTGTCTGTGAAAAATGCTTGTCTGTAATTATACCTTTTTGACAGTTCTTGTCGGTAAATAGTGGGACCCTTCCATTGACCCACAATTATTATTGAAATGTGTACCGTCAAATAAAAATGAAACCACAGAAATCTGGCAACAATGTTTTTTAGTGCTAGAATCATCTGCTGTCCAAGGCTTTCTTTTTGCATATTATGTTCAAGAGCTCCATAAGCAAAAACAGCAGATTTTGCGACACAGTTCTAAGTCAGCATATTTCATCGTGTCCAGATGTTATAAAAAATTTTCATCCTTTTAAACTATATATAATTCGCTTCTTTATATATTTTTCTCTATCAATATAATCATCATACCTTTAATCAACCTAGACTGACATTGTAAATTACTTAAATGATTATTTAGCAAGACTATGCCTACATGTACAAAACACATACTAGTAGTTGGTAAAAATTTGTAAATTGCAAACATGGTCAGCAATTTAAGTCCTACAGTTCACTTTATAGGTCTAAAATTAGGTTAAATCCTTATTATTGACCTTTAATGACGATTTCAGACAAAATTACCAGTTTTTGCCTTGGAAAGTAAAAACTATAAATGCAAATAGCAACAAAATCAGAAGCAAGAGGCCTACAAATCATTTAATGTCTAAAAATTGTCCAATGACTACTTTACTGCCCTTTAATATAATTCTTTTGGTGAAATTTTTAATTTTATTAAATAAAAAAAATGTCTTATTATATTAAAAGTTTAAGTTTTTTAGTATACCATTAATCAAAATATTTGAAGAAATTTTTAGTTTTAGTTTTTGCCCAGTAATTTAAAAAGCTATAACAGCTAGAAATAAACTGTACTAGTAAATTGCAAAAATTTAAAGACAGCTCAGTCATTTGTGTTCAAGGTGAGGGGTTACAGCATCCTGGAATCCTCTAGTTATCTGAAAGTCAATTAAATTTGAAATAAAAAAATGAAATTTCCAATACAAAAAATTAAATTATATATTAAAAAATTAAATTTTTTCTGATATCATAAAATTATTGCTAACATGTACTACTCAATACTAAAAATATAATATTTGACATAGGAAATTTTTTTTGTCATCAAAATAGGGAATATAAAGTAAAAATCCACCTCATACATATGTATACATAGATAAATTTGAAATATACTCAATAACTTAAAATTTATTTACTTATGTATTTATATTTCAGTCTGCCTTGTTTAACTTTCAAAGTTTACTGACAGTTGTCCTGCTTCTGATTTGCACCTGTGCCTACATTAGATCTATTTCACCTAGACTGTTGGACAAGAATAAAACGGGGTAAAGAAAACTAGTTATTTCAAAATACTTTACGTAATTATTGTCAAAACGTTTCACATTTTAATGTTCTCTTACTTAACTACTGGAGCTGGGCCAGTTTGACCCCAATTTTGCAGAAATAGTTCTCTTTAAGTTTTTTTCAAATACACATTTCATGATGATTGCACAAAAAACATGGCCAGTGTAGGCCATTCTTGTTTTTGTTGGAATCAAATTTAAAAAAATCTCTGAAAGTTCAGGTCCTAATGTTTATATTCCTGCTTTACCATATCAGTAGTTACTAGTATATTTTAACAATTATGTATCATATTACAGGATTTTGGGTACATTTTGGAAGTGTGCAAGAATTGGTATGTAGTAACATTAATGATAATCAAGTTGATTCCATTGTAATGTACAAAAGAAATTTGTTAGTTTTCAATGAAAGTTTTTCATACTGGTAGTAAGAATATTGTAGTGCTAAGCTTTAGTTCTAAACTTGAATTGTTTGAATTGCAACAAATGCACACAACATACTGTCTCCAAATCAGGAACAGATGTGACTTGGTCTATCATTTCCTTTGCTTTCTCTGCTCATGACATCTCTCCCCTCTGGATTCGCCACTGGTGTCTGCAATGTGTGTTTTGTTTTGTGTTTGTTTGTATTTTTGAAGACACAATAACAAACATGTTAACTTTGAGTCTGTGAAATCCTTTCAAAAAGATCAGAATTTTGTAGTAAATAATATAAAACCGTTGTAGAATGAGATGAAACATAGTTCTGCCACTATCACAACAGTGTTGTTTTTTCTTGTTGAATATTAAAAAAAGGAAATTAATTTAAAATCTATTTATCCCATGCTTAAATATATAAGATTCTGAAGTAATCAAGTAATTAAATATTCATAATGTATTTATGCTACCCTTATGCTGTAAATTGTGTACACATGGATTTAAATAATTGAAAATGTCTTGGTACTAATGTTAAACAAGTTACAACAATCTAATAAAAATTAAATCTTTCACTTGCTCCCCTTTTTTTTCTATGGTCACTGTGTAGCCACCAAAGCAAAAGTGGGAAGCATGTGAAAGATTTATGTCAAAATATGTCATGCACTGATGTGTGACTTATTAACTCTTATTACCTTTTACTTGTGTGTTTCAAAATTAATACCATGAATGGTAAGTAACAAATTACAATTCCCTTCTTGTGGTTCACAAGATTTATCTCCCATTTGCAGAGTTATTGTCTCGCCTGCGACGAAAGTCGCTGGAGGCGAGACATATGTATGGGAATCCGGCGGCGGCGGCGTAAACACTTGACATCTTGCTTCATATCTTTGTAAGCCCAAGCCCTAGGTCCATCAAATTTGGTCCAGAGGTAGCTTATGATGAGTACTTGCCAGTCAGTCACCTGTCACCTGACCTTGACCTCAATTTCACGGTCCAGCGACTACGTTAAAGTTTTTGGGTTACGACAGTTCCTCTGTAACTACGCATGGTAGGATGACAATATTTGGTGTATAGGTTGCTGATGACTAGTACATGACTGTCTGGTAGGTGTCACCTGACCTTGACCTCAATTTCACGGTCCAGCGACTACGTTAAAGTTTTGGGGTTACGACAGTTCCTCTGTAACTACGCATGGTAGGATGACAATATTTGGTGTATAGGTTGCTGATGACTAGTACATGACTGTCTGGTAGGTGTCACCTGACCTTGACCTCAATTTCACGGTCCAGCGACTACGTTAAAGTTTTGGGGTTACGACAGTTCCTCTGTAACTACGCATGGTAGGATGACAATATTTGGTGTATAGGTTGCTGATGACTAGTACATGACTGTCTGGTAGGTGTCACCTGACCTTGACCTCAATTTCACGGTCCAGCGACTACGTTAAAGTTTTGGGGTTACGACAGTTCCAGGCCTGTCAACTTTTAAAAATCTCCATGGGGGTTTTTTATGCGCCAAAAAAAAAATTGCGCGCGAAAGTCTTTTCTTTTACAGATACATGTTCATTATTGTACAGCCAGCTGTGAAGGGATAAATATTTAACATATACATGTAGTTTGTTTTGCAATAAACTGTTCAATTCCTGTTTAAATTTGCAACTGAAGCAAAAAGGCAAAGAAATAAGGCTTGAAGGTGTCACACTTTATTAACACAAAGTCCATGAAGTCAGCAATAGCAATAACATACATAGATGAATAACAAAACATGCATTAATTATTGAAAGCACTACATATAAACATCAAAGATGCACTGGATTCTAAGCACTAAATAATCAAACAGATAAGTCAAATACTTGTATGCATTATTACATTAAAGCACTATACATTTAAAGTTCATGTGAGTCACCCTGATGGGATTGACTCAGCCACGTACTGTACTTAGAATCGTTCAACCATTTCTCTAGAAAACGGCACGAGGACCGTTTTTTCTTACTCGGAGGAGTGACAACCATGCTTAATTGAACTCATCTAAAACTGATGATATTTTGTGAAATGCCCATATATATATACGAATCAGAAAAAATGAATACATTTCACGGTATCAAAACAGCATCCAAGCAGACTTCTTTAAACCCGTTCCGCCCATTCAAGTTTTTTTCATTAACCCTTTTGATCTTTTTGATTGAGTAATTAAAAACCCCAATTAGGAATGTAGTTAATAATGGTTAAAATTAATTATTTTTTACCAAAGACTAATAAAATTACCGTAATCCCATTACGACAACAACACCCAAGCTCCGAATTTCAATTTAACTAATCATCCTATTAGGAACAAATTACTCATAATTATGTATCACTCGACTTTTGGATACAACAAGAAAAACAATAAAAATGTCAAATTTATGGATTTAATTAACTCTACGCCACCAGGTCAATTGGTCTTTAGATGAAGCGTAAAATTAGCCGACATCGTTATGAAACGAATAATTTGATTGGATGTTGTGGACAGTTGCTTCCCATGGTTGAAAATCGTGATTTTCCAAATTTTATCGGTAGGCATTGTTCAAAATCGGGTTTTTCATCCATTTTAGAAACCCGATATCGGGTTTCGGGTTTTCACAAAATCAAGACCCGAAAATCGGGAAAACCCGCGAAAATCTGGAAAGTTGACAGGCCTGCAGTTCCTCTGTAACTACGCATGGTAGGATGACAATATTTGGTGTATAGGTTGCTGATGACTAGTACATGACTGTCTGGTAGGTGTCACCTGACCTTGACCTCAATTTCACGGTCCAGTGACTACGTTAAAGTTTTGGGGTTACGACAGTTCCTCTGTAACTACGCATGGTAGGTTGACAATATTTGGTGTATAGGTTGCTGATGACTAGTACATGACTGTCTGGTAGGTGTCACCTGACCTTGACCTCAATTTCACGGTCCAGCGACTACGTTAAAGTTTTGGGGTTACGACAGTTCCTCTGTAACTACGCATGGTAGGATGACAATATTTGGTGTATAGGTTGCTGATGACTAGTACATGACTGTCTGGTTGGTGTCACCTGATCTTGACCTCAATTTCACGGTCCAGCGACTGCGTTAAAGTTTTTGGGTTACGATAGTTCCTCTGTAACTACGCATGGTAGGATGACAATATTTGGTGTATAGGTTGCTGATGACTAGTACATGACTGTCTGGTAGGTTCCACCTGACCTTGACCTCAATTTCACGGTCCAGCGACTACGTTAAAGTTTTTGTATTAGGACAGTTCCTCTGTAACTATGCATAGTATGGTGACAATATTTGGTATACAGGCCGCTGCTCATAATTAATGCTATTAACGTAATGCTTATGACAAAATTTATTTTCGTTACTGATGCGGAATTCAGGCGAGACGTTTTTCTGTGTCCACACTTGTCTCTTCTTTAGAGCAGGTACTTTATAGTACCTACTGTGGGTAAAAAGTTGTTTTTCTACAATATTTTTTTATTCACATATAGCAAAGCATCTGCTAAAATTTATTATGATGTGCAAACTAATTCTGCAGTTTTTTTAGTTGTACTGCAACAGTCAGTCCACAGACATTATTTAAAAAAAATAAAAACCTGATTTTTCCCCATCTGTTCCATACTACATGTAGATACCTGCTGTTATGAAAGATAACTCTTGAAAATGGGAAATAACTCTTGTATTTTCGAAAATAGGGAAATACCTCAGACAAGATTAATTTTGATACTTGTTCAGTTCAGAATTGTAACATTAGATTTTCTTTCTTAATTTAGGAGAAAGACTCAGTCCATATGTGGCCCTGTGCTGTGTTGGAATGGCAATTAGTATTTTATTTCTTAGCTAAATGCAGAGAAAAACAGGATTTAATGGCTATGGTGCTTGAACATTTATTTATGGACCACTGAGATCATAATGAATGATTAAATATTATGTTAAAGATGAAGATAATTGCAGAGTGAAAGATTTGATGCATGAATGCTCAGTTAAATATAGGTTTTCTTCAAAACTACAGTGATTCTGGAAAAAAGATGTTTTGGAATCGTCATATTTATTCAGTTTTGAAAATATTACATTTATGTTAGATTATTTTACATTTATGTCCAAACTGATGTAATGATGTTAATATTAAAAATATAAAAGAGAAAATTGACAAAATCCTTTTTTATGTTACCTGACCCAAAGGGTCATGTGAGCTATTGTAGTCACTTGGTGTCCGTCATCTGTCCCTTACCTTTCCTTGAAAAATCTTCTCCAAATAACTTAACGGATTGATTTGAAACTTTGCACGCATTATCATTGAAATGCCCTCCTTTAAGATTGCAAACAATCATAGCTAAAAAAAGTTTATCATTGATACCCTGAAATTTCTAGCCCTTTTGTCAACTGGTGAAGCATCAATAGGCTTTAAACCCACCTGATGTGTGCAGAAACATCTTTTAATTTTAAAATTCTATTGTTGACAGTGACATTGACCTTTGACAGAATTATTTTAGCATCAGTTGGCCTCTTGCACACTTGATATATAATATATCCCTTAGTTTTATTGAAATATAATTTTTTTATTATCATCATGAAACCAAATTTTGGATGGACAGAGAGACAGTTAGACCAAAATCACTGTATACCCCTGCCTTTTTTTGAGTGGGCTATCAAAATATAACATGGGGTCAAAATACAGTTTTTGGCTGATAGTTCAAAACGTGTAACAGATACAAGAAATTTGAATTGAACATCCTTCCTCAACATCAAAAGGTTGGACAATTTTCAATTCGTTGCATGATCATGCTCATAGGAGTTATTGTCTATTCAAGACTCATTAGTGGCGTTTAACTCTAAATGCTTAAGGTATTTTTCATTGGAGATGGAATAATGCTGTACACAATACAGATAGTTCAAAATATTATTTAAAAGGTCTAAAGAAAGCTACAAAACAGTACACTTATTAAGTATCGTATCAACAAACATGATGGCGATCCTTGTCAATTGTAGACGAACTTCCTTAACAACTCGGCCACCGAGGCCTCTTTTCCTTGGATGTCTTTTTGGTATCCACCCGATATTCCGAAGGTCCGATAGTCCGAAGGTCCGTTAGTCCGAAGGTCCGATAGTCCGAAAAAACGTACATTTTAGCGATGTCGCCCAAAATCGCCTTGGATAGTATTCATTCAATTCAGTGCATCAAAATATACCTAGAAATCATTTTTCATTGAAATCGGGCAAAGTCGACGTTTTCCGGGGGGGGGGGGTCGCGTCAAGTTGATCGGCATACCCATTTTACCAAAATCAAGACGATTTGAAAAAAAAATTAGCCGATATCGTCCGAGGCGGCCATTATGAAAATTCCGAAAAAAAATATGCAACACTGCCTCATGACGTCCTATATGTGTGCCATGTTCTATTTCAATCCGTCGAACGATGCTCTCGAAATGTGTGGTCTGAGCAGAGGTATTTGGAAGTGTACAGGACCAACCTCCTTATTTTAAAGTAAAATATTACCCAGTAAAAATTAACTTTTATCATTGTTTATATTTATAACTTGTCAATTTATTTTACGCACTACTAGTTATATTTTAAATAAATCATAAGCATTATCAAAAGAACTATGAGGTTTCAAATGACACAGCCCCTTACCAACCCCGCCCCCCCCCCCCCCCCCCAATACAAGACTTTCATAACTGCAAAACTTTCGACGAACTCGGATAATCTCAGAAGCCTAACGACTTTGTTCGGAGACTTCCGAACCAACCCTGCTTTACGTCAGAAACCGCAATTCCCGCCAATTACCCTTGCACGAGTCGACGTAACGGCGCGAACCAGTGGTATATAAAAAGGGAACCGCTCCTTGCATCATGCTTGAAAATTAGGGTACACGCGTGTAACATGGCGTATCTTATGCCCGGAATTAAAAGGGGGAAAATTTTGATAAACGAGGGTTTTCGTTATCAGAAAAACCGTGAAACAAAAGAGAAGATCCATTGGAGGTGTTGGAAAACAGGGTGCAGAGCCAAGCTGAACACACTTCTCTTCGATTTGACAGAGGAATCTCCAGAAATAACTGTTCTTGAGGTAGGAAATAACTAGACTATTGAATTACTAGAAAAAAAAACTTCTTCATTTTCTTGTTTTTTAAGACCATATATATCTATAAAAACATGTCATGTTTTTTTTAATTTCCTAGCTCAAGAAAAAATCCCAAACAAATTGTCAAATGGTCCGTGCGTAAGGGGGCGCACGACACCCAATCCCCCCATCGGCCCTAAAACGGGACAAAATATGACTTTTAGATCATGTTTACTGTGAAATCAATGAAAAAAGGCCCAAATCGTTCCATTCGGCGAATATTAAATACCAACGCCCCCTTTAACCGAAAATCCTTTATCCACCCCTGGTTCCGTACCCACATGAATCGCAAGGTGGATTAAATTTCTTGAAATAGAGTTTTGACATACTATAGTGGTTGTTCGATTGTGATCAAAAGATATGAAAATTTTCGTCAAGTTTTTCTCAGAAACCGTACATGATATTAATTTGAAATTTGGTAGGATGTTTCAGTATGACAAACTATATGTCCTTAGCGATTTTTTTACCTGTCGGACCCCTACTTCCTGTTTGGGCCAAGGGGGCATCCCTGTCCCATGGACAAATTCCTCATTTATTTGTTTCTAAATAATTATACTTTCTTTAAAGCGATGGGAATTTTAAATGAAAACGCAGCAAAAAAAAAAGTTAAGCACGGACTTCTGAATGTTGTTAAACCAACAATTTGTTAACATATCTGAAAATCTTCAAAAATATGCCGTTGGACGGAAGAAATAGATTTATTGAACTGTTTAAGTTCACTTCGTACAAAACTTTTCTTAACTAAATATACATTACAAAAAAGTATTGTTGATTTCAGTATGATCAGCACAACCACGCCACTGACGAAGCTGTTATCCTTGAGCAACAAGTTTTCAACTCCATTAGACAAGAGGTAAAGAGAGATCCAACAGTGCCTTCTCGACGGTCTTTTGATAAAGTGGTAGCCGACTTTATGGACAATGAAGATGGCGTTGAAGATCTACCGGACTTTCACCAAATGAAAAGCAAGATTCAACGGTTACGCAGCTCTTTATTGCCGCCCATCCCACATTCAATAGATGATGTTGAAATAAATGGCGAATGGGGTAGAACATGGTCCCACAGACCTTTTCTGAGCCTATTAGATAATAACTGGGGTATCTTGTTGTTCGTAACCGGGGCAAACCTTAAGATTCTCCAGAGATGCACCACCATATATATTGATGGCACATTTAGGACCTGTCCTAAACCATACATGCAAATGGTAACCATTCATGGGAAATATTTAGGGCAAACTTTCAGTCTATGTATGGCTTTATTGACAACAAAGGAGGCAGGCGCTTACAGACAACTATTACAGCACCTCAAGCGCAGAGTACGTAATACGACTCGCCATAGATTTAGTCCTGAAAAAGTGGTTTGCGACTTTGAAATGGGATTAAAAATGCGATTGAAACGGAGCTACCAAACACCAGGGTCGTAGGGTGTTATTTTCATTTCTGTCAAAGCTTGTGGAGAAAAATTCAGGAATTAGGGCTATCTCGAACATATCGCCGCCGTAGACATGTTAGAATGTTGTTGAGGAAATTGATGGCTATAGGTTATCTGCCTGTCAACATTGTACGACAGAACTTCAACATGATACAGACAGAAAGAAGAACAAGGCGCCTTATTGGTATATACCCTGCAATCCAGGAATTCCTCAACTACTTCAGAAATACGTACATTGACGGCCAGTTCCCCATAGCCTTGTGGAATGTTTTTGAAAGGGGCATGGACTGCCGAACAAATAATATTGTAGAAGGTATTTTTATGCAACTTAAAACTATTAAACTTGCTTTATCCGTAACAATTTCATAATTGCATTATACATATACTCCATTTGTATATGTTTACAACTACATGTACAAACATGGGTAGAACTATTCATCACTAAAAAGCCTATATGTTTAACGCTTGTGGTAAACTTGAAGTCTGCTTGCTGTCTTTCGTTGTGGGTCGGGGTTTGGGAAATTATATCACGCGTACGTTCTCCGCATAGCAAGATGGCTAGCAGCGCCTGCGGATTGCTCGGTGTCTTTTGTTGTGGATTCTAATTTTGTTTTGTAGGAGTTGTGTCATATACATTTATTCCACCTATCATTTTTTCTATTATTATATTTTATTCTATTCCATATGACATAAAAATCATACCTGCCCGTACGTCTAACCGGAAAGGGAGTGTTAACATTTTATCACTTTTCACAATATTATTTTTTCAAAATAAAGTAAGAAACGGTTGTTAAGAGGTTATGTTTGTTGTAAGGTATATTTTAATGCATGCATATGATAGGACAGTGCAGTTTCCGCCATTTAATTCTTTATAATGCAATAGGCACAATAATTATTGTCCTTGTGTGTATGAATCGATATTATAATCAACTCTTCTGTATTTTACCTATTTGGGAAGTGTTTTTTTTTCCTATCCAATATTTTCGTTCTCTTTTTTTTATATTCAAGGGTTTCACAGTAAATGGAATCGTTTTGTTGGCACAAAGCACCCATCTTTATGGATATTTATAAGGAAGCTTAAAGACGAAGAACGTTCTGAGAGAAGAAGAATAAGAACAGTACATGAAGGGCGAGACGGACCAAAAATGAGAAGAAAGTGGAGGAAGCTGGAGAAAAGAATTAAACTTTTGAAGCGAGAATACCGCAGAGGGATTCGCAACGCCGGCCAATACTGGGGAGCAATGACATATGTAGTGAAATCTTTCGACTGAAGATGAACAGATACTGTGGGAACAATTACTAGTAACTACATGTATGAAGTTCAACATAATTGAGAAAACAGTAAAATTCTTCATGTAAAACATTGAAGTGTAAATATATTCTTGTTAAAATGAATATTTGAATCAAATCTAGTTTTTATTGTTGGTATTTAAAACCTCTGACGGGCATGGTAAAAGTCGTCCGTCCGTCTGTTTGGTGTCTTGCTTGTAAACACATTTTCCTGAAACCACATGATCGATTAGATTGACGTTTGTCTCTTGTGCAGATGACATGTTAATCTGTAAATGTCTTGCATACACATTTTCTGAAACCACTAGGTAGACTACATAACCTGACCAAAGGCCATGTGAGCTTATGCCATCACTATGCATCCGTCGTCCTTTTACATTTTTCAAAAATCTTCTCTAAAACCACCACTAAAGCAATTCGCCTGAAACTTTGCAAAAACGCTTTTTGGTATACTGGACACAAACGATCCTCATTTTAAAAGAGATTTGATCGAAAACATGGCCCTTGCCAAAATGTTTTCCGCCGTTGTTAAAAATAGAACAGGGGATCAGAATACAATTTCTGGTTTATATCTCAAAAAGTATGAGATAGACGAAATTTGAAGCAACCTTCTATGGGCCACATGCAGGGACTTGCTCCCCTCTATCAATATTTTGTTAGAGTCAATGTGCGGTACGAATTTATTACCCATTTATAGGAGTTAAAGCCCTTTAAAGGCAAAAACATAAAAATGGTGGTGTTTTTTTCATGTTTTGTCATATAGAATGAAAGCTTAAATGTTCATCTTATTCAGCTCTACAAAAGTCTCCATTGTGTGGAAGTTGCCAGATAGCTGTGTTATTGGCCTTTGAAGGTCAAAAATGTTTTTTTTTATTTAAATGTTTGTGCCATATAGAAAAAAAATTGCAGATAGAGAAAAGCTTTTGTTGGTTCAGACCATTCAGCTCTACAAAATTGTCAATTTGTTCGTAGTTGTCAGATGACCCCTTATATGAGTCATGGTCCTTTAGAGCCTTAGAGGTAAACAAATCCGTTTTCTTAATGTTTTGTTACAAATGTATATAGAATGAAAAGTATCGCAAAAAGAGAAAAGGTTTTGCTTGCTTAAATGTTCAGTTCATTACGCTGGAGGTCTAACTTCATTGGGTCCAGTTTGTTGGATGACATTAATTTTGGTAGAGAATGCAGAAAAAGAAACCTAATTAGGTCTGTTGCATTACATGAATGTGTGTCATTGTTAGCTCACCTGGACCGAAGGTCCATGTGAGCTATTGTCATCCCTTGGCGTCCGTCGTCGTCGTCGTCGTCGTCCGTCGTCCGTCGTCGTCGTTAACTTTTTATTCAAACATCTTCTCCTCTGAAACTGCTTGGCCAAATGCAACCAAACTTGGTATGGTTGTTCCTTAGGGTATTATGCAAAAAGTTTGCGTTGGGATTTTTGATCCGTTGAAAAACATGGCCACCGTTACTAAAAATAAAACATGGGGGTCAAACAGCAGTTTTTTTGCAAATAACTCTAAAATGGTTAGGTTTAGCCAAATTCTGGCATGGGGTGAAATATGTTCAAATTGATTGGACTTCTACCAGTAAACAGGTTTACATGGTTTGGACATCTACCAGTAAACAGGTTTACATGGTTATATGTCAATTTTATGATTTTATTTGCACAAAAGAATTTATATTAGCTTAGTAGACCAGGTGAGCGATTCAGGCTCCTTGGAGCCTCTAGTTAATATTATTAGGGGCTTGAAACCTAAGAAGTCAGGTGAGCGATTCAGACTCCTGAGAGTCTCTTGTGTTTCATGCACAGATCATTTTTATTCCAATTATTTAGCAATCATGTCTCAGAAATGGATGATATCAAAGGTTGCACCCAAAAGATTATCATGGTTAAATGCTGCCATCTTTTACACGATGTGCCCTATCCAAGCCAGGAACCCCTTCATATTTTGTATGATTTTCTTTGTCTTACGGGGGTTTTATTAAAAGGTTGTATCTGTCATCAAAAACTTAAAATCCAAAGAAATTTACATCATATTGAAACAAGAGAATAAGTAACACAGTAGAATAACGTCTTAAACACACAGAGCTGAAATGTTTAATGACTCAGGGTCCACCAAAACCGAAAGTATGCCAGCGGCTTCTCTAGAAACACCCTCCGATATTTGAGCGTCCGAAGTTTAGCGCGATGAACGATACAGCAAGTCCGTGTGACATCGGTCGACCAGCTCTAACATAATGCAAATAACTTTGATACAACGCAATAAGTGAAAAATCGAGTAGCGTTTCTAAACTTCCCCAGCAATTTTATTCCATCTCCTTGCAAAAATATCGGCCAAATAGAAATTTAATGTCAATTTAAAAGAATTAGAAAAAAAAATAAAAAGCAGAAAAACAAATATATACAAAAGGAGTGTAACCAAGTGCATTATAACGACTGAATTATTCGGGTTAAGGTAAGTTATGTATTTTCTAACTGAAAGCAAAAGGCAGATTGAAGCATTAAATTACAAAATAATGGCATTACTATACATTCCTATCGCAGTAGTTGGCTGCCGGTTTCTACTTACTGAAGAATACCAGAGAGGTGAATGTCATATACTAAATGGTATAATCCTCATACATCTTTAAACTATGGTTTGGAAATCGATAACAAAAGCACGAATACAAATCGATAACCGCTCCTATACAACATAAAACCATCAACCCACAGGGTCAGTCTCATTACATGTAACACGTAGATGTACATGCCAATAAATTTAATTGAATTTAAAGTAAATTTGTACATGTAAATTTTCTAAGCACCATCGTCAAAATGTCTTCTAATTCGGACTATCGAACCTTCGGACTATCGGACCTTCGGACTATCGAACCTTCGGACTATCGAACCTTCGGACTATCGAACCTTCGGACTATCGGACCTTCGGAACTACGGACCTTCGAACTAAAGGAGTGTAATCGTCTTTTAGCTAACCTGACAAGGTGAGCTATTGCCATCACTTGGCGTCCATCGTCAACGTTAACTTTTCTTTAAAAATCTTCTCCAAAACCACTGAATGGATTACTTTGAAATTTTGCACACATTATCAGTAAAATGTCCTCTACCGAGTTTGCACAAATCATGGCCTCAGACCAACCAACATGGCCGCCATGGCTAAAAATAGCACAGGGAGGGGTCAAAATACAGTTTTGGGGATCTTTGGACATCTTTAGGATGTCCTCTACCAAAATTGTGCAAATCATGACAGCTGACTACCTACATAGCTACGTTGTCTTAAAATAGTAAAAAGGGGGGGAGGGGTGAAGAGAGTTTTCGGCTGATAGTTACAAAATATAAAAGGTACAGCAAATTTGAAGTCAACCTCCCTTCTCCCTCTAAGCATCAAAAGCTCCTCCGTATAGGAGTGATTTCCCTTAAAAGGTCAAAATTAATTACTTTTGCAGAAGTGTTGGGTAATTCCTTAATATAGGAAAGAAAAGCTGGTTAAAAAGGGTTGCTTCGTTTCAGGTTCAGGCGATACAGGCTCCTAGGAGCCTCTAGTTTTTATTACCTGCTAAACGAAACGATTCTGGAAATCAAGTTTTTTGTCATCTTCTGACCCCGAATCATTTCTCAATTTTCGTTTTTGTTTCGAAAAATTAGAGCAGCATTTGTTTATTTATTTTTTTTTTGTTGCTTAAATGGTGTTCAACGCACTTTCAGCAAATTTTCAGATATATTATCATGGCGTCAGTCCAGATTTTATTTGGGGAGGAAGCCGTAGTATCAGGTAAAGAAAACCCCGACGGTCGGAAAACTATTAATCATTGTCAATTAAGATTAGAGTTGAATACACCTTGCCTGCAGTGAGACTCGAACACGACACTTCAGTTTTTTGAGAGACCACGTGTATATAATCAATAGTACACGAAGTACCTTAACCAATAGGCCACCGAGGCCTCTAGCCACGCCTCTAGCAACATTTATCAGATTTTAGTACATTTTCCCGAATTCCCTGCCCACCATTACTAGCCTGCGACGAGGAACGCCTGCCTTTGTTGCTCGAGTTTGTATTACTTTTATGTATATTCAAGCTGACACTACATTCAATTGAGAGAGAGAGAGAGAGCGATTAACGGTTATGCAAGAAAGGTATAAAAAGTGCATGTAGTTTTGACACAAAGAGGTATAGGAATTTCGCTATTTTTTTGTATATATCATTATTAAATCGGCGATGTGATTTAGTGGCAATAAAATTCATTTTGTGGTGCATGAACGCGATTACCAGCCGTGAATTTAGTCAATATATTCTCTGCAGATTTTATTGTGTTGAACATTAAGGATCAACAATCAGGCGCGTAGCTAGCCTATAAAGAATGTGGATTCAAAATAATCTAGGGGGGTCAGGGGGCATGCCCCCCCCCTGAAAATTTTGAAATAAATGGTGCAATTTGGTGCGTTTTGGGGCCTCCGGAGAGCTTTCTTGACCAACGAAAATCCATTTATTTTAGCATAAAAATGGAGATGAATTTCAAACCACATTTTTTTTACTAAAAAAATTTTTTTTGTCAAAATAATGTGGATTCAGCTGCGTACTCGCGTATAGGCAGCTACGCGCCTGACAATTATATAACTTTTTAAACTTTTGAGCCTGCTGGAGATCTTGTCAACAAAACTGTACGTTTAATTGGTTACATCAACCTTATTAAAATTAAATCTATCTTCTTTTTGCTACATGTATTTAAATTATTAACAGCACTGGCGAGACTTGTTCAAATCCATGGTTATTTCAATTTTCTCATCTCCCTTGCCTGTCGCTTTCTGTCGATGTATTTCTTGTGGTACCGGTATTCGCCTTTTTATGTTTTGATACCGTAGACAGGCAGAATTACAGACAGACAGAACTTTTATTTTAAGTCGGATAAATAAAATGACAAACATTTTATATATCCGACTTAAAATAAAAGTTCTGTATGGTAGTATTTCAATTTCCTGTCTATTTCATGTTATTGTTATAGTCCCCTATACCGTATATAGTGACTTTTGAAACAGTGTGAATTGAATGATGAGGCTGAAACACTGATGTTCACTCATAATTGCTCACTTGTGCTGTTATTTGTTTTTTCGATAATTTGAATTGACTGTTTTAAGAAAATTGCCGTTATCTGTTATAATTATTTTTAATTAACTGTTAGGGGCCTTGGCCTATCTGTTTATGAAAAATAAAAAAAAACGTTATCCTGTTAATTGATCCTGTCACCTCTTAGTTGATTTGAATTGTTCTTTGTGAACCTAAAATAGGGTGTATTTCTAGAACCACTGGAATGTGTTTGTTTCCTGATTGGCCGCCATCAACATATCGTAGATTCCAATTAACGGTACACTTCGCTGCTCAACCAAAAGCTTGCAGTAAACTGATCACATACTAGTGGTCCGCTGAATATGTTACACATGAATTATAAGGTGTCGCATACTGATGGCGTATGATCAGATTTATAGGCAATTTGACTCCATGCAAATTCTTTTGACAAGCCGTAGTTTATTAACTCAAAATAAATCTTTTTCAATTCCTCTGTGGGCTGAAAGCTCTGAGAAACTAAATTTACTAATTTAACTCAGTTGATTCTGGTCAATCTAAAATTTGTTCTTGTTGAAATTAGGTCTCGGTACCTAAAAACACGTGAAACAGAACAAATATTCTTAGTGCATTCAAGTTTTCCTGCCGGAAAAAATTTGGTGCAATCATTCCGGATAGCAATACGCTGTCCCTCCGAGAATGCCTAATTTTTAATAAAACCCGGAAGTTGCATGAAAGCGCCCTCTTCTACTTTCGTTTTTGGACGGAGTGGTGCAACATTTTTGGTCGTGTCTATCTAGACTCATCCAACATCATAGCCGTCATAAATTGATTTAAAAATTAATAGAGAATAAACAACAATGCCTCCTAAATTCGATCCAACCGCTACAACTATCGGTAAGATGCAGTATATTAACAAAATAAATGATGACAGTGGCATGGTAATGGTGCAACCTGTTTTTTTATGTTTTAGCAGACAAATTTGTCGCGGGCAGCATGTATCGGAGTATGTTTGGACAAGTCCAGTTGTAGTACATTTTTTCCTTTACTTGTAAGTCGCCAAGTGGTTCTTTCAGTTACACGTTTTGTTTGTATTGACAGATGTCGAATTTTAACAAAATTCGAGATACCAGTGCCGTGGGAATCTGTGACCTACAAATACAGATAAACTTTTTACGATGATCACAAACATAAAAGATTTGTGGAGCCTATGTATGCGGCAGACGTTTTCTTTTGTTGTCGGTGGTATTCCCCCCCCCCCCCCCATATTCTTGTTGCTAGTGCAAAATGGGCATAGAATATCGGACATGGTATTTGTTGTAATTTTAACTAACCAGATGAGATTTCAGTAGTTACAAACAAAAAAACTTGGTGTCATTTGGGATATTTTTGATCATCGACTCCATGACGGGGTTGTGGAAGGAGTAAGCATTTCCTTATCTTCCTGGCAACACTGTTTAAAATTTGGTAAATTTACCGACTTCTAGGTAGACAGTGATTTACTAAAGAGAAATTGGACAAACATTCTTGTTTCAACCACAGGAACTTGACCACATATCATTTAAGGTTAAATATGGCAAGAAAACAAAAATAAATTGTCTCAAATGAAGTGAGCGATAGTCTAACGCAAAAATAAACACCTTTGTTATATTGTGTTCACTTGGGAAATGTTCACTGCAAACATGATTGTGTGTGTTCTGTGTACTCGCAGACATCGTTTCCTTGAATGGATACATATTTTTGTAACAGAAACTTGGTTCTAGGACTGAAACACTTTCTTTACTTCAGGGAATTGGCCATAGACCAGGTCGCTCAGTAAATATTCTTCAGCTAGAACTGGTTTGTTTTTCCACAAGCAGTGTAATTTTTGAAAAATCATTTTCAGCTTTTCAGCAAAAGAAATGCCAAAAATGTGCTGCTAGTGAAAAAAACAATATTCAATATTGATACAAAATGTATTTATTATTGGGTGGAATTGCACTTAACTCTCAATGTGTCTTGCATCGGACATATTAAATTGCACAACCTGAATACACACACAGTCTTTGTTAGCTACAATAATGTAGCTCCTTTTTTTTATTATGGACGTAGCTACAAAGAGGTCCCATTACTCGTAATGGAGCAAAAACACTTTTGGGATTTACACATATTTTCCGCTATTTAACCTTTGTCTTTATTAAATAAATATGTTTTCTTTCCTCCGCCGTTCATCTGATATGTCTACAATGTCTAATTAAATAATTTTAACACTTTCGTAATCGTGTCATTGTTGACATAATTAAAATTGTGGAGTGTAGAATTTCGGAATCGTATCGGTAAAATTTGTAATAAGGGGACATAATCATAATGCAAATGAATGCAGCTGAAATCATCCGGAATTTCATTTTTTACCAAATCGATTCCGATATTATCGAAATTATGCACTTCCGGAATTCATATTTTGTCAACAATGCCATGATTATGAATAAAGTGATAAAACTAACGAATACGGTGTTGTGGAAATATCAGTTAAACTGCAAATACATAAAAAAGTATGTAGCAAACCAGGGAAACAGTTAAATTGCTTATAAAATGCATAAAACCCCCGGGTGTGAATCACTCCCGGGCTGCTCCATTACGAGTAATGGGACCGCTTTGTAGCTCCGTCTATTAAAAAAAAAAAAAAAAAAGGAGCTACATTATTGTAGCTAAGTCTTTGTTAATACTTGACAGTTGTTGTTTTAAGATTAAAGGCAACACCAAAAATTAACTCAAAATTTTAGAAAACTAATATTGCATGTACATGCCTGTTGACACTATCTGCTACAACCTACTTGTGGCCTACTGTGTGCGGGGGAAGCTCATTTTTCAATGAAATAAGTTAGGATAGAATCACATCTAGGTAGAGTACAATTAAAAACAGCTCTTTTTTTAAATATACAGTGGCTGGGACATGTAGGAATTTCATGAAAAAAATGTGACTGATCCAAAAATTTGTTATGGAATCAATGGTAGATGTTGAAGCTGTCTATGCTTCTGGGTTCAAAATTGTCAGAGCCAAAGTTGCATGTGGTAGGCCAGCATAATTGCTTTGCAATTTCTGAATGGATTTAAAATTAAATTGTTTTTTTTTACCAGATTTAATATTTTGTGAATAAAGTTTTAAATACGATAAATGGTACTAGTATTTAGCACTGCAAACCACAATTGTATAACAAGTTTAAAACCCATGTGAAACCCTTTAGAGCCAATCAATTTATGGGATCATTGTAGATATCCCCAGATTTAAAAAAAAAGTTTATATACATTATTATAAATACAACAAGATTACTTATGCCAATTTTTAAATGATATTTTTAGTTTTTGTCCTGTAACCTAAAAACTAGCAGCTTGAGTGAACCAATACATTGCAAAAATTAGCATCAATACATACAAGTTTACAATTCACTCAGTTGATCAGAACACTGGTCAGAACACAGGTCTGAATTTGTCAGTTGACTTCTCATAGGAGTTGTGCAATTGCTCTTTGATAACAATTTTGTCATAGAAATAAAAAAAAAATCATAATGATGCAAAATTAAATTGTCAATTTTACTATTCATGTCATATACAATTTCTGCAAAGGACTTGGTTTGGACCCAATCTGACGGCTGCCCATGACTGATTTAAATTTCACGCATCTGTATGATTATTTACTTTATCAAATTTTAGCTGAGCATTCACAAAATATAATAATTTCACATAAACTTGTGTTCAATGTACATTTTGACTGGTTTCAAGTAGAATGCAAAAAATAATTACCATCTATACAACTTAAAATGTAAAAAAAATCAGACATGGCCTACAAATCTAAAGAATCCGAGTCCTTATAGGAGTAATTGCCCTTCAAGAAAAAGCATGAAGACATTTTTAGTTTTTGCACAAAAACTTGAAAAAAGCTATAAAGCTAGACAAACTGTCAATGCAAGAATTAAAAGATAGTGTAAAGTCATTTGTGTTTCAGGTAAGTGTTTCCAGGTTCCTGGGAGCCTCTAGCTGAAGAGATTTTTCTTAATTCTAAATACATGCAATGCATGTAACATGACTTTATTGAACTCCAGTTTAGGGGCATAAATATATACTCATTTTTGGTATTAATGGCATATTCTTGCAGTAAAAATGTTTTTATAGTGTTACACTGTAGTTCCTACTCCCCAAACCTCCACCACCTGTTTCCCCTTGTAATTATGTTTTAAAGGTTTATATTAATTTCTTGAAAACAGACGGAATGCTTAGATGCAAACAAGGTCAGGTCTAAGAATGACCAAAATAACATTTTCTAAGAGCTTCGATTAGGCTTTACACCCTGGTTTTTCACTGAACATTGTGGGGCCTAAAGTGACCGGCATATCCAAGGCGGTAATTGTGTCCCATGACATGCAATAGTACAATCCATGTATGTTAGAATGGTAGTACATTTTAGAGAATGAAAAATCTGGCAAAGTATGCTGGACCCCAATATTAAATATGAGGAATGTCAGTTTTCTTGTCAAATGTTGCGGGTTTGCACCCAGGACTTGAGTTTCTCCCCCAATAAAAAACTAGATGTTGTATACTAGTAGCTGAACAATTGAGGTAAAACAAAACAAAATCTATGTTAATGATTATGGAACATCTATTATCTCATTGCTTTGCACAACTTGTGCTTTATTCCATATCGGAAGATAATTTACACAGAAATTCTCACTACCCCCCCCCCCCCCCCCCCAAAAAAAAAAAAAACCACACACACAAAATGTCATAAGAACTGGTTTGTTGGATAGTTGATGGTACAAATATGATCAATACCATACATTTGTCGAGATGATTCGGAACTATTTATATATTTAGTCTCTATCTTGTGGAGATGCAATAAGTTACATTAATAAACAAATAACAAACAAAAAAAAAAAAAACAATCCCATTGTCATCTTGCACACTAAAAACTTGGGTAGCATGCACAAGTCACTTGATTATGTCTTTAAAAGAGGGAATCCTTCAAAATACTAGAGTTATTCCCCTTTGAACACTTGGCCAATGTTGATAGTATTCAGTACACTTGGGCTTTGATGTTCATGAAATTTTCAACATTGTAATATCCTGATCTGAAAACATTTTCATACTGTTTAATATGGTACATTGCACATAGAATTATTTTTGGTGGACAGTGAAGGCATGAGGTGTTCTGTGACCTTGCCAAATATAGACGTAACATAAAGTGTTCACTAAAACTGTTACAAATAGTTAAAAGAAAAGATGTAATTTTTTTTTACAATCTTCATTGACAAGGATTGCCAGTTTCCCTATTAAAGGTCCAGAATGTTCTCTAGGTACTCCAGCATCTTCACCCTTAGAATACTGGACGGCATGATATAGTTAAAAAAATTGCTGAAAGTGACATTAAAACGCCATTCAAACAAACGATATAATGTTCACTTAATGTGTAAAAAAATCAACTACAGGATGCAGAAGCCCGATACATTGCATATTGCTTTATCCTATAGTACTATGTAGTGTGCTCCTTGGTCATCTACTTCCTGTTTACCAAATAAGTCAAATTTGCAAAAGCAAGGGTATCACTAATGAGCATTAGCTCACGGTCCACACTTGTTACCGATAGACCAATTAAATGCAGACTTGATATAATTACAAATAAAAGTTGTAAAGTTGTCTAATGAAAATAATTATAATTGCACAACACCATATAAAAATTCTACTTGGGTATAATTTGTTAGGGTGGGGGAAAATTCTTTAAACTACTATTTTTATACCCACAGTAGTGGTTGCATATTGATTGGGATGTCCGCTCTCTGTCCGTCCATTACACTTTATCATGCTCAACTCCAACAACTAGAAATGGGATTTTATGAATCTTTCACAGAATCTTTGTCGGGGCCTCGGTGGCCGAGTGGTCAAAGTAGTTCGTCTACTATTGATCACGTGGTCTGTCAACACCAAGATTGCGGGTTCGATTCTCCCTGCAGGCAGGGTGTACTCGACTCCAATCTTAATTGACAAGGATTGCCAGTTTTCCTACCGCAGGACCGGGGTTTTCTCAGGGTACTCCGGCTTCCTCCCCCAATAAAAACTGGACGCCATGATATTGCTGAAAAATTGCTGAAAGTGGCATTAAACACCATCAAACAAACAAACAGAATCTTTGTCACCTGATATTGTAGATTTTTATTGGAATACTTAGAAAAACATGGACTGTTGTCATTGACATTCAGAAGAGGAGGGTTTCCGTTAGTGAGCACTGCTCACATTTTTTCAATACTTAGGGACCGACCATTTAACTTGCAAAGGGGTGGGGGAGGCCTTGGTTTTTTCATAAAAAAAATATTTTTGAAAATGATTTTTTATGAAAAAAATATTTTGGAAGCAGAGGGTAAGAAAACAAATATTCTGAAGAAGGATTCTGCTATATAAAATGCTATAAATAAAATGAAAAAAAATATTCTGTCGCGACACCTTCATAAAATTTTAACCAAGGCCCCCAAATCAAGTTAAATGGTCTATCCCTAATAATATATGGGTCTTTTTAGTAACATAGCTTGAATATACCCCAAAATAAAAACAAGGCATCCGGAATGCCTTTGGTTGGAAGAAAATATGCAGAATTTTGGCTTATTCAATCAAAATTTTAATGCAACACACCATATGTAATATGTGGTAATATCCTGACCAGTTATAACAAGTGGATCCTAAACATTGTGTTGTGTTTTTGGCGTGTGTGCGGGTGTTCTGTGACCCTGCTTACAATAAAGGCTTTTCTTCACTAAAATTGTTGCTGTAAGTTAAAATTTTGTACTTGTTTATAATCTTTACTTTTGTGTCATTGATGTATTTCTTATAAACACTTTTTAATTTTAAATTTGCAGTATGTGTAAGAGCTGTAGGTGGAGACTGCCCAGCTACATCAGCACTGGCTCCAAAGATTGGTCCATTGGGATTGGTACGTTTGTTGTCATATACTGGTATCCAAGAATCGGGCCTTGGTCAATGCCATATCAATTAATAATCAAAATAATTAACAATTCCTTGTTTCTGAACTTGAATATTACATTGTCAGTTCCTTATCTCTCATCAGTACAGTTGAATGCTGATTTACTTGTATATCATTAATTCTAAAGTACAAATAATTTATTTAAATAAATTATTTAATATTCATTATAAAGAGTCTTTTAGGGATCTGACTGACAAAGTTGATTGTGTTTAAGATTGAAACTGCTTTTGTTGTATTAATCCTGCATCCTTGGTTAAAAAGCAACTTTAGTTAAATTTTTTATTACTTTATTTCCAGTCGCCAAAAAAGGTTGGTGATGATATTGCTAAGGCAACAGCTGATTGGAAAGGTCTAAAGATCACAGTCAAATTGATTGTACAGAACAGACAGGCCAAAGTGGAGGTCGTTCCCAGTGCTGCCTCACTAATTATTAAAGCTCTTAAAGAACCACCAAGAGATAGGAAGAAGGTGAAAAATGGTAAGAGCATATCTATAGTAAACTAATGAAGTTCATTGGCCTACAACAACCCATATTTGTATTGCTAGTAGCAGGGGTATTTTTTAGGTATACCCCTTTTTAAAAAGTGATGGTTATAGTGATGGGGTTTCTGTCGATCTGTTACATTTTGGGGGTACCCACAGATTCTTTTCACACATCACTGAAGGTTTATTCTTTATTTGATGAGACTTTTACATATAGTTTCATTGAGAACCTGATATTTAACATTTTGAACAGATTGATATTTAGGGTTCTCCATAACAAAACATGGACTTTGACATTCTGTGACATGGGGGAGTGGGGGTATCAGTTTGTGAGAATTGTTCAAATTTTGTTTGTCCATTTGTCAGTTCCACCTCAAGTTGCCATTTCTATTGAGAAAAAAAAATTTGATGTCGAATCTTCCTGAACATCACTGGCAAAATTTTAGTTGTGCTGTTAATATTGCAGGCTTTTAAATGAACTTTGTAGGGTTATTTTTTTTCTTCTTTTTATTTACCATGAAAATTTTAAAGCTTAAAAAATAAATGTTTCTTTGCTTTCAGTTAAACACAATGGCAACATCACTTTTGAGGAAGTCATTAAAATTGCAAGACAAATGAGGTCAAGAAGTATGAGTAGAACCTTGACAGGAACAGTTAAAGAAGTCTTAGGTTTGTTATATTTAAAATAGTAAGCATGTAATTGTTAAGTTGTAAAATGAATTATTTTATGACAGCATCAGTTGATGTTTGTTGGATTCGTTGAAGTATATAAATTGTTCTAGTGCGATAAGAAATAAGCCTGTATTTGTAAGCTCACAGTTTGGTTTTGAATGTTCTTTTCCAGGTGCATATCTAGCCCTAAATAGAGTGCATGCACAAATTTTAAGAATGTGTGGTTTGGTAGTCTCCCTTTGACCTCCCACCTGGCATAGCTAGTTGGCTATACGACAGAGAGCTTAGGGATGCATAAGTCGAGAATCATGGTGACAATTTCTGCATTCTGGCCATTTTCTGCTACTTTTAACATGAATTAAAGTCATTGATGTGTTTAAATTGGGGAATTCCCTAAAACCTCACGTGGTCAGGTTTGAAAAAGACCTTGAGGTCATTAATAATATTATTTATGAACGATATCACCATTATTACTTTAACAGTGTAGATTTATTTGCATAAGATACTTGTGTAGGGACAGGTTGTACTTAGGTACAACAGTCATTTGCCTGTACCATTGACTATAGGATTAAGCTCTTATTTTGAGTAATTCATTGATATTTGAATGAGGTCCACTCTCTTACAAAACAAATGTTTGTGAGTCGACCTCGTTCATACATCAATGAATTACTGACAATGTGCATTTAATCCTTATAATTCGTCCAAAATTGTTTTTAAATATTTACTATCTTTTCCATCATAAAATTGCATGTGTGACCTGTAGGAATAGACACAACAAACTGAAGATGAATACTTGGTTGGTTTTGAGAAAATAATTATTATTGAAAACAGATATATTTTATCATTTGTTGAGAAGATTATTACTGAAGAGGGAACAACAAACAATATTTTCGTGAATTCCGTATACATGTACTAATGTACACATGTGAACAATTAATTTAAAGCAGTGTACTGTTAAAATATTTTCTTGCATGTATTTCTCTAAACAAACGATTCCATAATAATAATAACATACATCTGCTTCAACTAAATAACTTTCTGTTTAAGTGATATATCGCTCAAGATATTTTTATCTTAAAAAGTTAAGTGTGATGGTTAAATTTATTGTCTGAAGCGTACACGACACGTGGCCACCATATTTGTTTACATTTAGCAAACAGTCATTCATGGAAGTATGAATGGATCTGGGAATTACTGGTTTGAGGCCTTTTGACTAATAATAAATGACTATAAACTTAAACAAATGTAAGATAGGAATTATAAATTTGTATTTTTCTATTTGACTGTTTTAGGTGCTGTAAGTCTGTTAGTTGCATTATTGACCAATTATTTGTTTTTTATTTGACTGTTTTATGTTCTGCACTGTATGTTGGTGGTACCATTGACCAATCTTTATTTTTCTATTTGACTATTTTAGGTACTGCACAGTCTGTTGGTGGTACCATTGACTAATCTTTTTTTTTTCTATTTGACTATTTTAGGTACAGCGCAGTCTGTTGGTTGTACCATTGACAAATCTCCTCCACATGATATCATTGAAAAAATTAATGATGGAGAACTTGAAGTTCCAGAGGTAGGATAAGTTTTCAATTTAACTGTGTGAACAGTTTAATCATTTGTTAGCAAAATATATAAGTAAAGATATTTAACATCAATTTATATTGATAACTAATGTGTATTAGATAGCTACATACATGTGTAGTTTTTTGGTGGGGATAAAACACAAAAAGAGCAAGATTATTGTCACCAGGGATAACAAAGCAACATGAAATCAACAACAACAAAAGTAAATTAAAACACGAATAGCAAATCCACAAATTCAAAATATGTAAAAAAAAAAAATAATAACAAATTTAGATTAAATATTTGAAATGGTTTGAAAACGAATTGTTCAAAATGAATTCAGACTGAAAATATGTAAACATAACCCATTTAGATTAAATATTTGAAAAGGTTTGAAGAAGACGCATTTGTTTTATTAAGTGTTCAAAATTAATTTTGGAGGAGGGTTTGAAAGGTGTATGTGCATCAGTTTTATTATTGTTTTTTTATGTATCTTAAATATCCAAGACATATTTTTGAACATGCATGTAAAGCAGCAAGTTTTAAAAATATCGAAATGTCATAATTTTGTGTACATTGTACATTGCAATATTTTGCAACAAACAGTGAAACAGTTAATAAAAAATATCCTTTAAAATCATTCATCTTATATTTTCTTTTTGTTATTGCAGGAATGAAGACCAGACAGAGTAAATAAATAAATAAAGACTGAAAATTATTTTGAGATTGTTTTACTGAATAAGAGTTTGAAAATATGTATGATAAATTATACAAGTTTACATCAAATGAGAATATGAAAAATCAGCAAGAATAAGTAAATAAAGGATTTGTATGCAAGGAATTTGAATAACTGCTATATATATGGGAATGCAAAGGCAGTGTAAAAATTTGTGGAATTTTGCTTTATATCTTTGTAAGCTTAAGTCCTAGGTTTATAAAATTTGGTCCAGTGGTAGCTTATGATGAGTACTTGCCAGTCAGTCACATGTCACCTGACCTTGACCTCAATTTCACGGTCCATTGACTACGTTAAATTTTTCAAGATGAGAGCAGTTTCTCTGTAACCATGCATGGTAGGATGACAATATTTCGTATATAGGTTGCTGGTGAAAACTACATGACTGTCTGTTATAATGTTACCTGCCCTTGACCTCAGTTTTACCCACTATGTAAATGTTAATTAGTAGAACTTGGAAGACACGAAAGAGTTGTTTGCTTTTGTAACAATTGTTAATAAGTCTATCCCAAAAAAATTTCTTACTTTAGAAAAAATCGGTATACTTAATGCAAGCCCTTGCAAACCTGATCAGCTGAGAAATATAGACACAACAGAGGATGGAATATTGCTGGAGAAGTGAGGAAAATCTATAATTATACCCCCGCAAATTAGTTTGGGGGGTATATAGGAATCTCCCTGTTTGTCTGTCCGTCTGTCCACATCCCTGTAAGCACTTCTCCTAAACCGATTGACAGATTTTGATGAAACTTTACAAGAAGGAAGTACATCATATGTAGATGTGCATGAAAAATTTTCAGTCGCTGTTGGATATTATTCAGGGGAGATAATTGAGTGTGCTCGCAGTCCACACTTGTTTTGAAATTAAAATGTCTCATTCGTCGTTAATTCTTGTGATGAGATGACTATTGGCGTCATATTCCCGGTGAAATACTTAAAATGATGTTATGTAGATAAAGCTGTTTCTGTTTTTAATTTTCAGTTCTTAAGGATATTTCAGCAAATTGAGGATTGTTAATTGAAAGGAGATCATCGATATATCTAGACGTGAGATTGCCCGAGATTCTGCTACCTTCTTGTTTTCAAAAGACGTTCAAGAAATTCACTTTCGTAAGAATACGGGACCAATTCGGCAAGGAATGGGGAACAGTTTGTACCCATTAAAATGCGGAACTTCTGAAAACGCCCTGCAAAACTTGCAAAAATGTTGTCGTTCAGAAAGCAAACTCGACAAGCCCATTCCTCGTAGTAACTTGCATGTCTTTTGATGACTGGCTATGTACATTTTAATTAAGATGGAGTCGGGAAGACCCTTCACGCAGTGATACTCGAACCACGCAAGCTCTGTGTTAATAGTCCACGTGATCAATAGTAGATTACTTCTTCAACAACTCCGCCACCGAGCGCCCACCCCGATGATGCTGTGTTATACTAGGTAGTATTTTGAAATAGCTGTCGACAACATTGCTCATACAATTTGTTGCCTTAGTTACTGTAAAATAGACTTCTGTTTGGATATGTCACCTTTTTAGCTCGCCTGATCTAAAGGGCCATGAAGGCTATTCTGATCACATGACGCTCGTAACCGGACATGAATTGGTTTCAGGCCAGCGGATGGAAACGATACGACGAAAACATTGCTTGACAAATGTCTGGATCTTATGGCTGGTGGCCTTGGTAAATCTCCAGGTTTCTGCACCATACAGGAGGACTGATTTCACAGAAGTGGTAGCTTGGTGTTCCTGCTTATGACTCGTGAACTCCAGATGTTACTTAGCTAGATAAATGCCCCTCTTGCTTTGCCGATTCTGGTCTTGACATCAGCTTCTGTACCTCCTTGTTTATCCTCTATACTGCCAAGGTATGTGAATGACTACCTCTTCTAGCGGATCTCCATTTAGACTTACTGGCTCATTGTTGGTGGTAATAACTTTCAGGATCTTGGTCTTTCCTCTGTGAATGTTGAGTCCTATTGTACCTGAGGTGTTAAGCAGTTCTAAGGACTTCTCCTGCATCAGTTGGCGATTGTGTGACAAGAGTGCTAAATCGTCGGCAAAATCCAAATCGTCCAGCTGATTCCAGAGTGTCCATTGTATTCCGTTTCTCTTTCCACTGGTTATGGTCTCCATGATCCAGTCTATGGCCAGAATAAACAAAAATGGTGAGAGCAAACATCCTTGCTTTACTCCGATCTTGACTCTGACGCACTCTGGCAGTTGCCCTTCTTGAACTACTCTGCAGGACATACCCTCACATTGAGTTTCTGATCAGGTTTACAAACTTTTGAGGCACTCCATAATGTCTAAGCAGTTTCCTTATGATTAGCCGAGTTGAAAAATCTCAAACCATGCATGTGCAGATAATCTGTAACATTGCAGAGATGGACCAAAAAAATTGAGTTGTTTGTGCCGATCCAAAATCCAAGATGGCCGCATGTATAACATAGGGCCGTACAGGAAACGCCCACAAACAGCTTTTTATCTGAAACTGTTCCTTAGAAATAAACCAAATCAGGCAGAAATGAAAGTTGGATAGTTGTCTTTTTATTTTGAGTTCTTTCAGTCGAGTGGAAATTCAACAAGGCTGACTGAAATTTAAAAATTTCGTAGATTGATTTGTAATATTGAAATGTACCTGGGATGGTTTTCTAAAAAGTTTGTTTGTGCCGATCCAAACATAGCTTATGATTGTACTGGTCTCTATGATAAAAACATGGAAACGGCTTCTCAGAAACTGCCTACAATTATGCAGAAATAAAGCCGGAATAATTCTATTCTAATTCTGAGTTTTTGCTGCTGATTTGGGATTCACCATAGCAACATACATAGAAAAACATCTCAAAAACGTTCTAACTTGGAGCATTTAATATACAAATATGGAAGAAAAGCCACATTTCCTAAAACGTTTTTTGGTAAGTAGGCTATCCATAGGCAGGTGATAATCAAAATTATGAACAATCCTTTGTACCAGGTTGATTATATATGGTACATTTTGTGCAACATGTTTGACCTTAAGGGATTACTGCTGTCTGCATGATCATAATGGTACTTACCAAGTTGGCGGGCATCAGCTATTAAGTTTTCATTACATTTAATACTGATAATGATGACATTTGTACTGTTATATTTACAACTTCTAACTTATCTGCACCGGTTCAAGAAGGAATTGATGTCCATAAACCAGCCAGGTTCTCAATATATTGGTTTTTTCCTACTAACGTCATTTAAACAAAAACACATTTGCACCAAACTTCTGTTCACAATCACACATTACAGATAAAGGAATTCTAACAAACGACCTGTTTAAGTTTGATTTCGTGTTTATACTACATACTCCTACAGGATTGTCCCAATTAGCTGTGATTATCAGATATTAGTAACAACAAAAAATTCATACCGGCACTCGCTTGCACTTTGGTGATCATAAAGTGTGTTACTTTTCGTCTGTAAACTTTGATTTTTAATCGTGTTCACTTGTTCAGTTGAAGCTCTGCTAATATTTCTTTCCACGTTTGTCTTGATTGGTTATAACAAAACGTCAGTCATTTTAGAAATAACAGTATTGTAGATTTGCAGGCATCTGATAATAATGCCCCCCCCCCCCCCGCAAACTTTTTTTTTTTTGGGGGGGGGGGGGGGTAGTATATAGGTCTTCTTTCTGTCTGTCCGTCTGTCCACATCCCTTTGTAAGCGCAACTCCCCCTAAACCGCTTGATGACATTTAATGAAACAGCATAAAGGAAGAACATGTAGATGTGCATGAAGGATTTTTATTTAAATCGGATATCATTAAGGGGCGATAATTGGACTTAAAAACGAAGCGGGGTGGGATATCGCTTTGTGAGCGTGCTCACAGTCCACACTTGTTTAAGATAGAAGCAAATAGAGTGTACTGGTAAAGCATGAACGGAACCACGATCTTTAATTCCGCAATTAACCCTAGGTACCCGTGAACATGCAATGTCCCCGTTTTAAATCCTCTTGTAAAAAATCTTTTATTGTCTTAAATTAAATTCTGGTCTTCATTCTACTAATATTCTAATAATTTTCAAAGATAATATAAGTTTCCACACGAATACCACGTTTCTAATCATGTGCCACTTAACTGATATATTATGGAGCTTTATATCTGTTTTAGAAAGTATTTTCCGTTTAAAGTTTAAAGAACGTTTGTTTGTTTTAATTGGAGTTTTAACGCCACTATCAGCAATTTTTCAGCTATTTCATGGCGTCCAGTTTTTATTGGGGGAGGAAGCCGGAGTACCCGGAGAGAACACCCGACCTGCGGCAGGAAAACTGGCAATCCTTGTCAATTAAGATTGGAGTCGAGTACACCCTGCCTGCAGTGAGAATTCTACCCGCAATCTCAGTGTTGACAGACCACGTGATCAATAGTAGATTAACTACCTTGACCACTCGGCCACCGAGGCCCCGTTGAAAGAACGAAGTGCAAAATATAATTTAAGACCGTACAAGGATTCTGGGTCCTTTTAACGTTCTCTGGGCCCATACTGGAAGTTTTGCGGTGCTCGACCCACAGAGCAGCTCAGCGCGTCCCCGGGTGGTGGTTAGGGGAAACCTTATCGTTTAGGGTTGTCATGTCATAATAAACCTGGCAGCGGACTGTAGTGGGTGACGTGTTTGGAGAGTGCCATGCTCCTTGCACGGTAAAACCCTCTTTTATATAGTATGCTCCTTGTATAGCCGCTGCAAAAGGCCCTAACCAATACTCCATACTTTTCCAGTGGCAGTCAAAATTGTGTTCCCTTTGTCTCACCCCACCCCTTTTCCGTTGTTTTATTATGTATTAACTTGTTCTCCGCATCCTGAATATAAATGAAATACTGCTCGCTGTGCGTAAAACAAACAATCAATCAATCAAATAATTCATTGTACAATCTAACATGCCTAACACAACGCTGATTCCTTATTTTCTGCTGATTAAACTCTAGGCGTGAACGCTTTCTACTTACTCTTTTCATAGAATTGAATATTTTTTTAAAGTCTTGTTTCTTAAGGGCTGAAATATGTTAATTAAAGACAGCCGATATTGTTTGTAAACTATAAATGACATTGAATTATAGTCATTTACATACCAATATACAATACGGTACTTACAAATAATTGAATAAGCTTCTCTTAAGTTATTCTTCGGGTTGTTTCCTGAGAAGATAATTGTGTGTTTACCATGTATCTAAAAAGCTTTAGAGAAATTCGTGCTGGAGCTCAACATGCAATGAACCTTTTTAACTTGGTCTGATGGGATTTCTGTACATTAACAAACTATTTTAATCTATCTTTAAAAATATCAAGGCTGTCCAGAAACGATGCTCCCTTTAGTTTTATATAACGAAACAAAATGTATGTGAATAAAGTTTTTACTAAATGTTGAACAAATGACATAAATTAACGAATTTTCTGAATGAAAAACGCAAATCTCGCTTACTGCAATTATATTTTTTATTGTTTAATTCTTACATGTCTTGCCCTATTGACAGTCAAACCAGGTCGTCTTATGTTACGTATCCTTCCAATGTGTCACGTGAATTAAGTCGATTAATGTAAAAACTATTATGTTCAACTGACCAAATAATTGGTTCTGTTTGTTTTTCTTTTGTGTCACTGGTAACACCAGCGTGTACTTATCCAATGTAACAAAATGTGGTTGTATATGCATGACCATACATAATTAAGATATCATTATTTGTTCAAGTTTAAAATATCCTTATCTGTATATAATTAATCAAATTAGCCTGGTATACACAAAAACCATTAGTTACTAAAAACCGCTTAAACTGCAAAGTATTAATTAGATACGAGTATACCCCATGAATACGTTTATAAACTTTTATCTTTTAATTTATCAACGTGCAGTGATAGATATTTGACTTCAATTCAGTGTTTATCAATGCAAGGGTCAGATATTCAGAATAGTAATACAAAAAGGTTTAACATAAGGGTATTTAACTTAGATTCGTACATCGATTAGCTATTTAAAAGAAACATTTGTTCTTTGGACGTTATGGTGATGCCATACAAGAATAAACATGAATTTCGAGCATTTAAAAGGGGGTTGGCGGTGGATATCGAGCACTTCTTGAAAGTCTTCTCACAGCGACGCGTTGTTGTCTATAAGTGAGTTTACAGTTTGAAGGGACTACAGTTCATAACAAACAAGAAAAATGGTACGTACATTGTAAAATTATATTTAAATACTAACACGAATTGTATAATTTACCATGTTTTATTATACAAAGAAAAAATAGTTTAAAGTTTTACATTTAAAAAGAGATTGCATATATCCCAAGTAAGAGGTTTATGAATACTAGTATACTAAATTTAATAGATAATAAAAAAAGTAATTCATTTTTATTTAATAGTAATTCATACAAAATCCTTAAATTAACCTCCTCGTTCATCATAAATTGTATGAACATTAGTAAAAACCTATTATGATTGCATATATCCCAAGTAAGAGGTTTATGAATACTAGTATACTAAATTTAATAGATAATAAAAAAAGTAATTCATTTTTATTTAATAGTAATTCATACAAAATCCTTAAATTAACCTCCTCGTTCATCATAAATTGTATGAACATTAGTAAAAACCTATTATGATAGATTATACTTCTTTTCTTATTTCATTTATTGGTCTTTATATACAATATACAATTGTATGTCCAAATCTTTATATTTGTACACATTATATTGGGCCTTAACCATGTAATATTGATGTGTTTGTGCCAATAAAGTATTTGTATTTGTATTTGTATAAAAAGACAATGGAATTGTAATATATGGGCTTCTGAAAAGTCCTCTAATTTACCGTGAATGGAATTTGTTAATTTAATATTTGGGTCTGATTCCTCTTTTCCGTTCGCTTCTCGGCGTCTTTATTGCTAATTTGGCACAAGACCGCCAAAACATAGAGGAATGTTTAATCAATGCAAATAAAAAAAATGTAATAAAAATCGGCCGCTTTAAATTAATAACATATAGATATAATAATTATTTTATTTATTGTAGAGGGAATGTATCAGTATTCACGTCGGACAGGCCGGAGTACAATGCGGTAACGCATGCTGGGAGCTGTATTGTCTCGAGCATGGTATCCAGCCTGATGGGCAGATGCCGTCTGACAAGACAATTGGAGGTGGTGATGACTCCTTCAACACATTCTTTAGTGAGACTGGTGCCGGCAAGCACGTTCCAAGAGCAGTCTTTGTAGATCTGGAACCAACTGTTGTAGGTAAGGTTCAGTAGTCAAGGATAAATGTTGACTGCTTGGGCATAATAAAGTTCAAATTTTTAACTCTTTACGAAATGAAAGCGCCTTCTGTAACTTAATTTCCAAAATGAACTTCAACAGGAAGCTCATTTTCCCCTTCTTAGTTAAAATGGAGGAAATGTTTATTGAACAATACGCTTTCCAATTTTTGAAAAAAATTTAGAAGAAAAGAAATAATTTCATCTGCTCGGACTTTTAGAAATTGCTTTATGTCATGGAGATTCGATTTTTCTATAGATTGGGCGAAATAATGTAAAATAAATCCGTGGTTTACCATGGTCAAAATTTTATTATTTCATCTAAAATTCGTTAATGTATATCAGTCTTCAAATGTCACTAAAATAAGCGTGACATTTAAACAAAAAAAACTAATAATGTGTTAGAGCTTATACGACCTTTATCCTCTAACCAGACAAAAAAGGTAACTCAAGGTCATTACAAGGACTTGCAATCCTAACGACAGACAAATTCTGCAAAATCGACTAAGACTATAATCATGTTTTATTCGTGTATTCTATTTACATAAACTGAAATATTAATTTATTCCAGTAACAGTATATTAGGACATTTTCACTTGCTATTTAAATTTGAATTCTTTAGAATCAAATAAAGTTATACAATGCTTAGTATCGATAAACGTATATACAAAAGTGGCACCGACAAAGGCTTTATTGTTACTATAGGTGACTATTGATAAATTAAGTTTATTCAAAATGAATAGCAACCTGTAAATATCCAAGTAACATATAAATGCTTCTGTTGAATTAAGAAAAAATCGAAAATACCGACAAGTATTTAAAAGAAAATATGTCAGGGACAGACCAAACCATGGACTGGTTAAACAAAACAGGCACAAAACACAAAAACCAAAAACTTAGTGACATTTAAAAGAACAAATATCGTCATTTAAATATAAATACACATTTAATAATGTCGTGAGAATTTTTACTAATTTTCACAGCGGTGTCATGACTCAATATTAAACCTACATGTATTATAATTTAAAAAAAGTTAAAAGTGAGATTTTGTACTAAGTGTATAGCTGAAGTGATAATGCGTTATCACGACTTAATTATCACACAGTTGAATATTTGATACGCGTATAAATCTTACAGATTTCCATCTGCAGCGTAAGAATGCAATTTTACATTTTATTTTTTCTATTACAGATGAAGTTAGAACTGGTACCTACCGCCAACTATTCCATCCAGAACAACTGATAACAGGAAAAGAAGATGCTGCCAACAACTACGCCAGAGGTCACTACACAATAGGAAAAGAAATCGTCGACTTGGTACTGGACAGGATCCGTAAATTGGCCGATCAATGTACAGGTCTCCAGGGATTTCTCATCTTCCACAGCTTTGGCGGTGGAACTGGGTCTGGTTTCACATCCCTACTGATGGAACGTCTTAGCGTTGATTACGGAAAGAAATCAAAACTCGAATTCGCTATCTACCCTGCACCTCAAATATCCACTGCCGTTGTAGAGCCATACAACTCCATCTTAACTACCCACACTACACTTGAGCACTCCGACTGCGCTTTCATGGTCGACAATGAAGCTATATATGACATCTGCAGACGTAACTTGGACATTGAGAGACCAACATACACCAATCTAAACCGTCTGATTGCACAGATCGTCAGTTCAATTACTGCTTCTCTCCGATTCGATGGTGCTTTGAACGTCGATTTGACAGAATTCCAGACCAATTTGGTACCATATCCACGTATCCACTTCCCCCTTGCAACATATGCACCAGTCATCTCTGCTGAAAAGGCATACCACGAACAGTTGTCAGTTGCAGAAATCACAAATGCCACATTCGAGCCAGCCAACCAACTTGTAAAATGTGATCCACGTCATGGAAAGTACATGGCTTGTTGCATGTTGTACAGAGGAGACGTTGTCCCCAAGGATGTTAACGCCGCTATTGCTACAATTAAGACCAAGAGAACAATCCAGTTCGTCGACTGGTGTCCCACTGGTTTCAAAGTAGGAATTAACTATCAACCACCTACAGTTGTACCAGGAGGTGACTTGGCTAAAGTACAGCGAGCAGTCTGCATGTTGAGCAACACCACTGCCATTGCCGAGGCCTGGGCCCGTCTTGACCACAAATTCGACTTGATGTACGCCAAGCGTGCTTTCGTCCACTGGTACGTCGGAGAGGGTATGGAGGAAGGAGAATTCTCTGAGGCTCGTGAAGATTTGGCCGCTCTTGAGAAAGATTACGAAGAAGTTGGTGTCGATTCAGTTGAAGGTGAAGGTGAAGAAGAGGGAGAGGAATATTAAATGAACATAACATCAGACTATTAGAATGACAATCAAAAGAAAACCTTGTCAAATAAAGAAATTGCTTGCATTTAGCTTGTTTCAACTTCATTTTACTGAGCTATCTGCTCTGTATATCCGCGTTTCTATGCGCATCATTTTACACGTGTATATTCCTTTGTTGTTTTTTGTATTTTAAGTTTCAATCGAATTCTTATTTGTTGTTGTATTCTTCTATCTATCAATTTGAGCTATTCGGTACAATGATTTCGACAAGAGGATACATTACAGTAAAATATATAAGCTTTATGATGTTTTCCCTCCTCCTATAATGGTAAGAGTCTGTCGGCAGTCGTCTCTCTGTAGAATGCGAAGTTAACTGGCTCTTAATGTTGATCTAGACCATCATAGGTTTCCCAGTCAATACCGTTTTAGAACAAAGATACTGGGTGTGTTCTTTGTAGTATATGACTAGAACTGATTTTTTTATTAGTTGCGTTTTTTATATGTTTCTAGGGATGTATGCTTTGTTTAGCTATGCTATTACGCTATCCGAATTTTTTTAGTTAAAAGCGCCAAACGTTAATTTGTATCCAATCGTGATAGCGATTTAAAAAAAATTATTTTGCAGTTCATGAAAAGTGTCAACGGATATAGTGTTTTTTGTGTGTCTGAGAATTTTATATTAAATACGATTTCCAACATCATTCAAACGAGATTATCTTAACTATTATCCTGATCTTTAATAGGTTTGTAGATACAATTGGTTGAAATAGGCAGAATTTCTTTATTCACTTCGCAGGTCAAGTATTTTTATCCGATTTTGATGGGCCTATTATATCGCGTGTAGATACATCATTAAATGTGTCAACGTTCGCTATTTTCTGGTTTTTAAGATATCAGAGGTTGAAAATCCAAAATGGAAGTTTTAATAAAAAAGTACAATTGTATTGTTCATAGATTTTGATGCAATTTTTCCCTTGAATTCCTCCTAAATAACCTTTTTTGATGTATCGATGGAAGTTTCTGTTTAACATTTTACAAGATAAATGTGGTCCATAGGCAAACTTTTGCTTTCATCCTAGTGTAAAGATTCCCTTTTTCACATTTTCATTTTAAAGAGATTAACAAGAACTGGTGAGCTATCACCGAGTGTCAGAAACCACATAAATATTTATATTTATAATACATGTATACTCTATACAAAATTGCTTGGTCTAACTCCTGTATTAACAATTTTAAAAAACAATTCCATGTTTCCAGATACCACAAAAACTGCTCTAAACCCTTGCCAATTAACAATAAAGTTTGTCTTTTTGACAGTTAAACCTTTAGCTTCTGTAACTTCCAGTTTGATGATTAGATGCAATGGAAGAATTAAAATAAACACATTTTGTGGTCTAGTTAAGATCCAAGTATAAATACAGCTAGTTTCTAGTACAACTTGTAAACAATTGTAGAACGTATGTTCCGAAATAAGTAAAATTTTTCATATTCCATTTAATGAAACATACCTTGTAGATATTGCCTTTTAAAGACATCAGTTTCATCTAGGGAGTGATCATATCCAAACTGAATAGATAGGGGAGTATGACACTAACTTTGGTTCCAACAACAGCTAGACAACTCTTTAGAAATACTGGTTTTTTATTCAGAATACATCATCTTCCTTTGGTTTTGGAAGGCGGCTTACTACAGAGTAATTGCGCCATTTTACTTATTACATTTGATTTCTGCAAATTAACAACTAAATTATCAAATTTAACTCATGGTGAGTATGAGTGTAAGATAAAATAAATGTTAGAAAAAAAAATAATTAAAAAAATGAAATAAAATAAAAATAAAAAAATATATATATATAAAAATTATTGACAGACATATATAAGAAAAATAAATTTTGGGGGAACTGCTTACTTATCGGTAAAGGACAAAAAAAAAAAAAAAAAGCCCAATAGATATATTTATGCAAATAATATATGTTTAGAAATTGTATTGGGTAACGGGAAAAGGAAAACTAGAACAATACCTACTTTAAAGTAACAAAATATGTTAAATAGGAAAAAGATGGGGAAAAATTTGCCTCTGTGCTAAGACTTGTTTATTCGTTCGACAAATGTGTAAAACTAGAACAATACCTACTTTAAAGTAACAAAATATGTTAAATAGGAAAAAGATGGGGAAAAATTTGCCCCTGTGCTAAGACTTGTTTATTCATTCGACAAATGTGTAAAATTTGGATATGTTTCCCATTCGAATACATAAAGACTGTCTATGTTAAACAGTCCTGCTGAAGATTTGAACATTGTTTTTACCAATATTAAGAGCTGGAGCAAAAAAAATATAAAAAGCAGATTTGGTTGTCTGTAGTAGTGGGTATTTTAGATTAACCTTCTATGTTATGAGAACCTGATAGTTGCTAGAGACATACAGCATGAATGGAGAAATGGTATTTAAAGTAGGTAATCTTCTATAATAGCTGCAAGAGAGGTACAGTTGTCTCTCTTACAAGGCCATATCTGCTGTAGTGTTATTATACGAGTGTTGTCTGGTGAGAAGGGGCTACTGTATCAAAATAGGAATACATGTATGTTGTAGGTGTCACATTGCTGTGAGAAAAATCTATTTTTTAAGGATACATCAGTGCTTTAAATGTGAACTTGTGAATGTACTTTAGGCACCCATCTTTTTTCAACTTTTTAATCATTTTTGCTGACACTTTTCCATTTGCCTGGTTAAGTTCTTCTTGCACATTCCAGATATGTAAGAGTTACTTCCCATTTGGGTACATAGTTGTGATCATTTTAAACATTTTATTTTGCTGTTGTCGGTGGTAAAACAATTACGTTGTACTCACCAAAAATATAAAGAGGTTAAGAAATGATATATTAATATTTTTTCTTTTATTTCCTACATTTATTGCAATGTATGTATAACAAACTGTAGTCGATCTAACAAGCGATATAAAAACTAAACACAAATTTCAAACAAAATATGCTGCTAATTGTGACATTTTGTCTTTTGGTTTTCCTCTACCACGACCCCTTGACCTTCCTCCTCTACCTCGTCCACCCCTCCCACTAGCTCGACTAGCACCACCCCTTCTTTTCATTATTGCGTGATGTTTTTCCACTAATGGTTTAAATACTGGATCACAGAATACACATCCTGAATGCTCTGTTTCATCACCTCCTAATGGAGTTTTGCCCTGCAAAATAAAAAAATCAACCATTTGACATTGTATATTTTTAAATATGTTTTATGACACAGATCTTTAAAGAACAAATAGTTCTGACCAAATTCTTGTAAAGTTAGTATAAGATTTATCACCAAAGCACACCTTCTAGGCCTGCTCTTTAACAACAGAAAAATAGGAAGTGTCTGAAATGGCCGGGTTGCAAAGCAAGTGCCTCAATAACTAGGGAATGGTTAACAGTTTGTTGGAAGTAGGTTTTGGGTTTGTGTAAAAAAAATGTATGAGTTTACTACACAAAATAGCACTGTCTTCTGCATATGTTCTCAAAAATAACTAAGTCTGGGAAATTTGGAAAAAAATCCTGGAACACTTCCAAAATAGCAGGTGCACAACTTCAATTCATGTGCAATCTTTCTGTGAAGTTTCAGAGATCTAGGTTAAAACTGTAGGAGGAGTTGATTACACAATATAGGTACCATTTTCTGCACATGTTCTAAAATGACTAAGTTCCCAAGTCTGGAAAATTAGGAAAAAAATTCTGGAACAACTCCATAATAGCAGGTGCACAACTTCAATACATGTGCAATCTTTCTGTGAAGTTTCATAGACTGTAGGAGTTGATTAAAAAAATGGATACCCTTTTTTCCCCTCGGCCACCCACCCAACCACCAGACTTCACCATACTATAACCCGGGTTTGCATTTCGTACAACCCGGCCATAAATTCATAAAAATGAAACATATATACATGTTTAATTATAGGAATAAAAAGACTTGTCTTTGATGAAAAGTTATTGTAGAAAAAAAACCAAACAAATCTATATTTTTCCAAATTGAATAATTCATTCCTTGTTACATTTAAAATAAATGTAGCAAAATGTGTAAATTATATAAAAAAAATTGAAGAATGTGTCCAAGGGACACGGATGCCCCCGCTAAAGGAAGTCCCAAACAGGAAGTAGTTGTCCAACACGTCTGAAAGTCGCTTAGGAGGTACAACTTGTGATATTTAACCACCCTGCCAAATTTCAAATTGTTCTAATGTACTGTTTCTGAGTAAAGCTTGATGGAAATTTTCATACTCGTGTTGACACATTTTCAAATCGGCCCAGTCGAAAACAGGAAGTTGCTTAGGACGTACATCTTGTGATACTGAACTACCCTGCCAAATTTCACATTGTTCTAATGTACAGTTTCTGAGAAAAGCTTGACGGAAATTGTCATACTCATGTTAACACATTTTCATATTGGCCCAGTTGCAAACAGGAAGTAGTTGTCCGACAGGTCTGAAAGTCGCTTAGGACGTACAACTTGTGATACTGAACCACCCTGCCAAATTTCAAATTGTTCTGATGTATGGTTTCTGAGAAAAGCTTGACGGAAATTTTCATACTCATGTTAGAACATTTTCATATCGGCCCAGTCGCAAACAGGAAGTAGTTGTCCGACAGGTCTGAAAGTCGCTTAGGACATACAACTTGTGATACTGAACCACCCTGCCAAATTTCAAATTGTTCTCATGTACGGTTTCTGAGAAAAGCTTGACGGAAATTTGTACATACAGACGGACGTATTTACGTACAAATGAAGTCCCAAACAGGAAGTAGTTGTCCGACAGGTCTGAAATTCGCTTAGGACGTACAACTTGTGATACTGAACCACTCTGCCAAATTTAAAATTGTTCTCATGTACGGTTTCTGAGAAAAGCTTGACGGAAATTTGTTCGGACGTACGTACGTACGTACGTACGGACGGACGGACATGAGTAAAACTTAATGCCCCCCGACATGTCGTCGCGGGGGCATAAAAAGTTTCTGTTTATATTTTAATTTTAAAAATTGTTTTTTATTTTAGTATTTGTAATTCATATTTAAAAACTCTGTCATGTATTCATTTGTAAAAATCTAAGTGTCTCTGTTTTATAATGGGAAGTAATCCATAGTTGTATTCTTTTACAATACTTTGTCTATATATTTCTAAAATCAAACAATTATTGAAATTTAAAAAATTAGGATAAAATAAAACCAGAAAAACCATTAAGAATTTGTTTTTAAGGTAAGACAGACACCTCTTATGGTAGATACAATGGCTTTCTATGGTGTTGATGATTGTTCAGGCATTGTTTGGGGCCTTGGTGGCAGAGTGGTTAAGGTAGTTCTACTATTGATCACTGTCAAAACTGAGGTTGTGGGTTTGAGTCTCACTGCGGACAGGGTGTACTAGACTCCAATCTTAATTGACAAGGATTGCTAGTTTTCCTACCGAGTTCTCTCAAGCTTCCTCCCCCAATAAAAACTGGATGCCATGATATAGCTGAAAAATTGCTGAAAGTAGCATTAAACATCATTCAAAGAAAAGAACAGAAAAGGCATTGTCTGCATATAGTTATCATGAACAACGTTCAACTGTATTTATAACATATGTTGTATGTTCCATGGAAGTCCTATTTTAATTAATGTATAGGCCACTTTCCATTATTAATATTTTATGTTTTTTTGCAGTTTTCAATGTGAAAAGTAAAAAGGTATTGGTATAAAAAAAACAAGAAACCTGCAGAAAATGTCACATGTATGCATGTAGTTTGGTCAGCATACAAAAACATCTGGAAATTCCCCCAAGCGAATACACACTTTAATGTTATGTTATTAGAATTTGGCCAGGGAATATACAATAAACAAATGTACATGTATTAAGAAGCAATGTTTAATTAATGCTTACCATTCAATTGTTAATGAGTTTGTTCTATATTTAATCAAGCAGATTTCTGAAACAACCTCCACTGATAGTTTTATTGTATGATAGTTTTATTACAAGTGCCTCAGAATACCCATAAAATCATTTTCTGGAAAATCCTTTAATACCTACCTTGCTGAAATCTACATCCACGATGTGTGATCCACAATCTTCACAAACATCTTCTGACACTGCCACCTTGTGAGCATTCTCAAAAAAGTTTATTACAACATTACATCTGAAAATGCAAAATATATGAAATGCACAGTTCAACAAATTTAAGATTCAAATATTGAGTAAAATGTACAATTAGTTGCCACAGAATTCAGTTTTATTCTGGGTCATTCTGGACGTTTTTCCTTATGTTTTTGTATTTACATCACATTTTGTTTTGTTTTTTTTTTGTTTTTTTTTCAAAAGCATTTTGCAAATGTTTATTGTGTAACATTCTTTACCTAATTCCATATAAATCATCAGTCATATTTTTATTTTTCATTCTTTCATCTTTGTTGTAACCTTTTCAATTCTTATCTTTTTAGCTACAAATTATATAACTGTATCTTACTTGTTACATGCCATCCTCCATTTTGGGGCTGAAGTCTGATCTAATACCAGAACACCATTCTCACACTCCACACATTCTGACACACCATTTTGTAACATGCTGTGAGGACATGTCGGGTGGGTACACTCATTACACCCCGAGCCTTTCTTCATGTCTTTAAAGGGTGGGTTGTTGTAACAATATGGACAAAGTGGATAGCACTGAAATATAGTTCCTATTGAATTCCTATATATTTTCGTAAGAATTCCCCACTCCAAAAATGGTTTATTTGGGTCACATTGATTAACATTAACAAAATAAAATCGTACTATTGTGTTAAATACATGGTATCTATTATACTAAAGAGATATAAATGTTTTTCTTTATATTCAGGATTTTACTTTTATACTGAAGATCCCATATGTAAATCTTTCCTAAACTGCTACTATAAGTATCAGAGTTATCTTCATGTATCCAAATGTTTGGGATATAATACTAATTTTAGAAATATTTAGCTACATCATTGTGTCCAGTTTATATATTTGAAGGAAGCTGCAGTACCTAGTGAAAACCCTTGACATTCTGTATTAAATCTGGCAATCCCTGTCAATTAAGTAACATTTGAGTCTAGCACACCCTGTCTAGTGTACAATTTAAACATGAAATCTAAGTGTTGACAGGCACCTGATTAACAAGCGATCTACAATAACCACTGTACCACTTGTATTTGAGTGTAAATTTGTACAAGTATCTGAATAATAACTAGACAAAGTTGATCTTGCGATCACTGATACTCCTGCTTTTGTAAAAATTTCTAACGTTTTCTCGTTGACTGCAACCTTGAAAGTTGACGGATTTTTCCAAAAATCGATAGGCTTCTTAACAACCTGATATATAACAAAATCCCAAAATTTCATTCAAATCATATGCAAACTTTTTGAGTAATTGTCCGGAAACAACTTTTTTGTAAAAATTTCAAATGTTTTTCGTGGATTGCGACCTTGAAATTTGACGGATTTCCCCCAAAATCGATAGGCTTCTTACCAACCTGATATATAACAATATCCCAAAATTTCATTCAAATTGGATGCAAACTTTTTGAATTATCATCCGGAAACCAAATGTTGATGGACAAACGGATGGACGGACATAAGGACCACTATATACCCCCGACACTGTTGAGCGGGGGTATAAAAAGCAAGTTCACAAGTTTTCTGTGGTGTAACAATGATTCGAAGGCTATTAAACCAAGTCATAAATAATATATGTAAACTATAGAATTACCTAATGAAATAAAACACAAGATGAGAATTTCATAATTAAACTATGTTTTACCTTTCCCTTCACACCTGTTGTCCATAAAACTAACTCGTAATCATCTAGAGGACATTTTAATTCTTTGTAAAGTTTAATATTGCCATTCTGTGGCAGTGTAAAAGTATCATCACAGTTAGAACAATGAAGACGGCTAGGTTTAGCTTGGATAAACTTCATGAAACGACGACATTTACCACATCTGAAATGTACATGTAAACAATACTATCACCTTTTCAACAGCCCACCTATACTCTTAACTACCAAAACAGCAGAAAGATAGTATTGCTTTAAATGTTTCAATTCAAATTATGTCTGTTATGCTTAGGATTCTACATTACTTGGAGGTAACTGTACTGTATAGGATGATTTGTTGGAGGCATTATCTGATCATAGACTGAGTAAACAGCTTTTTTCATTCTATGTAAGAGATAAGTTAACTGACAGTTTTGTATAGTTGAAGTCATAACATTGTACACTTTTTAGTGAAATGCCAACTCAGCACAACTTTTTTTTAGTAAAATGATAACTCTATATACTGTTTAATACATGTCAACCTAAAGAACCACACTGAACAATTATAGATGTATGGAAACCAAAATTCCATGCCCAAATGAAAAAAATTTTTTTTGAAAGATTGTTTTAGCAATCATAGGAAATAACAAAATTATATGCATAATGCAGTAGAATAATAAGCACCCACCAACCACTGCACCTATTAACAAAACAGACCCTATGATTGAAAATACATCAAGCTGTAATTAACCTCAAACAAATAAATTATGTTTTATGTACTACAAACATACCTTGACAAAGGTTTACCACTGGCAGCAAGAGAAGAAAATGATACTTCAAAAAGTTCATCCATGCCATTAATGTTTTCTACGAAATATTTAAATTTCAGTCTAAAAATGTTTATTGCATGTTTTAACACATCTTCAAAGTCTGCTTGGCCGTGTGCTATAAGGTTTAACTGTTTTTCTACAGCTGACCTCATTGTTGACAGAACCAGTTCTTGATCAATCTATAAAAGTGAATATTACATATTAATTTTTTACTGACTGTCCCAAAATCTTTCTTCATCAAACCCACAAATATTAGTAAGTTATCCTACAAAAGGCAGTTTTATTAAATTAATTAATTCAATTAGATAAATAAAAGACTGATATTATGATTATATGTAGACATTGTAGACTGTCAAGCACATGATCTTCTGACAACAAAAATGTCATTGAAAATATATGAATTAACATTCAATGTAGTGTAGTATAGATTTAGTACTCCATTAAATGGGAACTGGTTTCAAAGCTTGGAAGCAGTTTGGGTTATAATTTAATGTGTGATAAGGAAACAGATTTAAATATATGCAGATTCATACTTTGTAATATTAATCATACTTTATACTGTTAACATGAATTTAAACAATTAATTTCTGTTCACAATTTTATTTTAAACCATACAAATAAAACAAAAACATGTAAATGATGATTAGGCATGTAATTAGCTATGTTAAAACTAAGTTATTAACAAAGATTAAAAGAAAAAACAAGATTTTTTTAGGACAGGTAAACACCCCACTAAGTTCACTCAAGCATGAAGTATAATTTTGTCATTGAGAAGATCTCATCATGTTGAACTATGTTCTATGAAGTTTTATGAGAAAAAACTTCATAGAACATAGTTAAAAAAAAGAGATTAATCATAAAGGTAAACTTGAGATGGGACGAATGAATAGATGAATGAACGAACAGAAAGAAAATCTTACCCCCAACTTTTGTTGAAGGACATAAAAAATGAATTTTCTCTTTTAAACATCTTTTTTAAATATCAGATGAAATGTATAGGATTATTACAGAAAAATTTGTGAATTTCAAGCTTTTTATGGATAAAATACATTGTCTTCTGTCAGTGAGGTTCTAATGGCCACCTTTATTAAACACTTATCTGTCACATTCAATTCCAATCCCATTAAGAATTCTGATGTGATAATTTCATAAAAATAAACATTTACCTCATTTACTCTTCAAATCAGTCAGACAGATAATTCCAGACCAATTAAAAATTAAATCTTCAACTTGCTCCCCCTTTTTGTCGCTGTGCTTGATCATCACATAAATGATAAATGAAGTCCCAAACAGGAAGTAGTTGTCCGACAGGTCTGAAAGTCGCTAAGGACGTACAACTTGTGATACTGAACCACCCTGCTAAATTTCAAATTGTTCTCATATATGCTTTCTGAGAAAAGCTTGACAGAAATTCATTCGGACACGTACGTACGTCTGGACGGACATGAGTAAAACTTTATGCCCCCTGACATGTCATCGCGGGGCATAAAAAAACACTGAATAGTAACTGTTCAAAATAGGTTTGAAAACTGTCTCAAAATGATCCTTATTACAAGACAGACTGATAAACTGCTATATAAAAGTGTATTTATAGATATATACCTTCTGATATCCATGAACCAGGACTATACCAAGAGGAGTAGGCTTCAGCTTACGACCAGCAATAACATTGACGTAGTTACGTTCACATATATTATTTATGTGGACAGGAATACTGGCATCTGTTCCAATGCCATTCTTTTCCATTAAAGAGATAAGTTCACTCTCTGTCAAATAATCTGGTGGACATGTTTGTTTTTCTACAAGTTTGGCCTGAAAGAAAATATTTCTGAGATAATATTCAAATGAGCTTCAATACATGTATCAAGTTTGTTGTTGGACACTGGTTTATTGTCTATTATGTGGTTTGGTGTTAGGACAGCCCTTATGATGCTTGGTTTTCACCACTAACAAAATTACTCGTTTAATTCAAATGCCTCAGGTCAATGAATGAAATGTGTTTTAATTAAAATTTTGGTTAAATTATCAGGAATGTGTTCAACATTAAAAACCATTTCTTAAATAATATACTCCATCTGCATTTTATCCTGGAATCATGACATTGACTGTAAATATAAGGTATACATTTAAGCTTTCTTCTCTTAGTATAAAAATTAAGTCTTCTGGTACCCTTGTTCTCACTTTCAACGATATGTAGTATTCTTGTTTACAGCCATGTTGTTAAATAAAATATCTCTTATCACTAGATTACCAACCAACATTTTCAACTAATTTTATTGGTACAATTTATAACATTTATTTTACCATTAAAAATATAAAGTTTATTTATCCTCAAGCAATATGTGCAAGGAATGTTTACATTTCTACCAGGTTCTAAGGCTCATTAAAAAATACTTATATTTTCTCACTTTGTTACAATATTGTTTACATATACTTGTTTAAATATGTAAGTAACTTTAATTGTTTCCAATAAATATTTACGAAGATCAACAAGAGAGAAATATGCCTTCATTACACCTTATTACATAGTGTCTAATTGGTAAAGAATAGTTTTAAATATTATTAAAGGATGAGATCTAGGGCTAAAAACACATTTATAGCACACATTTACTTGTTAGACAGATACGCTTTCTATTGCTTGGCATTCGAAAGTGTGTTTTGTCTAACTTTGAAGACTGTGCTATAAAAATATACAAAAGAATTTATGCTGAGAATAACATATTCTTAATTAAGCCAAGGATACATTATAACCAATGTCAAAAACAAACCTCTTCTAAACTAAATGTCTGGTCTTTCTTGAACTCAGGCAGTGTTTCATCATCCATGGCTTTCCATGTCATGATAGCTGTAAACCCTGGATCTATCATCACATTACCAGTACAAGTAAATTTTTCAGGGCCAATCTCAAAGTATACTTTTGTTTGCAGATATTTACAATCTGGCATAATCTGCAATGAAAAAATTGTACACATTCTGACTGATTAACTTTGCAATAAGATCACAGTAAAGGTAGTAATACGATTTGTGCAGTTTTTTTTAATAACAGTGACGTGCCAAAAGTATTGCAACAAACATGATCGATATTGTTGACGTTTACATAGTAGCTTACTATTCTGACAATGTTTCTCCTCATAAACATGACATTAGAAGGTGGATAAATATACCGACTTTAATTTATCATATTAATTTCAATGTTCACCGGTAATTTTGTTTACAAATTGTGTTTCTGGTTTAAAAAGTTGTCTGCTAAAAATGGCTAGAAAAGGAAAAGAATTGTCAAGTGATGTTAAACAAATCATTGTAGACTTAATGCTACAAGGACACAAGGCTTCAGAAATTGCAGAAATGTTTGGTATTAATTGGTCAACTGTAGGCAGAATTTGGGAAAAGTTAAAATCAAATGAATCTGTTTAAATAAACAACGAAGTGGGAGACCATGGTTGGTTGATGAGCCAGGTGACAGGCAACATTTTCGTTTGTTAAAACGTAATCGTAGACTATCCTTGTGTGATCTTACTAATGAATTTAATAAAGTAACACCTACTAAAGTATCTAAACGTACAGTGCAGCGTCGATTACATTCCGTGGGGTACAAAAACCGTAAAATTCGTAAAGCCATAACACTATCAGAAGTAAACAGTAAACGTAGATTATTATGGTGTAGGGCTAGAAGATTTTACTGTCGTAATTACTGGGAAACAGTCATTTTCTCAGATGAAACCATGGTTGTAATTGGAAAGAAAAAGTCTATTCACGTTTGGAGAAAAGCCTCTGAGAAGTGGAACCCTGAATGCCTTAACGTTCTTAAGGACCCCAAAACAATCAAGTTTATGTTTTAGGGGTGTATTACACGAGATGGAGTGGAAACTCTTGAACCATTTGATGGAAATATTAATTCACAAAAGTACATTGAGTGTCTTGATGATAATTTATGGCCGGTTGTGAGCAAATTGTTTGGAACAGATCCTTTTTTGTTCCAGGACGACAATGCAACACCCCATCATTCTGGGGTTACCTGTCAATGGAAAACCGATAACGGTATCATCACCATAGATTGGCCACCACAATCTCAGGACCTTAATATAATAGAAAATGTATGGTTGACAATTAAAATTAAACTTTCAAAGTGTCTTACAGAAATCAAATCTACGGATGACCTGGTCTCAGCCGTTCAGAAAATATGGCGAGGACTTTCATCAGTGTATATTAACAGCTTATATTCCTCAATTCTACGCCGAACTCGTCCAGTTATTGTGAGCAAAGGTTATATCACCAAATATTGACAGTAAAAGGTTTGATATAAACTTTATTATATAAAATGTATGTTTAAACTGATTACATTCATTTGCTGATTATAAATTGTCCACCATATTTGTTGCAATACTTTTGGCACGTCACTGTATTACCATACATTTTGCCTAAAATAAGGCACACCCCCCCCCCCCAAAAAAGCCCTGTATTGACATCCACTTATTTTTGTTGAAGAAAACCTCATTTTTATTACTATAATTTTTCTATCTATTATTTTGAATATTTGAAATTAATAACATCTTATTGGAGTTTGCGACTCCACTATTCAGAAAACTACAAAGTCTTATAAAACTTAACACAAATCAAATCTGTTTGTAGCTTACAGTAGCAATAAAGTATCTGGTTATAAAGTCATAGAGTCTCCAATTATCTGACTGAAGTTCTGCCTCTGTAGCACTCCTCATTGGTGTGATTGGAGGATGGTCACCAGCATCGACACCTTTTCTGTAAAGAAAGGAAGAAAAACTGAAACTTATCCACTTCAAAAACATGACCAAAATTTGTTACAGACAGCTGAAAATTGTTTAAGTTGGTATAAAATAGGAAGGAGTTGGAAATATTTGAAAATGAATCCCACAATATATGGAATGATCATAATTCAGTAATGTATCACTAACCATTGCTGAGAAAAATGGGACAGAAAATGGTTATGCACTAACACACAGACCAAAAGCAGTATACTCCCATCTCCTATGAGGAGCAGGAGTATAAAAAACAGTACATTCTTATTGCCTTTGGAGAGAAGGGATATAATAATGGTATGAACTGGTTAGAAATTGTTTTATGGTCCCACTGTGACTGTGATTTTATAGCTGCACAAATGTTGCATTGGACACTTGTGCCACACTAATTGAAGATGTCTTGTCAGATAGCATAATTATGATCTTGATTTTGGACTTTGTGTGCCTTACCTAATAGTAAATCTCTGTCTAAGGTTACATAGGTCTCTATATGCCTGTACTGAGTAAATCCAGACTATGCTTACCTTGGTCTTTGTATGCCTGTAATGAGTAAATCTCTGGCTGTGCTTACCTTGGTCTGTATGCCTATACTGAGTAAATCAAGACTATGCTTACCTTGGCCTCTGTATGCCTGTAATGAGTAAATCTCTGGCTGTGCTTACCTTGGTCTGTATGCCTGTACTGAGTAAATCCAGACTATGCTTACCTTGGTCTATGTATGCCTGTAATGAGTAAATCTCTGGCTGTGCTTACCTTGGTCTGTATGCCTGTACTGAGTAAATCAGACTATGCTTACCTTGGTCTTTGTATGCCTGTACTGAGTAAATCCCTGACTATGCTGCCCCAGTCTGGTGATGACTGCTGCTGTCTCAATGTGCCCCTGAAATCATGTATAGATATTTTTAATTAATTGAAAAAAGATTCTAAGTGACTTTCAATGCATGTTTATTTTGTATCCTGATATGTATGCACCTTAAGGCATTAATAAAACCATGTAATATACTATTAAATAGATCCTAACTACATGTATTTACAACACAAATTGTATTGTGACATCCTTATGCCTTGTTAGTCATGTGATAACAACACAAAACTAGAGGCTCCCAGGAGCCTGTATCGCTCACCTGAACCTGAAACCAAACAACCCTTTTTTATCCAGCTTTTCTTTGCTATAAGGAATTGCCCAACACTTCTGCAAAAATCATTAATTTTGACCTTTTAAGGGAAATAACTCCTATAAGGAGGATCTTTTGATGGTTAGAGGGATTTGTATTTATTTAGAAGAACAAAACTATATTGTGCCTTTATTGACTATAAGAAGGCTTTTGACTCTGTAAACAGAGTTTTATTATGGCAGAAGCTATTACGTTCTGGTATAGATGGTAAAATATTGATTGTATTGCAAAATTTGTATAAAAATGCAAAATCCTGTGTAAGAGATGGCTCTAGTTGTTCAGAATATTTTGCTTCCAACATTGGTGTGAGGCAAGGTGAAAATTTGTCACCCTTATTATTTTCTATTTTTCTCAATGACTTGACTGATTTTATGTCTCATGCTTATAATGGTTTGAAAGATGTTAATAATATGTCACATTTATTATTTGACAATGATGATATTGAAGTATACTTCAAATTGTACCTTTTATTGTATGCAGACGACACTGTAATTTTTGCTGAGTCTGCTGCAGAGTTGCAATCAGCATTAAATGCAATGTACTTATACTGTGAAACTTGGAATCTTAAGGTAAATACTACTAAAACCAATGTTGTTATATTTTCAAAAAGTCGTCGGACTGAAAATTGTCATTTCCTGTACAATAATGAACGTCTCTCTGTTATTAACAAATTTCAATACTTAGGCATTGTATTTTCTAGAAAGGGTACGTTTCATGTTAATAAAGCCAGACTTGTGCAACAGGCTCGTAAAGCAATGTTTTATGTATTACGTAAAGCTAGAAAATTGTTTTTGCCAATTGATATATTATTGCAACTATTTGATGCTATGGTTACTCCTATATTGCTATATGGTGCTGAAGTATGGGGTTATGAAAATAATAATATTGTCGAAACCCTACAATTAGAATTCTGTAAATATATATTAAAAGTTAAAAAATGTACACCTAATTGCATTGTATATGGTGAACTTGGTAGAGTACCAATGTCTGTTAATATCAAGGCAAGAATGGTTGGTTTTTGGAAAAGTATTGTTACTGGAAAACAAGAAAAAATATCTCGTACATTGTATGACATGTTGTACAAACTAGACTCTGGTGATATATATCATTCAAAATGGTTAAATTTTGTTAAAAATGTATTGACTGAATGTGGCTTTATTGATATTTGGAATAATCAATATGTTTATACTAGTAGCAATTTATCTAAAAATGTTAAACAGTATTATCATACTTTATTTGTTAATGATTGGAAACTTCAGATATTTAACTCATCTAAATGTTTAAACTATAGGATGTTTAAAGCAGAATTCGGATTTGAGAACTATCTAACTGTGTTACCTTTAGATTTAAGAATTAACTTATGTAAATTTAGATGTGGCAGTCATAGATTGCCTATTGAATGTGGCAGATTTTATAGTATAGATAGATCAGAAAGACTATGTTATTTATGCAACAGAGAAGAGCTAGGTGATGAATTCCATTATATTTTCAATTGTACCTTCTTTACTAATGAACGTCAGAAATTTTTACCTTTTAACCTATGTAATACAAAAAATACAAATAGTTTCTTTGAGCTAATGAATACAAGTGATCATTATGTTCTTATTGGCTTAGCTAAATTCTGTAAAATTGTAATGTCAATTTTCAAATAATATTTACCTTCCCACTAAATATTGTATCTTGTAAATATGTTTGTTCATGCATTATATCAGTTCTATTGTTACATGTACTATCATGCCTCATGTGAGGCCTTTAGTGAAATAAAATGTTTCATGTTTCATGTTTCAGGGAGAAGGGAGGTTCACTTCAAATTTGCTGTACCTGTTATACTTTTTTAACTATCAGTCAAAAACTCTCTCAACCCCCACCTTTTTTTCATTTTTTCTATTTTAATCCAATGTAGCTATGTAGGTAGTCAGGTGTCATGATTTGCACAATTTTGGTAGAGGACATCCTAAAGATGATGTGTGCAATGTTTCAAAGCAGTCCTTTCATTGGTTTAAGAGGAGAAGATTTTTTAAAATCAAGTAAAATTGATTAAAAAAATGTTCAAGGAGAATAATTCTTAAACGGTTCATCAGACAATCTTGACCTTAAAGTCATTTTTGTAGCCCTCATAGAGCAGAACAATTAAGCAATGCTAACTTTTTCTCTAGTTCTAATAATTTTCAAGATTTTGAGGCAAAAATGTCAAAAATAATCAATTTCGACAATTAAAGGGCAATAACTCCTATAAGGAGTCATCATACAACTTCAACCCAGTGGAGTGTTTCGTAGAGCTTTTGATGCAGATGAAGGCATGTCTCTTCGGTTTTCCTGTATCTGTTACACTTTTTTAAATATAAGCCAAAAACTGTATTTTACCGCCCCCCCCATCCTATTTTTAGCCATGGTGGCCATGTTGGTTAATCTGCAGCCATGGTAGGTGCAAACTTGGTTGAGGACATTTGACAGATGATGTGTACAAAGTTTCAAAGCAGTAATTTCAGTTGTTTCAGAGGAGAAGATTTTAAAAAATCAATTAAAACCGATTAAAAAAAACAGTTCAAGGGGAATAACTCTTAAACGGTTAATCAGACAATCTTGACTCTTAAGTCATTTTTGTAGCCCTCATAAAGCAAAACAATTAAGCAATGCTAACTTTTTCTCTAGTTCTAATAATTTTCAAGATTTTGAAGCAAAAATGGCAAAAATCATCAATTTTGACAATTAAAGGGCAATAACTCCTACAAGGAGTCATCATACAACTTTGACCCAATGAAGTGTTTTGTAGAGCTTTAGATGCTGAAGAAGGAAGGTCTCTTCGGTTTTCCTGTATCTGTTATACTTTTTGAACTATAAGCAAAAAACTGTATTTTGACCCCTCTGTTCTATTTTTAGCCATGGCGGCCATATTGGTTGGTCTGAGGCCATGATTTGGGCAAACTTGGTAGAGGGCATTTTACTGATGATGTATGCAAAGTTTCAAGGCAATCCCTTCAGTGGTTTTGGAGGAGAAGATTTTTGAAGAAAAGTTAACGACGACGATGGACGCCAAGTGATGGCAATAGCCCCCATGACCCTTCGGGTCAGGTGAGCTAAAAATGATTAACAAAAATTCATAAAATTGAATGAAAAGCTGTAATGATTTGAGACAGGTTTACCATGTTACAATGAACATGCAGAAAAATTATTCTAAACTCTGTATTTATATTCAACAGAATATGTACAAATAATGCCTTTATCTCTAATGTCTTGTATTGTTTGTGTTTGTCTGTTACCGTATAAGTGGTTTTTTTCGGGGTGATTTAATTTCCGCTATATTCGCGGTAAAAGTTGGGACGCGATAATAAAAACTTGCGAAATATTAAGACAAATGATAGTGGTATTCATTATGACTACGGACCGCGAAAATCACATTACGCCAAAAGAAACTCACATAGGTTTTTAAAAAAACGCTAAATTTTCCCCACGCAAAAAAAAACCACTTATACGGTATAATATATTGAAATCTCTTTAAAAAAAAGGATAGCTTTTTCGTTTTATAACAATTGCAAAATTTAATAGGCAAAGTATTTATTATTAGCTATAAATGTCTGCGTTATTGAGAAGATATTTAAATGAAAATAATTAAAAGATTTAACATTGAATAATTGTGTTGGTGAACTATTCCAAATGTGATATATTCAACAAAATCATGAAAGGAACTCCTTTAGTTTACAATTGCTATAATGTGCTTAAACAACAGTCTGTTATGTATCTCTTTTTATCAGTAAATATTGATTATAAACCGTGTAAAGGATTTTGTGTAAATTATTTTTTCTGAACGCTTATTAAATTCTTTGCATTTTGGAACCATCACATCAACACATGAATGTAAGAACACACTAATATGTTACTTTTTACTAAACCATGAAATTTGATGCCCATGAAGAAACCTACTTTAAAAGAATATAGGATGTTGAATTGACAAAAGTTTTCATGATAAATATTCTAGTTCAGGATTCTATCAAGCATGCAGTTAGATTCAATATATAGACTATTCATGGTTAACAGTGGTAGAACTTCTCTTGTAAAAAATGCTTATTATAGCTGACAGCATTAAAATAACTAAATCTTTTTCTAGCTTAAATGAAACATTGGAATGAAATACTATACATTACATGAACTATGACCTACACCAAATCAAAGTTCTCAGGGTACTGTGTTGTCTCTGTCCTTGGGTAACTGATGTAACCTTGTGTATACAACCTCTCTGCTATCTGCATAGTATGTTGTGGACTAATGCCTAAAATGAATATAGTTCTGTGTATTAAACAAAGAACAATTAAATATTTTCTTCCAATGAGTTCAATACATTCCCAATATAGTTTACTGGTAATACAAGTCTGCTTGACAAAAGTTGCTTCTTTTTTTACCCATTGTGAGAATACTGTTGAAATAATCAAACATGAATGTTAAATGGCTGTCAAATTGAAATAAAAAATAGAACATAGTTGAATTATGCCTAAGCACATATTTAACAATGCAATATCCCATACAAATGTATATGCAGTCAACTACGTAACTCAAGTAAAAGTATTTCATTGGCATTTATTTTCACACTTCTCAAAGACTTTATTGCTAAAAAACCTTTGATTTAATTTGCCTTAAAATTCGAAGAGAAATTTAGACCTAAGAGTGCTTACAATAGGATTTTCCATATTTATTACATTTGTAAGGGAGATAATTCTCGAAACTGACCCTGAAAAGTTTCATATTGTCCTCAGACTTTTTTTAAAATCTCATGTGTGAGCAAGAAAGCAGTTAATACATAAATATGTGCTCTGAAGAGTTTTCTACGATCCATGGATTGTCATTGACAGTCACCATGATGTTGGTTTTTTTTTGGTACTATTCTAACTATTCTTTATGAACTTCCATAAATATACTTAAAAATATTAATTTTTACTAAAAACATTTTTTTACTAATATGATTTTAATTATATAGGACAATTAGAAATTAAATCGAATTTGAAAAAAGCAGATGTTTACCTGTTTTTGTAAAATGCAAAATGTAAAAAGTACAGGTAACCCAAAAGTTGTTGAAGATCAATGTTTTGATAGAAAGGGATTAAAATAAAATATGTGAACTTTTCTGTTTTCTTTGCTTTTGTTAATAAATGACAGTTGACAAATTGGTTTGGTTTCAATATGTTTTTTGATCAGTTGAGTATTTTATTTATTTATTTATTACCAGCACAAGAAATAAATGAAACTACAAACATGATTGGTTTTTCAAGCGAGTATAAATTTACATATTCCAGTAAAACTTTTAAACAAGCATGGCAAAGTCTGACTTGGATGTCTTCATATCAGAATATTTTATTACCTTGTACATGCTGATTGTACATGCATATAAGGATTTTTCTTTGTGAAGTGGTGCAGACAAAATGTAAATGTTGCAATATGCTGCTTTTTTACAGTAGTTATTTTGGCCCTGATTTTATTTCCTCATCACAGACATTACTGATATTTATAGATTAATTACGTTTTTTGAAACGAGATGCGTTTTCTCGTCCATATCTCATTGAAGGGCGACAGCCCTGAGATGAGATGATGAGAAAATTCATCGAGTTTCATAAAACGTAAATACATGTATCTATTTATCACTGTTTTGTAACATTGTGACGTCACAGTGTTTACTTAACAACGTCTTGACAGCGTGCTGAGATGGGCCTATCTCACGCTAGTAGAGTGAGATGGAATAATATCGCACACAAAGATCAAAGGAAAATACTGCAAAATAGCGATAATAGCTTATATAAATTTCATATAAATCATATATCACATAAATCATATAATTACAAGACTGGATGATAGATGGCTGAATTGCAGCATTGAACACAAAATGAAAAGTTCTTATTTTCTTACACAATTTTACATTTATAACATTGGCTGTCATTAGCTGAGCCATGTACACGTACATATATTGACAATTCCAGATGTACAATACCAGGCTGTCATTAGCTGAGCCATGTACACGTATATATATTGACAATTCCGGATGTACAATACCAGGCTGTCATTAGCTGAGCCATGTACACGTATATATATTGACAATTCCAGATGTACAATACCAGGCTGTCATTAGCTGAGCCATGTACACGTACATATATTGACAATTCCGGATGTACAATACCAGGCTGTCATTAGCTGAGCCATGTACACGTACATATATTGACAATTCCAGATGTACAATACCAGGCTGTCATTAGCTGAGCCATGTACACGTACATATATTGACAATTCCAGATGTACAATACCAGGCTGTCATTAGCTGAGCCATGTACACGTACATATATTGACAATTCCAGATGTACAATACCAGGCTGTCATTAGCTGAGCCATGTACACGTACATATATTGACAATTCCAGATGTACAATACCAGGCTGTCATTAGCTGAGCCATGTACACGTACATATATTGACAATTCCAGATGTACAATACCAGGCTGTCATTAGCTGAGCCATGTACACGTACATATATTGACAATTTCAGATGTACAATATCAGGCTGTCATTAGCTGAGCCATGTACACGTACATATATTGACAATTCCAGATGTACAATACCAGGCTGTCATTAGCTGAGCCATGTACACGTATATATATTGACAATTCCAGATGTACAATACCAGGCTGTCATTAGCTGAGCCATGTATACATACATATATTGACAATTCCAGATGTACAATACCAGGCTGTCATTAGCTGAGCCATGTACACGTACATATATTGACAATTCCAGATGTACAATACCAGGCTGTCATTAGCTGAGCCATGTACAAGTATATATTGACAATTCCAGATGTACAATACCAGGCTGTTAAATGTAGGAGTTGTAATTAAATAATTCTAAACAGCGTTAAAAAAATTTTTTCAAAACACTATACCTAATCCAGAACTGGCTGCTCTCAACATTTCTACTGTATTTAAAGCTTGGGGACGACCTTTGAACTTCTCCTCTTGGACAACCTTAATCACTCTAAAAAAATCATGCTTGAAATTTTATACATGAATTAAACAACTAAAAAATTAAGCTTGTGAGCAGTACTGAGGCTTTATGGTTTGTAAAAAAAATGCACAATTTTAAAATTGTTTATATTTATGAAAACACAACAAAAAAACTATATAGTCCATTTTGCATTGTAATAGTTTTAAATGTTCTCTCTGAAATCTGTGATAAAAGTGGAAAAAATATGTATATGAAATACATATCTGTTAATATTAACAATGTAAATAAAAAGGCATAACAAAAGTGTACTTAGTCACATGACAACTTGGACACGATGGTAACATAACGCAGAGGAATGCTAAAACACATGTAAGTACACAAGACTGAACATCATTTTGATGTTTGGTTATGAAAGTTAGGCCAACAGAAATTTGTGAAATATTGATGCAATATTTTGTATAATGTATTTTCAACTGGATCAATGTTTTCAATGCATTTCCAATACAATCTTATTTCATTTTAAAAATTAAAATCATCCATACCAGGTCTAGTTCAAACAAACCTAGTACTAACCGAGAAAATATAACAGATGCTTTTAACAGATGACAGATATAATTACATAGCTCACATGGACTTTTAATGTAAAATATATGATGTAAATAGTAAAACATTACTGAAAGAAAATTAAATATTCATATATTATGTACTTGGCTGAGTCAGCTAATTTGATCATATTTAGGAACATCTGAGCTACTTCTTTGTCAAAAATCCTTCCTCTGTCCCAATCTAGGTACACACTACGACCTCCAGGATGGGTTATCTGAAATGTGCATGACATATCTCTGATATTACTTTATTGTAAGTGGACAATGAAAACAATCTGGGTCAGCGGTAGTATACATAGTATTATGAGTAACCAGCATCAACTTGTTACACATGCCTTTTTTAACCCTCTAAATTTACATCACATGCTTTTTGTTAAATTTACTCTTATTAACCAAAAATCTATTAAAATTGTCCATTTGCTCTTTCTTAAATATAAAAGTATGTAAATGAACAAGTTTATGTCATTTTTTCATCCAATATAATTTAACAAGGCAGTTGATAATTAAATGATTCTTTTTTTTTTAATTCAATTTCTACATGGCCAATGTAAATACTGTTGTTATTTCCCTTTTTTAATAATTTAATTTTGCCAACAAGTCAGTTGATCAGTGACATTTAAGTGAAGAATCTCCATTTCCCTGGCAAGATTAGAATTAGGATGTTTATTTTATTTTATTTGTCTATCTGTCTAAAGCAAACTTCAATGTTTGTTTGTTTGTTTGAATAGTGTTTAATGCCACTTTCAGGGTCCATAAGACATCTGGGACTATTTACCTGTAGATTTATCACCCAGTAAGGCTCTGGCTTAAAAGACTGTATTTTGTCATGTCTATCCACACAAAACCCCAGTGTAGGTGTCTGACAGGGTCCATAGGATATCAATGTACTGTCCAAATCTCCATATTTACCCTACAAATATAACATAGGAACAAAGGTAGATATTATACTCATAAACATAAGTTCACTACCATACAATGATAAATAAATTTTGCGGGAATACTGACTTTTGATTGGCTGGAAAATATTTTCTATTATAGGATGGAAAACAAATTTGATCGTCATGGAGACACGCGCCATTTGACGTCATATATTACTCCACGGGAATCTAAAAGTTTTCATGTTGGTCCCTTTTTTTCAAAAATGTCCAGTTACAAAAATAAAATTGTTGGGTTTATTCTATTGTTTGAATTTATTTATAAGTATTAACTACAAAAATATTTTCTCCATCGAGGGATAACAAAATTTCCGTTGTGCACATTTAATATAATCCGCTACGCGGATTTGACAATGTGCAAAACGGAAATTTTGTTATCCCTCGATGGAGAAAATATTTTTTATAGTTAATCCTTAAATAAAAGAATGAACATCATTTATTAAAGTTATTGCTATGATGCTGATCTTTAAAAGGCACATTTTCTAAAATGGATATAGCTATAGCATGAGGTTCAATTGATGATATGTCTTTATCCTATTCTTACTTCAAGTAAAAAGCATGTGTTTCTTGTATATAGGAATTTTTTACTTTTATTCTTCAACTTTGTAAGGAAGAGGGTAAATGTTGACAGAACACTTATGTAAGTATATACAAGGGTTAATGGAATTTCTAAAATAGACCCACATTGAGTTATTAAGTGACTGCTTTATCAAATGTGCTTATAAGCACTGATGTCTCACAATCTTTAAAAAACAAAGCTAAACCTCTTTCTAACCAACCACAGACTTTTAAATAAAATTAACCTAAACTTGCAATAAATATGCATTTTTAAGATTTTGCCAAATTCGTCATGAATGTCTTTTGACTTTTATAGCTAAAAAGTTATATAGCCAGATCAGGCCACGGTTCCACATACATTCCTACAACTACAAAATATGTTATAAATAATGTCTTTTTTCCCCATCCCCTGTTTCTTCGGTCTATAGTAAGTATTGACGTATTCTGTAGAGGGTTTTTAGCGTGAAAAATGAAAACTGCTTACCGCCTATGGTTCAGCTTATGCTCCTTTTGTAGATCAAGAAAGGTACTTTTTGAAATCAATAATTATTTCCTCGAGATATTCGGCGTTTTGAAATATGACCGTTTTTAAATTTTGAAAGGGCGATTTTCCATACTAAAATTTGACCTCAATTAGAACGGAAGTGTACTTTAGGAATAATCGATTGTTGTCTACTCGAAGTCCTTCGGGTGAAGTCGTCTGCAGTTAAGGCGGGAAAAGTCTCGCGGTTTGTCCGAATACCATTGAACGTCACGAAAGCAGACGAACATTTGTAAACATCATAAGGTCCCGTTAGAAACAAAAATGGCTGACTTATTATGTAAAATTCCCGTAGCAAAAATCAAGGACGATTTGCAACAACTTAACAGTTAGGCATATTATAAAACATGGACAGGTTATCGTATCTACATTTTTTCTACAGAATTTTCGTAATAAAAAGGTAAAATATAGAATAATTAAAAAATGCAAGTAAAAAAAATTTTCCAAGGGGGTTTGGTATTTAGTATAGTATAAAGTGACCCATCCTCACGAGTCAGGGTTTCTGTGTCCTCATGTATCCACGAAACCCTGACAAACTTAGCTTGGAAATTCCCGGGTTTGAAGTGACTATTTTGATTGGTATCATCATACCTGCACGTAGACAATCAAAAGCTCGCTTTCATTCAAGACTTAGTTAAGGGAGATCCCAATGTCGATTGTAAATAAACTAAAAGGATGTGTTGCATAAACCAAATGAAAATCAGTGTATTTTGTACATTAGTGTAAATAGTTTGTTATTACTGTGTTATTTATTAGTTGCATTATGTTTTATTCCCACGAAGAATGAGCAAGAATTACTACTGCCAAACACTTGCTTTTTTCAAACAATTTCATTGGTTGATATTTTGAAGGTTTGACATCATATAAAAATCTTCTAGCCCGGGAATTTCGCAGCTAAATCGTGGATAGTTGAGGACACAGAAACCCTGACTTGTGAGGATGAAAGTAACCCTTTAGTTGGTTTTGGCGTTTTGGGAGTTATAAAGCCAGACGAAAACAACTACCTACACAAACAGTTGAACACTACAAGTAGAAAATTACTGTTTAAAGATTACCTGAAAATACTTGGTTTGAAATCTAGTAAAAGCACATCCAATTCGTAAATCTAGTTCCTGTCTGGCATCTACTGATAAGGCTTCATTCTTGTTTGGTGTGCTTAGCTTATTCATAGCTGCTTTAATGTCTTTATCAGTGATGGCACTAAACTTTGCTCTAAAAACAGTCTGTGTAATCAAAATAGAAAAACTCAATTTAACATTTCATTTAACCATATATATAGCATTTATGGTCTAATATAATTAATTTATTTTATTCTTCTGTGGACATACAGAAAGGTCTAACGAAGACGATATGAATTCAGTTTATTTATTCATAAGAGAGTAAATTGTTGTTTGAGTGACATGAAAATTTTTCGCACTCAGGCACAAAAACTGGAGAGTATGATATAACTGAGGAGATCAAAGTACAATGAAAACCCTGACATTTGGCATAACTTGAATAAAGCATATAATGCACACTACAAGTTCATTCCTTTACCCTCCAAACAACACTTTTATATTTTATCATTAAAATGATACTTCAGTACTTCTTGACATGCTTTCCATTTCCCGTAAACCTTGATGAATTCACATTTATAACAATACTTATAATTAAATAATACATTTCAAGGCCATATTTGTAACAGAAGTTTTACCTGATGCAGTGTTAGGTATTTCAAACTGCTGTACCTAATACATCTTTTCCTTACCCAATTTACTATGTCCTAGTACTGTAATCTTTTGGGCAAGTATTTTATCAAATAACCTGACCCATATGACCAGGACATACAAATACATGTACTAACCTGCCCTATTCCTCTATTCATACTTTGTTCCACACATTCCATTACTTCAAAACAAATGTTCTCCCCTTCTTTGTCACAATCCAACCATAAAACTAGGAAATCAGCTCCTCTTCCCTACAGGACAGGACAAAAAAACCCCCCAATAAATCAGTTCATGGACAAGAAGCAATATACATGTACATCATTTGTAAATTGTCAGAAAATAATTTATAAGTTCAAGGGGAGACAAAGTAGTTCCCAAACAGACATTCATGAAAGTATGAACGAATCTGGGAGCTACTGGTTTGAGCCCTTTGACCAATCAAAAGTGACAACAAAAATAAACAAAAGTAAGATAAGAATTATTATGCACACAAGGTTTAAAAAGATGTTTCAGAAGAATAAATGTGCACATTATACAGACCAAAACAAGATACATTTTTCTTAACATTTGTTATGATTTTGGATCTTTACGGTATCCGGACCATTATTGACCACGTGATCATATTTCGGTGTCCCTGATGTCCATTGTTTTTCAATGGAGTAGACCTCGGTAATGCTCAACAAACATCAAAATTTTTTCCTGAAAATTGTGAACATTGACTCAAGTTATATAATATATTTTACTTTTATCATTAATTAGCAATACATTGATTTAATAAAGCTGTATTTCTTGGACGACAAATAAAATTAAATGGTAACTTCAATTGTGGGTCAGATACCTTAATATCAGGCAACACACAATGTTCTCATTTACAAGTAAATAATAAATTATTACAATTAAAACTAATACCTCTTTGGATAAGAAAGCTGGCATTCTTAGCTTTTCTGTTGCTTCCTTCTTATGAGTAGGTCCAGAAAACAATTCACTCTAAAAAAAATAATTGTATAAATACCATTTTTTTAATGAATTTGTTAACTTTATTTATTTTATACGTTTTAGAATAAATATTCCTTAGGCATAAATCTACATGTACATTTATAATTATAATTCTATTCTTGCTTAAATATATTTATATTACTTGCTTTGATTGGATAAAAACAATCAAATTCATCATCTCAGATAATTCATAAATTGATATTTCCAATGAACGGACTACTTTCAATATCCAAGTTAAGCAATATGGCATCCTCCTAGCATATTGTAAGTTTGTTTTTTGTTTGAATGATGTTTAACATCACTTTCAGCAATTTTTCAGCTATTTCATGGCGTCCAGTTTTTATTGGGCGAGAAGCCGGAGTACCTGGAGAGAACTCCCTACCTTTGGTAGGAAAACTGGCAATCCTCGTCAATTAAGATTGGAGTCGAGTACACCCTGCCTGCAGTGAGACATGAATCTGCAACCTCAGTGTTGACAGACCACGTGATCGTCAATAGACGAACTACCTTAACCACTCGGCCACCGAGGCACCAACCTATCGTAAGGGAGACGGGACAATGTTTTGTCTGCTGCAATGATTTCTAATTAAATCTATTCAGATTTCAATTTAAATATAATATTAATAAAAAATAGGTTTTTAATTTTGTTGTTTTTTTCTATTAATATCTACAGAAAAAAGATTCCTTTGGTACTATCTTTTGCATATTCCTAATTAAGCTTTCCCGCCTTTGTACATTTGAAGTTCTGGATGGGTTTTTGCAGCTTTAAAAATCGCAACGTTTACACTGTGTTTTAGGAAATTATCAATGTATAAACTCTGCAGACTCCCTCACAAACTTGAAAAAAGTACTTCTATTTACTTTCAGTTTGTGAGCGAGTCGCCACAGTTAACACATTGATAATTTCCTAAAACCCAGTGTTTAATCCTATAACCTTTATCAAGAAAATTCTTGTTTAGTAAATGTTTCGTATATTCGTTTTCTTCCATTTGGAAGTTTTACATGTATAATGAAAGCACTTTAGATACTAATACACACTATTGCAATTAGACAAGTCATCTAATTCAGATACTGTATTCAGTCAGGTAAGATTTCATCCATGCAGAAATGAGATTCTTTATATATTTTTCTCTATAAATATATTCATCATACCTTTAATCAAGCTAATTTAAGCACTGGATTTAAGTCACATTGTCGTCATGTGACTTTTTGTTCAAAATAAAATGTCCAAATGTAAGGGTATTGAATGAGCTTAGAAATGGACTGAAGGTATGATGATTATATTCATAGAAAAAAATATCCAAAGAAGCGAATTTATATAATAGTTTAACTGAATGAAAATGTTTGTTAACATCTGAGCACAACGAAATTTGCCGACTTGTGCTCTTGTCACAAAATCTGCTGTTTTGCTTATGGAGAGCTCTGTGGCGTCCCACGCACAAAAAGCATTGGACAGCAGAGGATTCTCGGACTAATGTCTATACCGCTGTAAGATGAAGACAAGTTTGAGATTACAGAAAGGTATCGGATATGGTACTGTGTATTTGAGAGAATTTTTAACATCTAAACTCGTAACTTGATTATTTTTTCATACCCGGGCTGCAAAGTGGTGTCCCCAAGGAAAATTCCCAACAAACAGAAGACATGTGTGAATCCGTATTTTATGGACAAAATGAATTTGTGCATAACTATTGAGGATAGGTTACTATTGAGCATAGGTTAAGGCACAATACACCTGAACATTTACAATAAAACAAACCAAAAACTGAACTAACAGGATCTACTTTGTCCCAACTGTTGTATTTTCCAACGAAATCAAGACCAAATACGTGTCCACAAACTGAGGTCATCTTGTAAAAAACGCTTTCACCAGTTGGAGGAAACACCCCTCTGTATTCGTGGATTGAACAAGCGCCATTTGACCCCTTTCGGCTGTTCATTTGACCGTTCGACAGTATTTTAGCAATCGATTGAGCCAATGAAGGCTTTTCTGCGACCATAAGTACTGTCTTCATTTTTTGCACTGAACTGCAACGTCAATTAATTATGCAAATATAAAGAAAACATTAGATTTTTCAGCTGTCAAACTCGGCTGATGGAAGCTGACATATTAAATTACAAAATAACGTGGCGAAAATCTCGAATCTGGTACCCCAGCAATGCCATAAAAAAGCAAACCAGTTTAAAATTGTGTATTGTTAATCCGGACTCCGGAAAAATACGTTTAAAAACTGAGTTCTAGAAGATAAATTAGAAAAAAAACTTTCGAACGTGACTTTTTTATTTTTTTAAATATACTTATTTCCACATTTAGGTTACATTCTTGATTAGAGTTTGAGGCGTTTGAGGCTATCCGGGACTAGTATAACTAGTTGATTTATAGGTTCCTGAGGCTATGTTGAACTTAACTGTAAACATTTTACTTACAGGGGGAGTCTAGACCCTGGTTCTTAGAGATGGTTTGATAAACCAGAGACATGTATCTGTATAAACTAGTCATTATTATAAATAAACAATAATAAAATATTTCAAAGATGATATAACAATGTTGTAAATATTTCAAAGATGATATAACAATGTTCTTGTTTTTGTTTGAATGGTGTTTTAACTCCATTTTCAGCAATTTTTCAGCTATTTCATGGCGTCCAGTTTTTATTGGGGGAGGAAGCCGGAGTACCCGGAGAGAACCCCCGACCTGCGGTAGGAAAACTGGCAATCCTTGTCAATTAAGATTGGAGTCGAGTACACCCTGCCTGCAGTGAGAATCGAACCCGCAATCTCAGTGTTGACAGACCACGTGATCAATAGTAGACGAACTACCTTGACCACTCGGCCACCGAGGCCCCCTAACAATGTTCTAAATACGATTAAAAATGATATAGTATACAGTGTTACCTCTGTCTGTGTATTACATTTAGTTTCAATATAACCAGACATAGCTCATTCGTATGTATATTATTTTGTTTTTAACATGTTTAAATTAAGTATTTACATTTTTACCTGTTTCCATGCATATTTAATGATATACAAGGTATGTCAATAACTCAAGTTTAGTAAAAGTCAGCGACAGTCTATACTAAAGTATATAGACTGTCCCTGGTAAAAGTATAAAACTGACACTTTCAACAAAGTTGATGCTAGTACATGTTTTTACTCTTTGATCTTAAAATTATTCAGGAACCTATAAATCAAGTTAGTAATATTAGTTCCAGAATTATTATAGATGTACAGAAAAAAACAAACAAATGTTAAATATATTTATTTAATGAAGTCAGTTATTTTAACAATAATAAAGTAAAGTTGGCTCTGTTACGAAATTTTGAAAAAAGTAATAAACAGAACTAATTTCCTTTAATCCTCCCTCTCTAGTCACAATTGCCGAGACAAAAATCTTGACCTGATTTGAGAAATATTGCAAAATATATGCCACGCCAAGAGGAAGCTTAAATTATGGAACAAACTCAATCCTCATTCAAACCACACAATGCAACGAGTTTCCGTTAATAAAGTTTAAAAGCAAGACAGAGGTTGTTCAGAGTGAACAGTGTTCCCAATGCAGCACATGACCTGTGACACAGGCATCTCTAGAGACGACTACAGAAAAGCTGTAAGCGGCACACTATATCCTTATGATCCATATTGTTGTTCGTATTATAATTATTATTTTGTTATGTTTTAATTTATAAAGCTGCGTTGATCAATATCAATAAATTAACGGTGAATTCTTTGCTAAATTCTTGTCAAGAAGAAAATTAATATTCATGGAGAAAAGATAAATTAAGATATCCAGACACATGTTAATAATTGATAATTTATTTCCGACACAATACAAAGAGGGGTCTACAAAATTAAGACAATATAATACCAAATTTAAACCATATTTTACGAAATTTAAACAATACAGTTGACAAATATAAGTATATCTTGTCGGTGCCGAAGTGACCAACACATGGTCACACAAAAGACATCAAGTGTCCAGTACCGAGCAGCGAAGTGTTCAGGCCATGGCCGAAGTGTCGAGGTACCGAAGTGACTAGCATTCATTCTTATGTCATTGTCAATGAAAGTTTAATGAATGTAAAATAGTGTTAGAACACATTTAACACTATCCTCACAAGTCAGGGTTTCTATCCTCATTTGTCCACGAACACATCGTGTCGTGGACACAGGAACCCCTGACTTGTGAGGATGATTTAACACAAGGTTGAGTAATAAATGATACATTATACAAATATTTCGTTTTTGGACTGTTATTTCTGGGAATGTTTTAAATTAGAAGAAATAATAATACTAGCTCAAATAAAATGTAACATCGACAGTTATGGACGTGGCGAATCGTTTTATTACCTTGAGGACAAGCATACATGTAGAATATATGTCTTTAATGTTGCAGTCTGGTTTTTCAGTGCATAATTAATTTGACCTTAGGTTGTTTATTTCTCAGTTTATACAATTAGACAACAATATCCCAGAATAACAAAAAAAACAGCATAATTAAAAATATATAAAATTCAAGCAATTCAATGTGTCATTATATTAAGTCATTCATGACCAAGGTTTAAGGTCGGACAGAGTAATACACAATTTTATCGTTATCCAATATATATACGTTTTCGATTGAAACCGTCGAAGCGCCAATATTAATATTATCAATATTAAAATATAGAGGTAAGTTTATTGTAACGAGAAGAGATACATATTAAGTGTATTATTGTTACTGTTACATTTTGATTAAGTGCTCATGTCAAGTAATACAACGGCTTATATTTTACAATACAACCTCACACAAGCTATACTTATATAGTTCTATAACATAAAACCTCCCATTTCACGTTTATATTTATCATTTTCATCGGTCCTTTGCCAGCATTTTTTATTATTATTTGAAATGCGATATTACTATACATGATGGGAGGTTTATATTAAGAACTAAAGCTCTTCTGAGCATGTGCAGTGGTCGCATACATATGACACATGATGCACACATACTTCAGGGGCGGATGCAGCCTCAAATGAAAAGGGGGGGGTCCAAATTTGTCATGGTGGCCGAACATGCCGACCTCGCAGAGGTCGTATTACGGCAGGGGGTCTGAACGAAATGGTGTAAAATCCTGCATTCTGACGATTTCCTGACACCTAAAACATGTCCGTTAAAATGTCATTTTGTTATGCTAAAACAAAAAAAAGAAGGCTTTTTTCAAAAGTAGGGGTCCAGACCCCATGCTTGTCAAAACGAAAGGGGGGGGTCCGGACCCCTGGACCCCCCCCCTCTGGATCCGCCACTGCACTTTCAGTTAAGAAAGTCAATATGTTTAAGCATTTTAAAAGAAAACAAGCATTTAATGGCGTATATCATGACCATTAAAAAGCAAGAAGATAGTGTTTAAAAAACATAGAAACCATAAAAAGCAACAAACCTGTGCATCCTTCAGACACGATTTATAGCACCAACTTTTGCAGGACAAATCAGCTTTTAACGCCCACATTGAAATAAAGTTTGCCTATTTTTAGATCCTACTTACACTATAAATAAGAGGGGTTAATTCTGAGTTCATTTTTGTTGAATTGTAGACATGAACACTAGATTAAATATATTGAATAAGAATGAGGTAAAGTGGTAGGTTGTAATTCAGATATGCGTACATGTATAGCTACGGTCTGCATAAAATAGTAGCTTGCATTTTCTAAATAAGACGCTAATATATTGAATATTGGTCTACTGTCGCACTCGTTTACCACAGTGCGTTGTGAACTTGGTTCTGTATCTGTATTGGCCAAAGCGATGGTTTGGATTTGGTGTGCTAATATCGGTGAAATATGGGTAAATTATTCATATCAGAGCAGGCAGACTTTGGTTTAAGCGTACTTAACCGATCTTAACCGTGTTTTAGCTGATAAGCAACAGTTAACTCCCTTTTCGTGTGATTTGACCCGATCGACATCGGGGTCTACGATTTTCAGGCGAGCATAATATCAACAGTGACTGTTCGGTGAAGTAATATGTACAATAACATTATATAAGACTGGTGAATTGAATTTGAGATACCTTGTCGTTATTGAAATGACTTGGGCCCATTCTACACAAGATTTTTGCATATTTCTTGGCGCATTCTGTAAACCAGTTAAATTTTTTTCTTTAAATTTGCACATGTCTACACTTCTTTACGATATACTTTCGTATGTAAGGAATAATCAACCACAGTATTATCTAGTTTTATTGGAATAGAAAGGAACTTTATTGTAACTTTGTAGTGCTATCAAAGAAAAAAGTAATTTCCTGTGTTGCCTGTATAGCTTGGATTTTGATTAACTCTGTAAAAATTTATTACAGTTGCAGTGTCGACTTAGTTTACGAAACAGAAACAGCGTTTGTCAATCTCTTGGGCTAGTCAGTTTAATTAGAATGTACAATGCTGTTTTGTTTTGGTACATCTTATTAAAGGTATTGAATGTATTCAATATTCTCAATATTGATGGTGGGTCTTCGAAATGAATATTTTCGGTGACGACCACTTTATGACTGTATGTCTGTACACAGGTGTTGAATTGAATAATTCCATCTTATATAAAAATACTGGATTTTTAGCTCACCTGACACAGAGGATCATGTGAGCAATTGTCATCACTTTGCATCCATCGTCGTTGGCGTCTGAAAACTTTTTACATTTTAATCTTCTTCTGTGGAACCACTTGGCCAATTGAAACCAAACTTGAAACAAAACTTACTAGAAATATTGTTTGGATGATCTTCTTTAAAGTTTATGGTTTTTTATGCAAACCTGAATATCAAAATCAACTATATCATGGATTTCACAAAGAATTGACAGTATGATAGACCTGTTTTATGAGTAACAATAAGTAATGGAAATCAGAGCATCAACTATACTGTTTATTACATACAAGGGAAAATATTCGTGGATTAAAGAAATATATCATGCTAGTGAGTGGTATTTGCCAAAAATACTGCATTTGAAGCTGTAAAGTCTTCACCAGCCTCTCAAGCATAATTTTGTGGCAAATACACTACCATAATATATTTCTACAAGATATCACACCAAAATATCAATAAGACACACGAATTTAACTTATCAAAAAATTTATCTATTAACATCATACTTGGTCCGAGAATCCTCTGCCGTCCAGCACTTTTTAGACTTTGTTGGGAGCGTATAAGCATGCTCCCATACAAAATAAAGAGCGATGGATGAATTCTCGGACTACATCATACTATACTATGGAACTCATCAGGTGGCCGACTTTGGGAATACACTTTTGCAACATCACTTTAATACACTTTTGAATTTTAGACTAACTAGAATATGGCAGAAGGAAAATCCATAAGAAGAGAGGAAACAATTCCAGTATTAGTTCAGACAAAAACTGTAAAAGAAATAACTCATCTCTATCGTACCAGACACATGTCTTGCTTAAGGGATGATCAAGTTTGGGTCAGCGACGATCGCGGTAACCTTGTCTTGACCGATTCGAATGGCAATACACTAGATAAAGTATCAGTTGACATTTTTGCTGACAATGGCTTCCACACTGTCAATGATGATGGAGAGCTGCTCTTTACAGATGAACACCATAACGTTGTGAACAAGGTTTCTGTAAACAAGAAAATTCAAGTCATTATAAAAACTGATAAATGGGCCCCTATAAGCGTTTTCTGTTCCCTTATAACAGGAAATGTCATGGTTGGTCTAAGAAGAGATGAATACCGGTTTACGAAGGACGGAAAGGGAAAGGTTGAGCTGTACAGTAGGACCTATAAAAAACTAAATACATTCAAGAAAGATTACCAAGGTTACGATTTGTACGGGGAACCGTTATATATTATAGAGAATTTTAATGGTGATATTTGTGTTTCTGATTGGAAAAGAAAAGCTGTTGTCGTTGTGGGTAGTAATGGCAGACACAAGTTTTCATATTCCGGCCATTCATCGGATCCATTCTTTTGTCCTAGTGGACTTTGCCCTGACACACATGGCCGATTAGTTATCTACAACAGTCAGATGAGAACAGTGCACCTGATCGATATGAACGGCAATTTTCTGTCTATTCTTCTCAATAAGCTTCCAGTTCCGGAACAGTTTGACTTTGAAGCTTTAGGTCCGACGGGTCTTTGTTGGGATAAAAAAGACAACTTGTGGGTGGGTGAGTACATGGAAGCTAGTGTCAAAATTTATCACTATCAACAAAATAAAACACTATAACGTGTAACTAGAAATGGAAGACCTCATTTGGGGCTCAAATATTTGGTGAATGGTTGTAGCTTGTTACATATGAGAACTATGTACTCGTAACACTACATGTATATGGCAATAACCTGTACACATAGCTTTAGCATGTGCACACACAAAACGTTGGAAATATATTGCAAATAAGTTGAACAGCTGAGTGATGAAAGTCCAAGGGAATGCCAAGTTTAAAGATCACAAGGAGGACTTATATTACAATAATATAGTACACAGGATGTGTCAGCACAACAGGAAGAAATAGCTGTAGCTATAATTAGATACTTGTTTCTTTTTTTGTAGTTATTAGCATTTGTATTGTGGAAAATTGTGACGTTTTTATTTTTACTTTAACTATTGAAATATAGTGAAATATAGACGTAATAAATTTTTGTGAATAAACATTACCAGCAAGGAATGTATAATGGTGAATAGAAAATAAAAACTTAAAAAAGTGTAAATTCTAGACTTTAGTCATGTACTGATTTATTGTGGTCAAATATATTAAAATTAAGGTATCCCACCTCAAGTTATCCACAATGGACATTTTAAACTGTTTAATGTTTAAAAAAATGCATGAAGATTTGTACAGCCAAGATAATCGGAAAGTATGTGATAAGAGTTGCCTTTCGCTGGTACTGCTACCAAATTGATAATTTAAAAAAACTCCTCCCAAATAACTCAAATACTATTCGTCCATGAGACTGCTGCAGATTCGACTGAAGAGGAATTTATCCTGAGTGTTTTACATCATTACATCGCACAGTATTCGTTCCTTATTAATTAATCTAATTGGGTGCGTCTAAACACAACACAGGACTCCTTAGTGCACTAAGGACCCAAAATGTGCACTAAGGACATGATGCATTTGTTTTAGATTAATAAAAGACCTGTTAATGGTTTCTGATTATTATAAATAACATAAATCGAAAGTTTTGTAAAAATATTATTATCGGTTTTTAAGTTATTAAGGATTTTGTAAAATTCCTTTGATGTACCGCACTAGGTCGTCTACCATAAATCAATAAACAAATTTTAGTCAATAAACAAGGTCATGGATCATTGAGTTTGTTAAAATTTAATTGTGTCATTAGGGAATTAAATTGTGTTGCTTTAGTTAAGAATATAAATAAAACACTTTTGTAGATAGATAATTTAATTGTTAAAATCATATCATAAATAACAAACAATAAAAAATTTTATTGCAAACATGCATGCACACACCCTCAAATGTTTTTAAAAGAAATAAATAACAAACATAATTAATTCCAGATTGAATAATGGATAATATTAAGTTCGCGTCCATAGCACTGTCACAATGTCGAAATCTTATTTTGCATTTCTTGGAATAGCTGTTAAGTTCAGAACTTTGTACGACATGTCTTGAACACCATTTATCGGCGGACTCAATAGGCATACCAATTACCTCTGCTAAGGCATAAACAGTCCAAATGGATGACCATCCACCATTCTTAGCACAGTCTAAAGCTGACGACACATAGTTCGGTGACACCTATATCAAGGATTTGGCTATCGGCATCGACATGTACATATCTTTTCTTACAATCATCTCTATGCAAGTCCTTACACGAAGTTCGGTGGCTAGGGATTCAGTTCCACAGGTAGAAAGGGATACTGCATTAAACAAGCAGTTGCCGCCTCCGGTAACATAGTAAGGAACACCAGACGTCTGCATTCCACACTGATGTAATTATTGTTGAGACAGGTGGTCAATTCGCACTGGTGACGAGCAGTCTGTCGGCAAACGAAATGCGGGTAAATTGCACAACTCTTTTGACGCTAATTCCACTAAATTGAGAAAAACATACTTATTTGCCTGAAAAAAGTGAAGCTAAGAGGGTACTACTAAAGCTTACGAAACAGACACAACAGTAGAAAATCTAGGCAAATATTTATAAACACCACCGAAGAAAGAAGCAAAGGTGTGCCAAAAGGACAATCAAATGTTAATCCCAAAATTTTTTTTCACACCCAGGACATTGACAGACGGACACCAAATGATGGACGATACATGTACCAAAGTAAACCAAGAACAGACAGACGGACACCAAGTGATGAACGATACATGTATTGATGTTTGTTTTTTATTTTTTTTACACCCAAGACATCGACAGACGGACACCTTTTTTTCACAGCCAGGACATTGACAGACAGACACCAAGTGATAGACGATACATGTATTTTTATATGTTTGGTATATTGTTATTTGTTTGTTTATTGTTTTTTTTACTAAGATACACATAATCCACCCCTTGGAGTCCGTCTTTTGGTGTGAGTATTTATTGTTTGTTTATTTTTTTCCTTGTGTTTTTTTTTCTATTTTTCACACCCATTTATCAACTGAAGTAAACGTACTTTACGCAAAGCTTGAGCATATCGAATCAAATTTTGAAGAAAAAAAAATACATCAAAAATTATACCTCTCCTGATTTGCAAAGGGATTCACTGATGTTGAAGCCCGTAGCGAAACATTGTTGATGTATTACGATGTTGAGTTTTTGAAGAATTGTTGTAAAATGACCAAAATGAACAAATTTGTATATTTTAATACATTATACAAGTCATAAGGACTCAAATGGTTTCACGGTGCATATAGGTTTTCTCTGTTATTAAAGCAATAAAACTGTCACAAAACTGTTTTGTTAGCACTTTCAATTGCAAACGTTTGGTTTAATAATCATAATCATAATTATTGCTATTTAACTTATCCATGTCAAAAATTACTTCAAAGATTCCAACAAACCTTTTATATTCTGATTTAAAAAAATAATTTATTAATATTTATATATCAATATAATTCAAACATTATTTTCAAAACTGCATCTTGGTGCATTTTTATACTTTTTTACCAATATGATGAATGGGTGTAGAATTGTATCAAGATCCAGTTTCTATTGTTGTATTCATTACATTTTATGTGTTATAACCATTTATTGTAAAAGTGTTGAACAATTAAATAAATAAATAAAATAAATATATATATATTTTTGATTCAAATCTAATTACTAAATTCCTTGCTACCTGTATTAATAATTGTTTATTCTATGCTTACTGAATTTTCACGCTCGATTTGACGGATCACATCGGGATCTCCCCGCGGTACATCAAAGGATTTTTACAAAATCCTTAATAACTCAAAAACCGATAAAAATATCTTTACAAAACTTTCGATTTATGTTATTTATAATAATTATAGTTCATTAACAGGTCTTTTATTAATCTAAAACAAATGCATCATGTCCGTAGTGCACATTTTGGGTCCTTAGTGCACTAAGGAGTCCTGTGTGGTGTTTAGACGTACCGAATCTAATTAGTATGTTGCAGCCTTAAGGTTACATTCAGATGTAAAATTATTGACATTTTCAAAATCTAACTTTCATTTCGATTTTTATTGTTCTTTTTAGGTTTGAATGGGTTTAACGCCACTTTCTGCCCTGGCCGGGGTCAGGCCTATTGGATCAATTGCACCCAATTATGCACCGCACCTTGATTTTTTATTTGGGGGGGATCAGTTTACAAGTAGTCTAGACAATTAAGTGCACTGTGCGGCCACCGTGGTCTAAGGACACAATCTTTGAGGAGGCAAATACTGTTTCAACCCACTGTATATCTATACTTCTATTATGTATATTATTATTATTCATAAATAGGGCCCCGCCGCCATGTTTCCAATGGAGTCCCACACTTCCTAGAGCCGGCTTTTCTTTCTGCTATTTTTCACCTATGCCGGCAAGTTTTTATTGGTATAGGAACCAGCGTTCGTGGTGAAAACCCACGACCTTCGAGAGCACAACTCGCAATCCTTGTCAATTATACACTACATCAAGATGTTAATTGCAAGCGCATTAACAACCAATGCAGACCACGTTTCAAAAGTCTTTGTGCAGGTTGACGTTTTTCACTGGTTCTAAAATCGAGTAACATGCAAATTAAGACTATGATTAGACAGCACATAAATTTATCCACGTGATTTATACAATGAGAAATATACAATGTCGATATAAAAAAATAATTTTTGACTAACTTCTCATTGAATGAGCTTGTCTCAACATATTTTTTTTTTTAAATCGTTTGAAGTTTTTGAAATACTAAATGTTATGCCGTATTTTGCTGCCGTAATAATCCGATTTTTATTATTTGTCATTATTCGTTCTTATATAATTTAATTTTAATAAAATCTAGAAGGATACATTTATTACTGGTATTAGGATATGAAGTGTTGTTCCTGTTCCTGGGGCCTTTTTTCGAATCTAATTAAAATTAAATCTTTCATTCCCCCCTTTATTATTAGTCGCTGCGTTACGCAGCTACCATAGCAAAAAGGGGGAGCAAGTGAAAGATTTAATTTTAATAAATTACATTGCTTTTTTCCAGCTTCAAGCACTAAATAAAGAACTTAACACCTCATGCATTCGTTCAAATAGTGTTTATTGGAACACTACTGCATTGTGAAAGTAATAGCTTCTGCAGAGAGCATGAAAGAGATTCTATTGGTTTAAAGATTTTATGATTAATGTGTCTGGAAAATGTCCACGGCAATGGCGGTACTTAAAACAGTAATAACTTTAAGCGCTTGGTGTTAGCATGTGCTATAAAAGATATATATGTCTTTATTTCTAAAAAAAACCTTTGTTGGTACAATGGTATACAGGCATAAATACACAACAACAAAAAATAACAACTATGTACACTATTTACAACAAATAACAACAGGGCGTAGCCGAGAAAACATACATTTTTGTTTATTTCCCTAATGACTGAGCACAATTTTCGTTGTTTGCAGTCATAAGTTAATTAAATTTTATAAAATTTACATTTTAAAGATATTTGTTGTCAATGCATGACATTCCTTTTTCAGAGAAAAATGTACATTTTAACAGATAGTGGAATTCATCTCCAAGATCATTTGAATTACAAAGGTTGCACGTTCTAGCCTCTCGCTGAATATTATTCCACCGACCACATTCGATCGGCTGTCTGTGGTTTAAAGTTCTAAATTTGCAAAAACATAAATAAATCTCTGTCATCTAATATGTCAAAACTTAAGGATTCTTTAAATAATCGATAACTTAGAGTTTTAGGAGTATTTTGAGTACTTGCAAACCAGGTTTGTATAAATTGATCTTGGAGACAATTTTTTACTACTAGCTTAAGGCATGTAATATTTAAAAAAGACTGGTCTCTAAAAACAAATGACAAGCCACATTCATTAAAAATTGAATCAATGTGATTTAACAACGGAGAACTACAGCAACAATTTATATGAATCTGCAGAGAGTTTAGAACCTTTTCCGATTAATGTAGTGCCCAAAATGAAATCATTCGTAGTTTGATATCGAGTTCTATTGGAAAACGATGTTCGCCATGAACCATACAGCTTGGCGTAGAAGATTAAAGCTGAGTATAAGTTTACAAAATTTCAGATGAACCTTTTCAACAATGTCATTATTTCCAAAGCCCCAAATTTCGCAGCCGTATAAAAGTATTGGTTTTACTGCTTAATCAAAAAGGTCTAACTGACAGCTTATCGATAAATTGTGTACTCTCCCTTTTCTAATAGACTTCACATATGGCTTTCGTGGCTTTTTCTGATATATGTTTTTACAAGCTCTAAATGTTCCTGTTCTAGAAAATTTAACACCTAAATAGTTACATTCTTTTACTATTTCGATGTTTACATTATTATATTTAAAATTATAGTTTTACGGTTAACGTCCTTTTGAAAAAAATCATGATTTTTGTCTTGTCTGTATTAACTTTAATTTTCCAGTAAATGCAATAAAAACTGCATTTCAGTTGGGCGCCAAATTTAACCGTAGAGCATGAAATAATGACATTGTCACCACCGGAGATCCAACCCGGGATCTTAGTATTGCCAGCCAGCCCTCTAACCGAGTGAGCTAAAGAAGTACTCCGTTAGCTCAGTCGGTTTTGACTGGCTATATGCCTACTACCTGCTAGAGCGCAGATAGGTCTCCTGTTACAATAGAGTTAAATAATTTGCTCAGACAATTTGTGAGTGATATGCCTCTGTAGTTTGCCAAAGTAGATGTATCACCACTTTTAAATATGGGAATGGTAAAACATTTTAGAGGATATAATGAAATATCTAAAATCAGATTGAAAAATTGTGCAATGAGTTAACAATACAGAGCTACTGTGCTTTATTATTTCATATCATATGAGGTCATGTCCACAACTTTTACTATTTTTTAATCTGTTTAATTGGTCTTTATTGTCTGAAGTAGTTATTGGTTTGTCAGTATGTTTCTCCAGAATTTGGTTCTCTTGATGTAGTCATTCAAGATTTATTTTATCGTCAAACATTTTATTTACTTGACTGGGATTGCCTTCAATTTTGAAATGATTAGCACATTAAATCAGATCAATTTTTGGCTCATCATTTATATCATCCTCCCAAGTCAGGGGTTCTGAGTCCCCCTTTGCTCCATCATCACGATGATGCAACGAAGGCGGACTCAGAACCCCTGACTTGGGAGGGTGCATTTATATCATTTTCATGCTTTATATTTTTTAAATATTTTTCAAAATTCTTTGCTTTCATTTGGAGAAAGATTGCTAATCTCACTTAACCAGGGGTTCATAATGCCAACATTTAAGGCATCACTTAAAAAGTTGTATGGTGGCCATCATGACGTATATATTCGACCGTTACGGAATATCTGTGTTTTCTTTTCAGAGATTTAGACATTTTACTTAATAATTTTGAATAGTACACGAACTTTTGCTCCATTTCCTTAATTATTAAGGGGAAATAACTTCATTTGTTTACTATACTTATAATCTTTTTTTTTAACTCAAGATATTGGCTATTACTATTAGGAGATTTTTTCTTTTTATTTTTTTATTTTGAAAAATTCTAGTTTCATACATTTATAAACATAATGTGACAGTATTTACGTATTCGTATTTACGGTTATAATTGGGGTGTTAAACAAGAGAACCACACGATACCATAAGGGGGCCATAAGAGAAAGTCCCAGGTCAACCGCAACCCTCAAAATAACCGCAAAACTTCAGAATAGTTTTAATTAAAATCATCGTTATACATAAAACATTGCCCACTCCCCCCCTTTTAAAGATTGGGACGCCATCTTGTTTACATTAGATACGGGTTATTGAACAAATTGCAAATATCTGTCGTGTGGTGTAAGGTAATACCCAATTATATCAGCGCCCATTTTGTACTTCCGATGACATAAACTTGAAGGACAATATTTCTTCCGTGTCATTTACTAATAAAATACATGGAATACTCGTAGGTAAGTTTGTAACAAAGTATGATATCTATTCGGACAGATTGAACTGTTAAAATTTTGGTATTAATTTGTGTTATACTTGACATGTAGACTTCTCTTCCATTGTCGTGCTAGCACTGCTGCTGTTCTAAAATAGTTTTCTACGCTTTTTGAGTATGTGCAAGCCTTGATCAAATTCGTCCTGTAAGTGTTAATATGAAAATTTCAAATCTCATTATTTTTGCGACCAGGGAAACACCTTTTACGTTCTGTTACATATCTACGGTGATTAAAATTTGCTATTAGCAAGTTTGGAGTAAAATTCATCTCTGTATCGATCGGGTTAAAGTTGAAGGGGATGATCAGTTTAATTGTTCAGAAATAGACTACCCGCTAAATTATATTTCCTTCCGTCGATTTGTTGGCTCCCAAGACTCAGTTCTGTGCAAACCTCGCATTTGGCATCTATAGACCTAGCTGTAGCACGAATCTTAATTCTGGCTAAACCAGACTTGCCTCCATTCTCGCAGTTCCCAGACCTTACTCTTTTCGCAAGTTAATGGCGGCGTCTCGTTACTGCAACATCTGGTCTGGCGTAAGATGTATACACGAGCACGGTTTTTGACTATCTGTGTTGATAGACCCGGGATGTATGATGCTGCTTAACTATTGCTGTCACTGTCTGGTTTTTTATGCAATTCCCCGGATGGAGCGATTGTTGGCATGATTGCTGGTACCGCTGAAAGGGTCTAGGTGAACATTATAAAGGTTAGCTATTGCAGTCTTGTTATTCACTGGCCTGGAGGCGACCAATGAAGATGTTCTCGACAATCCGGGTCTAGAAAAAATTATGACACGAATTAAACCTGCGTCAAGATAAGCGATAATTCAAACATGCAATGTATTTCGTAAAGCGTTACTCACGTGGGATTTCTTTGCAGAGCATTATTTTTTAAGCTACACGCTTGCGGGCTTTGTCCTAGTAATAAGACGCTGCACACTAAATTACAACAAACGTAAACATTCATTCATCTGTACGTGTTATGAAATTTTGGTTTTGTTTTATGTCTGGATCTAAACGATAAATACGATAGGTTTGTAACCTACATCTATATTAGAAATACATACTATCTATATAAATAAATATTATTTCAGTATTAAATAAATAATTTATATTTGAAGAGTTTTTAACAGATGCATAAAGTCTTATTAAATAAGCCCATGGTAACAAACCAGTTTTGCAATGGGATTTTATAACTTGTACAAATATCCAAGTGCAATGTCACAATATACAGTATATATCCTCATAACTCACACGTTTCCACTCTTGTTAACATGTTATTTTAGATTTTTGCGTTGTTTTGCATGGCGTTGAAAACACCTCTTAGCAATAAATGTAAGAAACTATAAATATTATATTAGTAGTATTAATTATATTATTACTTGGTTACTTTTATTTCATTCTGATTCCACCTATGACAATCTGTGACCCTCCCTCTTTCTGCACTTTCTGCAAATAAAAGGTACACAGTACACACATTTAAAACTACGTAGATGCCTTTCTAAAAGTAGTTGTCAAACTGGGGTTTCTCCCTCAATATCCTCCACGTTATCTCTACGAGAAAAATTAACCTCTCAACATTTAACCTCTCAGAGTGAGGTTAACATTATGACGTCATACAAGTATTGTGATGTTAGTAATATATGGAGCAAGGAAAATGGTATCGATTCGTTTTTAATTGTAATTAATAGGTGTATTGTAATTAATTAAATATATTGCAGATTCCATTGTTGCCTTTCATTTTGAGTGTAGTGAATGTATTTAAATATCCCAAAGACATGTACCTTTTGAAAAGTTAAAAGTTGACAAATCCACAAACGTTAACTCGATCGGTCAAAACATTTCAATGCAATTTTAAATATCCCAAAGACTTTGTTGACCTTTTTGACAAGTTCACAATCCCCTAACATTTACTTTTTATTTCATTGTTAAGTTTTTGTAAAATAAAACAATACAGATATAAGGAAAACGTAAGTAATTTAATGAACACCTCATAATTTCGTTGAAAAAAAAGATGTAAACAATATATAAAAATACGATTTAAAAACCAAATAATATAATTAAACAGTATCCTACTCCTTTTTATGTGTCGATTCAATGTCCCGACATCCTCCCCCATTTTCTTTCTTATCGTTGGCATAACTTAAAGGGGAATATTTATGTAACACATCATTTAACCGTTGCTTCTTCATATGATATACTAATTAATAGTTGGTTCCTTAATAAGTTTTGTATAAAAGTAGAATACTCCCTAGTATAAATTTTATAATATCGTTTTATAACGATCTCGCCCCCCCCCCATTTTTTTTCTTTGTGTGTGTGTGTAAGGGTGTCAATTTATAAGCGTTAAGTTATAGCATGATATATACACATAGTTTAATATTTAATATCCCAAACTGTTTTTCGGATGAGTTAACCCCTACGTAATGGGTTGGAAAAACAAACTTTAAGACTGCTTCTCCCTATTGTTTTAGACTTTGTTTAAACTGCTACTTCTTGAGAATAGCAACGATGAGGTTGATTGGTGTACACCAGTGTATGTCTTGACGGGAATGGGAATTTCCACTTTTATTTAATTTTACCATTATTATTATTATTTAAAAAAGGGAATTTGAACAGCAGGGTCAGAACCATCCTAATTTGTCTTTAATTACAAATAAAAAAATACTCTATGCAACAATTGTATGACGTCATAATGCAAAGAGTATTTTGATGTAACGGATATAGCAAGGAAAATGGTATCGATTTGTTTTTAATTGTAATTAATTAATTAATTAAATTGCAGATCCGTTGTAACCTTGAGTGTAGTAATTAAAATGCGTTATCCCTTTTTTTCATAACAGATCTCCATATTTCACAAGTCTTAACAAATGATATTTTGTCAATTTAAAAATTCGTCTGCTATTAATAAACAATTAAATCTATAGTTCACTGACCTTAACGTGTTGTGACTTGTGTGTATGACTCATTAAAATATAGATTATCGGCGTCATGTTTGAAAATTAGGATTTAAATAAATAATTTAAAAGATAAACGAAAATTAATTATAAAATTGTAGACATTTTTTCAAGAATTGGCTTTTAAGATAAAATAATGTATGTATTGACAGAATGACGGCTGTCCTTATCCCCCTGTATGTAAAAACAATCATGTATCGTCTGCTATTTATAAACATTTAAATCTATAGTTCATTAACCTTAACGTGTGTAAGCCTCATTTAAATATAGATTATCGGCGTCATGTTTTAAAATTAGAAAAAATATTGAAGGTAGAAATAATGTAAAAGATAAACGAAAATTAATTATAAAATTGTAGACATGTTTTCAAGAATTGGCTTTTAAGATAAAATAATGTATGTATTAACAGAATGACGGCTGTCCTAATCTCCCTGGTAAAAACAATCATGTATCGTATTCTATAGATAACTTTCCAAATAGCTAAAAATAGCTGACCTTTAACTTCTTATCAATACACGTGCATCTCTGGAGGCAAAACATTATCAGTAACCACATGTTAGTGTATGTAGAAATAGTAAACAAAGAGTTCATTTTGTAAAATTTATACATTTTCTTATAAATGGATCTTTTAAATTTAATGATGTTGCACTGTCTTAATATGTAAAGAAAGTTAGTTATGAAGATTTTGTTTTTACAGTGAAAAATGTTATTTTACCATACCCCTATGGAATATAACTAAGAGTTCCTGGACAAACAATGTAAATGAGTGGCACAGATATAGATCAATACTTTGTTGAAACATCGTGTTTTTATGAAGTAAAAATGTTAAATTATCAAGTGAAAATTATTCATTGGATATCAATATTCTGTTTTGGGGTATGTTTAAACACAATATTATTCTTGGATCCTGGAATGAAGAATTGTGTACCTTATGGCTGGTGGTTTAATATTCAGTCAGAAATAATTCACAAAAAAAGGATTAATATTTAAATTTTTTCCAAATAATTATTATCATTAAACTATTTCAATAACTTGTGACAATTAAAACATAAAGACATAATATAACAACAAACAATGATAATGAAAACATTTATTAAAACTTACATAATTGCACAAGAAAAGTTGAAATACTGACAGCTCATTTCATGGCAGGATAAGATATTTTATTTGTATTAATTTGTTTATTAAAACATGTAAATATCTTATAGTTTAATACCAAATAAAATGTATAAACATTGCAACCTTTCAGACTTATTTTTGTTTATTTAATATTTATTGTCATTAAAATGTCCCTTTAAAGTACAATTATACATGTACATGTATAAAACATCAACAAAACTTTAGTCAAGTCATTCAAATTATATTTCTAATGATTTTATAAATGTTTGTGTATTGTGGTTTTAGTAATTTATATTTTTTTAAATGTCCATCTTTTTTTTAAATCATCTGTCAAACTATTCAGGGCAGCACATAGCCATGCACCAGCTGTAGATTACAAGATTGATGCATTGAAAAGACTTAGGTCACAAGAATCAGCATGTACAAGTCTCCTTTCCTCAACTGCTTTGCACTATTTTTTTAACAAATATTTGAATTATGCTGTCTAAACCAATCTCTCTGATATGGAGGCATCAGTGTCTTTTGCCTCCACTAAATATTCATGAGCATTATTCATGAGCCTCGTTTTCATTGGAAAGTTATCTATTTATAAACATTAAATCTCTAGTTCACTGACCTTAACGTGTTATGACAAGTGTGTATGACCGGTTTACTCCAGAACATCAAAAAAAATGTTTGAAAATTATAAATATCGAAGGCGTTATTAAGAACTTTGATTTAAAAAAAACAACAAATTATTATAAAACAAAATTATTGTCTCGAAAAGTGACTTTCAAATAAAATAAAATGCAATAATATAGTATGAAGATTCGTTGTACCAATCCCCCTTTTTCCTACCGTTGTTTATGCAATAAGTCCAATAGATTTACAATAAAGTCGTAACTTAAAATGATATATCTACAAGAAAATATAAAAAATCAACACATTAAGTAGATAATATAAGTGTTTTACCCGATGCATTGTCAAATATTAGGACTTTAATCGGAGCGATAAAAAACAGATCCGTTCAAAATGGCGACATTTCACAACGGACGCTTTAAATAGACGAGTCTAAGCGAAAGGGGTGAGAAGCATAAAACGACTTAAATATTATTTGTAAAAATCATATATCATAAATTTATTCATCAGATATGTCTAGTTTAATATAAAATTAATTAACAGATAGATCTTTGGAGTATTGTTATTCCAAATTTCTATATATTTTAATCATGGCATTGTCCTGACACTTCCTGTTGTATAGCATAGCTCGCGGCACCTAGTATATAAGCGAGAAAATCGAGTGGAATTTTAATTATGAATCGACAGTCTACCTGTGAGGTTCGTTAGACTTTTAGCTGGAATAAAGCAAGCCAGGATTTATAGTGAAGTATTTTAAAAAATTATGTTAACATCATATTTGTAATGAATGTGAAATATTTTAGACTAAATTAACAAAATATTTATTAGCATCGGCTACTGGGACCGACTGCGTGACTCTATCGACTATATGAGATTAAGGGGGAATAATGTTTCATATGGACGTCACCTGGTAGCTTCCCCGAAGCGTTTATGTTTCTGTCTTGAAGAGTGGCTCCGTTGTGGAAGACGAGGGCGTTTGTCAGCTCGATGTCCGCTATGTCTCCACAATAGATTTAAGCTTACTGACCGAGCTTAAAAAAGGGCGCTTCATTGACACTAATTAAAACGTTATTGCTCTTTACATAGTTGATACTATGTATTTTATTTTAATAGATGCGGGTAGTTACAACATGGTATTGAAAGGGGGGGTGTATTTATATGTATGATTGTACCTATAAATGTTATTGCAGTGAGAATGTATATTTTCATAAAGTTCTAGAAAGTTTGAAGTAGACTCCTGCACTGGCAAGGTGTACTGACTTAGGGCAATGCCACGTAGCTTACAATGGAGAGGAAGTGTCATGTGGTTCGCCCCGCTATAGTCAGGAAGACCTCTCCGACCAAAGCCTTTGCAGCCTCGTTTTCGAGGGCAGCTCCGTTTCTAGTGATGGAAATGTTGATGGGCGGTGGCTACTTTGGCTAAGGCCTTAATCAAACGTTCTTGAATATCAATCAATATGTTATTCATATTTGTATCAATGCTGGGAACCCGTACGGTCGGTAGATTCGAGAGCTATTTTTCCGACCCGAGGGCGAGTACCGGTGGCGATAAGCTCTCCAGGTATGAATGATAATTGGTTGTTCTTGTCTTTGTGAGTGTCTTTATCAGAAAATGAACCATCTGTAATAGCAATGTAAGTTAATTATATTATTTTTATGTGTGGTTTTTTCAAAACGTTATGGGAAAAGAACATTCTGTTAGAATCCTCGTGCAATGACCGTATCCCTCCTCCTCCTCTGCCTCCTCCGCCTCCTCCTCCGCCTCCTCCTCTGCCTCCTCCTCCTCCTCCTCCTCCTCCTCCTCCGCCTCCTCATCCGCCTCCTCCTCCTCCCTCCTCCTCCGCCTCCTCCTCCTCCTCCCTCCTCCTCCTCCTCCTCCTCCTCCTCCTCCTCCTCCTCCTCCTCCGCCTCCTCCGCCTCCTCCTCCTCCTCCTCCTCCTCCTCCTCCCTCCTCCTCCGCCTCCTCCTCCGCCTCCTCCTCCCTCCTCCTCCTCCTCACTCCTCTGCCTCCTCCACTGGTACCTTACTATGAAGTTTTACAACATCCTTTACTTTAATGGTATTTGATCCGACGGGATCGATTGAAACATAGCGGGTTAACAGATTATTTAAATCATATACTTCTGCTCTTTATGTACATCATATTTGAGAAGACTGTCGGAAGGTTTTCTTTATATAGATGTTAAAAATGATAAATTTTATTTGTAATTAAAGACAAATTAGGATGGTTCTGACCCTGCTGTTCAAATTCCCTTTTTTAAATAATAATAATAATGGTAAAATTAAATAAAAGTGGAAATTCCCATTCCCGTCAAGACATACACTGGTGTACACCAATCAACCTCATCGTTGCTATTCTCAAGAAGTAGCAGTTTAAACAAAGTCTAAAACAATATGGAGAAGCAGTCTTAAAGTTTGTTTTTCCAACCCATTACGTAGGGGTTATCTCATCCGAAAAACAGTTTGGGATATTAAATATTAAACTATGTGTATATATCATGCTATAACTTAACGCTTATAAATTGACACCCTTACACACACACAAAAAGAAAAAAAAATGGGGGGGGGGCGAGATCGTTATAAAACGATATTATAAAATTTATACTAGGGAGTATTCTACTTTTATACAAAACTTATTAAGGAACCAACTATTAATTAGTATATCATATGAAGAAGCAACGGTTAAATGATGTGTTACATAAATATTCCCCTTTAAGTTATGCCAACGATAAGAAAGAAAATGGGGGAGGATGTCGGGACATTGAATCGACACATAAAAAGGAGTAGGATACTGTTTAATTATATTATTTGGTTTTTAAATCGTATTTTTATATATTGTGTACATCTTTTTTTTCAACGATATTATGAGGTGTTCATTAAATTACTTACGTTTTCCTTATATCTGTATTGTTTTATTTTACAAAAACTTAACAATGAAATAAAAAGTAAATGTTAGGGGATTGTGAACTTGTCAAAAAGGTCAACAAAGTCTTTGGGATATTTAAAATTGCATTGAAATGTTTTGACCGATCGAGTTAACGTTTGTGGATTTGTCAACTTTTAACTTTTCAAAAGGTACATGTCTTTGGGATATTTAAATACATTCACTACACTCAAAATGAAAGGCAACAATGGAATCTGCAATATATTTAATTAATTACAATACACCTATTAATTACAATTAAAAACGAATCGATACCATTTTCCTTGCTCCATATATTACATCACAATATTTGTATGACGTCATAATGTTAACCTCACTCTGAGAGGTTAAATGTTGAGAGGTTAATTTTTCTCGTAGAGATAACGTGGAGGATATTGAGGGAGAAACCCCAGTTTGACAACTACTTCTAAATTAGACGAAAAAACAATTATACAGCACACAAACACACCTATTCTATTCTACCTAATTGGACAGTATGTTAATTTTTTTTAATCTATAGATCTTTAACTGTTTTGTTGTAGTTGTTGATTAATGACAGGTAAGATTAGTTACCGGTTATTATTGCATGGTCATAATGGTAGCAGGTATTGAAAAAAGCTCTTTGTCGCGATTTTGGTGAGCTTCCCGATTTTAGGTTCTTAATATCTAAACATTTATTGATTGAAAATATTCGATATTTGGGAAAAAATTTATTAGAGACTGGAAAACTGAGCTTTAAACGATCAAAGAGGGAAGTTGGACATTTGGTCAGTGTCATTCAGATGTAATTATTTCAACCAAAATTTTCGGAATTTTGCCGCACGACCTATACTTTTTAATTTGTTAATAACAAAGTTTTACATTTCAGCTTATGCAAATAAACTGGTTTCGGGTTGTAAAATTTAGAGCTTTTACGTACAAATGATCTAAATTGCAAGAGGTACCATATGGGAAATTTGTTCTTTGTAGATGTCGTAAAATTATGTAGTTTCGAAGTCTTGAGTTGTTTTAACAGTCTGTTGGTGTGAGCGTATGTGTGATCGGTTTCATTCATTTTGGTGATATAATTGTTTAGAATATTTAATTTTCTATTTTCTTTCAATTTGAATATCCAGTTTCTCTCAGGTTAAAATCTCGACACACTTGTTAAAATTAAAAATTAAAATTGAAAGTTCGACCGTGTTTTCTTATGAGGGTTTTCTGTATTTCAAACTCGGTCGAATGACTTGTAGCGCAAGTAACTTCAAACGTTGAAGTAAAAGCACGGACTTTGCACGAATGGACGTGATATTATACCCCTGCAAAATTTCGTAACAGATTTCTCGGCTTCTACTAAAGGGATTAATTTCAAATTTGGTGCAATGCTTTAGCATGATGAGTTGTACCGTGCCTCCCCTTTCCAGGTCAATCAGTTATCTACTTCCTCTTTTCTGAGCCGACTAAGTCGAGTGGGGGTATACTTAGCACGACTAAGTGCTGGTCCATGTTGTATACAGCAGTTAGAATTCAGTTTAGACAAATCTTCATTTTGACATGAAGGTAATAATAAAATATCTAAACACACTGTAAAAAAGACAATCCACAAAGTCGGAGAAAGCGGCAAACTAGTAAATAAGATTAAACAATCAAGTGTTAACAATATGTAAAAAAAATGTAAAATGTTTTTCAGTACCAGACTGCTGCTTTAAACAACGATTCCCCTTTTAAATTGTGCTTTCAGATGCCTCATGTTTTCCTAAATCTAAAAATATTTCGACGTCCACTTTATTATTGGAGAAAGATTAGTTACCGGTTATTATTGCATGGTCATAATGGTAGCAGGTATTGAAAAAAGCTCTTTGTCGCGCGATTTTGGTGAGCTTACCAATTTTAGGTTTATTGATTGAAAATATTCGATATTTGGGAGAAAAAAATTTATTAGAGACTGGAAAACTGAGCTTTAAACGATCAAAGAGGGAAGTTGGACATTTTGTCAGTGTCATTCAGATGTAATTATTTCAACCAAAATTTTCGGTGAATTTTGCCGCACGACCTATGCTTTTTAATTTGTTAATAACAAAGTTTTACATTTCAGCTTATGCAAATAAACTGGTTGCGGGTTGTAAAATTTAGAGCTTTTACGTACAAATGACCTAAATTGCAAGAGGTACCATATAGGAAATTTGTTCTTTGTAGATGTCGTATAAGTATGCAGTTTCGAAAGTCTTGAGTTGTTTTAACAGTCTGTTGGTGTGAGCGTATTTGTCATCGGTTTCATTCATTTTATTGATATAGTTGTTTAGAATATTTAATTTTCTATTTTCTTTCAATTTGAATATCCAGTTTCTCTCAGGTTAAAATCTCGACACACCTGTTAAAATTAAAAATTAAAATTAATAAAATTAATGTAAAGTTCCGCCGTGTTTTCTTATGAGGGTTTTCTGTATTTCAAACTCGGTCGAATGACTTGTAGCGCAAGTAACTTCAAACGTTGAAGTAAAAGCACGGGCTTTGCACGAATGGACGTGATATTATACCTCTGCAAACTTTCGTAACAGATTTCTCGGCTTCTACTAAAGGGATTAATTTCAAATTTGGTGCACTGCTTTAGCATGATGAGTTGTACCGTGCACACCCTTTCCAGGTCAATCAGGTATCTATTTCCTGTTTTCTGAGCCGACTAAGTCGAGTGGGGGTATTCTTAGCACGACTTAGTGCTGGTCCATGTTGTATACAGCAGTTAGAATTCAGTTTAGACAAATCTTCATTTTGACATGAAGGTAATAATAAAATATCTAAACACACTGTAAAAAAGACAATCCACAAAGTCGGAGAAAGCGGCAAACTAGTAAATAAGATTAAACAATCAAGTGTTAACAATATGTAAAAAAAATGTAAAATGTTTTTCAGTACCAGACTGCTGCTTTAAACAACGATTCCCCTTTTAAATTGTGCTTTCAGATGCCTCATGTTTTCCTAAATCTAAAAATATTTCGACGTCCACTTTATTATTGGAGAAAGATTAGTTACCGGTTATTATTGCATGGTCATAATGGTAGCAGGTATTGAAAAAAGCTCTTTGTCGCGATTTTGGTGAGCTTCCCGATTTTAGGTTCTTAATATCTAAACATTTATTGATTGAAAATATTCGATATTTGGGAGGAAAAAATTTATTAGAGACTGGAAAACTGAGCTTTAAACGATCAAAGAGGGAAGTTGGACATTTTGTCAGTGTCATTCAGATGTAATTATTTCAACCAAAATTTTCGGTGAATTTTGCCGCACGACCTATGCTTTTTAATTTGTTAATAACAAAGTTTTACATTTCAGCTTATGCAAATAAACTGGTTGCGGGTTGTAAAATTTAGAGCTTTTACGTACAAATGACCTAAATTGCAAGAGGTACCATATAGGAAATTTGTTCTTTGTAGATGTCGTAAAAGTATGCAGTTTCGAAAGTCTTGAGTTGTTTTAACAGTCTGTTGGTGTGAGCGTATTTGTCATCGGTTTCATTCATTTTATTGATATAGTTGTTTAGAATATTAAATTTTCTATTTTCTTTCAATTTGAATATCCAGTTTCTCTCAGGTTAAAATCTCGACACACCTGTTAAAATCAAAAATTAAAATTAATAAAATTAATGTAAAGTTCCACCGTGTTTTCTTATGAGGGTTTTCTGTATTTCAAACTCGGTCGAATGACTTGTAGCGCAAGTAACTTCAAACGTTGAAGTAAAAGCACGGGCTTTGCACGAATGGACGTGATATTATACCTCTGCAAACTTTCGTAACAGATTTCTCGGATTCTACTAAAGGGATTAATTTCAAATTTGGTGCACTGCTTTAGCATGATGAGTTGTACCGTGAATACCCTTTCCAGGTCAATCAGGTATCTATTTCCTGTTTTCTGAGCCGACTAAGTCGAGTGGGGGTATACTTAGCACGACTTAGTGCTGGTCCATGTTGTATACAGCAGTTAGGATTCAGTTTAGACAAATCTTCATTTTGAAATGAAGGTAATAATAATATCTAAACAGACTGTAAAAAAGACAATCCACAAAGTCGGAGAAAGCGGCAAACTAGTAAATAAGATTAAACAATCAAGTGTTAAAAATTAGTAAAAAAAATGTAAAATGTTTTTCAGTACCAGACTGCTGCTTTAAACAACGATTCCCCTTTAAAATTGTGCTTTCAGATGCCTCATGTTTTCCTAAATCTAAAAATATTTCGACGTCCACTTTATTATTGAAGAAAGATTAGTTACCGGTTATTATTGCATGGTCATAATGGTAGCAGGTATTGAAAAAAGCTCTTTGTCGCGATTTTGGTGAGCTTCTCGATTTTAGGTTCTTAATATCTGAACATTTATTGATTGAAAATATTCGATATTTAGGAAAAAAATTTATTAGAGACTGGAAAACTGAGCTTTAAACGATCAAAGAGGGAAGTTGGACATTTGGTCAGTGTCATTCAGATGTAATTATTTCAACCAAAATTTTCGGAATTTTGCCGCACGACCTATACTTTTTAATTTGTTAATAACAAAGTTTTACATTTCAGCTTATGCAAATAAACTGGTTTCGGGTTGTAAAATTTAGAGCTTTTACGTACAAATGATCTAAATTGCAAGAGGTACCATATGGGAAATTTGTTCTTTGTAGATGTCGTAAAATTATGTAGTTTCGAAGTCTTGAGTTGTTTTAACAGTCTGTTGGTGTGAGCGTATGTGTGATCGGTTTCATTCATTTTGGTGATATAATTGTTTAGAATATTTAATTTTCTATTTTCTTTCAAATTGAATATCCAGTTTCTCTCAGTTTAAAATCTCGACACACCTGTTAAAATTAAAAATTAAAATTGAAAGTTCGACCGTGTTTTCTTATGAGGGTTTTCTGTATTTCAAACTCGGTCGAATGACTTGTAGCGCAAGTAACTTCAAACGTTGAAGTAAAAGCACGGGCTTTGCACGAATGGACATGATATTATACCCCTGCAAAATTTCGTAACAGATTTCTCGGCTTCTACTAAAGGGATTAATTTCAAATTTGTTGCACTACTTTAGCATGATGAGTTGTACCGTGCCTCCCCTTTCCAGGTCAATCAGTTATCTACTTCCTGTTTTCTGAGCCGACTGTCGAGTGGGGGTATACTTAGCACGACTTAGTGCTGGTCCATGTTGTATACAGCAGTTAGAATTCAGTTTAGACAAATCTTCATTTTGAAATGAAGGTAATAATAAAATATCTAAACACACTGTAAAAAAGACAATCCACAAAGTCGGAGAAAGCGGCAAACTAGTAAATAAGATTAAACAATCAAGTGTTAACAATATGTAAAAAAAAATGTAAAATGTTTTTCAGTACCAGACTGCTGCTTTAAACAACGATTCCCCTTTAAAACTGTGCTTTCAGATGCCTCATGTTTTCCTAAATCTAAAAATATTTCGACGTCCACTATATTATTGGAGAAAGATTAGTTACCGGTTATTATTGCATGGTCATAATGGTAGCAGGTATTGAAAAAAGCTCTTTGTCGCGATTTTGGTGAGCTTACCAATTTTAGGTTCTTAATATCTAAACATTTATTGATTGAAAATATTCGATATTTGGGAGGAAAAAATTTATTAGCGACTGGAAAACTGAGCTTTAAACGATCAAAGAGGGAAGTTGGACTTTTGTCAGTGTCATTCAGATGTAATTATTTCAACCAAAATTTTCGGTGAATTTTGCCGCACGACCTATACTTTTTAATTTGTTAATAACACAGTTTTACATTTCAGCTTATGCAAATAAACTGGTTGCGGGTTGTAAAATTTAGAGCTTTTACGTACAAATCACTTAAATTGAAAGAGGTACCATATGGGAAATTTGTTCTTTGTAGATGTAAAAGTATGCAGTTTCGAAAGTCTTGAGTTGTTATAACAGTCTGTTGGTGTGAGCGTATTTGTCATCGGTTTCATTCATTTTGGTGATATAATTGTTTAGAATATTTAATTTTCTATTTTCTTTCAATTTGAATATCCAGTTTCTCTCAGGTTAAAATCTCGACACACCTGTTAAAATCAAAAATTAAAATTAATAAAATTAAGGTAAAGTTCCACCGTGTTTTCTTATGAGGGTTTTCTGTATTTCAAACTCGGTCGAATGGCTTGTAGCGCAAGTAACTTCAAACGTTGAAGTAAAAGCACGGGCTTTGCACGAATGGACGTGATATTATACCCCTGCAAACTTTCGTAACAGATTTCTCGGCTTCTACTAAAGGGATTAATTTCAAATTTGGTGCACTGCTTTAGCATGATGAGTTGTACCCTGCCTCCCCTTTCCAGGTCGATCAGTTATCTACTTCCTGTTTTCTGAGCCGACTAAGTCGAGTGGGGGTATACTTAGCACGACTTAGTGCTGGTCCATGTTGTATACAGCAGTTAGGATTCAGTTTAGACAAATCTTCATTTTGAAATGAAGGTAATAATAAAATATCTAAACACACTGTAAAAAAGACAATCCACAAAGTCGGAGAAAGCGGCAAACTAGTAAATAAGATTAAACAATCAAGTGTTAAAAATTAGTAAAAAAAATGTAAAATGTTTTTCAGTACCAGACTGCTGCTTTAAACAACGATTCCCCTTTAAAATTGTGCTTTTAGATGCCTCATGTTTTCCTAAATCTAAAAATATTTCGACGTCCACTTTATTATTGGAGAAAGATTAGTTACCGGTTATTATTGCATGGTCATAATGGTAGCAGGTATTGAAAAAAGCTCTTTGTCGCGATTTTGGTGAGCTTCCCGATTTTAGGTTCTTAATATCTAAACATTTATTGATTGAAAATATTCGATATTTGGAAAAAAACTATTAGAGACTGGAAAACTGAGCTTTAAACTATCAAAGAGGGAAGTTGGACATTTGGTCAGTGTCATTCAGATGTAATTATTTCAACCAAAATTTTCGGTCAATTTTGCCGCCCGGCCTATACTTTTTAATTTGTTAATAACACAGTTTTACATTTCAGCTTATGCAAATAAACTGGTTTCGGGTTGTAAAATTTAGAGCTTTTACGTACAAATGATCTAAATTGCAAGAGGTACCATATGTGAAATTTGTTCTTTGTAGATGTCGTAAAATTATGTAGTTTCGAAGTCTTGAGTTGTTTAACAGTCTGTTGGTGTGAGCGTATTTGTCATTGGTTTCATTCATTTTGGTGATATAATTGTTTAGAATATTAAATTTTCTATTTTCTTTCAATTTGAATATCCAGTTTCTCTCAGGTTAAAATCTCGACACACCTGTTAAAATTTAAAATTAAAATTAATAAAATTAATGTAAAGTTCGACCCTGTTTTCTTATGAGGGTTTTCTGTATTTCAAACTCGGTCGAATGACTTGTAGCGCAAGTAACTTCAATCGTTGGAGTAAAAGCACGGGCTTTGCACGAATGGACGTGATATTATACTCCTGCAAACTTTCGTAACAGATTTCTCGGATTTTACTAAAGGGATTAATTTCAAATTTGGTGCACTGCTTTAGCATGATGAGTTGTACCGTGCCTCCCCTTTCCAGGTCAATCAGTTATCTACTTCTTGTTTTCTGAGCCGACTAAGTCGAGTGGGGGTATACTTAGCACGACTTAGTGCTGGTCCATGTTGTATACAGCAGTTAGGATTCAGTTTAGACAAATCTTCATTTTGAAATGAAGGTAATAATAAAATATCTAAACACACTGTAAAAAAGACAATCCATAAAGTCGGAGAAAGCGACAAACTAGTAAATAAGATTAAACAATCAAGTGTTAAAAATAAAAAAAAAATGTAAAATGTATTTCAGTACCAGACTGCTGCTTTAAACAACGATTCCCCTTTGAAATTGTGTTTTCAGATGCCTCATGTTTTCCTAAATCTAAAAATATTTCGACGTCCACTTTATTATTGGAGAAAGAGGTGAAGGGAATCATTACTGGCTTGGAATAAACCATAGAAATTGAAAAAGCTGGAAAAAATCAAGATTTAATATATAGGCATCTCAGGGTAATGTTCCTTAAGGAAAGGAAGATTAGAATGTAATTTTCCTAGAGTAAACCCATTACAGAATAATGTAAGAGTTGTCGAGCGTTAAAAAGATCTTACCCCATCTCTTTCACACCGGTACCTGAAGTAACCGGTATAAACTTGGCGTTTTTATTCCACAGAAATATATAGGATATTCACTTAAAGTTCCGAATCTCAGGTTTCATTAAATGTAAACAATTTATTTATTGCGCTGTTTTGTCTATAGTTTTATGGATAATGCGGTAACTGATACTTAGATTTTTTCGCCAGCGTTACGGTAAAATACTAAAAACAAAACGCTGTAAATAAACTAAATATATTTGCTACAGTTTTATCGATATATTTAGTACTATGGGAACCCACCAACTTTAGCATGAATGCTGACATGACATTCCTGGTCAATTAAGGTTTAAGTCGAGCACATCCTGCATCCTCTAGCAAACCTCCGCGTTAACACGGCGGTGTTCACGAGTTGTAGATAACTAACTACTATAACCACTTGTCCACTGGTCCATTTTAAAGTACGATAATTCCTTACCATTTGGCTTCTTGTTTTATAGTGGGTAATGGTATCAAGAATACAAGAATACATGAATACAAGTTTATTGGCAAATTATGGGCCCTCGATGGGCAAATACAGCACAACATGTATGATTATTACAGTACATAAATAACATAGATTATAAATTTCAATAGCAACAAATATTAATCGTAGAGAATGAGAAAAAATTGGGGCATCATAGCTATTAATGAACCTTAAATAGAACACAGCATAAGTTATGTAACATTCCTGCAGAAAGCAACTCAACTGGTCAAAAATTTCAGAATTTTCACAACTAAAACACCAGAAAATTTTGTCAGATGCAGAAAGGTTTTCAAAGTTAATGTTATACTTTTTCACAATATTAAAAAGTAAATTATTCACTTTCTGTTTTTTGTGTTTTTATTAATTGTTTCGTGTTGAATACGTATGTCTTAATTAGGATTTATAATCGTCCCTTGACTTTCAGCGCTAGTTGCTCTGTTTGGTTTCCTGATTTATTAAACGGGCAGATTAAGGACATTGTGCAGCCAGAACTACTTTATGAATTCTTCTTGATTTCATGGAAAATATTCCAGCAATATGTCATCTGAAGAAAAGCTAGAGCAATCAGAAATAGCTAAAAGTAAAGGTACAGACTACTTTAAGGTAAGGAGAAACAGAAATATAAAAAAATGTAGGAAACACTGTAAAAAATGTAGGAAACACTGTAAATAGTGCATTTGGTGCAACCAAATGCACTAGAAAGTTTTTCTGGATATATTTCTAAGCACAAGATGGTAATTCAATGGTTGATTAAAATTTGTATTCTTTGTTAATAATACATTGTTCTGTACAGTTCAGAAATCGAGCAAGGATACAGTTCGCATTTTATGCCGATTTTCTTCAAACTGTTGTTTTTTTCATCGTACATAGACATTTGTAGTGTATATTATGTTCCAAACCCACCAGAATACAAATTTATTAGCAAAGGTCCTCTTCTGCATCTTAACAGGGTCTTACATAAACTACAAACGACAAAGTCTAAGAATGATACCGTTCAAACCCCATCCATTCATGGATACTGTTCGCATTGTAAATGTCTATTTTAGAAATTTAAAACTATGTACAGAGGTGTTTGCATAGAACGAAGCACATTTAAGAGGCCGACGATAGCAATAAGGTAGCTGGAGTTTGGTGCAACCAAATGCACTAGAAAGTTTTTCTGGATATATTTGTTATCATGTGGAAGCAAGTGTCAACTTACCTTGAGGCGGATCGAAATCCCGGTAAAAACTGAAAAACGGTATCCTTGCCTGTGACGTAGGGTCCTGGCCGTGAATAATGTGTTTTTTTAGAAATGTGCTACAATTTACGGAAGCCTACAATTTGTACCTAGCATACCGGTATTCGGATACCGTACCGTTACAATGTATTACAACTGACACAAATCGCAACACATCTTATTACCTGTATTACCGCGTACTACTTACAAAAAAATTAAACAGCAAACAATTATCAGCAGGATCTACTGATAAGTCGAGCTGGGATTTATCTGGTATTTCCTTCTTGTGAAAATAGTGTTAAGCAACACAGAATCAATCAATATAGCTACAAGTAATACGTAATCCAGGAAAAGCGATTACAACTATTTCGGGCCTTTTTATTCCCCTACCGACATCGCCAAAGGGACTGTTGTTGGCATTCCGTCCGTCAGACCGTCGATCCATCACACATAATTTGTTCACACGTTTTCTCTGTAGGGTTGCAGATTTTGAGCCAATATTTACAATGCAAGTAAACTACCATGTGTTTCAAACTGTTTTAATAGTGTTAAGGTCAAATGAAGTGCGAGGAAATTATAACCATTTAATTAGAATTTTTTAAAAACATAAGTTATCCAGAACTGATATTTAGTATACGAGTCGACCATCAAGAGTTACAGATAAATTTGGAATTTTATTCCGGTCGGTTCTTGAACTTCGCAAATATAATTTGCTGGTCGGGCACTTAGTATTGCTTAAACAATTTTATCTACACGTGTTCCAACTTAAAAGCAATATGCCCTTTAATCACACATTTCAGATGTTTATTTCCAGTGTTTTTTCAATGTTAATGACTATGAACCCGCTTTAGATGATTATAACAAAGTCCTACAAATTGAACCTGACAATGAAGCCGCCAGAAATCATGCTTTTAATTGTCATCAACTGCAACAGTTCAAAGAAAAAGACAAACTTATTTATGACAGGATGTTCAGTAGGTTTACAGCACAAGATCCTTGTGACGTAAGTAGTGGTTTATTGAATTCCTTCAATGTCATTTGTTAATTTGTCATGCAACACTAGCTATAGATTCGAAGAAGGTAACATTATAATTTTGTATATACTCACTCAAAAAAGAAACGCAACATATAAAAAATGGGGAATTTTACTTCATATATTATTTCAATAATTTATCATATAAATAATTGATACAGAAATGTAAAAATTGGCACACTTCTTGTTCATGAGTTCTTTTACCATAGAATATTATATAAATATTACATGTCTGACAATTTTACTGTCACCCTGTCAGACTTGTAACATTTATTTTATTATACCGAAAAACTATTCAAACCATGAACAACTTTATTCAATAATGGTATTTAATTGATTTAATAATGGTAATAAAACAGCAATTTAACAATAGAAGTAAACTAACAGTATCCAGAATCTTTATGGATTCAATTAAACATTTAGTACGAACACGCGGTATCCTTTGCCACTCATATTGAAGTGTCTGCTCTAATTGTTGCAGTTTTTGCGGCGGTGGTTGTCGTTGGCGCACTGTTACACGTGCTGTATATGGTCGGGTATTGTCGTGTTGAAAAATTTCTCTTTGAATGTCAATTACGGGTAATTAATGCGGCCGTATAATTTCGACTCTATACCTAACAGCGTTAAGTTTGCCTTGGATATGTATCAGCTGTGTGTTCCTGGCGTAAGAGATAGCGGCCAACATCAAAACACTGCCTCCGCCAAAATTGTCTCTTTCTACAACACTTTTTTGCGCAAAACGTTCATTTCGGCGCTTGTACACTCATCTCGCTTTTCAAGCTGGAAACGTGACTCATCGCTGAACCACACTCTTCTCCAGTTCTGTAAATTCCATACACGAAAGGTAGTACATCATCTAACCCTTGACCGACGCTTTTGACGTCTCAGTGTTGATCCGACGTAAGATCTTTTTGCCCGCAATCCACAAGAGCATAACCGATTGCGTACTGTCTGTGGTGATATAAGGCGCAACCCAAGGACGTTTACAGCTGTTTCTGTTGCAGCAATAGTCCTGTTTCGTAGATGGAATAATCCAATGTAACGATCCTGCGCTCGAGTTGTAACACGCGGACGCCCTGTAGTAGTCGATCTGTCATAGTACCAAGCTGCAGGTAGCGTCTCCAAAGGCGTGAAATTGTGCTACGATGAACATTGTACGTTCTGGCAACAGCATTCTGTGAATCCCCTGCCTTGATTCGACCGATAGCAATATTCCGGGTAGCAGAATCTAACCTTAGCATAGCGTCACCCCATCAGAGTTCTATTTTACTAATGCAGTCAAGAAAAGAAATAGCGGGATTTTATACCGATTGTCTGAGTTAAAAAAAATACCCATGATTTGCACGTGAAAGTCTACCCTGTTTTTACCAATGCGTAATTCATAGTGTTTTCCAGATTTCGACCACAGTCGTTCACGGGTGGTGAACTTAAATGCTTTCACCTGGAAACCTTTAATTAAAGTGTAATTATGATGTTGTGTATATATATTTGAATTTTATAGGTTATTTGTCCGCAAAAATTATTTGAAAACATTTATTCGATGCTACGTTTCTTTTTTTGAGTGAGTATATTTAAAGCATAAACTTTGCTTTTTGCGGACTATTTTTTTTTTGTTCATAGGATACTATATTGTAATTTGATATTAATTTCACGAGGACTTGCAACTACTAAGTTTAGGACATAAAAAGTACAATATCAATAAATGATGTTTATATTTAACAACTTTTTATTTTCAAATATCTGTCAACAGGGATGTTGTGGGTTCTCACTGAGGGCAGGGTGTGCCAATTAGTATCGAGTTGTCTTCGAGTACTTGGGCTTCCTCCGTAATAAAATCTGGACTCCCTGACATAGCTGAAAAATTGCTAAAAGGGGTATTAAACACAATACAAAATCAACAAATATATAATTAAACGAGTCCACAGTTCTTGATTATGCTGGATATTGTTATGAGGGGTCAAATCTTTGTTTAAAAAGAGACGATTGTCGACAACTTAAAAGAAAAACTGGATTTGTTTAGAAATCCGATTTGTTTCAAATTGTGATATTAACCCTAGATTTCAGTTAAAGCTGTAAAGATTTATAGTTTCTTCTGTGTCTCCCTATTGTATAAAGCAATAAATGTGTTCTTGACACATTACACATTGATTATTGATTACAAGTTAACAGATTAAAGGGTACAGATTAATAGTTTCTTGCGATCTCTTGTTTGGAAATCGCATAATGATATACATTGTAAAATCAATGTACATCTGATTGATTACTGTTTGCTAGTTGTAAATTTTTGTAGTTTATGTTAAAGGATTAACATTGTTTAGCACATGACTGCTGTGATTCAAATTTCAATGTTGATATTGAAGTCAGTATCTCTTTCCAAACTGTTTAGTTAAACACTATAGTAAACTGCATATTGTCTCGTACGATGAATAGAAAACTGACCATTCTAACATAATATTTATAATTAACCTACAATAACCATTAACAGATTTAACTGCCGATTCAGATGTTTGGAACCACAGTTTTCTAGTATAAGTTCTTTTTGGCAAATCACAGTGGTTTCTTTTATTGGAAAGCATGCAAATATTCACTAATAAATCTTCGTTGAACCTACTTGACCAATAAGAACTCATTTGAAGACAACTTTTTTGTCTTGTTGTAGTGTCAATGTATCGAACTTTAAATAAAACAAATGGTTTCTTTTTTGGTAATGAAGCAGTACATTCCAATTCAAAAGTAGAAAGGACGAGTATGATACGAATATTGCTGGATGACATGTATGATATGCATATTGCTATAGCACTACTGGCTAAAAAAATGACTGTTAATACCAGTTGCAGTCGTTTTTCGTCTGTCACTGACTGAGATTGACTGCAAATGACTGTAAAAATGTCTGTAAAAGACTGCAAACGTTGTGTCAGACAATAATTTTTACTGTGACAGTCATTTTATGCCTGTCACAGACATATTTTGTCCGTCACAGACATTTTGTTCGTTTGCGCAGTCATTTTATGTCCGTTACAACGGCGTATCCGTTGTATCAGTAAAAAAATGTCTGTCGCAGTCATTTTTTCCGTTGATTCAGTCGAAAATCGTCTGTTACAACGGCTTTACCGTTGTATCAGTCAAAAAATGTCTGTCACAGACTTTTTCTCCGTTGTATCAGACAAAATACGACTGTCACAACGCCTGGTAATTATCATTGTTAATTTATTAACTGCGGTCGATTAATATTTTTTATTTCAATTGTTTTATGAAAATGTTCGGAATTAAACAAAAAAATATCTCTATTTGGAAATTGTACGTTCGCACAATTACGATAACAAATGTTATTTAAATAGTAATGTTAAAGATAAATGTATGTTTAAATAAATCTGTTTCTAAAAAAATGAAGACCGCTGAAAATGTTAGCATTTGTTCTGTCCTTATTTACACATCTGGTGAAAATTAAACCGCATTTAAGCCATAATAACGATTGCCTTAGATACATTTGTACAATAATATTTTCTTAAAACACGGACAACGTTATAAACAAGAGAAGATATGGTTGTAACCATATCGGGGAAACTCAATTAAAGTAAATGGAGGATTAAAACAGGAACCCATTTTGTATTGTAATATGAGAGATTATTAAAATACAAATACAAATACAAATACAAATACAAATATAAATAATTTTATTGGCTCAAACTCATCTACAATAAATAGTGTAATGGAAAATAATATATAACATCACATGTAATGTAACGTAAATTACCGTTACATACATTAACATTACGTACATTATATGTTACGTACAATAAGACACTGCATTTTAAATTATTTTGCCTTTAGGTGCTAAATATAAGTAATATATTAATGATGTTCTGAAGTGCTTTTCAATGTATTTTAGGAGGGCCTCGGTGGCCGAGTGGTCAAGGTAGTTCGTCTACTATTGATCACGTGGTCTGTCAACACTGAGATTGCGGGTTCGATTCTCACTGCAGGCAGGGTGTACTCGACTCCAATCTTAATTGACAAGGATTGCCAGTTTTCCTACCACAGGTCGGGGGTTTTCTCCGGGTACTCCGGCTTCCTCCCCCAATAAAAACTGGACGCCATGATATAGCTGAAAAATTGCTGAAAGTGGCGTTAAACACCATCAAACAAACAAACAAACAATGTATTTTAGCAGTTATGACACATTATTAAATGTCTTTAAGTGTTTTAGCGCTCACAAACGGTGTTACGGACCTTAATTTCTTAAACGTGACGCAATAAATTTCGCTGTTTTATTCGTTGCTGACAACAATTTAAATGAAACATAGATAAGCATTTGTTATGATGATAATTGGATTCAACTTGATCTAAAACCAATAAAAGAACGTCAATAAACGTGTATTGGTCATGCTTTATAGAGAAAATAGATTGATTGTTTGATAAAGGTCATCAACAGTTTATATTGTTGAAAATAATTGTAGAAGTTAATAATCTCATCAATTGTTTTGCAAAATAAGACTCTTCTTCTAATTGTTTTTTTTTTATTTTAAATTCTGAAAATTTTATAAAGTTCTTAGCAATCGGTTTATGCACATGAATGCTAGTTTGACATTTAAAATACATTTAATTGCAAATCTTTTGAAACAATTGTAATTACAGTAAAATTAAATCAATAAAAATTGTAACATGTCGGTATGTTTTCTTTGATTTTCCGAGGACGCGATAACTGCCGATCTTACATTCACATTTTCCCCCACAGAACCACTTGACTATGGTCAATGTATTTTTATTGGTAAACAATATATATATGTTCTTCGAAAACTTTGCTTTTTTTATTACAGTACTCTTCTCAAAGTTGAGATATTATAATCAAGATGATTATTTCTTGCCTTTCACAATCGTCTATATTTGCATCCCTTTCAGGGGCGTAGCTGCCTATACGCGAGTACGCGGCTGAATCCACATTATTTTAAGAACAAAATTGCAATCTATCCCTGAAATCAATAAACTGTCCATTTCAGTTCTAAATAAACCACTTTAGAATTCTCCAAATTGCACCATTGTTTTCAAAAATATTCCGGGGTGCATACCCGGACCCCACTAGTTCTTTGTGAATCCACATTGTAACTAGTCTAGCTACGCCCCTGCCTTTACAGCATATGATAAAATTTTAAATAAAACAAATTGAAAAAAAAACTATTAAACCAAATGGGATACAATCGAACATCTCTGGATATGGGTTTAACGCATACCTTTTCTTGTTATATAATTAAATTCAGATGAGAGCAGATTTAATGTGCATTTATGATAATAGTACGAAATGTTTATTTGTTCAACACATTTACAACACGTGATTTACAATAAATGGTTATGACACATAATCACGTGCACATAATGTAATGAATACAACACTAGCCAGCTTGATCGCTTACGAATATATGAACAGAATTATATTTTTATTCAAATGCAAAGACCAAAATTATTACATTTCGCACTATAAAACATACTGTTTTTCACCTGAAAAATAGTCAAAACAATATTACAGATAGAAAGTACTTACTTCGGTAAATGCAAACATCGAACTAATTATCGCGCAATAGCTCGAGTAAACCGTACCTGAAATTAGTTATAACGCCACGTGTGATACAATGCAATGATTTGAGTTATGAAAATACATATAATAAAATCGCCAATTTCTTTAATTATGGCGGAAACTGTTAGCATTTTTTTAGTACGGATACATACATTAAATTGTGACATTTTAGTCGTTCTATTTTTTCTGTCTTTCAATATTAAATATTAAAAGAACCCTAAAATAATGTCTGTTTTCTAAGCTGCATCTACTGTTGTTTAAATGGATCTGGTAATTTAGTGAGGACTATAAAATTGTACATGTACAATTTAAAGAATGATACATGTTGTTAATTAGGTTACAGGTTATCTCGCCTCGCCGCCTCGCTGATCAAAGATAATGTGTCTAATATATTTTGCGACACCATCCGGTGTTTTTACGCGACCATGCAGAACAAGGGCTGATATTGTGTAATATACTAATATAATAAATACATGTATAGGTATGGATGAATGGGTACTGTCTTCTAAAATACATGTTCCTACCCCTCTCCCCCCGTGGTAAATTATGAACTTTGTACACACAAAACAGTAATTGTAAATGTGTATTTTTCTTATTGTCAACTTTGACAAGCAATAGAGATCATTAAAATTATTCCAAAGAAATTCACCGGAAAAACCCGACGATCTGTATAATATATGGCATGCAACTGAATCGAGTGTGCCGTTTGCTTTCAGTCGTACAATATTCTGTCAAGCACGAAACATAATAAGCAAGAGAATTAAACTATACAGGGACTTTAGAATTACTAGCCCATCGGTATAGTTTAATAAGAAAATGAAATTATTACTTCAAAATAATTTTAAAAATGTATTTTTGAAAAAGTTGTACACGTTGTTGATACAATTATTTCTACTTGCAGTGGAGACCCTCTAGTTGTAGTGTTAGGGTTAGGGTTAGGTCATCATACGGAAAGGCTCATTGTAGCCGCTTCAAAAGGCTAAATTCTCCTCGCCTACACAAAACTTCATTCTTTTCCAGTGGCAGTCTAAATTGTGTTACTTGTGTCCCACCCCAACCCCTTTTTCCGTTGATTAATTGTTTGTTTACTTAGTCTTGTCCTGAATATCGCTGAAATACTACTCGCTGGACGTAAAGCAAACATCCGATCAAACTTATCTGTCTATTTCGGTAATAATTGGATATCACATCGTTTAGTTTGAATTCTAACACATTATTTATGCGATTTCATTACCACACTTGGACTATTGATTTATTAAAAACAAAGCTTCAATATATTTGAAAGGTGTAAGTTTTCATAAAGTATTTTAATACACGCTAAATATTTATTGTTTCTTTTTTTTGTTTGTTTGAATGGTGATTTAACGCCACTTTCAGCAATTTTTCAGGTATTTCATGGCGTCCAGTTTTAATTGTCGGAGGAAGCCGGAGTACCCTGAGAGAACCCCCGACCTGAGGTAGGAAAACTGGCAATCCTTGTCAATTAAGATTGGAGTCGAGTACATCCTGCCTGCAGTGAGAATCGAACCCGCAATCTCAGTGTTGACAGACCACGTGATCAATTGTAGACGAACTACCTTGACCACTCAGCCACCGAGGTCCCCTAAATATTTATTAAAGAAATTAAAAGACCGTGTGCACAATAATATACTGTAGTTTTTTTTTTAATTTCAGTTTTGAGTATCGTTTTTTAAAATCTGAACTACAGAATTATTGTTAATTTTGTTAATTACAATAACCGAATACAATACAGGTCGTGTATATGTCTGAAGTGTATTTATAACTTGTGTACATATGCGCAGGGACAATGTGGTGTACTCGAACCAGTAAAAACTAAAGAAGTCTGATTTTCAAATTCCTTTATTCAAATATATAATGGTTTATTTCGTTTTATGATGTAAAAACCTTATACACTTCTCGATAGAATAAACGAAAAACCCTACCATGCAAGCTGGAGAAACCATGCTTCAGTGTTACTAACTGGCTGAATATGTATTGGCCCTGGCATTGATTCTACGTTGGATGTATAGGTCTCGAGACCCGTAGGGTCCAGGGCCAATACGACTGACCGATAATCGATAAAAATCCAATACAGACGCCAGTTCGTAACAATTTTATTTAAAATAAAGTAAAAGTCTTTTCGCTAGCCGGTGTGAACAGTCCGTATGACTAGCCAATCTAACATATGCTGGAAGGAGTCACGAAATAGATTACTGGTCAAGAAGACCGGAGGTGAGATAGTACCGGGTAATACAACTTTTCGTATGGCTGTGCGGTTTTAACGATAAAAAGTTATTAACCTTTTTATATTAATACAGCGATCAAACATTAATCATCCCTATATTAATAAATTAGGGCCGATTTTACGTATTATTTAATGATATATGTTCTACAATAGAAAAACGATTTACGTTTAACCATCTACTAACGATGTACGAACGATGCACGAACGTCGTACGAACAATAAATGCCCAATGTACGAACGATAATATCGTTAACTTATGTTAGCACGCAAATTTGCAAATAAAATCGTACAACATTTGGGGAAAGCTTTTGCAAAGGAGACGATTTGTATATTTATTTTAGAAAGCATAAACTTTAACTGTGTGTTGCCTAAAATTTCCGTTTTCTTTTTACAGAGACACCGAAACTGTCAAACACAGTTATATATGTCAACTTTGTACGAAACGGCGCACTCGATTCAGTTTCATCCGATAAAGTATGTCCGTTATTTGTTCTGTGGCACTTTGCCTTTCTATGGTATGATTTTAGAGTCAATGTAGACAATTAAAATTTAACACCTTTAAAATTTAGTGTTTGTCTGTAGAACAAAAGGGGTTGAAGTTTACTTACAAGGCAACCGTACAATCTATAACTGTAAATTTATTTGGTCCGTAGAAATACCGCAAAAGGGGTTGAAGTTTACTTACAAGACAACCGTACAATCTATAACTGTAAATTTATTTGGTCCGTAGAAATACCGCAAACTACTAGTAAGTGCATACATATAGTTTTTACCAAATTTTTTTGTTATTTTGTAGTTTAAGAGATATTGGCATATTTATTGGCACGTGCCGATTTTAGTATCGTTAATTACCAGTCACCTGTGTAATGTTTTCACTCAAACGAGGAGCAAAAACAACACAACTGCACTAACTACATAAAAGAAAGTTCCGATTTAATACATTATAAAATTACGCATATTGAAACTTGATCTGGATTAAACATCAAATGATGCAGCCCAATGTTTCATACACGTGAACTTTGATGAGTGAGGAGGGATTACCTGTAACATAATTAACCACGTGTCCTTCTTTAAATCGGAAGCGCCCCGTGGACATCAACAACTTTATTATGTTTACTGAATTACCTGATATTTTAAACAATACAAAACAAACATGATTTGATTTTTTAAAATTAAATATTGTATTTAAAATAGCTAAACATATTTATACCAACTATAATTGTAAAATAATTTTCGACATAACTTAATAAATAGGCGATGTCATCATATTTTGTTTAACTTTGTTTGCAGAAAATATTATTATAAAAATGTAGAAGATAATCAAATTTCCAATAGATGTTTTTTGTTGAATTCCAAATATTTTCATAAAATAACTTGACATTTAGATAATTAATCGACCGGTGTAACAACAATAAAAATAATAATTACCAGGCGTTAAAACATTTGTAATCGTAAAGTGTGCAAGAGATCAATTTCCAAATAGAGATTGTTTTTTGTTTAATTCCAAATATTTTCATAAAAGAAATTAAAACTTAAAATATAAATCGGCCACTGTTAATAAATTAACGATAATAATTACCAGGCGTTGTGACAGTCGTATTTTGTCTGATACAACGGAGAAAATGTCTGTGACAGACATTTTTTGACTGATACAACGGTAAAGCCGTTGTAACAGACGATTTTCGACTGAGTCAACGGAAAAAATGACTGCGACAGACATTTTTTGACTGATACAACGGATACGCCGTTGTTACAGACATAAAATGACTGCGCCAACGGACAAAATGTCTGTGACGGACAATATATGTCTGTGACAGGCATAAAATGACTGTCACAGTAAAAATTATTGACTGACACAACGTTTGCAGTCTTTTACAGATATTTTTGCAGTCATTTGCAGTCAATCTCAGTCAGTGACAGACGAAAAACGACTGCAACTGGTATTAACAGTAATTTTTTTAGCCAGTAGTGTAGACAGTTTAGTATTTATCTTGAAAAAATTACAATAGAAAAAAATCAAATCCAGCATTCTTTGGTACATTCATAACTTGTTCTTTGTACATTCTAGCAATATTATGGCTATGAGGATGAGCTGGAAGTTACTGGGGAAAGGCGTATTTAAATGGTAGATTGTCGAAGACAATAAAGCAAGAATTTGAAGATTTTGGCCAGACAATTACAAACTTCAGAAACCAGATCATTCAAGTTAAATACAGCTTTGTTTTTTGTAGCTAACCTTAAAAACTGCAAAACAGCTCATTAATAGAAGCAAAGAGCCAATTCCTGTTTTGGTACAGACACAAACTTTAAAAGACCTACTACCACTTAGAAGTACCAGACATATGTCTTGCTTAAGGGATGATCAAGTCTGGGTGAGTGACAATTACGGTAACCTTGTATTGTTCGATTCAAAGGGAAGTAAATTGGATAAATTAGAAGTTGATATTTTTGCTGATGATGGTTTTCACACTGTAACAGATGATGGAGAGTTAATCTTTACAGATGAAACCAATAAACTTATCAACAAGGTTTCTGTTGACAAGAAAATCCAAGTCATTATCAGAACTGATAAATGGACCCCTGAAAGCGTTTTCTGTTCTCCTGTAACAGGAAAACTTATTGTTGGTCTAAGAAGAGAAGAATACCGGTTTACGAAAGAAGGAAAGGCGAAGGTTGAGATATACAGTAGGACGTATAATCTATTGAGAATAATCAAAACGGATGAGGAAGGAAACGATTTGTACAGGGAACTATAATATAAACAGTGACATTTGTGTATCTGATTGGAAGAGGAAAGCTGTCGTTGTTGTGGATTTTATTGGTAGACATAAGTTTTCATATTCCGGCCATTCATCGGATCCATTTTTCTATCCGAGTGGACTAAGCCCCGACATACATGGTCGTTTAGCTATCTATAACAGTCAAACAAGGACGGTGCACCTAATCGATATGTACGGTAATTTTTGGGCTTTCTTTTAGATTCTATTCCTTTTCCTCAAAGTTGGTGTTTTAAAGTTGCAGGCCCAATAGGTCTTTGTTGGGATAAGAAATGTAACTTGTGGATAGGAGAATATGTGGAAAATAGTCTGCAGATTTATAGCTATCGACTTAACAAATCAAATTAGAATTATATATATATTCAAGGGAAGAACTGTTGCAAATGACGCTACTTTGTGAGTGGTTCATAGCTAGTTATATATGAGTTATTATAAGTACATACACATGTAAGCCCTTGTATATTTTTTTCCGACACTACTGTGACAGTTCCAAACATCTAACATAGTCTATTCAGTTTGACATACAGATGTACTAATATGTACCACTATTGAGACACATTAGACTAATGGCTCTAAGGAAGACAGGAATTTAGTGTATACTGTTGATTAATACAGCGCTGAAAATGGGGATAAACGGCATCCAAATATGTTCAGCGTGTGTATGTATTTTTTTGTGTTGACCATGTTTCCATTTGCTAAAAGTCGTCGATTCACAACATATATATATATTTTTCTGACAAGATCGACATGACGGCACGATAGGTGTTTATATTTTTTACTGAAATGTTTACATACACATTTACAGTTTACCACTGATTCCGACGATACCAAATAAAAATGCAAATGTTTCCTATTTTCTGATTCTTTTTGGCTAATCTCCTCAATGGGAAATATTTCAGTCAGCTTTTGTATGACTCTTATTATATAGACCTCTTAGGGAGAGTTCCTTTTCAATGCAGAAACTTTTCAAGAACGATGGTTTTGTGGAATATATTTTTACGTAATAACAAATTTCGTTCCCTATCAATTACAATTCGTTTCGACTGACCCGAACATTTTTCAGCCAGAACAGATCTGAACATTCAAAATAATTTCTAATTTATATAAAGCAGATTAAATCAATCCTTCGAAGGTCGAAGCTAATTTGTTGATGAGGAGTACGAATGGGATAAACACAATTTCTATATTGAAAGTCTCCTATATTTAGCTTTCCTATTACTAGGTGAATATGTAAGCATGTAGGAATATTATACGCAGAGTCGATCGTTGGTTATAAAGGACAAATGTAGACTTATAAAAGAATGCTGTATATATTGTAATTATACCTGACGTAAAAGTACTGGATTCTTATTGGTTTATTGTCATGGAAATTCTTGTATATATTTCACTTAATAAATACTCGGATGAATATGAATGACGACTTTTTGTCGCTGCCGGGTATATACAAAAAGGTATTCACACTGTTTACCCTAGATATACACTTTTTACCCTCTCGAGCCTGAGCGCGCCAAAATTTCACATAAATCTCACCTGGATTATCGTCAGTACATGACAAATCAATATTGATTGATTTTGGTATTCCGAAAATGTTGGAACGGCTGCTGGCGGCAGCCAAGAGAAATACGGCACACAAGGCAAGTTTAACAACTTAATTGTATAATTCATTTCGCTTGGAAGTGAAATTTGTGACCCTTTGTTAATTACATGTAGCAGTAAAATATTCGGTGTAAACAGATGGGCTGGACGGGTTATGTGCAAAAAATAACAGTCAAGAGACGGTAAATTGCCGGAGCAGCTAGGTACATTAGATATCTGTTCATAAACAATTGCAAATTTATCAGTTTGTTTATCAGTTGATTGATAACTTTATTAAATGTTTCTGTAACGTCCAGCAGGCAATATTTCAGATATGTTTAACAAGTGATAAACAATAAATCAAGGGGGTAACAGGAATACAAATTTGACTGATACTGAAACGTCGTGGAATATTATTGGGTTGTGAAGGAGCATACAGCCATTTGAAGCGGCTACTAAATCAACTGTTTTTAGAAGTCCATCACATTTTGTGACGTGGTCAATTGTATACTAACGATCTTGACCAATCGACCACCGAAGCCCCTCAAGCTTGTCAATTTTTCATAATTGTATGTGTATACAAGGGCAATTTGCTACACGTAGCCAATATCCCCACCGCTGCGGTATCAAATTGCCTAAGAGGTGTGAGAAAATAAAATTTAAAAAAATGTGATACAGTTAGTTTCGGGACAAACAAATTTGCATGTAATATTAGAACAGTTTTGACAGGTAGGTGGGAGCAACTACACGAAAAAACTTCTAAATTAAAAATACTTAATATATCGCACGCTACGAACACAAACGATTGTTTGTTTCATTGTTTCAATGATGTTTAACGCCATTTTCAGCTATATTATGGCGTCCAGTTTATATTGAGGAGGAAGCCGGAATACCCGGAGAAAACACCCGACCTGCGGTAAGAAAACTGGCAATCCCTGTCAATTAAGATTGGAGTCGAGTACACCCAGTCCGCAGTGAGAATCGAACCCGCAATCTCAGTGTTGACAGACCACGTGATTAATAGTAGACGAACTACATTAACCTCTCGGCTACAAAGACCCCCAAATACAAACGACGCCCAAGTTCGAAATCAAAATACCTGAAATCAATACCTTAGAGTTTTTAAACATCACATAATGAAAATGACGTCACATACTTAGTTGTCTCGAACTTTCGATAACTCGATATGCTTTTTAGGTCCCTCAAACTTCGACTTATTGAGTTTTGCCTGTATTGTATCATATTGCTGAAACGGTCAAAGTCCCATAACTCCTACAAAAATTTAAAGAATCAAAATTACGGTAGAGTGTACACATCTACATATTATGGCAATTAATCCTACTAAATATTAAAGCAATCTATCAATGGCTTTTAGAGAAGTTGCGTCAACAAGATCTACTATTGTATTGCTGAAACGAACATGGTTTAGTCTCTGTTGTTGAACATAATGAAGCTGTTGCAAACAGATCGAGATGTTACCTCACTTAGCCACATATTTTAATCCAACCTAAAGCTTCATCTGTCTTTAATCTTTAATTTTCGTGCGCTTAAAAAATAAAACATAAACGTCACAAAAGTAAATCGCGTTTAATAATCTGATATTCCTTTCGAATCACAACATTTTGTTGACCGTCTTTCTCTTTTCTCTGGTTCTAATTATCTTATGATTAACCACATATACTAGTTGAAATCAGAAGAGATCTGGTTGCATGCAGCTATTAGATGACATGTCAAGAAATATGTTTACCTATTTATGCATGGTTACATACAGGTAGTGTAGGGCATCGGCAATAATGAGTTACGGAAGGATATTGAAAGAAGTTACATACAGGTACTTAAAGACATCTGCGGTGTAGCTCTATTATTAAAAAAAACTACTTAAGATATCGACTTTTAAGAGTTCACGGTGACATCTAAGGAAATCTGGTTATCTACTGATAACTTCGGACAAGTGAAGATATGTTTATTTGCAGCTGCTGGTTACATCTCAAGAGATTTGGCAACGTATAGCTACTATAGGATATGAAAGGGATATCTGTCAATTCTATATAATAAATATCTAAAAAAATTTGATAATTTATAAAGATCAGCCTCTTACTTAGACATACTTCTAGAAATAGACTCTACGACAGGCGTGATGACTTCAACTTCTCAATTGTCAACTTCCCGTTCATCGACAGCAACATTCCAGCAGCTCCAGCGTATGGTGTGTACATTTCACAACTTATACGTTATTCTAGATGCTGCGATCGTTATTCAGATTTTCTAGACCGATCACTGCTGTTGACTGCTAAACTACTCAAACAAGGGTTTGTTGTACCTAGGTTGATGTTATCTCTCGAGAAGTTCTATGGTCGGCACCACGACTTAATTGATCGTTACGGGAAATCAGTAAGTAGCAAAGAAAACCGACCGAACAACAAGAGCCAAAAACCAAGGGACAGTGTCTCAAATACGATCTGACATTTTTGCTGAATCATAGGAAGTGTTTCCTATTCCTGGATTTGACTTTTCTCTAGACAAGACAATGAGTAACTCGATGGGTGTCTAATTAGAGGCAGGCACTGCTTACTCGTCCGGAGCACCTGAGTGCACCCATGGTTTTTATTGGGTTCGGGTTACTCTCTTTCTGTGTTTTATGTTTTTGATTTTTGTGTTGTGTTTGTCTATATCCGGATTTGTAACTGTCCCTTGGTTTTTGGCTCTTGTTGTTCGGTCGGTTTTCTTTGCTACTTTTTTTACTATTATATGAAACCTGAAGAAAAGATTTGTTTACTGACAACTGCTTGAGAACATTTTTAATAAAGCTACTTGCAAACACCAAATGGGCTATCTGGTTACCATCTGCTAATAGATGACATCTAAAGAGAAAAATCTATTAGCAGACATTTAAATGAATATCTCGTGACTTTAGCTACTGAAATATAAATATAAAACAACATCTGGTTACTGAGAACTGTTGCACATGTATATTTACCACAAAATTGATAGATAATTATAGTATAATTAATGGCGAAGAGAGAATATTGAAAAGATGAGCACAACTGTCACAGAACGCATTAGATTAAACTAGTGCCTGGATCATTTTTCGTGCACGAGTTATATCTGAATGGACATTCATTGTGACGTAACTTCCAGTCTGTCAAAGATGTGAATAACTCGAATTTATTTCCATTGTAAATCTTGGTTTTTATCGCTGTAATTGTAATTGTAAAACCTATTTTAAATTAATATAATATGCAACCACATTTTCTTAAACAATTTATTTCCAAATTAGTATTGCATATGGTTGACCTAATTGCTACATTTGTGTTTTTGCAAAATTGCTAAACGATCCCATGTGTGAAATATGAAAAAAAGACATTTTTGATGTTGAAAAAATATAAGGTAAGAATGTAAGTTTTGCGTTTAGAGTACTATTACAAACATAGACTCAAAGAAATAACCCTTTTTAAAATTTAGCTTAATAAGTATTAAGATTTTGTAACGTTCAACCGTTCTACATAAACTGGAAAACATTTTGTAGTCTTCAAATAATATTAAACAGTTACAAAAAGTAAATCTCACATCATAGAATTTATAGACTCCGCCTTGAATATGTATTATAATGTTGTACACACGAAATCAGTATAATTTTACTACATACATTTTCCTATATTCGCCTTAATACATAAACAAGTGGTTACTGGAACTGTGATATTTAAAGGCTTTTTGTGCGTACTTAATTGAAGTTCTTGTTCTTGTTTCAATAAAAACAGATTAGATAGACAAAAAATAATAAAAATATAAAACAAAAAAATTAAATAGAACAGCGCCATTTGTTTCAGTATGTATCATTTTGCTTAAACATACATCGATTTGAATAACACAATTAAATTGCATTTAGTACTTTATGCGAAACATATATAAAAGGAAACGCTATTGTTTACTCACGTCATTAAGCAATGATGTCAACTTGACATTGTATCCACTGAAATTGTGCTCTTTTCCTTGCCAATCTGTTTTTGCACTCTTATGACGCTAAGTTTTCAAGCGGGTTGCTGAAGAAGAAAGACAAGACACAGGCCCAGACAATTAATTTCACATTCTGCTATTTTGATGATGTTTTGTTCCTCAACACTGCTAAATTTGGAGTCCATTTGCGTGCAATTCACCCTAGCAAGCTTGATATTAGACACAACCAATACACTTACTCAGTTCGGCCTCTTACTTAGACCTTCTTCTAGAAATATACGCCTGGAAAAAAGTTAAGGGCCCCTAATTTTTTTAAGTCATGCATATTTAAACACCTTTGGACTAATATTGGACTGCTATTTGTTTTTAATTTGTATAGCAAACAACAATATGCATTGTTTGGCACAATTATACATTATGTTAACAAAAAACGCATTATTTTATTTCATATCATTTCATCAAACTATGGACGGTCTTAGCTCTTTCACGTAGTCTTTAGAAAGTATTGTCACCGAAAGCTCCAGACTATTATTTAATTGTCCAATCACACTTGAAAACGTCAATCTTAAACACCGAATTGATAATTAGCCGTCGAAGGGTCAATATCGGGTATACTCACTGTCAGCATAAATACTGCTGCAACCCTGCGTCGCATACTGCCAGTAAGGCGTCTTATTTGTTAAAGCGTTATCTGTCCAAGTGTAAGTGAGCGTTAAATGTTTCAAGTTTTGTGGAGGAGTTTCCAGATGCTCTATTGGGTTAAGATCTGAACTTCTTGCAGGCTACGGAAGAGTGGTCACAGCTTCGTTCTCCAGATATGCCCTTACTGCCCTGAAACGATGAGGTCTAGTGTTGTCATCGATGAAACAATTCTTGACTCTAACGGGTGGTTTCCACAATGAGCACAACTACAGGTGTAAGCACGACCTGGAAGTACTTTTTGCCATTAAGGTTGGAACAATGTTTCTTGGTATGCAAGCTGTATTTTGATGACCCCAAACACGGCTTTGCCCATCAGTTACATGGAGTAAAAATCAGCTCTAATTTGACCAGTTTATTCGTCGCCAGGTTTTAATGTTCCAATTTTGTCTTGCTTCTGCACTAGGCCAACCTGTCCTTGCGATGGCGATCATCAAGCATTGGGCGTTTAATGACTCTTCTTGACCTCAATCCTACATCTTTATGACGATTTCGTACTGTTTTAACTGACGAATTGCGATCAGGTAAACATCGTTGCTATAGACAGATGCTTGCTGCAAACGGATTTCGCCTAACCAATCTACCAGGGCTCCTATTTGTACAATCGGTTATCACAGATGATCGACCAGATCGGAACAGATTTTAATATCTTGCGTGGCAGCGTGTTTTCTGACCAAGTGACTAATGAGTGTATAATGAAATCCAATGACTTTATAGATCGTAATGGGAAATCAATCTCCTAAATACGATCCTACATTTTCGCTGAGTCATAGATCCCTGGATTTGACGTTTTCCTAGACATGACAATGAGTGACTCGACAGTTGTCTAATTAGAAGAAGGCGCTGCTTATTCGTCCAGAGCACCTGATTGCACCTTCGTATTTATTGGGCTTGGGTACTCACTTTCTGTTTTTATAATTTTGCTTTTTAGGATATGTTTGTCTTTATCCGGGTTTTTGACTGTCCCTTGACCTCCGCCTCTTTTTGTTCGGACGGTTTACTTTGCTATTTTTTTACGACCTGCCCGCACAATAATTAACACAAAGTGGAACGTACGCCTTTTCAAAAGTGGTCATTGGGATGTTTGAAAGTGTTCAAAAATGAAAAAAAACTATAAAAAAACCAAAATAAAATAAAAACAAACAAATAAAAAATAAATGAAAAAAACACACAAATTAATTAATTAAGCTATATAACATAATTACCGTGTTTCCTATATATTGTATTTTCAGGTCAATACTTGGATTTGTTTTAAAAGTAAAATGAAAGGGAATATTATTGCTGCATTATTTAACTGTTTCTTATTTATTATGGCGTCAAATGGTTTATTGCCTATTCAGATATTTTGTTCTTTTGGTCCAATCAGTAGTAACCTGCTCTGTTTTCCTCGCACAATACATGCATTAAATCGACATATTTACCTACTTAATATTAGAAAGGAAATAACTAACCCTATGCCTCGGCATATACTATGTTCAATGTATTAACAATGATATTCTCGACTGAAAATTTGGCATTTGGTGATGCTGTAACTTCGTCTGCAATCATGTCCACATCAATAGGATTCCATCCGCCGGCTACTTGACAGAATATAGCAACAAATAACGTAAAAAAACTGCCACTTTCATTTTCATTTGCAAGTAATTTATTTGAAAACAATTATGATTGTAAATGTGTAAACAATTTTAACAACCCATCTTTGCTATTCCTTATGATAATGGCTTTACAAGTTGACAATACCTAAATCAATTTGGTAGTTAAACAAATGTTGCAAAGGTTGAACCTTTTGTGCTTACAATGGGTGGTGGGTTGAAAAGGATAATAAACTACATGATTACAAATCTGATCAAATCCAGCAAACATTAAAGACCGAAAGCCAAAATCAGGTCTTCTGGATCATTTACCAGTGTTTCTGTTTGTCTTGTTGACGACTGGGTGTAGTTTTGGTTTAGATGTTACATGATGAATGGTTTATAATAGGATTAAACGTTTATTTTCGGTAATTCATCGATGTATGAGCGAGGTCGACTCATTTACAAAGAAAACCCGTTATGATAAGTTTGTGAGTGAGTCGACCTCGTTCTTACATGAATTACCGAATATGAGTTAAATCCTTATCATTCTTTCAAAATTGTTTTTAAATGTTCACTATCTTTTCCCAACATAAAATTCCATTATAAGTGTGTGACGTATAGGGATATACAAAACGAAGACGTGGTCGGTTTGTGGGAATAGCTGGCATTAAAAACAGGTAAATCTAGATAAGTGTTCTTTCTTTAATGTGAACAGGAAAAACAAAAGTTTTCATTATTAGATGGATTTATCAGTGATTTATCAGTGAAAGGAGCAGTACTGAACACGGAGTTTGTGGAAAAGCCTTGCATCTTGCTCATTTCGTTGATTTGTTGACACTGAGAAAAAATAAGGTAGTTATACCGTTACAGCTATTGTGTTTATTGAAATGATGAATTTAATTGAAATTACTAGAAACGCACATGTTTAAGTATCGTTTATATATTCCTGCACACTCATGTCGTCCACACTCGAATTCGGCTATTTCCCTTCATTCAGCAATGTGAGCAATGCATCCAAAGCAAAGGGTACTGTTAAAATTTCTCTAAACAAATGATTAATAATATACAGCAGCTGCTGCTTCAACTAATTAACTTTCTGTTTAAGCGATACATCGCTCAAAATATTTTTATTGCCAAATGTTGTATTTTAAGTATATTATCTAAAGCCACTATACATGTCCGCCACATGTTAACGTTTACCAATAGAAAATTATCAACGATTAGTGTGTAGTTTTTCTGTATATAGATTTTATTTCTTTTGTAATCTGAATAACCGTAAGTATGATACAATAATGAATTTATGATTTAAATTAATTTAAGATGGAAGGACAGAATTTCTTATCTAAAGGTCTTATATTCGTTTTCCTATGACCACTCAATACAGGAAAACTACTGGTATATCGACTTTTACAAATTATATACACATACTTAGAATAAATAAATATATAAATTTGCATGAGATAACCTTTGGCATTAGAACGTCCTTTATAATAAAGTATTATAACAAACCCATTATAAAATTAGCTAAACTTAATAATTGAAAATATTGAATCCAAGTACGAAATTACAAAATTTGCCAACAATCAATCTTGGTAGTTGTCAGAATATTCAATTCACTGCCCATCCAGTAATCTTGCAGCGGAGTAGATGCGGTGGATGATAATAGCAATATGTTTGTTTGTATCCTTTTTGCATGTAACGTTATCTTCCCTTTCAACACATTTCTTTATTTCACTAAGTCCAGGGAATGTCACTCCACTATAATAGTCTTCAGATCCCGGGGAGTGAAGTATATGTCTGAAATTAATAAGTATTATTATTCCACTATAATAATAAAATTGTAATAATAATGCAATTTGATTGGTTTAGAAATGGTCACATGAAATGGTAAAAATCATCATGTTCTCTAAGAGCTGCATCGTATCACCCCACGAGTACTACCGTGCTACACCACGTGCAGTCACCCTTGAAATTTGGTGCATAGGTTTCAACATCACAAGATAACAACAAAGGGGAACAATTATTATGTTCATCTTACGTGCATCTTTAATTAGACCGAAATCTTACAAACAAAATAAAACATAAAAATCGCCGTGCCATACTAGATAATTGCAAACTTCCTCTTAAAATTGTAATTTCTGAATGCAAAACGGGCGCATTTACGAAGAAACATGGCACATGAACATTTGTTGAATTTATAACACACAATACTTACGATTTATAGTGGAATAAAAAACATTCATTTCTCTCTCTAAACGGACATTTCAAAAATTTGTACAGCCACAAAAATCACACTCTCTTATAAGCCTTCTGGAAATATGATTCTCGTGGGTAAACAAATTTTTATATCTTCATTTAGAAATGGAAATAAATGTGTTTTGTTAAGTGTAATATTATGCAAGATACTTACATTTTTCTACATTTTGTACTGTGCTAATTTTGACATTCTAAGATTAAAACAAAAAAACTAACTTTTATTTAAATCGACTTGTCATGGTGCTGGTTGTTTTGTTTTAATATAATCTGTTTTAAGATATCATGATTCATATCTTGACATCAGAATATTTGAATTATCTATATGCCCTTAGCTTGACATCAATAATGCACCAGATTCCTTTCATGTTTGTTTATGATCACACCGGTATATATTTTAACGGACTTAATTTGTTGTACTGTACATTATATATTTTTCTTTCTATAACTCAGTAAATCCGTACTTGAAATAAAAATTTTCTGGTATGCCTTCATCAACAAGAAAAGTTCGTTCCATCCACATCAGTCTATCATTCAACTGCCGAATCAGCAATGGACTGCAAACAGAAAAAAAACATTATAAATTATGTTTATACTTAACATAAAAAGAACTCTTTTTGCTCTAGTACTTTTTGCACAGGACTAAGAAAGTTCATTTCTAGAAAATAACTCGATGCATTCGTGTAAATTGTTACAGTAGGTGTTTTTATTTCTAAATTGAGGACTATATATGGTGTTCATATTTGTAAACGATCAGCAGAGTTTCCAGTTGGTACTTCATTTTCTGCACAATACACTTTTCTTTCGTTTGTGTTATATGCAAACTACATGAATGTCTTATGTAATGTAATATTACTATAATATGGAAAGGATGTATATAGGCTATGAATAAAATTGTTTTAAACAATAAACAATTTTACTATAATACGCAAAACATTCCCACTTTTTTGCAGATAAACTCTAAGAAATCAATGAAAAGTGTGTTTAACATGCGTGTGAATGATGTACCGAAATGTTTTATGACTTGTTTTGTTAAACACTTCGGAAGAATTTGCGACATGTTCGTGTGATCGAGATTTTCTAGCTAAGATTGAAAACCACAGCACAAAACATTATCATCTTACGAGTCGAATTTATTAAATTTGTAATCACAAAGGTACTTAGAAATTACATATGTTAAACACCAGTGAACTGCATATTACCACAAGGATACATATGCAGTCATGAAGATCTACATTATGTTTATAAAAGTAGCATGTAACCACACTAGTTGTTGGTGCCTTACGTTTGTTTGTGATAAAAAACAGTGAATTGCACATGACCATCTGGATATTGAATCACACGATGTTTATACATGTTTGTGCAATTTACTCACTTGTCAGGATCTACCTCTTCAATTTTCGAACGCAATCGAACACTTGATTCATACAATGCATTTATAGACTTCTGTAAATGATCTGAAACAAGACATGGAACAATTGTTTTCTAGCTATATATTTTATATATCCTTGTAGAAATATATGTTTGTAGATACCTCTGATATAGTAATGGAAATAATTCACACGTTGATCCAATAAATAGAAACTAATTAAAATTATTTAACATGAATCAATGTATTACTAGTATTTATTTAGATTTTTTAATGAATCGATGGTGTTTTGTGTCATTTTACCGTTGCCAAAAACACAAATCCGTCTAAAATAAAATGCTTTTACTATCTGGTATGAATGTCGTATAGGCAAACACATATCTTAAAATCATGACACTTAAAATCTTTCATACCTAACTGCTTATTTCCAATAATCTTCCCATATTTGCTTGCAAGTTCTCTTGCTGCTTTCAATATATATTCTGCATAGTGAACAACATCAAAAGGTATGATACGAGAATCTGATAGATTTCTTACTAGTTCTGACAAAACGGACGTTATTGCATGTGAGAACTTCATTTCAGGATCGATTAGCTTGAAGGCATGGTAATCTTCGTATTTTGAATGATATAAAGGTGATGACGTGCCTGACCAAACTTTGTCCTAGATAAACATATATAAAGATTATATCACTCAAACAATCACAGAGAAAAGTGATAATAAAATGAAATATACAATATGTACAAACAAGTGACAAAAACATAAACTGTCGAGCAATAATAAATGAGAGCAAACGGAAGAACTTTTTTAAATCTAAGAACTTATGCGTGTTGTGGATGAAGGATAACCAGTTTCTACTCCGCACATATGTATAAAGCTAAACGAATGTTGTTTAATATGTGAAAGTCTAGGTGACATTATTTCAAGGAACAAAAAAAACAACAGTTTCCTGTTCAACGTATTCAATATTGCAAACAAAATACGCATGCTATGTTAAAAAAAACTTACCACAAACGAATACTTTGCGTACACAGATGGAATTCCGGCTCCAGCAATGAAAGGTACATGATCACTCCCTCCACCAATATTCTTTACTCTTTATAATTATAAAAACGGAGTCAAGAAATATTTTTAGATAACTGTTGTATAGCTTAAAAATTTATGTTTAATCTGATTGGTTTTTATGCTTTGATATTTAAAGCAAGAACACACAAACAAAATGGTATCGAAAACGTTACACTTTTCTATTTAAATTTTGTATTTCAACTATATGCTTGACAATAACCAATGGTTATAAATCATGACGTTATATATATGCTTTTCTTATTTTAATTATTTGAAGCCTTAATAATCGCCGAGATATTAAGTTATATTTTTCTATGTCTATGCCTCTAAAAAAGTGAAGATAAACTATACACAAAACTCGTTATTCTATAAATCACGAAAACACAGAAAACTAAATTGGCACAAAATGTGGAAAAACATTTACATAAACGACAAACGTAGTGGGTTGGAACAGTCACAAAAACATTATTTATTATCGATGCCATTCATAATAAATGTCAAATATTTTCAAAAACATTTAATACTTTAAAAAATGAGTGGAATCAGGACAAATTAATGATTGTACTTATAACGTTTGTTGTTCGTCCAGGCTTCATATACACTGTTAAATCTTCCATGAGGATCGGGCACCTGTAAAAAGTTCACTTTAATGAAATAATTCAGAAATGTCATAAAGAATACAATTATCAGTTTTTGATACCTAGCTTGGTAATATGCTAACATAATTCATGCCTCACATAATTGGCACCTATTATATACATTTTTTTATAACAGATTCTTCCAAAATAGATTAAACAATCATTCTTTGCTGTATTTCTTGAGTAAAGATTTTGCGAAATCTTCAAATTGTTTCTATTCATAATGATTAGATAACATAAGGTAACAATTTAAAATACATTTCAAAGACTGAGGTAAGAACTTTTACACATATTTACACTTGTTCTTATCATTAATTCCATGTTTTTATAATTCTTTCTTCAATAACATTTCAAATAAATATGGTTCTACCGCTTAGAATTGAGTAAATCCCTTTATGTCGTTATGAGTGACTGCCAAATCAACATAATATAATCTATGGTTTAAATCAGAATATATGCAAAAAGTGCGAGAAGAGTTATCCGCAAAATTTTTACCCATATCAATTTTTGTTGTTATATTATATTGTAACATCTTTACCTTTTTGGATGCTGCTTCAAATACTTTTTGAAGTAAAGGTACTGTCTGCAAACTTATTGTGTCATTTCCTGGAATACAATTCATCGTATTGCAATGGTTTAACTGGATTTAAAACAGAATATACGAAAATCAAACTAATTGTGTCGAGGAACAAACACATTACATAACAGTACATTGTCATAACAACAAGCCCGAAGCTTTGGTGCGCTATCATTAGATAAGCCATTTAAAAAAATAGATCTCTATGCTTCTCAACAGAACAATAACTACATCATGACTTTTTTGTTTGAGTGTCAATTTAAACAAAAACTTAAATGCATAGATATTTTATTCAAGCACTGTTTAAATGCATTTGACTGAGGGTTTGGTCAGTCCAGTATTCTCACTTCGGTGTTGACATGAATATCTGTGATTCTTTCAGTGCTGTAGAAATGGTATCAATTTACATATCCTGAAATTTTTTTTATTATTTAAATAATTTGTATTATTCTGAGGTTTTTTTTATACGAGATGTGGATGACCATAGCCGCATTTAGTATCCACTGATGCCACTGATGAGTTATGAATAGACGAAACGCGCGTTTGGCGTAGTAAATGCTGTAACTGATGTAACCTTTGTATCTTTGACGATATATACTTTTGACGATATATAATTTTTCTGTTTAATAAGTTACTTAAGCATTGCCTTTATACCATTTTATACCATACCCGAAACAGCACTGTCCATATTGATGTACGCTACAGCATTTGGAAACAACCACTTTATATTTTCCTATGGAATAGATAAACATAACATTTAGAATATTAATACATGGTTCATTCATAAGAAGCATTTTTAGACATATATTTCGTTTTGTAAATTTTTATAGGATTTATTTCTCATATTTCATTGAGATAAGTGTTGTATATCAATGCAGGCTTAAAGTTAATCTACAAGGTTGGCTATAACAAGACCAAGACAGTGAAGTTGTTTATTTACAGCCATCTTGATGCATGCTTCTTGGTACATACTTCCACCCATTCGTACGATCCAACCAATCCAAATTCTTCAGCGTCCCAACTACAAAACAGTATTGTCCGTCTTGGTCTCCAACCTTTAATGCAAAAAACAAGTCGACAGGAAAATAAAACCGATTACGTTGTTTTACATCGAACAGTCAAGAAAGAGGTTTCTAACCTTATTCGATCTGTAATTTGACTGGTCTGTTCCCAACATATTTTACCGAGGAGTATTAAAGAAACAACTTTAAAGGTCTTGCTCGAGAGTCAAAATCATCTGTTTTATTTTAACTTCATAACTATTATTACACTAGTGGCTTGTCTAAATAAATTATGTACGTGTCAGTTAGTTCGTGGTAACTATGGCACTATACATATAAATCGTACCTAAATACCTTACTTCTGAAGTATCTGTAAAACGTTATCTTAACATTGAAGCAAATGTGAGAACCGTTGATTATTTTAGAAACGTTTATGTGAAACTTAAACCGAAAATGCATGTCAGATGTCTTTTTCGTTATAACGTACCTTCTTCATAAAGCTGTCCGAATACTCTTGCTATTTCTATCATAACAATGGTGCCAGACGTTGGATCAACAGATCCATAGATCCATGCATCCCGATGATTACCAACTATCACATACCGATCTAAACAAATTATTGACAAATGATCATATACGTGCCCTTTATCACATGATATTTATAACAGTAACGGTCGTGTATAATCTCATTCATTAAACTGTGTACTAGGGACATTTCTAAGCCATCAACATTGTGTACCGATTATTTTGCACATTTTCTCATTTGATTTATTGTCTGCCAATTTGTTATTGTTTGGAATATGAATCAAATACTAAGTATTCAAGCAACCAACCAATCGATCAATAAAAGTATTGCATTTTATCTACTTGATTAGTATTTAAATAATTAATTCCTCTAAGGTTTTAATTGACATACAAATCTGAGCTCTTATGCCCTTTTTAAATCTTAATTAAATATTATGATTGTCACCATTTGTAGGCACATAAGAAGATACATAAGAATTCCTAAACTAAATTTAAATATAACGTTTGCAGATTTATCAGAAAATTTTAATCTTGTTCATAATTGTATTCCATTGTGATGTTTAAAGTAACAAGTATTTGAAATTTGTCCCGAACAAGGTTTAATTTTTAACTATCATTAGGTGATAATACATATGCCTACCAGGTTCGATATCACCTTCAATTTTCCCGATAATGTTGTAAATCGTCTTGTATTCAAGTGTGTTGTTGACGTTCAGAACGACCTTGCTTAAAAATATTACAAATTTAACATAATAATAAAGAACACCTATCACAATATTGTAATTTCTTGCATATTTTGAGAAATGCAACTAAGCCAATGTTGAGAAATGCAACCAAGACATAGTATTAACTGCTGGTTACAATCGTGTTATTAAGTATGTTTTCCAATATATATTCTATTGTCTTAAATACACTACAAATACCTTCAAATACTACAGATGCTAATTAGCCTTTTCGGTCAAAACAGATTGCACAATCTTAAAAAGGACACGCACTACGTAAATGTGCATACTTGTTTATGGAAACCCCCCAAATACATTTGGAAAGAAATCGACAATTAAAATGCTTTAATGAATTACTTGAACTTAAATTACTGCATTTTTCTAGTTTTCCAATGCAAAAACTTAATATGTTTTTAAAAGACTGTCAACATTCTGTTCTCACAACTGTGAGGGATTATGCATAATTTCGATCCAAATCGTAATCAGTTATACCTATATATTAACGGCAACATCTGCTATAATAAAAATAACTTTTTGTAATTGTTTTGTATGTCTTTTAACACCCTTTGTGTTTCTTGGTAATTCATTTTAATACACTGCACATAAAGAAACAACGATAGCCATGTTAATCTACTTTAATTACACTGACCGTGAAGCACTTAATCCAGGTCCTAATCGGTAAGTAATGTTCAACCCACCTTTCCATTCGTCTGGGACGGTTTCTCCTGTCATATGCCTTAAACCAATGAATACAAAAGCGAAAATAAGACATTTCAGTGACTAATATTGGTTGAAAAAAACCTTACAACATATTCATTCTTAATTTTCAATTTGTTATAAGAATCGTAATAAGAGTGTCAACATATGGTCAATGAATAATTTTACTATTTGTTAAGAGCCTAACTGTTGACAGGTGAAGTCTACTTCACCTTAAATAAATAGGAAGGTCGGGTGCTACCCGCTTCATCGACCAGTACAAAATGGACGCCATGACAAAAGTGAAAAAAAATCACTGATTTTGTTAAAAATAGATTCATGTTAACAATTTAATAAAACAATTTCAGCTTTTCAGTGTCTAGAGACATAGTTAGTAAAAAACATTACATTCAACTTTTGGATAATAGTCACGTAGAGTTGTAAAAATTTCTTGTGACTATGACATCGTAATTGAAAAAATACTCCTTTATAATACAATAACACGTCTCCTAATGACTAGTTAACTGACTGATAAATTAGAACTTGGCAAGATTTCCTCCCTTACTTTATTTACACTACTCCCAAACGATGTCTTATTATTGTGTGTTTGATACAATTGCTTTAGTTATGTAAACATTGTTTTCTGTGTTTTACGAGTATTTTTTAGTATGTACATTATAATATGAAAATTATATAATGTATTGATTCACTAAAACAAATCATGTACGTGCCTCAAAATATTATAAGCATTCTTGTAGCTCATTGGAAGACTTGGTATTTGAGGAAGTTTTTGTTTTAGCTCATCATCAGTTAATCTATTTGCGTACTCTGAAAATATACATACTTGTTTTAAGTGAGGGAAAGCTATTTTATTCTTCCAACACAATACAACAGATATACAAAGACAAACAAACAATTAAAAAGCATTTACATGGTGAAATAATTGATTACGAGAAAAAATTATGCAAATATTTTAATGCATCATTTTTTTCAAACACGTCGGATTGTAACATTGATTGAAGCAAACATTGACTATTGGTATGGTGTTTGGCAGGGCTAAAAACTGCAGGTGATGATTATGTATTGAATTATGCCAATAGTTTGATTCATTTATTGTAATTGTAGTTGCTTATAAAGTATTTTGACAGGCCAAAAGTACCATATATAAAATAAATATAACAGAAAATATCATTGGCTGAATTGAAAGTAAGAAAGTACAATACAGCATTGATATACGTCCGGAAAAATGACACGCCAGGGGCATGACAGCTGTAACAAAGGAGTTGGAACATCACCTAGAATGCCATAACCCGTCAAAGGGTTTCCTACTTTTAAAACAATATGCAGTCATTACTAGTATATGTGCGTATGCAACATCATATTTAAAACAAGGTCAAAATTTACACCCGTAATAATTCGATTTTAATTTTGTATTTGACGGATTAACGCAAGAATTTAGTCCCATTACTCGTAATGTAAAAAATAAAAATTATAACTTCAGTCACCTTATACAAATTTCAAACATCAAACACATCTCTTTTATGGTATTGAAGCTGCAGCCAAACGATCTGTATTAAAGCAATTCTTAATAATGTTTGTTGCCGCCATTATAATAAGAGTCGTTGTTCATTTCATCACATATGATAATTGTAAACCAATTGTAGTAAAATCTTGATAATTTGCATACTACAACAAACATTCCATATTCAGAATAACCATGTATGGAAGTTATTTACAAAGACGACAAATTTCCATGATTCAACACACCATTCGGGGTTAGAATAAAACATAACGGAAAGTGGTAATTAAAAACGGCAATAATTATCATAACGTATCAATAATGAGCGATCCTACGAAACCGAGGATAAATGATGGCACTGTTAAGTGACATAAAGATTGTACATGGCTGATTATACATGTATATGCAACTACTTTTTGACATAAAAGTGTCGGGAGTGAGTCACTTAGAGGATACGAACATTCGTTCTGTTCTAAGTTTAAACTATAAATAATACGATCTGTATTTCATTATCATTTTATGTTGTTCCAGACATAATTGTGTCTTGGTTTTAAAATCTGTTTAATAGTTTAACGTTTGCGTGTTCTCGAGACAAAGGTCGTAATACACGACAAGTATTTTCATAAGAGAATCCAGTATATACAAAGAGCGTGAGATAAAACAAATAATAATAATAATAATAATAATAATAATAATAATAATAATAATAATAATAATAATAATAATAACAATGCGTTACTTTAATTTGCGTTTTTAATAACTACCCGAAAAAGACTTACATTTTAACGGAATATTTATGTTTCATCCAAACAAATCATAAAAGCGGAGGCAGTGGACATCTTAACTATCTAACACCTCCTCCCACTGCTCCTGTAAATTACCACCCCCTCCCCAAATCGTATGTACATTTAACAAAACCGAACCCAAGTTTTAATATCAAATCTGATTATATAAACAAAATTTATGGTTTATTTGAAACCTAAGCATTAATACAGAAAGTCCTAGTAAAATCTCAGATATTCACCATTTGCAGGGTAACCAGGTGTAGACTGATCTCCTTTGTTTAATACAATATTCCCTGTCTGTGCTCCGTCATCTGGTAGGAAAATAGAATCTGGATATACACCGCTAACATTGCTGTACCTTGCATAGTCAGCGGGATCTGAGTATAATATTATACCTATCGCCCCAAAGTTATGCGCGTTTTCAACCTGAAAGAGAAATATTTTTGTGATACTTGTTAATATGTATTCTTCGTATATTGCAAGCCTGTCTCTCTTTCAGGGTAGCAAAATATTATAAGTAGATGTTTATTTTTAAATGAAGGATGGTTTTATAAAATGTTTTGCTATTATAAGGTTTCATAGAGTAGTTAGGAATCGATTTTCCAGATAACCTTTTTATAGACCGTACTAGAAACTTTTGATTTTAAGTATCCAGATTGTGTTCATATTTTGCGTAATGCTTTGGAGATAACAATTTACGCACATTATACTCCATTTTACACAACGTACTAGATGTATGCAAGAAATACTTCGCTTGCATGTTATTATTATTCATGTCCTTGGATATAATGCATGTCTCAGTTAATTAGGATAATTTATTACTTTTCATATCTTATCATGTTCAAACACGTGTACTCACCTTGTTTCCCCGAAAGCCATTGCTATACTTTGCAATTACAATTTTTCCAGTGCAGTTGATACCTTTGGATTTTAAAAGTAGGAAATCACCAAGTCGAGCATAATTTGCAAAAACTAAATCTCCCTAGAAGTAAAAATGTAATATCATGTTTTTGCTTTTTGGGTTATCGAAATACCTGTATCACATTAAAAAACGCCATATTTGCAGATCACAAGGACAAACCGCACTATACCATAATAAAACTCTACCTGACCAAATTATGTTGAGATTCGGAATAAATACGGTCAAGTTCGTCATTTTTCAACACGACAGCAAACAACGCCATAGACTGATTTCGTTACCACTCACTGGGTTAAGACAAACAATACCAAACCTATTGACCATGGACAACTAACGCGATCTCCACACTCTTGACGTACTAATAAGATGATCACCCCGATACAGTACATAGGGACATCGGTGCCGAGTGGTTTAGGTAGTTCGTCTACTATTGATCACGTGGTCTGTCAACACTGAGTTTGCGTGTTGGAGCCTCACTGCGGCAGGCCCGTCCTACTCCAATTTTAATTGACAAGGATTGCCAGTTTTCCTACCGAAGGTCGGGGAGTTTTGTCCGGGTACTCCGGCTTCCCCCCCCCCCAAAAAAAACTGCAATCCATGATATAGCTGGAACATTGATGAAAGTGGCGTTAAACAACATTCAAACAAACAAAAATACTGATACAGTACCAAGCCGAAGAAGTTATACTAACCAAACGTCGTAGATACACTTGGATCAATTGCTGCAGAATAGACTACATGATCGTGAGTTGACAGTTACCCAATATGATAACGTGACTTCCTGTTTGTTACATCTGGAGTAAACATTTTGTTGTTGTTGATGTGTGCTATGGTATGTGTCTTAGTTCTTTCAAATGTTACTTTGAATTAATGTGTTTTTATTGTTGTTACATTATGAAATGTAACCTTGAATTTATTTTGCAACATACATCACTTGAACTTATTATGAAATAATAAGGAAACCTTATTTAAATATTTCCACATACATCACTTGTATATTAATACAAATTTTAATTTTTGGTTACACAGTAAAATTACTAAAACAAAACAATTCCCGTTTGTCCAACATTTAAAATTTCACATTGGCCTAAAACATATTCCTTATTGTCTAACAAAATGTGTAACCTTTTTTATCTGTAACTATTAAATGATGGACAACCAGGAAGACAACTTCCATTCATTTAGAATCAAAATTGGTTGGTATTTAATAAACCAATATTTCCTATATGTTACTTATCTTCAAGAGAAATTAAACTCAAGTATAAAACTATTAAGGCAGTTTTAATTTATATTCTAACATTTATTACCTTCACTCGTCCGCTAGGAGAATAAGCAAGGTAGGGTTGAACTTCCTCACCGGAAATGTCATCCGTTGTTCTGAATATTTCTTTTCCGTCATGTTCTTCCACTGCAACCTACAGATGTTAATAACATTGGGAGCACTCGTATTGCAAGTTAATTTTAATCAGTAAAACAATTCATAAAATACTTTTTAGTCTGTATCGATTAAAGATAATAAAAAAACCTTTTGACATTTAGTATAATAAGTTCATATCAAATTTTTACAATTGTTTTTGTGTTTTAGGATAATTTTGGGAACCAGATTACATCGTCTTAAATCAGACTGCTGTTCTTGCAGTCGGTAAATTTCTAGATAATCTTATCGGTTGTTTTTATATTTTATTTATTTATTTATTTATTTATTTATTTATTTATTTATTTATTTTATTTTATTTTAAAATAAAAATAGAGGACGCTCTGTCTTATTTTGACTTTTAAACAAGTTTAAAAAGCCTAAATTGCGGAGAAGAATTAAAGGGAAATATTCCTCTAAAATCGAATTAATTTTACAATTTTGTTATTGTTCCTTAACTATAACAGACTTTGGAATTTCACAAAATATCACAACCCTTCCTCTTTGACATGGACATGTACAATACCGGAACGATTTGATTCATTTATGTATATTTTGGTAGCTATTGCAATATTTTCGAGAAACTAGAAACAATAGTTCTTGCTATAAATTCATAAAGTCGTTCGACAAAATAAGGTAGTCCGCGTCAAATATGATTTTAAAAAGGACTATTAACAGTCCGTTAAAAAACCGACACACTAATTGTATTCCAAGATACAAGAGTTCTTTGCAAATTTTCGAGAAACTAGAAACAATAGTTCTTACTATAAATTCATAAAGTCGTTCGACAAAATAAGGTAGTCCGTGTCAAAAAGGTCTTTAAAAAGGACTATTTACAGTCCGTTAAAAAACCAACACACTAATTGTATTCCAAGATACAAGAGTTCTTTGCAATTTTTGCAGAAACTAGAAACAATAGTTCTTACTATAAATTCATAACGAAATTCGATAAAATAAGTTAGTCCGCGTCAAATAGGACTTTGACAAGAACTATTAACAGTCCGTTAAAAAACCGACACACTAATTGTATTCCAAGATACAAGAGTTCTTCAAAATTTCGTTTAGTGGCAGGTTATCAACAAATTAAAATTTCTTCACTTTAAAATATGTTCAACAACCAAAATAAATTAGACTCTCAGCATCTTCATTCGACTTTTAAGAAGCATATATTCCTGTCTGATCGCTGTCTAAAAAGATAGCAAGTTTTACTTACATAATTATAATTGATGTCCCCAGGATACGATAACGTGACGTTATATTCTGCTATGTCAGATTGCAAGCCGTAGTTTAAATATTCCCTATGTATGTAATATCCAGAATCTTTATTGTTTTTAGTTCCTGCTAGCCTCGGATTCCTTAATAAATCTCTAAAATAAACACGAGAACAATAACCTGAAACATTTCTCATGAAATTGAATTACTTTTTTTACTATTTATTTTACTCAAACTCTAAAGAAGTTTGCTTGTTTCAGCATTAATGTAAACATACAAGTCACCTCCTTTGAGAGGTTCACAAGTAGATGAAAAACAAAATATTTATTGGTTACATTACATTAAGTGTACTTAAAACTTTCAAATGATCTGAATGACATATATATCATACATAGAACTTTACTCCTATTAGCAATTTAAGCTATATTATGGCGTACACATTTTTAGAAGTTGGGATCTGGAGCATCTGACGAAAACCCGCAACCTTCGGCAAGAAGTTAATCCTCGACGGTTAAGGTTTAAGTCTAGCATCCGAATTAGCATTATCAATCCGAAAAAAACTAGTATTATATAGGACAATATTTAGTGTTTGATTTTTTTTTTCAAATAAAAGTCATGTGGTCTGTCAACTGTGAACACTCAGGTTGCGAGTCGAGTCGAGTCGTCTCATTGCAGGTAGGTTGTATTTGACTCCAATTGTCATGAACAAGGATTGCCGGTTTTCGTTCCGAAGTTCGGGGTTTCTCCGGGTACGCCGGCGTCCACCCAAATTAAACCTCGACGCCACTTGAAAGACTTAAAAATAAATGATACTTTGATATATTTCTGGTACTACCGACAACTAGTTAATAAATGTATTATGAAACGTTGTTTAAAATTATGGGCTAGTTAGATATCATCAGTCGTATTACAGTCCGCAAATAACTGACATGGTCCTCGGCTTGGCCTTTGCTATTACACTCAACTTTTTGGTCCATTATTAGAGACAATGGAAATATAACTAGTACACTATTAAAAAACCTCATTTATTAATACTATAACAACAGGGGCAGTCGTTATCAGCCTTACCGTTGATGCATAGCATCATAAATCTGCAGTTTTGACAATGTTATTTCGGAACAGTGTCCTTATTATAGAGGTTGTTCTGTGTTTCTAAAAGTTCTTTTATATACTTTATAATATGCCACATAAGTTTTAGTTTTTTTATGTTCCAGTCTCACATTTACAAAATGCATGTCTGCCTTCAGTACGGCATGATTTTTAAAGGCCGTATTATAAAAAAAGATAATTAACATGTTGAACATCATACATGTACCCTACGCTTCGGACTACTGGCCATGGGGGCATTTTTTTATATTAATGTAGAACAAAAAAGAGATATATATCCTAGTCGTGGACACAAAAAGACAACACAGCAATGTAAAAAGTTTACTGTACATATAGAGCTACGTATCTAACAGCTGTGTTGCAGTTACTATTGAATTTCAACCTATATTTTTGAAACATTTTTCAGAGAGCATTATGAACAAATGCTATATTTTTGTTAGACAGTAAATACAATTATATAAATACATTTTTTTATTTTCATCCAATCGCCACATCAAAGTTATTTTTAAAAACAAATAACAACAACCAAAATTACTACCGCCCATAAACCATTAAAAACTATTCTGTAGGTTTAAATCGAATATATTAAGTTGGCTATTGGCTTTTTGCCAATTTAATTAACACAACAATGGGGCATTCTGAACCCAGTAATGGAAAAGAACAGTTATACTTGTAATTGTGCAGTTTTATAAATAGCGGATAAGTATAGGTATAAATTATTAGAAAGAATAACAATAAATCGTGTTAATTAGTCTGCAGACTTCTTACTACACATTTATTATACATCTACAATGATATTAACAAACAGAACGTTTACCTGAGTGTAGTATCCAGTCGTTTACTGTCTATCTTGTCAAAGATTTTCTGTGTTATGGTACTGTCAGCATCTCTGTTCAGCTTTTCTACTAATTTAATTCGAGAGTCGACCTTATACCACGCTTCTCTGGAAAAGTATCCAATTAGAACTCCTATAATGAATGCCAGTACAATGAATAAAGCTGCCAATATAACTTTCATATATTCTTTTGAAGTCATAGCGTTAATTTTTTTAGCAAGCTATTTGTAAAGACAGAATTATGTTAATGTTTTCATTAACAAATTACATATAACACATCATTTTATGTCAGACCGCAACCAACAGATGTGCGTTTGTAGATGCATCGGTTATAAATATACGCAGCTGTAATTATGTGGTTTTGTTTTATACTCCTCCAGATAATGCATTCGTCTTATGGGATCTTCCCATAGAAATATAAATAAGACTACTGAGCCGTATCGCTATATAACTGACTGCTATGCAATTTCGCAAGTACGTGATATATTAAAAACAGAATGCAGAGCTGTAATTTAATTTGTGTTTTTATTTTTAAATCATTAAAAAGTTCAAAAGATTTTTAATGATAAACATCTGAAAAATCTATCGTTAGAACTGAAAGTTATTTTTATTTATTTTTTCAAAAATGGCACTCCTTGACATTTGTTTTAGAAAATACACTGACATATTATTATGTTTAATGGAACAACAGTTATACACACAAAGGTTAAATTTGAATCTTTATTGCTATAAATACGAAAAGTTTTACCTTCAAACTTGTGTATATCACTGTTATCCTATTTCAATGTCCATGTAAAAACAATATGGTTATAAAAACTATAACTTTAAAGCGATGAATATTCTTGAGATACAGTAATCCAAGCTAATTAAAGCTGATCAAGGTATTATTTACATCTCAAGTCGTAGGTAACAATAAAAAAGTCAAAAATCAATACAAATAGTTAACATATCATCCTTGAACTACCCACAAATATTTCCACAGATAAAATAAGACTATCTTCAACGGTTCAACGGTTTTGCGTTTGTTTGAATTTTCCTGTTACCACGCTTTATAAAATTGCACGTTTTTCTTATACATAATCTGTTTTTTATATTATATAAAGGAGACTTTATCATGAAAAGGCGTGGAACGTAACAAATTTACACTCACCCACTACAGTCGGCGCTATGCTTGCTGTATAATTAGTGTGGTTTTTTTGTAGATAACCTTAAAAACTGCAGAACAGTTCATTAGTAAAAGCAAAGAACCAACACCTGATCTATATAAATTGTTATTTTATGTATTTTCTTTTCGATTTGAAACCTTTTCCACTACGTGATTTTGTTAACGTTGCAGACCCAATAGGTTTTGTTGGGATAAGAAATGTAACTTGTGGATTGGAGTGTATGTGTACAATAGTGTGCAGATTTATTGCTATCGCCTTAACAAAGCAAACTGATTTTTAATCAAGGTAAGAACTGTTGCAAATGACGCGGTGGTTCACATTTGGATTGGAATTATTTGTTATCATTACAAATGTGTTTATTACAAGCGCTTGTATTTCATTTTCTGACAATTTACATCAAAACTAATATATTGGAGTTGGTTTGAAGGACCACCATAGAGAAATATTAAACTACTAGCTATTTTAGGAAGGCAGGATGCAAGTGTAGAGTGCTGTATAATACAACTATGAAAAATGATGATGATAACATCCAGACATATATTAAGCATTTGTATGTTTGCTTTTTGCTTTGACGTGTTTTCATATGTTAAAAGTCGTTGATTCACATATAGTATATATTTTCTTCTGACAACAGATCGACATCGACAACGCAGGAGCGTTTTTTAATATTTTGAATGAAATGTTTACAGACAGATGCACGCTTTACCTCAATCATAGATAGTACTTAATAATAGGTATGTAAATGTTGCCTCCTTTCAGATTCATTTAAGAATTAATGCATTCTTTTGAACTTTCATTAAGGTATAAAAGCGCATTTTCGATGAAGCACTACCAAAATGTGCTTCGTTCAACGTTTTTATACGCGAATGAAACTTCAAAAGAATGCATTCAATTCTTGTAATTACATTTTATTTTATTAAAAACGCCCAGGTCCTGATTTAAATCGTGCACAATGTATTTTTATGATTTAAGTTACTTTGCGTTGTTTGTTTACTGTGGACGTCTTCAAAGAAACAAGTGCTCTTCATTCTACATCATCTGAACTCATAGAAATCCAGAATATCGTTGAAAGACGTAATGCAAATATGTTGGTTTTTACTCCTCAATGAAAACAAACTACCAGTCAGCTTTTGTAGGACTCTTATTATATCGACCTAAGCACGCCAAAATTTCATCCAAAACTGATGTGGATTATGGTCGGTACAAAATTGGTATTTTTTGATTTGAATATTCCGAAAACAAACATGGAAGATGTTTGAACGGCTGCTGGTGGCCGCCAAGATGAATACGACACACAAGGTAAGTTAAACGACTTAATTTCTTTTTTGCATTTAGCATTGAAGTTATTGTGGTTCTTTGTTAATTACGCGTAGCAGCTAACAGATGTAAACAGATATCTAATGGGGTGGAAGGGGTATAGGCAACAAATACCAGTCATGAGACGGTAAATTGCTGGAGCTTCATAATCAATTGCAGATGTATTATTTGTTGTTTTTGGTTGGTTGATAATTTGATTGAATGTTTCTATAACGGCCATTAGGCCATGTTTAGCTATATTAAGAAGAGATAAACAATTAATCAACCGGGTTACAGGATTGACCAACAGGAATACAATTTTGACTGCTTATGAAAACTGTGTGGAGTATTATTATTTTGAAGTGATGGAGCATACAGCCTTTTGAAGCAGCTACTTAACCAACATTTTTTTAAATCTACAAGGTTGGAGTACATCACACTTCTGGACGTGATCATTCCTAGACCGATCGGACAGAAGCCCCTTAAGTTTGTAATTTTTGTCACAATTTTATGCGTATAAAATAAGAAATTATGGTACGGTAATAATATGTCTCTATTATAAAAACATAATTTGTTGACAAATATTTTGGACACCATCGCCATTTTCTTTGTTCAAAGAACTTAAAAGGAAAAATAACTTAAGTAAAAAAGTGTACGTACGTTTTTACCAAACATAAGAAATAGAAAGAAATGTGTTGTCGTTGAGTTATTATTGAGTTGCGAGGTGTGTGTTTATTTATCTCCTTTTTCATACATTTCCTGCAAGAGTACTCGGTGGTCGAGTGGTTAAGATAGTAAGTCAACTACTTTCAATCACGTAGGCGTCAACACTAAAGTTGTTTACAGCGATTTTAATAATGTCTTCGATTATAATTGTGCATGTTTTAGTTTAAAATTTGTGGTTGTTAAACAAGGCGAAGCAGCTGTAAACAGATTGAGATTTTACATCACTTTGTCAATTATTTTAATCCAAAACCTAAAGCTTCATCTCTCACTTTAATTTTCTTGCGCTTAAAAAATAAAAACAGAAAGTCACAAAAGTCAATCGCGATTATTGTTCTGATACTCTTTTCAAATGACAAAATTTGTTGATCGTCCTTCTCTTGTTCTTTTGTCTTCATTATCTTCTGATTAACCACATATACTAGTGGAAATCAGACGAGATCTGTTTGCATTCAGCAAATAGATGAAATCTCAAGAAATATGTTTACCTGTTTAAACATGGTTGCCTACAGGTAGTGTAGGGTATTGGCAATAAGAGTTACAGAAAAACATCTACAGTGGTTACATACAGGTACTTACGACATCTGTTGTGTAGTTCTCCTATTAAAAAACTACCAAAGCATATCGACTTTCAATAGTTAACGGGGACATCTAAGGAGATCTGGTTATCTACTGATAACAGAGGATATATAAGAAGATCCGTTTATTTACTGCTACTTGGGACATCTCAATAAACCTGCTGGGAACCTTCGGTTACTATAGAATATCTAAGAGAGATATTGGTAACAAGGCTTTGAGAAGGTCCATTCTTCAACTATCGATATGAATACGATGAAATTTTAATTTGTTTATTCTAATTAATAGAGGTTCGTGTATCCAATTAACATACAAACTAAAAAAACCATTGTTTAATAACGATAATGATTTACGATTTTCACACTTCGACCAATACGACTAATACACTATATGTTCACTATGTCACGATAACGATCTATCATTCTCGAACAATTTCGATAACTCTTTACTTCTCTAATGCGACTGGTCCACCGAATTTTCCACACAAACCCATACAAATTTATTACCTTTAACATATGATGTAAAATCTCTGTCGAGCGAAAACATTGTAACTTTCCTCTAATTAACATTGTCCATATAATTAGCTATATGGAAGTGGCACTACACATTAAAGCTAGTAAAAAACAAATTAATCTTTAAACTATACAGACATATAACAAATTATGCATTTTATTTGCCGAACGGACCAGCTGTTCTTATCTCTTAACTAAAATAAAAGTATATAAAGAGTCAAATGCTATCAGAGAAAAAAATAACAAAATGACTAATTAAAATTATTTGTAAATACTACTCTTTTCACCCCAGATATGTTCTAGACTACTATTGACATCTACAACTACTAGAGGACAACTACAGCAACTCTGGTATGAATAACCGTTGATGGAGGATATCTAAAGAGACTTGTTTACCGACACCTGCTCGAGGACATTTATACAGTTATCAGAAAAAATCTAAAGGGCTATCAGGTTGTCAGCTGCTGGATGAAGTCTAAATGACAATTTATTGGCAGACATTTAAATGAATATTTGCTGACTTTAGCTACTAAAATATAAATATGATATCTAGTTACTTAGAACTGTTGTGCATGTATATTGATAAAATAGGCAGATAATTAGAGTAATAAATTGCGACGAACAAATTCTGAAAATATGAGGACGATTGTCATTGTTACGTCACTTCCTGTGTGTATAAGAACTGCAATTAAGTCACATGTGATTAACGTTTTATTAATTAATTATTTAACTTGTAAATCTTGGTATTTTATCGTTGTTAATATAGGATCTATTTTTTTATAAATGTAATATGCATGTACATTATCTTAAACAATTTATTTCAAAATTAGTATTGCATATGGTTGTCCTAATTGCTACATTTGAGCTTTGCATATTTGCAAAACGATTCTATAAGTGAAATATGAAAAAATGACATTTTTGATGTCGGAAAAATATAAAATAAGAATATAAATTTTGTGTTTTAACATTGAACAACATAAATAGAATATTTTCATTTGTATACTTTAGAAGATGTACGGTTACAAATGGAGAGTCCCTGAGCTTATTTTTATTTAAATTTAGCTTAATAGGTATATTAAGTTTTTTGTAATATAACGAACCACCGTTCTACATGAACTGGAAACCTTTTGTCGTCCTAAAATACTATCAAACATTTACAAAAAGTAAATCTCCCAGATATTATAGAATTTGCAGACAACGTCTTGAATAGGTATTATAATGGTGTACATAAGGCATCATAATAATTACGTTTCTCCACAACAATTTTCCCATTTTCGTCCAAATTCTTAAACAACTGGTTACGGAACTGTGATATTTAAATGCTTTTTGCGAGTACTTAAGAGAAGTTCTTGTGTTTGTTTCAATCAAAACAGGTTAGATAGACAAAAAATCCTAAATCAGTGCCGTTGTATCGCATTGTATTATTCTGCTTATACATACAGCGATGCGATTTGACTTACACAGTTGAATTGCATTTACACTAAATATATAATTGGAAACGCCATTGTTTACTCACGCCATTAAACAATGCTGAAAACTTGAAACTGAAAATGTGTTCCTCTCCTCGCCTACCTGTTTTTGCACTCTTTTCAGGCTGAGTTCCTAGACGGCCTGCTGAAAAATAAATGACACAGGCCCTTACCTTTAATTTCACATTCCGCTATATTAATGATGTTTTGTTCCTAAACATTGGGAGTCTATTTGTGTTCAATTTTCCCTAGCGAGCTTGAAATTAAAGACACAACCAACACACTTAGGTCGGCTACTAACTAAGACCTTCTTCTAGAAATAGACTAAAAAAAAACTATAAAATAGACTCTACGACAAACGTGGTGACTTCAACTTTCTAATTGTTAACTTCCTGTTCAGAGATAGCAACATTCCAGCAGATCAAAGTATGGTGTGTACATTCACAACTCACACGTAAGTCTAGATCATGCGATCATTATTCCTATTTTCTAGACCGCTTACTGCTGTTGACTTCTAGACAACTCATACAAAGGCTTGTTGTACCTAGTTTGATGTTATCTTTATAGAAGTTCTATGGTCGTCACCATGAATTAATTGATCATTATAGGAAATCAATTTATCAAATATGTTTGGACATTTTCGCTGAGTCATAGTCTTTCTTATTCCTGGATTTGACTTCAGGAATTTCCTAGACATGACAATGAGTGACTCAACGGCTGTCTTATTAGAGGCATGCACTGCTTACTCGTCCGGAGCACCTGAGGCACCTTGGTTTTTATTAGGTTCGGGTTACTCACTTTCTGTTTTTTGTGGTTTTGGTTTTTGTTTATGCTGTACGTTGGTCTATATCTGATTTTTTATTGTCCCTTGACCTTCAGTTCTTGTTTTTCGGTCGGTTTCCTTTGCTATTTTTCTTAGGACTTAATTAACACAATGAAAGTGTAATGTGCGACCTTTCAAAAGTGGTAAGTGGGGTTTACGAAAGTGTTTAGAAATGGAAAAACAACCAAACATAAAAATAAAAAAACAAAACTAAAAAAAACAAACAAATAAACAAGCTATGCAACATAATTACTTCGGTATTACTTCCTACATATTGTTTTTTCAAGACATTACTTGTTTTTGTTTTGTATTTTTGGGATAAAAATTAAAAGAAAGATTATTGCTGCATATTTTAACTGTTCCTTATTCATTAGCGTCAAATGAAATTGAGTTGTTCAGATATTTTCTTCTTAATATCCAGGTTTTTTTACAGCAATCAGTAGCCACCTGCTCAGTTTTCCTCTCACAATACATGCATGAAATCGACATATTTTCCGACTTAATATTAGAAAGGAAACAACTAACCCTATTCTTTGGAATGTACAATGTTCTGTGCATTAATTTTGATGTTCTTAGCTGCCAATTTTGCATTTAGTGCTACTGTAACTTCGTCTAGAATGATGTCCACATCAATAGGATTCCATCTGCCGGATATTTGACAGAAAATAGCAACAAATAATGCAAACAAAACTAACACTTTCATTGTCAGAGAACAATAATTTGAACTAGAGATAAATATTCTAGAAGAAGAACTCATATGACTGTGGTGCTCAATTTGCTTATAATTAAAAAAAACAGATATCTTATATAATAAACTCGACTTGAAATTACAAACAAAGCATATGTAATTGAGGTACCAAACTTTTTTCTTATAAATCATCATGAAAATTGCATCAAATTTGTGATAGGATTCTAAAGTTTTGTTGAAATTTTACATTTAAATTGAAAAAAAATTGCAAGTAATTGTTCAAAAAATTAAAATGAGATGGTAAACGTGTAAACGATTTTAACCAGTTATTTTCGCTACTCCTAAATGATAATGGCTTTACAAGTTGACAATACCTAAATCATTCGATTCAAACCTTCTGGCATAATATTTCTCAGCAAAATCGACAAGTATAACATACACTTTAAACATTTTTGAGCTTGTGCTCCCATTGAGTAGAAGGTTGAAAGGATATTTAAGGATAGGGTTAAGAACAACTCGGTTCAAATCCATCAAACGTTAAAGACTGAGAGCTGAATCATGTCTTCTGGATCATTTACCAGTGTTTCTGTTTGTCTGGTTGACGACAGGCGTGTCTGAGTAACCGTTAGTATTTTAAATGAGACAAAAATGAATTTATCGGTATATCAGCAAGACCAAATCACTCACAAACACATCATAGAAGTCCTATGTTGATATACCGATAAATCCATGTAAAACGGTGTTCAATTATATAATAGATATGCAATTCATGTTTCTGTACACAACATGCCATGATGTCAAGATATAAAATAAATAAAAGATCATGATTTAATGTGCCTTTTATTTATTATTCAGGTTCTTGACATTGATTTCATTATCGTATTTTGTTGCTCATAAAAGTCCAGCAAATGCACCGTGACATTTGATATTGTGACGATTAATCTTGTTATGAGAATGTTTATCTCGTCTGGATACAATTACAGTCGAATTTCGATGGCTCGAACTCGAAGGGGCCGACAAAAATAGTTCGAGAAATCGGGAGTTCGAGAAACCGGGGCTTGTGATGTCCGGTAATGATTCATGTTCGAACCCAAATCGATATCGGTTTATATATTTCAGCTAATTTCCTGTGTAACCTTGGATTAATAAAATTGTGTTTCTTCATTGCATTTCATATATAAATCTTATTTTTTAAGTAGGTATTTTGATTTTTATTAAAATAAAAATGTTTACTGTTATATTTCTTGTTTAATTTTATACACGAGGATTGATAAGTATTATTGCATTACGTAATTATGTCAATGGCCTAGAATCGGATTTGATAGCAATTTATTGGCGCACATTTAAATTAATTAAAACCTACTTCAACAAATTTGCCTACAAAGGAGTACTGAAATATAAATTGATAAAATTAGGTTAATTATTAGGGATTATATCATTAAAGATCAAACTTGGCATTTTACAGGTATGGCTTCGATCTTTACACCTTTTACGACCAATTAGTCATGCAACGGCTGTCAATAATTTTAGTTCGAGTTATTCGTGGTTTTTTCAATGGATTTTTAGTATCTTTAACGAGGTTTGGAGTGAACAATTTACCTAAGTTTTATTGATATAAATAACATCGCCATCCATCTTTCTTTCGTAAGATGAACCTTGACACTGTTGGACCGAAAGTGTCTTACGGCGAATGTGTCTCCATCCAGGAGAAAACCGTTTCTATAAATAGCGGATTACGTACTTATTTTGACAGCTGATACCTGATCGAGGTAAACAAACAATTGCAAAACATTACACTTTGAATATTTATTGTATTATCATTATTAACGAAATTTACTTGAATAATATTGATTCATTCACATTCGTGTTATTCATTTCACATTTTACATTCTTATTTGCATCACTGTGTCATTTAGAGTTTTTTGGTGAACATATAGTTATTAGAGGCTCATTACAACCACAATTCACAGGCATAGACCTGGGACTTTTTCTTCATAGAGAATGGAACTTTCCACTACGATAAGACAGACTAAAGATTTGTCATTCATCATAAATCATTGCATAAAATATCGTTATAGAGAAGAAATAAATTATATATATGACATATTGTAACAATAAAAAAATGTACCATCAATGTTTCAATGAAATAAAAAACTTCCCGGAAGGATATATTTTCTCACATAAAGTTCTAATATTCTTTTTCCCATGACCACTCTTTACACGGAAACTACTGGTATATCAACCTGTACAAGCTATATACACATACTAATAATAAATTATTCAATAAATTTGTATCAGATAACCTCGGTCGGGTATTAGAACGTCCTTCATAATAAGGTATAAGAAACCCATAATAACATTACCTAGACTTAATAATAAAAGGAATTGATTCTACAAAATTACAAAAGATATTTTTTTACAAAAAAACAAAACGCTATCAACATTAAAAATATACAAGAAATGAAGATAATAACAAAATACTGAACACAGACACACAAAATCCACCGAACAAAATGTTGGTATCAGTCAGGTGTTTCTGACGGATCAGCATATCTTGCTTCACTAGTGACACCTGTCGTGTTAATTATGGTAAATTGTAAAATAATAACAGGAAATTTGCTAACAAACAATTCTGGTAGGTGTCAGAATATTCAATTCACTGACCATCTAATAATTTTGCAGCAGAGTAGATGCGGTGGATGATAATGGCAACATGTTTTTTATATTCCTTTTTACATGTGACTTTATCTCTACTTTCATCACATTTCTTCTGAATGTTACTTAGTCCTGGGAATGGGATAGATCCCGGCGAGTGCAGAATATGCCTGAAATAAATTAAAGCCTTTATGACAAATGAAACTAATATACTTTGGGCGAATAGAGGACATCCTGTTTAAGTCGGGGACTGTGATATTTCAGAAATATTATTTGAACGTTGACACCGAACACAGCCTTTTTACCACTGATTTCTTTGGCATACATAAATATAATTATTCCACTTTAATAATTAAATTGTATTAATAGAGCAATTTGGTTGGTTTAGAAATGATCACATGACATGGTACAAATCATCGTGTCCTCTAAGTGCTACGTCGTATCACACGTGTCACAAATCCTACGTGCAGCCACCCTCGGAATTTTGATGCATAGTTTTCAACATCACAAGATAACAACAAGGGGGAACAATTACATGTAGGTAATTTTTTTTATTGTACCGAACACCTGCAAAAAATGGCTTGAAAAGAAATACAAAATTCCATGCGAGACCAGATTATTGAAAACTTCCGGTAAAATTGTAATTCGGTTTGCAAAACGAGTGCATTTACGAATTAATAACACATTACCTATTATATAAATTGGAATAAAATATGTATTTCCCTCTCTAAAAAGACATATGAAAAATGTGTTCACCCACAAAAATCACGTTCCGTCGTACAAGACTTCAGGGAAATATGATTGTGTTTTGTTAAACAAAGTTTTACATTTTCCATTGGAAAGGGAAACAACATATACTGTCAAGTGTAATATAATGCACAATATTTATATTAATTTCTACATTCTACATAATCTACTGTGCTAATTTTCAAATTCTTAGATTAAAACAAAAACGAGCTTCTATTTATATCTGCTTGTCACGCTTGTGGTTACTTTGTTTAATATAATCTGTTTTAAGATATCATGATTTATATTTGATATCAAAATATGCAAATGATTTATATTTACAAGCTTGTCAATAAAGCACGCGATTCCTTTTATGTTTGTATGATCGGATTATATTTTTAACCGACATAACATGTAAATTAATTGTAAATGATACAATTTTTCCTTTCAATCAAGCAGAAAATCCTTACTTGAAATAAAAATTTTCTGGTATCCCTTCATCAACAAGAAATGTTCGTTCCATCCACATCAGTCTATCGTTCAACTGCCGAATAAGCAATGGACTGAAAATAGAATAAAAAAACTTTATGAATTATGTTAACTATACTTGACATAGGAAAAAAAGACCTCTTTCTGCTTTAGTACTCTTTGCGCAGGACCAAATACTTTTATTTGCAGAAAATAACTCAAACTATATACATTAAGACTATTATAGATGCATTTGTGTAAATTGTTATAGTAGGTGTTTTATTCCTAAATTGAGGACTTCATATGGTGTTATTGTTTCTAAATTATCAGCAGAGTTTCCAATGGGTCCTTCATTTTCTGCACAGTACACTTTTCTTGTGTTCGTGTTTAATGCCTTACACAGCGGTAATATACTATATGACTATAATACGTAAAACATTCACAATTTTTAGCAGATAAACTCTAATCAGTCACATTCGCTAAAAAACAACCCCATATAAAACAAATATAAGCACACTCAATTTCAACCAATGAAAATTGTGTTTTACATGCGTGTGAATGATTAACCAAAATGTTTTATGACTTGTCGTGTCAAACACGTCGGCAGAATATGCGACCTGTTCGAGAGACCGAGATTTTTTTAGCTCAGATGGAAAACAAACAAACTATGATCATCTTACGAATCGCATTTATGACGTTTGTAATCACACAGGTATTTAGTGAGGTTACATCTGTAAAACACCAGTGAACTGCATATTAAAACAAAAATATACAGAGTTACAAATTATTTATAAAAGTAGCATGTAACCACACTAGTTATTGGTGTCTATACGTTTGTTTGTGATAAACAACAGTGAAGTGCACATGACATTATGTTTTATATAATATAGAATGACATTATGTTTATACATGTTTGTGTAATTTACTCACTTGTCAGGATCTGCCTCTTCAATTTTCGAACGCAAGCGAACACTTGATTCATACAAGGCATTTATAGACTTCTGTAAATGATCTGAATCAAGACAAGGAACAATTTTTATAGCTATATATTTTATCTATAATTGTAGAAATATACATTTGAAGATACCTCTGAAATGTTAAAAGTAATCATTCACATGATGATCTTATAAATCGAAAATAATTAAAATTATTAAACATGAATCTACATTTTATTTATTTAGATTTTGTAATGAATTCATGGTGCTTTGTGTCATTTTAATGTTATAAAAAAATTCAAATCATCTGACCCTAAATAAAAAAATGATTTTACTATTTGGTATGAATATCATATATACAAACGCGTCTTATAAAATCAAGGCACCAGGTTTTTTGGTTGACAGCTTAAACTTTCATACCTAACTGCTTATTTTCAATAATATCCTTATACTGGCTGGCAAGCTTTCTTGCTGCTTTCAATATATATTCTGCATAGTGAACAACATCAAAAGGTATAATACGAGAATCTGACAGATTTCGTAATAGTTCTGACAAAACGGACGTTATTGCATGTGAGAACTTCATTTCAGGATCGATTAGCGTGAAGGCATGGTAATCTTCGTATTTCGAATGATATAAAGGTGAGGACGTGTCTGACCAAACTTTGTCCTAGTTTAACATAAATAAAGATTATATCACTCAAACAAATGCAAACAGACAGCGAAACGTGATAATAAAATTGAATATAGAATATGTACGAACAAGTGACAAAAATAAAATCAACTGACGAACAATCACATGAATAATAAATAAGAGCAAACTGAAGAACTCTATTAAAAAATAAGTGTTTATTCGTGTCGTGGAGGAAGGATATGCAGTTTCTACTCCGCATAAATGTATTAAGTGAAACAAATGTTGTTAAAGAGTTAAAGGTCTTCGTGACATTATGTCAAGGAAGAAGATAAAACAATAGTTTTCTATTTAACTTATTCAATACTGCAAACGAATTACGCACGTTCAGTTCAAGAAACTTACCACATATGAATACCTTGCGTACAAAGATGGAATTCCAGCTACAGCAATGAAAGGTACATGATCACTCCCTCCACCAATATTATTTACCCTTTATAAAAAAGAGTCAAACATATTTTTAGATAACTATTATATAGCTTAAGCATTTTTGTTGAATCTGATTTGTTTTCATGCTTTGATACTGAACAAGAACACACAAACAAAACGGTAGCGAACATGTTACACTTTCTATTCAAATCTTGTCCTTCTACCATATGCGCTCTAGAATGCTTGACAATAATAAATGGTTATAAATCATGACATTTTTCATAGTTCTTTTTTAATTTTAATTGTTAAAACTCACAACTTTCAATAATAATTCGAAGTTTTATTTTTCTATATATTTATTATTCCACCATATACATTGACGATTAACTATACACAAACTTCTTAATTTTATAAATCTCGAAAGCACAGAACACACAATCAGCGCAAAATATCGAAAAACATTGGAACAGCCACATAAAACATTATTATCAACGTAAGTTTCTTTTTAAAGTTAAATGATTTCATTGGAAATATTTACCATGATACTCATAATAAATTTCAACTATTTTCAAAAACATTAAATACTACTGGGTTGCATCGGAACAAATGAGTAATTGTACTTATAACGTTTGTTGTTCGTCCAAGCTTCATATACACTGTTAAATCTTCCATGAGGATCCGGAACCTGTAAAATGTTAACTGTGCTTAATATTTCAGAATGTCATAATGAATGCAATGGGGAGTTTTTGATACATAGCTTGTCTGGTAATTTTTGAACAAACTAAACCAGATTCAAATTGTTTGCATCACTAATTTTTGTTACCATAACTATTCCAAGTAGATAAAATGATAACATGGGAGACCCTGATTACGAAGTTCCCTTTCAAAGTGATTGACAGATTGAATGTTTGCTAAATGTCCAGTAAGCACACAAATCTCAGTATTCAGGAAGAGAACAATTTGACAAACAATGTCTCAACGGAAAAAGGGATGTGATAAATATTTAGACTTCCAATGTGTATGGAGTAATGGCTAGTGGCGGACACCTAGAATTTAGTAACTTTAAATTGTATATCTGCAAACTGTTTAACTGTGTTAAATTTGTTGTAATATTATCACGAAAACATTTACCTTTTTGGAAGCTGCTTCAAAAACTGTTTGAAGTAAAGGTACTGTCTGCAAACTTATCGTGTCATTTCCTGGAATACATTTCAGATTGAACTTAATTTTGTTACTGGATTTAAACAGAATAGCTGACCATCTATCTTATTCTTTTAAGAAACAAATCTATGATTGCCATAAAAAAAGTGTAAATTTTCAACAAAGTTTAGTGAATATATATTTTATTCAATAACTGGTTAAATGAATTTAATGGTGGACTGATGATAGTCCTTGAGACTATCATCAGCCCAGTAGACCCACTTATGTATTGACAAGAATATCTTGGAATCTTTCAAAGGTATGGTAATGGCATAAATTTACATACCCTGAAATTAAAAAAAATTGTATATTCTAAGTTTTTATTCTTTACTAGATGTAGGTGATAGCCGCATTTAGTATCCACTGATGCTACTGATTTAGGTCTTGAATAGACAAAACGCGGGTTTGGCGTAATAAATGCTGTAACCTTGGTACCTTTGACAATATACTTTTCGGCAAAATAAGTAACTTTAAGTATTGCCTTTATATCATCTCATACCTGTAACAATACTGTCCATATTGATGTACGCTACAGCATTTGGAAACAGCCATTTTATATTTTCCTATGAAATATAGAAAACTAACATTTAGAATATTATTACACTGTAGTTCATTCGTAACAAGCACTGTTTAAACATATATTATGTTTCGTATATTGTGGAAGGACTTCTTAACCCTCTTTACAACGACCATGTTATTTTCCAGCACTATTGAGTTTGCTGTTATAATGAATTTTAATTTTTGTTCTTTGATTATCTCCCATTTTATTTGCGTCTATTGTAAATCGTACTCAAGTCTGCTCAATACTGAATACAAAAACTAATAAAATTATTATTTACATTAGACCGACTGTCGGTAATTTATCTATTTCTGATGTGCCATTTCAATCTTAACACACTTGTAATTAAGCCAATAAGTTTTTTAAATATTTAAAGATTTAAACATAAAATAGCCTTTGAGACCTTTTTAATGAAGCAATATCCTTGTCATCGATTAGTTTTGTAATGGAAACGGTAAATTTGTCGTTATAACGAATTATTTTATGCATGATTTGGTATATTTGTTACCGACATGCGCAGTAGGAGTCGTAAACCGAATATGTCGTTGTTTCGAGGGTTCACTGTATTATTGTTGAGATAAGGTTTTAAATTTATGCAGCTCAAAGTTAACTACCAGATTGGCTATAACAAAGGAGCAAGACAGTTAAGTTCTTCATTTACAGCCATTGTTATGCATGCTTCTTGGTACATACTTCCACCCATTCGTACGATCCAACCAATCCAAATTCTTCAGCGTCCCAACTACAAAACAGTATTGTACGTCTTGGTCTCCAACCTTAAATGCACAAAACCACAACAAATCGACAAGAAAATAAACCCATTGCGTTATTTTACATATTACAGTCTAGTAAAAGGTTTTAAAATTTATTCGATGTACGATTTGACTGGTCTGTTGCCCACATATTTTGCCGAGAAGTATTAAAGACTACACTTTAAAGGTCTTGCAAAAGGGCCAAAATCATCTGTTTATTAAAACTTCATAACCATTATTCCACTTTGGTGGTTTGTCTAAAAGTACGTGTCAGTATGTTCTTGTTTACTATGGTACCACATATATAAATCGCTTCTTATAAGCTTATATATAAGCTTCTTACTTTTGAAGTTTCTGTAAAACGTTGAAACAAAGGTAAGAATAATTGATCATTTAGAAACCTTTATGTGAAAACTTAAACCAAAATGCATGTTAGATGTTCTGTTTGTTATAACATACCTTCTTCATAAAGCTGTCCGAATACTCTTGCCATTTCTATCATAACAATGGTGCCAGACGTTGGATCAATAGATCCATAGACCCAAGCATCCCGATGATTACCAACTATCACATACCGATCTAAACAAATAATCGACAAATGACCATATACGATTCCTTAGAACATGATGTTTAAAACAGCAACGGTCTTGTTTAATCTCATCAATTTAACTGTGCACTCGGAAATTTTTAAGCATTCAAAATTGCTTGAACAATATTTATCTAATTTTCTCAATTGGTTTATTGTTTGTCAATTTTTTGTCGTTGGAATATGACTGAAATACTTCTTAATCAATCAACAAACCAATCAATTAATAAAGTATTTGCATAATATCTAGTTAAACAGCAGTTAAATAATTTATATCTTTAAGGTAACAATTGGCATACGATTGAAAATCTTCGATCGTATGTTTTATTTAAATCGCAATTAAATATTACGATTGTCACCATTTGAAGGTAAATAAGAAGATATGTAGGAATACCAAAAATTAATTTAAATATAACATATGCTGACTCATAAGAAAATTATAAGCTTGTACATAACTTTTTCCTTCTGCTGTTTAAAGTGACATGTATTTTAAAATTTGTCCCGAAACTTTTTTAGAATGTTTAACAACCAAAACATCGTACATTTAGAGGTAAACTATCATTTCATAGAATGTTCATTAAATGATAATACATAGGCCTACCTGGTTCGATATCCCCTTCAATTTTTCCAATAATGTTGTAAATTGTTTTGTATTCAAGTGTTTTGTTGACGTTCAGAACGACCTTGCTAAAAACATTACAAATTTAACGTAATAGTAACGAACACCTATCACAATATTCACATTTTTGTTTTTTTTGAGCTTTGACCCAAGAGCATTCCCTCAATGTTCTTGACTTTAAACGAGGTGGACTCTTTTAGATAGTTATTAGGTAATAAATTGCTTACCTTTCCGGGTATTTTAAGTAAGGCAAACAAGACATAGTATCAAATGCTGGTTACAATCGTGTTATAAAATATGTTTTCAAATATATTTTCTAAGGTCTTAAATACAATACAAATAGGTTCAACTATTACAGATGCTAATTAGTTTTTCCGATCAGAACAGATGTGCACAAACTTAACAAGAACACACACTGCGTAAATGTATTTATGTGTCTTATGAAAACCCCCAAAATATATATGTACAGAAATATACAATATAAATGCTTTAATGAATTACTTTAACTGAAATTGTGCAACATGTGTCGTCAAGTTTCCCCAAGGCAACAAATTAATATGTTTTTGTTTTTAAAAAACTGGAAACATTGTCCTCACAGCAGTAAGGGCATAGCTATACATCAATCCAAATCATTATAACTATACGCATATATCAACTTAAACATCTGTTATATCAAAAATAACTTTTTAAATTGTTTTGTATGTCTTTTAACACCATGTTTGTTTCTTATTAATCACTTTTACTGCACATTAATGAAAGATAGTTTTGTAAGTCAATGTTATTATACTGACCGTGAAGCACTTAATCCAGGTCCTTTTCGATAGGTAATGTTTAAACCGCCTTTCCATTCATCTGGAACGGTTTCTCCCGTCATATGCCTAAAAATTAGAATGAATACTCAAACGAACATAAAACATTTCAGTGACTCATATTGATTAAGTCATGCCACAAGTCAATATGTTATAAGAATCGTTATACGTGTGTCTGTTTGTATCAGTATATGGTAATATGCTAATTGCCGCTAAACCTTAAATAACACGGAAAGTCGGATACCGCCACTTCGTCACCCAATAAAAATGGACTCCATAATATCAAGGTGAAAAATCGCTGAACGTGGCAATTCAAACAATCAATTATTTTTCGTTAAAATAGATTAATGTTAACAATTTAATGCAACAACTTAAACTTTTCCAGTTGTGTACAGACACATTTTGTAATCATAAATTACATTCAACTTTTGAATGATAGTTATGTAGGGCTGTCAAAATGTTTCTTGTGACTAGACCATCCTAATTAAAAACATTCTACGCGATATAAGAATAACACGTCTCCTTAATGACTAGTTAATGGACTTACGAATAACAACTTGGCAAGATTTCCTCTCTAACTCTATATACAACCCCCAATATATCATTGTTGTGTTTTTGATACAATTTCTTAGTTATGCAGACGATTTTTCTGTGTTTTACGAGTATTTGTTAGTATGTACATTATTATTATGTTTCTGTTATGTAAAACGTAATATGAAAATTAAGTAATATAATGATTCGCCAAAACAAATCAGGTACTTGCCTTAAAATGTTATAAGCATTCCTGTAACTAATGGGAAAACTTGGTATTTGTGGAAGTTTTTGCTTCAGTTCATCATCAGTTAATCTATTAGCGTACTCTAAAAATATACATATTTGTTTAAAGTGAGTGACAACTTTTTTATTCTTGCAACACAATACAAAAGTTTAACAAAAAGAAACAAAATTAAAGAAGAGCATATAAACAAAGTAACACGAAAAAAATGCAATGATAAATATGAGCTTAAATATCTATATTTAAAAGTATTTAATTGGTAAAATGATTGTCTACAAGAAAAATCATGCAAATATTTTCATGCATCCATCATTTATGTGATATTTCTATATTTCAAACACATCTACAGTAACATTGATTGAAGCAGACAATGACTATCTGTATGCTGATTTGCTAAAAACCGGCAGGTGATGATTATTAGATAAAATAATATACAAATTGTTTGATTCATTTATTCTTCTACTGTAAATATTAGAATATTTTGACAGATCAAATTAACCATATCTACAAAAAACATAATGGAATAACGTTGACTGAATTAAAAGTCTAGAAGTACAATACCATAACAGCTCTAATAAATTATTCAGAACATCATCTAGATAATCAGTCAGGAAGTTTCCTACTTTTCAAAAGAGTATACAGTCATTACTAGTATGTGTGCGTTTGAACAATTATTAAAACACATTTGTAAACTGTTTTTAATATACATCAATAATAATCTTTGTAACACTTGAATCCGTTTTGATTTCTGAGTACTTTTTAAATTATTGAAGGAGTTGATGATCAAATTGTTATTATACACTTTCAGTTTCTGCAGTTTGTGTTGGCACAGGTGTTTACTATTTTAACATCATATATTCAACAACGTCGAGTTTTATATCCGTCATAAGTCGATTTTAGTTTTGTGACTTTTACAGATTTACGCACGAATTTAGTACCATTCTAACTTCGGTCACAGTTTACAAAGTTCAAACATACTATACTCTGTCATGTTATTTATGCTGCAGGCATTGCCGCATATACAGAAAAATACTGTTTGTTCGCCATGATGAAACGAGTCGTTGGCCATTTCACCATATATGAATAACTTTGACCCAATCGTAGTGCAATTTTGCTAATTTGCATATTACTAATATATTAATAATACGACACCTCTACAAGAGGCAACACACCATTCGGGGTTCTTTATGTTTTTCAGTAAACAAAACTAAACATATATACGAATGTTAATTAAAACATGACGGACAGCGGTAATTAAAAACGGCAATAATTATCATCATGTATAAAAACAATAAGCGATCTTAAACACGAAACCGAAAATCATGGTGACACTGTTGAATGATATTAAGATTGAACATGGCTGATTATAAATGCAACTACGTGTAGACATCAGTGACTGAAGTGATTCACTCCACTCTGGTTCAATGCGCGTAATTCGACTAAGTTCGTACTCTCACAAAAAACGAGGGTACGATTATTCCTTATTCTCGCCACAAAAGGCGCGGATACGATCATTCGTTCCTGGCAAAAATGCGAGGGTACGATGATAGGTTCTAAGTTTAAACTATAAATAATACGATCTTTATATCTTTTTATGTTGTTCCAGACGTAATTGTTTCTCATTAAAAAAAACTAAGACTCATTAAAGTAGAGGCAGTTGACATGTTTAGTGAAATGTTCATTCTTGGCTCTAAGTATAATAAAAACATGTTTACATTTGCGAGACTAAATCTATACCAAAAATCATTCACACGGTTCAGACATACAGGATATGGTTGCCAAAGTAATTAATGTCCTGAGCGATATATGATGAGGAAAACAGATATACACATGAGGTCACACTCATACATTACATCCCTTCCTTTCTTTAAAGTAATTAACTACAACTAACTTATTTAATACATATTTTTTTAATCTACTAGGTATTTACTCTTTATTGGAAAAATGATTTCAAGAATTAATGTCATCAAATTTTAAAAATTAATATTAACATTCACTCGATCCATTCCAAATTAGTCAAACTTGTGTTCCGGTAGTTTGTCCATTTGGAGCTCTCGTTAACCTAACTTGTGTCCCTCTAAGGTCACGCACAACAAATCCCTCGGCGTTTTTCTTTATTCTTAACTTTTGTTCCCTGTCCCGTTTCTTGTCCTTTAGCCTTGGCTCATAATGCGGCCATTTGTTTCGCATTTTTCGTCCGTACAAACATTCCGCGGGTGCGATGCAAGTAGTACAGTGTGGAGTTATTCGATAAGCCAACACACATTTGTAAAGTTCATTTCTTCAATTTGTGCGCGTGATCTTTGATGTTTTCATGAATTTAGATAATGTCCTATTTAAATTTTCCGTAAGTCTATTTGCCTGCTGCTAGTACGGTGTTGCTCGTTTGTGTCCGTTATTCTGTAAGAATAGTTTGAATTCTTCCGCTACAAATTGTGGTCCGTTGTCCGTAGTAACTTCAACCCGGAGTCCATGTGTGGCCAATATCTTCATTAACTTTTGTATGATAACGGAGGATGTGGTTGAATTTACGATTTCAACCTCTAGGTATCTAGAATAATAGTCAAACACCACGAATAAGAATTCACTTTTCGGATACGGTCCTAATAAGTCCATACCTAATCGTTCCCATTTTCGTTGCGGTAGTTGAGAAGGTTATAAAGGTAGTGGTCGTGACGGATTCTGGACATTTGACAGCATGACAAGTCGAAATAAGATTTTCTACGTCTCTGTCAATTCCTGCCCACCATACTTTTTCTCTTAACAGTTGTTTTGTTTTTACTATTCCTAAGTGCGATTCGTGTGCATTTGACATGACGCGTGTCTGTAATGATTTTGGAATAATTAATTTTGTTCCTCTCAGTCGAATGTCGTCTTTCACTGATAATTAATTTCTCACTTTTCTAAAGAGTTTCAAGTCTTCATTATTAAGCCATTTATCAATTTCTATAGTTGTGTTAATCTCTCTAATTGTTTTATCTTTAGCAGACTCGGTCTTGATTTAGGACAAGGTCATTGTTCTTGGTATATTATGTTCTGTTAAATAGTTGATGAAATGTTCTACTTTTTCACTTGCATCTTTATCAGTTTCTATTGAACTCAGTGGGGAACGCGGTAATACATCAGCGGCATTCAGTTTTCCTGCTCTGTAAATCACTTTATTTTGTAAGATTACAATATGAGTAGCCAACGTTGAAATCTAGCCGGGGGTCATGCTTTGCCGTAAATATAGTTTCCAACGGTTTGTGATCAGTAATGACAGTGAAATCAGTCCCATAAAAATAGACATGAAATCGTTTTATACTCCAGTAAATTGCTAATGATTTACGATCAATTTGTGAATATCTACATTCGGTTACCTTCAGAGTTCTATTTGCATACGCAACGAGTCGAGAGTCTCCATCTGGTTACTTCTGTTCAAATATCGCTCCGAGTCCGAATGGACTAGCATCAACTATGAGACGTGTTTCTGATTTTGGGTTATAATATGCCATTACTTGTGCACTAGTCAATATACGTTTTAAAGAATCGAATGAAATTTGATGTAATTATTACCAACAAAATTCCTGATTATTTCTAGTAAGATTTCAAAATATAAGAGGTTCTGATACTAGTAAGGAATAAATTTAGAACAGTACGAGACGAGTCCTAAGAAAGTTTTAACCTCCTTTGCGTTTTTCGGTTCTCCAGTCTTTAGAACGGCTTTGATCTTTGATTCTTGTGTTTTAAGACCATCTGCGGTCAGTGTATGACCCATAAATGATAATGTTGTCTCGTTGAATTTACACTTTTCTTTTTTAAGCGTAAGGTTTTTGTCTCGTAAACGTGTAAATAATGCACGGAGGGCTTTGTCGTGAGTTTTCGGATTTTTCTGCTGAAAAGTTCCGGCAGCCTGGGATATCATGAACAACCTGCTGAATTATTCTTTGGTAAATATCCGGGGCGCATGAGATACCAAACATGAGCCTTTGTATCTATAAATACAAGTATTAGTAACAAAAGTTGTAATCTCTCGCGATTCTGGGCCCAGTTCAATCTGATCATGAAAACCTTGTTTCAAATCGACTTTGCTAAATACTTTAGCGTCATTCATTTCTTCTAAAGTTTCTTCTATATTTGGTAATTGGAATCGTTCAGGCTCTAAAGCGGGATTTGTCCTACGCATACCTACACAAATTCGAATGTCGTTATTTTGTTTCGGTATAACAACAAAGGGAGATACCCATGGGGTAGGACTTTCCACTCGTTCAATTACATCTTCTGCCATGAGTTGATTTAATTTTGCCTGTACTTGTTTTCTAATTTTGAATAGCATTTTCCTTGCTGGTTGTGCAATCGGTTTGACATTTTATTTATATGCAACTTCAGTTGAAAGTCTTTAAGCTTTCCCAGACCCACAAAACGATCCGAAAATTCTGTTAAAATAGCATCACAATTGTCAACTGAAAGTTCATTCACACTAATTCTCAAAATAATTTTGTGGCGCATGGTTGTCCAATGAGTGGCTTGAATTTACCGTCAATAACATGGAACTCAATTGAGTGGATGGATCGAATTATTGTCAATTTAAGAAAGGCGGAGCCTAACAGCTTGAGAGGCTTTGTAGACGCATAAGAATAAATCTGAGTATTTGATGTCTTTCGAACTACTTTCGCTATTTAATGTCATTTAATGTTTGTTTATCAATCATAAGAATAAATCTGAGTATTTGATGTCTTTAGAACTACTTAATGCGATTTAATGTCATTGAATGTTTGTTTATTAATACAATTTACGGTAGTCCCAGAATCAATCAAAATTGTCAAAATTTTCTCTTACATCATTTGCTGCGTGATAATTTATGGATCTGACTACATGATTTTGAATACGTTTCGTTCTACGCATCTTCGCGAAATGTCCAACTTTATTGCACACGCGGCAAGTTATATTTCTGGATTTCCTGCATTCCTGTCCTGAGTGTCCTCTATTTCCACAACGAGAACATGTTTTTACTCCCGGTCCTGACCTCGGAGCGAATTTCGGTTTGAGACTCGGATTATTGTTTCCGTTTGCTTTGAACTCTATTTACAGTTTCTTCTTGTTCTGCCTTCTGTTCCATTTCTGAAAGTTCTGATGCTCTAGCGATTTCTTGAACTTTCAATTGTCAAGTCTTTTTTCCGCAATAACCTTTTGCGTAATTCCTTTAACTTACACTTTTCAATTACTTGGTCTTTGTACGATACACCGACATCATTTAAATTTTCGAAAATGTCGTGCACCTTTTCACCCGCTAAATGTATAACCATAGCACATCTTTAGTAACTCCAATTGCCACTAGATAATATTCAAATCTTTTAATGTACAGTTCCCAGGATCTCGCGATGTTAGTGTTCTCTCCTAACACCTTGAAAGGAAGAGGCGACGCCAAATTTAATTTTGCTGCCATTTCGATTTATATTATAATCCGGAGAAAAGACTGACTTTATCCAAGCACAGTAGTTGAAATCAAAGCTTCCAAATATTAAAAGATCCCATTCTCGTCGCCATTGAAATATTTATTCTGGGCTCTGCGAGACTAAATCTATTCCAAAAATCATTCACACGGTTCAGACATACAGGAGTATAGGTGTCAAAAGCAATTAATGTCCAGAGCGATAGATGATGAGGAAAACAGATATTCACATGAGGGTCACACTCATACTTTACATTTAGTAGTATGTACATTTCTTTAACAAAAATCAACCCAATTTTTAATATCAACATGATTATATAAACAAAATTGAGGTTTATTTGTTACCTAAACATTAATAGAGAAAGTCATAGTGAAATCATAGATATTCACCATTTGAAGGGTAGCCAGGAGTAGACTGGTCTCCTTTGTTTAATATAATATTCCCTAACTGTGCTCCGTCATCTGGTAGAAAAATAGAATATGGATAAACACCGCTCACATTACTGTACATTGCATAGTCAGCGGGATCTGGGTATAATATTATACCAATCGCCCCAAATTTGTGCGCATATTCCACCTGAAAGAAAAATATGCTTGTAATCCTTGTTAATATATATCCTTCGTATATTGCAAGCCTTCCCCTGTTTTAGTGTAGCAAACCATTAGAATCAGTTGTTTATTTTTAAATGAAGGATTATTTTAAATGGTTTCGCTATCAAACGGTTTCATAAAAGAGAATAAGAATCGATATCCCAGATAACATTTCCATACTAAAGTAAAGTATAGACCGCAATAGAAACAATTTTTGTCAAGCAACCAGATTTGTGTTCATGTAATGCGTTAAGAGGCTTAAGGAAATTATATGAACACAAATTTGGTTACTTAAAATCAAGTGTAAACAAGGTAACATGTGACGCACATTACACTCCATACACAACGTACTAGTTTTATGCAAGAAATACTTCGATTGCATGTTATTATTCTGCATGTTCTTGGATATAATGCATCTTTCCGTTAATTAGGATAATTGAGAACTTTTTTATCCTATCTTGTTCAAACATGTGTACTTACCTTGTTTCCCAGACTGATTTGGCCATACTTTGCAATTACAATTTTTCCAGTGCAGTTGATACCGTTGTATTTCAAGTGTAGGAAATCATGAAGTCTAGCATAGTTTGCAAAAACTAAATCTCCCTAAAAGTAAACAATGTAATATCATGTTTTGCTATATTTAGAGAAATCGAAATAGCTGTACTAGAAAACCACATGCTAAGATCACAAGGACATAACAGCAATATACTATTAATAAAGCTCTACATGAACAAATTATGTTGAACTATGGAAACTTTCTTTGGCATTCTTCATTAATTATTAGAAAGTCTTGCCATAATGTACTTAACTCACGGGGGTAGGGACGGGTTGGGGGGTGTAACTAAGGACATTTACAGGTCTGCGGACGGAATTTTGAAAACCCATCCTATTCATATACTTTCGGATGTTATAAAATGGTACCTTATCATATATTGCATTATTATGTCACACATATTCATATATTTTATTAGTGCACACAGCCATTGACAAAATAGTCCATTCACTACCAAAATGATCAAGTAGTGTTAATGGAACACTTTGTAAAATCACTGTGGTTAACATAGGCTTAACATAATTAAGATGAGAATTTATGCATGGATATAATTTACAACTAACCAGTGATAGATATATTACCATAATATAGACCAAGTTACCGTGACTTACCTTCCATACATTTAGATTTCAAAGTGGTTGCCAGTTTTACTTACATCAATAACATTTCGATATGTTACTGATCTTTAGCAGACATTTAACTCAAGTATAGAACTATTAATGTTTAGTTTTAATTGATTGTTTTAAAAATATCTTCTAACATGATTTACCTTCACACTCCCGCTAGGAGAATAAGCAAGGTATGGTTGAACTTCCTCTCCGGAAATATCCACCCTACTTCTGAATATTTCTCTTCCGTCATGTTCTTCCACGGCAACCTAGAGATGTTGGTAAAATTTGGAGCACTCGTATTGCAAGTTGATGTTAATCAGTAACACAATTCTTAAAATACTGTTCAGTACGTCTTTATCGATCAAAGATATTTTTAATATGTTAACATTTATTTACATAAGTTCATTTCAAACTTTTACAAGGCAATTGTATTACTTTTTTGTTACAACAAAAATAGTTGCAATGTTGAATATAATTAAAATTATATCTCTCATTTGCTCCCTCTTGTTTCTATTGTCGTCTCATGGAACACTGCGATGGTAAATAAGGGAAGGGGTGCCAGAAAGATTTATAAATGTTTGATACTTAAACAATTTATCTTTAAAACACTGTAACATACCATGAATATTTGATTCGTTTACATATTGGTAGCGATTTAAATTTTTTTCGGAAATCTAGAAATAATAGTTCTTTCTATACATTCATTAAGTTGTTCGACAAAATAAGGCTATGTCTGCGTCAAATCAGACTGGAAAGAACTACATGTAAAAAGTCCCGTTAAAAAATTACATATTCATTGTATTCAGCGATACATGGTTCTTCAAAATTTTGTTTAGTTGCAGGTTATCAACAAATTGAAAGTAATTTCTGCACTATTAAAATATGTTTAACAACCAAAATAAACAAATCTCGACATCTTTATACGACCTTTTAGAGGCGTACATTCCAATCTGATCGCTGTCTAAAAAGATGGCAAGTTACACTTACATAATTATAATGGTTGTCACCAGGATACGATAAAGTAACGTTATATTCTGCTATGTCAGATTGCAAGCCGTACTTTAAATATTCCTTATGTATGTAATATCCAGAATCTTTATCGTTTTTAGTTCCTGCTAGTCTCGGAGTCCTTAATAAATCTCTAAAAACGAGAATAAGAACCTGAAACATTTCTTATGAAACTAAATTACATTTTTTTCAAATATTCATTTTACCCAAACTTTAGTGTGTTTGTTTCAGCCTTAATGTAAACATGCAAGTCACCTTTTGAGAGGTTTGCAAGTACAATGTATATGAAAAACAAACTATGCATTGCTTACATTACAATAAAAATGTACTTGAAACGTTCGAGTGATCTGAATGACATATATACTATACATAGAACTTTACTCATCTTAGCACTTTTTAACTATATTAACGGCTTCAACATTTTTATTAAGTTCGGATCTGGAGTACCTAATGAAAACCCCCAATCTTAGGCAGAAAGTTAATCCTTGTCGGTTCAGGTTTAAGTCGCTCACATTCCAAATCAATTTTAATGATTGTTTAAAATAAAATAGTGTGACAGAATTGTCATTTTGAACCTCCAAATGCGAATTACCAATTCGGAAAAGAGAAGTATTTTACAGGACAATATTTTGTGGGGGTTTTTTTTGTTTTTAAGGAAAATTCATGTGGTCTGTCATCACCGAGGTTGCCTCACTGCGGGTACGGGTAATTAGACTCTTATCTTAATGAACAATGATTGACGGTTCATGTACCGAAGGTTGGGGGTTACTCCTGGAACACCGGAGTCCTCTTAAATCAAAACTGATCGTCGTGATATTGCTAAAAATTGCGTTAATCACCATTCAAACAAATAAACAATCAAATAAAATTTTAACGTGTGTTTTTGAAAAAATAAGGCAGGTAATAAAAGTTACAACCTTTTAAAGTTTCTGTGTGATTGTTATGTGTTTTGTAAAGTTCTGTTAGATACTGTTGTAATATGTCACATAAGTTTTAGTTTAATTATTTCCAAGTCTTACATTTACAGAATGTGTCTTTAGTACGGTGTAGACTACATGTGCTTTAAAGGGCGTATTATAATATAAAACAATGAACATGTTGAACATCATGCCCCACACTCAGACAAGTGTGATTGGACTCGCCATGGTGGCGTTTTTTGATATTGATGTGGAACAAAAAATGGTGGACCCAAAGAGGCGAGAGACAACGTCACACTGTTAAAAGTTTACTGTACGTAAGCTGAGTATCTAACAGCTGTGTTGCAAGTAATATTTAATTTCAACCTATATTGTTTAAACATTTGTCAGAGAGGGTCATATACAAATGCTTTTTGTATCGTGAATTATTTGTTAAGCACTGAATACAGTATTATATATATTCATTCACTCATTCACCACATCAAATTTATTTAACAATAAACACCAAAATTACAGCACCACCTCAAACCATAAAAAGCTATTCTGCAGGTTTTGAATGTAATAGATTAAGTTGGCTATTGGCTTTTTGCCACCTTAATTAACAACTACATAGCCATTGGTCAATATCTTCAAGTAATTTTCAGTTTTATATTGATCAATGATTTAAGAGGGCTTAACCTCTATACGAGCAACGACATACTGCTGGCTCGGGTCTCATTTCTGCCATTGAGGTCTTGGAATTTCAACTTCTAAACCAAGCCCCCCCTTTAAAGTTAAATGGTAGAGTCGACTTAATAATCAGACAGATTATGTGGACTTAATTATGTCGACATAATCAAAAACTTATGTCGACTTAAACAGAAAATAAAGTTGACTTAATCATAAAATTATGTCGACTTAATCAGAAAATTATGTCCAATAATTCATAATAATGTCTCCTTGCACGATAAATAAGTGGAAAAGCAGGTGGTACATTCTGTTCAAACAGCGCATTTTCCCTCTTTTTTCTAATCTGATACAGTACTTGAGATTGAAGACGCAACACTTTTATCAATCCGTCAGCGATCCGTCAGCGTTCCAAAATCCGTCACCAATCAGTTATCAATCAGTCAGATCAGTCAAATCGTTCCCAATCCGTCAGATCGTTCCCAATCCGTCCATCCGTCAATTGACGGATTTGGAACGATTTGACTGATCTGACGGATTGATTTGGACTGATCGCTCCAATCCGTCCATTCAACTTCCGGTTAGTAAAATTAATATTTCGAAATGTGAAAATTCGTTTCACTCGCAAATATTAGAAGTATAAAAATGTCAACTGTTATGTCCTCATTGATGGATCGTTTTATCTAATATTAAGGCTAAAACCGGTCTAAAGTTATTAATAAAAAAATGGAAATTCCCCCAATCTATTACTAATGCATCTGTGACGAAATATAAACATTACATAGTGTAACAAAATAATTAAAACAAAGTAAATTTAAAAACGCACACACACAATGACTTTAAAAAGGCATCTCGTGTGCCAAGGCACACGTCCGTATTTTGAAAGCGGAAAACGTCTAGTCTAAAGTTATAAATGATAAATGGAAATCCCGTCCTAAAAAAATCTATCACTAATGCATCTTTGACGGCATATAAACATCACATAGTGTCATTTTATTAAAAAATAATTAAAAAAGAAATGAAAAAAAACCACACACACAATAAATTCAAAAAATATTTGACCTCGCAAGCCAAGGCGTACATCTCGTATTTGTCTTCGAAAAGTTTTAAAGCGGAAAAAGCGAGAAACACGAAAAACGTGAAGGCGAAATCGTAACATTTTTCCACTTCGCCTTTTCGCGTTAGCATTATATGTATGTTTGAAGTTTGTTTAACACTATTTAAAAACAATTATATTAGTTTATATAATATGACGTCGAGTGTTTATTGGGAAGAGCAAGAGCTGGAGTACCCAACGAAACAGCAAAGTTTCGACAGGAAAACTGGTGCTCCTTGCAAATTTATAGGAATGTGTCGAGCACACCATCTCGCTGTAAGGATCAAACATACAACTTGGTGATCAATAATAGGTTACTGCTACCTTAACCTCCGAGGTCGTGGTTTTTTTTATTGTAAACGCTTAAAAAGATCATTTGTCGTGGTTTGATCAGTTTTTTTTCTTTGCCACAGTTCCTATGAATTCCGGTGTATAATACTGAATAAGATTTACGACAAAAGCGAAAACATCTATTTATATATGTTATTAACTACCCCATAGTGTCACATGAATTTACACAGAATTAAAAAAAGAATAAAGTTATGTGCCACAGTTCCTAAAAGTTCCGCTGTAATATTGAATAAGATTCACTACAACAGCGAAAACATCTATTTATATATTTTATTCACTATATATCTCACTGTGTCACATGAATTTACAGAGAATGAAATCTCAAATAAAGAAGAAGGGGCCTCGTTGGCCGAGTGATCAAGGTAGTTCGTCTACTATTGATCACGTGGTCTGTCAACACAGAGATTGTGGGTTCGATTCTCACTGCAGGCAGGGTGTATTCGACTCCAATCTTAATTGACAAGGATTTTCCTACCGCAGGTCGGGGGTTTTCTCCGGGTACTCCGGCTTCCTCCCCCAATAAAAACACCATTCAAACAAACAAACAAATAAAGAATAAACTACTGTGCCACAATTCCTAAGAATTCCGGTGTATAATACTGAATTCGATTTACGACAAAAGCGAAAGCATCTATTTATATATTTTATTCACCATCTCATTGTGTCACATGATTTTACACAGAATTAAATCTCAAATAAAGATTAAACTACTAACAGCGTTTGTATATCGAAGCTTATGAGTTAAAAATGCGAACATGTAAGCGTGATACGAAAATCAATTTTGCTTTCGCATTTTAGCCGTCGTAATTGTTTATTTTACGATTTCATTTAAAGTCATTCCACAATTAATGATATATAAGTATAAATGGTTTCCTTTAAATTAGTAAGTACTTGAAATTGGTTGATAGGTTTAACAGAGCTGCCCAGCGCGTCCTCAGCTGGCGGACATGGGATGTTCTCCCGTTATTTATATTTTTTTTTAGGGGGAGGGTGGGGGTGGTTCATGTCATATTTAAATTGCCGCGAACCATAGTGACATGTTTAGAGAGTGTCACACTCCTTGTACGAAAAAAAAGTAAATCTTACTCCCCAACCCATGCCCCATATTTTTCAAAATTGCCCTTTTGTCCATCTTTCTCTAATTGATTGAAGGAGCCGAGTGGTGATGTTAGTTCATCAACTATTGATCACGTGGTCTGTCAACACTGAGGTTTCGTGTTTGAATCTCACTGCAGGCAGGGTGCACTCGACTTAATTGAAAGGGAGCCAGTTCTCCTACTGGAGGACGGGTGTTTTATCCGGGTACTCCGGTTTCCTTCTCAAATAAAAACTGGACGCCATGATATAGCTGAAAAATGCTGAAAGTGGATTAAACAATATTTAAACAAGCAAACAAATCTAATTGATTTATATTTAACTTATTCTCGTCATGAATAGAGCTGAAATACTCTCGCTGAAAGAAAAGCAAACAATCAATCAATCAATACAATAAGTTATTGTTTAAATTGAATGACACTCTTTTAAAGGCAAGTTTTGAAATGGTTCTGTATCATCGTTATGAAACTGTAATGACAGTGTTAAGACCTAAACAATTTATAACGTTTTGTTAAAAAATTACTATTTCGTACTGAAACATGTGTCTATCTGTAACACATTTTTACGCTTAACCTCAGTATTCGCAGACAATTCTCCCCGGCGTTATTGGGGCCTAGGTGGCTGATTGGTTAGTCATCTACTAGTTGTCACATGCCTGTCAACTATGGAACGCCAAATTAACATATATTCAATTAATTGTACCTATCTTCAAATATTGAAGATATCTTCAATTGAATTATACCTATCTTCAATTCAATTGTACCTAGGTACAATTCAGCACAATTGAAGATATCTTCAATTCAATTGTACCTATCTTCAATTCAATTATAGATATCTTCAATTGAATTGAACCTATCTTCAATCGAATTGAACCTATCTTCAATTGAATTAAACCTATCTTCAATTGCACTTAATCAAATTTGTATTATAATATAATTCAATTGAAGATAGGTGTAATTCAATTGAAGATAGGTGTAATTGAATTGAAGATATCTTCAAATGAATTGAAGATATCTTCAAATGAATTGGAGATATCTCCAAATGAATTATGGAGATGTTGGAATTAGACCTATCTTCAAGTGAATTAAAGATATCTTCAATTCAATTGAAGATAGGTGTAATTGAATTGAAGATATCTTCAAATGAATTGAAGATATCTTCAAATGAATCAATTAAATTGCACCTAGGTATAATTCATTTGAAGATAGGTTCAATTGATATGAAGATATCTTTAATTATTTGAAGATAGGTACAATTGAATTAAAGATATCTTCAATTTATTTGAAGATATCTTCAAATGATTGAAGATATCTTCAATTATTTGAAGATAGGTACAATTAATTGAATATATGTTAATTTGGCGTTCCATAGTCAACAGGTTATGGATTTTCGAACGACTGCAGATAGTGCCCCCAATTCCACTTTAATTGACAAAAGACTGTCGGTTTTTTTACCTGTACTCCGGCTTTCTCCCACCCCACCCCCAATAAAAAATGGACGCCATGTAAAAATTGGAACAATCCAGCGTAATTGTATGTATACTTTTTTAAACAAATTTTATTGCCTGTCCAATAAAACTTGCGACAAGAAGTGCTGTATATTTTACAATACAACTTTTGTTTAGTAAAAAATGCGTTTTGATTGACAATGATTGTTTAACAGTTGAACAATTGTTATACACAACAGTTTTAAAATTGTATTTAAAATGTTGTAGACAAAATAAAAACACGCAGGCATACATTTAAGTAACTAATAATGATGTCAAAAAGAGGCCACGTTCTTTCCTAAATGTGAAATAAATCTGTTACTAATTGGGTGAGTCGGGTCGGCTTAATATATGACAAAAAATATACATGTAACAAGTTCACGAGTCGCGGGAATAAAAAAAGAGAATCAATAATGGATTACGAAAAAAAACCATTTACCTCTTCGTTACTGATATGCCTTAAATAGAAGTTTTTTGAAGGTTTACAGGACTCGGTTCCCAGATATGTCCTGCTTTAGTGAAATGTGCTTAATTATATAATATAAAGAAAAAACATTTCTTAAAATATGTTTATTTATTCATTTAGAACGAGACTTTGTATTAACAATTCTTTTAAACGCATGTTTTTATTTTATTACAAAAAAGGTATAATAAATGCATATATTATATACAAATGACGCAGAATCCGTTTTACCTTTAAATTATTAATTTATACGAATCCGTCAATAAACTAACCGATTTATGCATATAATTAAATGACGGATTCTGGATCGCACTGATTGGACTGATCGCACTGATTGCTGACGGTTACCAAGGTAATGACGGATTCATAATTTTGGACGGATGTCGTCATCATCAATCAGTCAGCGATCCGTCACCGTTCCAAAATCCGTCAGCAATCAGTTATCAATCAGTCAACGTGTTGCGTTTACGGGTGCAAGTACTGTAATGCTTACTTAATTCAGCATTATGTTAACTTAATTATGTAGCATGTTGACATATTTCCGAAAATATGTCGACTTAATTACGTGATATGTGGTGACAGATATATGCCACCATATGAACCTTTGAAAGATAATAATTATACTTGTCATTGTGAACTTTTATAAAGATTGGATCAGTAGAGTATATAATATTTGAAGGAAAAAAAAGAATAACAAAAAGTCGTGTTAATTAGTCTGCAGACTTGTTTCTAGACATTTACAATGATATTAACAAACAGAACTTTTACCTTAGAGTAGAATCCAGTCGTTTACTGTCTATCTTGTCAAAGATTTTCTGTGTAATAGTATTGTCAGCGTCTCTGTTCAACTTTTCGACTAATTTAATTCGAGATTCGACCTTATACCACGCTTCTCTGGAAAAATATCCAATTAAAACTCCTATAATGAAAGCAAGCACATAAAATAACGCTGCCAATATAACTTTCCTATATTCTTTTGAAGTCATAGCTTTTACTTTTCCAGCAAGCTATTTTAAACCACAGAATTATGTTTATGTTTTCATCAACAAATTACATACAACACATTATTTGTGTAAGACCGCAACCAAAAGATGCGCGTTTGTAGACGCATCGGTTATTAATATACGCAGCTGTAACTATGTTGTTTTGTTTTAAACTCCTCCAGTTAATGCATTCGGGTTAATGCATCGTCCCATAGAAATACAAATTCAGGCATAAATGTCATCTCAATTTTCCCACACCATTCTCTTTTGTTAAGGTATAATTATCACCTCAATTTTCATAAACCATTATGTTTTGTTGAGGTATAAATGTCATCTCAATTTTTCCAAGCCATCCTTCTGGAGATTCCTTAATCAGTTAGACCCCACTTTACCTTTGGATAGGTTAACTAGAGTTTATTGTTTTCTTTAATGGATACAAGTACTTTTTGTCAAATTTAAAAATGTCCCTCAAATTTATCCTATATTCTCATACAAATCATATTGTATTCCAACCCTTGATGATATTGCCAGTTCAGTGAATCTACAGTGAGTTCCACAAAACAATATTTAATTTAATAACAAATTTAAAACAATAAAAATATCTACAATATAAACAAAAACTTTTGACTTTGACACCATTAAAGCTTTGTATATTACAGAGTATTATAGAAGACTATTTCAACACTTTAAAATTTGTAAATGTACTTTTTAAACAAACAACGTTTAAGTCGAAAAAAGAAATGCAGAGATGAATGATTTAGGAGAAACAATAAAATCTTAAAACAATGAATGATATGAAAATCACAGATATTTCTGTTGTTGAAGTCAAATGAGGTTTCATTTATACATATAATTATCATGTAAAAATATTAGCACCAAAACCAAAAACACCATATTTATATATAAACATACTAAGTACAATATATAATACCCAGGTCCTACATTTAAACAGATTTGGTCAGCACAGTCATTTAAGTGACAACAAATGAGAGGGCAAATGTGAAAAATTATAAGGAGCTGTCATTATAAATAATTTAATAACCATATGGATATAAATGTCATTGCAATTTTCTCAAACAATTATGTTTGTAGATTAAATAACCACTTTATCCTTACTTCACTCGTAAATAGGTTAACTAGAGATCATTGTAAAACTATGTGGGCACTTCTAAATGTTTAAATGTAGTTTTTAATTTTAAACAAAAAACTTAAAATGTCGAAAAATGAAACAGAGATTGAAGAGAAAAGAAAGAGTTTGAAGATGAATGTAAAACAAAAAATCTGAAAACATAAACTGGGTATATTAAAATCACAAATATTAACATGATTGAACATCCAACAAAAAACAGTGTAACAATTTGTATGGCATCATCAAAACTAAAAATTATGGAGGATTATGGAATAATCTTATTATATACATAACAAATTTTAATAAATCAATAATTAGATAAAAATCACAGTTATATATGAATGTGACAAAAGTAAAAAAATCGTTCATTACAACCAAAAAACTATTAAATAAAAAATGAGACATTTTAAATACAAGTAATGTGGAAAAGCTTTCAATCTAAGATATCGTAGTTAACAATTGAAAATCATTTACATAGTCAAAATAGAAAATTACATTTAAGAAATGGGACACAATTAATTATTATTAACCAACTAAATACAAGTAATAAACTTTACACATAAGTTTTCCAAGAGTTTTTTGTAAGTATATTACAGACACATTTCAACAAATTAATATTCATGAGATAAACACATTTTAAAACCAATGGGAATACAGTGCTCCACATAAAACGGTATTACCCATAAAATGGACATCATATTTAAACTGTGCTTAGAAAAGTTGTCACATTTACAAAAAAGATTTATAAAATTTAAAAAAGAGAATATGGAGTGGATATCGAAAATAAATATGGAGTTGGGGAAAATGTCATTGATAAAAATGGTAGACCCCAGGCAAATACCATGCAAATTGTGCACGGAGGATAGATTCGCAAGGAGGGAAATGATAGAAGTAAACAACCTGTTTAAGACGCATCTCAATTTTCCAGGGTGGTGCATGGACATAGCAGATGACCTGACGATGTTATATTACATAGATATACAAAGTTTGATGACCATCAAACTAATTTCTCACATGTTGTGAATGGTGAAGATAATCAAACATATAAAATGGTCATGGAAGTGATCAATAAAAGGTTAGTTTACATTTGCCATTCTCCATAACATTGAGGTTGTTTTCTGTTCTTTCGAGGACGTCGAATTGGGTTTCTTCTAATAATTTGAATAGGATTTTGTTGAACAGGGGGATTTCTGTTTGCAACAGATCCTACACAATAAAATCAAATGTATGCACTGACTAAAACTGATTGCTTTAAAGTCTTCTCATTTTTTACATCATCATATTTAGATAGACTTTTATGCATTTACATAGAGTTGCTGTAAAATCCAAATCAATTTCATAAATTTAAAAAAAAATGTAATACCAAATTATTTAAATCATATATGAACATATTTTTTTATACTTATTTGTGAAAGCCATGATCGAGAGAGTATCTGAACTATGTAATATCAACTTATTTATCCGTTAATTAATATGTCCGCGAAATGAGAAGATTCACTTTTTTTAATTCTCGGTGTGTTTTTTTTTACTTTTTTCCTCCGCGGCTTAACTGTATTACTATGATACTTTTTCCCAACTTTTGACTTTCTCTTTCGTAATTGTTTGACTTTCAAACGATGTGTAGTAGTTTTCTTTTTTGAACTCTGAGATGCCTACACTTTTCTAGCTATTTTGCTTGGTTTGACGTTCTAAGAACCAATTTTCTTTTTATCACATTTTTAAGAGTCTTTATAATTTTTATAATTTCGGATTTAGCTTGTTCAACTACTTGTTGGACGGGTGATACAAGTTTTATTGCTTTGGTTGGATTCTTCGAGTCGTGACTATTTGCATAAGTGACATATCCTACAGGCATCATAAATGTTCCTTGGCCACCGACAAGTAAACCTGCAAGCCCAGTCTGACTGTTGTATACTTGGTTATTACCTTTAACCACATTTTCATAACACTGAACCTATTTTTGAGCGTTTTAAAGGGAAGTGTTAGTGTTCAAGGTTTGTCTAAAAATGAAGCCCAAACGTCATGCCTCTCCGTTATGATAATATCGATATTGTACAACTCTTTTATATTTATAGTAATGTAATATGGAATCTCGAGGGTGGAGGTCCAATCCTCAGGTTTACTGCACATGATTCGTCAAAGTAATGGTTTTTCTCACCATCAACAATTGATTCCTGGCACAAACTTGAGTGGATGTATAAAGTATCTTCCTTTCATAATGTGATTTGAATTTCAGGTTTTAATAAAGACCCTTTCAAAAGCCTTTCTCAAATGATTGATGCATTCAAGTGTGATTTAAAGCAATATGGTGTGTTATTTTGATATCTGGATGTTTTATCACTGCTGAGGACAACGTAAATACTCATGACTTCAACTTTTTAATGGTATAACGTCGGTGATGTCTTTTCCGGGTATATTATATTAATTTGGTCAGCCATCAAATTTGACAAGCCATACAATTTCGCCATTACGCTTGCGTTTCCTCAATTTTTTAATGAACCGAGTGCATCTTCATACTAGTAACGTTCTGTAATTTACTCTCATAAAAATTTCCTTTGATATGCTCGTCCTGAAAATCTTTTATCGTATACATTGGGATACTTTGCATTCTCATTCGTTGGTGGATTTCGAAGATTTCCCTGGTTTAATGTTCATCGTATTAGCGATCAAATATGATCTTTTTGTGGGAAATTTTCACTAAATCTCCCAAATTTGAAATGGTAGGGTGTCACTCCTTTCTTTCTTGTTGTATCATATCGTAAATACCTATGAGCCAATATATCAGCTTCCTTGGTTGCATTGACTTAATTGTGTAGTATATTGTTTAGACTTCTACGTGGTGTTTTGTTGTAACTTGTGACAATGTCTTGCAAAACAACGGTAAAACGATGAGTTCTCTGTTTAGTGAAATATATATGCATCATATCACGTGTCGTTTAAATATAGCGTTCGGCAATGTTTGCTTTTGAAGAAGAATTCTGTGTAGTAAAATCGTAAATTCCTTCATTTTTCAAATATGTTTTGGTACTTTTTGATGTAAATTCTGTTCCGTTATCAGTTCGTAGTTTATTTTAAATTTCTACTTTTAAAAAAAATTTGTTGAAATCCGTTAACGACTTCTTTTGCTTTTTTCTTTTTCAAGGGTTCAACCCAAAGATACATTGAAAAGATAATCAAAAAGAAACTTCGCCCCATCATTTTCCTCTGAATATTTAGAAACATCTGCCGTATAAGCAAATTGGTTGTCTATATCGGACACAGCCACCCTCGCATTTTTAAATCTATGACGAACTGTTTCAGAAGACTGTAATCTTCTTGATTTTGAAGCCATATATTTACTAAGTTTTAGCCATATTTTTAATACCGCGCGACTCAATAACTCTGAGTAGTTTGTCTGGACCAGCTTTCGATCAATTATTAAATTTTTTTTGAAAAAATGAATCAATCTTCTTTTTTTCATCTTGCTTTCTCACCATTGCTGATAGTGTTGGGTGGTTGAATAAGTATGATATGATATACAATAAATTTAGAAATACAATAAAAAATGTCAACTTTCATCCACACATGTAAAATAGGCTTTATCAAAAGTGGTATCATATTATGAAATATCACTAACATTTTCCTTTCCGGGTAATGGTGACTTATTAACTAGACAATGAACGAAGAACAATCACATATAATATCTATATGCTTTACATTCTGATAAACGATCTTCCAGTTTGATCACTCTTTGTATCATTTCAAATATATTTTTAATCGTCCATAATTTTATTTTTACATAGCATTGGGGGAAATTTCATCAACTCATTCTCGAGGACGCTTTTCAAAGCCTCCTTTGACATCTGTAAAAATGTTACATATCGGACTCCGTTAAACAACTATGTTGAGTTTGACTGGGATGATCAACTTCACATTCATAACAATGTTTTATCGAAAGCTTTTTCATTTGATTTCGCACTATACTTGCAACATACAGTTAATACAACTGATATACCATATTGCAACTTGTGCTTATGTCATGTTCACAGATTGTCCATCAGACTGTAATCGAAGGAGTTTATATACAGTAAAATTCCTCACATGTTTTAGATTTCTTTGCATACCGTTGCTGGTATATTGAATCATTTATACTAATTAAAGCAAAATTTCTCACATGTTTTAGAATTTGTATTCCGTTGTTAGAATGTTGAATCATTGGGGGACTCGTCTAGTTGACAATATCCGTTTGTAACCATCAAAGCAAATAACCAATTGGGTTTCAATTTTAGATGCTCGGTTTCAATACAATCGTCACTTTCCCGTTGTTTCAATGAAATGTTACAATAGAAGCACGTTACTTTATCTGCCATACCAGTGTAAAAAATCCATTCTGAATTAAGTCTTTCGGCGTATGTGCTGTCTGCGTTGGCCAGTTCTCAACCGTTTGCGCTCGTGAAATATATTAAAGTATTGTTTGATGCTAGGGTTTAAAGGTAAATAACCGTGTACAGAATGAATCAGTTTCTCCATGTTTTCGAACATATCTTATAAATGAGCCACTCCACACTGAATTTTATGTTTAAACTGATAATCATGCTACTTGTCTTTACTATATAAACCATGTCGTATTCCAGCTTTCCTTTCATGAGGTTGCGCTTTAATTATGTACATTCTTCATGACGTATCACATTCCTTAGCTTATCAACCAAGTGTACATTTCAAACATGTCCACTTTGTCTACATTCTAAACATTCCAGAAATTTTATTGATAATTGTAGCAAGCTTTAGACTCTGGCTTTATTTGTGTAACGATTACAAATTCCATTCCACTGGTTTCTGACAAATCTTCGATAATATCTCAATATTTATTACAATCGCCCCTAGTAAGTCTACACCCAATATGATCAGGTATTCCGACTATATAAATGTTAAATGCCTTCAGTTGTTTTAAACACTGTCGAAACCACACTATCTAGTTTGTTTCGTATCTTGTTTTTATGGTGGAATATTTCTAAATTGTTGATTAGGTACTCCAAACTCCCACTGGCTTAAAAAACAAACTATATGCGGATCTTGAGGGGATTTAAAAATATTAACCGTACCTGGTATACCTCGGTCTTCGACAATAGCTAAATTTCTGCTAACTTCTGCACGACGGTTCGAATAAATATCTGCCCAAGGAAACCTACCGGTTATCATTTTTGACAATCCGTGCGACTTCACACAAAGACAATTTACTTGATGATCAATGGCATCTACCACTTTAATGTACAACAAATCACCAGAAATATATTTAGTTTTAATCTCCAATACAAAAAGGTGTAAAGGCGTTATATTTTTAACTTGGAATTGAAGAAGAAAGAAAGTTTCAAAAATACCTCGTGATTATTAGACTATGTTCGAGTTTGAAACATTTCCAACGTCTCAGTGTAATGTTTCACATTCCAGACATTTTATTGCTATTGCCACAATACGATGACGTGTCACATTCCTTTGCTTCCTGCATTCTCTACATTCCAAACATTTTATTGCTATTGCTAATTTTGTATGCCTATTACAACACTACTTTTTAAAATGTTAAAATTATTAGTTTTATTGTTTAATTCTGAAACCTTGATAAAGCTGATTATTTTCGAGAACGCATATGAAACGTTCAACATACGTTAAACCTCCAGTCTACTAATTCCTTTAAGTCCTCTTGAAAACACATGCATGATGTAACTTACGTTCTAAGGCATGCAAGGATATGACCGCTTTCTAAATTGATAATTTAATGTGATGACCTAGTCTGTATGTTCTTTATAGTTTTCTATCATGAATACAGTATCTTTTGTTAACACATTCAAGATTTGTTTACCCAGTTATTTAGCTTTTTAAATTATTAGTCAAATTGAAAAATATATATACAAAAACGAAAGCTTTGTTTATTTTTTGCAACCGAACAAAACTCTCTATTTAATTTAAATAAATAATACATTATAATCAACTTTTCTTGATAGACTGGAACCATAATGTGAAGGTTTGCAGCGTTCGATCGACAGCGCGATGAGCTGTGCTAACTGCATCCCCCAAGTGGCGATGTAGCGTAAAATCTGCAAGTCCGTAAAAACTGCAATTGCGAAACAACACGTTGAAAAATTGTACAACCCAAGGTTCGTAAATTTTTCAACAAAACTGTCCTTCTGATCAACTTTTAATAACTGTATCTTTTTTAAAATAAAATGTATTTATCAATAAATACTAGATGAATATACTAATTACTTTTGACCGATTGACCGGATTTTGCATGTTTTCAAGCAAAATTCTATTAAAACTCTTGTATGGGAAGTCTGTGGAGTGAAACCTTTTCAATACAAAGATCGTATATTCAAGTCACTGAACTCATCACTGGAACAAAAGGAAAAAATCCTAACTTGTCAGGAAGAACCGGAGGATATATCCCACTTCATAATAAGATGTAGACAGTTAAATTACTCTAGAAATATATTCATTAAGAAACTGGTGATCTTTCTTAGTCAACAACTTAGTAATGAAATAACAACTGAACTTGTAGACAGCCAGCCAAATCTTCTAAATCTGATGATGGACTGCACAAAGTCGCACTTTCTTACTAGAAGAAAGCATATATATACAAGTCTCGAAGATTATGCAACGATACAAATTTATATATATAAAACGATTGACATCCAATAGTTAATACGGACACTAAAATATTTTTTATAGAGCAAAGCCGTTGTATATCGCTAATTCTAATATGACGTGCTTTAAAGGCTTTGAGACCACAACTGTGGTAAAAAAATGATTTATCTATGAGCAACACGCGCTGAGAAGGGCGTGTTTTAAATGGCTGTTCCAATTACAAAACTGTAACTCCCACCGGAAAGCTATTGCATATGACGTATAAATCTTATAAATAGCGACACGCGCTATAATTATCCGTTGCAATATATTGTATGTTACATTGACGGAACAGCCAGGTTAAGGCGGAAATGATGTTTTCTATAGGTACGAAAATATTATAAATGTACTCTAATTGTCTTATTAGATTAGAAATAATTCACGGAGGCTATGATTTATCATTGTTTTACGACGAGATGACCATTTATGTCGTTATTTTATCCCTCGCTGGATAAAGTACTACGACATAAATGGTCACCCCGTGGTAAAACAATGGTAAACCACAGCCTCCGTGAATTATTTCTTAATTGTACATGTTATACAAATACAGCCATTCTCTTAGTCAATACAAGTTTATATCGACTGAGAGATGTACATCGAACGAGGACATAGTTCGAAGTCGATATACAACTCGAGGTTGATATATATAACGTGTATTGACTAAGAGAAAGGCTGTATTTTTTATATTGTTAATTGATAATTTTCAATAAAATAAATACAATTTTAAGTCCATCTGATCCTTATTTGGGAAGGAAATCCTTTGTGCTCAACACTGTCCATTGTTTATTGTTGTGTTCCAGCAGATGATTGATAACCGGATGAAAAATATGATTGGCTGATTGCGAAACGTAACACAATTAATTTTTTTGATTTTTGTGTTCTATTTTTATTAACCCTTCAATCTGCAAAAGTCAATCCGCAAAATACAAAATATCACATGGCAGACGGGACTAATTAAAATACAGCAAAATTATCAATTAATACCTGCATTGATCATGAGGCATGTATTATTTAAATAATGTTTATAAAGTTAAATTGTATATATTTCAGAGCAACATACAGAATTATCCGTGCTAGAATTATGGTCACTTGTCACTTAATTGTGTGCAGGACTTGTATCTGACGTTGGGAATACAAATAATGAAACTGATGGTTGCACTGGATAATCTTTAAAGAATTAAGTTTAAAGAAAATGTAGCATTGATGAGAGAAATGATGGACAATATTATGTTGTATTATAGATACTTCCGACAGCCAAGACAAAAAAAATCTAAATTGTTTGATGAATATTTTTTAACATCTTATCAATAATAAAATTACTATAAAGTAGTTGTTTTTAACATTATTATAAAATGTATATTAACAATTTATCTATTTTTAATTTTTCCAAAAAGTTTCTTAATGTATTACTGTATTTCTAGCAAATGAAAATAAATAAGAGAGTGGACAAAGGAAGTCCGTGAACTATTAGAAACTTTGGGTGGGACTTTGAACTGTTCGTTAAGTTTTAAAAGCAAATATCTGGTAAATTATCTTGTTGATGTATTATTGATATTGTAAATTGCAAAAATGATCAGGAAGACAATGCCTTCAAATCACAGTTGGTCCAAAACTGTCTGAACTATCCTTTATTAGAGTTATTGCCTTTTAATGACAACTTGTGATGAATTTTGATGGATTTATTTAGATGTTTTATGCATTTTAATCAGCTGATTATGCTTGGAAAAGAACAAAAATCTATATTTAAGGTACATATTTAAACAACCCATATTTTAATTGTTTGTTTATTTGAATGCTGTAAGCATTTACTTTTTTGTCTAGCCTGAGATGATAGTCGCTGGAGGCGGGACATATATATTGGAATCCATCTGGGTAAAAACGTAACACAATTTGCTCTGTCAACATAAGCACTACATGTAGGTCTATCAAATAGGGTCCAGTGGTTGCTTATGATAAGTACATGCCAGTCAATCAACTGTCATATGACCTTGACCTTAATTTCACAGTCCAGTGACTTTGTTAAGTTTTTTTTTTTGGTCAGTTCCTCTATATTAAACAATGCATTGTATAATTTAATGATTACATTTAATACTATTAACATATTGCTTATGAAGTAATTTTTGGTTGGATAGATCTACATGTATGTAAAACCTGGTTATAGTATGGTAATGTGGGGCAGGGAAAATAGGGTATCCTCCTACAGTTTTCAGCCCAGATCTTGAAGTTGTGCACCTGCTATTATGGAATTATTCAGGGATTTTTTTTTCAAATTTTCCAGATTTTGGAACTTTTTTAGAACTTTTGCACAAGATGGTACCTATTTCCATAATCAACTCCTACGGTTTTCAACCCAGCTAGATATCTAAAAATTGACAGATGGATTGAACATGTATTTAAGTTGTGCACCTGCTGTTATGTAATTGTTTAAAGATTGTTTTTTAATTTCCAGATTTGGGAACATAGTCATTTTCGTAACATTTCCAGACGATGGTACCATTTTTGTGTAGTCAACTCATCCAACATTTTGTACAAATACCTAAAACTTTTTTCTACAAATTGTAAACCATTCCCTATTTATAAAGGCACTTGGTTCGCAACCCGGCCATTTCAGACTTGTGCTTTTTTGAAGTTGAGTGCACTGTGCCCACCGTGAGACTAGAACCCAAAATATCAGTGTAGACAACCCCATGATCAATAATAGCTTAACTACCTTAACCATTCTTCCACTGAGGCCCCCCCCCCATATTTGAACAATGCATGAATACATCAACTGAATAGAATAGGGACACAAGTTCTTTTTTGCTTTTACATTTAATTATCTAATTATGATATATATTAAGAGACCAACTATTGTGATTAGTCTTAGCTTAGTTTAGGGCGGGGTAGTAGAGAAGAGACCAGCTATTGTGATTAGTCTCGGTTAAGGGGGTAGGAGAGAAGGACTGTCTGGATTACTTTTTGGGAATAATTTTGTTGTCCATGCACTTAATTCCCCTAAATAAATCTCAATTAATCTGCTACTTATGTACAATATACAATAAACAGGTAGATTTTTGCAGCGAGATTTTTGTCTGGGGAAGCGTCCGCAGAAGCTAATCAATAATGCAATACTTGTCACACCTATTTATTACATCCATTGATACCTAAAAAACAGGGTTCTATTGTTTAAAAAAGTATGCAAAGGCTTTTGTCACGATAAAAGAAAACTAAACCACGTGTCGGCTCCACCGATCGACCTATTTATTGGTTTCTTTTACATTCGATTTTTTCCGGCAAATATCGGAAGTATCTGTTCTGTTCTGTTGAATGTGCATCCTTCCATTTATGGAACACCTCCACTGGTACACACCAGTGAAGTACACGTTTATTGTTTAGTGTGATATTATTCACAAAAATTTACAACATTACTAATAAAATGCATTGTATGCACTTAAATCCTAACTTTAGATTTTATAAGGAGAACAATGGGAATAGTAGTTTGTTTAATAACTAAAAGGTAAAAAATGGGTAATATAAAAAAAACAAAACGCGCCAGTGAAGTACACGTTTATTGCTTAATGTGATATTCTTCACAACAGTTAACACTACTAATAAAAAAGAGCATTTTATGCACTTAACTCCTAATTTTAGATATAAAAAGATGAATAATGGGGAAATAATGGTTTGTTTTAATAACTAAAAGGTAAAATTGGGTGATATAAAAACATGATAGAATAAAAGGGTAAAATTCACACAAAAATTGTAGAGAAAATGACTTCTATCTCCTCAATGCATATGTAAAACACATCGCCAAGAAACTGTCCTATTCACAGACTAAGAGTTGTCATACATAGAGTTACAACTAACGCGGATTCGTATTTAAAATCCATAGCCTATGGGCATGAAGACGGTAGCACAGGTCTGAACAGATCTGGTGAATCGAGGTCATTACAATGTCCGACCTAAACAGATGTGAGTAATGTGAACTGTCAACAATTAGCTTAACTAGCTCATTTTTTAGTACCGAAATTTAACTGCCATCCATCTTCTCCAATTAAAGATATAATATATATTTTCAGTTTCATAATGTACTCTTGCCTCTGATAAAATAGACTGTGACATTCCAAAAGAAAATGGAGTAATGTTTCATCACCACTATGACAACATTTACATGTCCCTGATTCTTTACCATTATAAAATTTATGAGAGTGAGTTTGTAGCCGTTATGTCCCTGTTACCAATCTGGCACGGATCATTCTATTAAACACGACCAAATAGAGTTGGTATGACCGATACTCAGACTACTCTTGTCCAGAAATACTAAAGATTACTTAATACGGGCTTCTTTTACCAGAAATTTATTCCAATAATCTGAAATAGTTGTCTTGAAAAATTTCTTCCATGAGTCCTTATCATCAAACAATTTTACAATTTCCGATAAAGTAGGTAAATTATACTGGTATAAAATACTAACGGCTTTATTGAAGAAACTATACGGATTATCTTGATTCATAACAATCTGACGCTCAGCAGTTCTTCTAATTGTGTCATTGCGGGATGACAAGATATTGTATAAGAAGGTAAGTATTCTTTTGTGTACCTCTGCTTCTAACGGTAATGCACCTAGTAAAAGCAGGGCCGCACAGTTGGCTGTTCTCGAGGGTAGAGATTGTAGATTTTTTTACGGTCTTAATGTGAAAATTGTTAAGTCTCAAATTGAGTGGACGTGATTGGTAACAGTTCGCTTCCATATAACAGTCTAGGAAGAACATAACATTTATAAATTCTAAATGAGACATAATGATTTAAACCATTCGACCCATGAACTCCTACAACCATAAGAGAATACAAAGTGCGTCTAGCCAGACTTAGTCTTGATTCAATGTTCACTTCATTTTCCTTCATCTCAGATCGAATGATTCCCAGATGTGTTGTCTCCTTAGATGGGAGGATAACCGAATCTCCAAGTTTCCATAGCAATGATGACTTATCAACTTTTCTGTTGCGATTTATGACTATTGCCTTCGTTTTCAACGGATGAATGGTAACACGATTTTGGTCGCCAAACCATTTAGTTACTGATAACATGTCATGTATTGTTCGTTCTGGTTATTACTGATAAGTGCTATGTCATCAGCACATGTCGGACGGCCTATCTATTTAGTACCTATTTTCAGCCCCATGCTACTACTCTGTAATTTATCCAGTAAGTCATTAACATATAGTTTATACAAAATAGGCATTAGTATACCACCTTGACGAACGCCTTATTTAATCTCAAATCTTTTACTAATTGTTCCCTTCCATTTCACTTTAGACGTCAAAACAGAATAGTAATCCTTTATAACGGACCATAGAGAGGAATTTTGTTGAAGACAGTAAACTTAATCTAAAAGTATGGTATGATCCACAACATCGAATGCCTTCCTACTGTCTACAGTAATTAAGAAAAGTGACTCATGTGAGTTATATCTTGCCTCAGCTCTAGCTTCACTGATTTAGAAAGCTGCCATCGACATTAATTCATTTTGAGTAAATGCAAATTGCATAGCGGACTGTTTAAAGACTTCCGTAAGATAGGTTAGCACGGATGCTTCAAATATTTTAGATATTATAGATGTGACGGTGATCCTTCTATAGTTATCCATATGCATGTCCTTTGGATCCTTTTCAGTTTTTAAAATTGGTGAAAGAATACCTGATTTCAGAGTTTTTGGAACAGTTCTATTCAGCATTATTTTCCTAAAAAGATTATATAGAAACACAGTCACTGATTGAGGCGAGTTCTTAAAGTGTTCAGCACTTATCCCAGACGACTAATCTTCAGATTTACCAGTATTAAGAGTATCAATTGCCTGTTTAATGTCCAAAACAGATATTTCATGAGTAAGGCTATCACGCTCCAAGTCACATAACTCCTAAATTAATTCAATACGTTGATTACATAGGGCCAGGTAGTTGGAATCGTAGGAAGAATCCTTTTCTGCTAGATCTTCAAAATATTTGGCGAAGGCTCGTGTTTGGTCATTTACGTGGAATAAACTGCTATTTCCAACAAGAAGACATGTTGTACCCCCACAAGATTTCGAATTACGCTTAATAAGTTTGAAAAAATTTAGAGAGTTCGCATTGACTTGATAAAAGTTGGTTCTTTCTATGTACTGTTCCTGTCTCAGTTGTTTCCTTAATATCCTTTGGGCTTCATTTTTTTCTGTTTTTAAGTTATTATTAGGTTTTCCGTTAATTTTCCATGTACAAAATTTTTCCATATCTAATTTTAAAAGTTCTAAACCCTGCTCTGAATATCTCCTTTTCGGACCTTGAAGCTTGATAGTTTTAGCCGGGACAGACGAGGCACCCGCTTTAGTAAGTATACGAGAAAGGAATTCAATATCTTCCTCGGAAGGGGAAGCCTTCTGACTGTATGTAGAAATATTATTGTCTATAAGGTTACAAAACTTAACTTTATCTATATCTCTCCAGTTATATCTCATTATAGCACCCATGTGATCCTTCTTTTGACTTTAAGTGTAGTGTTCACCTACCATTATACTAACTGATACTGGGACATGAACAGATAAATTTTTAGCACAAGGTTCATGTATCATAAAGTACAAGGTTCGTGTATCATAAAATACAAGGTTCATGTATCATAAAGTTCAGAAGTTGCTGTTGGTCTCCATTAAAGAGTATATAGTCAATTTGCGATTTAGAATCATTGGCATGATGGTAAAAGGTTGGATCATAGCTATGGTGGTGTTTAAGGTTCCCTTCTTCAACAAATGTTCTTAAAAGTATGTCATGCTTATCACAATTACGAGGAGTTAACAAAGTTCCATTCCAGTCACCCGCAGGGATAATCCTATGGGTACTAATAAAAGATGCAACTATAGATTCAAGAATGTCTAAATTTTATATATATTCAAAATACGAGTCACCAGAATTATTTGTAGGCATGTAAACACAGATAAGGCAGATATTATCCGCTGGCAGGATTTCATAGCAATAAAGCGTTCATTTCCAATTTCTATTTTATGTACTCTGTCAGTGAGATTCTTATTCCAGGCAATACATACACCCCCTTTACCCCTTGGTAGGTGAAAGTTTTGAATATTATCAAATGAATCGCAGCTTCTAATATGTACTTCCATCGAAGGCAGCGAGTTAGCGAGAATATATGTTTCTGGCAATCAAATAACCAATGCTCCTGAATACATAAAATGTCAAATTTACTACACAGTTCCCTTAAAAAGTTAAAATTACCTTTGCCATCAATATTACAGGTGACCAGGTCTAAGAGTCTTTTTTGTGCCACTAACCTAGATTTGGTGGCCTCTGAAGGCTTCGATTTCCTAAAAACTTCGTCCTATTTCCCACTTGATTTGTTTGTTCCGAGTTCGGAGGTAATACTGGCCCCTTTTCCATATGGTTAGCATATACCTCAGTAGTATTGGAGTCGGCTAGATACAGGTTCTCGTGTGTTGTACTACCGATATCCGCGGGAGACTGATAGATTGGTTTCAATGCTGATTTACTCTCCAGAACAGGAGCAATATGATTTACAGACTTCGTTTCAGTATATGTACGATCTGATTTAGAGTGATGCGAACTGCCATTTGTTTCTGAATTCGATTGAGGTACTTTCAAATTATGCTGTCCCCTATTCAACAGTAGCTGGTCTAATGTGAATGCCTGTTGTTGACCTTGGTGCTGACCAGAAAAAGAGGCATGTGAACTCGGGGGTTCAAGAGGTGATTGATACTGATAATGTCCTGTTGGTTTCGGTTTCGATATATTTGAGTGTCCCTGTACTGCATTCACATGTGGTTGCAATTGTGAAGTTGCTGTTTGTTGCACCTGATGTTGAACAATGAACGATGCTTGTACCCTAGGGGTTTCTTGAGGTACATGAAGGTGACTGTACGAATTACCAGTTGTAATATTATGAACAAAGTTACCATATGGCGGGGCAGGCTGTCTCACAGGCATGAAATGCGGAGCTCGTATGCTTCCAAAGGCATATCCAGGAGAAGACGATATATAACTCCTAGCTTGTACCACAGGAATAGACGTTTGAGTAAAATAGGAGCTAGAGTTCATAATGTTCATCTGTTGTTGCATCACAAGCTGAGCCTGTTGACTGGCAAGAATAGAAGTCATAGTCATATTTTGCATAGCTTGAAATTCCAATGTACGTATCCGCTGTTCTAACGATGGACTCTCCCCGTGTGTTTATGTAAAATTTAGGTTATCCGGATTACTTCTAGTATCATTATTGTTTAAATTGTTAAAATTGGTTGACTGATTAATAATCTTAGCTTGTAGCTCTACAGTTTCCTTAAGTTTATTGATTTCACTTTCTAGTTTTATTATATAAACTTTATCTGCACCTGATTCTTGGTTATGCTTATGAGTTCTACTAGTTTGACGTTTAATTTTCTTGTGTTCAGTTTCTACTTCATCAATGACAGTACGATCAGAGGATGCTTGTTGGCCCGACTTATTCACGCCTGTGTTATCACTACCCGGAAGTACGTTACTTTCAGAAATAAATGGTTTAACTACCGTTTCATTCCATCATCTACTATATTGATAACACTTTCAATGTTTAATAAGTTAGATTCTGTATTTTGGTCACTAGTTAGTCATGTTAGTACTGATTTAACTACACTTCCATTTTCTTTAATGCTACCGGTTATATGACTATCATTCATTTTATCAATAGAGTTCTTTTGATTTACAAAACCTACTTCTACAATTTGGTTCTTCGTTTATATAGAGTTAGTTTTAGTTTCATCTATATCCTTTGATTTAATTCTAGAATTCGTGTAAGTTATACTCGTCGTTTCTGAAGATTTTAAGTTTTTATCATCAGATAGTATGGTTTTAGCTATTTATGTTGTATTTACTTCATTCGTTGAAAGACAGTTTGGTTTATAAAGTAAGTTATCAGTGAGAGCATAATACACATATATAATCAAGCTCATTGATTCTTTCTAGAGACTTTGCGGTAAGACCTGCACAAGTAAAAGTAAGCACTCCTCGCATTGAACAGTTTCATCCCCAGCCTCCATATTATAAACAAACTGGACATGGAGGAGTAGAACCTTTTTCCACATCAATAGACTGATATGTTCTGAACTGCATAACAAGGTCCATTGTTTCAGAGTTACTAACCTTAGTTTCAATCACTGAGGATTCAATCGGCATCGGATCTGTACGTGTAGAACTAGATGTGAAAACACTGTCTTAAATCTGGCTATTAATCATTTTACTAATACTCTCATTTATCCTATCAAGAGTATGACCCTTATCTTGTAATTCACCCAGAAGTTCAGGATGGATATCCCTAGTGTATAAATCAAGGCGCGCTCCATTCACAAGAATTTTACAAGTAGTGTGATAAAGATTAAAAGTAAATTTCAGATTTTTCCCTTGAGGGCCATCAAATTTCCAGTTATAAACATGGCACCTAGAATCAATAAAAGTGCCAGTGCTGTCTTTGCTATGCCTGTGCTCTGCACAATATTGAGTAGAATTTTCAAGATGATGTATAATAAATGACTTTGCTAGTTCGTAATCTGATGTACTCAACTCTATAACTAAATTGTTTCCTGTTTTTAAAGATTGTTCCAAATGAGGTTTCCTACATGAGATATTTTTCTTCTGTATAAATTAGCCTTTACCCTATTCATTTCAAAGTCTTTATACAACTAGTTACTACGAGTTGGTCGTATTACTGTCCAATGCCATTTTTATTAGAACATATATTCAAATACTAAAATGCAAAGAGGGAGAGAGTGGCCACACTAATGAAATATTCTCTAGATTGAGACGCCATATTGAATGGCGGAAAAAGGTAAGGTGTGGGTACAAATTAAATTCACAAATAATATTGAAAAAGGTCATAAAAACACCTTAAAACTACCTTTTAGAAACTCATAAAAGTCATAACAAAAATAAAAGGGAAGGTGAAGGGTGCAAATAAAATCACACAAACAATAAAATCTAAAATAAAATGTGCCCCTATGCAAGTCCGTGCTCTCACTCCATCGACGGAAATCGGCTGAAATCTCGTGTTGTATATAACCTGGTATCCTGGTGCAATATTTTTCATTGACGCAAGCTTCACTTCAAATATAACACCAGGTCAGGACCTCCGATATAAGCATTTTCATTGGTTGATAATATGACGCCATTTAATATCACATGCACATGCCAATCTTTTTTTAAAATCTGGGAATACCTTTTCTTTATAAAATTAAAATATAAATTATATTTTACCTTTACGTTTAAATTATGAAATCATAATGTAAACTCAGCTGAGAAATGTAAACATTGAACGTCACAAAGAGAATGACGTCATAATACGTTCGTTCTACTTGAACTTATCTATAATACTAATTGTCAGTCTAGAGAATACTCGAACGTCAAATTTCAACGCTGTCACCGTTGAAATCCAATGCTCCTGACCTGACGTTATATCTGAAGGCCGCTTAGGCTCATGAGGATATCAACGTCAGGGTACCAGAATAGTGTTGTATACGGGCCATTACACAGTCCAATGAAATTAGTCTCGCAATACATTTTTTGCGACGTTATTTCGGATGTTATTGTAAAAAACCGAAAGACATCGAGCGAGGCTTCCGCCATGTTCTAGCATTAACTTTTTTCGTTTCCCTCCCCTTTCCCTATGATCTCCCCTGGATCAACTCTTCATTGCAATGGATGCGATCACTTCGTTCTTCTGGCGACTGCCAGAAATAACTTTATCTCGGTTTCCTTTCATAAGTGCATTTACATTATTGATGGTATTAGCTGAGCGAGATGAGAGGTTTGTTGATTTGTCTTTAAAACTGTTACTGTTTACAGTCTTCGATCAAAAGTAGGGTTGGTCTAAAAACAGGACGATTGATTGATTGATTAATGGTGTTTAACGCCCGAGCAGCAATATTTCAGCTATATTCAGGCGATGAACATGAAATGGATGATAAAATGAACATGAAATGATGATGAATGAAAATGGGATGGGACACAAGGAAAAACAGGACGAGAAATTTTCTATATATAAATGGTAATAATAATAAATAAATAAATAACTTTTATTTAGAGTCGGCATATATTACACAACAAGAGAACATAAGCACTGATGTGCTTTTGACCGACATAACTTGGTCATAACTTTTGAAGTAATAAAGATATTAACAACTTAAAACTGATTATTAAAGAAGAAGTAATAAGCTTTAAATTGATATATAGTTTTTTTTAAAATAAAGAGTTTAAAGGCAAAAATTCTTGACAGGACGGGGTTTGGTGACATGAAAAATCGACCGAAAATTTATAGTAGTCTTCACGCTAAACTTTTTTAGTCACAGGCCAAATGGGCCTGTACCTACAGAATTTTACAGGCCCACAAGAAAATAAACAAGCCCTTATATTTCGTGTAAATTTTTTAAGTATCAATGCTCTGAAATATTCAATAAAGTTGCAGTAAAAATCAATTAAATAATTTTCAGTCATTTATTCCCTTGAAAATAACATTAGTATTGTCTCTCAGGGAATAGAAAAAGAAGAACTTGTTTTTATCATTAAGTGTTGATATGTGCAATTTTATTTGTATATGGGTTTATCTTAATATAAGCAGTTTTTAACTTAAATTATTGATGATAAGTACTACACAGTTCGATTAACTTCATCCGGCATTTCCATAAATATTCAATATTACAATGAAAAAGAATCAACTGCCACAAGACTGTTAAATAAAATAAATGTTTCTTTATTTAGTACATACATGTAGGCTAATATAAAGTAGAAGTAGAAAATGGATACATTGTCAAACATATAATATGTATGTATTTAATGTAAAATGCACTACTTAAAATATTTATACAGATCAAAATTAAAGTTTTTTGATAGCTATTGCCAAGATCTTGACTGTTTAAATCTTTACAACACTCATAACAATACCAGCAGCATCGTTATTTGCAATCTCCGGCCATATGTTCATATCTGCTCCGGAAATTCCCATATTTCACTTTTGCTTTGAACTGGTATCTGCTCTTATTTTTCCGCAATCCTTTCACTCTCCGGCACAGAGAACATAACTGATTCCCAGATATAACCTCTGCCACACGTTATTCTCCATTTACTGCGGGACTACATTTGTTGTCTGCTTGTAACATTTGTAAACAAAGAATGATGTTTTTAAAATAATACACGAGATCTTTGTTATTTTTATATAGTCTATGTATACACTTTTGATACAGTTTTCCTTTGCAATTACTGCGTTTGAACACGAAGCTTATCTGCCATGAGAGATATCTCTCACAATGTCAACCAATGGTATGGCAGAGGTGATTGTGGTTGACGTAGGATACCCAGAATCCTTTGCTTGGAGATTGCAACCCTTTATGTTAATGGTACAAGATATACGGGAACCAGCTACTACTGGTTACAAAATTTATTGAACTAACGGAATCAGTTTCATTTTACGCATCTGTTATGATGTTGTGTTTGCAAGAAATTATGATACCGCAAGTTAAAATAAATAAATTATATGCATCTCTGACAGTTTTTTATTATCAAAATGAATTAACAGCTTATTTCTTGGTACAAGCCACTGTACATGTAAGCAGTTTTCATTTATCACGTAAAAAACCCTTTCCAAAATATGTTCACTTGTAGTATAGGAAAGTGCCGGACAACTGCTTTCATTTAATTATAGTTACATACCCATATTTCTTCAATTTTCCTTCTGTTCAAATAATCTGCATTTATTTCTCTAAACAAATGATTCCTTAATAATAATCGGCAGGTGTTCACCAAATTAAGGGCAGTTAAAACGATCGGTTTTCAAGACTTCTTCATTGCCGCAATGTCTAAAATAAAAATATATTTTTGGGTTTTTATATTTTATTTACAAAATTTAGTGCTCCAACTTCTTGGTGACAAATACAACCCTATATCATAATCCATAGTCTCCTTCCTGTCTGCAGGTTGATCCTTGTTGTATCCCATATCATTTCTATCCTTTTTTCTCCACACTTAAACTTGGTTGTCTTCACTGATTTCCACCTTACACTCATTGCTAAAAAAAGCAATTTCCAAGTAGTTTGCATAGTTTTAGACCTTTACTTAATTATAGCACTATAATAGAATTTGTGTCTGTTTTTCTCACACACAATTTCTTTTAGCAACCCTTAAATGATTGGTATCTTTCCTTTTTACACTACTTACTTACACTATTTGCACTTCTAATTAATTCCAAATGTTTGTTATCTCCTTTAAACACTTGTCAATTTTCAAGAAAACCCAAATATTTGATGTTTGTCATACTAGTAGGGTGTCGAGAATTTTGGTCTGCCTTGCATCCCCAGTCAGAAAATCTCTTCAGAAAGTTGTTCCATCCTGTAATTTGTTGATTTGGCTTTCTTTGCATACTTGCCAATGCTACGGAGTTTGCCAGGAACCTCCAGAACTTTTTACTTGTGTCTGGCCTGGGCTACCGGGTATAACGGTAGGTTGTTGGAATCTCTGGGATTTTTTCTTTTTTCAGGAATTATTTTAAAATTGTGTTAAAACAGCTTTTTCTAATTCTGAATTAACAAAATACAAGCATATATGTCAGCTAAAAAAACTCTGGAGACCCCCTCAAATACCATAAAAATACTCTAAAATTGTTTTCGTGGGGGGGTTCTTGCCCCCTCTGCCCCCACCAAGGCTTTGCCTAAGACCCACTGAGGACTTTCAGCTGTCCCATACCCCTTTGGCAAATTTATCAGGAATTTTACCAAAAATATCTTGGCAAGTATGTCTTTGCTATCCATAAAATTTCCAATATTTCCACACCAGCCTTTTCAAAGAACAATAGGTTCTTACACTATATGTTTGGGAAAGACCTGGTGATCGTCGTTGCATGAGTAATAAAATCTGATGTCTGTTTACAAGTGGAGTGCAGTGGAATGAGCTAAAACATTTCTGTCATGAATAGAAAATCATTCATGCTTTCCCAAAATTGTGTGCAAAACATCTGTTGAATGGCAGTAACTTTCATTTTGTGTTATCCATTGTACTCTCCATTGTTTCAGACTACATTGTCTCTGACATCCAATCAGAACACCTGAAACAAGAACCTTTAACAAGAATGATGTTATGTAACCATAACAACAGTCTTGTTTCATGCATTTCGATTGGATGACTCGGAGTACAAATGTGAGCGTGAGCTCATCTGTACTAGCAGAAACAAGCCATTTACCATGTTTACGGAAGAAACAATATCCTGTTCTTTCTCTGAACTTATCTCTTTCTGTTCGACCTGTTGTGTTTACATCAACAAGTCAGAAGAAGAATTCAGGAGTGGACTTCATGTCAGTTGACTGTGTCAATAATAAATTAGTTATAATTATTTGATAAGAAAAGAAATATTAATATAAATATATGTTCTTTCGTTTGTTTTTGGAAAAGACCAAGTGATGTTCATTGATAGAAAAATTAGATATCTTTTTGCAAGTAAGAGTGCAGCGGAATAAGCAAAAAGCCTTAAAAAAATTTATATCAAGAGTGGAAGATCACAGGGCTTTCCTAAACACCACGCTAAAAGCATGAAAGTACCAATTTCTTTTGTATACCAGTAACTTTCAATTCACAATATCATATAGACTCTCCATTGTTTTATACTCCATTGTCTCAGACATCTTCACAAGTCAGGCTTTTTGTTTCCACTAATTCCCGGGTGAGAAAGTTTTCATGTTTTCAAAGTCACACCTTCAAAATATCAACTAATGAAATTTGCTCGAAAGAAGCAGGTGTTTTGAAGTATAATACACAACATGGTGGCAGATGGATCGATAGATAAACACAACAAATAAATATCACAATTAAAACAAACTATTAACACTGTTGTACAAAATACACTTACCAGTATGTTTACATGGTCAATGAAACACATCCATTTGTTTATTTTACAATCTACATTGGAATATCCAAGTCGTGTATGAAAGCAAGTTTTTAATTGGCTACATGCAGGTATGATATACCCAATCAAAATAGTAACTTCTCACCCGGGACTTTCCTAGCTAAGTTTGTAAGGGTTTCGTAGAACCAGTGAAAACCAATCAGATAGCCTAAATTCAAACAAAAATAATGTTATGTAACCATAGCATCATTCTTGCCTTTTGTTTACACGTGAGCTTATAATTATCTGTACTTGGTCAGCTGTACAAGAAATCTGCCCATTTTATTATTTTTTTTTGGCAACTTTCCACTTTTGCAGACAACTTTGATAAAAGTGACCATTCCTCCTACCATGTTTTACGAATACTTTGATCCAAGGCTGTACCTTGATTTGATCTGTATTTTAACTTCAATTTTATCATTTTGTTAAATACTGCTTCCTTCGGAAATTTTTTTTAACAAAATACTATAAGTCAGTGATCCAAGGACAAAGAAAAGTCTTTCTAGTGGATTTAAGGCCTACTACATGTACATGTACATGTCACTACAGTCTAGAGAGTAAAGTTTATTATGTATCAACTTATCTTCACGAGACATTGTTGGGATTAACCTTAACATTTCTCTCTTTAGTGTTCATATGCACAATTATATGCAAAAACATCAGCAGAAAATATCTGTAGGTAGTCCATGTTCCTTTAGCTTAGTCTAAAATGTTGCTTATACATCAAAATTTTAACTGCAATAAAAAAAACATTGTTCACTGATTGGAGCACCAAGTTTCATTAGTAAACACCAGTTCATGGTTGTGTTATAGTTGTAACATTTACAACTGAAAAATATTTTGCCTCAATTTTTACCAGTTATACTATGTAAATACTAGTACCTGTCATTTACACTTCCTAATATCATGGCCATTAATTGAACAAATACCTAAAATCTGTATTAGACTGATGCTGGACTAAAAGTAAGAAAATCTTTTTAGTTCTACCACAAAATAATTGTATCTAAAATTCACACTTTAATATAAAATTTTACATTTTAACACAGTACTAAAGTAAAATGAAATCTTTATATTTTTAGATATCCACCTTTAGAACCAAAGTTGATCTACACACATGTGGCCATATTTCTAGCAGTTGGATTTCTGTTGTCAGCCAAAGTAAAGATTAAAGAACTTTCGTTAGTTTATGCAGGACAGCTGCTTTACTTTGCATACAACACATACTCTAATCCAAAACTCCGTTATACAGAAACACAGAGGGTAAGAATACAAAAAACTTTTTTTCTATGAAGTTGGTAAATTATATTCTTCAACCATGTTACTGTTTAAATTTTCACTATAAAAATAAAAAAATTAATTTGATTGAATTAAAACAGATACATGTAAAAAAATAACAAAAAAGTGTACATTAATGTTTTGACATTTTTGCACTTTTGGGGCCTAAACCTACAGAGAAAATATGTACACTGGTACTACTAGTATGTTGTATAGGTACACATGACCTTGTACCATAAGGGAGATAATCTGAACAGATGGCAAATGCACCAGTTTTTTGACAGTTCACTAGTTTTATTAAAATTATAAAAAGTGTGCAAGACTTGTGTCTAATAAACATAATAAAACATGTATGAACCATTGTGGAAGCTGAACATTTATGCTATTTGGTAAACAATTTATCTTTATTGGCAGGTTAAGGGACACAAGTGTGTTTTTTAAAACAAGCATGGTATTCATGTTTATAAACAAATAACATATAGTTTTCTAATTTTTAAATTTTTGTTCATGTAAATACACAAGTATACATTGTATACAACATAAAGAACATTTAATGACATGTTAAGTTTTGGTTGTTTGTTTGAATGGTACTTTCATAATTTGTTCATCTGTATAATGGTTGAAGAATAAGTTGACTGTGTGGTTTCAACGAAAACTACATGTTGCTGCTGAAAACAAAATGACTTGTTGGATGTGCTGTTATCTTTTATTTTCAGATGATAATGGTCATTAGACAAGTTGGAGGTGCTGGTGTCTTTGTTTTGAAATGTACTGTACATTTTATTTTTCAGATGAGAATGGCAATAAGACAAGTTGGATGTGCTGGCGTCTTTGTTTTATTCTCTTATTTTAACGACAATGCAAAATCAAAACAGTTAAGAAAAATCGGTGAAACGATTATAGGAATTTTCCTGATGGCGTATGTGTACATGATAAACACTACATATGAAGATGAACAAGCCTTCCTGACACACCTCCCAGGAGATGATTGGAGCAGATATTTTATAACATTAATTTTGGCCTGTGGTTCTATAAGTTTCTTCTCAGGATATTTTTTAAGAGATGTTTCAGCATCATTAGCAGTTGTAATGGCTATTTTAACAATTGTTATTGATTGTGACATCAGATATTGGGTGGATAAAAGAGGGATGTATTATTGGAACCAAGTTCGTGTTGTTACTGATGATTTGTGTATTATTTTAGGTCTTTGTTTATTTGTTACAAGAGGAGATAATAAAGTTAAGGTGGAATGATTATATACACAATGCATTATCCTTGAAATATTGCAATGTTTTTATATTTTGAATGTTTGCTATACACAAATTTTGTTTATGATTCATTGTTTTATTGAATAAAATATAAGTATCATTGGAGATTAAATTGTATTCATTTATATAGGTAATAGGATAATCATGTTTTTTGTCTCATTATTGCATTTGCAGTTTTTGTGTTAAATATTAAATTGTGGACTTACATGATCCATAAATCATAACAATTTCAAAATTTTTGCAGATATTTTATGGCATGGTTTTTTATGAGGGTTTTAATATTTGTTGATCATTTTATTCATGAAATGGACAACAAAAAGAATGAAAAAAGACACAATTTATCTTTGCTGCGTGGGTTTTAGAAAAAGAAACCAATATGTTTTTTAAATATAAGTATCAGATTTGTTTTTTATTCTGATGTAATTAGGGCCCTGCCACTTCGTGTCGGGCGCCCTATAGTGATCAGTCCGTCAGTCCGTCCGAAACTACGGTAATTGTGTCCAGGCTGTAACTTTTTTATCTTTTGAGGTAGGCTTTTGATATTTGGAATGTTGGTAGATAATATCAAGGTGATGTGTCGCTTACCATGGTTGATGACCTTTTACCTTGACCTCAAGGTCGGCAGATTCCACAAAGATGGATACCATCTCACTGATATCTAGTTGACTTTTTTTTTCAAAATAATCATGGGGACATGTGCTTTTATTAACAATAAGAATTTCTTGGTCTTTACTGTTTTTGTTGCTGTTATAATTTAATCAAAAAGGAACTTATAAGTAGTGTCTGGATGGATTATTCCTTACTTTAATGATTAAAAGATATTAGGCAAATAGAAAGCTATTATTTTTTTAACTAGTTTTGATAGAATTTATTCACTGAATTAATATTATACAAAGAGTCACCAGTGGTTTGGTAACATAAAGCTAACAAGTATGTCTGTTGACTATTCAAATATCAGGGCTTAATGTGCCGCTAATTGTCAATTACCACATAAATATAGATGCAAACAAAATATTAGAAATACTTGAGCAAATTTGACATATAGTATTTACTCTGGTAAATTGCTGCAGTAATATACGAAATAATGAAACACGGTAGTGTCAAATTGGCTGTAACTTCAGAGTCGGTCTCTTGGCAAGGTGCGCTCAACTCGAAACTTGCTTGACAAGAATTGCTGGTATTGATATTGTTAGTAAAAATGGCTTAAGTTGCATAAACCATATTCAAACAAACAAACAACTAGTGTCTTCATTAAATAGAATACAATGATCTGACTATTGAAATACTTGATATTACAACAGCAACTTACCAGAGTAATTGATTAATTGGTTGGATATTTGCTTTACGTCCAGCGAGCAGTATTTCAGCTATATTCTGGACGGGAACAAGTTAACAAACAATACATAAATTGAAAAAGGGGTGGGATGAGACACAGGGCAGGGTCGTAAATTGTGTTTGGATTAAGGGGAGGCAGTAAAGGTGGGGGTCTGGAGGGCGCCCTCCAGAAGCTGAGCACATTTTTGTGCAAAATCCTGCTATATGGCAAAACCTGGGTTGCTTTATTTTAATTTTATTACATTTTATTTTATTTTTGGTCACACATTGTTTTTGCCAGGTTGCAATAGGAGGCAGTTGCCTACATGCCTACATATAATTTACGGCCCTGCAGGGAACAAAATTTTGACTGACACTGGAAAAGAACGGAGTATTGGGTAGGGTCGGATAATTTAGCCTTTTGTAGGGATCTTTATCGTGCAAGGAGCGTGGCACTCTCCAGACACGTTACCCACTATGGTCCGCTGCCAGACTTTCCGTATTATGACATGACACCCCCCTCCGGGCCTAACGAAAGGGTCTCCAGTATCCGCCACAAGTGGACGCGCTAGGCTGCTCTGTGGGTCGAGCACTGGGAACCGTCCCAGTATGGTCACAGCCAGTGTAATTGATCATTAGAAGATGACTAAATTACAAGACCACTTGAACCCCGATGCCATTGTGTGATGCATACAGGAAGTAAATCTATTAGGTTCCTTCTAATACATTTTTAAAACCGTAGTTTGTGTTTTATAATCATATTTTCCACTTTCTTTAGTATTTCCGGTTCCATCTTAGCTTATGTGATTATTTACTGGTGCATGGTCTATTTACTACATATAAAAAAATGTGAATGTGGATTATGAAAAGAAAAGAGAGTTCACAGCTGCGACAAATAGAAGGTTCCAGTGAATAATTGTATAGGGAAAGAATGAGAATTTGTATCTTTTGATGTACTTAGACTTCAAATTAAATTTTCATTCTCACATAACTAACATTTGTAAAAAGGCTGCAAGGCAATTGAACGTCCTAAAGCGGATAGGAAATCATTTGAACCGGCTTGGAAAATTAACTATCTACCACTCTTTCATTATGTCTAATTTCAGTTACTGTCCGCTTACCTGGCATTTCTGCTCCGAACAAAACACACGCAAAATTGAAAAAATTCAGGAAAGAGCTTTACGGTTTGTGTATAATGATTCAGTGAGCCCCTATGATGACCTTTTAGAACGATCAAATTTGCCCTCTCTAAAAACAAGACGAATGAGAACAATTGCCTTGGAGACCTTTAAAATCATAAATAAAAAAAGTCCTATATTTTTACAAGATTTGATTGTTTTAAAAAATAATTCTTATAACTTTAGGTATTCAAATACAGCAGATCTTCCAAGACCCAGAACTACTAGGTATGGGAAGAACTCGTTCAGGTATGAGGCTGCCAGACTGTGGAATGCACTGCCAAATGAGGCACGAATAATGACCTCCTTTGAACATTTCAAAAATTATATTGCCAGCTGGTGTGGGGGGCAAAAATGTGTTTGTACAGCATGTAAATCACAGTCTGTGTGACTTTATACCAGCACGAGTTCTTTCATGAAAACTTTGCTCCATAGATTATTAGTTGTTTACTTATTTGGTTATTCTGCTAGTCTTGCTTAATTCTTAGTTTTATTACAATGCTTTATATGCTTTTTATTTTGTGCTGTGTTTGTGCTTGGCTTTTAAATTAATCTATTTAAATATATGTTTTAGAGCATGTATTTTTATGCTGCTTATGCTTATCATGCTTTTATGTACTGTTTATGCTTTCCTTTATTTGTGATCTGCTTTGGTGCTTTATTCTGGTTGTTGGAAATATACGTTTATAATATATGTTCCGATGCTACACGCTTTTAGTTTAGTGCTTTGTATGTTATTTTATGCTCAGCTCTCTAAAATGAATTATATTCTTAATATATGTTTTTAAAATGCATGTATTGTTACATGTATCTATGCTACCTGCTTTTAGTTTTAGTGCTCCTAGGCATGTTTTTAAATTTATGCTCAGCTGTCTTAAATGAATCTTTTCCTAGTATATGTTTTAAATTGCATGTATTGTTCTGCTGTCCATCTGTAATACCACCCTGACTGTTGTTAACCTTGTGCTGTCATGTTATTGTTTTGTGATTTGTTTTGTTGGAAAATATTAAGTCGGTCAAAGAGCTCACAAGAGCTCATGTTATATGTTTGTTACTATGTACATATTATCCGACTCTAAATAAAATTTACTTACTTACTTACTTACGTATGTATCTGAAAGTGAGCGGGTGTTTTTTCTGGTTCCTAGTGACTGATGGAATGAGAAATGTGCCTGATAGAATGGCGATTATAGTTACTGTACGATCTTATACATCAATAATTCTATTCATGCTGTAAATTATTTATATTAAGTGTTTTGATTGGATAAAAACACTTAAATGGCGTCGTCTCAGATAATTTATACATCGATATTTCCTCTGAGCGGACTACTTTTAATATCCAATGTAAACAAGATGGCGTCCTCCTAGCGTATCGTCAGGGAGAAGGGACAATGCTTTCTCTGTCGCAATGATTTCCAATTAAATCGACTGAGATTTCTAATAAATTATAATATATAAACAATTTAGTGTGTAATTATGTTTTTTTTTCTTTTAATATCCACAGAACCGCGATTCCTTTGGTACTATGTTTTGCATATCCCTACGCTTTCCGGCCGAGGTACGTTTTAAGGTCTAGATGGGTTTCGGTAACTGTTTTTGCTGTTTTAAAAATCGCAACAATTATTTCACAGAATTATAAGGATTAAACACTGGGATTTAGGAAATTATTAATGTGTTAACTCCGGCGACTCCCTAACAACTTGACATAGAGCTCGGACTTTATTTAGTTTGTAAGTGAGTCGCCGGAGTTTACACATTGATAATTTCCTAAAACCCAGTGTTTAATCCTATATGATCAGTCGTGTACGTAATCGACGCTGTTTAAGTTGGGGCCAATTTAAGGTGCTCAGCACGTTCGATTCATTGATTGTGTTTTGGTTATGCAGATCGTCATTGAACAGTATCTATCTTCGAGATATGGTGTGGACTGAGCAAAAATACTTATTCTTGAGACGGAACAGTACCTGGTATGCTTGGCTGTAAGTTTTGTGGTCTGTTTTTTTTAAATTCTTTTTAAATGTGTGTTATTAATATTGAGGTGAGGTATAATTTTGTCTCATTGCAGATTTGATTTAAGTGTAATGCCCAAATATTTAGTAAATATGACCGATTTCAAAATATGATTGTGTATGTTATAGCTTAATTTTATCAGTTGTCGTTTGGTTGTAACAGAAAGAAAGGTGATATATAGGCAAGGAATAGGACTGGCCTAGAACCGTGCCTTGTGGTACACTGGATGTGACTTGGCCTGGATTTACTATTCAAGACAAATGTTTGTCAGTCAGTTAGACACTGAAATCCAGTTCAGAGTGTTGCCAATAATGCCAAAGTGGTGTAATTTGTAAAGGAGGTGACTGTGGGGGGACTTTGGCAAAGTCCATAATTATAAGATTTCCTTAAGTACTTGTATTGTGGTTTCTTCTTAAAAGATCATTCCCATATTGACACAGAGGATCGTCAAATATGGCCTCGTAAGGCAACAATGGGAATCTACTGGAAATACATTTACCCCCCCCCCCCCGAAAAAAAAAAATAAATAAAAAATTTCCAGTACTGTGACGAAGTTTATTTAGCTGATAAGGGTTAAGGGCTAAATCTGCAGAACTGTTAAAGTTTCATGCAGCCATTCATTAAGATATAGAAGTCAGCTACACGGCACCTGGGAAATAACATCGGCTCGAATCCACGAGGCGAACATGGTGTTGTTCGGTTTAACCTATGTGGCGTGTAGTGTACGATCCCTTACACGTTAAAGCACATTAAGAACATCCTTAATAACAGACAAATCTGGTAGATCAGCTGTTAAGAATAGATGCACTATTATTTCAGACACTGTAGAAAAAGCAAACACTCTCAATGAATAGTTCCAGTCAGTATTTACAATGGAACCAAACGATACAATATAAGACAAAGGACAAAGTCCACATCCAAACATTCCACCACTTTACATATCAAAACCAGGCATCATGAAACATCTAAATGATATAAAGCCCCAGGTCGCATACTTAAAAAAGCTCATTGATCAGATTGCACAAATACTACAACCTATATTTACCAAATAAATTGATACTGTACAAACATCACTAGATGGGAAGCGCGCAAACGTTGCTCCTGCTTTTAAAAGAGACACACATCAAGTAGTCAATTACAGACTAATCTTATTGACTTGCTTCTGCTGCAAGATACCGCGGAACACCTGGTCATCAAACACAATATGAATATAGAAAACAAAATAAAACTATGAAAGCTAACAAGGTTTTCGTTACTCGCAATCTTGTGAAACAAGTACTCACATTTATTGAGGAATTATCTGAATCTTGACAGTAAAAAGAATCAAACTGACCTCATTATGGATTTCGCTAAAGCACTGGATAAAGTTTCACATCACATCTCAATTCTATGGCATATCTGGTCGAACACTAAACCGGATCTTCGCAATAAACCATGCTCAAACTGTTGTTGTAGATGGAAGGTCTGCAACCACAGTCCTTGTTACGTCTGATCGCATTTAGGAGAAGGGGTTTTCATAAATGAAAAAACCCGTGAAGGCTCTTGAACTTCTGGAGAGACGACAACAACCTATATGGAACACGTCCGGTTTTTCGCAAGAAGAACTAGATTCTGTTTTTGTTTTGTTAATGTTAACATGTTTATACATTTTTAACATAAACAAAATGTCAGACTACGTATCTTGTTCACAAAGGTGCAAAAAATTTCTTTTTAGATGCTATTTGTCAATCAATCAATCAATCACAATTTCCCTTTTAACAAAAACCTAATCGAAATCATTACATTTCCGGGTACCATTTCTTATCCGCAAATTCACTTAACCCATGGTGTTACTATGTTGTCCTGTGCTGACAGCTAGTTTCCGCTGGTACGGGAACTTTAAACAAATAACAACAACGACCAAAAGGTGTTTGCAAATCGCCAATTATTACTTCGTCTAATCCTCGTTCACAATTTGTTTCAAACTAAAATTAACAATAAATAATTATTATTTATTATTTTACCAGTATACAATGTAAATGAAATGTAAAGTTTATAGATCGTGCAAAGGTGAAAGTAAAATGTTCGCAGAAAATGTAGTAATATTACCCGATGAAAAAGTATATAAACAGTCTGCGAAATATATATATCAAAGTCTTTTATACTAATTAAATACATGTCAATAAATTACAACGAAGGTAAGTCCTAACTAAAAGTCCGTGTTATGGCAGATGCAGCACATATGAAATCAAGCAACTCAAAACACATTGACGGTACGATTTAATAACAAAATAAGGAAACGGGTACTGAAACTTCTCAGAAAGATTGCACATGCATTGAAGTTGTCGCCCTTGCATGTATTCGGTCCACTCTGCAGACCGTTTTTTTATTGATAGATTTTGTGAAACGCACCAAGTTGTTCGTGTCTGTCTTCAGCTGAATTGCAAGCCCTAAAAATGCCTCTTTTAAGGTATAATATGGATAAAACAAAAAACCGTGCAAAGGTGAAAAAACAAGAAATGCCAGTGTTGTTGACTATTGCATAAGTAGCCCCGAATTTTTGAAATTATTCCTAGATTTCGATATCCTTGAAACGAGCAAGCTTTTCTCTGATGTCCATTCACCGATTCGTTTAATACTTTCAATTGACTGTGATTGTGCTAAGAAAGATGAAAACCAAAATCAATGCTTTACCCCTTATACTAAACTTAGTTCTAAAGCAAAGCCATGGAAAATTGAAAAACAAAAAGAATTGTATAATATAATTTTTAACATGTACTCTAATATAAAATCATGTATTTCATATAATAATTGTGTGTCAGATTATTTCAACTGTGAAACCGGAGTGAGACAATAGTTCTGTACGCGGACGACACCGCCCTGTTAACCGAAACGCCAGAAGATCTGCAATGTCAATTAAATGCTTTTGGTGAATACTGCGATGCTTGGAAAATGAAGGTTAATGTTGATAAAACAAAAGTAATGATATTTGGGTGCGTAAGACAGCAAAATTTTACATTTAAGTATAAGAACGAAGAAATTGAAATAGTGAATCAGTTTAATTATTTAGGAGTAACATTATCAAAAACATGTAACTTTGATCTTACAAAAAAAAGTCAAGCAGACAAGGCGTTGATAGCAATGTACGAAGTCCTGAAATTTGGAAGAGCTTATAAACTATCGTTTAAAATACAACTCGATCTTTTTGATAGACTGGTCAAGCCTATACTTTTGTACGGATGCGAAATTTGGGGATTTGGAAAAATTGGCATTCTTGAAAGGGTACATCTTAAATTCTGTAAACTTCTATTAAATCTAAAACCATCAACTCCAAACTATATGGTCTATGGAGAACTCGGTAGACATTCAATTGACATTGATATTAAAGTTAGGATGATTTCATTTTGGGTACGTTTACTAATCGGTAAAGAGACGAAATTTGCATATATTTTATACAAACTTTGTAGAAAACTAAATGAAGAAAGGAAATTATTTTACTGGGTTTATTTTATTAAATCAACGTTGAATGAGTGCGGCCTATCGTATTTATGGGGAATTGAAACAGTTAATAATCACGAATGTATTAAAAGTATTGTAAAGCAACGTCTCATTGATCACTTTATTCAGAAATGGCATGCGTGTCTAAATGAATCAACAAAAGCAATTAACTATAAATTATTTAAAAAGAACTTTGAATTTGAGGAATATTTAAGTCGTCTTTCCCATTCTGCAGCTACAACACTTTGTAGATTTAGAACAGCAAATCATCATCTGCCAATAGAAACTGGTAGATGGATGAACATATACAGAGTAAATAGGTATTGTCCTTTGTGTAACTGCCAGAAATTAGGGGATGAATACCATTACGTCCTTGAGTGTTCCTCTCTGCTTGAAAAACGAAAACAATTCCTACCAAAATACTTTCAAACTAAACCAAATGTTTTAAAGTTCTCTCAATTGATGTCGACCAGAAAGCAAAGAACACTATATAAACTGTGTAACTTCATTAAACATATTAACAGAAGCATTGGAACTCCTGGCTGATCTTGTCTCACTTCCGCCCATGCAGTGATTCTCTGTGTTTGTTTTTTGTTCTGTATATATTGTAAATAGTCTCTATATTATTTGTTATTTATGTTACACCTTCTCTGTACCAACAAGTGTTGGCTTTATGAGAATAAAGAAAAAGAAGATCAGGTGGTCTGTCAACACTGAGATTGCAGGTTAGATTGTCACTGCAGGCAGGGTGTATTCGACTCCAATCTTAATTGACAAGGATTGCCGGTTTTACCAAGGCAGGTCGAGGGTTTTCTCCCGGTACTCTGGCTTCCTCCCCCCAAAAAAAACTGGACGCCATGATACAGCTGAACAATTGCTGAAAATGACGTTAACACCATTCAAACAATCTTTAATGCGAATCTTGTCATCATATTTCTAGGATTTGACCAGCAATCCGACGTCCAAAATGGACTGGGAAAGTTCCGGTCTCCCAGAAGCAAAGAAGAGATTCAACAACACGTGCAACTGATAATCGACGGTCCGCTACAAGACAAGGACGAGGAAGTGCAGTGCAAGTACCTTTTATGATGGGTTGGTGACAAGGGCAGGAATGTTTTCAACAAACGGGCCACACTCACAAGTGACGAAGCAATACCAGATTCTGATTCTGAACCCGATTTCTTTATTGACAGTATTGAATCAAATAAGATCATGTACAAAATTAGCAGACTGTTGTACCCCATCGTAAACTTGCAGCGTATGATGGCGGTCTACAGCACACACTTGGTGTCTGTCGTCTACCTTGCTCAGTGGGCCCCCAATTTTAGGTCTACAGTCCTGTCTTAGTTTTGAGTTGATCAAATTGGTCTATTCTGTTGAAACAATGGCCCTAGACAGTGATGTCAAGGTGCCAAGGCCTATGCAAGATAGTACTCAAAACATGACATGCAGAGAGGCATGTTAGTATGACTGACAGGCAAACACAGTCACCTATGAAATAAGAGGCCCCTGATAGTGAAATGAAGCCCAACAAAACAAGGCGGGCTGGAAACGATCCTCGGAATGGTCAATTACCTACACCTAAATATGCACCATACCTTTCGGAAAACACTAGATCGATGCGACAACTCTTGAACAAGAGTTGCATTTTCTTGGGACCACCCACAAGTATAAACGTTTTGTATGGTCAAAGAGGACATTACTAAATTCCATTGCAAATACCCGCGTATTATAATCCTGCTAAGGAGGTCACTTTACAGGTCGATGCTTCTAAATTCGTTTAAGTGCCAACACTTATGCAGGATAACAGACCGATAGCTTTCCCCCCGTCTAACGGTCTTGCTAAGTGACCTGTGCAAACAGTTAAGCAACTTCAAGGCTAATAAAAGTGGTACTGAACCCCTGGTGGCAGCTTTAGAATATCACACAACCCCTTTAGCTGATATTGGTTATTTCCCTTCTCGAGTGTTAATGAGCAGAGAACTCAGGTTCGTTATCCATTGTTTGTATCCGGTCCCCTGGTCGGACCCGTTTTTGTAATAATAGATTTTGTGTTCATGTCTGTCCTCAGCTGAATTGCAAACCCTGACCACAAAGATTGAATTTTATTAAAGAGAACTTGGTCATTCTCTGAAACTTAGCACAACCATTACAGCACTTATTATGATTTATGCACCCGCTATTATGGCATTGTTCGAGAATTTTTTTAGCTAATTTTCCTTACCCTTAATCAACTCCTACAGTTTTCTAGCCAGATGTTTTGAAAATTGGGAAGCGGGTCATATCAATTAGTGAGCATTGCTCACAATTTTTCTTTTTTAGTGTTATATAATATAAAGGACTTTTTTGTTTACGATAAAACTAAAAGCCAATCTTTTTATTTGATGGTTAGAGGTTAAATAAGTTCAACAACGCTTTCAAAAATTTTTTTCTAGCTATATTGTAGAAGTTTTTACCAATTTTGTCGTGTTACCTCAAGAAATAGGAAAACTGAACGAAAACACATAAGAAAACATGAACGGTTGGACCTTATGGAAGAAGCGGAATTGCATGTTCATGAGACATATCGATCCATTTATCCACCTCTGTTAGCCACGGAGTATCACCTTTTTTTAAATTTTAAAGTGTGAACGACAACGGACATTTCTACATTTAACTTTGTTTTACAAAAAAATATATGTATGGTCTCGTAAGGTGTTTCGATAACTGGTTTATTTTTTAGTTCTGCTTGTTATGTGCATTATTACTTCCGTGTTTACACATAGAACCAAAACACCCAAATGTTACGGTTAAATGTGGTACAACTTTTTCCCATAATTAATGCTCAGAAGAGTAAAATATAGCACCCTGGAGCAATTATAAAGTTACTTAAATAAAATTCAATGCAGATCTTTCTCTCAGGTTCGATTAAATGATGTATTTCACAATATAAAACCTCAAGTTATTGTCTGCCACATAACTACATTAGTTATCGAAAGCACATTACGTATCGTTTCGTTCTTACACACTATAAACAATATGTTCCCTAAAGTGTGATTGGTACAATAAATATTAATTATTAGTATTTTTTTTCGCGAGACAAGGATTATCAGGCCTATATCAGATGAGCTCGTAGAGCGAATCTGATATGGACCTGATAATCCTTGTCGAGCGAAAAAAAAATACTAATAATTTTTTTATCGGTAATTTCTCAATTTAAATACATCTTTTTTATTTGTTTTCGTTTTTTTTTACGCATTTGATGTTATTTTGCTTTGTAATAGTGCCGTTTTTACGGTTAGAATCTGTGCACTACTTCTTTTGTACAATTGTTATGCGTAATGCGGTCTGACATGACGTCACTTCTACCTCATTCATTCAAAAACTGTTAAAGCGATTGTACGCACGGAGACGGAGGGAATTGAATGGAGAGGAAATGTCAATCTGAAACCATTTTCAGCGTTAAGAAAAAGTTTAAAGAGGTAGGTTATCATGTTTGAAAACTATATTAATGTTTCTTCACAGAAGAAGATGATTCTGATTACGATTTCTTTCACTGACCGGCTTGGCCGTGTGCATGTCAGTTATTCCGTTTATGGGGCTACCGATATTGATAAATCAATCCATATTGATTTCTTACCCCCTAAATATGTAATGAAAATTGCTGCCTGTGTAACACCAAATAATTAGTTGCCTATAGTATAAAGGGCTATAGCCTATCTACACTTTCAAGACACGTTTATCGCCGAAATTCGATACTGCCATACAAAAACTTTTTGAAAAAGGGGGGGTATTGTATGTACATTGTTCGTTATTCTTATTTCAGGAGATGAATAAGATACTCTCTAGATACTGATTGTGTGTTGCGTTTTATATTTTGTAACACTTCTTAGTGTCTGGACAGGTCTGATTAATTGCAGCATAGATGTATTGTTTTTTTCGTGATGTTTGTTTTCCTTAATATTAATGAGCTTTGGTCAGTGATGCGCGATTGGTCAAAAAGTAAGGCAGATTCTTCCGCAATGTGTTCGCGCATGACAAATGACCAACAGCTGATAATTTCTAGTATCACTAGTCGTTGTTCTTCTGAGCGTTGATACTAATTTTATTGGTAGTAAAGATCAAAGGAAATTGTAACAAATTACCGATAAAAAGGTATACAAAATATAACCAATGGTAATTATCAAATTCAGTAATATATTAATTTGTTTGTTTACTAAAGCACCATGTTCACTTACAACAATTTACCTATCTAAAACACTATCTGAGCTGTTTTCTCCATTATGAGTAATGGAGCCTTGGTTTAGCTCCAACGAGATCAGTAAAAATGTCAAAGAAGCTAAATTATTGTAGCTAGTGACATTGTGAGAAGTATTTATGGTCAACTATCACGAAACCAAATTTATAAGAACTTTGCCTGACAAAATTGTTAGTAGAATATGGTTTCGATTCACTAAAATAGTGATTTTAATAATAATAATGATACATAAAACCATATTTGATTAATTCAATTACTTTAAATTAATAAAATGTCATCACAAATACCAACGTTATAAAAGTTCCAGACTTGCGTTTCAACTTCTCAAGACTCATCAGCGGCGCTCAAACCTAAACTATTGAATCTGTAAGTGCATTTAATTTTATTAAATTAATATTTTCCAACACCACCTTCTTAAAGTATATGGTTAACTGAAGTGCAATTAAGCAAGCAAAAAGTTTTTCTTCTTTCCAAGACATTCATTGTTTTTCTAGAGTAAAATCCGAAATAATTGTCTGATATTTGATTTAAAAAAAACAGAAAATTTTTTATACACAACGTAGAGGAATAGTAAAGAAACTCTACCGTATAAAAAAAATAACCTCTTTTTTTAAATAGATTAAACTGCCGATAAACTCATTAACCATGAGTAATATTGATATTCATATATTATGGATATAAAGATATAATAATTAAACATTTAGTGTGCATTATATTTTAATGGATTAAAAAAGAAAGGGCTTATTTTTAATTGACGTAATTTAATAACACACTTAAAATAAAAGTATACAATAATTCATTTGCTATGTTTAGCGTTCAATATTTATACAAAATAAATTAAAATTTGCAACTGAAACTTTTTGTATAGTCGTCACGAAACCGATTAAAAGTTCAAGTGTACTTGTCTTTTTACTAACCGCTAGATGAATACCATTAGAAGATACTTAAAATATTTTACGACTTAAGCAAATTCGATATATCTATGATTTTTAATTGTAAATTGTAAAATACACTAGTCACTTGATGTGATTAAAAGTGTGTGTGAAAGAATGTGAATATATATTTGAAATTAACAACATTTTTCATGATTAGAACATTTCCTTTGTGTATTTTTGTAGCAAGAAAAAAATGAAGAATACAATGACACATATCACATATCTAAACCTCTATGGAAAGACAGAAGACTATTAAGTTTTTTGTTACATTTCTCCGATGGGAGGTTCAGCGTTTAAGGAGATATAGTTTCTAAAAAAATACGTTTTAGTCATTTTTCAAATATTTGCACACTGATAACAGATAGGATTTTTGAAAGGCGTAATGAGATAACAAAATATCAAATCTACCTAAGATTTAATAACAACTCTGTTTAACCGTTTAAAACTTAGAAAGCTATAACATGCTTTTCCGTAATTTTGTTTACAGTGCGAATAAATATGGCATACCAGTTAAATAACATTGTGACCTTAGTTTTGTTTTCGGACACATTGAGCGTTGTGCAGATAGTTTGTTTAAGCAAATGAAGCAAAGGCATTTGCTTTATCTACGTAAATACAGAAACAAAGCTAGAGGACTTTGAATTCGATTTACCACGAAGTGGTAGATAAGAAGACAGAATACAAAATTAAAAGTATAAGCAGTAATTTTAGTATTTGATGACGCACATTATGACAGCATACACTTTACCTATTAAGTTATGAAATTCAAGGGCCATTATAGAAATAAAGCTGGTGAACTCTGAGTACGGTTAACCACGTATGTGGAAGTTAAGAAGACAAATTATAAAAGTAACAGTATAAGCAGTAATTTTAGTATTTAATGACGCACATAATGACAGCAGACTTACATATTTAATTTCAATAAGTTAAGAACTTCAAGGTTCATTACAGCTGTATTTCAATAGAAATAGTCACGTAGTGGAAGTGCTTACATTATTTATCTTAAGTGTTGTTTGTTTTGTTTGTTTGAATGATGTTTAACGCCATTTTCAGCAATTTTTCAGCTATATCATGGCGTCTAGTTTTTATTGGGGGAGGAAGCCGGAGGACCCGGAGAAAACCCCCGACCTGCGGTAGGAAAACTGGCAATCCATGTCAATTAAGATTGGAGACGAGTACACCCTACCCGCATTTATCTTTAGTCTTTTTATTTTTAAGACAACGTTGGCTATCATTTCACAATGAAACTTCCACGATTACGATTTGTAAATTATCTACGCTTTCAATTTGTAAATTATAATTTTCAGATGACTGAGAAGAGATCATCAATTTTTATTTTCTAACATTATTCGCGCTTATAATAATATTGTTCTGTATCTAAGCAAGTAATAGCCCATTGTACTTAGAACCTTTAAAACTCATATGCAGTTCAGAAAAGGGAGTCTAACGGTGGTATACCTCGAACCAGGCAATGCTTACTCGTCAGGTGCACTATAGTGCACATTTTTGTTTTATTTGGATGACCACAACATGATCTTTCAGATTTGGTAATAATGTATGGTACTGAAATGCAAGCTATTGCCAAAAAGTATAGAAAAACGAGTTATGACGAGCTTGAATTCTGAATGATAAAAGCTTTGCGTGATCTGTGACAACTTACATAAAATTAATTTTGACACAAATGTACAATATTAAAATTGTCTTTTATGCGTACTGTATATTGAACTTCCTTTTTTATATAAAGATAAAGTTCCGAATATCGTTTTTTGATCACGTACCCCTGTCAATGAAACTATGTAAATTCGTTCCTAATGACACGTTGCTTTGATTTTTATTATTATCTGCAACAGTATATCATACCTGAATTATTGTCATCGTTTAAATTCTAGTTCTTTTAATATCCATTTCCAGATGATGAACATCTGCTATTATATAAAGTATTTACGATAGATATAAACAACTGATGTGCATATCCAATTTAATTCATTATATAGTTTCTCAACGCTCTTTGCTATATTATTTTTTAATATTTTGATCATTGAACCAAAATACTGTGAACCTAAATTCTTCATCATAATTCCACATAAAGAGCTTAAAATCACTCTTCAAGGTCTGCTTAAACATATTGGTTCTAATAAAATATAAAAAAACAATATATTATTTATTGGCGTTTGCAGTTCACAACGTATGCATAATTCCAGACACGGATATGGGTTCTTAAGCTACTTAAACGGGGGTTTGCTGTACCTAAATTGATGTTTAAGTAACTATATGACCGTCCTCATAAATTAAATAATTGTCATGTCAACAAATTTTGCTGACGCATATACAGTCTTTTTAATGTTTGGTCTTAACTTTTTCTAACTTGTAAGAGAAGTACCTTAGTGCATATTTGTCTTGGGTCACGTACATGCGTGTTTGTTGGTCTAAATTTAGATTTGTAAACGATAATACGGCTCTTGTTGGTAATTCGGTTTTGTTTCGTATTTGTAGAAAACACAAATACTCATTTGACTTATAATCGGTTCAATATATCTTTGAAAAAATTGCCTGCAAAAGCACACTCTTATGCAAAACATCTGTTGTGCTGGAACTGAATTGTCTTCTTTAATGACATTTCATTCTAACATACAAATTCATCATGACAACCAAAATTCAAACATTAAAATTTTTATAATTTCAATTTTGTAAATATTTTAAATGTTAGGCCACAAATAAGGTAAGCTTTCCGTTTTAAATACCATAATTTCCTACACCTACTTTAAAGTTGTTCTCGCACTACAGAATGCTCATTTGTTATAGAATGCTACAGCAGTTGTGCAGTTTTATTGCAATAATAAAACCGTTCTATCGGTCCAGTTTTAGATTACACAAGGGTATTGTGGAGTTAAGCTTTCCTTCGATAACCAAATATTCATTTTTAAAACGGTTGTACGAAAGGTGATTTTTGAGATTCCTATTACATCTATATTTATTTTGAATATAACAACGATGGATAATAGAGTTAGTTGGGGTAGTATTTCAATGTTGTAAATTTTTGGTCAAGGTACTTTTCATTCACGACAGTAACTGTGATTGTTTTCATTTAACGTCTCATTTAAGCCTTATTCAAAAACGCATTAATTCCTTTATATGCAAATAACGGTTTACTGTAAAAATTTATTCTAAATTTATATCTTTATTCAAATATAATTTTAATATGATTCTAACATAGTAGACTTAATTATTACGTTAAAAAGCAAATCTTGTAAATTGATACATATTTTCAAATATATATTATTGTCTTTACATGTGCAGCTTTCTTATGTCTGAAACATAAAACTTGCCAGAAATTGCGTTTATCACCCTTCCAAATGTATGTCCTGCCAATGAATATTTCAATCTGTACTTTAAATGTAAGAACTTAACGTTGCTTGAATTGCCATACATATTTTATTCAGTAAACATAAAGATGCGATACGTTTCAAGAAACAATAGGAAATAAGCCTTGAGTTTTGCGATTCGCATCAAAGGAATAAAAATTGAAGTAGGTCACACAGAACAAAATACAGTTGACATGTGTAAAAGAATTCTTTGAAATAATTATAAGTAGTAGCATATACTATTCAAATATATATCGCTATTGAAATGTAAATTTAACATGGTCGAAGGAGATGTAATTTTAGAAATAGTATCACGATATGTATGTAGTGGAGAAAAAATTGTGATACTCTCTTGCAAATGAAAGCACTTTTATAACCATGTAACATATTTTGACTGTAATAATAAATGTTTCAATTTGTCTCAAAACTGTCGTTGAGTTTCTTTAACTGATTTTCATTTCAATCAAGTAGTCATTTCTAGTCGAATTCACTTAAAAGGATAAAAGAAAATTCACTAAAAAGGATACAAGAAAAACAATGGATGTGGGCATATAATTCTTTTGAAATTTTGAGAAACTGTTTGCCCAAATCTAGGTAGTTATTGAGATACAAACAACAACAGACGACAATATAATGTTCCCAAAGATAATAACTGTTTTACTCATTTGTTGAGATCTTTTCCATTATATTCCATGACACTACTGTATTTCGTTTGAAACCAAATTTTAAGTTCACTATATTGGTTAAATGTTTCATTCTTTTTATCAACTTAACGTTATATTTTTGGTAAAACATTCACTATTAACAAACAATCGTATTGCTCCTACTGTTACGATAATGTTAAATTGTACTAAATTGTTAAATAATATTCCATTCCTTTTTCCCACGTTGTAAAAAAGATAACACCTGTTCTATGATATTTCTTTATAGATATGTGATTCATAATCTTGACTAAGATTTCTACAAATTGTGTTGATATATAGAATAAAATATCATAAAAACCCTCGACTATAACATGCACAACGAGCGTTCGTCTATTCAAGACTCAAGAGTAGCGTTAAGGTCTAAACAAATATTGAAAGACTAAATATTTTAGATATTAAAGTAATTTTATTATTATTTTAAAAAAACGTCATAAGTGTATACATTTTTTGTTAACCATCACAAATCAGTTGACCTTGACCTTAATACATTTTAAGTTTTAATCGACATTTGAGATATTTAATGAATGTCTGTAAAATGTGTTATGCAAAACATAGATCTCTCTAGAATTGTGAACAAAAACATTGCATTGAATAAGGCATTTATAGAATTGTGATATGTCCCATAACTTTCATCTTTTATGTGACATTAAAGATGCAGATGGCATATCATAGACCTTGACTATATAAAGGTAGTACAAAACCACCACGTTTACCTTAATTTCATGTTATAATCGTCTGTGCAACGTGCCTCTTTTAATGTCTGTACTAAACTCCTAAAGTCGTAAGGTTATTAGTTTTCTTCATTGTGTAGACTACTAAATTTGACCACGGGCAATAGTTTATGTGTTTTTGATAAAGCATGTTATGAGGTAATAATCAACATGGCCTTAAGTTTATATTTTATATCTTTGTTTGGACTTAAATGTGTATTTTATATATGTGTACAACTAATCCTTATACAATTATTACATTTATTAATTGGAATTTTATGTTAAACACTGATTTGAACTTCAAAAGATAGTCAACATTATTCTTTATTATTGTAGGTTAACCTCTACTAAATAGATTTACATAGGTGACCATTATAACATTTTATAGAATACTGAATTTACCTTAAGTTCACTATTAGTGATAGCCTTATTATCTTAAAATACCACGTCTTCGCTAAAAAAATATCTGACACGCACAAAAAGATTAAAGTCTTATAAGAATGTTTTGTAAATTTTACAAAATGACGTGACAAATAGAGCTAGTTTCAGTTGTCTGATGAATATAAGCAGGTGCCAGTCTGTTAAGTTTCGTACAAAATCTAATACTTGCTTGCAATTAAAAAAATTTGGATTCATTTCACTTCTAAATTATTTGTGCGTCATAAAAACTTAATTTAAAACGGGTTCATTCAGAATTACAATTCGTATGCAAAGTAAAAGTAGAACTACTTTGGTTCTTTTAAGTACATCTTTTGACTACGGCATCAACTGATTGGATATATAGTAGAGGTTAACCTGTATTTCTACTTGTAACAAGAACTTATCAGTCCTTACAAGTTCACGTCCTCGTAACGTTTTCAATTGTTTGTAATTTCGCTGTTATTTCTATATGTGGTCAAATTAATCGTAAGAATTCTGGGTCTTAACTTTTACTCGCATTATGTAATTGTAACAATCGATCTGCCAACTGTCTTGCTTCTCGATGTGGAGCACTGACAAAATTAAATCCTAAAATTGTGTGATAATATTCTAGCAAATATCATTAAGTTGATTAAAACTTTAAAGCTTTCCATATTTAAAGAGATAAAAATATAAATTTACTACGCCACGCGAGGGTTTTGTCTAATTAATATTTTGTAGAGTTTCATCACAACAATGTTCATTAATAGCAAATACAGTCAAAGCCAGCTATACATTTTTAATTGAAATACATACAATTTAAAACATTTGTAATTTCAGGACATTTTGTAAATTCAAACAGTAAATGAATGGATCAATGAAACTTGTGTTACCACTCCATTGGTGATACTCTCAGGAATCAGCAATCCGTGCAGTTATGTATTACACTAACAAGTCAAAAATAATTGTAAATGACGAAACCAAGATTACACATTTTTTATGTTAGACGCGTTGCATTTTATCAACAATCATCAGTGACGCTCTAACAAAATTAAAATAAAAGCCTACAACAATGAAGGTGTTGAGTTCTATATTTCAAAATAGAGATATCAACAAATGATTGGTACCGCGTTAATATGTTGACAGACTGGTCTAGTAGTTATGGATGCAGTCAATGTATTATATTTCAATGAATTGAATGGTCAAAGTCTATCCATGTTTTAAATCTAACTGTTAGACCTTGAATTGTTTAAATGTATTTTCAGTAACTTTAGACCACTTATTAATTTTTATTTATTTTATTTACAGAAATCTGAAAAAACCACCGTTTTCAACATTTCATGTTAATGGATATACAAAAATGTATCTGTTTAAAACAACAATTCGGTTTGCAGACGTTCACACATCAGTCCGTCTTCCTCGCCAAAACCTGACCGCCATGAAATTTGCTGAAATGTGCTGAAAGTGGCGTAAACCTCTAAGCAATTCCTAGTTTGTACAATGAATATTTCATAACTCTTAATAAGATTTGCTGTAGATAAGAAACTATTGTTAAGCAGACGATAGCCTTAAAAAGAAAAAACACTAGATATCAAAGAGACAATAAAACAACTTAAAATAATGCAAAATAATCCTAATAATGAATTGATATCCGCTTAGATTTATTTGATTGGATATAGTGCTTTTACTATTAATGCAAGAATCAATACTGTATAGTATATGAAAGATACAACACGATGACAGAACATTGTATAATGGATATGTTAAAGATATTGTTGCTTTCTGTGACGGTGTCATTACAGCCATGTTACTGTGCTATACCCCTGTATGTGGCAGGATTATTAGAACTTTCTAATCATTGGTGGAGTACTTATGGCAACTTTTTACCAATATTGTTCCAGTCAGCAGCAGACGAAATTGCAAACCGTACGGATATATTAAATGGTTATAAATTAAAGTTCGTATATGCTGACACTCAGGTGAGAGTTTTGGCTTTGATATATTTTAGTTTTACCTTACAAATTCGAACATTTTTGCATTTTTGATAGACAGATACATAACATTGAAGCTTTTTTTTAGAAAGAAAAATTTACAAGTAAAACTTTAGCGATAAAAGGCATGTTTTGCCTTGTCGCTGGAGTGTTAACAAGAAGCGGAGAATTAAGCCTTTTTGAAATTTACTGAAAGGGTCTTTGTGGCGCTCTCCGAACTAGAGGCAATAATATTGTCAATATTCTCACCTCAACGTCTTTACTGCTTAAGCTGAATAACAAAGTATACATTGTAGTAATAATTTAAGATCAATTATTCACAAATATCCCACAGGTAATTTCTGAACAAATCGTCATATTCCTGTTAAATTCAAATTGGCTTATCGTGATAGATAAATTGTACATGTCACAATCATTTTAATTGTGGTTTGATGACTACGTACGCTTTAAAGAGGTTTATGCTTTCTCTTCAGGAATTTTGCTGAATCCAAAAACAAATAATCAGATACAATTATTAGTGTCGCTTTAATTTGTTCGATTGTTCAGACACACAAACAAGTCACACACAAACGAGTCCGTTTGTGAGTTATCTGAAATAATTTTTGCAAACTTAACCAATACAATGTCTTAGAACAATGAAAATTTAAACAGCCTACTAGGGTGTAAAGTATTATTCTTTTTTGTGTATTCAGTTACTAATGTAGAAGCAGCAATCCCGAATTTGTTCTATCCTACGTTTACATTAAAGCTGTTCTTGTTTCAATTTGTAAGACATATTTATCGATTAGATATTTAGCGCAAATGAATTCTCTGTATTAAATTAAGAATACTTTTTGGATGCAAACGGATTAATAAAACGTTTATGATATTGTAGGTGTAATACGTTTCTAAGATTGTAAGGGTATTACACTCAAGGTTAGGGATCCCTTTTACCGGTTCAATTCCACCACATCATGTAGCCAAGCAAATTGTACCAGTTGCATAAATGTTATTTTCAAAGCAATATTAGCCTTGAAGCAAACTTGGCAAGTACGTGCTACACGTAGCTGTAATGTACTTTGGTAATTAGACTATTTTAATAATATATTATGTTTGATGATAGGACATGATAAATGTGTCATGATTGCTGATAACATACGAGACTTTGCTGACAGCATTTATGTTTTAATAATTTATTTTAATCAATTTATTAGCAAGATAGTATGTATATTTATTTTAGTATAAGTTTTAAGTATCCGTTGTAGACAAATAATAAAAATAATAACTTCATGAATATTTCAACTTTAACACAATTATAATTTTAACATAAAAAAATTAACATGCATGTGTTTGCAAAAGCCAGATAAGTATATATGTAACTATTTTAGCTACGTAGCTTAGATAATATTTTGATATATTCGCATCATATTCAGTTGATGTAAAGTTATTGCATGAATATCGGAGTATATTATCCCTCGTAGAATAAAATATAGCACTCGCAAGCTTTTGTATTATAAAATTCTAAATTATAATATTCCTAAATATTCATGCAATAAACCTACATATTACATTTATGAACAATATCGAATCTACCACGATTTTGATATCGTCGGAAACCCATGTCCGGTCGCGTTCTCGCTTTGCTACCACCCACTACCGATCGTGGGTACACTTGTAAATATTTGCTCGTTTTCATGAATGATAAACAACGTTAATTGAATAACCATTTTTTTAGTTGTAAACCCATCAACACTCGTACAAGTAACCAATCAAAATAGAACATTAAATATTCATGAAAACGAGAAAATAGAAAATATCTACTAGTGTGCCCACGGTCGGAAAATGTACATGTAGCAAAGCGAGAACGCGACAGGACGTGGCTTTCGTTGATGCGATGTTGAGTTATTCCACATGTAATGAAACTTAGGTAAAACATATTCTTATACATTGAAGAGTCATATTATAGGAACAACAATTTCCCGGTTTGTTTTCTTTAAGATACTTTGATATGGCTTTTAATCGGATTGTTTATTTTGCCTTAATAACTTGATTTCATTCATTGATGTTTCGTGCTGAGTTGTGTATGTACTACATTGTTTGATTATGCATATCATTGTTTAGATAAAATTCCGTTTGGTATTATAGCTACAACATACGCTCTTTAATATTTAAAAAATATTTGTGGTATAATTACTTTAACAAAAGTAACAAATCATCATCGATCATGACTTTTTCCGAAGCTTTCTTAAAACATATTGACCTTTAAATGAAGTTTGGGTATAAACATCGGAATTAAACTTTCGTAAGAAATGAAAGTTTAAAAACTATAAAGTAAAATATAAACTTAGTGTAAGCTTAAAGAAACACACTTAAAAGTGCAGACACAACAAATGTTTTATGCCCTTACTCTGTAAAACAAAACGTGTAGTTAAAAACATGGATCATCATTTACAACGTTTCTTTTTAATGTTTTGTTGAGCTGCGCCTCATTTGATTGTTTTTGACATCCTAATACACAATCTGCTTACGTTTGAACTTTATAGTTTGCGCTGACATGTTCTTGTTTCGTTTTTGAACACACGTATAAACATGCATGCAAGTCGTTTCACAGCAAAACTGTCGTCTTACTAGATAACTAAAAAAATTAATAAATAGTTGCACTTTAAAGTTTGTTGATTTCGTTCCATAAAATTCAAGAAAAAGAAATTACTAATCGCAAGTTCCTGGGATTTCTAAGAGTTATATTGAAGCTTAATGTAAAAGGGATGGTTGATTAAAAGATAATTGTACAATGCAGGATTGTCATATCTATATTTCCGTTTGCTACTTACTGAAGTTCTTGGAGCATCGACCATTATGTTTCGGATAATGTGTTTTAAAGTCTATAATATTAACCTTCAAAGATTTCTTCGTTATAATTTTTGTATTTATTGTCTGTCCTATGGTTTTTGTTCCATCTTAACATTGATTATATGGTGCTTTTATATTATTAGCTCAGCTGTGCCAGAAGTTTATTTAATTAACGTTAGTTTCTATTACAGAAAAGTCCCTTTGATCATATCTTGGTGATTTTACTTATTGGCGTTTGAAGTCAGCACCCGCTTACAAGATCGCTTTTTATGACAAGAACAATACAATAATCATGAGTTGCAATGACAAAAACTAGGAATTGCTCTTGTTTACTGACATTATCATAGTAGTGGAAAAAACATTTTAATTTGATACAAATATAAGATGTATAGAATAATTGCATTTAATTGGTGTAAAATAATGCTATACTTAGTGAAACAAAACATATTTATATATTTTATATTTTGCATCATATAAAATATATTAGTAATAAATTGCAGAGTCCCCTTAAACAAATATTCCACAACAAGTTACCAAACAAACAATTTCCTGTATTGTTTATTAGTTTGTGTAACATTGTACGAAGTGTATATTTCTGTAATTACGTCAATTTGGTGATATTTGTATATTTACGTGTTCTTGTTAACACCAAATATTGAAACGCTTAAATAGGATTTTAAGTGGAATTTAATATATTTAACATTTTACAACAAAATTGTATACTTTGCAGTTGTTTGTTTTACAGGGAAAAGAAGGCCTTGCATGTAAAGTACTCTGTGAAACTATGGCACAAGCTCCGCCTAAAATTGCTGTCTTTGGTCCACAAATGTCTGACGAGATTAAGCTTGTAGGAACTGTTACACCTTTCTATAATACAATGCATGCAAGTATATTATATGTAATAGAATGTTAAACTTTTTAGGGAGTCCATGGGCATTGCATTTTAATCTAAGCTTAAAGTTTTTAATTTTGGAAATAAATGATGCCTGCAACATATTTTATAATTTGCTATTTGTTAGTTCATTTTACGCACAAAACATTGTATTGATCTTCTATCATCGTTACACAAAACTTTATTGTGTCATCTCGAGGTCGTTTTCACAATATTCATAGTTTTGAATCTATTGATGTGTTTAATTGACATATCATATATAACAACACTCACGTCTTATGATGAAAACAGATTATTAATACACCCAACATTTTTATACCTTGGAATTGAGAAATAACTTGTAACCATCATTAAAATGTTTACAAATTATTCCGAAGATATGAAAAGAGACAGTATTGCCTGTTGAACGATTTTCAAAACTGAAAGACGAACATGTGTAGGTATCAATGAAATAACAATTGTCTAGTACTTTTAATGTACGATGACACCGTTTAGACCATCTTTAAAGCGTTGTTTTGTATATCATATAGTCTATTTACTGTATCTATTTATGTATGAAAATATATTATACAGATTCATAACCATACTTTTTGCCGCGTGTTATATGTCACTATGCAAATATGACACTGTTCAATTTTTAACCGAAATCTTAATGACACTGTTTTTAAGTTACTTTGACTTGTTCGTTGTTTTTGTTTGTAAATATTTTAATTTTTTATAATACACACTATGGGACCCGGTAGTCAATGGTTAATCAACTACTATAACCGATGTGCAAACGCTGAGGTTGCAAGTTAGAGCTTGAATAAGAGCAACAAATACACACAAAGAAACTAAACCAAACAAGTATCATCATATTACATTTATAATATTGTAATATACTTGCCAAACCCCCTCACCCGCCCCCCAAAAATAATGTATGAAGTTCTGCTTGAAAGGAATGCTTTTTTTCACTGTCTAATAGTTGTAGCAAAACATAATTTTTGATACACAAATCGCACTTATATTTAAAAGAATTTAACTCGGTATTAAAAATGAATATTACATGTACCTCGATATAAACGGAAACTCTTTGACGACATCTACTTTTGGTATGGATTATAATTCAAAATATTGATTAAAAGCTATTCCTAATTAAATAACTAAAAATTCACAAGCAAAAAATACTAAGCAGAAAAGATTTAATCAACAAACTAATTTGTAACAAAATACATAAAAAATCCGTACAGGAAGTCTACATTTTTAATTTCGTGTTTTTTAAATTACTTAACACCACATACGTGCATTCTAAGATGGTTTAGTTTATGCAAACGTTACCAGTTGTATATATAATAACAAATCAATCTTAAAACCTCACTTGTTCATATTCTCTAGATCGTGATACTTTACTGTATTAACTAAAACTATTCTCTCCATAAAACTGATGCAAGTCTGTAATTTTGCCTGACAGGTGATGTCTAAATTTAAGACATATACGTTTCTTGATATTGTTAGTACTACGGTAATGTACATGTTTACGACAAAGTTGTTACTATTTAATGCCACATTTAATTCTAAACTTATTTTTATTTTGCAGTGCAATGATGGTCGAAGTTTAATGAAATAGCATTATAAAATCTGAATTAGTTGGGCTTCCAATTTTTTGGATTGAGCGTCATTGATAAGTCTTTATTAAATAAATATATCGTCTTGGTTGTAAATTCAGGTTGTAAAACTTGATATATAAGCCAATTTGGTAACCTTGGTATTTTGACGACTAATTTGCAAGCACTGTGTGGATGCCTCTGCTACTGGAATGCTAAACCTTGGTGTATCGTCAGCCCAGTAGTCACACATAGGTGACAAGAATAGCAGTGATGTTTTCAGTGATGTAGTCATTATATAAATGTACTGCCTTGCAATTTATTGAAATTCTGAGACTTTATTTTCGCATTTGGATCACCTTAACCGGATTTAATTCAATTTTCTGAATTTTTGACAATAAAAGTTTCAGAACGTCTTAACCATTTGATTAAACTTTTTTGGGTTTCAGTACCACGCATGAGTCTTGATTAGACGAAACGTGCCTCTGGTGGAGTAAATTTTATAACCCTGTTATTTTTAACGACTTGTTATTGCAACCTCTTGCTCAATACCTCTGCTAGCCCTGGGGGGTATCAATAGCCAGTAGTCACACTTCTTGTTTTTTTCAGCAATATGCATTATTTAGATTTACCGCAATCAAAAGTTATTAGAATTCTAAGGCTTTTCTTTGTGACCTTAACCGTATTCGGTATAACGTTTTAGAATTTTTTTTAATAAAAACGCTACATCAACAGTTATTCATTTGGATTTTTAAATGATTGGTCGGTTTTAGCTACACGGATGAGTCTTGAATATAGACACGCGCTTCTGGTGTAGGAAATTTATTGCCTGGGTATTTGTGACTTTTTTTTATTCCTTATAGATGAACTATATAGCTAAGACGTCTTCTACCAAAGACAGATCTATATATTCAACCTTGTATTCAACTAATTATATTGAAGATGACCTTAACCCACTTCGCATAGCGCTGATGAAATATTTTGGATGGGCTAGAGTTGCAACGCTAGTGTTTAACGAAGATATATTCACATCAGTAAGTTTCTCGTAAAATCGACTGCAAATTTTTTTATCTAAAAAAGTCTGTTCTGTTAGCTTAGTTCTAAACTCAAAAGTAAATACGACAAAACCATAACGTTTAAATTGGCAATGATGCTAAATAAATTTTAAACGGGAGATTATAAAATGCAAAGGTATGATGAAAATTAGCTCATTATGCAAATTTAACATTAATACATTAAATAACTTAAAAACAACAATATAAAAACCCAAGAAGTGACAATAATTATAGGGCAATAATAGATTCCTGGAGGTTGTTGTGTATTTTAAATAGCATCAATTCAATTACCTATAGAGTTCTTTAGTGAGTATGCTCGTGACAGCAACCAAGAAAATTATAAAATTATGACCAACATATTTATCGTGAACGCGTTGTGAATTAAAGATGAAATTGGAAAATTCCTATTGGTAATTACCCTATCTTTGACCCTGGTGTACAGAAAATGATGAAGTTAAAAAGCAATTACATTCGGAACATCCCAACACAAAAAATCTGTTTAATACTTTTAATAAAATTTCACAATATTAAAAAAAATCATATAGTATTACCTCTGACATTAAATACCAATTTCCGTTTGTTTTAGCTCAATATTATTTACAAACTTTAAGTATAATTTTGACGTTTGCGCGACACTTTGAAACCGTCGATTTCACAAATACAATCTAGCTCTCAGCGATTGTTTTGTTGAATGTACATACACACAATAAGCTTTTGTCGGACTAGTTGAATCAATCCAAGGTCTTACAAAAGACAAAAACACAGTTTGCAAAGAAACACTTATTTTTTCATAGAAAACATGCAATAAATTCAAAAAATGTTAAATGTTAAAAATTATTTCTATTAAAAAATATGTTTGTTTACTTGTTTTAATTCTCAATTTTCCATTTTACTTTTTATTAGTAGCTTAGTTTCATTACCTTTAGTAAGTATCGTGATTTGTTATCTTTTTCATGTTGGCATCCTTATATTTTTTGGTTGAATTAGCCGTAGGTTTCTTTCCAGCAAATAGAGGAATTCCACCAGTCTTTGGTCCACAATAGCAACAATCTGACCTTGATTACATCTGGGATAATAACAACCAAAAACAATATTAGTGATCACATAACCAGACTAAAGGTATTTTTCCTGCTTTATAACAATAAGAAATAATTATCTTGTTTTGTTTTTATTATTAATGTATTATCCTTTTCTTACAGTGTATGTGTAAATATATTCTAATGGCAATATGTTGGAAACATTGTCTATATTATGATTTATCGTATTTCATGCGATCGAGTGTATACGTGCATCACATTTTACTTCATGTTTCTTAAATGATATTTTTATACAAGACACGTTATAAAAGGGGCCTTTAGTTATATGTTGCTTTAGAAGTGTATTGTACAAGGTTGATTTGTTTCTATTGTGCATGCATGGTATGAGGACTTACGCGAGCAACATCGAGTTTATTTTCCTGGAAATTCTTGCCGTGACAGCATTAAATGCCCCAGTCAGACACAGTCTACCTGAAAATGATTCACGCAACATATGTACTAAATTTTAATGTGCTTTTACGCCACTCTTATTCATATCTCAGTAAAGTCAAGGCTTCCGGTTTTTCCCATATAAAGATGTTATCGAAATTTATGTCAGTCTTGTTATAATCAACATAACCAACATATTTATATGGGTAACTAGTTTCATTTGTATCGGTGATGTTGATAAGTGGACAAAGATAGCCACTGATATTTAAATAAAACATAGGAGTAAACACACAAGTTTACAAGTTTTTTTCAATATTTCAAAAGTTATGATTGCTAAAATGATCAACATAACAACGCCTACAAATCACGTCCTTATTGGACTTATAGACATTAAATGATATTTTTTTATGACATTTAAGCTTTTAATTTAAAAGCTAAAATAGTTTTAACCGCTAAGGGGAAACAAACTGTAAATTGTTAAATGATCAACAGTACAATTCTATTTTTGAAATTGTCAGATGACTACTTATAGGATTTACTGCCCTTTAATACCAATTTGAGACCACTGTCGCTTAGAAATTAAAAGTTGAAATACCTAAACTATAAAAAGCAAAAATAATCAGAAGAACAAGGCCTAAAAATAAAAAAATTGTCAGATAACTCGTTATAGGAGCTATTGCCATATTATAATAATGTTTAAGCAAATTTGTATATTTTACCTGTAACTTAAATGCTGTAACAGCTAGAGTAAAACTGTTAGGTCCTTCAATGACAATTTTTATGCAATTCGTAGTCTTAGCCCAGTAACTAAGGATTTTTGTTTTTGTTTCTTTTTTTAATTTTGTGTTGTATATGTTTGTTGAAATCCGATTTGTAATCGTCCCTGACTTTAAGCTCTTTTTTGTTGGGTTGGTTTTTCTACTATAACAGTTAACGTAAAAGTGTAACTTACACAAATTTGAAGATATCTCGGGACTATTTGTCTTTCAGGTGAGCGATTGAAGGCTCATGTGAGCCTCTAGTTTAATGTTCTTTTCACTTTTTTGTCTTTTGTTTTTAATAAATTAACACACCATGATCACAAGACAATAATAACATAATTGAGTATAACTTGCAGTGTCAATGACAAATGGTATCTTATACTTTAATGTGTGACACGTGTCTTCTTACAGCAATACGATTCCAGAATAATAATTGGAGCCTTTAGAAGTACAATAGCTGGTGATGTATTTTGCGAGGTATATTATTTTCGTCTGTCTACTCATACAACACGTACATGAAAATACATAATACAATTGTTATTCACCAACTGATAAAAATACAAGTTCATCTAGAATTTACTGATTTTCAATTGGTTGTATTGTTGTTTTTCATTGTGTCAAGACTGAATGTAGATTTGCCTACCAGTTTATGATACAGTTATTCGTTGTGAATTGTAAATGTCATTGTACAAAAAAGTATTAATACCATTTTTGAATTTGATACAAACGACAATTGATCATTATACATGTTTATTGTGAATCAACAATTGCTAATTGACCCATAATCTAGTACTTTATGAAATAAACATGCAAGTAAGTTAAAATATTAAAAATCATTTATTATATTTATTAAGTATTCTTATCTTTTGATGTCTATAATAAATAAACATTTTGTGGAAAAGTTAGTAAATAGATATTTCTTGCATGCTTATAGATTTATATTGGTTTCTTAGGTTTACAAGCAAGGGCTCTACGGACAGAAATACACGTGGATTCTTACAGGTGCCTCTTTATACGAGCACTGGGTTAAAGACATAAAAGAGACAGATCTGCCATGCGCAAGGAAAAACCTATATGCAGCCACCAACTATATGATAACGTTAAATCAGTTTCCTCTCAGCACTGATAATCACACTACACTTTCAGGACGGGTATGAATTTATTTACAATTTAGCAAACGTTAATAAGATGCATTTGGTTATTGTCAGCTTGGTCAATGAAACCGAATAAGATAATAATGTGTAATCGTGAATTTGTTACCTTTTAACATTTTAAACAGGATATATAATATAAGGATGATTACATTCAATGTATAATTCTTCTATTAGCATTTATATTTTATTTTATGAATAAACTTTTTAAAAAAATAACTATTATTGATGTTAACGCAAGTTTTATTCTTAAACATGGCATTCAGTTTTTATTTTCAAAGAAATTTGGAATACGGGCCCCGGACTTACGACAGGACACCGTTAATTTATGTATGTCAATTAAATGACCTAACTTAAGTCACTCAAAAAAATTAATTATTTAAACTTAATCCTGTCAAGGTAATGGAATGATGTACTATCGATGTTTTCAAATGAATTTTGTTTACCTCAAACATGCTATATGTTGTATGTATTTAACATAATTTTCTAGATTTAATTTCAAAAAATATATTGTAAAGATTTATAAGTTTTTCGGTAATACTGGTTAATCTTCCATAAGTGACCTAAATGTTATGCATTTTTGTAAGTGGAGCACAGCAGAACATGTACATGCGAAAAGACAAATACAATTTCTATAACGAATGGAAGATCACACGGGCTTTCTAAAAAGCGCATGAAAGTACATGTTTCATCCGTAAACCAATAACTTTTACATCAAGATATGTTATTCACTCTTCATTGGTTAAGACTCAACTGTTTCCGACATCCAATCAGAATGTCCGAAAGAAGAACGTTGTTACGTTGCTATAACAACGGTCTTGTTTATGGGTTTTATTGTATGACACAATGAGTACAGTATGAGCGAGTGAGCACATCTGTACTATCTGTACCAGAAATCGGTCATTTAAAGAAGAAAATATTATCTCCTAAAAACATTAAATTCTGTTGCTAATATTGAGTACATAAAATTAAAAAAGAAAGTCTCCAGCAAGAAATTAACAGATGTATAACATCATTAAATCAAATATTCCAGATAGTGAGGCAATCACTTTTTTTACTTTTTTTAGATAGAATGTTCCACTATAATATAATGTAACGTAATCTTAGTTTAATGTAAAAAAGTGTCTTCAATGATTGTACATGTTCTATGCCGGATAATATATATGCAATTTACGAGAGTCATTTTGTCAATATTTCCCCATAGAGGCATTTACCAAGTTAAAAAGATGTTAACATTGATTTCAAAATATTAATTTTAAGCAAAACATATTTTATCAGACACCTGCTGAGTATGATACTTGGATAAACAAACTACAAGTGGAGGCCAATACAACAAATCTGTTAACAAGAAACCATCCTTGGATTTATGATTCCGTTTGGGCTTTAGCTCTTGGACTGAACAACAGTCTGAAGTACCTAAATGGAAGTAAATTGGAAGACTTTAATTACGGCAGATATGATATAAAAAACAGTATTGCAAAAGGGATGGATGAAGTAAAATTTGAAGGTGTTTCGGTATGATTGAGCCATCAATTTGACTTGCTTAATAACTTCTTAAAAAGTGAAGATAATGCTCTTTACATTTTGCTGAGACAGCAAGGAAAATAAATTTCAGCAAAATGAAAAATGATATTTTTTTTTAATTCAGAAGCGTTATATATAATATACAGTTACGTAAAATAAAAAAATAGATAAAATGTTACATTTTAAGTTTAAAAATTATTGACATGATGTTTCTTTCATTTTAGTAAGACCATATAATTTTACTATGCCGTTTACGCTTTATTCAACTATGAAAAACTACTATGATATCGATTTGGCAACATATTATAGATTTAATGAACTTTTTTATACCTCAGGGACATGTATCTTTTAACAATGGCAGGAGAATAGGTCCGGCATTCATCCAGTTAAACATTGGTAAGAGCGTTAGTTTTAATGATGTCATGACGATAAAACCTGTCTTTTTAAGGATTAGTTTTAATATTGTTTATCCTTTTACATTTTATCTCATTCTTAGGAGAAAACAATAATAAATAAAATCAATAAACTTATCAAACGTGATGTATTTTATAGGAAAGATTTAGTAAATTCATTAATCTAATGGCTAGTCGATAATTTAATGCATAAAAGTATGCAAATGTCAGTAACGGTACAATGAAAAATACTGGTTTATTCAAGCTGTTATATTGTTCTATAGGCGACAATCAATTAAATCTGCAACAAACTTGAAATCATAATACGGAAAGCCTGACCACGAACCATAGTATATGTCGATGGTGTAGGCTCCCTGTAGTTGTGACGAAATGTTTAATATATACAAACTACGTAGTACAACATAATTTTTAAGTGACATTAAAATTTTCTACCCATTAGTCCATCCTATTTTCGACTTGATGTATGGCTTTTTAACTGAAACTTGTTCCGAGTACTATTGCAATACTGCTCTCTGCATGTATAGCAGTCAATAAATTACCTTCAATAAAGATATAGTACGTATATTGTTTCTAGGGGATAACAGAACCAATGTTGGCCGCTTTGACTCACTAACAGGAAACATAACGTGGTACATTAATCCGACTTGTTTGTGGCCAGGTATGCTATCTTGTTTGTTTGTTTTGATTTGTTTTGATTTTTTTTCATATTTGTTTCTTAAATTTTACAATGAATTCAAAAAAAGCTTAAAATTTCTTTCAAACCACTTGACGGTTAATTACTTAGACTGTTGCTATCCGTGTTTCAAATAGTGCATTTCATTTTCTTAAAAAATCCACGTTCTTTTAAACCTCAAATTGGGTTGCCTAAATCGTATTTCACATTAAAGAATGTAATCGAACGTCGACGAACGATGTCAGTTTGGATATTTATTGGTGTTGCAAACGTACAACGTCATCGTATTATATCCCAGATTTTAATAGTGGTTTCCGCATTATCAGGAAACACATTCTTATACTTGATAACAGTGACATGTCTAATGAAATGTCTAAAGTCTGTAAGACATTTTCCTATTAAAATTTAAAAAAAATAATAAGGTAGCTGTTACTCCATCAATAAACAAAATAAGCCCTAGATTGGGAGTATTCTAATGTTCATCATATTTACAGTGACAATTCGTACATTCTTTAAAAATAGTTGTATTATACTTAACTGTGCACTCGAAACATTGACTCAACAATATTTATTAACTAATATTTGTGTTACAGGCTACATAATTCCAAAAGATGGCTCTAAGACAATAACAGAAAATGTGAAATCCTCCATAGCCGCAGTCACTGTGATTGGATTGATGGCATCCATCGGTTTTATTGTAGCTTTTGGTCTACTTATTTTTAATATTACCTTTAGGAAAAACAGGTAAGTGGTTAGAAAAGAATGAACACCAAAACAAAATGTCAACAAACAAACAAATAGATAATCGTTAATGTCATTGCTTTCAGTAACATCCATATTTCATAGTAAACTAAAGGCAAGATATAGTTTCTTTCTATTTGTTGCCATATATATTTAAACTTAAATGTGTTTGCCCTGTACATATTAAACCATGAAGTTTATATATAATATTTAGTTCTCCATGCCTAAATATTTTTACAATAGTTAATAGGGGGACCTTCACTAAATCTCCTCAACCTTTTGATGGATAATAAAAACATAGTAATTTGTTTATATATATGTGACTAGAAACTGATCGCAGAATCTTGCAAAACTTATAAATTGTGCAATGTATGCACAATATAACGGAGCTGGAATGTTGTTATTGATGAACGGGAAGTTGACTATTGGAAAGTTTCATTTTTGTCGTTTCTATTTCTAGGTCTAAGTAAGGGGTCGATCTAAGTGTATTGTTGTATTTTTGTTGCCCCGTTTTATTTATGTTAAAATAGTGGCCAGGAGTTTCGATAGAGGCTTGGTGGTACATTTACACGTCTTCATTTCAAGAGTCTTTAAAATGGCTAAAATCTTTTAAAAGCCTTGATTTAAGCACTATAGACAATTGTATTAAATTAAACTTCAAGGGTTTATAATATGTAAAGACTTAAATGCAATTAAATAATTATTGTTTGTTGAGACAAAAACAAATGAAAAGCATCGAGTAAACTGTTAAAAACACAATAGTTGATAGTGCACAGTAAAAGTGTTCAATAAGAAGAAATTGTATTGTCAAATTATGTTACCTAGCTTATCACGAGCCTTAAACTGTGGTCAGGTATAATGTCTTTTGTATAAAATTATAAAGGCCTCATCTTAATACAAGATTGATATCAGGACTACCCAAATAAATTCTATATAACAGACCGTTTAGATGTATTCAATTAACATGGAATGACTATTTAGAAATAAGTAAATTCTTCTAGCATTTAATAACGAATATATGATGTTGCAAGGGATAGATTTTCAGTGGTTTATGTAGAAAATTGTGTATTCAACTCTATGTAAACTATATTGTTTGTTGATCAAGACATGCTATGAGTGGAACATTTTTATTATTATGAAATGTACATTTTAATAGTAATTTGCAGGCATATTAAAATGTCAAGTCCAAGAATTAACAACCTTATTATATGTGGAGGTATGATTATGTATCTATCGGTTTACATATCAATCGCTGAGTATATGAGTTTGGTTGACAATGGAGTCTTGTGCATGGTAAGAAAATTGCACTACTTTAATAATATTGTACATAATATGAACAATACAAATTTGCATAAAACTACGAGCATCAGAAGCTGCTATTACTTTATTGATTATCGGACATAGATTTTTTTTACATCATTTTTGTGTCTAACAACATCTTCATATTTAATTTTAGTTTTATTTAAATGAATGACATTGTAACCTTTTGTTGAGTCTTTAACATATTCAACTGCAATTTGTCAGCACCTGTCAAGGACATGATAGTTATATTATTAACCAAAGAAATACCAGGATTGAAATCTATGCTCACGTTTTTGTTTTTTTTTATCTTGAGAACTTAATGAAATTAAAAAGTGCTTTCATGGTCAATGTTCTTTTTTAAGTTTAATACTGCAATATTGCAACAACAGTGCAGTGATATTTTTACACTGATTAATCATTTAAGATGTTGTGTCCTGTTCACTCAGTTCATGCCAAAAATCAGTTATAAAATAACACAATTGTTTTCACTTTTTCTATACAAAAACGGTCATTTTAAAAATTGACTGTTAAGCAGAAACACTGTATCGAATATTTTATACAAACTGACACTGTAATAAGTGAATTTTTACATGTAGCATTTACGGAAATCATTGGGCAAAAGATTCTTGGCTAGTGTACTGTCGCGTCTATAATGTAAACGTCAAAGTCTATTTGACTTTTGCATACAATATGAAAAGACAATTATACATTAAACAGTATTTATATAGAACTTTAATGCATTTTTAATAAATCTTTATTATTCTAATGATAGCTTAGTACATGGTCCACATCAATAGGTTTTACAATAGCGTTTGGTGCATTGTTTTCGAAAACATGGAGAGTACATGTCTTATTTCACAACAACAGTATAAGGAAGAAGGTGTGTATAATGTATGTGCCTTTTAAGCAGACGTATATTTTGAAACAAATTAATGTTTCACTTAACAGACATCGCGTAAACAAACGTATATTTGAAAAAAACCAAAATGTTTCATCTCTATTGAATCTTAAAATAGACGTCACGTTGTTCTTTCTATAATGTTAATTCAAACAAGGTTCAATGCGAAATATTTATACCATTTAATTTATCATTACAATGTTATATTAAATGTAAAATAATTTCCATTCTCGAAATGTCAATAATTTTAGCCAGACTATATTACTTATAAAAAAGACACTGTAATAAGAATTGTTAACATCTTAACCCTAATATGTGAGGAGTTAGGCTTTCATTAATAGTCTTTATAAGACGTAATATGATAGTAAATTTAATAATTTTAATATTTTGGCAATAAATGACACATTTTAAGCATCAAATAACAAGAAATATTAGTATATGTAAAGACACGAAGGAATACATTTATTTAACCATAATTTTGCCTTTAGGTTATTAAAGATGTACAGCTATTAGCAGTATGTGTCGTTCTACTAGCTGTTGATATTATGATACTGGTACCATGGACATTCTTTTATTCTTTGGAAAGAAATAAAATTGTTGTCCTTGTTGAGGTAATTATTAGAAATATTAATATCAAACGGAGAGCTCCGCTTTCTAATTGTATGGTCTTCAAATTATTTGTATTTAATGACAAACAGAAAAATAATTGCAAACATATAAATTGGTGATAATGCAATGTTTACGAAATCACAAACACGAAGAAATCAATACATAAACTGTAAACACTGGTTGTAGCAAAGAAGTTTATTGTTTTTACATACATTTCCGTCATGACCACAATATAATGTGAATAACCCATGTTGTTAGCAGCTAAACGCAGTGTGTAAAAACTAGACTTCATACTAATAAATGTTAAATAGAAATTGTCATGTTTGTCGAACATTTGGATTACATCTTCATGGCCGAACGTGGTCATTCTATAGAAAACAATTTAAGTCAACATTAAATATAGCGCACAATTTGAACATTTTATTCATAATTGGTTTTCCGCGATCAACATATGTACAATCACTATTTCTTTACCTAAATTTCACAGACCAAAATTTTTGTGGGAATACATACCAGCTTACAATGCAAGTAATAGTGTTAGTCAAATAGTCATCAGTCAAGATGACACTTTCCGATCATGAAATCATTTGCAGACAATGATATTTTCCAAGGGATCAGGGTGTTAAAACATTGTCCCATTGTCACTTTTAACTCTCCTGTAATCGTATTGGTGAAAATAGTTTTACACAATTTTATGTTACATTACTAGTCCCAAATGTATACCATTTCTACCAAAGTTGTTAATTTTGGGGGTATTTTTTACATAACCTTATATATAAACCAATATCAAGTGCAGAATTAAAATCAAAATGTTCGCTTATTTAATCAAGCTTGACACGTTCCGCATCTCCCGCCGTAAACGAAGTTGATATCAGTTTACTCAACGCACAAGCACATTTCTTTTCCCGGATATAATATACGTTGCATTTCCCTTTTTTGATATTAGTGTTTTTGAATGTGTATTAAATACAATAATTACACGCTCAATTATTTTTTTAACTTGTCATTATCTTTCTTTTGCGTCTATTTTGATCTGTCCGTCGACCACACATAATTCCTTCTGTCTCTCGACTTGTACAACAAGTCGTTGCCATTAATCTGAGACCTTGCTAAGATTGACTTTAAAATTTTTAAGATCCAATTCAATTGATTTCTTTGTCTTTTATTATATCTAAACATTCCACTTTAAAAAAATTACGTGCAAAATCAAAAAATAGTTCTTTCTGTATACTTTGGAAAACAGGATGAAAACACGGACGTTTCACGTCAAGAGGTATACTATGTTTGTTCAAGCTCAACAAAGATATATTGGATTGGTGTTCAATATGTGTACAAAGGACTACTTTTGGCCTTTGGAACATTCCTTGCATGGGAGACTAGGAAAATAGAAGTTCTGGCTCTCAACGATTCCAAACTAATTGGTTTCTGTGTCTATAACATTGTGATTATATGTTTCATTGGTGTGCCAATACATCATCTACTTCGTGAGGACCAGGTTACAATGCGATTTGTCCTAATCAACTGTCTAGTTATTTTCTGTACAACGTTGGTTCTCTGCATTCTGTTTATACCTAAGGTAAGATATTATTCCTTTGATGTCATTATTTATTTCAAACTACTGTCTTGACGTTTGTGTTTGTTTATAGTCTACAATGCTTTCTTCTGCCAATAACAGATGGAACCTGGCAGAAACACCATTGAAACCCATCCTTAACAGTAACTATCCTTTGATATTTTACTAGAATAGAATAATTTACAGCAGTTCTCCTCAAATGGAATTGTCATTAAATTACGTAAATGTCAAAGCAGCTTTCCGGATACCATTATCAAACGACACACTTTCCTTTTGCCGGTAGATCAAAGTTTTAGATCGTGGCGTGTCCACAATTGGGTTGCGATTTGCAGTCCGGATGTTTTTAATCTAACTTTCATCAACACAGATTGCCGGTTTTCCAACTTAACTTCCGTCTTTCACTCCTAATAAACAATGCACGCTATGATATAGCTGTGATATTGCTGAAGACAGCGTAAAACACTTAAAACACTTTTAGGTCATAATTAACCGTAATTTTAAAAGAATCTGTACAAATTACCTCTTTCACTGTTTCAGCTTAAGTTTAGAAATGAGACGGAAAGTATCAAGTTTGTAGCCTCATTAAAAGGGAAGATATCAACAGCTGTAAAAAACAGTACCATCAAGGCTATAACTAGTAAAGCTAATATTGGAAATAGAACTGGTAATTTGTTTTGATTTTATCCACGTTGGAACCAAAAATACTTATTCTTCCTTTATACAGCCGAAACGGCTTTCTTATTTGAATGCCACTTTATCATATTTAAGAATTAAAAGAAAAAAAGAATTTTTTCTATTTTTATTAATTATTAAATGGAAAAGGCCTTCTAAAATCATAACATAATATTTATGTTTTAAACTTCCAAACAAGGCCTATTCAATTCAGATACTCTTTAAAACATTATACTGTAATACATTTCAATTTTTAGTGCAATATTTTAACGCAAATTATCTTGTAATTTTAAATATAAGAAAATCTTCATAATTTTAAAAGGTGGTAAAGACCAAATATATCGAGAAAACGAATCTACGCAAAACGAACACGTAAGTACAGATTTGTCTGTGTTGTTAGTTATTACACTAAACTATATATTGATATTATTATAAAGCAAACACGAACGATATCAATTATTAATGCCACAGATTGGTATTTATGATATGAAATCGATATAAGACATGTTACATATTGGACACTATACTGCATCGACCAAAGAATATGTCTCTGCTTTATGTATGCCTGTCGCTAGATTATTTTTGAATTATTAAATCTTTACAAGACGAGGTGATTGTAAAGCAATTTCCATATGTTTACCATTTTTTTTACATTAAAACATAATCAATGAATATTTTAAGGAATATAAAAGAGAAAACCTAATAATGTGGTTTACATTTTAATGGATAAAGGCGCGTTTTACTTCTTATCACCAATATTCTAGAGCAGAAACACCTTAGAACAACACATATTTTGCTCTTTTAAGTAAAGTAATTTAGAAAATTCTCAATATCTTTTTATTTACACTTTAGTCCGCGACAACTTTCGATATAGCCGTTTTAAGATCAAAACAAATTAACACTAAACCCAATGTACCTATGACATACAGGTATTCTTAATTCCAGCAAAAATTTAAAAAAAAATACTGTATAACTGTTATACACTTAAAAGTAAATAATTTTCACTACAAAACCTTGGAAACGCATGTATATTTCGCGATGGGTGAAATTTACTTTAAACAATTTAAAAGATGCGACCATTGAATATTTAAGAGTAAAAGACAAGTTTATGACTTCTTTGGGACAATGCATAATGTTGTGCTTCAGACGATAATATAAGATTTAATTGATACAGGCATTTATACTTAGAGTAAATGTGTAAATTGTCTAGTGGATTAATATTTATTGAGAATTTTTTATAAAAGTGCATGGCAGAATGTATTTAGGTCAGATTCCAATATTAAATAACAGTTTTGCACTCTTTTACCATAAAATATATAATGAATTACGTTAGTTATGGAAGTGTGAAATGTTACCCCGAAAAAACTAAAAATATTTACATAATAATACAGCCTTAAAGTTTAGTGGCTTAATTCATTCTTAAATTTAATATAACAACATCTATATGCAAAAATCGTTGATATAAGAGATCTGATAGAAGAACTTGGTTATTTTAAGATCTTTGATAATATAGTAGATCAAATTGATTGTGGGATAAAACAAAGGTCACAAGCATGACTTTGAATTTGTTTCTTGTTCTGTCAAATGTTACCACTATTTTGCGAGTTTAAATTTGAGTGTACATTTGACACATAAAAATGAATTTAAATCTTAAAATGACGAAATAAAAATTAAAAAACTGTTGATTGTCGTAATCGATTTTGTTTTAAATAAGATATGATTTTTTATAAGAATATTTTAATTAAAACTTTTTTACAAGTTACCGAGCAAAATGCCAGCTTAAGAACGAATTGTTAATGATAATGTCAAAAATTGCTGAGAACGCTACAGTGATAATCATTTTGGCGTTGAAAATTAGCTTTTTCCTTGCATATTTTTACAGGCTTTGAATTAAAAGTTAGCAGTCATAATCTGAAATATGTTATTTTAGAATGACTATGTATCATTGAATGTAATCCGTGTAAAGATTACGTTGACTCTTCGTAAAAATCAAAATGGCATTGTAACAGTTAGCACTGACAGGTATAGTGACAAAACCTTCTAATAGCAAAACTTGGTTTTAATTATTAAGCTTTACTTGTGATTTGATAAGACCAGTCGTGTATACTTTCTTTGAACGCAGACATGCAATTTACTTGACAATGTTTAATCATCATGGTGATAAAGGAGGATTTAAGATTAAGACTTTCTGAAGGTCTCGCTGATCTTATTATACCCGGTATATATAGTGGAGGAAAAATTTCCGTATGGAATTAATTTGTAATTTATATATTTTCAAGCTACGTTATATACGTTGTAGTGTATGGAGCTCTGTATCATTTTAACAGTTGTTATTTGGCATTTTGTTGAATTAATTCAACAAAACCTATCCCACAACTAAAAACTTAATTTTTGTTGTATCGTATAGATGTTTGTTTTGTTTGTTTGATGGTGTTTAACGCCACTTTCAGCAATTTTTCAGCTATATCATGGCGTCCAGTTTTTATTTGGGGAGGAAGCAGGAGTACCCGGAGAAAACCCCCGACCTGCGGTAGGAAAACTGGCAATCCTTGTTAATTAAGATTGGAGTCGAGTACACCCTGCCTGCAGTGAGAATCGAACCAGCAATCTCAGTGTTGACAGACCACGTGATCAATAGTAGACGAACTACCTTGACCACTCGGCCACCGAGGCCCCTGTATCGTATAGACGTTTTAATGCCCAACGACATGAACGCTGTTGTTTTTTTCAATCCATTAATCACTGTTTGCATGATTTTGCACATACTTATACATAATTATGTCTCTCAAACGAAGTGTTGGGAGACATATTGTTTTTGTCCGGTTTCTTCTTATTATTCTTATTTTTCCTTTTTTTCTTTCCGCTCAGTCCGCATTTTCCCTGTGATGCAAAGTCCAATCAATATGAAACTTTGGGAATATGTTACACAGTAAGGGTGACCTGAAGTTTTGGAATCCATTCTAGAAATTTTCAAAATAGTTGCCATTTTAAAATGACTGCCGTTTCAATGGAAACAGTGGTGATTATATAGGCTATCGCATTATCATGGAAAATATTTGTATTTCGGTGGGTGGGGAGGGTTGGTGGGTTCAACAAGCTCAAGGTTATAGTGTCAATGTAGGTTCGTTTAGGAGACATTCTGTGTTGGCATGCAAACACAATTATAACTATTTATTATCCCTTTTGTTTTACAGATACAAGAACATAGCGCATATTTTGAAGACCGAACACTGACCCCAAACAAAGAGACCAGAGGGACAATGCATTCGTTTGCTGATGAAACTTCTACTGCAGTCTGACACATTTTAACTTGTTACAATCATGTGCAATTCAGTAGATTTTATACATGTATTTTTTTAACTTGTCATAAGTGTTAATTTTAAAAGAAACCCTTGAATGTTTTTATTTGGTATTTTCTTAGAACATATTTGAGTATTTAATTTATTTCATTGAGTGTGAACTTCCACATTAAACTTGTATTCGCAAGACAAAAACTTTTTTCATACAAAATTCAATATTAAATCAGCTTATTTATATACTTAATTTTAGTAAGACTAGATTCGCATCTTTTAATAATGTGAATTTCCGTTATAACAAAAAAGTTAGAAAAACACCAGTAAATAAAATAGGAAGTGTCTGGCAGAAGCTATGAGAATTGTCATAAATTGTTCTAAAGTTTTTTAAAGAAATGGGTACACTAAACTCCGGAACAACTCGGAAAAATACAAACTGAAAATTGTTACTAAAGAGACATCGGAATATCCAGTCTGCTGCCAACTACAGTATATGTTTTGCTTGCTCATTTTACTCAAGTTTCAAAATGTAGCAGAAATGCGAACAATAGTTCTATTACTTTTTCCGTCGTCCATAATATCGCCGCCAGTAACTCGAAATTTAAAATCTTAAATGACTACAGAACCCATAAAGATGGCAAAATACTGTATATTTGGTCTAAATATTTGTATACAGGCATTAAAATTAGACAAGTAGTACATACCAGATTACCCATGAACAACTATTCAATAAATGGGCATCTGTTCAGGCACAACTTTGTACAATCGGTTGACGGAAATGGCCAATAGATGTTTCGATTGAACTTCGAAGAGACTCCCGCCTGCACGTTTGGTCATCATCCCAATGTTTATTATATTGTCCTAGTATACCTAATGTGATTAATAAAACCAATCATTGTCTTGCCATTGTTTGTAAAACCCAAAGTATTAGGCTTCTGCTTAGAGGCTCCTAATTTAGAACACAAGAGACTGATTTTTCTAAAAAGCTCAGAAATTTCTCAAAACAATTTGCAAGCCATAACCTATTTCATTTTATAACCTAATTTATTGTTATTATTCAAATCATGTCCTTGTGGCTTCATATTCCATATGATAAAAGCTTTGAATAGCTTGTTTCTAAATCTGTTTCCATTATGCTTATTTGTACAATAAAAAATATTAATGATTGTAAAACTGTTAAAACTAAATTAATAAGTAAACAGTTATTTGAGGATTATGTTTCTGGTCTGTGTGTGTATGATATAACAACAAAGCAGGAGTGTGATTAACGTAACTCTGTACATTTTATATGAGTGTTCCAAGCTAAGAGTTTTTGCCTTCATTTTTATTCTTTCTGTATTTATATTTATAAGTTTTTTGTGAATTTCCTAATTGTCTTTGAGTTACTAATTAAATAATACTATTTATATCAAAAACGTAATATGTGGCACTTACTTATTCAAGTTCGTCCGCTTTCATTTCTATTGTTGCTACATATCGTAAAAAGAATTGTGTTTGAATGTGTTTGAATGAATTAAGTTTGTATATACTACTATTGATGCCTCCGTGAATTTATTCTACGTTTAAAATTGTTTACTAAAATGGACTGTCTTGGTTGTACTAGGGTGGTACTAAACCATTTAATCAGCTGTATATATTAATCCTAATTAAGCTATCATTAATAAACATACAAGTAACTACGATCATAACGTTTTACTTAAGGCTGATAATTATTTGACTGTTAGTTACGTCACGAAAAAATGATCTATTACTATTATTGTTGTATTGATTAATTGTTAAGTTACTGTTGTTATTAAAATGTATATAACTGTATATTCGTTTTAAGATTATTGTTTCATTTAGTGTCGAGTGGTTATTTACTAATGGAATACTTGTTAAATCAAACTTATTTACCAGAGTGCGCTGGACTCCATACTTTATTGCAGGTTGTTCTGACGTGATGGTTCTAGCAAGGTACACCGGATTCCTGTATCAATTGCACATGAGGTCATGAAACAATCTCCATAGTTGAGGTCTTTGAAGATGCACGTGGAAAATGCTATGGTGATCATTTTTCCGCATATGGATAATGTGACCTAATTTTAGTTTTTTATAATCGTTCAAATTTGCATACAGTAGCAACCATTCCGTAAGTAAGAATCCAGTAATTTATATAATTTACCCAAGATGAAACACGCCATTCAGTTTCGAGTTTCTCAAGTTTTCGTGTAGTCAACGTAATTACACAGAGACACGAATGTCAATTAATACACAACGCAAAGCAGGTAATTAAAAAACGGCAATAACTATCATTAGTATCAATAATGATCGATCTTAAACACGAAACCGATAAAAAAAATGTGACACTGTTGAAAAATATTTAAAAATGACCACGGCGGATTATATATGCAACTTCTTTTGGAAATTAACGTGCCGGGAATGATTCACTCCCGCTCTGCTACATTACGAGTAACGGGACTAAATTCGTACCCTCGCCAAAAAAACGCGAGGGTACTGACGTAATTCTCTTTATGACGTTCAATATTTACATTTCTAAGCTGAGTTTACATTTAGATTTCATAATTTGGAAGTAAAGTCAAATGTTATTTATGAGATTTCTTTCTAAGGGAAAGGTGTTCCCAGCTCTAAAAAAAGACCGACATGTGCATCAGATATTAAATGGTATCATGTTATTAACCAATGAAAATGCTTTTATCGGAGGTCTTGACAGATATTAGTTTTAAGTGCTCTGCGTAAATGAAAAAGTATTGCACTAGGAGACCAGGTTCTGCCAGTAATCGTTTCAAATTAAGGAAATGCTTTGACTATTCAGTCATTTTGTTTTGTTTGTTTGAATATTGTTAAACGCCACTTTCAGCAATTGTTCAGCTATACCATGGCGTCCAGTTTTTTATTGGGGGAGGAAGCCGGAGTACCCGGAGAAAACCCCCGACCTTCAGTCTTGTACGCTGCACACTTATATTATTTTTGACCATAGTAAAGCTAAATTTAAATTTGAATTTGAAAAGTAAATTATATTGACATATTTATTTATTCTGGAAATTGCAGGAAATACAAGATACAAGAACTAAGATAATTGCGAAGAAAACATAAAAAACGATTATCTGCTTTTATAGTTTAGTTAGCATCTTTCAGTGTATTCTTTCATGTGCAATCAATTGGCCAATAGAGGGTTTTTTTATTTTTTATTTAATAGAGGCTTAAAATTCAACAACATAGGAGGCATTTTAATTCCTGGTGTGGCAGAGACGTAGGAAGATTTGTAGCCTCTGTTTCGGGTATTGACGATAAATAAACATGACAACGATTGTTAGATCCTATTTTATAGAGGCAAACAAATCTAGTAGTATGTAGCCTCTGTTTCGACGATTAGTCATTAAATTGACTATGTTGACAATAACCTTTTAAAGAAATAAATAAAGAAACCAAACTGACTACCAAACAAGAGCCAAAAGTCAAGGGTAACATATAAATCCGGATTCAGAAAAACACACACGACCCAAAATTGATACAAAAAAAACAAAGGAGAAATTTAATCAACCTGAAGTTAAACGAAAACCATTTGTACACTAAGATAATACGGACGAGCAAGCTGCGCATGTTTTCAATTAAACACCCGTCTGGTTGCTTATTGTCATGTCCGGGGAACAGTCAAATGAAGAAAGATTATAGAATGCCCATAGTTTGAGCATGTTTGAAAGATAGATTGTCACAAACAATCAATTACGTCAAGTTGGCGTCGATACAACATATGAAGTAATAACATTAATTTGGATAGACCACTAGCATGTTTGAGTAGCCTAATAAAAGTGTCTGGTCTTTAAAATCGGAATACCAAAGTTATAGATACAACAAAAAGTGTTCAGTGCGACGAACTGGTTTTGTCTTAAACGACTTTTATTCTGTATTCAGTCTCTAACATAATAGTTTTTAATTGAAGACTATCGTAATACATATTAACTTCGTTCTTCTTTCACCACAACGAAATATTCTCTGCTGAAACTAAAACATCGGGAAATCCATAGTAATCAATTTTGATATTTTCTTCTATAATAAATGATGCAGTTTTTAACAGAGCTAGAATCTCAAATACCTGGATCTAATTCGTTTAAATGAACACGCATTTCATTTATTGCTTCTACTGAAGCATGTTATCTTTTATATGACGACGACCTCATAATTGTGTGCAGATATGAGAAACTGTTAACGCATCTCCTCTGAAACCGCTTGATGGATTGCTTTGATAGTTGGGGTAGGATTAATTGTTATGATTGCTAGGTGTGCATACTATACCGTCATTTTGATTTGTCAACTTTTGTAGGAGTTATGGGACTTTTACCATTCTAGCAAAATATTACAATTTGGTAGATCTTGTGGACATAATTGTGTGCAGATATGAGAAACTGCTACCATTTTTTGCTCTCACTTGTGAATTAAGGATCGTTGAGTAATGAGAGACCCCTTACAACGAGGGTGATTTTGATTTGTCAAATTTTGTAGGAGTTATAGGACTTTGGCCGTTTCAGCAAAATTATACAATGGTAGATCTTGTGCACGCATCTCCTCTGAAACCGCTTGATGGATTGCTTTGATAGTTGGGGTAGGATTAATTATGATTACTAGGTGTGCATACTATACTGTCATTTTGATTTGTCAACTTTTGTAAGAGTTATGGGACTTTTATTATTCTAGCAAAATATTACAATTTGGTAGATCTTGTGGACGCATCTCCTCTGAAACCGCTTGACAGATTGCTTTGAATCATGTTTGGTTTGATTAATTGTTATGATGTATAGATGTGCATAGTTAACCACTATGTTGCTTCATCAAATTTTGTAGGAGTTGTGGAACTGGCTCTTTCAGCAATTTAATACAATGGTAGATCTTGTGGATGCATCGTGAAATCAAATTTATCAAGCACTCTACTAGAGCTTCGCATTCCGATGAAGTTGTTTTATGTAGTTGCTTAGCTCTTCCCAAATACCTGTAAACACAGTTATAATATTACATGCTTATTATTTTGTCGCAAAACTAAATGTATCACACAAATGTTTTCCATGTTATTTTCTCACGCCTTTTAGGCAATTTGATACTGCAGCGGCGGGGACATTTGGCTACGTGTAGCAACTTGCCCTTGTTAAACTTTGATACGTGACCGACAAAGTTTTAAAAGCGTTGGACTGCAGATGATGATTCTCGCACTACCCCGTGTTAACACTGGGTTTGTAAGTTCGCGCTTGATTTTGGACAAGGTGTGCGCGACACCAGCCTCAAAAGACAAAGATTGCTAGTTTTTCTGCCAGACGTACGCCAGGATATAGAAATTACTGGAGTGGCGTAAAACACTATCAAACAAACAAAAACAATCAACTATACGTTTGATATGTAGAATGTTGATTATTCTTGTTATGTCTTGTTATTCTCGCACAAATTTGCTTTCCGGACAGTTGTTTATAGTCTATACATCAATTCCAATTCATGATTGGTCCAGTGAAGTATGACTACCTGGACCAACCATGAATTGGAATAGATGTATAGATTGTAAACAACTGTCCGGAAAGCAAATTTGTGCGAGCAAACGTAGATTAATAACAATACTGTACAGACTAAAATAATAATACATGTATATTCTTTTAAAAAGTTGTACAACATCTAGATACATAATTAAAGTGAGAACATATTTTACACTTTAAAAATTGCACAACTATGTTGTCTAATCAACAGGCTTCATCAGTGTTTTACAACAAATTACAATAACAAGTAAAACGTTTTTGTCATTTATATACGCATACGATATATACATGATATATTGCATGATAATTAACGAAAATAATTTGTGTTGCTGCTACTACACGTATGTACAGGTGTATAAGTAAGTAGCAATATTAATAAGGTTACAATCAATATATATACAAAACAAACTATAATAAATAAAAGGACTCGCAATTATTTTAGATGGATATTTGTAGACCATGGGTATATCTGGTCCACAGTCTATACTTTCTAGTTTATTCCCTTCGGAAATGATGTTTCCAATGTTTTAATCTAAAAACTTTCTTTCTGCTTTCTCTGTTTGTCTGTCCACCCTGGGTTATGATCTATTAGGATCACCCCCAATGTATATGTTCAGATGACTCCTAATAGGAAATATTGCTGATTAATAACATTTTTTATGAAATTATAATTTTTTGCCTTCTAAATTAAAGTCTACACATACTTTCAATTAGTAACTGGTTCATGGATTAACATTAAAAAATGATGTTTGTGATATGGGATCAGAGATCATTTTCCAATTGGAATTGCATGTGTAGCTTTGTTTAGATCAAAATATAATAAACGATATCGCCGCCAAACATCTATTCTTAACATTTGTCTTTTCCAACTCCTTGCCATTACAGTATTCTTCTCGAGATATTATAATCAAAATGATTATTTCCTTGCATTTGATAGTTGTATATATTTGTAACCTTGTATCTGTTTAAATTTTAATTAAAAGAGATAAGAAAAAAACTATGAAACCAAACCTGATACGCCTATACCATATAAATTGAGCATCTCTGGATAGATATGGGCGTAACCCATATCTTTTCTTGTTAGCTTAAGTTTTTTTAACGGAATATCGGGATCGAACTACTTCTTTTATGCCGTAGGAAGAGTTCCCTCACCTTGATGAAAAGAAAAGTAGAATTTAAGTGGACACCAGGAACAAAAACAATTACATCGTAGTTAAAAGATGTAGAAACCTGTTGCAACAAATATAAGTAATCGACTTTCTGTTATAACGGAAACTTTCAAGTGGTCTTCTTTATTTCAATCACACTATTTACACAAAATCTACAAACATAATTTATCACATGACGGCTGACCTGAATATTTTATTCACATGACCGTTACTCGGCGTTAGTGTGTATCACATAAACTGTGAGAAACAGTCATTGGTATTTTTACATACAGATAATATACCAACATGCGCAACATATAAATTCTTTTGTCAACATTGGCAAAGCCTTTGAATAAATAGATTTGCATTACATTGCTTGTACTTTCACTTTGACATATGATAGGAGCTGTTGTTTACCAAAGGTATGTAGTGTGTGCATTTGATTTTTTGACAGTGTGACAGGAGGCCTAGCTGCGTTGTAGCAGGTAGTAGGTATATAGCCAGTCAAAATCGACTGAGCTAACCGAGTACTTCTTTAGCTCACTTGATTAGAGGGCGAGTATGATGATTCTTCGTAAGGGGGGAAGAGTGTAACAGGAGGCCTAGCTGCGTTGTAGCAGGTTGTAGGTATATAGCCAGTCAAAATCGACTGAGCAAACAGAGTACTTCTTTAGCTCACTTAGTTAGAGGGCTGGCTGGCAATACTGAGATCCTGGGTTTGATCCCCGGAGGTGACATGATGTTATTTCATGCTCTACCTTTACAAGAGAATGAAAAAAGTAAATCTCAACAATGCAGTTTTGTGTTTGTAAGATGTTAAATATTCTGCATTTTGTCAACAGGTCAAAAAGTCTCTTTGATCCAGTCATGACCATTTATGAATACTATCTTTAATTTGATGGGTTTTCTGTACATTAAATTAGAAGCATACTTTTTCCCTTGCCCTTGGAGAAATGGCGGAGAGGAGCAGCTTGCCCCTATAGTGGAAATAACTTGTCATGAAATAAATGTTTCATTGCGAAGTCAAATTGGCAAGAAAATATAAATCCCAAATGGTCTTTTAATATGTTAAGCAATGCAATCGAATGTAGACATTGTGTTACTATACATGTATATTTGAATCCATTATCAGATTAGTCTGGCATGGTATAAAAAATTCCATTTACATTCCTCCCATTGTGGCGAAAAACAATTACATTTACATGGTAGAATAATGTTTCATATTTGGATAATACATGTATCAATTCTTACTACTGTTAGGGTTAGACAGGAACACAAGACACTATATAATAGTTATGAAACTTACTTTTCAAAAGTACATAACATATACCGGTACAAAAGGGAGATAATTGAAACACACAGACATTACTGTTAAATTAATCATTTAAACTTTTGATATACTAGGTCATATGCATTGTAAATCCGAACAATCTGCATGAAATGCACACCTGTTGATTGATAAATGCATATGCTTAATGCCAACAAAATACACACATGGTAACAATGACATATACAACAAAATAATAAGCAACCTTTCTAATCAAGAAGGTTATTACCAGCATTCTGGAATTTTGAGATTAACCTGCTTTTCTTGTGACTCCTGTTGTGTTACTAATGATCAAATTGGGTTTTAGGTCACAATGAATAGGAGAAACCAATAAGTTAACCAAAATTTATGTAAACAGCTTATACAATTTTGTTAAAGGGAACAAAAGGTTTATAGACACACTTTTTAAATTTTTCTGATAAATCGTAGTCTGCAGGGCTGGCGTTGGAAGGCGACTTGTGCAAAGAAGTCGATCATCATCAAAAGCAAAGTGAAGTCACCCTTTCATTTTGTAGAATCGCCTAATGTTGCCTTTCAAATTTAATTCCCATTTTGGTAAGAAATCTTCATATTTTTGACACCGCGTCATGTTTATTATATTTACACGCCAAAGTTCAACTGGTACCCTTTTAACTTCTATTTGGTATATAAAGCGTAGGTTTGAAATATGACCGGAAACCAGTTCACAGCACAATATCTTGTGAACATTTTTGGAGCGGATATGAATTTGGTGCTGGAGATTGCAAATATACTACGCTGATAGTGGTGAAATGAGTTATGCAATGATAGAAACATAGTAAAAATAGTATTTTGGCAGTTACTTTAAACAAATTTAAGATAGATATATTTAAATACTTTTAATAGTGAATTTTACATAATATAGTAGATGTATGTCACAATGATGTAATTTTCTACTTCTAGTTCTAATAGTACTTCATTATATAAATCAATCAAATTGTGTATCAATGACAAAGAAACATTTATTTTAATGAACAGTTTTGTGACAGTTAATTCTTTTTTTATTGTTATGTTTAATACATGTATTTATGAAAATGTGTGAAATATTAGTACACTGAATATTTAATCAAATCTAATTGATACTTCATCCTCAATAAATTAAACTGCTAAAAAAACATATAATAAAAATGTGAATGCCAACACTTATTTAAAATAAAAAAGTAAATGGGGCTTTCACGACATACTAGTATAATGCAACTTCTTCCTGTCAGCCACCCAAAAGAGAAGTGACTTCTCCCTATAATTTTGACCCAGCGTGAGCCCTGGTACGTATGGCCTTGGTTCTTTTACAAGAGTCATCCTTTTCTCTTAAAGAAGATATACACATTGTAAAATATTGAACCATGCAAATCACAAGGAAACAGTGCTTTAAAAAAAAATTTATTGAAATTAAAGCATTTTGTAATGCAAAATTGCTTCACATTTTATTTGGGATTTTAGTTATTGGTATTAAAGACAGCAGATAATCTCACATCTCATATGTAAATCCTTCTCTTTCAGCTTCATTTACTATAAGATCTGAGAATGTGTCTTAGAGGTCTGAGTTACTTACCAGTGTGTCTGGTTGTGACATCGTCTGCTACATTTGTAGTATCATACATTATTGCCATTTTGAAGGATGATGCTTCACCATATTTTCCATACATAAGGTAAGACATATCATGGCTTTCATGTGTTATTGTGCGAAAATGCCAAAGAAAATCCCAGACCTGCAGAAAACTGGCAATGCTTGTCAAATAAATATGAAATTGGGTAATCAGACCTATCTGTGAGACTCGAACTCGCAACCTCAGTGTTGACATACCATGTTTTCATGGTTATCAATAGATGATGACTAACTTCTTTAACCACTGAGCCATAGAGACCTCTCAGATAAAAAATGAAAATATACATGCTTATTAGAATATTTGTGTGGTTTTTGTCCATTATATATTGTCAATCATTATTATATATCTGTATTGTGTTAGTGTTATAGCTAAAAATGTATTTGCATGTGTAAAAACAATCTGCCCTAGTGCAGATATTGGCCAGTAAAACTTATTAAGGCAATATGTTCCAGAGCAGATATTGGCCAATCCAACTTGGTACAATCAATCTGTCCCAGAGCAGATGTTGGCCAACCAAAATTGGTACAGGCAATCTGTCCTGTGGCAGATAGTGGCCAATCAGACTTTTAACAGGCAATCTGTCCCAGATCAAATATTGGCCAATCAACCTTAGTACAAGCAATCTGTCTCAGAGCACATATTGGCCAATCTAACTTAGCAGGGGTAATCTGTCCCAGAGAAGATAAAAAATTGCTGAAAGTGGCATTAAACAACATTCAAACAAACAAAACAAAACAAACAGTGCATAAATTGGCCAATCAAACTAAGTAGAGTCAATATGTCCAAGAGAAGATATTTGCTTTATCAAACCAAGAACAGGCAATCTGTCCCAGATCAGATATTGGCCAATAAAACTTTGTACTGGCAACCTTTCCCAGTGCAGATAGTGGCCAGTAAGACTGACACAGGCAATATGTCCTAGAGCAGATGGCAACGCAGATTGGTTAATGTAATTTGTTCAAGAGCAAACTGGCCAACCAAACTGACACAGGCAATATGTCCTAGAGCAGAGTGGTCAGTCAGACTTGGTTGATGTAATTTGTTCTAGAGCAGACTGGCCAACCAAACTGACACAGACAATATGTCCTAGAGCAGAGTGGTCAGTCAGACTTGGTACTGGTAATATGTTCTATAGCAGAGTGTCCAAACAAATTGATACAGAGTGTACAGGAGTGTAGCCAATCAAAACTGATAGACAGTCTGTCCTAAAGCAGATTGGGGATCAACAACTTTAAAGAAGAAACAAATTAATTTTAGCAAGAAACTTCCACATCTGGAATGTCCTTATGTAATCTTGCTTGTGTAATACTGGTACTGAAAGTCTAAACTAAATAAAATATTTAAATGATATGATTAACCTCATAAATTTATTTCCAATATTTTCACCTTTTTCAGTGACACAGGTACAAAGCCCCCAGAGAGTTGTATATTTGGACAGTTTCTCAATATATCTTCAGCATTAGGTAAGCAGTCTCCATAAACTGTGTAATTTTTTTTAGCTCACCTGACCCGAAGGGTCAGGTGAGCTATTGCCATCACTTGGCGTCGTCGTTGTCGTCGTCGTTAACTTTTCTTAAAAAATCTTCTCCTCCAAAACTACTGAAGGGATTGCTTTGAAACTTTGCACACATCATCAGTAAAATGTTCTCTACCAAGTTTGCCCAAATCATGGCCTCAGACCAACCAACATGGCCACCATGGCTAAAAATAGAACAGGTGGGTCAAAATACAGTTTTTTGCTTATAGTTCAAAAAGTATAACAGATACAGGAAAACCGGACAGACTTCCTTCTTCAGCATCTAAAGCTCTACAAAACACTCTATTAGGTCAAAGTTGTATGATGACTCCTTGTAGGAGTTATTGCCCTTTAATTGTCAAAATTGATGATTTTTGCCATTTTTGCCTCAAAATCTTGAAAATTATTAGAACTAGAGAAAAAGTTAGCATTGCTTAATTGTTCTGCTCTATGAGGGCTACAAAAATGACTAAGGGTCAAGATTGTCTGATTAACCGTTTAAGAGTTATTCCCCTTGAACTGTTTTTTTTAATCGGTTTTAATTGATTTTTAAAAATCTTCTCCTCTGAAACAACTGAAAGTACTGATTGAAACTCTGTGCACATCATCCGTCAAATGTCCTCAACCAATTTTGTACCAACCATGGCTGCAGATTAACCAACATGGCCACCATGGCTAAAAATAGGACGGAAAGGGGGGGGGTGTAAAATACAGTTTTTGGCTTATATTTAAAAAAGTGTAACAGATACATTTGCATCAAAAGCTCTACGAAACACTCCATCGGGTTGAAGTTGTATGAGGACTCCTTATAGGAGTTATTGCCCTTTAATTGTCCAAATTGATTATTTTTGACATTTTTGCCTCAAAATCTTAAAAATTATTAGAACTAGAGAAAAAGTAAGCATTGCTTAATTGTTCTGTTCTATGAGGGCTACAAAAATGACTTTAGGGTCAAGATTGTCTGATGAAGCGTTTAGGAATTATTCTCCTTGAACATTTTTTTAATCAATTTTACTTGATTTAAAAAAATCTTCTCCTCTTTAACCAATGAAAGGACTGCTTTGAAACATTGCATCATCTTTAGGATGTCCTCTACCAAAATTGTGCAAATCATGACACCTGACTACCTACATAGCTACATTGGCTTAAAAGCTCCTCCTTATATGAGTTATTTCCCTTAAAAGGTCAAAATTAATGATTTTTGCAGAAGTGTTGGGCAATTCCTTATAGCAACTAAAAGCTGGATAAAAAACGTTTGTTTGGTTTCAGGTTCAGGTGAGCGATACAGGCTCCTGGGAGCCTCTAGTTTAAGAGAGGGATACTAATTTTCATGCATATTTATAATTTCTTGGTGCTGGAAAATGAATGAATGATGAAACAAAACAGATATGTATCCTTGAAATTTTAATTTTTATTACATTAACAGTGCTAAAATACTGAGAAATAAATTCTGATAATACACATGTTAAAAATTCAGTTTTGCAACTCACTGGAAGTGACTCACAATGTACTCCTGAATGATGTTTTAGCAAACACTGATACCCAAAAACATTTTCGCCAATAAACTGCTTCTCGAGGTTTATGTAGAGCATAAACCAATCCAAAGTCGACTATATCAAATAATCTAACCAGAAATTGAAAACAATCCTTAAATATGTCCTACTTCTTATAATAAAGTAGCAATTTTTACAGTATCCATTAATTGAATTTGTTAAGAAAAAGTATATAACTTGTGTAAATATATTTAGCAATTAGGTTCAGTAAACTAATGTAGGTATATTGTGGGGTCAACAACTGGAGTCAGAATGTGGGGTCAACAACTGGAGTCAGAATGTGGGGTCAACAACTGGAGTCAGAATGTGGGGTCAACAACTGGAGTCAGAATGTGGGGTCAACAACTGGAGTCAGAATGTGGGGTCAACAACTGGAGTCAGAATGTGGGGTCAACAACTGGAGTCAGAATGTGGGGTCAACAACTGGAGTCAGAATGTGGGGTCAACAACTGGAGTCAGAATGTGGGGTCAACAACTGGAGTCAGAATGTGGGGTCAACAACTGGAGTCAGAATGTGGGGTCAACAACTGGAGTCAGAATGTGGGGTCAACAACTGGAGTCAGAATGTGGGGTCAACAACTGGAGTCAGAATGTGGGGTCAACAACTGGAGTCAGAATGTGGGTTCAACAACTGGAGTCAGAATGTGGGTTCAACAACTGGAGGCAGAATGTGGGTTCAACAACTGGAGTCAGAATGTGGGGTCAACAACTGGAGTCAGAATGTGGGGTCAACAACTGGAGGCAGAATGTGGGGTCAACAACTGGAGTCAGAATGTGGGATCAACAACTGGAGTCAGAATGTGGGGTCAACAACTGGAGGCAGAATGTGGGGTCAACAACTGGAGTCAGAATGTGGGGTCAACAACTGGAGGCAGTATGTGGGGTCAACAACTGGAGGCAGTATGTGGGGTCAACAACTGGAGTCAGAATGTGGGATCAACAACTGGAGTCAGAATGTGGGGTCAACAACTGGAGGCAGAATGTGGGGTCAACAACTGGAGTCAGAATGTGGGGTCAACAACTGGAGGCAGTATGTGGGGTCAACAACTGGAGTCAGAATGTGGGGTCAACAACTGGAGTCAGAATGTGGGGTCAACAACTGGAGTCAGAATGTGGGGTCAACAACTGGAGGCAGTATGTGGGGTCAACAACTGGAGGCAGTATGTGGGGTCAACAACTGGAGTCAGAATGTGGGGTCAACAACTGGAGTCAGAATGTGGGGTCAACAACTGGAGTCAGAATGTGGGGTCAACAACTGGAGGCAGTATGTGGGGTCAACAACTGGAGGCAGTATGTGGGGTCAACAACTGGAGTCAGAATGTGGGGTCAACAACTGGAGTCAGAATGTGGGGTCAACAACTGGAGTCAGAATGTGGGGTCAACAACTGGAGGCAGAATGTGGGGTCAACAACTGGAGTCAGAATGTGGGGTCAACAACTGGAGTCAGAATGTGGGGTCAACAACTGGAGTCAGAATGTGGGTTCAACAACTGGAGGCAGTATGTGGGGTCAACAACTGGAGTCAGAATGTGGGGTCAACAACTGGAGTCAGAATGTGGGGGTCAACAACTGGAGGCAGTATGTGGGGTCAACAACTGGAGGCAGTATGTGGGGTCAACAACTGGAGTCAGAATGTGGGGTCAACAACTGGAGTCAGAATGTGGGGTCAACAACTGGAGTCAGAATGTGGGGTCAACAACTGGAGGCAGAATGTGGGGTCAACAACTGGAGTCAGAATGTGGGATCAACAACTGGAGTCAGAATGTGGGGTCAACAACTGGAGGCAGAATGTGGGGTCAACAACTGGAGTCAGAATGTGGGGTCAACAACTGGAGGCAGTATGTGGGGTCAACAACTGGAGGCAGTATGTGGGGTCAACAACTGGAGTCAGAATGTGGGATCAACAACTGGAGTCAGAATGTGGGGTCAACAACTGGAGTCAGAATGTGGGGTCAACAACTGGAGTCAGAATGTGAGGTCAACAACTGGAGTCAGAATGTGGGGTCAACAACTGGAGTCAGAATGTGGGGTCAACAACTGGAGGCAGAATGTAGGGTCAACAACTGGAGGCAGAATGTAGGGTCAACAACTGGAGTCAGAATGTAGGGTCAACAACTCACTGGAGTCAGATTGTGGGGTCAACAACTGGAGTCAGAATGTGGGGTCAACAACTCACTGGAGTCAGATTGTGGGGTCAACAACTGGAGTCAGAATGTGGGGTCAACAACTGGAGTCAGAATGTGGGTTCAACAACTGGAGTCAGAATGTGGGTTCAACAACTGGAGGCAGAATGTGGGTTCAACAACTGGAGTCAGAATGTGGGGTCAACAACTGGAGTCAGAATGTGGGGTCAACAACTGGAGTCAGAATGTGGGGTCAACAACTGGAGGCAGAATGTGGGGTCAACAACTGGAGTCAGAATGTGGGATCAACAACTGGAGTCAGAATGTGGGGTCAACAACTGGAGGCAGAATGTGGGGTCAACAACTGGAGTCAGAATGTGGGGTCAACAACTGGAGGCAGTATGTGGGGTCAACAACTGGAGGCAGTATGTGGGGTCAACAACTGGAGTCAGAATGTGGGATCAACAACTGGAGTCAGAATGTGGGGTCAACAACTGGAGGCAGAATGTGGGGTCAACAACTGGAGTCAGAATGTGGGGTCAACAACTGGAGGCAGTATGTGGGGTCAACAACTGGAGTCAGAATGTGGGGTCAACAACTGGAGTCAGAATGTGGGGTCAACAACTGGAGTCAGAATGTGGGGTCAACAACTGGAGGCAGTATGTGGGGTCAACAACTGGAGGCAGTATGTGGGGTCAACAACTGGAGTCAGAATGTGGGGTCAACAACTGGAGTCAGAATGTGGGGTCAACAACTGGAGTCAGAATGTGGGGTCAACAACTGGAGGCAGTATGTGGGGTCAACAACTGGAGGCAGTATGTGGGGTCAACAACTGGAGTCAGAATGTGGGGTCAACAACTGGAGTCAGAATGTGGGGTCAACAACTGGAGTCAGAATGTGGGGTCAACAACTGGAGGCAGAATGTGGGGTCAACAACTGGAGTCAGAATGTGGGGTCAACAACTGGAGTCAGAATGTGGGGTCAACAACTGGAGTCAGAATGTGGGTTCAACAACTGGAGGCAGTATGTGGGGTCAACAACTGGAGTCAGAATGTGGGGTCAACAACTGGAGTCAGAATGTGGGGGTCAACAACTGGAGGCAGTATGTGGGGTCAACAACTGGAGGCAGTATGTGGGGTCAACAACTGGAGTCAGAATGTGGGGTCAACAACTGGAGTCAGAATGTGGGGTCAACAACTGGAGTCAGAATGTGGGGTCAACAACTGGAGGCAGAATGTGGGGTCAACAACTGGAGTCAGAATGTGGGATCAACAACTGGAGTCAGAATGTGGGGTCAACAACTGGAGGCAGAATGTGGGGTCAACAACTGGAGTCAGAATGTGGGGTCAACAACTGGAGGCAGTATGTGGGGTCAACAACTGGAGGCAGTATGTGGGGTCAACAACTGGAGTCAGAATGTGGGATCAACAACTGGAGTCAGAATGTGGGGTCAACAACTGGAGTCAGAATGTGGGGTCAACAACTGGAGTCAGAATGTGAGGTCAACAACTGGAGTCAGAATGTGGGGTCAACAACTGGAGTCAGAATGTGGGGTCAACAACTGGAGGCAGAATGTAGGGTCAACAACTGGAGGCAGAATGTAGGGTCAACAACTGGAGTCAGAATGTGGGGTCAACAACTCACTGGAGTCAGATTGTGGTGTCAACAACTGGAGTCAGAATGTGGGGTCAACAACTCACTGGAGTCAGATTGTGGGGTCAACAACTGGAGTCAGAATGTGGGGTCAACAACTGGAGGCAGAATGTGGGGTCAACAACTGGAGTCAGAATGTGGGGTCAACAATTCACTGGAGTCAGATTGTGGGGTCAACAACTGGAGTCAGAATGTGGGGTCAACAACTGGAGGCAGAATGTGGGGTTAACAACTGGAGTCAGAATGTGGGGTCAACAACTCACTGGAGTCAGATTGTGGGGTCAACAACTGGAGTCAGAATGTGGGGTCAACAACTGGAGTCAGAATGTGGGGTCAAAATCTGGAGGCAGAATGTGGGGTCAACAACTGGAGGCAGAATGTGGGGTCAACAACTCACTGGAGTCAGATTGTGGGGTCAACAACTGGAGTCAGAATGTGGGGTCAACAACTCACTGGAGTCAGATTGTGGGGTCAACAACTGGAGTCAGAATGTGGGGTCAACAACTGGAGGCAGAATGTGGGGTCAACAACTGGAGTCAGAATGTGGGGTCAACAACTCACTGGAGTCAGATTGTGGGGTCAGCAACTGGAGTCAGAATGTGGGGTCAACAACTGGAGGCAGAATGTGGGGTTAACAACTGGAGTCAGAATGTGGGGTCAACAACTCACTGGAGTCAGATTTTGGGGTCAACAACTGGAGTCAGAATGTGGGGTCAACAACTGGAGTCAGAATGTGGGGTCAAAATCTGGAGGCAGAATGTGGGGTCAACAACTGGAGGCAGAATGTGGGGTCAACAACTGGAGTCAGAATGTGGGGTCAACAACTGGAGTCAGAATGTGGGGTCAACAACTGGAGTCAGAATGTGGGGTCAACAACTGGAGTCAGAATGTGAGGTCAACAACTGGAGGCAGAATGTGGGGTCTACAACTGGAGTCAGAATGTGGGGTCAACAACTGGAGTCAGAATGAGGGGTCAACAACTGGAGGCAGAATGTGGGGTCAACAATTGGAGGCAGAATGTAGGGTCAACAACTGGAGTCCGAATGAGGGGTCAACAACTCACTGGAGTCAGATTGTGGGGTCAACAACTCACTGGAGTCAGATTGTGGGGTCAACAACTGGAGTCAGAATGTGGGGTCAACAACTGGAGGCAGAATGTGGGGTCAACAACTGGAGTCAGAATGTGGGGTCAACAACTGGAGTCAGAATGTGGGGTCAACAACTGGAGTCAGAATGTGGGGTCAACAACTAAAGTCAGAATGTGGGGTCAACAACTGGAGTCAGAATGTGGGGTCAACAACTGGATGCAGAATGTGGGATCAACAACTGGAGTCAGAATGTGGGGTCAACAACTTGAGGCAGAATGTGGGGTCAACAACTGGAGTCAGAATGTGGGTTCAACAACTGGAGGCAGAATGTGGGGTCAACAACTGGAGTCAGAATGTGGGGTCAACAACTGGAGTCAGAATGTGGGGTCAACAACTGGAGTCAGAATGTGGGTTCAACAACTGGAGGCAGAATGTGGGGTCAACAACTGGAGTCAGAATGTGGGGTCAACAACTGGAGTCAGAATGTGGGGGTCAACAACTGGAGTCAGAATGTGGGGTCAACAACTGGAGGCAGAATGTGGGGTCAACAACTGGAGTCAGAATGTGGGGTCAACAACTGGAGTCAGAATGTGGGGTCAACAACTGGAGTCAGAATGTGGGGTCAACAACTGGAGTCAGAATGTGAGGTCAACAACTGGAGGCCTACTGTGGGCGAACCAATGGAGGCATATTATGGGATCAACTTTTGGGACAACTTTTTTTCAGTTGATAGATTAACTAATAGAATGGTTCTTTTTCCTGTTATTAGACAAGACAAACTAGTAATTATTATAGGATAATTAATTAGGTGGAGCGAATATCAAAATATGATCACGAGTGCCGCATAATGCATCTGATGAAACGAGTGTGAGGAACTTGTTCCGCGCATGAGTTAAATCTGATGCTTTATGCGGCACGAGTGATCATATTTTGGATATTCACTATGCCCAATTGATTATCCTATTTATTATATAAATCAAAATTGTTTGCGTAAAATTTTAATGCTTCATCCTAAATTTTATGAACGGCAGATGAATATCTGTATAGTACAAAATCATTGTGACATTTTGGCGGGAAAACACCAGAAAGTGAAAATAAACGATAATTTTCACATGTGATTTACCATGATTTCTGTCACTCAGAAAATTCGATATTTCATCTCTATCTATATAATAATTATTTATATTCATTTTGTAGCTATTGCAACTATGTATGTTAGATATAAGCTGGTAGCACAGATCTGTATAGGAGAAGATAGAAAGCTGATGTGTCTAAACAAAGCTGGTCTTGTCTTAGGTCTCTTGTCAGCACTTGGTCTCAGTATGGTTGCAAATTTTCAGGTATGGATCATTTGGGGATATTAAAAAAAAGAACATTTGAGCTTTTTTTGAAGTTCAAAACAACAGAACACATAACTGCCTATAAAGGAAAGTTTTTTTTCAAAGTTAAATGAATTAAAAATGTTATTTAAAGCTTTTTATGCATTATATGTTTAAAAGCAACTGGTAATACGTTTTTCTGTTTCCTATTGTGCACTGGTTAGACTATATTGATTCAGCAAAATTTTAATCTTTTAGAAATGCTACACAGTGTAGTTGGATTATGTCCCTTTTGACATACTGCAGTTTTGTTAGAATTTTTCTGGACATGATAGTCTCAACATGCTTGTTTGTTATAGGTAAATGGATATGTTGGACAATATCTATTGTTAATGTATATGTTTTAAATAGTTCAACCTTTTTACAGGCAAGCTATTTTGTTTTACAGGAAACCAGTTTGGAGCCAGTCCATGTTACAGGAGCAGCCTTGGTCCTAGGATTCGGTGTTGTTTATGCCTTTCTACAAACATCTTTATCGTATCACATGAACCCAGACTACAATGGACTGAAAATCTGTAGAATTAGACTTGTTATCTCATTTGTAGCATTTATTGCAATGGTTATTAGTATCCTTTGTGAGATTTTTAATATTTCTTGTTGACCAGCATGGATATATATTACTCATAGCATAAGTAAAACAAAGCACCGAATATACAAACACTAATTTCCTTATCCTTCCACAGCTTTTATTTCAGCCACCATTTCCAGAATACAACTAAAGGGACACATTGATAAAACAAAATGGTCACCTGAAGATGGGGTAAGTGGCAGGATTGTGGCATATGTGAAGTTTTAACAAAAATACATATTAAGTTCTGGGTTGGTTGTCACTATCAGTAGCATCATTTGCCTGTAGTTCTGAGGATCTACATTTTAATCTAGTTCGGTAATTATTTTTCAGTAAGATTCCATAAGACAAGGTAAAGGATGGAACTGATAATGGTTATGCTAGCATCTTCTATAAATAAGAGTGAAGTGGGTTTCCTGGTTTTTTTTTTTTTTTTTAATACTTAATATCAGATTTTTATTTTTTATGACATCACTGATTGCAGTTTTTCTTCAAAATGTTTCTGATATGACACATGTTTTTTTATCCATTGTTGTTCACATGGGATATTATTCTACTTTATTAATTTTCAATAATATCTGACATGGTGCCCAGGTTTAATTTTGGGAAGTCAACACAGTCTAATTGTAAAACATGTCATAGTTTAATCTGAATTTTATATACATTTTAAAAATTACTTCATTTGTGCAATAATAAAATTTAAAAAATTTTTAAACTGTGGTTGTTGCTAATTAAAGTGACCAAATTGTTTTTGATAAGCAATTTAAAAAAAATTAAATAATATTTTGAGAGTTTTTTTTCATTGAATGAGCATGTGTCAATAGATTTCTCCTTTCCTGGTGTCTATTATATTTTTTATTGAATTTTGCACTGAATGCACATTGAGTAGACTGTGAATAGATTGATAGCTACCTGACCCAAAAGGTCGAAAATCTTGTAAACTAGCGGCCATGATAGCCAAGTAGTAAACATAGGTAGACTAGGTACATTTGGTCATGGGCATGTTAACTCAAATCTTAAATTACAAGGATTGCCAATTTTCAAAGATTTCAAAATAAAACAAAGGTTTTGGAAAATGTCTAATTGTACACATATAGTAAACTAATTTTGATTAAATTTTTTAGGGTTTTGCAGCACACATTGTTAGCACAATATCAGAATGGATAACGGCAGTGACATTTCTCATGTTTTTCTTCACCTTTATTCGAGACTTTCAGAAAATCAAACTAGGAATTGTAGCCACAGTATTAGTAAGGCACTTAGATGTAGAACCAGAAGATGATCACATGGTACACGCTGATGAAAGAAGACCATTGTTATCATAATTGCCCTCTTTATTTCTGCTATGTAGTAATAGAAATGTTATTCTGGCTCAGATTATGGTAAGCTAATTTGCATATTGTATATGTAGAATGTATTATCTTGGTAGCCACATGTAGCTTTTTATGTTATGTTAAACTGGACAATTTCTATTAGATGGACATTTTTGTATAAAGCAACTGTTATCTTCCTGAAAGGAATAAATTTTGTATTTCTTTTACATTAAGTGTGTGAATCTTTGAATGATCATTGATCTTAATGCCTTGTGTCTTTCAATAAGTCCTTGTTGTCTTATTTTCTTTTTGTTATTTTATTGACAATCAAAACATGTTTGGAAAGATTGGACTGTGATTATAATGTAGATTTTTGCTTAATTAAAGGTATTCATTTAAAAAAAAACCCATTTATAACCATTTAAATTTAGTATCATAACTGTTTCCAGACAAAAATATGTACTTGGGGGTTGTATAAGGTCTAAAGATTATAGGAACTTACAAAAATATGGTGGTAACAATTCCATGTTAATTTTTAATGCAAAGATCCTACCACTCACTTAACATGTAGTTAACATGAAGTTGTAACATACATACTGTACTACTTAATATTTAATTTGTCTTTGTTGAGTAGTATTGCACTATACAATAGTTTTTGGCATTTTAGGACGTTGCTGGATTTATGAAATGGCTGTTGTTTTTTTATAGAGTGTTGTATTTTTGTTATTTTATGCATTTAAACAAATGATGTTTTGGATAAAATATGCTTGTTTTTTCCAGAAAATTTTACTTATTTAAACCAAACCATAATATTGTGAAGCATTATAAAGGGGTTTACATGCTTTGTGTTTCACTCACATTTTGTTACATGGTAACAGTGCAGTCTTATTGTGAACACATTTAAATCAAAGTAACAGTTAACTCTAGTCAATGTTATTGATCCACTGATATAACAGGTAACTACATCTGCTTTAAATTAACAATATTTTTTGTGAAAAGTCTGAAATATATCTCGTGAAAACTGAAAAAATATAGACTGGCCCTTATGAGGCTGTCATACTAGATCAAATGTATTTTTTAAATTCCAAATGATAGTCAGTTTTATGCCAAAGTTTGATTCTTTGCATTTTATAAAAAATATATTTATGTTTTTTTTAAGTCTCTGTATACATGTTTCTTAGTGCTAGATAAGAATTAATATATGCATAGGCATATCAGCTGTTGATTTTTGTTCTGTTTTTATTTGTTAATTTTCTAAATAAACAGCTTAATAGATTTCTTAAATACTTTCACTTCACCTTCACATTATTGTAAGCTATGTCTGATATTGGTTACTTAAAGATGGTACCTCTGATTTGCATGCTTTTGTATTGTGTCCGTATAGAACACCTGGGCCCAGTTTCATAAAACACAAATTTGAGGATCTCCTTAACTTATCCTCAATTCAAATATTGACCAATCAGATTGCTGGAAAGTTCAAATTCGAGGAAAATATCAATTTTATAAGTTTTATGATACAAGGGTCAGCTCAACAGTCTTAAAGAAGCGATCTATTCTTGGACACTGTTTAGTGTTAGATACAGATCACCATCAGGACACTCAAATAATTTGGATCAAGTCTGATTTAGATCACCAGAATTTAATTTTATTATCTCAAGACTTCAATAAATTACAAGCTTTTCATACATTTGGTAGTGTGTTTCTAGCCTAACAACCAAGTGGTAGTGTGTTACTAGCCTTTCACCCAAGTGGTAGTGTGTTACTAGCCTTTCACACAGGTGGTAGTGTATTACAAGCCTTTTTCTGAGGTGGTAGTGTGTTACTAGCCCTTTCACACAGGTGGTAGTGTGTTACTAGCCTTACACCCAAGTGGTAGTGTGTTACTAGCCTTTAACCCAAGTGGTAGTGTGTTACTAGCCTTACACCCAAGTGGTAGTGTGTTACTAGCCTTACACCCAAGTGGTAGTGTGTTACTAGCCTTTCACCCAAGTGGTAGTGTGTTACTAGCCTTTCACACAGGTGGTAGTGTGTTACTAGCCTTACACCCAAGTGGTAGTGTGTTACTAGCCTTACACCCAAGTGGTAGTGTGTTACTAGCCTTTCACCCAAGTGGTAGTGTGTTACTAGCCTTTCACACAGGTGGTAGTGTGTTACTAGCCTTTCACACAAGTGGTAGTGTGTTACTAGCCTTTCACCCAAGTGGTAGTGTGTTACTAGCCTTTCACACAGGTGGTAGTGTATTACAAGCCTTTTTCTGAGGTGGTAGTGTGTTACTAGCCCTTTCACACAGGTGGTAGTGTGTTACTAGCCTTTCTCTGAGGTGGTAGTGTGTTACTAGCCTTTCACACAGGTGGTAGTGTGTTACTAGCCTTTCACACAGGTGGTAGTGTGTTACTAGCCTTTCACATAGGTGGTAGTGTGTCACTAGCCTTTCACACAGGTGGTAGTGTATTACAAGCCTTTCTCTGAGGTGGTAGTGTGTTACTAGCCTTTCACACAGGTGGTAGTGTGTTACTAGCCTTTCACACAAGTGGTAGTGTGTTACTAGCCTTTCACCCAAGTGGTAGTGTGTTACTAGCCTTTCACACAGGTGGTAGTGTATTACAAGCCTTTTTCTGAGGTGGTAGTGTGTTACTAGCCCTTTCACACAGGTGGTAGTGTGTTACTAGCCTTTCTCTGAGGTGGTAGTGTGTTACTAGCCTTTCACCCAAGTGGTAGTGTGTTACTAGCCTTTCACACAGGTGGTAGTGTATTACAAGCCTTTTTCTGAGGTGGTAGTGTGTTACTAGCCCTTTCACACAGGTGGTAGTGTGTTACTAGCCTTTCACATAGGTGGTAGTGTGTCACTAGCCTTTCACACAGGTGGTATTGTGTTACTAGCCCTTTCACACAGGTGGTAGTGTGTTACTAGCCTTTCACATAGGTGGTAGTGTGTCACTAGCCTTTCACACAGGTGGTAGTGTATTACAAGCCTTTCTCTGAGGTGGTAGTGTGTTACTAGCTTTTCACACAAGTGGTAGTGTGTTACTCGCCTTTCACCCAAGTGGTAGTGTGTTACTAGCCTTTCACACAGGTGGTAGTGTATTACAAGCCTTTTTCTGAGGTGGTAGTGTGTTACTAGCCCTTTCACACAGGTGGTAGTGTATTACAAGCCTTTCTCTGAGGTGGTAGTGTGTTACTAGCCTTTCTCTGAGGTGGTAGTGTGTTACTAGCCCTTTCACATGGTGGTAGTGTGTTACTAGCCTTTCTCTGAGGTGGTAGTGTGTTACTAGCCTTTCACTGAGGTGGTAGTGTGTTACTAGCCCTTTCACACAGGTGGTAGTGTGTTACTAGCCTTTCACACAGGTGGTAGTGTGTTACTAGCCTTACACCCAAGTGGTAGTGTGTTACCAGCCTTACACCCAAGAGGTAGTGTGTTACTAGCCTTTCACACAAGTGGTAGTGTGTTACTAGCCTTTCACACAGGTGGTAGAGTGTTATTAGCCTTTCACACAGGTGGTAGTGTGTTACTAGCCTTACACCCAAGTGGTAGTGTGTTACTAGCCTTTCACACAAGTGGTAGTGTGTTACTAGCCTTTCACACAGGTGGTAGTGTGTTACTAGCCCTTTCACACAGGTGGTGGTGTGTTACTAGCCTTTCACTCAAGTGGTAGTCTGTTAGTAGCCTTTCACACAGACGGTAGTGTGTTACTAGCCTTTCCCACAGGTGGTAGTGTGTTACTAGCCTTTCACACAGGTGGTATTGTGTTACTAGTCTTTCACTGAGGTGGTAGTGTGTAACTAGCCTTTCCCACAGGTGGTAGTGTGTTACTATCCTTTCACATGGTGGTAGTGTGTTACTAGCTTTTCACTGAGGTGGTAGTGTGTTACTAGCCTTTCAAACAGGTGGTAGTGTGGTACTAGCCTTTCCCACAGGTGGTAGTGTGTTACTAGCCTTTCACACAGGTGGTATTGTGTTACTAGTCTTTCACTGAGGTGGTAGTGTGTTACTAGCCTTTCAAACAGGTGGTAGTGTGTTACTAGCCTTTCCCACAGGTGGTAGTGTGTTACTAGCCTTTCACACAGGTGGTATTGTGTTACTAGCTTTTCACTGAGGTGGTAGTGTGTTACTAGCCTTTCACACAGGCGGTAGAGTGTTATTAGCCTTTCACACAGGTGGTAGTGTGTTACTAGCCTTTCACATGGTGGTTGTCTGTTATTAGCCTTTCACTGAGGTGGTAGTGTGTTACTAGCCTTTCTCTGAGGTGGTAGTGTGTTACTAGCCTTTCACACAGGTGGTAGAGTGTTATTAGCCTTTCACACATGTGGTAGTGTGTCACTAGCCTTTCACATGGTGGTAGTGTGTTACTAGCCTTTCACTGAGGTGGCAGTGTGTTACTAGCCTTTCTCTGAGGTGGTAGTGTGTTACTAGCCCTTTCACACAGGTGGTGGTGTGTTACTAGCCTTTCACTCAAGTGGTAGTGTGGTATTAGCCTTTCACTGAGGTGGTAGTGTGTTACTAGCCCTTCCCACAGGTGGTATTGTGTTACTAGCCTTTCCCACAGGTGGTAGTGTGTTACTAGCCTTTCACACAGGTGGTATTGTGTTACTAGCCTTTCACTGAGGTGGTAGTGTGTTACTAGCCTTTCACACAGGTTGTAGTGTGTTACTAGCCTTTTGCACAGGTGGTAGTGTGTTACTAGACTTTCACACAGGTGGTAGTGTGTTACAAGCCTTTCACACAGGTGGTATTGTGTTACTAGCTTTTCACTGAGGTGGTAGTGTGTTACGAGCCTTTCACACAGGTGGTAGTGTGTTACTAGCCTTTCCCACAGGTGGTAGTGTGTTACTAGCCTTTCACAAAGACGGTAGTGTGTTACTAGCCTTTCCCACAGGTGGTAGTGTGTAACTAGCCTTTCACTTAGGTGATGGTGTGTTACTAACCTTTCGCATAGGTGGTAGTATGATACTAGCTGTTCACTCAGGTGGTACTGTGTTACTAGACTTTCACACAGGTGGTAGTGTTACTAGCCCTTCACACAGGTGTTAGTGTGTTACTAGCCTTTCACTTACGTGGTAGTGTGTTACTAGCCCTTCACACAGGTGGTAGTGTTACTAGCCTTTCACACAGGTGGTAGTGTGTTACTAGCCTTTCACTCAGGTGATAGTGTGTTACTAGACTTTCACTCAGGTGGTAGTGTGTTACTAGCCTTTCACACAGGTGGTAGTGTGTTACTAGCCCTTTACTGAGGTGGTAGTGTGTTAGAAGCCTTTCACAAAGACGGTAGTGTGTTACTAGCCTTTCCCACAGGTGGTAGTGTGTTACTAGCCTTTCACACAGGTGGTATTGTGTTACTAGCTTTTCACTGAGGTGGTAGTGTGTTACTAGCCTTTCACACAGGTGGTAGTGTTATTAGCCTTTCACACAGGTGGTAGTGTGTTACTAGCCTTTCACATGGTGGTAGTCTGTTATTAGCCTTTCACTGAGGTGGTAGTGTGTTACTAGCCTTTCTCTGAGGTGGTAGTGTGTTACTAGCCTTTCACACAGGTGGTAGAGTGTTATTAGCCTTTCACCCAGGTGGTAGTGTGTCACTATCCTTTCACATGGTGGTAGTGTGTTACTAGTCTTTCACTGAGGTGGTAGTGTGTTACTAGCCTTTCTCTGAGGTGGTAGTGTGTTACTAGCCTTTCACACAGACGATAGTGTGTTACTAGCCCTTTCACACAGGTGGTAGTGTGTTACTAGCCTTTCACTCAAGTGGTAGTGTGTTACTAGCCTTTCACACAGACGGTAGTGTGTTACTAGCCCTTTCACACAGGTGGTAGTGTGTTACTAGCCTTTCACTCAAGTGGTAGTGTGTTAGTAGCCTTTCACACAGACGGTAGTGTGTTACTAGCCTTTCCAACAGGTGGTAGTGTGTTACTAGCCTTTCACACAGGTGGTATTGTGTTACTAGCCTTTCACTGAGGTGGTAGTGTGTTTCTAGCCTTTCACACAGGTGGTATTGTGTTACTAGCATTTCACACAGGCGGTAGTGTGTTACAAGCCTTTCACACAGGTGGTATTGTGTTACTAGCCTTTCACTGAGGTGGTAGTGTGTTACGAGCCTTTCACACAGGTGGTAGTGTGTTACTAGCCTTTCCCACGGGTGGTAGTGTGTTACTAGCCTTTCAAAAAGACGGTAGTGTGTTACTAGCCTTTCACTTACGTGGTAGTGTGTTACTAGCCCTTCACACAGGTGGTAGTGTTACTAGCCTTTCACACAGGTGGTAGTGTGTTACTAGCCTTTCACTCAGGTGATAGTGTGTTACTAGCCTTTCACACAGGTGGTAGTGTTACTAGCCCTTCACACAGGTGTTAGTGTGTTACTAGCCTTTCACACAGGTGGTAGTGTGTTACTAGCCTTTTACTCAGGTGATAGTGTGTTACTAGCCCTTCACACAGGTGGTAGTGTGTTACTAGCCCTTCACACAGGTGGTAGTGTTACTAGCCTTTCCCACAGGTGGTAGTGTGTTACTAGACTTTCACTCAGGTGGTAGTGTGTTACTAGCCCTTCACACAGGTGTTAGTGTGTTACTAGCCTTTCACTCAGGTGTTAGTGTGTTACTAGCCCTTCACACAGGTGGTAGTGTGTTACTAGACTTTCACTCAGGTGGTAGTGTGTTACTAGCCCTTCACACAGGTGTTAGTGTGTTACTAGCCCTTCACACATGTGTTAGTGTGTTACTAGCCTTTCACACAGGTGGTAGTGTGTAACTAGCCTTTCACACAGGTGGTAGTGTGTTACTAGCCTTTTACTCAGGTGATAGTGTGTTACTAGCCCTTCACACAGGTGGTAGTGTGTTACTAGCCCTTCACACAGGTGGTAGTGTGTTACTAGCCCTTCACACAGGTGTTAGTGTGTTACTAGCCTTTCACTCAGGTGGTAGTGTGTTACTAGCCTTTCACTCAAGTGGTAGTGTGTTACTAGCCTTTCACACAGGTGGTAGTGTGTTACTAGCCTTTCACACAGGTGGTAGTGTGTTACTAGACTTTCACACAGGTGGTAGTATGTTACTAGCCGTTCACTCAGGTGGTAGTGTGTTACTAGCCTTTCAAACAGGTGGTAGTGTGTTACTAGTTTTTCACACAGGTGGTAGTGTGTTACTAGCCTTTCAGACAGGTGGTAGTGTGTTACTAGCCATTCACACAGGTGGTAGTGTGTTACTAGCCTTTCACACAGGTGGTAGTGTGTTACTAGACTTTTACACAGACGGTAGTGTGCTTCTAGCCTTTCACACAAGTGGTAGTGTGTTACTAGCCTTTCACTCAACCTGGTAGTGTGTTACTAGCCTTTCACAAAGACGGTAGTTTGTTACTAGCCTTTCACTGAGATGGTAGTGTGTTACTAGCCTTTCACACAGGTGGTAGTGTGTTACAAGCCTTTCACACAGGTGGTAGTGTGGTTTTGCTTTAGATAACGAGCCTTTTGGTTCTAGCTGATGGCTTTTGCTTTAACTCGATAGAGATTGCCCGCGTGCTTGCATGTATATATTGTTGCGTCAAGCACTTACAGATTACCAATTTTTATTTTAGAGTCTACACCTAGATATGTACTTATTTTTTAATTATAATTATGAACAAAACTTTTGTATATATACTTATCCCCCCCCCCCCTTTTACAACTTTGTGGTGAATATATTTAAAAAGAACTCTGAACATCTTAGATTTCTATGAATAATAGGTAAACGGAACACATTTGTCAATTGTATCTGCAATATAAAAATGGAAAGAAAACACAGACATATATCTAGGTGCTTTTATATTTTATTTTAAATTGCTTAAATGTGTAGAACTTTTTCTCGGCTCAAAGCGGAATCATGCCCATATTTACTGTTATCAGCCACATAAGTCATTTGGACATATGAATGAAGAAGTCGGTCTTCTACCGGAAATTGTAATGTTTTTACATCATGCAATAGAATGTTTCAAGCCAAACAGGCTGCTCTTCAGAGATGGGAAGAAAGAGTGAAAATTAATCTTGGAAACCCCACCCCATAACTGCAGTTAAAAAAATGTTCCTCGATTTTTTCTCACCCACCCTTAACTCTTCACCTACTTGCTTGACTTCTAATAGACTTCCGACATTGAACAACACAAATCCTATTGCAATAAAAAATTTTTGTTTTTTTAAATAAGAATTTAGAGAAGACATTTGTTTCTTATTTTATTGATAGATATCTTTCACAGCTTCAGTGGTTATAAACCAGCAGCTTACTTGTTTAGAGTCTCATCAAAGAAAAACCATTTGTTATAAAGTAACCCGAAACTGCGCGTTTAGAGAAACACTATAGCGAAAACGAATGCATGATGGATTATCACTGCATTCTATTAATATTTATTACGTTATATAACGTTACATTTAAAATATTGAAATTGCATAAAATGGTTAACCGCTGCCAAATTTTGATATTTCTTCAGATTGACGCAAACGACATGCGCCTTACTAACCACGTCAAAAACTTGATTAGAAGTAAGAATACTCGCTGTTCAGTTTCAAAATAACAAATGACAATGTTTCAATTGGTTGTTTTAAATTATAAGGAATTAAGGAATTTAAAACAGAAACAATAGAAGCAAAAACAATTATTGGTTTGAAATATAAGCAGTTGAAAATTTGACAGTACAAATTTTACATATAGGTTGATTATATATATGTATATCGACATTTTTACTTTTAAATCTATAGAGCACTGTTTATTATTTCATTATAATTTTTCAATGCATATTATGAAATTGTTAAGAATTTTAAAAAATCTGTTAAAAAATAAACTGCACAAAACCAAAACAAAATTCAAGAAGAAATAATGAAAAACAGATCAAACACTGTCACTGACATGATGTAAATTCCAGAAAAAAAACATAATAATGAATGATACATCTTACTGTAGGATAATATTTGTTTGAAAGGTGTTAAAGGCTCTTATGTTTCTGGTGGAACGCAATGATGTTTTTGTTCGTGTTCGTTTTTTTGCTATGTTGTGGGAGCCGGATTCGGTCGATATAATTTGAGATGTTCTCTTAGGGTGCATTGGCTACTGTAGGTTGTCATTTAACTGTCTTATACCAGTTAAAGTTCATCGTCAGGCTATCATTCAAATCCGAATGTTGACTGTTGTAATCTTCTTAATCAAGGATATGTGTTTCGGAACGCGAAATTGGCGGCGTTTTGGCTTCCAGGCGTAATTATTTCTACTTTGATAAGGTATTTTTTACATGCACTCTGATCTGATTACTATTCAATTGAAGGTTTTTGTAAGAGGCTTTATGTTTCATATCATATTACCGCAACATTCTTGATTTATGGCAACCGGTTCCTTGGCAATAAACTATTTCAGTTAACCTGCCCGTTTTTCAACAACTTCGTGGTTTCCGGCAAGATTAGCTTTTGGAACTTAAGCTTTTGCTAGCTTCCGCATGATGTCTATACATATGTACACCTGAAACTCCTCCTATATACAGAATAAAACTTTGATACTAATTGCCATATGCGGATCAATTCCTGAGAGGTGTCCAAAAATTACGGAACGTATTAGTGCCACATTTATTTATATTTATTTTTTAATTTGTTGACTTTAATCTTGGAAATTATAACTTTATTCTTAAAAATATCATCAACTTTATTCTTGAAAATATCAACTTTATTCTTGGAATTATCAATTTTAATCATGGAATTATCGACTTTAATCTTGGAAATTCTAACTTTATTCTTGGAATTATCAACTTTAATCTTGGAAATTCAAACTTTATTCTTGGAATTATCAACTTTAATCTGGGAAATTCCAACTTTAATCTTTAAATTATCAACTTAATAAAACTTATCAATCAACTTACAAAATATTGGAATTTCAGGACATTTTATGTGGCATTTGTATAAGGTTTTTTTTATTAATCAATTAAAGTGTCTAAGTTCCTCCTTAAACCTATCAAAAAGAAAAACATTAATTAAAATATTATTGAATTTCATTAATATTACATGACTTTTGGTTTTTTAAGATAAACAAAAAATTATAATATGAGCGAAGAATAGTTTTCTTTTACTTTATTTAAGAAAGAAATTAATAATTGGTATGGTAACACCATAAACAAAGGTGACACCATAGACTAAAAAAGTAACACCAACAAATAACAGGGAGAAATTATTATTTTTTAAAATAAAGTTGGAATTTCCAAGAATAAAGTTGGAATTTCCAAGATTAAAAGTTGGCATTTCCAAGATTAAAGTCGACAAATTAAAAAATAAAAAAAATGAACGTGGCCCTAATACGCTTCCGTAAAAAAAATACGAAGTCTTTGTAACTTTCCTAACTACTAGTCGCCATTTAATAATTGAGACATACACTGTACTATCTATCTACAAAGAACCTTGATTGCGACCGTACAATAATTATTTCTATAGACAACCTTGTACTATTACCGTTAAAAAGATATGGTTATTCGAGACAATATCCCGATAATAACGTTGGGGACGAGCTGTCACTTGGCTTTGCTCAAATATTCCAACAAAATGTTATCAAAATTACCAAAGTGATTAATTCAGTACGCCAGACTGAATTATAGAAATATATATGTAATAAATGGCTATATCCTCTACCGTGAGACAAGTTGTGCAGTAAAAAACTGCTGATGTGTCTTTTCTTTGAATACGGAATCTGAATATGTACAACAATATATACAGATACGACATCAAGAACAAATCGGGGGCCTCGGTGGCCGAATGATTAAGGTAGTTAGTTATCTACTATTGGTCACGTGGTCTGTCAAACCTGATGTTGCGCAAAGTGTACTTGACTCCAATCTTAATTTCAAGAATTTCCAGTTTTCCTGCCGCAGATCGGTGGCTTTCTCTGGGTACTCCGGGTTCCTCTCCATATAAAAACTGGACGCTATGATATAGCTTAAAAAAATGCTGAAAGTGGCGTTAAACAGCATTCAAACAAAACGTCCAATCAGCATGTCTTTAGTTATATTCATGACAAGCACAAGTGATTAAAAGGAAATGGGATGGGCTAACGGGAAATATTCGGAATGCCGCTGAAAGAGATCGAAGTATTCGGTAGTTTACATTCTACCAAGTCAAGGGTTCCGAGTCTACGTTTGCTCCATCATGGAGTTAACGTCAATCATAACTACGGACTTAGGGATGGTAGTTGCGAATATTTTAGTCTATTGTAGCGACTACTTATATTATTAGACTTTAGCAGATTCTTATTTATATGAACGCAGGACCTGTAAGCATTTAGGAATAACTTTGATTTCAGAGTGTTCGTGATTGTAACACTAAAATCATTGACAAATCTATTAATTACTTAATAAGTATTTCATAAATCGCTTATACATTTATACATACGGTTTAATAAGGTTTTATTAGTATGTCATCTCTTTATTAATTGTTTGATTTTTTTCGATTTTTTTCAACGGACAAAGTTTGTGCAAAAATTGCAAAAATACTTAACTATTAGCTAGCAACATATAAACGTGTATTAATCCTAAACTCAATGGTGTACCTTCACTATTCTTTATAATTGCAAGGACGGACAAGAGAAAATATTGTGTGTTAAATTATAGACATAATTTGTGCCTTTGTAAAACCCGTTACCCTAGGCTCATACTCAAAGTGAACATAAAATACATCATTAACTCTGAAATATACTCTGTGCAATTTGTTTAATGGGAACCATGAAATATTATATTGTCAATAAAAATACTTCCATGTGGCAACTAAAATATTAGACCGCATAAACAGGACAGTTTGTAAATATTCTCATTTATCTCTCTGTCCACATTTTGATGCAAACCTTTGATCGTTAAAAAGAGTACGAATACACATACAGTTCTTTACAGACTTGTGACCACAGAAAAACAAACATCTGCGTAAATAAAAAATATATCAAAACGCATAAAACATTTATAAAATAAAGATAGAAAAAATAATTAAATGTTAATTGAAAAAGATATTAAGGAAATATTATCGTGACCATAATCAAACCTTAAACATTGAATGTTATGTAATGAAGTTGTTAAAATGTATCTTCATTAAGATTAGCAGCAGGTATCACCCTTCTTCCAGCGGCGAACATCGACGTCTGCAGCGTTCTGTAGGGACATTACATCGATAAAAATGAAAATATGTTATTAACAGATGATTAAATATAATTAAAGGCACAGCTTGAAACATTAGTATATATTACAAAATGAATTTTTGATTCTATGTCTTAATGGCCATGTGGAAAGCGTGTGGTGTTACAAGCTGACGCAGACTAATGTTTTAAGTTCGAAAGATTTTTTTTTCAAAAAAGATGATTAACTAACTCACATGAGGGGATTCATGCCTTAATCTGTATAGTAATTATTTTAAAAAAACCTACAATTATCTGCATGTTACTGACGACTAGATGTCATTTTAGCAATTTTTTTTTAACTACATCCTGTAGAACAAGAGTTATCAATATTGATAAATTATTTAAATATTTTGGAGTTTACATCTATGTTCTGCTACCTACCCCTAGATTCGGCTTTTATTTAAATTATAAACCTTAGATGAACGCTGGCGAGTATGTCTTATCACTTGAGAGTACTTTCTGTAATTCAGTATGTTTCAATCCCAAACTTCTATTTATTACTACAGTATAATTAGTTAAGAACAACATATTAACATAATAGATTTATTATATCATCGAAGCTTGATTGATTTGTATTAGCGTTGTACTTATATTTATTTTCGTACCATTTCAGTTATTTGCAGCATACAATAGGATTTTCATTTTTTATTTATTTAGTTTTATAATTGTTTATATATTGGAAATCTGTAATGACGTGACACGGAGTTGAAAAACAAGATTCTGTGTTTACAACAGAATCGGAACTTGTTGCCATGCCTTTACGATTGTAAAATTTAATGTTGTTACAAAGGGATTTGGTATTTTTGTAACGTTTTATTTATTTATTGCGGGTATTTTTTGTTGGATATGTTTCTGTTAAATAGTAAATATCATTAAAATATATAGTAGTCACAAACTAGAAAGCAAGAGACAAAAGGATGTTCATTTCATAAAAAAAACAAATTTTAATTAATGGATGCCACCAAGAGTCAAGCCAAGGCAAATATGTTTTGTTTGTTTGTTTGTTTGATGTTTCAGCAATTTTTTTTTTGGCTATTTCATGGCGCCCAGTTTTTTTTAGGGGAGGAAGCCGTTAGTACCCGGAGAAAACTCCCGAACTGCAGCAGGAAAATTTGCAATCCTTGTCAATTAAGATTGGATTCGAGTACATGAGAATATGAAAATATGAAACTTCGGAATTTAATTTGAATTCTAACGAGTCTTCTGTGTTTTTAATAATTTGCGATTTGAGACCACACACTGCTTTTAGTACACAATAACTGCAAACGAATAAATATAGCGTGTGTGTCGGTCGTGGTCTTATGGGTCACGGCATATATAAGTGTGTGTTAATAATGAACTAATTATGCATGTATTAGGGTGAAAACTTAATAAATTGGGATTGGAAGGATATTCCAGTGTTACACACTACGACTTCTTCTAAATCATGGATTAATATATGTTTAAATACAATGAGCTAAATTCACATACTCCCAAGTCGGGTTCTGAGGCAACGTTCGCCTCGTCATCACGATGAAGGAGCGAACGTGGGCTCGGAACCCTTGATTTGGGATGATGTATATTCAGAGAGTGAAAAATTAGGTCTATTAGAAGGTGCCAAAATGTAGTATAGAAAATTTATGATAGCCACAGACAAAGTGGCCACAGAAAAAGAAAGACGACATGAACAGGTTCATAATATTTTGCCCAGCGGTAGGCCACCTACGGAGAACTCGTTTTGACTCCCGTACGTTATCTGGTTGTCTTACATTAGTACACTACTGTGACGTTACACCATAGACGTCTAGACCAATACAAAATATTAATATATAATGTTTGTGTGCTTTCTATCACTAAAGCTAACAAATATTCAGTTTTCCTTAGAACTTTACTTAAGACAGAGTCTTTTTCAATTGACTCGTTGTCTTCATTTCAAAAGCTTTGGAATTGTAAAATGTACCAAATAGATTGTTTTTTTTTTTACTGCCTTTCTAACTTATTAAATTGATATTGTACGTGTCATGTAATAAGTCTACAGGATTCATAACTTATATCCTTTTATATGATTTTAACTAAAACAAAAAAGATAATTTAAAAAAAAAATTTAGAACGAAAGCACGCTGTCAATAGTGCGATGTTAGCGTTTTATATGACGAAAACTTATTTAAATAATATATCATATAATTAATCAATTGATATAAAAAAATATCGTTTTGAAGTGAAACTTTATTTAAAAGGTAGTTGAAATAACAAATATTATTGTCTTTTTTGTTTTTTTTTCATAAAAATTACATTTCTCTTTTACTTCAAAAATTCTTTGATTTATTTCACTTTTTCGACCTAAAAAATAAAATTAGAATTTAAAATATTTAAAAAAAACACATTTAAAAAATATTTTCTATAATAATATACTGTATTTTCAATGTTAAAAAATGACAATTATATTCTATGATTTGCGCGCTTATAAAATCTGTACAAGAATTTCCGGGCGACAAGTTTCCAAATATTTACACTTTGCATGTATCACACGTATCAATAATCCTTAAAATTCTCAAATGTAAATAGAAAGTAGCGATCATTATGTAAAACGGCGCGAAATGGCATAGGATGACATTAATCTTAGGATTATCTTTATCCTCCGTACCCGGGGGTGTGGTCCTGCAATCGGAGTCCGGGCATCTGGTCCAGAATGTCAAACACTCCCCGTCGTGTCAATTTATGTCAATATCTATGTATATTTGTTTATTTATCGTAATGATATCATACTTAAGTATCATAGTATCAATTGCATTAGTCAAGAACTCTTGCCAAGACAAAACTTGATAAGTACTTTGTTAATAGTTGCCATTATCTCGGTGTTTGGGACGTGCATATGCACGGTCGACGTTGATTTCAACAGTTGCATTAGTCTTTCTAACAATTCACAGAACAAGTGGAAACTTTGCTGCTTTTTTTGGTTTTAATTGTAACCAAATGTTAAGCACTACTATGGGTTCCGAGTCTGAGGATTTTATAGATAAGCACTCCATGTACTTGAACTACATCAAATCAGCTGAGGCATTAAACAGTACGGCAGCAGTTTTCAGCGACGAGATTGAAGCAGAAGTGCATCCAATGGACCACAAAGCACCACTAAACAACCATCATTCCATTGAAGGGATTTTAGCAGGACGGAAAGAAATGGACCGATTGCAAAAAGGTATTAATTAATATTTATCTTATTAATTATTTAATTAATTAAATCAAATTATTTAATCAGGATCAGGAATTACAGCAGGTTTTAATTTACATGTAGGGAATATTTACAACAATAGTTAATTTCGGATATTGTTCCCTTCTGGTCCGTCTTATATGTGTTTTGTTTTGTTCGGGTCTTCGTCGTAGGATTTTTACCACAAATATGTTTTTTTTTAATAATTAGCTGATTAAAAAGCGGGTATTGTTTTTAAATATTTAAATTTTTTAAATATCTGGAATATATTTTCAATTGTAGATTTTGCAGCAAATGTAAAGAATTTGGAAGTTTCTCTTGAAAACAAATCAAAACATGTGAAACCAGAAAAAGCGAACCCAAAAGATCTGAATTCGTCCTCAGAAAGTTCTACAAGGCGGAAATCTGAATCCACTGAGGACGAAGACGATAATATAAAGAAGGAGGAATCAGATGACACTGATGCCAGGAATAAGAAGAGGAGAAATAGGACAACTTTTACAAGTTTTCAGTTAGAGGAGATGGAACGTGTTTTCCAAAAAACTCATTACCCGGATGTCTATGCTCGTGAGCAGTTGGCATTGAGATGTAATTTGACCGAAGCAAGAGTACAGGTAAAAATCATTTTGATTTCTAAATTCTAAAAAATGTTCCATGCCTAAGTTTTATAAAATTTCTTAAATTGAGATTTTCTTCAAATCATCGAGAGTTTGTTCACAAATTAAAATTTTCGAGCAATCTGAGGGATGAATATATGAGTTGAGGAAATTCTTTAATTTTAGATGTTTTATGCAACGGGGCTAAGAGTTTATTCGAACTTGTAAATTTTTTTATAATCTTGAAAACATATTGTGATGTAAAATAAACATAAAAATTATTTGAAATATATTTTAATTAAAATTACTAATTATTCTTGATAAGGTTTTATTTCAGTATATATTTTTTTATTTCTCAGGGATATACAAACATATATCGCTTTAAGGATTTAATGTTTTTTTTTATTAAAGTTTAAACAATTTAAAAAAATAGTTTTATTTCATATAACGATTGAAAATATTTTGTTAGATTTTTATTGAGAGACATAAAATAAAATAAGTTTCTTAAGCCTATGATTTTATTTTATCTCAAATACAGTCAAATTTGAATTTTTATACCAAAATTCTTGCGTTCTTCTTGGAAGTATTTTTTCATCTTTTGTCTTCATTAACTAGTACTTATTTATGAAGATGTATTCCCTTTTATTCAGTTTTAAGATAATGATACCTTCCGCTTTTTACAATATTCGACGTAATAAAAAGGTCTTTGATCTTATTTATTAGTCCTGTTTTGGATCAAACAGGTAATTTTACGTTTCAGTACCTCGCACGTGTATCTAATTATTGGCTATTTACAGAGAGTAAACAAACTGGTGTTTTATAACACGTGTAGGTGTGGCCCCCTGCTGATCGTTTATTGTAAAACTTGTTATTTTATTTCCCCTGTCATTATTTCTTAAATGGCTCATTTAGCATCGGATTATCAGTTTATTGGTCAGAGGAGACTGTCCTGCCAAAGGAAAAGTCTGTGTAAACAAAAGTTACATTCTATACCATTGTTCAAGTTTTCATTAGTACATCAGAAATAACAGCATATCCGTTCATACAAGTCCAATGAATACTAAATAAAAAAACTCGTGGAATAATAAATATTGTGATATATGTTGGATTTGAAAGCTTCGACCAGACAGGATTTAGTATACTTCGTTGACAAGGGTTGAGTTAGTTTAGATTGACGTTGTGACATGTGTTTTGTAATGAACACACAGCACGAGTCTGTGTTTAATTTTCTCTGCTAAAGCACGTTAATAAGCGTAACTCCATGTGGCCATGTTAGAAAAAACAACTTTCTCTATTAGACTCCAAAACATCCCATTCAATTTGCGAGCTTTTTGTTCCGTTTTTATATATTTCCTTGTGTTTTTTTACAAGTTTTTATTGCTTTCTCCTCTCTGTTTTCTCTAAAAAAACAGATATGTTGGGACTTTCATGCGCAGATAAATACCGTATATTCTGGTCAGTTATATACAGCTGGCTTTATGCAAAAATATTTTCCACAAATATAACATAGAACTGGACTTTCAATTAATCTTAACACTGAACAAATATAAATCTGCAACAATATGGTTACTACACCACGACATAAGGCCTATGGCTATATATAGTCCATCATAATACCAAAAACCTTCTTAAACAAAAAATTGTAAAACTTATATATTTAAATTAAGCTTTAATTTTGTGTAGTCATGATTATATTTTATTTAGTATTCAGTTTATCTGTAACAACTTTATGACCCTAACGAGGGCAATGTAAGAACTTGGAGCTGATACACAAGTTAAATCATTTTTGGAAAGATTACTCACACAAACTTCACTATTGTCACAATTTTTTTTTAATTTAAAAACATTAAACAACAATTCGAGTGTTAAATTGACCCATCAGACAACTTGCTTCTCTCAACCACTTAAGATAAATTACCGAGAAAATTCAGAAAATGAATGAAATACAGAGAATACTCAATGAGAAATGTCTTATCTTAATAAGCTCTCATCAGTATAAAGATCACGCTAAACATTGTTGTACTTATCCCATTTTAGTAATTGAATTATTTTAATACGAAAATTGGCTTCTCAATTACTGTTTTATTTCTGCTATGATAGAGACTTGATGGCAACCACTGAGACGTAATAAACATCACACCTAGCTTGCACTGTGTAAAGGCGACGTCTGGATTTTCATTTCTCTAGTGATAAATTTTAATTTCTTAAGAGTTTCACGATTCCGGTGATATTATTATTTTTTATTCGTTGATTTTTTTGTTAATAATATTGTGCGATAATAAAAGCAATTAATTTATCACATTAACAGTTTTTTTTTTGAGGTTCTAGATTAAATACTTTGGATAGCGGCCCAACACATCAGCGACTGGAGGACAGAATCGTTGAAATCACATACTTAACATTTGTGTCTGTAGTTTGAATGTGGTTTCACGTCGCTCTTAGCAAATTTATCAGGTATATCATGGCGTGCAGTGGGGAGACGGACAGAGTCCCAGTGAAAGCCTCCCCAGACATTGGGAATGAAAACTGGCAAATCTTTTGTCTATTAAGCATACCTTGTCTACAGTAGTGATCAAACTCAAAACTTCAGGACTTTACAGTTAAACTGTTTACGGTAATCTTTAAATTCACAACTCTTTTAAGATATGTTTATCAAATAAATTCATGGACCATGTTTCGAACCATCATAAAATAGGTATTAGGACATAATTTAGGACAGTCTTGTAACGTGTCTTAGACCTCACGTGCACCTAATGTATCATAAAATCTTCCTAGCAAAGTTGCCCAAACTCTGTCTTAAATATTCTATACATGGGTAATTAATTCAGAACTACACACAAATTTCGATGTGGATTGCACTTAAAAAAATTCAACGTTTTATAAACATGTATCAATAAATATATAATTATATGTATTTTAAATAAATTGTTATAAATTAAAACGTGAAATGTTTCTGTCACTTTCAGCAATTTTTCGGCTATATCATGGCGTCCAGTTTTTATTGGGGAGGAAGCCGAATTACCTGGAGAGAACCCCGATGGTAGGAAAACTGACAATCCTTGTCAATTAAGATTGGAGTCGAGTACACCCTGCCTGCAGTGAGAACCGGAGCCAAAATCTCAGTGTTGACAGACCACGTGATCAATAGTAGACGAACTACCTTAACCACTCGGCCACCGAGGCCCCCCTCCCCCCACCAACATTTGTACATAAATAAGGCTAACATTAACTTGTTACACATTTTACTGTTTATTGTATTAATTAAGATAAAGGAATCGTAATTTTACAAAAACAGAGCTTTAATTTTTGTTAAGAAGAGGTTAAAAGCAGAAATGGGTGCAATTTAGGTATTTATTGAGTTTTATATTTAAAATTTAAACTTAGAAATGTAAAAATTTAAACAAATTAAAATTATTACCATTCTAAGACCATCATAGGACACCTGTTTCGTTGTCTTAAAGTTAGGGTAAAAATTCTCCTAAATTGCGGCATATGCGGTGACAAGACTTAAGACCAAGATTTGTCTAATATGGTCTTAGGATATGTCTTGGTCCTAAGACATCTTCGAGAACATAGCCCCAGGAAAATTAGATAGACGTTTGCAATTGAAACCAGGAAATTATATTAACCTTTTTACTATCTGTCTATGTATGTTTAAAATTCTATTACTTTTATTTAATTATTGTATAACTCCCCTGGAATCGTGCTACACCCCCCCCCCTTTTAGGCATTACTTTTTAGGGACTTGAACCTTTACGAAATTTGTTTAAAACCTTTTGTTTTATAATTGACATGTTGGATTTCAGTCTCTAAATAACTCAAATATTTTTTTGGAATTTACTTTTGGTAATACCAAGTGATTTAAAAGTCATTTCGTACTAATTTAGAACATAAATATTCAATTTATATATATTTATATATTTAACTTCGGATTTAAAGAATTTTGAAAACGAGAAATTACATTCATATTAATGAAACATTGAGATACCTATTAATTTAATATGGTGGTGCATGTCAAAGAAATCTAGAACAAACAATATCTTTCAGTACATTTGGTTGGAAATGTACTTAAAAAGAGAGAATTGCAATTTTGTGAAATGAAAAGAATACACAAAAATTGTCATTTAACTTCCTTTCTTCAAAATTTCCGAACAAGCGACGAAAGCGACGTAAAAAGAGAATGATGTTTGTAAGTTCAAAGCACATGTAAATCGAATGCACTTTCATCATCTGATTATCCTCTAGGGTCATAATTAAAAAGACCTTTTCAATCAAGCGGTTATGATAAGTTTTAACAGTTTTCGAACACCTCTCTGTACTAAAAATGTTTGAAGTAAGAATGCTTTCGAAATTTCTATACTTTTTATATTTAATTAATAATTTACAATTTATTCATACGATTGTTTCAAATAAATAAATAAATAAATAAATAAATAAATAAATAAATAAATAAATAAATAAATAAATAAATAAATAAATAAATAAATAAATAAATAAATAAATAAATAAATAAATAAATAAATAAATAAATAAATAAATAAATAAATAAATAAATAAATAAATAAATAAGTGACAACATCAAGTTATATTTTGCTATATTGTTTGTTTCTTTGTCTAAGAAATCCTGCTTGTAATGTTTATTTATTTTGTGTTACATACAGTTGATTAATTTTCGCTTTCCATATGTCTACATTTTTTAATGTCCACCGAGTCGTTGCTGTTTTTTACTTCAAACTGATATTATATATACACTAAAAACCTTCTTTACATGTGAAGAGAAAAATGGTTATTTTCCATTTAATTTCAGTTTCGACGAAAACGAGAGTTTGCTCACAAGTATGAAAAGCAACACACTTTCATTTAACAATTCGGAACAATTATTTAACACGAGATAAGTCGTGAGATAGCAGGGATCATTCGTTCAACATAAGATAAAGTCGTGAAATAGCCGGGATCATTCGTGATTGACAGTTCACGTCCTGAATATAGCTGAAATATTGCTTGCTGTACGTTAGTCAATCAATCAATCAATCAATCAATCAATCAATCAATCAATCAATCAATCAATCAATCAATCAATCAATCAATCAATCAATCAATCATGATTGACTGTTATATTTATTAAATCTATTAAAACAATTAGATCGTAAGTTTGTTGACTATCTCCCTCACACCAGGCGAGCATTCTTCCATTTAGCAACTAGGCATGATATACAGCCTCTATCTAAAAGAGCTCAAATTCGAAATGATGTTTTTTTTATTTTTAAGATGTAAATCTTATGAATTATATAATGCTTCGTGACAAGATTTCCTTGAAATAAACAGAACACTCTCTATTTTTAGTGTTTACTATGAAGCTAATTTTTATAATTTTATTATGTATGTTCTGTAATGAATGTTAAAGATAAAAACCACCGGGATATCTTACACAGCAATATTTTTCATTACAAAAATATATAATAATTTTTTCTTTAAATTTTACAGGATTGTTTAAAAAAGACATTTACAGTTTTTTGTTGTGTTTGTCTCGATACAAAGACCAATAACACAAGTAATTTTAATTTTAAAGGCTCTTGTTTCCTTAACAGGTTATGCTATTTTGAACTCGCAATATTTGCTAAATGTGAGATTCTTTGTTTCGATATTACATAAGTTCTCCTAATTTTACGAACCCACACATTATCATCCAGATGAAATGTTTTTAATTTAAAAAAAGCCATAACTAATTTTTGGTAATCGAATTAAGTTAAGACGTATCTATAAAGAACATTTTTTTTGAATGGTTAATTACAAAAACTCTAAATGCACACAATAACTTGACCCTTGATTGAGGAATATCTATATCTACAGCGAATTACACATATCCAAACGATATCGGTTATTTATGGTTCGCAGTTTGCATGAAGTAACAATTTGTTATTTATACAAACAAACCAGCTCGAGATTTTAAAATTTATATTTTTACACATTTTATTCTTGATTTTTTTAACAAATGCAATTGTTAAGCATGAAGGGGGGTTTCAAATTATAATTATAAAGCAGCTGTAAATTTAGCCAAAACGAAATAAAAAAGAAACAGCTTATTGCCTTCAATCGTGTTTATATGCTTTAATGTCAATATTTAGTTGAAAATCTATTGACTTCCTTCTTGTTATTTTTTAATTCATGTTAAAATTCAAATCATGTTTTTAATTTTACCAACAAGAAACCAGAGGCCATGTCAATGTAGCTATCTTACGAATAGGATGGTGTTATGATACATCTTAGTCTTAGCCTTGTCAACGAAAATGTCCTAAGTTTAGGAAATCTCCTAATTTTATCCTAAACGTAGGATAACTAGCTTGGTGACCTAAAGTAGAAATGAGAGTAAAAGATATTTTTTATTTCACTTGTTCCTTGGTAGGACCTCCTACGAATGCTTTGTTTAACGACTTAAGGCAGTCGTAAGACATGTCTTAAGATAATCCTTAAGTGAAGTATTTTCCTGCGATTATGTATCATAGGACACATCTTGGGATACTTTCGTTTACACGACCCAGTCCTATTTTGTAACAAAAACAGAACTGTGTAAAGGTACAGAGACTGTGTTTCTTTTCATATCCTATTCCTAAGACAGCTTCGTTGACATGCGCCCTGGTCGTTTTGCCAATTTTCCAAAGGTAAATTTTGGGGTTCTCGGCTTCCTCACAAAACAAAATGGCTTAAACATTGAGAAAAGTAGCGAACAAAAAAAACAAGCTGAATTTGCTCAATAAAAATATGTTTATGTGTTCAAATAATTTAAAGACATTTTTAGACGCATTTAAAAATGTTGACTATTTTGGACACCATACTTATTATTACACATGTCTTTCATTGAGATTTTAGAACTCCGGCGCTATAAAACAACGCTATAACCCTTCTTAAACATGTTTATGTATCATTCGTTAGGAAATCAACATGTCGATTTCTTTTGTTTGTGATACATATTGTTGTGTTTACAACTTATGCTACTTGTTTGTTGGGACATTTAGACACTTAGAACTTGTATGGAGGAAATTTAGACACTTGGAACATGTTAAGAGGCATCTTAAATTTTCGCGCAAACAAGTATTGAAAGACACAACAGTTGAATGTCTACAAACAAGACAAGTAAGATTTTTCTGCATTTGTTGAGAACCAAAATATTAATACAATATTAGCACTTCCTAAGCGTTTTGTAATAGAAGAAGAAACGATTTCCTTTGATTTCAACTATATAATTACATCTTACGAGCTTTTATTAGCATGAAATGGTTTAATACAGATATCCCGAGAAAAGAATTCATGTAATAGCAACATATATTAGAGTAAAACATAATATATCAACAAGAATATTACAGAAATAATTATGTAATATCTAACAAAATACTTAATGCGCGGAGTAAAAATTTAGCTTTACAGTGAGACATGAACATTAACATCTACAGTCTTCTAAACCCCAAGCTGCGAGTTAATTAACTTTTTTCTGTTATCCAGTTGTTATTACGAAATATCATATCATATTTCAAACATCGTCTTTGATGTTGATCGTTCCCGCAGAAAATTATATCCCGCCCATATCCATAATGATACGAGGGGGTCGCTTGGAATTCGTGATAGACCGACAATTTACAGAGAAAATAATTTGCAGATCACTTAACTACAAGTGCTTTAAATAAATGTACAATTTAAGATACGGTCGTTTCTTTACAATCTAAACATCTGAGTTTGATTTGCAAAGTGAATAACTTAATTTCATTAAATACTTAATTAAATTTCATATCTGAATGTTTCTTATGTAGAGATTTTACGCCTCCTATACCACTAGACCGCTTGGCGTCTAATCTGCTCTAATGTGGATATTACCAAACATAATGACTTATAACTAAGTACTGCATGTTTTATTATAATTTGTATTCAATTCATCAAAAGATTCCGAATTGCGTCAAGAGGGGCATAAACAAATTATTTTAGGGTGTTTATTAAAAGCTGGACCTAAAGACTTGATAGAACATGGACTGGGATTGATGTATTTTTGTCTATCCATTCTTATTTTTCTTTAATTTTTGTCATCATTTTTTTTAAATCTCTTATGGTTCATATCTTACTAACAATATAATTTGTCTGGAAAAAGACTTCAAAAGTTTGATAAAATATTACCATATTTGAGCAAACTTAGCTCGGACTGTTCCTTCAAAAACGAAACATGACTGGAAGGAACTACGAAAGCGATTTACAATGCATGGCCGTGTGCGAGGTCCCGGCTATGAGAGTGCATGGAGGGCCCCTCTTATGTTAGACAATTTATTTTTTAAAAAGAAACAAATAGCGCTCTGGCTTATTCTGGACTAGGTTTAATTATATTTCATTCATTAAGTACTAATCACTGAATATTTGTTCTGATTTTTTTATTTAAAAAAAAATCACATTCATTAAAATTATCTTCTGTATGAATTCAAATACGACTTCAAAAAAAAGGAATTACGATCGCAACCAACGTATCTCCAATGCCAATGGCCATGCAAGATCCTCGAGCTCAAATTTGGAATAAAAATTGATCTCTTAGTTTTCAAACACATTTATGTACATTACAGTAATACATATATACATTAAGAAAGATTTTATTTTATTTTATTTCAAAACATCTTTTACGTAATAGAATAAAACAAATGAAGAAAACTTGTTTTGATTGTTATAAAACATATCGATGATGCTGCAGAATTATTATTTAAATATACTTTCCGATGCTAAACTTGGTTTATCTTGGAAATTACAAACAAAATAATTTGATCTAAATTACATTTTATTTTGGATATTTTTGAAACTTATGACAACAGATGTAGGGTGATACAAATCATAATTATCTTCAATTCCTTGCAATTTAAATAAAATAAATATTTTTGTGATATGAATCATCAAAACATTCCCCATCAAAAACTGATCAAATATCTCTTATCTTATTTGTTCAATTTCGCTAATTTAGATTGCTTAACTTTTTCATTAAAAGTTTGAGATAAGGTGAAGTGTAGATTACATGTAACATTAGGGTAACACGTGGTTTGACGATTTACATGATCCAATAGTTCTGAAGCCGGTTTAATTACATGGAATCGCCATTTGAGGTTAATTAACAGACACACCAGTGTCAATAGAGTATGCCAAGTTCAATACGAATTAACTCGAAACATACTATAATGATTATTTATACATATGAATGAATTTCTGCTACAGTTGGCTTTGTATTTCTGATTATAGCGAAGGAATTTAAAGAATTGTAATGACATTAATGACGTTGATGTACATGTTTAATCCTCTATTATAAAATAGTATCAAGCTTAGTAGGCGTTTGTGTTTTACGCCTGAATACCATTTTCAAGAATCGTAAATCAGAAAGATAAAAGCTGCTTTCTTGTATGAATTTTTTGTTCAAAGCTGTTAAAGAATGATTATGATTTGACAAACACAAAAATTAGCCGCCTTCGCCAAATACTTGACCATGTGCTACATTGAATCAGCATGTTTATTTTATGAATATTTCGTTTTTTAAACATGTACTGTTACACCTTACAAATCCGAAGCGATGTAAATGTTGTAAACATATTCTAAGTATGTATATATCACATATTTTAAAACTTTAAATATTCCTTATTTAATTTTCAAAACAGATTTTACTTATTAATTAATTCATATGGGGTTGATAATTAGTACCTATTTTAATATATCGCCATATTACAATATCATGTGATCCAGGGTAGGAAATACCGTATAACCTCGGTTGCTCCATTGGCGATAGCCACTCAGATGTCAAAATAAATTAAATTATATTATTTTACTCCTTTTGACAACAGTCAAAAACTAAACTTTCATTGGTTTTTCGTGATATTTCTGCAATTTAAAACAAAAGTTAGTTGCTTGTTTAAACTTTAGAGTAAACATCGATTGAAAAATTGTCTGTTATTGTTGACACGATACTGTAAGATACTCCATAACCGTTACAGTATCTAAAACATTTTAACTGTACTAAACAGAAATATTAGCAGTCATACATTTACACCATGGCGAGAGCACATGTCTACATTCTTCTAGATCAACAAATTATTTTTATATTGTTAAGAGACATAAGTAAATGTCGACACTAAAACTAATCTTACCACTCAGAGACACATTATACCGATTTCCATGGCAACACCAGCGGTCCTATTGAGTCTCATGTGGGTTTTTAGCAGGCAGCAATTTTAATGTGTTCGTACCCACAATAGTTGAGTTTATAAGCCACCTGCACATCTAATGAAACGATGTGAAATTTAAATAACTATACTTGTATTTTATAATCTTCACGGCAAAGTATAAACTTTCAGAAACCGCAAATTATTCTATCATAAATAATTTATAGCTATTTTCAATTTCTATATTTATTCTAGGTTTGGTTTCAAAACAGAAGAGCTAAGTGGCGAAAACGAGAACGTTATGGACAAATACAAACAATGAGGGGAATGGCCTCTGGACCATTTGACATGGGTCTAGGTAGACCCGAAACATATTCACAGGTAGGTCTTCTGATTTCACGATGGTCTTATATTAATTATATAGTACCATATATTACTGGGGAGGTAATCTTGTTTAGGAGACCTAGGTCGGAGGACTGAATTTACTGAAGTAGGGGAGGTAATCTTGTTTGGGAAACCTAGGTGGGAGGACTGAACTTACTCGAGTAAGTGCTGTTTTAACATGAGACAATGATAGAACTGAGGTTACGAAACATATTTACAGTTTTATGGTCGAACACACTGGATATTAAGACTAAGGTCAAAATCACTGAAGAAACGTTAACATCTATGGGTTGCCGAGTTTTCTGTGTATATGAGCTTTTGGGGTTTTTTTGCGTTATTTTTTTCAAGATAAAACTCTCAATTTAAGATGCAACAGAAAAGAAAATAATTCATGGAAAAAATGGTATTTCGTGTTGTATTAACCCGACACAGAATATCAGCTCGAGGGCTTGTGGTCCCAGATTGATATTATTTGAGAGCCAATACGGTATTGGGTTCGGACTTTGCCGTGTTTGTACGGAATTTAATACGGACTTTGCCATGTTTTGTACGGCATTTGATACGGAATTAGTCATGCTTTGTACGGCATGTGATAAGGACTTTGCCATGTTTTATACGCTTTTTCATATATGTGATGTTGGCTCTGAATGTAATAGAACACAAGTTAAAACTAGCAATCTTAGACGCGTGTCTAACATCGATATGTTGCGGTCAAAATGAATTATCCGTCAAAATATATAAACAAGATTATGAAAACACCGATCATTTCACTTCATACTGTATCTTTTTAGAATAAGTATATACCTGCTACTGCTAAGTAATATAATGGATATTAACATTTAACACTGTACTTTCACAAATTCTGAGAATAGCTATCTCTTAGCGTACATAAATTTACAAAATGTTTCAATGGTAAATCTGATAAAACAATTCAACTCAAATCGAATTTGTATTTGTCCATCTATAAACATGTTCTGACTAGTAGCACATACAAACAACTGGATAAGTCGTCACAAAACCTTTTGGAATTAAAGAATTAATTAGCTCTTAGAGGTGGTTTTGTTATAAGGTTTTAATATTTTATTGTATTCTCTATTTTAAGATTCAACACAATCCCTGGATGGGAAGTCATCAGATGCCGTATTCAATGCAGAATTCAAACTGTATGGTGACACATTCACAAGTACCGAGTTTCATGAATTTAGCTCATCCTGGACATTTCCCTTCGTCACAAGCAAGCCTTCACCAATCTGCAATCTCATTGAATGGAACACAGTCTCCTCCGTTTGACTGTGAACCAACGGAGCGCCGCAGTACCAGTATAGCCGCATTACGATTAAAAGCACATGAACATAGTGTTGCAATGGGATTATTTAGTGCGTATGGAAAGTAAATAACACAACGAATACATGTTATCTGTGTAAACAAATACGTTCATTATTTAATCATTTAGTTAATTAACGAGCTATGAAGAGATAAATGTGTTCAAACAGAAACAGTGCTATTGTTCCTATAATGCATGTATAGAAGACAGAGTTAATATAGGGACAGACATAACAAACGCAGAACATTGAAGGACATTCAATTCATATTTGAGTCATATTTTGTCATGCATCGGAATAAAATTTATTTTATGTGACATTTTTGACAAAGTAAAATATTAATGTCCACATAAATACAAACTACTCTAATAAATATTTCGTCAGTTTATTGAAGGTTTTTACCCACTTTCAGCAATGATTTTATCAAAGGGGTGGTGAAAGAGTGTTGGTAAATGTAATCAAGCGAATCTTGCCCGAAGCTCGATTCATAACCAAGTACGATTAGGCAACAACGGAATAAGTGTAGCTTTTGATAAAAATGTAAACCATTTATATTATTGGAAGAATTTTTATTTTGAGTATTGCTAAAACTGCACTTCGGATATTTTAAAGGGAAATATGAAGTTTAAGAGAGTGCTACCTTAATTCACACTTAACCTGTTTTTCAGTCATTTATATAACAATTTATATAAATTTATTTACATATATTATTTGCATGCTACAGGAAGGTCTGTATTTAATCTAAATGGTTGCAAAGCATTCTTTTTATGCATAATTACTTACTGATGCAAAAAGGTACATTTGTAGCAAGTGCCATCTTATGCAAAACTTAAATATAATGTTTCTTTTGATATGCACATGCTGCAACGTACAATAAAGTACTTTTTACATAGCTTAAATAGTAGGAGATTCCAAATTAAAAGATAGAATCACTCAAAGTTAGTGCTTTTTACAATTAATTTATTTAGAGATGTGAAGACAGAATTAGTGATGACATTTGTTAATTGGAATAAGGGGCACACTAATGCTGTATTATGATTGCTACATACCGATATATTAGACATCTTGATGAATGTAAATAAAGCTGTATACTCTGTTATACTGGAGATCTTGTATCTAATAAGCTGTTCTGTTTATTGATATAAATTGTGTAAATTATATCAACTAATGAACCTATAAACACCACTTAGGTAGAAGATACCTAAATGATTGTAAGAATTCCTATACACAGTTCTAGGACGATATTAAATTATTTTCTTGTAGCTTATTTGATTGTTATTAGACAAAACAAAAATGAGTTTAAATTAACTCATGAAAAAGGAAATGGAACAAACCAGGTGACCAATAGTGTGTCACATAAATGAAATGTTATCTGATGTGTATCGAAGTTTTAATCAGAAATCATTAACGGTAGAGATAGTCAATTAGTAATCATGTAATAGATCTAATTAAAAGGTTCATAACATTAACCAGAGAGAACAACTCGCATATCTTTATTTTTTAAAGAGCTAAAGCAAAATAAATTATTAAAATGATAGCATGAACATTTTTTTCATAATGACATGTGCAATTAACGCGTGGTTAGTGAAATATTACTATTAGATTTTATTTCATTCTATATGAACGAATCAAACGACTATATATGCAGTAAGTCCTGGTTATACCATAAAGTTCCTTTTTTATATCGATATTCCTCGGTGACAGAATGGTTGTTAGTTAATTATCTACTATTAATCACGTGTCTAGTTTGCTGGTTTGAGTCTCACTGCGGGAAGGGTGTGCTAGACTCTTATCTTAATTGAAAAGAATTGCCAGTTTTTCTACTGGAAGATCGGAGTTTTTTCCCCGAGTACTACGGCTCCCTACTCTAATGTAAATTGGACGCTGTATAATAAAGTTGGCAAATCGCTAAAAGCAACGATAAACACGATTCAAACAAAAAAAATCGCACGGACTGTTCCTTAGTCAACAAATTAAAACATAGTGTGATGTAAACAACCATGACGACCATGTAATGATCTGCGCTTGGGGTTTTGCTGACACTGTTAACAAAGGCAATACAAATAACTTTTTAAAAGCACTCACTTTAAAATGCAGGCAAAAGAGAGTCCATTATCACCGAGTACGAACTTGATAGATGTGTAGGCAATGTAGAACAAACCGTGTGTAAACAGTGAGAATCGCGCTAATGGACATTCTACGCCACCATAATAGATTGTAAATAGGATGCAATGAGTACACGTTGTCAGCAAAAAAGCCATCTACTATATTTATGAAACATTTAGCAATTCAAGAAATACTATTTAATCGGATGGAATATTGGTGCAACAACTATTCAATATTAGAAAAAAAAGGAAAGGAAAGAAAACGAACACAACAAACAACATACAAAATTAAAATATATAAAGGGTTCACTGTTTTCCTTTTGAAATCTACATTCATCCACGATGAGACCTACGAACTGTGTTGTATTGTCTGCGTTCATGTTGTTGACCCATACAATAAGTATTTTCTTATAACGTTAAAATAATATTCCAGAAGTCACTATAAACAATTTGAATTTTGATATTAACTTTTTGAAACTTTTTAAGGTTACGCCAAACACAATAAAGTAGGTTTCGCGTATTTCTGAATGCCGTCTAATTCTAATCTATCGGTGGCGAAACATGGTAGATCTAGTAGGAACTGTAGCCCCGCAAGTGCCAATAATACTCATTTAAAAAGTACTCTGCAAAAATTTTATAGCATGGTGCTTATAGCATGAAAGCTCTACAGAGCTTATGCTCATTGTTATAAACCCGACTTTAAATAAAATTTATCTTATCTTATCTTATCTTGGTTGAGCGGGGCAGTTAATGCAAAAATACGCTGTTACATTTATATGAGTAAGCATTGTTTAAGATATTTATTTTATATTCATTTTAAAATGTAAGGTTAATCTTAAGGTTTATGGCGACGCTGCTTTGTTTTAATATTGTGACTGGTGAACAACTTTTCTAGAACATTTAAACTAAAATGCTGTAAAAACGAGGTAAAGGTGTTCAATTGCATATAATCTGCATTCTGGACCGTGTGACGAATTGAACATCTGTAAATTACAAGCTAAAAGATGGGCTGCTTAACAGTATTTGAACTAATTGTAATAAAGCCTGGTCACATAGATCTTCTTTAATAACCTCATTTAAAAAAATCAAACCTATAAAATATCTATATACATAGAAACCATTGATCAAGAAGAAAAAATGATCTTAGTTATCTGAGTCAAAAAGTACGAAAGTTGTATACGCAACTTTTTTGTCGCGCATTACAGACAAAAGAATGAAAAATAATGTAATGGGATTTTTTATCAATTTTTTGGTGTGCCTGAAATCAATTTTTCGATATAAATGCTTACATGAATCTTGTTTAACGCCAATTTCTGCATTTTTTTCAGAAATAACATAGAGTAAGGTTTCTTTTTTATTTAGGTAAGAGAGCCAGAGTACCCTTCGAAAACCCCCTGACCTTCGGCAGGTAACACGTTTGATTCAAATGAAAAGTGTAAACAATACAATAAAGTACATTTAGTTCTACTGCAAATTTTGAAAAGTTCACAGTAACTTCACAAATAGATCGCTGCTAACACCAGCTAAATCTAAATGAGCCATTGATGTTGCCATTATCTCGTCTCAGCGATCAAATGTTTTACGTAATGTCATTGTCTAAATCATTACGATCATTTTATATTCTCACCAAAACATAAACATTATAAGTAAAAGATTGAAAAGGTAAATGGAAGACTTGTTCGTACTTTATCCGAGCAGTATATGCAATTTAGGGGCGAGACGTAAAGCATGAATATACTATATAGCAAGCACGTTTTAATGTCGTAAATTTTTGTTGTATAAAAATGTTTAATGATTAAAAACATTTTATCATATTTGCAAGTTAACCTAATTTTAGTAATTTAAATTTCAGTTTCCCAAGAAATGTAAATCTCGTGCCATACATTAATTTTACTATGTTAATGTCATATTATTAAAAGCATTTGGCATTATTAAAAATAAACAAAAACTCACTCCTTCCTCCTTTACACTATTTGTAACAGTTTATATGCAACAACTTCATATATCTGAACTTTTTTGAATACTCTTATTAGAAACATGCTTTAATTCCGTTATTAAATACAATTGTTATTGATAAAAGATCAGATTCTATTAATGTTAACTCGTACACAAATATTTAGAAATTAAAGAAATTGCAAATGGACGTAAAATGGGCGTACACGTTTTACATCCATCATGAATGATGAACATTGTTTGAAAACGATATTTGCATAAATGTAATGAATACCAGACATTTTAAATGTTATAGCTTAAGTTTTTAATAATTAACTTCAAAGAATATCTGTCATATTTCGCAGTAATTCTCATAGAAGATTAATAATTATCGTTATCTATCGTAATATTTTAATAGTGGTAATATTTTGATGTTGTGTTAAACATAAGGTAACATGAACTAAAGCAAACAAATTTGTGAGGTTTTTTTTGTTTGAATTTATTACGCTATTTTCGTTAACTTTTTCTTCTTTTTCTTCTCGTTTTAAAATATGATTGCATATAGTTTTCCCAATTTTTGAATTCAGGACACAGTGTCTGTGCCGCGATGATTATTGGATACACCTACTACTCTGACTAGTGTATATGATACCCATCCATTTTCATCAACAAACCAATTCGCTTACAACATTAATGAAAACGGAGGCTTGGCATGCAATAAAACCTGGTTTATCATTCTTTTGAAATACCCGTATTAATTCAGGACCATTGCTGTAGTTTCTATATTTTTGATTGTTGGTTCTAAAGTTTGCCAACTCTTGGACTATCAAACGAGCAGCTTAACCACGTCTAGAAAGTCATTTTTCCACAAAGGTTTTGTTAATTTCCGGCAAACATGAATATGTACATTACAATTTTAATGAGAGAAAAGCACAGAGAACTTTCTTTTTCGACACATTTATTTAAATGTTAGATAGGGATAAAACATCATGGATCCATTCGCTCTAGTATATAATTTTGTTTTATTTACAGCCTTGATATTGCGAAAAAGGTCGATCTGTTTCCAAGGTGATGATGGCCATAGCCGGATTTTGCATTACTTATTTTTTAGTCCGGTTATAGTTGTTTCACATTTAAATTATTTAGCTTCTATAACCATTCAAGTCGTTATCTTTAGTTAATGAAATATATTATGTTTAATCACTGCGTTAATGGTATATCAGTCTATGGGAGATAATTCCTACGGTACATCATATACACACCTGGAAAAAAGTTAAGCACCCCGAATATATTTGTATTCCGTATATTGTAAATAAAGCTTAAGTTTGATGATTTTGGTCAGTATTAATTCTTTAATGTATAATTAAAGGATGTGAGCGTTCAGGTGTGATATTTTAATCAAGCGCGGTTTTTCATCCACATGAAGCTTGCTCACTTCATCACGTCCAAAGTGCACTATTTTTTCGTGCAACATATCTGTATTTAAATCCCGAGTTTCCTATTGCCAAATCATTTAAAGTCAGCATCGCAAGGAGGCGGATATCAGAGATGGCAAATCATCGGCATGCATTCCACTGGTATCTCTTACAGGCAAAAGGACGTCAGCTTGGTATCATTATACAGTCATTACACGTTTGGTTAGAAAACATACTGCCCGATATGGTCGACCATCTGTGACAACCCAGCGTAAAGATAGGAGCCTTGGTAGATTGGTTAGGCGAAATCCGTTTGCAGCAAGCACCTTTCTCAAGCAAAAATGGTTACCTGGTCGTACTTTGTCAGCCAGAACAGTATTAAATCGTCTTAAAGCTGCAGGATTAAGGTCAAAGAGAGTCATTAAAAGCCCAATGCTTGATGGTCGCCATCGCATGGACAGGTTGGCCTGGTGCAGAGGAACCTAAGAACCTAGCGACGAATAAACTGGTCAGATGAGAGCCGATTTTTACTCCATGTAATTGATGCGCAAACCCGTGTATGAAGGCATCAAAACACAGATTACACACCAAGAAACATTGCTCCAAAATTGCCTTTGGTGGGAGCTCGGTTATGGTGTGGGGCTGTATCTCACATGATTGCAAACTGGATGTGGTAACAATCAATGGCAACCTTAATGTTGAAAAGTACACCCGGGATTTGCTAACACCTGAAGTTTGTGCCTCATTTTGAAAACCAAGAGTCAGGACCTGTTTTCATAGACGACAACGCTAGACCTAATCGTTCCAGGTCAGTAAGGGCATATCTGAAAAACGAAACTGTGACCACTCTTCCGTAGCCGGCAAGAAGTTCAGATCTGAACCCAATAGAGCATCCATGGGATCAATTTGGTAGGCGATTACCAGCTCTGGAACCTCCACAGAACTTGCAATACTTAGAAGAAGCTGAATAACACCCGGAGTGGCGATAGATTACGCTTCAACTAATAACTTACTGGCAGTATGCGACGCAAGTTGCAGCAGTCATTCATGCTAACAGTGTATATACCCGATATTGACCCTTCGACGGCTAATTATCAATTTTGTGTTTATGATTGACGTTTTCAAGTGTGCTTAAATAATTAAATAACGGTTTGGAGCTTTCGATGAAAATACTTTTTAAAGACTACGTGAAAGAGCAAAAACCGTTCATATTTTGATGAAATGAAATGTAAAAAAATAACGGTTAAAATAATGTTTCACTGTGTCCAATTGCTATACAAATTAAAAACGAATGGCAGTTCAATATTAGTCCAAATGTGTTTGAATACGTAGGACTTTAAACAAACTAGGGAGAACTTGTTTTTTTCGGGTGAATAGATAGAAGTATTAGTAATAAATCTAGCAAGACGAATTAATGATATAATATATTTAATGATGTTTGGTTTTTATCAATTTCAATTTGATTTTGGTACCTAACAGACGCCCAGAAGAAACATTTAATCATGCGTTATTTAAAAAAGCACGGAAGTTTAGAGAAACCGTATCATAGTATTATCTATCAACTAGGACAATTTTAAAGACAAAAAAGTATATATGAAGGTGTACACACAATACATTAAAATTAATACTTACAACAAATCTTACAATATATGCCTTTCATTAGTTTTCAATTAATTCAGCTAACATTTACATTTAATTAAGATCAAACGGAACTGAAATTGACTACAAAATACAAAACAGAAAGAGAACAGAATAATATGCTTATTTCCTGTAAATATATACAATACAAAATATTATAGACATTGTGCTCTCTATGATCATGTCATTGCTGTTTTAAGGTGAAGTATGTATTTAAACGTTTGCATTTGATTTATTACAGAATAAACGTTTGATTATTGATTTACCACCTTCTCTAAACTTTGAGTCCATTAATGTATATATAAATGGATTAGCAATATGGTTAATACAATACGAAGATCTTGCTACGATCTGTAATATATTGTCGTTTACAGTTTCAGGATCATGCATATCCCATTTTTCAGTTGTATCAACAAGTTTCATAAGACTGCTGGGAACATAACTCAAGATAAATACTAACACTACAGTCGAAGCTATTTTCGTTATTTTCTTCGTAGAAGCTTGTTCTTGTATGGTTTGGTTTTGGTTAACAGATTCATCTATACTTATGACTGGACTTTGACGTCTAAATCGCTTTCGAAATTTTGAATGCTTTATCATCTTTATCCATATTTTCAAATATAAAGTTATTAATACCAGTATCAATGTTGCAAGTATGAATAGAACAACACAACTATAAACAGTAGGAAAGGCGTTGTTGATTGTGGCATTTTTTGTTACACACACAGTTACCGTTAAATACATGTTTTCTGTGAATTCACGAACTTCCCAAATTAAGGCATGCGGTGCACAAAGCAACAAAGCTATGAAACATGCTAGATACATCAGTGATATTGCATATTGTGGCTTGTACTGAGGACCAAATGGTCGACAAACTCGTTTATAACGATCGGCTGATAAGATTAAAATAATAAATGCAGAAAGTACGACCACAAAGTAACAAAAACATAACCATAATTTACAAACTGCATCTGGAAAAAATGAAAAATGCTTAAATTTTTCCAGAACTTCAATCGGAATCGCAACAACGCTTACTAATAAATCGGAAATAGCTAATCCAGTTATTATCGTTGTATTTGTGCAGCGTCCTTGTGTTAATCCAAATACAAGAATTACTAGCAAATTTCCTAATGTTCCAACAACAGAGAAGACCGATAGCAGGACAATGTAAACCAAATGGTCTAAAGCATAAGCTCTGTTCATTTCATCCACTGTTGTTTGATTTAAATCAGATAAATTTGTACTTAATTCGGTAGTTATAAACATATTGCTTTTAAAAAATATTCCTTTCTAACAGACCAATTTTGCTATGACACGGTTGTAATTTTTCTTGACTTAAGATTTATCACTAACGACCATCAATACCTTTCCGGCTTTTATACAAGTGTCAACAAATAAAATGAACATTTTGTATCAATCAAGTACAGTGACAACAAATGATATGAGAGACAAATATCAACATCCTTCATATAACTATGTCACGAAAACCTGTGCAAGCATATGTTGGCTACATAATTTGGTTAATAAATAATGATAAACTGATAGTTTGAGTGTAGACGGGCGTATTGGGACCAAACAAAAACAAACCATACATATACGATAAACAAAATATTAAAAAAGCGTGCAATTTCTTTTTTTATTCTCAGTCGATATGAAAACAGCGTGGATGATAACAGATTACTGAAGCTGTAAAAGTACTTTTTAAAACGATTTTGTATTTATCTTGTCATGTATTTTTTATAAAACATTTATTATTCCTATTTAATTATTTAAGCTTTCATCAACGCTTCTTAATCCAAATATACAGTATGATGTCATCTGCTTTATATACTGAACCGATAACATGACATATTTTGTTTTAAGTAGCATTTAATTTTTGCATTAATGAATTTCACTGATGTAATAGTACGTAGGTACCTTAAGCAATCAGTAGACACTTAGCGACGAAAATATATCGAAAAATTAAATGTTCATCATTTTTGTGCTTCGGTATGGGTGTTAAAGGCGAAACAAATTTAATGACTCTCAATATCAGTTTTGACACGAAGCTATGCCACGATTGAGTCCAAAACAGAGGGAAGAAGTCGAAGTCATTCGTAGGCATGACGGGCAATTCCAACGAATACAATATATACATGAGCAAACAAGTTATGACAAACATGTCATTTTGAAAATATTACCAGATAAGATAATTCAGAAAAATATTGTCTCAATACTGATAAGACAATTTTACAAAATTTAGCTAACTTGTGAATGACTACTTTTATTATCAGAATTAAAAATAGAATATAATTTAATAGCATTTGGTTTCTTAGTAAGTTCAGTTGGAAGTAACTTTTTCCTTACTGAAGCAAATAATTTACAATCAAATAAATAATGATACTCATTCAGCAGTTGTTCTAAATCACATAAGTCAGAAACTCTATCATCCCTTTCCACCCCCAAAATCTTCCCCTTTCTATCGGAAGTTTGTGGTTCAGGGGTGCTTTTCACAAAAAGTCGTAAGTGTAATATCTATCGTAAGTGCTGACGTCACAATGCATTTCCCTTTGATCTTCACACACTTACGATAAATTTTACACTTACGATTTTTTGTGAAATCGACTTCTGGGGTCGATTTCACAAAAAGTCGTAAGTGTGAAATCGATCGTAAGTTCTGACGTCACAATAGATTTCACTTTGATCTTCCAACACTTACGATAGATTTTACACTTACGACTCCTGGCATCTAAAATGACATAAAGCTCTTAACAAGTCAACTGGTATAAAGGAAAAATAATTTTCAAAACAATGACTTGTCTTAAATATGCGATAGTTGATACATTTTGCAGAATTAAATACAATTTCTGACCAATATTGCTTACATTGGTCACACAATCATCTGATCATCAAAGTCTACGGATACGCTTCAATACCACAAAACAGCAAACATGATCAGCCACGAGTTACTTCCACTCGTGAGAACAGAGGCATTTTCAGTCACCACGGCTACTGAAAATGCACAGAATACTGTCGGAACAAACGAGCGACCTATATGTACTGATAAACTTCGTCGTCGATAAGCTGCCAGAAACATCACATGTTGTGGTTTCGCAAGAGAAAGTGTAATAGAATTGGCGTAGAATGATCATTTCCGACGAACGCCGTCACTACATATCTGCAACAGTTGGCTGAACAAGAGCGTGGAGAGCGTATTGTAGACAGTTGTTGAAACATGGAACAGGCTCATGGGGAAATCCAAACATTATGGTTTGGAGTGGAATCGAATTTAACGTAAAACTTGTTCAAATTGTCCTCCAGACCTTTGGCCCAGGAAGAGGCAAAGGTATAACAGTTGCTATATAAGTCTTTAAACCACATTTCTCGCCTTATTAGAAAAAAATATTCCTTGTAAGTACTTTTGAAACATCCAGCTAGAACAAGCAACAATACTATTTTGTAATTATTTCACTAATTTCATGCGCGTTTTGAATATAATTGATAATTTGCAGAGGTAAACTGAACAAAGTGTTTAATTTACATGGAATATAAATTTAGAAATATAAATGTAAATGCGGCCTTTATCGAGTGTTACGAGCGTTACACAACAAAAATACGTTCCCCACCGCGGTTTGCGATCAGGCTTTTCGTAGTATATCCTGAAAACCTAAACGAGAGAACCACTCTTATCCACCACTTGGGGGCGCTCTAATCATATCTGTTTGTCGAGTACTGGGAGCACTTCCAGTATGGTCCCAGACAAATGATATCTGTATGAATAGGAATGCTATTAAATGTTGATGAACTTAGAACAATTAATCTGTTATACCCGTCACTCACGCTATTTGTTCCATATTAAATACTTTGTCTTAATACATGTGTCAGCTAGGTCAACCTATGGTATCAATGTACGTAATATTAAGGATGCTACTTTATGTTGCACAAACAATGCACAGATATAATTTTAAATTATATTTAATCAGAGCGTACTATAATATAACCTTTCTCTGCCAGCTTAAAGCCTCGTTTTAATTTTAGAATTGAATTTGATCTGTTAATTTATTGCAAAGCCCCAATTTTTTAACAAATGATTTTATAATTTTGTCGCATAATAGCTTATAGGTTAACATGTGCCTTTTCGAACATTTTGCTTTACTTAATAGCTTTTTCTTGAGGTTAAGATCAATGGCAATCTCTCATATCCAGCTGCATATTTACCCTTCCGGTAGAAGTATATTCTGCAACATTTTCTATATGTCGTTAATTATATATGAGGTATTATTATACAACATGACAATTGGTACAAAGTTTTCGTATCTCGTCTACGATCGTTTAATTTCAGAATAACTTATCTGTTTTAATATGTTACCTAGCAAGAATATTGATACAATGTACGCGCTTTTCAGACATGTAAGACCACTTATTCTGTTAGCGTTGTTAGTTCTCCGAAAATGAATCAGTTTCTTTTTAACAACTATTTCAAAAGGGTAAGAAAAAGAACCGATTAAATTTATATATAAAACCTTTTAATTGCTTTGGTTTAATGCTGCTGATAGAAAGTTACGCTTGAAACGTACATGAACAGCATATCAAAATTGTCAATTTAATTTGCTACACACTTTGGTTTTTTTTTGAGACGTTCAATAAAACTGCTGGTTATCAACAGCTAAATTTCACTTTTTGTCAGAGTGACGCAAGTTTATTTTTCACTTGTTTTCAAAACTGATTTGATTCAAACCCTTAGTTCTTCTAACACGACACTGTTGAAGGGGTCTATGATTTTGCTTTAAATTCTTTTGATGAGAGGTTAGCCATTTGTCAATAGAAATTAGGTTTTCCAATTGGTATCAACTCTTCTCCGTATGTTGCCGACTTGTTCCCCTATACTTGTAAAATGGATTTCATACAAGGCCTTCTTAAAACAGGGAGAAAAGGTTAGCACTCTCCGTAAGTTTCAAGTTCCGCTATCAAGATGAATTCATTAAATTATAAAAACTTCAGTGACTATGTTGATCTCATCTATCAAGATGAATTCATTAAATTATAAAAACTTCAGTGACTATGTTGATCTCATCTACCCTATTGAACTGGAAATTAAGGTTACATCAGAGACAGCTATGTCTGTCTCATACCTTGATCAACATCTAAAAATTGACTATTAACCAAGGTTGAGAATTCCTCGACCGAATCCATCACGATTTAAAATTTTGTTGCCAATTTATAGATCTAGTCTGAGGGTATTTTTATTTTTTCGCTAACACATTTTTATAGACGAGGTATTAACTATGTTTTGGAAACCTATTATACCGTGGTCGGTAAGTTTACACTTGAAGTCGTCAATATGGAGTCATGAAATACACACCTTAAAATAAAGATTTTGGTTGCAAAACCATTTACAGTGCAATACAAAATGTCTGTAATTTTATGTCGCTATATGTTAATGGCTATAATTGTAATGAATATATTAATGTTACGAATATAATGGATATTGATGCAATACCTAGGTGCAGAAAGTTTTTAACTTGACATTTGTTGGTATAATGATCACACCGTTTAAAAATGTATATAAACGGAAATAACTTTGCTTGTTCAAATTAAACGCAGGTGGCATTGTTTGAACGACCAAAGACTTGAGTGGTCATCTATTTACTTAAACATCGATCATCCTTTTTATCTATGTATAGACAATTTGCAAAAAATACCACTTAGAAATATCGATATACTGGAAATTTAAAGACATTAACTATCCGTGCCGAAGTCAGACCTGCTTAATCAAACGGTCTGTGTATACAGTCTGTTTATTTTATTTACAGCACTAAACTATTGGACATACACTATGATTACGATAAATAATGCGTCGTCACCTGCAAATAATGGCAGCTCCATTGAAATGATCAACATAAACTACGCTCGCCAGCATCTAATTTATATAGCGTACTTAGGGTCCTTATCCGTCGTAGGAATTATTGCAAACTCTATAATAATTTTTGTTTATTTACTCAAGAGGAAATCTAGCGCACATACAATAATAACAATAAGCTTAGCAATTACAGATATGTCGGTGTGTTTTGCTATTATTCCGTTTGAAATAATCGAAAAGTGCTTCCATTTTTCACTACTAACGGATATTTCTTGTAAAGTATGGGTAACATCAGGTTATTTTGTTGTCATTTCTTCAGCCTTTATTATTATAGTTTTATCCGTAGACAGACACAGACGTGTATGTTATCCGTTTAAAGTTCAGTTCACATCCAAAGTTGCTGCAATATACGTATTCATAGCCTGTGTGGCAGCATTTTCGATATCAATCCCGAACGCTTTCATCTGGACAATTCATTCTTTTAATTTAGATTGGAACATAACTGGTCAAGTTTGTGTTACAGAGATATCGGAAAACAGCATGTATTTTCCGACTGTGTATAACTGTGTAATTCTGATAGTGTCAGTAGCAGTCGTGATATATTTTATTATTGTTTATTCTTTCATATGGAGAACACTGTTGTCACACATCCGGTATGTAAAACGATTTAAACCTAAAACAAGACAAGAGAAAATACGTAATAAGTCAATAAGCGTAGAAGAACACAGAGCTTCGTGGAAAATAACGAAAGTAGCATTTATTGTTGTCATTGTTTTTGTTTTAAGTTACATTCCTAGTACAATAATGAGAATTTTAGACACCAAACAAAAATGGGACGTAAATGATGAAGACACTATCGACGACTTCTTGCATATGTTAGCAAGATCGTCAACTTACCTTAATCATATTGCAAACGTATTCATTTATATGTTTATAGACATTAAGTTCAGACGCGACTGTACAGATATTATACGTGCTGTATTTGGTTTTAAGAAAACTGAAGACAAAGCTGTCGAGAATTGCATAACTAAATTTTGACACTGATGTAGTTTTATTTCTATAAAAGTTTTATATTTGTACAAATGCATACAGTCACGAAGTACGGTTTATTCATATTTGTTAATCGTATTGCAAAACACTTGTCCAAGGAATTGTACATTCAAATTGTTTATCATTGAGTTATTTCTTGCATATTGCTGTTTCTGGAATTAAACTTGTAACTTATTTGATTACAGTCCAGCGAGCAGGATTTCAACTATATTAAGTGAAAAATATATTTGTGAAAAATGAACCAAAGGTACAACATTGTGAATGTCTCTGGAAAAGTATGGAGTATGAGTAGGGGTGTGAAAAGTAGCCTTTTGTAGCAGCTACAACAAGCCTACTCCTTTCTACAAAAAGCGTCTTTATCGTGCAAGAAGCGTGACACACTGTAAACATCAGTCATTCGGGGACGCGCTTGGCAGCTCAATGGGTCGAGCTCTTTGAAACCTCACAGTATGGTAACAGATTTTTTAATCGTGAACTTATGAACAAAGAAGGTGATTTCTAACTTCGACAGGTTTTGTAGGGCATTAGTTTGAAAGTAATAACAGGAGGACGTTTTTTAATTTATAAATATTATAAGCTAGTATTCATGTATTTTTACAAACAATTTCATGCTAATAGAATAATGAATAAAACTTGACGTTAAGCATGTAGTTGGGCAAGGTTAAGCTCAAGAGAGACATATATAATCAATGTAAAAGATGAAGTAGAATAGAAAAGAGTTTCTTATAGTACAGCAAAGACATGGGTTTGTATTTTAAGATAAAAAATGACGTCTTTGGTTGATTTTTAAGGTTCTTTTATGTTTTTTCTCAATCGCTGGTACGGCTTATGTGATGATATCACTAGAAACAAGCACAAACCCAGGAACAACCCAGAATAGTTTTTCGTGTATTTTCTTCATCAGTTGACGCTTTCTCTCGTCCTCCCCAAAGCACAGGTTGGAAGCCGGAATACTATGTGAAGACCCTTAACTCTGGAAGTTAAGAGGTGATGTTTTATAAGGATTACACGTTAAGGCCCATATCCTCAGGCAAACATGTATTCACATAAACATCAACATCCTGCCTAGAGAAACGTGTCGGCTAAGTAATAATTTTCAAAGCTTGGAAATCGACTCCATAGGCGTCTGAATGCTTGATTTGTTTATAACGTGATAAATACAGTGATATTTGTTAATGAAAGACCAAGTAAACGCTACATGTATATATTTTATTTTTAGGACTTCAGTTTGCAGTGAATATCCATCTTTATTCGACATTAAAACTGTATCAAAATTCGTAAACATTTTTGATTTGATTGTCTTAGCTCATATTGTTGCTTATAAATTGGTGATATAAATATTAAAAATAAGGGGCCTCGGTGGCCGAGTTGTTGGTCACATTATTGTTATCAATCAGTTTGCGTTTTCGAGTCTTACTGCGGCAGGGTGTGATAGACTCCAATCTACATTGACAAGAATTTCGAGTTTTCATACCAAAAGTTCTGGGTTTTTCGGGTATGTGTAATCAATAAGATTCTATTGAACCAAACTACTGTAAATGTTACCATATGCATTTTAAGTATTTACACTTACACGTGTTTTGTTATTTACTTATAAATACTTTTATTCTTATTTATTTCATCTACTCACAATTTCTCAATTTATCTTGTTAAACAATTAAACTTCACATGAGAAAATTGATTTTTTATGCCGAAAGTGTCCATATTTAGAAATAAATACAAAAAATTAGAAGTAAAAAACAACGTAATAGTAAACAAATGGCAAAATTGTCGACGAAAAGTTCGAAACATTTCTTATTTTAGCATAGCTCAACACGTCTATAATACTTCAGTATGTTAAAATTACAATTTAAAGTAGGAATGTGATTGCGTTACTGTTGATGTAAATAAATATTGTATGTAGAAAACGACTTTCTTATCAACAATCAGTATTTTGTTGATGGATTAGCATATATCGTGTTTCCTGTAATGAATGAAAAAACAATGTGTTATTATATTATCGAAAAAAAGTTTTGAAATAAAAAGTGATGTTAAATATAAGTTTTGATTATGTGTGGTGTGTTTAAATTTACTATTGTTTTGCATTTTAAATAATAATAATAATAATTATTATTATTATTATTATAATAATAATAATAATAATAATAATAATAATAATAACAGCGTTTTTCTTAAACTATATATCATATGTTTATCGTACGATCCAACTTGAATTATCCGATTTGACATGCAGTGCTTTATTAATATTTACGACTATATCATCAAACATATATGTAACTTGTGTATCAGGTTGTACACTTGCATGATTTATTGGTTTGTTTTTTGGAACCACTGTTGTCGAACTATTTGACTTATTACAACAGTAACATAAATACAAAATAATAACAATTACTGCTGCGGTTGAACCAATTATTATTCCAACCAAGTGACCCTACCTGAAAAAAAGTTCTTTATAGCTATATATATATAGTATTACTTAATGGGTGTTTTCATAATAGTTCCTTTTTATTTCGAAAGATCTGTAATAATGACTGAAGGTGGTTGTATGGCCCTATGCCTTCAGATGTCATTTTACAGACCAAGGACAGTCCATTATGAATATTTGTATTGGCCAATTTACTATACAAATAACCTCTTTCATCTTAGATTGTTAAATTTTAAATTCAAAGCTGATACTGATGTGTTAAAATTACACATTTACAAAATGTACAAATCATGGTTGTACGACATAATACATTCAAAACAACTTTGTTTATTCTTTTGTTTGTCTTGAAAGTAAGATTTTATTTTGATAATATTTGATGTCTATAACTAATTTAAACAGCGCCACCTGGCAAATAGTATGTACAATGTCATAGCTAATGTGTGCTCATTTGTTGAATACATTTCCATTTTATAAGAAGTTTAAGCTAAAATTTCAAACAAAAATATTTGCCATCACTAAGCTCTCTCTAAAATTAGCAGTTTTTAGGTGTAAAAAAGTCAAAAAATGTTTAAAAAAAATGTCGAGAGATTCTAAAAAAACAACTAGACCATTGAGACTTTTTATCTTCATAACGGCCTTGTAATGAAGCCTTGATGTACTGAAAAATGTTTAAAAAAATGTCGAGAGATTCTAAAAAAACAACTAGACCATTTAGACTTTTTATCTTCATAACGGCCTTGTAATGAAGCCTTAATTTACTGAATGGCCATGTGTGGGCAATTATAATGCACATACATGTTTACTATAATAACACTTAGATGGACAATAATTCCTAATAAATCTTTCATGTTTCTTTCACAGTAATAATGACCATGATTAATACAAGTAGATCGTGTGTGACTTTTTAATCACGTAAAACCTGCATGTTTACTGTATCATTTCTAACCGATTTCAAGTTTTAAGCAAAAAACAAAAACTATTAACCGAATCACGCCAAAGGCAATAACTCGAAAACGGTTCATTGAACAGTTTCAAACCAACATACTTGAAGGTCTCAATGAAAAGAGTATTTTTATTGTCTTCTATTATCTTTTATGGTTTTTGAGATACATTGCAAATAAGACCGAAGGGGACCTCCGACCTTAACTTCTGACATTGACATTGTCAAATACAGCATAAATTCCTTAGGATAAACGGTAAGTCGCTTGGACGTACCGTTTTCCAGTCGCTGCACTTTTCGAGTAGCCATGAAGTCGATTAACAATATTTTGGGGGGTTTAAATCATTGGCATTTATCAATAAACATTTTGTGCACTTCAGATGTTGAACATCTGTTACGATTTCTGAGTTTATCTGCTAGCATGGGCTTACGGTGTTTGGGCAGTTACTAAAACAGATTGGTTTTACAAGATTAGTCTGGTCATTTCCGGGGATTATCTGAAAAATGTTTGAAAGTGGCGTTAAACACCAGATTAACAATGTAGTGGCATTCATAACATTGATAAAGCCTAAATCATGATTACCACAATCAACCTTATTGTGTCTTATTCAAAATGCATATACTTGGTGGCGATTCCCGCACAAGCAGGGTCACTGTTATTTGAAATAGAAAATATATGTAGTGGTCAAAACATATTTTTTGGCATATGTGCTCCTCAAACAGCAAGCTCTACAAATTTCTTGATCAGTCTTTTGTAATGACTATATGAAGGAGTTAAATAAAAGTGTTGACAATTTTTTCAGTATTCGCAATATAATTTGAAAACTGTAAGAGCGATATTAACGTGGTAAAATGATCAGCATGATAATACCGAAAAATTACTTAGTTGCTCTATAATTGTCTTTCGAATATTTTAATTTTAAAAATTAATGTTAAACTGTCAACTGCAAAAATGCCGATCAGCATGATAAGGCCAAGAAATCTGTATCCGTTTAGAATTGTTAGAATTCGCTTTAAGGAAATTGTTCCTACTTAAATGCAAACCATACTACGGGGGAAAACATCCAGGTATGTTCTTAGACCACACCAAGAAAGGGGAAAACGTATATTTTAAAAAGAAAAAAGCAATACAATAAACACGTTGAGATGTTTAAATGCTAAAATGTACCTGATTACAGTATGTCTTAGATGCCTATTCTTTTGTTGTTTACAATATTAGTTTAATCATCAAAAATTGAACGTTAATTTGGGATTACTGCTGCATAAAACAAATGCAGAAGCCCAAGAAGGAACTTAAATGCACTAAAAACAATAAACAAATTGTGATAATGACATACGTGAACAAGAAACGAGTTCCCGATATAAAATTTTAAAAAAGCTCAAGGAAAGTTAAATGCATTCTGTTGTGAAATAATTCGTGCGGGAGTGGCCCATTTACACAGCTTGGAAAGAAAATTAAAATGGCTTTAAAGAAAGACAAGCATCATTAAAAGCTAGACCTCAAAGCAATAATTCTGAAGAAATTTTCTCGACAAGGTTTTTTTTCAGAATATTGCATATAGGCACAATCCCAAAAATACAAATTCAACAGAGGAAACTTTTGGTAAGATGGCAAATGATTGGGATATATTAAAAAGCGAATAAGAACTGCACGAGCTGTTACCAAAAGTTTCAGCTGATGTAACACTTGAAAAATATCTCTAAAGGATTTTATAGTTATTTTTTCCATACGAGATGAACAATTGAAACCAAAAGGTTTTAAAAATTATAAAGAATATTACCAAACAGGTTTAGTTGCAATACAAAACTCAAACTGTAGAGATAACATCAATCTAGGTAAAACAAACCCCTGGATTGAGTAGTTTAGCAGTCAACAGCAGTGATCGGTCTAGAAAATCGGAATAACGATCGCAAGATCTAGAATAACGTATAAGTTGTGAAATGTTCACACCATACGCTGGAGCTGCCGGAATGTTGCTGTCGATGAACGGGAAGTTGACAATCGGAAAGTTGAAGTCATCACGCTTGTCGTAGAGCCTAGTTTGTAGTTTTCCTGAGTCTATGTCTAGAAGTAGGTCTAAGTAAGAGGCTGACCTTAGTGTATTGGTGGTGTCTTAAATTTCAAGCTCGCTAGGGTAAATTGAATGTAAATAATCACCAAATTTAGCATTGTTGAGGGGCAAACATCATCAATATAGTGGAATGTGAAATTAAAGGTCTGGGCCAGAATCTTTTCTTTCTTCTTCAATAGGTCTTCTAGGAACACAGCCTCATAGGAGTACAAAAACAGGTCGGCGAGGAGAGGAGCACAATAACCAACAGTCAGTTGAAAAACATGCCCTCCAAACATGACAAATATGTTGTCAATCAGAAAATCTAACATGTGACAGATTTGGTCTTCAGTATATTTAGTATTAGATTTCGAGTCATTGATGACGAAGTAAGTTCTGTCATGACTAATTACCAGGTATTTATATCGTCTCTTTCCGTGTTTCTTGAAAAAGCAGCTTTTTATAAGATCTTAAAGCCTGGTTTTAAGATGCGTATGAGGGATGTAACTCTTTAACACTATTACTTATTTTGGTTTGGGTTACTAATGAGTCATGATTTAATGACTAAAACTGGTGTTTTAAGTCTTATAACCTTGGCATTTTTGATAAATTAACTGACCCAAAATTTGTGTCATGTTCTTATCGTGATAAGAAAGACACATCTGTATAAGAATAAATCTGCAAGGTGTTACGATTTACTACCAAAATGAAAGGTAAAAGTATGCTTTTTATATCTTTTCTTTAGTTAATAGTTGTTTGCACCGCGGGTTAAATTGGCAGCTTATAGAGCAGCATGTCGCCTCCTGAATATAATTGTATATATATATTTTTTAAATTCATGGAACACAAATTTAGCTATATCAAAACCATAACATGCTAAAACATACAAAAATCAATAAAACGAGACGGGCCAATTTGAAGACCATTTTAAATGTAGGTATAAAAGGTACTCCCTTAAATACTGGAAGCCATGATATAGCGAAAAAATAGCTGAAAGTGGCTAAATATCATTCAAACAAATAAGCAAATAAACACATTTATCATTCAATAAAAAGGGTGAAAGTATAGACGTTGAACAGCTGGTTGTCAACGTAAATATAGTTTTTAATGTATATGCTTTTGCGTTTAATTTGTAGCAAGTTGCTTTGCAGAAAATTAGAAACTTTTACTTTTATGCTTGTCACGTAATATTTACATGTCAACACGAAAGTTAAAGAAAGTCTCGCTTGACAATATATTATTCTGCGCTGGTACAAACCCAATGATTTCTTGAATCAGGCCAGTTTGGTCACTCAGATATTATAAACATTTCTACATCAAAGGAAAATGCAGTTAATTACTGATTACATTGTAATAACAGTACAACATAATTTTTATGTTATTTAATATTGTGTATTGCTTTACTACATACATGTATACAACAATATTTTTCTTGTAGAACTATTGATTGTAATGATACTGGTGTTCGTCAGTGCAGTGCAAGGTCAGTACAGCTTCATCAATCACAGTAGTATGCGACAGACCGTACAAAATTACAAACATAAATAAAGGCGAAAAACTTTTAACACAACGTATAGAAATATCTTGTGAAATGAGATTTCTGTCTCACTGGTGAGATATCTTATAATGACGTCATTGACGTAACATGAGTATATATAAATTGCTCACAAAAAAATCTTAAAAATTTTGTATTTTGTTAAGAGATAGTATGAAATTATTCGTGCAAAACTGATTCAAGAAATTCTAAAAACCTCGGGCAAAACGTATCTGTTTGTCCAATCCCTCGGAAAACACATCTTTGACCTTGGGTTTGAGAATTTTTATCTCGTCTTTCCACTGTTTATGATACTATTTATCACCCGAAGATATCAAAAGTACAACAGTACATACTGCTTCAATATAAATATACCGAAAAGACCTAGGATCAGTTTGCACTGTAGTAATTCCTTTCAGCTCATGTACCTAATTATGCCTCTACCCCTTATTTTAAGTACTAAGGCGGATAATTTATTGAGGTGGGACTTAAAAGCACGTTCAGTTTGTATATGTGATTAACAATGCTTAACCTAAAACAAAACTATTGCTTGACTTTGTTGATATGCAAGGTAATTTTCTATCATAGCGGTTTTTATGACTTAATAATTCTTCTGTTATTTAATGTTCAATTACACTTAGATGGGAGCAATTCATTGTCATGTCCGGGAGAGGTCAATGCATTAAGAGTCTGATCCTATTTGGGAAGTGGATTTCCAATAACGATCAATTTAGTCAAAAGTGTCCGGTCTAGAAAATTAATATACCTACCCAATAACGTAGGAGTTTGACACTCCACGTTGGTGCTAGTGGAAACTTGCCATCTACGAACGTGAAGTAAGCAATATAAAAGTTGAGATCATCTCGTTTGCTGTATAGTGTAGTTAGTAGTTTTTTATAATACATTTCTGGAAGAAATGTCCAAGTAAGCTGCCGACCTAACTATTTAGGTTGTGTTTTCAATTTAAATATTTTGATAAAATGCAAAATTCATCGAATTTACCATTGTTCTGTAACTAGACCCCTTCTATGTTGAGGAATGTAATTCAAAGGTAAGGGCCTACAATAGACTTCTTAATTATAAGGTTACAAAAACAGGTCGGCTATTAGAGTGGTACAATCAGTATCCATAAGAATGCCACCAAAATCAGTAAGCGCGTCCTCCAAAAATAAAATCTCTAAAGTTACATTGTGAACTAAATAATTCATGATAAACATGTTGTCATGAATAATTATGTATTTGTAAAGTTTCAAAACTCAAAAAAGCAACGAAAACAACATGCAGCGTTTCTTAAGCTCTTCATTCCTAGTTTGAAGCTGCTTATGGACACAACCGTGTAGTTTTAAAGAGCATTGGTTTTAATGCTTTCTTTCAGAAAGAGACCCAGACATTAAGATGTCTATATGGTCTTTTGTGTCTGTGGGTATAATCCATAATCTACATTTTATTTTGCCAATTCTTAAATGCCAAATAACTGTACTTTTGGACGCCCGTTTTATTGTTGTGTTCTTTAGTGTATGTTTGGTACAATTAGATGATCCTTTCATGCTTGATCCATTTATTTAAAGCCCTCTATTATTTTTCGTGCAAATGATATAGTTATTAGCCTTATCTGCTAAAGTAGCGAGATAACCGATACAATTTTGCAGCATCAGGATTTATGAAAACTCATGAGTACTCGTCGACGGACTAATTCTTATTTGAACCTCAAAGCCTTTACCCATACAGATAAGGTATCAACGTCCGCCATCTTGTTTTTGAAATTTCCCACTAAACCCATCAATATTTTGAAGTTACACTTCTAATTGTTGGATTTGGATTAATTAAGTGTTTTGGTCCTTTGGACTGAATATAACGCAGGTTTTCATTGTCTACGAGATTTAGATCTCCAGTTACTATGGTTTCATTTTTATTCGTTTGGTACCAATTTTTGTCGTTTTCGTGGGTGGGGTCAAACCACGAAATTTAAGAATTCAACGAATAATGACATCTAGACAATCTATAATGGCGGTAAACTGGCATAATAAACTGCTATGGGAAGGATGATTACATGGATAATGACAACTGGTGTTCAATGCACATTGTTATATTGATGTTTTCGATAGAGATGACAATTTTGCATTATGTACAACTTTAGTGTGTTTATGCACTAAACAGAAATAAGATTGATAAAAAAAACATCGGTTTTCTAATTGCGTAATCCCGTCAGTTATAAAATTACTGATTGTTGTGTATTTTCGTTGTAAAGTGTTGACCAATACAAACATATTAAAATAGTTTTCTTAATGAAATAACGATTAATAAAGCAATCTACAACTTTATACTGATTCCATCTTTAAAAACAACTAATTATATCATCATGTTTATTTTTCAATCAAACAAAATTACAATTGCCCCATGGATTTACGACCAAATTACCATGAACTGTTTATTCAGATTGGTTTTTCTAAATGAATTAATTATGTTTAGTATGTTTACGGTTACAAAACACAATTTTTTTAATCTTTATTACTGCATATTCTTTAAAAAACAAAACAGTCAATACTGCGTTTATAAGATTGGTAGTTAAATGTTTACTATCACGTGATATATTATATCCCGTGATTTGCATATAGGACACTGGGACCATACTGGGAGGGTTATCAGTGCTCGACCCACAGAGCAGCCCAGCGCGTCCCCGGGTGGCAACAGGGGAGACCCTCTCGTTGGGGGGTTGGCCGGTCATAATACGGAAAGCCTCACCGCGGACCGTAGTGGGTAACGTGTTTTGGAGAGTGCCACGCTCCGTGCACGATAAAGACCCCTTTTGTAGATTTCGAAAAAGAGTAGGCACTTTGTAGCCGCTACAAAAGGCTAAATTTTCCACCCCTACCCAAAACTCCATACTTTTCCAGTGGCAGTCAAAATTGTATTTCCCTGTGACCCATCCCACCCCCCATTTTCCGTTGATTTATTGTTTGTTAACTTGTTCCCGTCCAGAATATAGCTGAAATACTGCTCGTAAAGCAGACATCCAATCAATCAATCAATCAATCAATCAATCAATCAATCATTTAGGACATTTTACTCAGCACACCGTCTATTAAAATCGTGTAAACGGCATAAAACTCGACCCTGTTCCGTAAATTTATGTTAAGTGTGTGTTTTGCACCACGGTACAACAAAGAAATGTTCCTTAAGACGTCCCATTTCGTTTTAATGTCGCCGCTTTCCACTAAAAGTACCGTAAATTTTTATGAAATAACGTGATCAGCATTACAATTTTCACCCCACCCCACGAGAGCGATTATAACTTAAAAATGACGTATTAGAAATGTACAGACTAACGCTGTGTGTAAATAACGAAAATTTGTAAGCCATTCTCTAATGGTTCATTTTTATGTCTCCCAATTCCGCGAACCACGAATTTAAGAAAAATGCCTTTTTTCACCAACCACGAAAATTGATACCCACGAAAATAAATGAAACCACAGTATCAGGTATTTTGTAGCACTGTATACAGATTGAGAAATGTGTCACAAGCAGCATGACGATCGATCCTGCAATACACCTGTGTAATCAAACTAAAGTTATTAAACTTACAAGTTTAGTGTATTTTGTATGTAGCAGACTTCTTATGAAAGATATGCCAATATTGATGGCATCTGTGCCTTAGTTGGCGAATGGTTTAGAAGGAAACGAACGGGTATCCATTCATTCTTGTGCATGTGTACCGTTTTGTACAATCTGTGATTACTAAAGTCTAAAGTATCAGCTACTAGACTGCATCGATTCTGTTCCAATGAATAGAGACATTTGTTTAAGCAAAATATATTAAATAAAGTGGTTAAAATACATACAACTTAGTTCCAATATGATACATTCCTAAAAGACGTTTAAGTGGTAAACAATAGTTAACATGTTACTTATATAAAGTTTACAGGTTATATAAGATGCAAGACATGCAGCGGTGAACCAAAAATGACAGACTGCTACCGTACAACGATCTGCAGTGACTATGAGGTACATAATTTGTCTTATTGTATTCTCTGCGGAGTACGAGAACGGTTTCAGAATTTATCGGGGATGTATTTGGGGGCAGTCATGCTTTAATTTGAAAAGCTTGGCCATGACGCACAATAATCAGAGAGTGCCATGATGCCGACACTTTCTGTAGATCTAGAATAGTAGGAGTTTTGTAGATGTTTCAAAATTTTACTTCTTTTTACCGCCCCATTCTTTTTAGTTGCAGTGTAAATGACAGGCACTTCCGTCGTAGTTAATTTAACAATTGATTTTTTGTTTCTTGTAAACAATTCAATAAACCCTATGAGAAAATTAAACAGAGAGCTTAACCATTATTATTTAAAAAAAACTAGTTTAAAGCAAAATGATAGGTAGTTTGGTAAAGATCATGCCTTGTAACAAATAATTAACAGAATTGAAAGCACTGAAAAAAATCCATACACATGCAATAACACATACATATATGTACATTCTGACTGTACAATAGTTTTGTATTAAATACTCTACTTTATTATATAGCAATATATTTTCATATTTTCCTCTGAGTCTCGGTCTTTTATGTAATTAGTACAGATATGTTCCGAACATCGTCTTTTATATTTTACTGTCGTTTAGTAAACAAACAAGGCCTAAAATAAAATACATGATCTGCTCTCGAAAGGAGAATTAGCAGAACTGCTTATGGATGTGATTTGGAATGTCGATAAATGTAAAGTTGAAAAAATTCATAGACCAACAAAAGGAAAAATCGACTGTAAACTGTACGAAACGAGAATAAATCGTGTGCAAGTGGATCGTTTCAAAGCAGGAACATACATGCATTATGTATATTCACAACAATAAGGAAAAACAAATAAAAAACACAAAATTGAAAAGAAATTTGTTTTTTCTTACATCTGCATCCACATAAACATATATATCTGTCATATTGACCAAGTGAAAATATGATTATATTGGACCTAGTAAAATATAACAAAATAGCAAAGATAATGAATAATCACTTTAACCCCCCCCCCTCCAAAAAAAAATTACTATATAATAAAAGGGTTATTGCATGAATATTGGGAAATATTGTCCCTCGCAAGATGCTTAATTTCACTCGCAAGCTCGTACAATATAACATGCTTGGGACAATATTTCCCAATATCCATGCAATAACCCTATAATATTGTACTTTTATATATAATATTTGACTTTTTCTTATTTAGGAATGTTACACAAAGATTACGGTTGGTATACTGGGAAACGACATTTATGAATCAGGATGCATGAATAAAAGTGTGAGTTCATCATTAGGTTAGCTCGGTTGCTACATGAATGAAGGTAATAACAAACTTCCGAACAACAGGGAAGCTGTCAAAAGATAATCCATAAATCAAAGTCCACGAAGCAAGGAAACTCTGGAATTACCATCTAAAAATACGAAAACTACAGCAATGCCCCTGACTTGGGAAGTTGATGAAAGTGGGTGATTGTCATACACCACTTGTTAGTAATGGGTGTATCCAATCAACACTATATACTGAATTCAAAAATTGCGAAAAACTATCTGCAGTCATGTGTTTACCAAGGAAATTGTATCTATAGTAAAATTTATTACATTCGCAGACGAGTAGTTTTTTCGTGTTTATAAGTCTACCCCAAAGAAGTTCGTGACGTTTGTAAAAATCAGTATACTCACTGCAAAATCTTTCATACCTGATCAATTGAGAAATATAGACAGCGTATAGAGAAGAAGCTAAAAATGGCTACATAATTGAGGAATTTAAAAATTTTGAAACATTAATCGTCTCGTTTGTCATAAATTCTTGTTCTGAGATGACAATTGGCTTCATATTTGAGATGTAAGTCTAAAATGATGTAGATGAAGCTGTTTCTGTGGTGTCTTTAATTTGCAGTTCTGAAGGATGTATTAACGAAAGTCGCTTAACAAATTGAGGGTTTTACTTGAAAGATACATCATCAATAAATCTATACCTGAAAATAAAGGACCTCGATTCTAGATGCTACCTTCTTGTCTAAATAAGAGGTTGAAGAAATTCAGTTAGAATCTTTTCATTCTTGCATTTCGTATTATTTTGAACTCTATACACTGGTATTTGTACAAACATATTATGAAGAAGTATTTTAATTATTGTAGTTTGTTGTCATGTATATAGTGATTCCTTTTTTCCTTGCATTATGATAACCTAAAATCCCGTCTTAAAGATATCATACATAAAGCCTTCGTTTCCACATATGCCTAAAGATATTTAGCTTTAAGTACAACAATATGCATTTTTCTACTAAACAACGAATGCACAGATTCTGATGGACCATATATTTGAACTTTTGTAGGATATGTTTAAAGTACTACAAAATGCAAGATATGAAATATTCTAATAGGTTTCCAAAGAGACTGTGCGACTCATTTTGCACGTACAAAATGCAAATGTTACAGACGACTACAATGCTGATTTTAACTGGTACAATTTACAACTGAGTTTCTTATAGTTAACTCCCCTTGTTGCTATCTACACCTATTAGTAGCAGTTTTGATATCGTACCCATTGGTCCATTCAACTTCATCAGTTTATTGGGTTCGGGTTACCTACTTTCTGTTTTTTCTGTTTTTGTTCTGCGTTGTATTTGTTTGTCTATATACGGATTTGTAATTATCCCTTGACTTTCCGCTCTTGTTGTTCGGTTGGTTTTCTTTGCTATTTTTCTTGTTTCTTAAAATATAAATGTTCATAATAGTAATCGTGGTTTCCTTTTTTTTTTTGGCTTTCATCGACCTAAAATCAGATAAAAATAATGTTAATGTGCTTCTTTTTATACGTATGTTAATGCCATAACATGACAGGTTTGTTCCCACATATCGAGCGGGAGACCGTCTGCAGAAATCCGAAGGGACAGTGTCGCCTGTATGGAATGTTGTAATTCGGATATGTGCAATAATAATCTTTGTAATGTACACAGTAAGTACTATAAATAGAGATTGTTGACATCTGTATTAGCTCACGACTTCTTTGTTGAAAAAAAATTTCGGACCAACATCATCTTATGCATAAAGTAAAAAAGTATCAGTAATGCGATAACTACTGGTATATCGTATAGTAACCAGTTAATTAAGCTAATAATACTTCAATCAATGTACGTGTTATCTACCATTATCTGATATTCAAAAGATATTGTAATTTTGTGAATGCATCAGCAGACGTATTTGTACCCGCGTTGTTTTGGTTGACAGCCTAAACATCAAACAAAGGATTGATATAAAATAAAGCGGTGTTTGTTACTGCATACTAAACCAGCTTATGGACCCTAAGCAAAAGATAATATCTTCGCAGCTTCTCAAACTTAAAGTAGGATTTGTCATAAATCCGTACATGTAACTATTTCTTAGAGTTTAGGCGATGTGTTCTACTTTGTTACCTGGTTTTGTAAATACATGTAGTGATTATATACGTTTGCTTTGGAGTACCGTGTTGGTATTGTTCTATAACATTTTATCTTAAACTTAAAATTCGAGAAAATACTTGCGGGGAAAAAATTATATCAGCCAATAATGCTAACTTAATCGGTCTTCAAAATAAAACGGGGAATTTAGCGACTTTAGACGAGATACTTTCTATCCGTCTAACAGAACTTTTTTTATTAAATGGGCGAGGTCTGCAATCAAGCTAACAAATAAAGACTCAATGTCTCGTGAAAAGGTATGCAGTTTGATGAAGTACATAATAACATTCAGGAGTTATCTTGACACGTTTAAGGAGATCTTTGTGGCACTATTCTTTTTTTTATCACAACATAATCTTGACATAACTCAATGTGACAGAACATTAAATATAACTTAATAATGCTAAATTGCGGCTTCAAATAACAAATTAACTTTTTTTGTAAACTATAGATATATTCAAAATTGTATTGAACTTTAACTGTTGAAACTATTCAAAAGCCCTGAAACGCCCAAATTATCTTATTCTAAAATGTTTGTATTAGTAAGGATTTTCTATTAATAAAATGTTTGTTATCGTCATTTATTATCCTAATTATTTGACCTTCGCATGTTTGGTTTAAGAGACGTCGATATGTCTTTATTTAATTCATTGTTTGTACTAACCTAGGTATTATTTTATTAATCAAGAAAACAGTATAAGAAAACAGTCTACGCGATATATACCACCTGTATATACTATAAAGGAAATATATCCTTAGCTGCAAACTATAAGATTTGAAAATTTCGTTTCTTCCAAAATGCATGCATGCCACAAAACGAGTTTGTTACTATGGATATTTACGTGCATAGACCATTTTTCACAGAATAATAAATGATATACAACAATGTAGACATGTATAACTTCACTATGTCTTTGAGTGTTGATTTCAAATTTAAACAGATACCGTATATAATACAGAATAACATGAAGTTAATATTTCACTATTTATTTGTATGTAATCTATTTAATCATGTATGTTTTTACTTTCAGCTGTTATTAACCCAAATTTTACGGAATGCTTTTTTTGCAATGATGTCATGAAGCCAGAAGATTGTACTTTTTTAACATCTTGTGCAAAAGATTATGTAAGAACTTGGTGGGGTTTTTTTAAGAACATGATGGCATATATCGAAATAACAAAAAACAGTTAACCAGTTCTCGAATAAGCGAAACAAATGCACTTGCTAAATATACAGACATTTTTATATAAATACAACAATATTGGTATATGTTAAAGTATCCATTACTATAGACATGTTTATTAATGGTATTGAAAAGATACACATGTGGCTTCTGCGTTGATTACTTATATAGTTATTTCAAATGAACACCCTGTATATATATTTTGCAGGAATGTTCCGCATCGATGTATTTAACTAGTGCGCAGGAATTAAGATATCGGTTGGGATGTTTAAGAAGTGAGGTGATTTATTTTCCTATTGCATGTTTGCTACATATTTCCAGCTGCGACCAACTTTCAAATGAATTATATGTGTCATTTACCTTAAAGTTAGATTGCAAAAGGAAATAGATATTATAAAGCATGTGATAACTAATTTCGCTTTCCGGCGTAAGTACGTATAGAGAGATTTTTCTTATTATAAATTTTTCACATAGAAAAATCTTTTAAACTCTACACAGTATTACTACGAACTCAAAGATAAGCCATTTTGACAAGTATTACAAATCATAATAAAAATAGTTGTCTTTAATTTGTCAAAAAGACGTTCTTGTACCTCAAAAGTGGGTACAACGTATAAATTTAATGCTGTTTAAAGTAAATTTCGCCTTAAGTTTGAAAACAAATATATTCTTATTAATGATCAGGGCATAAATGCAGACTATACGCTATAGGAACGATAGTCTCCAGAAATATTTCGTTGATCGTCTTTGCTGTTATTATACCAATGGCTTTTGTAAGTTGTGTAAATGGCTAGTTTTCAGTCAATGGTTTGTCTTTCATATTGATTTAGGATTATTTAATCATGTCATGATATCTTCTACTTTAATTATAAAAGAATATGTATGATTTCTACTTGTTAAAATTGAGAAAATTGTTGGCCGTGAGGTTAAAGTAGATATTCTTCTATTGATCACGTGCCTGTCAACGCTGGGGCTGCTGGTTCTAGTTCTTTGTTAAAAGTGTATGCTCGACTCTAACCTTAGTTTACAAAGATTGCCATTTTGTCTAGCATTAAGCCTCTCCATAGCGTACTTTGGCTTCCTCCAAGAAAGCTTGACAGCATGTAAAGATGGAAATTTTTTTATAAAATTGCTTTAAACTTCATTCTAACAAATAAATAAAATTATTAATATTTTGTAAGATAAATATGTTATTATATGCAAACAAATTGTTTCATACTATTATTATAAATAAAATATACATAGTGTATACATTTATACATCTTGTTTTCGCTTTCTGCATTATGTTGGGGTGCAACCGACTTAGTTATAAAGGGGAAGGAAACCACAAAAGAAATGGAAGCCCAATTTAAAGAAAAAAAGTTAAAAATAAGATTTACTATTTCAAGTTGTTAACAATTTTACAAGGTAAGTCGAAAAATATTAATTAAAAATAAAATTTTTGAATTTCCCGCTATCTCATGGACGTCGACATATTGTGGCGCTCTTTTGCATTGAAGAGTGCAAACAGTGCAATTGTCTACGTCATTCCTACTATTCCGGTAAAAGATAGGCAGTTTAGTTTAAACATATTTATTTGCTCAAATACAAGCAAAGGGATTGGACATAAGTTATAACAACATTATGTAGGTCCTCTCCCTAACAATCAATGTTTACAATGAAATGCTAAATGACAGCACTTATACAAACATACAAAATTAGAAAAAGTTGTAAAAAGGGAACAAAACAAAGCGAAAAACGAATAAAATGAATATAAAGATAATACAATTTTAGAGTAAAAAAAACAATCACAAGGTGATCTGGCTTCTCAAAGTGGTTGGGTTCAAGTAATAATCACTAAATAATCACTTAAAGCGTTTTGTTCGTTTCATGTAGTTTTGAACACAAGTGAATATATACGAGTTTTGGTAAGATGTAAGTCTTCCGTCACCAGCCAATAGAATTTCAATCGTTATGTTTAAACCGCCTAATTGTGCATACAGAACATTTCTATGTACATTGTACAAAGTGCATTCCATAAGATAGTGAATGCAATATGGATGACCGCAACTACAGGACGGAGAAGGGACTACGTTTATACGAAATAAATCCGCATTTAATGAACTACACGCATGTCTGAGCCTGGTGTGAATTATGTTTAAATTCCTTTCACCGGAATAAAAGTAGTCGGGTGGTTTTGTCAATTGTCGTTTAGTTATTTTTTTGAAAATATTTATGTTTCTAGCATTTCTTGTGTCTATGTTTAATTGATTCCAATCTTTAGCCGTTGCATAGAAAAAAGAATTTTCTGTTCTGTTAAGTCTAAATTGAGGTCTAACATAATCATCACTGTTGCGCAGGTTGTATGTTGAAACCTGATTTGTCAGGGGTGGCATCAAATGACACAAGTATTGTGGGCACATGTGGTTATGAATTTGGTAAAACATATTGAGACGTTTGTTACGCCTCCTGTCCTCTAAAAGTTCCCAACCAGTTTCAAAATATATTGACTCCTTACTAGCAAACATCGGTAAACTTGTAACAATACGACCAGCTTCAAGCTGTAGTTTTTCTAAGTTATTAATAACACCGAGACCACACCCGTCCCAAACCTCAGAGGCATATTCCATATAGGGACGGATAAATGTGAGATAAATTCGAGATAAATACTTTCTGATATTTTCTGACCAACAGATTGCATAATATTTTCCATATGTGTAGAAAACTTTCCATCAGAGTCAAAAGTAATTCCTAAGTGTTTATGAGACAAAACAATTTCAATTGGTTGATTCTTAAATATTAATTTTATATCTTCCGTTAAAATGCCAATAATTCAACGCCTTACTTTTCTGTGGATTAAAAGTAATCAACCATTTGTCAGACCATGATGCAATGTTCTCTAGATCTAAATTTACAACGTCTTCAATACTGGAAGGGAGATAGGCGGAGTATGATAAAGAGGTATCATTGGCAAATAGTCTTGTGAAACTTAATAAGTCATCAGCTATGTCATTAATGTACACTAAGAAAAGAAGAGGACCTAGGACAGAGCCATGTGGAACTCCTGCGTTTGTCTGCTTTAGAGGGGATTTTGAATTTGTTATGAAAACATTTTGAGATCTGTTTAAAAGATAACTTTTAAACCAGTTGAGACGGTTATCATTCACGCCATACGCCTTTAGTTTTATTAGGAAACCAGTATGCCAAACACGATCGAACGCTTTCGATACATCACAGAAGATGAAAGAAGTAATGTTTTTATTTTCAAGAGTCGTGATTATAGTATGATGAATTTCTATTAGCTGGTGAACGGTGGAATGACCTGGAATAAAGCCTGACTAGTATATAACAAATTATTAGAAATCAAATGATTAAACACATACCTAAAAACAATTTTTTCGAAAACCTTGCCGACGGATGAAATAAGAGAAATAGGTCTGTAATTAGACACTTCGATAGGCAGTGCGATGTATATATTCATATTATTTTGCTTTCATCTGCACTAAATTATGCCATCTTCCCAAACTATTAATTGCTCAAATTTAAGTTATAAAATACGTGAAAGTAGACCACGAAAAATAATTGAACGAATCTTCAGATAACTCGTAGTATTTTATTAAACATCAGTGAATCCGACTCCATAAATGTAACATCGAGATTTTAGAATTTGAGTGCATTGTTACGCAGTTGTGATCTTCAAGTTCTTTTGCAGCAAGTCGAATTCTATAAAAACAAGCATTTTCTTCTCTGGTCTGCATTTCGTGCTAATTTCCAAACTCGTACAGTCCGCTATGTCCGATATACAACTTCTGAGACCCCCATTCTGAATATGCTAAATGCTTCTCGAATTCAATATCCGTTAGAAATAAAATCTTTTTGAATATTATAAAAAGATCCATCTAGTTTTAGTTTTTTTGTTTACCATATAAATTATATCAGTTATAAATCTTTTGCAACGTTGATCATAATTAGCAGATGCTGAGACAGGTAAACCGGAATAATAGGTGTGACGTCACAGATCACACATTAATGGCTGCCTACATGGAGGCGGGAATTTTAAAATTTATTATCACAAAATATTGATTTATTTCTTTATGGTGCCATTTTGTAACACGAACATAGTTAGAAATACATTTATATAGGAATCTTCTGCAAACTTGTGCAAAGATGTTTGGAGGGTTTCCTTCCCCTTTAATAGACTGGACGGCTAGATGAATACAATTGGATATTTTTTGTATTATGTAGGTGTGCCATGCCATCAGTTCGGTGAGCCAAAGTGAAGATTACTGTGTTCAATGTTGCAACAAACCATACTGTAACTCGCTACTGTGTGGTTCTGTCGTCAAAGGTATGGGATTTTTGTAAACATTTACCTTGTCAGGAATACAAGGCTATAGACTTGGTTTTTCCTAAATCTTAATCTTGCATAAGTGTCAAATTTGGGTCCTTTTCAGCGAATAATCTTAAATTTGTTATTCTTAGGAATGGCACAAAAATGTAAGTTAAACAACATTCTGCTGGGTAAACCATAAAATAAAATACTTAAAATGGCATTTTATTATATATTTTGATTACATCTGTGATGACATTTTATTTACTGTAAACTCTGCGACGTCCGCACATATTGTCGATTGCCAACTGTCTGCCTTGGAATAAACTCTGCGACATCCGCACATATTGTCGATTGCCAACTGTCTACCTTAAAAACACTATGCTCAGACAACTGCTTTTAAATAATATGAAGTTGTAAAAAAAGGAGAAACAAAAGTGCTGAAGAAAACAGTATTATTTAAACGTAGACAAAATTACCCTTAATCAACAACTGTTCAAACTTTCATTTTAATCAACCGGGAAACCGGGTTAAGTAGATACAGGTTTCTTACTTAGAAATCTTCTAGCTTATGAAGCTACATGTGAAAAACTGAAAAAAAGATGCATATCACTGTAATATGCCATCGCAGATATGAAATAGTTAAGTATTGTTTATCTGCTGAATAACGGAATGGTTAGCAGGAATCCATTCAGTGAGCTGTTAAAAAGGAATATGTCTGTTAAATTTGAGACAACACTTTTGGAATTATATGTACGTAGTCCTGTAGTTTTTTGTTTTTCTTTACCTTTACAAAACCGGTGTCAACATAATCTTTTTAAAATTTATTATGATTCACACTCACTTATTTGCATCTGGGACCATACTAGGGGTTCCTAGAGCTCGAGCAAGACAGATACCCAGCGCGTCCCCTGACGGTTTATAGACATGGCTAGCTACAATAATGTAGCTCCTTTTTGTGGACGGATCTACAAAGAGGTCCTATTTCTCGTAATGGAGCTACCTCGAGTGATTTACTCCCAGGAATTTTATGAATATAATCAGCTATTAAATTGTTTTCCTGGTTTACTACATACTTTTTAATGTATTTGCAGTTTAACTGATATTTCTACAACACATTGTTTGTTAGTTTTACACTTTAATCGTAATCATGGCATTGTCGACAAAATTTAAATTCCGGAAGTGCATAATTTCTGAATCGATTTGGTAAAAAAGTTCATTCCGGGTCATTTTATCCAGGGACAGTCTATACTAACTGTCCCTGTTTTAGCTATATTCGTTGCATTATCCCGGAGGATATAATTTTTACCGATACGATTCCAAAATTCTACACTCCACAATTTCAGCAATGATTACGTAAAAGTGTTAAAATTATTTAATTAGACATTGTAAAAATGTCAGCTGAACGGTGGAGAAAGGAATCAATATTTATTAAACAAAGACAGCAGCTTAATAACGAAAAATGTTTGAATCCCAAGAGTATTTTGCTCCATTACGAGTAATGGGACCTCTGTGTAGCTCCGTCTAAAAAAGTAGCTACATTATGGGGTTGTCAGGTTACTTGAGGTTATAATACGGATAGCTTACCACAATGTGTAATACTTTAGAGTGCTCCGATCTTTCCATGATTAAGACCCCTTCTATAGGTTTCGAAGAAGTATAGGCAAATTGTAGTCCCAATAAAAAGCTAAATTCTTTGCTCTTACTCAATTCTCTATACCGGAAGTATAACGTTAGTTCTCATTGATCCATACATTTTCCCGTTGGTTTATTATTTGTAAACTTGTTCTTTTCCTGGATATAGCTGCGATATTGCGCGATTGCACGCTGAACTATTCATTCGAGCAATCAATCAATCGTAAATTGTCAAGATAAACCAGTGTTTGTTGAAATATAAACAGAAAACTGTCAAAATCAAGAAGTGTTAGATGTCCATTAAAAAAGTTGTTTGGTTTCAACAGAGAAACCAAAGTTTATAACTAAGCCACAAGACAGAATAGTACAACTGAACGTAAGCATTGCGCTACAATGCAGACCAATTCAGATAGATGTTTTGCCAGTTACGGTCACATGGACACACCAAACAGTGCGTATAATTTAAGAGATTATTTAAACAACTTATCTCTTTCGCGACTTATTTCTCTCAGTAGACTGATTATATTTATATCATGTAACTCAATAGAAATGCTGACAATATGCACGATGCTATAAAATCTTAAATTGTAAAGTTATTAAATTAATGAAAAGTTTAGGTATTGCGAATTACTTATATATATGCAAATAAGGTTTTCTTGTGCTAATTTAATTTGGAAAACGCGTTGTAATGTCATAACTTATTGGAATATGTTAATGGTTGTGTATTAAGTAATTTTAGGAATAAACAGAGTTTATTTAATCTAGACTCCGCCTATAATTTTCTAGAAAAAATAAGTACGCAGTCTACCGTGTGGCAATAAACAATAAGCCATGAATTGGAAATGGGTGTATGCATGTAACATTTCTGATAAAAGGTTGTGGGTTCTAATTGAGTACTTTTGCTTTCAGCGGGTCATAGCACTGCAAACAAATAACTTATACTTAAAATTGTCTAAATATGAATCAAACAATAAAATTTGTGGTCTATCAAGTTTAAATATATACTAAATATCTATCACAAAAAGAAAACAGTTCATTAAAAACATTTAGTACAATGTAAAAAGAACTGAACGTATAGAGTATGTCATAATGTTTGTTTTAGCTAAACCATACAGTAACACTACCACCAGTAATTTTTCTAGAGAACAATGAAATAGTCAACATGACAGTGACAAAGGAACATTATGGTGTGTGGACATGTACTTTAACTAATAGAAATGGGGCCGTGTCGGCAAATGCGACGGTTTCACCTACATTTCCTCGTAAGTCGTAATGAAATGTCTGCCATACATATACTTGCACGATAAAAATGGTCATCTAAATGACCAGCACAATTCAAACAAAAGACAAAGAATCCTTTAATTATCATAAGTTAAAGAACCCTATTTAGGAAAGAAGCAGACAACTGGCAACCAGAGTTGTGTAATGTATTATGTGTGCCGTCTTGACGAAATTTTGTAGTTTAGTTTAAACATATTTTATTCAAAAATAAATCTGAAATGGATTGGATAGCAGGCAAAGCCTATATATATCCTCTCCATATAGGCAACATTCAACAGGTGGAATAATATATCAACAAATATAAAAAATATACGAAACTTTGTGTAAGCCTGACAACGGAACTCAACGGTTGACTTGGTTTGAGAGTCCCACTTCATACACGTTAAAGAGTCATGTTATGTTGAAAACAAATAGACGCATATTAAATTCTGTAGGAGGTAAAATTACCTGTCACTGCCATTTTTCACAGAAGGCACATTGTTAACCGATTTGTTTAGCTTGTTCCTGCTACGAATATAGTCAAAATTCCACTCACATTAACTGTTAAATGCATTAGTCAAGCGTTTTTGCCGTTGGCTTATATGAATTTGAATCAAAGACCATCCATCTTCAGTTTTCTGAATTAGTTGATTTGTTTTTTAATTACACTGAATTATTGAAAAATGACCAACAAAAGGGAAAAACGTAATATATCTGTTAAATTTAAGACAACCGTTAACTTCAATAGGGCGAAAAATAATACTGTACTTATAGAGTATCCTAACGTTTGTTTAAGCCAAACCATACTGTAACAAATCCATCAGTACTTTTTCTAGAAAACAATAAAATTAAATGAGACCAGACAACAATCAAACAAAATAGTCTAACCTATCCGTCATCTGGGACGAACAGGGCAGCCCAATGGGTCAGGCACTGCTTACCTGTCCGAGCGCAGATATTATGGGTTTATTGCTATTTGTCTTAATATAGGTGTTAAAATTTAAATATGTTTTACCTTTACTTATAAGTAAAAGTTTTATTTTAGAGCCAGGATGAATAAAACACTCTACAAAAACGTTTATTTAAACTTAAAATTCTTGCTTACTTTACATTTGCAATATATTACTTTTATATTTATTTCAGCTTTTGGTTGAGATGTTATCCCTACCAGTGGGATTTCCGTTCTGATATTGCAATAAAATGATTATAACAACTTAATTCTTGTACCTTTAATTGAAAATGCACATTCCTGCATTATCTGTCGTTATATTTTTATTGTTCGTGCTACCCGGGATAATTTGAAGACAACTACTGTATTATTAAATTTGCCGGAATCAATTTGTGATTTGATGGTCGGAAATTGAGTTTAATTGTGACGCGTAAGCGAATATCAAATAAATCTCCATTCCAATGCTATGTCAATAACCAACTAAATTAACTTATTAAAAGGGAAAATTTTATTTACCGCAAATAACGTCTGCGATTGCGTTAACATCTAACGGAATCAATTGTGGAATTGATGCCATACAATTTTTGAATTTATACAATCAGAATCGACGTTATATCAAGAACTGCATTAGAATTATAGGTTGCTGCCGCATTAGTAAAGTCTTGCTTAAAAATTGGAGGGAATAATTAGGAGATAACTGTATTGTATTTAAAGATTTGCCGGCATTAATTGGAGATTTGATGGTCGAAAATTCAGTATACTAGTATTGGCGACGCGTAAGGGGAGCCAGTAAACGGATATTTCCGTCCGACCATCAAATCACCAATTGATGCCGGCAAATCTTCAAATACAATACAGTTATCTCCATTATAATGCTACCCAATAAAAAACTAAATTAACTGATTATAATTGGAATTTTTTATTTGCCGGAAATAACGTCTGCGCTTAAAATACGACGGCATCAATCGTGGATTTGATGCCATGAAATTATTCACGTTATCCAGTCAGAATTGATGTTACATCCAGAACTGCATTAGAATGATAAGTTATTTGTCCATCCGTTTATTACACTTTGGGGTACCAATCACCTATCTGCCTACCCCATGGAATTTAATTAAACAATCGGTAATATAGTGATTTGATATGAATGATATTTGAGGTTTCCCATAAATTTCAGATATGCTTTAAACTGGTTAAACACCACGTTTGCTACTCTGTATCGCAAACTATATTAAAATACCATTTTATCAGGATTTTAAAACTTTTTAGGAATTGCTACATTATGATTGGTAATACTGTAAGCTTGTTATTTCGAACATGTATTTCTTAAAATTAAATTCCGATTTTAATATTTTTCGACGCATAAAAATTTCACTTTCGTTTTTTATTCCTCAGCATACAATATAACAATGGCTTGAGACTGGACTGAGATATCATTAAATTCAATTGATCACAATTGTGAAAATTAGTTGTTCGGGTTTTTCAATACTATGTACAATACGTTTAAAGGGCTTTTTCCAATGCTAAACAACTCCGACAAAACTCTGAGATCAGTTTATACTTTTATCTGAATAGTGAATTTTAAAACCTAATAACTGTTTTATTCGTAACCAATACGTAGAAATCTGTATAATAACTTACTGTTACTGTATGACAAGTAAATTTGCCATCCTATATAATATATATTAGATACAAGAACCGACAACAACACACAAAAACACATATCAAGTGGCAAGAAGAAAAAATGCCGACAAGACGAAAACACTAATAACACAATAAAAATATCATTTGTTTGTATTTTCTAAAACAAATAATTAAGGAAACCTTTTATTCATTAATATCTTTATTTCCTCAGTAAGAGATCGCATATGGATAACATATAATACAAACAAGATCAATGAACAAATCTTAATATGTACCGGAAACGCACATATCTTGTACTGAAAAAAATTGACACGAATAAATAAAGGTAGAACGGTAGTACATGTTTTGCCATAGTCAAAAATACTAACATTTCTCTGATTTTAAAATCCTTTCTAACATTGATTAGCATTCACCTGGGCTAGAAAATTAATTAATTTTCATTCAACATTTAAAAACATAAATGCTCTATGCCTCCGTGATCAAATCCTGTTTTCACTAGTTAAACATTTTGAGACGCTACCACTTTTACATACAATTTAAATGCAGTTAATGTAAAAATACTAAATAGTTTTAAAAATTGCCAAAATTTTATCTTGCAAGATCTGAGATAAGTTTTATTAGTTTTTAAAAAATTTGTTTATACAGGAGCCAACAGACAAAAAATTACACATGTAACCATTGACTAAGTCAGAACACAACGTAGTATTCAGCACTAAATGCAGGGTACACAATATGGACATGAATTATACAGATAAGAATAAAGATAAACAAATCAAAACGATTACACAGGAAGTCTAAAAGAAACCCAGAATTGAAAAAAGATACAAATATCTAAAAACGTCACTCCTTTCAGACATGAGAACTGTTTTTTGACAATATATAGAAAAAATTATCTTTGATATACCAATTGAAGAATCTGAAAATACAAATAGAAATCGCACTCCAAAATTTTTTTCACAAATCGAAAGCATTAGAAACACTGTCTCTTGGGTTTCAGCACTTAAAAAGATGATATGCTTACACTTAGTACCAAGAAAAAGCAAACATATTAAACGAACAATTTAAAAAAGCTTTCACAACAGAATCATCTTCACAACCTATGCCAGTAACAGAACCATCAATTTATCCAGATAAGCATAACATCAAAATATATGAACAAATATGTGGCAGAATACTAAAAGAAATGAAAAACACCTTTGCATTCCAGTTACACTCATATTACAGAAATCCATAGACACACATACAATACCTACAGACTGGAAACATGCAAACGTTTGCCCTTCTTTCAAAAAAGGTGACAAACATGCTGCCATCAACTATCGCCCAATATCTCTAACTTGTATACTCTGTAAAGTAATGGAACACATCATACATAGCAAGTCAAACGATTGACCACCTAGAATCAAGTAATATCCATTATGATTTACAACACGACTGTAGATCAAATCGCTCTTGTGAAAACTCAGTTAATATCATTTATACAAGACCTTGCAAAAGACAACAATCAAAATAGACAAACTGTATATTATTGTGATGGATTTTGCCAAAGCTTTTGACAAAGTCCCTCACAAAAGACTACTTTAGAAAGTAAAATATTATGGCTTTAAAAACAATACCCTGAAATGGATTGGCAACCTTTTACTAATCGAACACAAACAGTTATTCTCGAAGGCCAAAAATCTGAAACAATTGCTGTTACCTCTGGCGTACCGCAATGCACAGTACTAGGCCCAATACTTTTTCTTATATACATTAATGATTTCCCAGATTGTGTACAACACAGTACATTAAGATTATTTGCAGATGATAGCATTATTTACAGAAAAATTCAAAACAAAGAAAATGCACTTAAACTTCAACAAGATCTTAATGAGCCGCAAAATGGGAAAAAGACTGGTTAATGTCTTTCCACTCAGACAAATGTTCCATCTATCGAGTTTCATCAACAAGAACACCAGTCATCCACAATTACATCCTTCATGGCCATACACTTACAACTGAAACATCCACAAAATACCTTGGCATCACTATACAGTCAGACATTTAATGGAACGAACACAGATAACATCAATTAAATTTCTTAAAACGAAACCTTAAAATACCATTAAGAAAAATTAGAGAACGAACATATATGTCGTTAGTAAGACCGAAACTCGAATATAGTTCAAGTTTATGGGACACAAATAATCAACCTGAAATGGTCCAACGCAGGGCGGCAAGTTTTACATGCAATAGATTTCACAAGCTCTGTTTCAGACATGTTAGAACAACTTCAATGGCCATCATTACAATGCAGACGCATACAAACACGATTAATAGTGTTTTATAAAATAACTCACCATAAACTTGCAATCTATCCATTAAACCTACTAATTCCATCAGACACCCGAACCAGAAACAAGCACCCCAATGAATCATCGTGACGACGGCTGCTCATAAGGCCACTTAAAACGTCCATGACGCGCGACCACGAGATAGCACGAGTCATCCTGCGGAGTATAATGATCCGTCGCAATTCCTTATATTTGTTAAATCAATGATAACGTACAGTTATTTTTTATTACGTTTTTCTTTTACACAATTAGTAAAATAAATATTTCAAACATAGCGCCGAATATCGATTAACATACACGTCATAACACGTAACGGTCAGTGAACCTATTTTTAGCCCATACGATTAATCTTTCACGTTCATTTAAATCATCATGTGAAACTTATCTTCAAAGTATAATTGTAGTTCTAATATTTACTTTTCTTTGGTCATCCCTGCGTTTATCTGTATCCTCAAATTTCCCTTTCATACACTGATAACGATCATTCATTTTCATATCGCCTGATAGGTCACGATCCATCTCATATTTTTATTAGTTGTTTTAATAGTTGATAAAACCTAATCAAATCATGATTTTAAGAACCTCGTTCGTTTCTTTCTTTACTTTTTGGTAACAAAGGGATAGATGCTATTAATCTTGTTAATATCTTGCATCACAAGTCTATTACTTCCAAAATTCCACCATACTTTAAAAACAAATCCATTACTATTATATCTTATACCTATAGTACCCCCATTGCCCATAGAATTTTAAATTACAAACGTGTATTGCATGATCTTTCGATCAATGACTTCAAAGCCAATCCCCCCGACTGCTCTTGCCACTATTCACCATTCATATATAGTTCTTCAGGTCACGCGATAACTGGACATCTTAATATTGTTGAAAATGAAAGACTTCGCAATATTTTGTCCAAAGGACCTAAGTACCGTGAACCTAAATTCATCAACTGGAAATATAAATTTAAATTATTGATGGATTCTATAGAGGACTATGCCAGAAAATGGGCAAAGCAAAAGGACCAGGAGGTTGATACGTTGTTCGAGTAGGTAAATGCCTTAGGTCATTGATTCAAATAAGAATAAGTCGTTTAAGAAGGTCTATGAGTACTAAAACATCATCAATTTTTAGATATGTTGATGCTCATAAAACTTTGTCCGACATTCATGACAAATATGTTGTTGTGCAAGCAGATAAGGCCCCTAACAACATCATTTTTATCTGCAAAAACATTACATAGAGTGTTGAATTAATGAGTTAGGCATGGACAATTCACTTAGCAATCCTACTTATACATTCACTGCGCTTTCAAAAGAGAATTTTGAAAATCACAAATCGGATAAGCATCCTTTAATCTCAAAATCAGAGTCGAAGATTAGGATCTCTCTTTATTCTATTGGATTCTAAAATTTCACAAAAATCCATACAAAGAGCGTTTGATAGCAGGATCGACTAAGTATACTACCAAAACACTATCGCAAATCCTGACCTCTATTTTAACAACAGTAAAAACGGGGCTTCAAAAATACAGTGACACTTTCTATTCCAGAAGCGGAATAAATGAAATGTGGATATTGAAAAATTCAAAAGACCTAATAGACATCTTGAGGTCTGGATCTCTTTCCCATTGTAACAGCATTAAAACATTTGATTTTTCGACACTCTATACGGCCATTCCTCATACACAGCTTAAAACCAGACTTAAAGATCTTATAAAACGCTGCTTTTCAAGAAAAACGGAAAGAGACGATATAAATACCTGGTAATTAGTCATGACAGAACAAATCGTCATCAATGACTCCAAATCTAATACTAATGTACTGAAGACCAAATCTGTCACATGTTAGATTTTCTGATTGACAACATATTCGTCATGTTTGGAGGACATGTGTTCAACAGACCGTTAGTTTTCCAATGGGTACTAATTGTTCTCCTCTCCTCGCCGACCTATTTTTGTACTCTTATGTGGCAGAGTTCTTAGACGGCCTACTGAAGAAGAAAGAAAAGACTCTGGCCCAGACCTTTAATTTCACATTTCGCTATATTGATGATGTTTTGTCCCTCAACCACCAATACACTAAGGTCAGCCTCTTACTTAGACCTACTTCTAGAAATAGACTCAGAACAACTACTAACTAGACTCTACGTCAATCCTGATGGCTTCAACTTTCCAATTGTCAACTTCCCACTCATCGACAGCAACATTCCAGCAGATCCAGCGTATGGTGTGTACATTTCACAACTTATACGTTATTCTAGATCATGCGATCGTTATTCCGATTTTCTAGACCGATCACTGCTGTTGACTGCTAAACTACTCAAACAAGGGTTTGTTGTACCTTGGTTGATCTTATCTCTCCAGTAGTTCTATGGTCGGCACCACGACTTAATTGATCGCTATGGGAAATCAGTGTCTAAAATACGATCTGACATTTTCGCTGAGTCATAGGTAGTGTTTCCAATTACTGGATATGACTTTTCCCTAGACAAGACAATGAGTAACTCGACGGTTGTCAAATTAGAGGCATGCGCTGCTTACTCGTCCGGAGCCCCTGAGTGCACCGATGTGTTTTGTTGGGTTCTGGTTACTCTTTTTCAGTGTTTTATGTTTTTGATTTTTGTGTTGTCTTTGTCTATATCCGGATTTGTAACTCTCCCTAGGCTTTTGGCTCTTGTTGTTCGATCGGTTTTCTTTGCTATTTTAAAAAAAGAAAATAAGGAAATCAGTGTTAAGTCTGTTGAGGTGTACTGAGAACGCCAATGTTCAATTACACTATCAACAACGTTGTCTCAAGTAACCTTTACAATGCCACGTGCCAGACATCTGTTTAATTAAATCAACACCATCCTTATGGTATATAAACAGATAAAATGTTAATATTTTAAGCGATGGTATTTCTATGAATTATTATTTTAAAAGGAATTAATTACCATTCGGTTTATTAACCGGTATCTATAACATTATTTATTAGTTAAGCAATCAATATTTCTAAATGGCTAAATCTATCGGCACGCTGATAGAGATTACTTCTATTAGTAATGACATATATTTAATACACGAATATATACAATCAGTGTGTTCTCTATAATCAGCGGATCTCCACCAGAAAGTTCGTTCACTATGTCCTCCATACTAAAGTTCTTGTATATGCATATGACGAAATGAACGCAGTACAGGCCACAACTATCTCCACTCTTGGGTTGCAGTTGCACTCTTCTAAACTTGTATTATGGTCCGTTTACGATCAGTACGTTTCTGAAGTGTGGATGATACGTTTCCGGCGCTCTTGCAAACGAATCGAAAAATTCGGATGGACCATTGAGTGGGAAATGAAACGCTATACCGTCACCACCACCACCGCTACCACCACCACCATTACCAGCACCTCCATCACCACCACCCCACCACCACTGCCACCATCACCGACATTGCCACGACCACCACAGCCACCACCACCACCACCAGATTATTGGAATGTATAGTCCCTGGGAATGAAAGTATATAAGAGGAGAGTGGCTGATATGCATTTAATCCACCATGGACGAATTTTACTTTTTCGTCAATAGGTACGATTCTTTGAATCTGTTCCCTCAAAACAAGGGCGGACAATTTAGAATAGAGCTGCCCAAGACTTACTCGATGGACGGGGATTGGGAATGTGCCTTACTGACGATGACGTTCGTTCCGGCATTCGAAAGACCGTCGAAAAGGCTCTACGTCTGTTATGATGTGCTAGGGGAATGGTCTTACGTCCAGGACACGTTCCTGTCATTACTACAGTCCGTGATAGTACACCAGGAAGAGATGACGAAGGCGATATTTAAGAGAGCAATTTATATGCCGGTCAAAAGCAGTAATATGAAGAGACTGGAAATCACCTTAAGAGACTGCCGATTACAAGTATGTCGGTGCAAGAATGACCAAGTTTTTTGTTTGCTTCATTTTCGAAGAGTTATAAGAGGAAGGAACTCTTCTACGCAATAAGGATGCAGTGTCCAACTTATAAAGACCCATTTTCCAGAAGAGATGCCATGGTGAGGCATCAACGACAATAACACGGAACGGGAATGCCACCACCACCACCATCACCGTCGCCACGGACACCACCACGCCACCAGCACCACCGTCGCCGTCACACAGTTTTCGACTACGACATCCGTTTACCATGATCGTGTCTGGACCCACTTCCTGCGGAAAGATGTACTTCGTGAAGCAGAGCCCACAGCACGATCGTCCCGAGAGAATCGTCTGTCTGCACTAACAATGGAAAACCCTCTACGACGTAATTCAAGAACGGTCTGCAGTGAAATTTAAACGCGGCATACCGTCGGACCGTCGGACTTGGACGTCAACCACTTCTTCATTGCCGGGACCAGAAACGTGTAATCTTCGACGACTTGATGTCCGTCTCTACCAAAAACGCGCGCATCAAGGATTTGTTTACCGAGGGATCGCATCATCGCAACTTGTTGGTAAGTGACGTCAATCAGAATTTATACTTTGGAAAAGACCGACCCAGAGGAAAAACTGTCAATACCTGGTTCTTTTCAATAATCCCATGGATCGTCAGCCCATAGCCACGCTCGGTAGACAGATGTACCCGAGGAAGAAAGATTTCTAGTTAAAAACCTATGAGGGGTGACGAGAAAGCCGCACGGATACCTACTCGTAGACCTGAAGGCCGAAACACCCGAGCGATTAAGACTGCGTAGCGATGTCATGGAGAGAGACGTAGACCTGAAGGCCAAAACACCCGAGCACCTGAGACTACGTAGCGATCTCATGAAGAGGGACGAAGACGATGTCATGGAAATGGACGAAGACGATGGCTACTTTAAAGACCCAATCGCGAGCGATACCGACCTGATAGCCTGTCGAGAATGTGGACTGGTATTTGCACATGCATCAAGCCCAAGATGTTCGAACGACGTATTTGATTGATTTACCAATAATTAATGTTTTAGATATTCCTTAATAAACCGAATGGTAATTAATACCTATTTAAATAATTATTAACAGAAATACCACTTAAATGTATTACAGAGCTGACTTAAAAAATTTTTTTATCAAGCATAGCAAAGATTAATCGTGTAAGGGTAATCCGAGGATAACATAATTATCAATGTATCGTCTGCTATCAAGTAACATTTAAATGTCAACTTAACTGACTGTAACGTGTTAGGACAAACGTGTATGGCCTGCTCGATATTCGGCGCTATGTTTGAAATATTTAATAATTAATGTTTTAGATAAGTATTAACAAAAATACTTTAAAGATTTTTTTATCTGTTTATATACAGAGAGATGTAGAAAATAAATAAAAAATATTTTTTAGAGAATGGATATTTGTTAATGACCGTGGAAAAGTAAATGTGTCAATAAGAACTACAATTATAATTTGAAAATAAATTTCACATGACAATTTAATTCAACGTGTAAGATTAATCGTATAGGCTATAAACCAGGTTCACTGGCCAACAAGTGTTAGGATTTGTGTATATGTTAATCGATATTCGGCTCCATATTTGTTTTACCAATTGTGTAAAAGAAAGACGTAATAAAATATAACTGTACGTTATCATTGATTAAAAACAATATATGGAATTGCGATAAATGACTCCGCGCAATGATTCCCGCTATCTCCTGTCTAAGTGGCCCTAATAGCAGTTCTCGTCACGATGACTCATTGGAATCTGATGACTAAATAAGGTTTGCGCGATGATGGATTCTACGATGACTCGCGTTCTTCCGGTGACGTCATGAGAAACGTGGACCATATATAAAAGGGGCGGAGTATGCCCATATTTAGGTCCACCACAGCACCACGGGTTTTGGGGGGTTCTGAAACACCTGACACCCTACTACTAATAATATGGAGTAGGCATTGCCAAAATGCGAGCACAGACAATATAGTCCTTTATTACTCATATATAATGTGCATTTCATAATTGACTTTACTTCCGAACACCCTTAAAGTGCCTATACATTCCAGTGGTCACGCGACGTCTTTTTTTTTGTAATGGTGACGTCACATGAAATGTCATATGATTGTCAGTTTTTAAAGATCGATTTAGAAATTGCACAAAATGAAATTTTTGTTGTTATTTTAAATATAACATTTATTTTTATCGATGTCAACTTTATTTTAAGTCATTCTTTGAAATTAATTTTAGTGCCCTTCTTCATTCACATTGTTACAGTTTTTTGTAGTCTCGATCATCCAGACGCTTAATTGCATTTGTGCGACTGGATTCATAACCGTCTCCCATGGGAGACGGTATACATAGTCAAATGATGAACAGTATACGGAGTAAATGGATATCTGTTACTTGATTGGGTGGTTCACCAAATCTATAAATATCTTTGTCATATCATTGGTTTACGTCAGGATCGGACTAGTATGTGTACTAAAACTTCGATATATTCTTGGGTTGAATCGGGGTTGTAATCAGTATTTTTGTGTAGTATTGTTACGTTCCACATATTGACTTCTATTTCATTCAGTGCATTGGTCAGTTAACTATTAACAGGTAAACATGGCACCAAATTCTCCCTACTTTTAAAGCTATTTGGGAAAATACTGATATTTTCTGTATCTTTCTTTCGTTCTGATATTGATGCAAATAGAACAACACATATTTTTATCGCTCATTTTAAACATTTGTTCAGGGAGTCAATTTTTGTTAAATTATTTATTTTTAAAAAAAACACGTGTGAACTGACGACAGTTATTTAAATATCTCACGCATCATTGGTTAATAGTTTAGCGTAAACAATGTCCTTAAAAGGTACATTGCTTACCTATCCTACATATAAATTACAAACAACAGATACTTTAATAATACCCATAAAATGTGAATTGCAGCTAAGAGACGGTTAGCTTTTTAGAAAAGCTAAACTTGTCTCTATATTGAACTCATTATCATAACGCCCAATACAGGGCGTAATTTTTGATTGGATGATATTTTTATTGTCTAAAAAAATTACTTCCGTTCATATCAAGAAGTGTATAAAAAATTGTACCAAATCTTACATTTGAATATTTTTATAAAATATTACTTTAGCAATTAATTAAACAAATATAATTGTTATGCACAATCAAGACAGAATCTTACTGTGACGTCATTTTATTAGTATAGATATGTTTGCATGGTTTTCCTGGTCTAAAAATAGGGCCCTTAAAATAGAATCATTGTTTTTTCTCCACCTATTGGTAGCGAAATTACAACAAGGTGATCCCAGACGCTATTATGTATACTCTGCGTGATCGAGACTTTTTTAGACGATATCAACTTCCGAACGAAAAAAAATCAATATCAGCATTTAGCAGCTTTTGTTCACGTGATTTCATTTTGATAACGTGACACGGAATTGGCGTAGAGGTCACCGCTCTTCGCGGACAGCTGTGAGCTGTGCTCGCTAATAATTTACAAAAAGGTTCACTGTAAATACTTGGGTCATCACAATTTTATATTTTTGTAAAGCCACGCATGCAACGGCACGTTATAGTCATTATTTGACTGAGTGTGGAAATCAGAAGATAGATAGATAGATAGATAGATAGATAGATAGATAGATAGATAGATAGATAGATAGATAGATAGATAGATAGATAGATAGATGGATAGATGGATGGATGGATGGATGGATGGATGGATGGATGGATGGACGGACGGTTGGACGGACGGACTGACGGACGGACGGAGAGAGAGAGAGAGGATATGGATGGATGGATGGATGGATAGATAGATATATAGATACAGTTTATGTAACGTGTGCACAAGTTGCAAGATTTTATCGTAAAACCTTATCGAGTTTCGCAACCTTTACTTTGTCAGCGTATAATGGTCCTTTATAATTTAAAGTCGACAATATGTTGATCATATAAAGTATAAAAATGTATCTTCTTAATCTATGAATCTATGTTGTGTTGAGGTTAGGAATTAACTTTTGACATTTAAAACACTTCACTCAGTGACAAATGCTTACCACAAGATGCTTGATGTTGCGAAATTTGAATGACAATATGATCGAATAAAAGCACGCGCTTATTTAGGGCTTAGTCTAAAGTTAAATTAAAACTAACTACAATAAATGTGACCACATGTTTAATAAATAACAACACGAACATGTGTTAATAGTATGGCGGATTACTTCTACTTCTATGCTTATAAGTAAATATCTGAATTACATTGTATAAGTGAAAAATACAACGAAATAGTAATTGTTTTTATTAAAATATAGCTGAACGTATATTTCAGTCTGCTTCATTTACGATTAAAAGTAAGAAAACATTATGCTATTTCATCATTTAGTGTGATTGTGTCATAAAAAACGACTTCCGCATCAGCAAATGAATCAGTACCTATATGTTGCTTGAGGATTGGCATATATCATGTTTCCTGTAATGTAAGAAATATAATGTGTTATTTAAGGAATGAATAAAACATTTAAATAATAAAAAGTGAGCTTAAATATTGACAATTTCTGGAGTTTCTTGACTTTGATTTGTGGATTGTCTGTTTTGACAGTTTCGATGGTTCTGTAATTTTATTATTTATTAAATCTAAGGTTGTTGCTTTATACATTTAAAACAAATACTCATGCTCTGTTCTGAAAGTACTTTTCAAATGTATTTTTAATATAACAAAATGTTCCGTTGCATATTTTCTAGTTAATAATCTATATAAACGTATTTTGATATGACAGTGCTTCGTAAGAAACGAAAACTATAGTATGTATATCATTAAACAAACAAGTACCTTGTGTAATGGGGCCTCGGTGGCCGAGTGGTCAACGTAGTTCGTCTACTATTGATCCTGTGGTCTGTCAACACTGAGATTGCGGGTTCAATTCTCACTGCAGGCAGGGTGTACTCGACTCCAATCTTAATTGACAAGGATTGCCAGTTTTCCTACCGCAGGTCGGGGGTTTTCTCCGGGTACTCCGGCTTCCTCTCCCAATAAAAACTGGACGCCATGTTATAGCTGAAAAATTGTTGAAAGTGGCGTTAAACACCATCAAACAAACAAACAAACAAACCTTGTGTATTAGATTCTACATTTACACGATTTCCTGCTGGGTATATCGGGACTACTGTCGTTGTATTTGACTTTTTACAGATGTAATATATACAATATACAACAAGTGTAAGCCCTCCAATGACCGCGGGAATTATGATTTCATACACCCTGAAATACAGACACAATAGGTGGTAAAAAGTAATCAAACCGTAACTAAAATGATGTATACTCTATCTATAATGTCGTTCGACTGCAACGAAAATAAATACAGTTACATGACATGACGGGTGTGTTACAACAGGCAGGAACAGCTTACTCTTCCGGAGCACTCCTCTAATTTCCTTGAGAGTTTGTGTTGACGGCCTTTATGTTGTTTTATTCTGTGTACAATGTATGTTATTTTGTTTCTCATGGTTTTTGTATCACTATTTTTAGACTGGATATTTTATTGCATCTTTTTGGTATTTCTTCTCTTCCCTTTATATTTCAATACTGATATATTATACTCCTATTTCTTACAGATTCTGCTATATTTAGCTAATAATTTATTAAATTCGATAACAAGATTTCCGTTTTCTGATCCGTCAACTACCATCCCTCAAACAAAACAAGAGGGTATCCCCTTGTCCGCCACGGGTGAAACACTGGACATCTTTGTGGGTCCAGCTATTGGACCTTTTCTTTAGATCCACAAAGATAAAAAAAGTCAAAACAGCAACATTACTGTAGCTAATAATTATCATTGATTATACAACATGTTTTGTACTGTAACTGTATATTCATATTAAAATATAAGTAGTCCAAAAAATAATTGATTAGGAAGTTGACTCCGTTAGACACACGTCGCTAACCTTCTTTAAATCTGAGTAGTACAGTTCAAAGACTTTTCAGGCTAATGGAAAAGACATTTTTAGTAAGTTTTTTAAACAGTTCTATCGACTGTTTTTCCTTTTCTTTTTTTCAGGGTGGTAAGGATGGGCGAAAAGAAGAACATAAAATAAAAATATTTAGGGAGAAATTATTATTGTGTTTTAGTTTTAGACTCGTTGGTTATCTAAGATGAATTTATTGATTGTCCTAATTAGTTTAGTAGAACCAGGACAAAAAGTAAAATTTTTGTTTCACAGTTAAACGCAGTGAAATGTTCATGTAGATAACTATACCCGCGGCAGCAACTGTTCAGGATCAAAGTGCTCATGTTCTATAAACAGCGGCATGACTTTATGGATTCTCCTTTATTCACAAAAGCATTGGATAATTGGTTGGGAAATGACATTTGAGACGATGAAAAAGCAAATAACTAAATCTCGTTCTATGATATTTAGTTGAGATGTATTAATATATCGATACTGATAGATAATAATTGTCCAATCACCAATATTTAAGCTTAATGCATGACTATACATATTAAACAAGATTTCCAAAATTTAAAAATATGGGGTATTTTGCTTCCTGCTTGAAATGGAGAAAATAAAACGCTCGACAACTAACCTGTTTTCAAAATCGATATAACTCAACGGGGCCTCTCAACGCATACTCATTCCATTATTATTAAAATTAAGAATTATTGCTGACACAAAGCTACTTATCATTGCAAAAGACATGTTGTATACATGTCACCATCCACAATGAATTAGGGGGAGGGCTTCGGTGGCCGAGTGGTGAACGCAGTTCGTCTATTATTGATCACGTGGTTTGTCAACACTGCGATAACGGGTTAGAGTCTCACTGCGGGCAGGGTGAACTCGACTCCAATCGACAAGGATTGCCAGTTTTTCTACCGAAGCTCGGGGGATTTCTCCTGGTATTCCGGCTTCCTACCCCAATAAAAACTGTACGCCACGATATATCTGTAAATTTGCTAAGTGTCGACAAACACCATTCAAACAAAAACACAATCCAAATTTACTGGTAATAGCACTCTGCAAACTCTTTCCATTTATCGAAACTATTTGCGGATCAATGATAGACTCTTTTTTATTGTTAAATGATAGGTGCTAAACACGAATTCCAGGTTCTTGCACACGTTTTCTGATATAGACTTTGTCATCTATGAGTGATAATTTTTTAGTCTTTTGCAGGTGGAGCGCAGCGGAAAACAAATTTCTATCACGAATGGAAGATTACATAAGCTTTTCTATAAAAAAAACGCATAAAAGTATTCTTTTCTTCCGCAACTTTCACATCGCGATCGATATCATATGAACACTCCATTGTTTAAAATCCGACATCCAATCAAAACGCCCGAAAAAAGAAAGTTGAAGTGTAATAAAATTAACGTTCTTGTTACATGAGATCTGATTAGATGGCGCAACAAGGAGAGATGAGTGCGCTATTCAACTCGGTCATCTGAACCTGAAATCGACTATTTACGAAAGAATAGTGTTTGCTTCAGAAACATTTAAGATTTAAGTTCACTCAACCTTTGGCGGGGTGGCGGGGTGGAAGGGGGCGGGTGTAACTTTAACTTTCATAGTTTGTATGCTTGTTCTTTTGTAGGTTTTTTATGCTTTTTTCAATTTCAATATGTGGAAGGGTTTGGATATTTACCTCATTATTTTACTATTTCTGAGTTTTACGTTGATGGAAGCCAAAACAATTGACACCAAAGAACACATGTTAATGTAAAAGAAACGTACACTTCAAATTACTACATGTATATAATAGATAAAATAGCTCTGTGCACATTGAGTTGTGTTGTGGCGCATTAAAAACTGTATAGCTCAATACCCTATGTAAAAAGGTTAAAACAGAATAATAAAGTTTTTTTCAATGAGTAACGTTTATTACTAATTTTAAAAATGAAAGTAAGACGGAATCTGTTTTATTTAAAATAATATTGAGCTCATATTATATTTAACATTTATAGTTTTAAATAAACTTATTTGAACATAGTATTAACTTTCGAAAACGGTTCATTGTTACTTTAAAGTAGAAAAGAGTTATTGAAATAAGATTTGTTAAAAATAACAAAGTTGGTAAACAAAATCGTAATTCATGGTTGCTTGGTTTGCAAATTATTATTTGTTTGTATGTGGGAATATTGTTTTACGGCATTTTCATCAACATGGCGTCCAAGTATTAATTGGTCGGAGTAGTAGTACCAGGATAAAACCCTCGAACTTCTGTGGGAAAACTGGCAAGCATTGTCAATTAAGATGGAGTCGAGTGCACCCTGCCCGCAGTGTGACTGCGTGTAACAACAAGCATGTAACATAACAGACTGTGATGCCGAGCGCGTTGTAAATGTGATATTTTGTGGTCACCTGATGTTTAACTATCAGATAGAATTACAAATCAATTATACCCGGTGATTAAAGTAATATTTAGTTGACGACAGCACTCTGTTTCTGCTTTTAATTGTATATCAAAGGTGAATCTATAACGAAAGTCGGAAATAAAAACTAACAATAATGTACAAATGCAAAACCTCGATATCAAATCTAGATAATGTGCCTGTTAACAATGAGGATGCGGGTTTAAGCCTTACTGCGGACAGGGACTACAACCTTTATTGACAAGGATTGCTGGTTTTTCTGCCAATAGTCGAAGATTTTAAAATCCGGAGGCGGTCCAGTCTTTTTAACCAATACAAACTGGACACGATGATGTAGAAGAAAATTGCTTAAGAACGTTAAACCCCATTCAAACCAAAATCAAGCAAACAAACTGCTAAATCTGTTCGAATCGTGTTTAAATCGTTTAAATTTCCGTAAAATGTTTCATAATGTAGCACTACTGTCTACTGTATATCGCGTTCAGAATGGTGTTAAGTGAGGAGAGGAATTGTCTATCGGAACTTCTTAAAATAGATAAAAATATTAGCAAAATTTAAATTTACATTTGTGCCTACTGAAATGCAGATTGTGGTTTTATTAATTCTAGACATATAACACATTTTTGCTATTATACAATTTACGTTTGTATTGGCGGAAGCTATCATTGGTCTTGGGAATCTTTTTATATGAAAAATTGAGGACGACTGCATGACAACTACTTAGTAGACATAATGCGTGCCATCGTCTATGTCTGGATAACAATTGCCGACAATTCAGTCTTTATTTTTAAAGAATTTATTGATTAAATGCTTGTAAAACCTGCGCTTTTGGGTCAGCCATAAATGTAGCAAATACAACAAGGCCCAAATTGAACGGTCTCTAATAATAATTAACAGAAAAAAATGTCTTAATTAAAAAAAATCGTTATGTCTTGGCCGCTACAAACAGTGTTCAAATGTAGCCGGGTTTCTTCTGATAGACAAAAACCATATTGGAATATATATGGTTCCGTGCATTGGTAAATTCTCTTTTTTTAAATGGTTGTTCCTGAAGTTTCCCGGGAAACAAATGCTAAGTATCAACTAGGTGCTTACAAACCATTCAATAAAACCCGTGATTGTGGTAATATTTGTATATCAAGTTTTTATCGTTGTTTATCGTAAACTGAATTTATCTGTCCATCATCCATCGATCTACATTTACGACAGTGTTTTAATTTTGTAAAGGAACAAAAATCTAATAATTTATTGTTTTATTGTTTAAGTGAATATACAGCTTTATTGTCATCAAACAACAAAAAAGTTATAATAAATTTACTGTTGGATTTAAATACATGTATAGATTTATTTATATACATATGCAAGAAAATAGCAAGGAAACCGACAAGTGTCAAAAGTAAAGGTGCAATTGTAAATCCCGATATTGACAACCTGTCAGTAGCCCGGTGCGTTGATTGAGGAAGAAGTGTATGCCTCTAATGACACTAATTGTCATGACCAAGGGAAGTTAAATTCAGACGAAAGACTATCTAATACTCGGCGAGAGTGGCTTATAGTATGGATTTTTCATGACGATCATTTATAAAACCATCCTCAAATGTCAGGGTTTCTGTGTCCACATGTGTCCACGAAACCCTGACAAACTCAGCTAGGAAATTCCCGAGCTGGATGATGTTCGTATGACGTCAATCCTTCAAAATATCAACTACTGAAATTGCTTAAAAGAAGCAAGTGTTTGGCAGTAGTCATTCTTACTAATTCTTGAGTGTGAAGAAAACGTAACGCAACCAAATAATAACGCGGTAATAACAAACTATTAACACTACTGTACAAAATACACTGATTTTCACATGGTCTAGGCAACACAACCGTTTGTTTTATTTACAATCGACATCGGGATATCCCCTAACCAAGTCGTGAATGAAAGCGAGGTTTTGATTGGCTACATTAAGGTATGATGTAGCCAAATCAAAATAGTGACTTTTAGCCCGGGAATTTCCTCGCTATGTTTGTCAGCATGTGGACACAGAAATCCTGACTTGTGAGGATGTTAAAAAACATGGAAACAGCAAAAGAATTTTGGAATAACTTACACCAATCTCCCGTTTAAGAAGCTTAATAGTCGACTAAACAGCATTGTCCGGAGAAGAAAATTGAAAAACTGATCACAAGAGATAGCATAACGTTTAAGTTGTAAAATATAAACACCATACGTTGATGATGCTGGAATGTTGCAATAGATGAATGGGAAGTGGACATTCGAAAGCTGAAATGCTAAGGTGTGTCGTCGAGTTTGGTTTGTAGGTGGTTTTCTCGAGTCTATTTCCAGAAGACATTCTGGGGTTTTACGATGGGACGGATAAATGCATATAGTCACCAAACATAGCATTTTTATATATGCCTGTATCTATCAGTTACAGATTTTTACACGTGAAAATATTGATCCCTTTTTAGGGCCATAATGGGATCGCCTCATTAATTGCACGACAAAAAAAAGAAAATTGTTGAATTGTAAAATTGCTACAAAATGTCGTATCATTTCATTCTAATTAATTTAACTTATTCATTGTTAACTTGTTCTCGTCCTGAATATAATTGTAAAAAACTGCTCACAAAGAAATTTCACTAAATCGTTTAAAAATAAATAATTTAATTTGCTTTGTAAGCTGAAATCTGATTGGCCAATTCAAATGTTGAAACCTATATTATACCATATAACTTGCGTTGGTCAAGCGCACTATTCTTCCGCCGTTAAAATCCCAATAGTTCAATGGCGTCATTGCTGTTTTTAACGTTAAATTGTCAAGATAAGGAATATTTCAAATTTCTGAACATGATAAACGATATAATATGGTTTGGGTCTGTTTACACAATTCATAAAACCGCTTCGCGGTTTATTAGGCATAAACAGACCGAAGCCAAATTATATGGTATGACCTGTTCAGAAACAAGTATTCCTTAATTACAAGTAAATATAATTCCTGCAAAAACATGTCATTGTCATTCACCAAACATTCATATTTTCAAAAACTTGCCCTGTAAGTTACATAGTTATTTCAATACTTACATTCTCTTTCATATGCGAGATTAACACGGAAGTGATTTCACACCGAAAAGAAAAGAAGAAGATATATATTACCTACTAAGTAGGTTCTGGGTAGGTAAATCTACTAAATATCAGTTAATTTACAACCTTTTTATATGTATAAAAAATTAAAACAATAGATTTAAAGATTATATATTACTGGAAATATTTAATGGCTGCAATTCAAATAGTAAAGGTGCACATACAATTATACAATTTTTTATTGATTAACTTATATAAAATGTATGTAAATTTAGTGTAAAAAGATTGATGTAAATTGCACTTTAAATTGAGCTTATCAAATGACATTTATGATGTGAATTTCAAGTGAAGTTATTTTCAGTAATCAGTAAAACAATATTTGAATAAAACACGTGATTCTCAAATTATGATTTCAAATGAATTTTAACCATTACAATATTCTTAACTTCATTGATAAGCTCATGTTCGATCTATTTACAAAATTTGCTACAAATACTAATAACTTAGTTGGAAAATTAATATTTTTTACTTTACTTTTTTGTAAGTTACAATCCATCGGTACTTAAGCTATATTCAGGACGAGAAAGAGTTAACAAACAATAAATCAACGGAAAAAGGGGTAGGATGCATTGGACACAGGGAGCACAATTTTATTATAGGGTAGGGGCGGATAATTTAGCCTTTTGTAGCGGCTACAATGAGCCTACACTTTTTCGAAATCTACAAAAGGGGTCTGTAGCGTGCAGGGAGGGAGTGGCACTTGTCCAATATATTACCCACTATGGTCCGCGGTCTGGATATCCGTATTATGACCTGACAACCACAAACGAGAGGGTTTCAACTATTCGCCACTGGGAATCCTTCCAGTATGTTGTCAGATAATAATTAGAATCGAAATATATTTATAATTTTTAAACCCTCGATATCGCACAGGGAAAAATATTTGCGAGTCTGTAATGACAACAATAAAGTATGGTGTCTATAAATTATTTAAACATTTATTTACGTGTATTTATCATAAGATCGTTTGTCATTATGATCTGTTGAGGTGTTCATTTTGTATTTCACGAAGCAAAAAAATTGCACTTAGCTTAGGAATTTCATAATAAGTTAAATAATAAATTATGACATTTTGTATTTCACTATATTCAGGACGTGAAATAGATGAATGTAGCGTAAAAATCCGTTGATAAAAAATTAAACAAACATTTAATAAGGAGAGATCAGTATGTTTTTACACTTGGGTAAATATATAATTCTCTTCCAAAGGTAATGTACAACCATTTTTTTCACTATATCATAACATGCCAAACAAACATTATAAAAACATCAAGCAACGTATTAATTTGAAAAGTATAATAAATTTTGAATGGACTTACAATGACAAAACTATTTAAGGATTCGACAGACAAGTTGAACTCGGAACAGTTAGCTTGATTCAAATATCACTAATCCTTTGTCTCTTTAATTATACCTTCTTTCCAAAATGTTTACCCCATCTCCATAGGTCAATTAAAGTTCAGATTAACATCAAATAAATTTCATCGCAATAAGATTAAATCAAATTTATGACAATAAATTGTCAATACATTTATATATTGTTACAAACAATTTAAAAGACAAATATTTTAGGTCAGTAATATATATTTTAAAAGAATATTGAAATATTTTCCCTTTGTTTAGTTATATATATAGCTTCAGTTATAAATAGTAATATTGAATTGATCTCTAATATACCACAACATAAGATTAGATTATTATAATGAATATATATTATAATTGTTGACAGGCGGCTATTAAATGAGAGTGTTTGTCAAGAATTCTTCTAATACAATTAAGTTTTTTGTTTCTTTGAATGTTGTTTTAACGCCACTTTCAGCAATTTTTAAGCTATACCATGGCATCCAGTTTTTATTGGGGGAAGAAACCGGAGTACACGGAGAAAATTCCCAACCTTCGGTAGAAAAACAATTTTTGTAAAAAAAGATTGAAGTCGAACGCACCCTGCCCGCAGTGAGCTGGAATGTTGACAGACCACAAGATCAATAGCAGATGAAAAACCTTAACAACTCGACCACCTAGGCCCGCTAATACAATAATGATGTAGCTGCTTAAAATTCAAAGTGGGTAAAATTCACTTTCATATTTATGCATTGTATTTTTGTGGAGATGCCATTTGCTAAGTTGGTATAATTTTATTCATTTAGGGGCTTCGGTGTTAAGGTAGTTCGTCTACTATTGATCAAATGCTTTGTCAACATTGAGGTTGTGGGTTCGAGTCTCACTGCGGGCACGGTGTATTCGACTCCAATCTTAATGGACAAAGAATATTGAAATATTTTCCCTTTGTTTAGTTATATATATAGCTTCAGTTATAAATAGTAATATTGAATTGATCTCTAATATACCACAACATAAGATTAGATTATTATAATGAATATATATTATAATTGTTGACAGGCGGCTATTAAATGAGAGTGTTTGTCAAGAATTCTTCTAATACAATTAAGTTTTTTGTTTCTTTGAATGTTGTTTTAACGCCACTTTCAGCAATTTTTAAGCTATACCATGGCATCCAGTTTTTATTGGGGGAAGAAACCGGAGTACACGGAGAAAATTCCCAACCTTCGGTAGAAAAACAATTTTTGTAAAAAAAGATTGAAGTCGAACGCACCCTGCCCGCAGTGAGCTGGAATGTTGACAGACCACAAGATCAATAGCAGATGAAAAACCTTAACAACTCGACCACCTAGGCCCGCTAATACAATAATGATGTAGCTGCTTAAAATTCAAAGTGGGTAAAATTCACTTTCATATTTATGCATTGTATTTTTGTGGAGATGCCATTTGCTAAGTTGGTATAATTTTATTCATTTAGGGGCTTCGGTGTTAAGGTAGTTCGTCTACTATTGATCAAATGCTTTGTCAACATTGAGGTTGTGGGTTCGAGTCTCACTGCGGGCACGGTGTATTCGACTCCAATCTTAATGGACAAGGATTGCCAGTTTTCATACCGCTGGTCGGGGTTTTCTCCGGGTTACTCCCCGAATAAAAACCGGACGCAATGATGTAGCTGAAAAATTGATGAAAGTTGTACTCTAATACTACTTTTGTTTGAAGCCAAAATCAGTTAGCTAACCACAGCGTGTGTAGTTTTTTGGCTGTTCAGCGGTTGTTGGTAACAAGTTTCGTAACATTTACAAACATGACAGTGCATACATTTAGGAGTTTTGATTGAAACTTGACACTGGATATTATCATGAATATTTCTTATTTTTGTCAATGACTAGTATGTATAATATTGTCGAGCATACACTGAAATCACAATAATCAAGTATCAGTTTCCTTCTTTAGTAATTGTTTCCTCTAGTGGCATCATTTTGTGATTGACATACTGTGATGTGGATTCAGCCAGGTTTGTTGGTTGTGGAGGCTGAACCTCGATACTAGGTAGAATTGGATAGTAGTTTAGAGTACAATGTCGATGTGATGGTCCTGACTGTAAATTGTTACAGGTATCTAAAACATAAACAGTTCCTGTTGTACATTTTGTTGCATTGTACATATATAATTGTAAGAAAACATCCACTTTTCGAGTTATCTGAAAAACTTTATTGTTATCTTATATCGCATTTAGAACAAAATAAGGTACACTGGCAATCTCATTCTATTTAAAAATTGAAAACTTTTATAGTTATATTATTCAGTCACTATAGTAATAGAATTAATATCAAATAAATTTCATCGCAATAAGATCAAATCAAATTTATGACAATAAATTGTCAAAAAATGTTGCATCAAATTTAACGCTATCGTAAACGCACATCTTCAATACTATCGATACAAACTATAGTAAATAGCAATTGTTACGTACAACTCTTGAACAAGCATTAATTGTTTGATTTTATACAAAATGTATTCTCATTTTCAAATCTATTCTATTAATTAAATTAAATTAAACTTAAAATATACTTATGAAACATACCAGTTGGTGATTGTACGAGTGCAATAGCTGCATGCTGGTTGACTGGGTGAACTACTCTCCCTATCGTTTCAGCCGATTTGGTACAAGCCGTAAAAACGGAAGTAATAAATAGGAAAATAAACACCACACCAACAATAGAACCAACTACTACCCCAACAAAAGTACCCATTGACCTGAAAATATATATTCATTGATGGTTAATTAAAATCTGTCAAAAACATGAAGCTATGAGTAAGTAATTATCTTAATTCATAATATAAATGTCCGAGATTTTTTGGGGGGCGGGGGTCGGGGGGGGTTAGAGACAAAAGCAAAAAAAATCCTTACTTGTTACAGCTATCCATCGCTTAGAACTTTTACGCTCTGTTCAAAATTTAACTTGTTTACCATATCTTTACTTTTTGAGACACCTTAAAAAAAATAATAGCTACCTTTAATCATTGTCATATTCGGAGACCTTGCTCGTACAGTAATTGACTGAAAGAGCTTCCAAGCGCGTCCCCGGCTGGAAGATATGGAAGTCCCTGTTATTATACGGAAAACCTAAATCGTTCTCATAGTATTGACTAGTTTGAAGACCCTTTGTATAGATGTTGATAAGAATAGGCTCGTTGTAGCCGTTATAAAAAACTAAATTTTAGGACACTCATTATACTTCATTTTTTTACAATGGTATTATGCCCATTTTATTCTTTTTTCTTTTGAGTTATCTTAATAATTACAATGAACCGATCTTGTAGTTGTTGTCCTTGTAGTAATAGTAGTCGTAGTAGTTGTAGAAATAGTTGTAGAGACTGTACGTGTACGTGTCGTAGGTGCAGAAATGGTTTCTAATGTAACCACTACATGGCTCTGCGCAGTAAAAGTCTCCAACGTTTATATTATAACAGGTAAAGGCTTCTGAAAATCCTGCAATAAGTATGTATCTTTACGTTAACTCAACTGATTAAATACAAATTAAAACGATATTTGTTATGAAATATTATTATGTTATAAAATTATTACATTATATAATTTTTCTTTCTCTTCATTTAGTGTTATTTAATTTTTTCCAATCTTTATGTCTATCATTAGTGGGTGATCCAAAATACTAGGTGAGAGGTAAGGAAACCTCGATTTGCAGCAAGAAATATAGGTAAATCTTGTAAGAAAAATAGAAAAGAAAACCCGACCGAACAAAAAGAGCCAAAAGTCCAGGGACAATTACAAATCTGAATATAGACAAACATATACAGCGCAACACAAGAGCCGAAAACACAAAAAAGAGTATCTCTTACCCAGTAAACCATGGGTGCAGTCAGGTGCTCCGGACGAATAAGCAGTGCCTGCCTATAATTAGTCACCCGTCGAGTTAATTATTGTCATGTCTATGAAAAATCAAATCTAGGGGATAAGAAACACTCCCTATGACAGCGAAAATTTCAGAGACTGATTGATTTCACATAACGATCAATTAAGTCATGATGACGTCCACCTAGGTACAACAAACTCTTGTTTTAGTAGTTTAGTAGCCAACATAAGTGATCTGCCTAGAAAACCAGAATGCCGATCGCAGGATCTAGAATAACGGGTTAGTTTTGAAATATACAAACCATACGCTTGAGCTGCTGAAATGTTGCTCTACATGAACGTGAAGTTCACAGTTGAAAAGTGGAAGTTATCACGTTTTTTGTAGAGTCTAGTGTGTAGGTGTTTGGGTCTATTTCTAGAAGTATGTCTAAGTAAGAGGCTGACCTTAGTGTATTGGTGGTGTCTTTAATTTCAAGCTCGCTAGGGTAAATTGAATGCAAATAGTCACCAAACTATGCATAGTAAAGGGACAAATTTAGGTCAACGACAGCATAGTACTCACAACCTTAGTTTTAACGCGCTAGAGACAAAATGCTGAAATATGTTGCTTGTAAGTGTGCAATATATGTATTGTTGTGTTAAACATGAAAATAAGTGTAGGAAAAAATCATCATTGCAAATTAACGATAACGAAAGATAGTTTAAATGAAATAAGTCTTAGTTTAGTGAACAAAAAATGGTGAAATTTTGTTCATCTATTACTGTTCGTTAAAGAAAACGTTTATTTATCCGTATCTGTTTTATTAAAATATGAAGAGTACCAAAACTCAGACAGAAGTTTTGAAAAAGTTGTGAATAGTCATTATATCTATAGAAATTTTTGATAAATTAGATAGCGTTACTCATTTTAAAAGCTGCATTTTTCTGAAAAAGCAAACTACATTTTTTTTCGTTTAGAATTCTTACCTATATGAGTTAAACAGAGAACTGCAAACAGTATCTTCATGGTTTAGTACGCAAAACGTCTACCTACGCTCTTCCTAGGAAGGTGATCTTATAAATATATCTTATAAGTATGCATTCCAATAACCAGAGAACTAATAAAAAGGTGAAACACTATACGTTTTGTCAGATGACAAGGCATATTGTTACTAACTACAATAAATTTAAACTGTATCAAAGGTTTTATTTAAACGAATTGCGATCAAATTGCGTTTAATGTCACGACGTAAGCTTGATGTTAAATGGTTTAAAGGATAATAGACATTTATTGTTTTATTATCCAATGCGTTGTTATCGGGACTGCATTTATATTGCTACTGGGACCACACTGGAAGGGTTCCCAGTGCCGATCACAGAGCTGCCCTGCGCGTCAACAGGTGGCGGATAGAGGAGGCCCTAGCATTGGGGATCTTCATGTAATAATACGAGAAGCCTGAATCATTTGGATCCTTTTTTGTTTGTGTAACACTAAGTAACCTAAACAACGCATATTTGGTGTATATCTTTATCTTTATTACCAAAGTCAAATAACTATAAGTATACGAATACAACTAAAAAGTATAACAGAAGATGGTTTTCAGTTCAACATTACAACAAGTCATCTCTTAGTTTACTGGCTCTCTATATATATTTTCCTAAATTACATAATTCTTTTACATTATTTGAACTCATTAATTGTATAAACTTGTACATTGATGGTTTTCTCCAATAGTAGGGTTTAATTAAATTAACTCTAAAACCATGAAAAACTTTACATTTGAGAACAAAATGCAATTCGTCTTCGAGTTCAATTTTACATAAATTACAAATTCTCACGTGTCTAGGAATACCAAAAAATCTACCGGATTCTACAAAGAGATTGTGACTACATAACGTATTTTGGTAATACAAGTTTTGTACACATTAGGTATACCTTTAACTAGATAATATTGTAAACATAAGTTATCTACCATGTATTGGTAGTTAGAACACTTGACACTACTATGTAAGTAGACAATTTTATAATCTGTGTATCTTTGTTGACGTTTTATTTGCAGTTCAGTCAATTAATATCCCACGTGTCGATAATTTTGTCAATTACCCCTTGGTACTTCTTTGTTGTGTGTAGTTCTTTTCCTTACTAATACTATAATATTGCATTAGGCACTTTTAAACTCGCTTTACTGGTTGTGTTACATTGACGGATTTTGTGCTGTGGCCATGGCAAAACCATCAGACATCTGTTTTTAAATTAATTATGATGGAATTGCGTCAGCAAGTCTTTTATATTAGTGATCTGATTTATTTATTTTAATTAGTTCAGCTGTCACGTAGACTTTATGGTTTATTTGCTCTGACTACCGACAATGATATACAATTATCGTAATTTAAACAAAAATTGTGTCCATTTAAGAATCACTTGAAGGACAACCTCTTTAAATTCTTTCTTCTCAACAATATAAATGTACCTAATAAAATTATTACGCTATAATAAACTATAAATTTTTTATTGTCATCCTCAAACATACGTTATAGTTGTCCTTTAACCTTAGAAATGTCACACCTTACTATAAACTAAAATTACGTTTTAAGACATCATGCATAAAGTCTTCGCTTCCATACTTGCCTACATGCCTACAAATGTAGTTTTAGATTACAACAAAAAATACGGTGTCTATATTTCTAAATTGATCAGGTGTACAAGAGCTTGCAGTAAGTAGACTTGTTTTTGGCACCAGTTGTATCGGGATAGACTAATAAACCAAGGGTACAAGAAAATACACGACTCGCTTTTAATAAGTTGTACTATAGATACATTCTCTCGTTGATAAATGTTCTATGTTTGATAGAAAATTTTCTTAATTTAATTTAGTAAAAAAGTCATTGTGATGCGAGGATCATTGGATATAACTATAACCGACTAATAGTGTTTAATACACAATCATTTTCATAAACTCACTTACTTACACACTACAGTAATGGTATGCCGCAAAACCTGGATTAACACACTATTTTCTTAGAAAAGTCAGAACTATTGCTGTAGTTGCTATATAAATTTTGGTTGCTAGTTCTTAAGTTGCCAGACTTTCCTTGATGTTCGGTATTGACTTTTATTAAATGAGGCGATTTAAAGTTGCATGTTACCATCGATTTTTACTTGCCTGACGTAACATGTGCAATTGATGTGATATCAAGAAACTGGGTTTTTTTATTTTTGATATGGCTATTGAATTTTGCCATGAATGATTAGTTACTAACACGACTTTCAAGTGGGTGTATATTTTCCGAATATTGTAACAAATGTATCTTTATTTTTAACGTTTTGTGTTAGTGGAACACTTGACAGCATAGGACATTTCAGTAACCTACTTTGTGGCACTATAATTGACATGGATTAATATATCTAGACACCATGACGTTTGTTTGTTTGTTTGAATTGTGTTCAACGCCACTTTTTGCGAATTTTCAGCTTTTTATCGTTGATTCTAGTATTTAGTTAGAGAGAAAAACCAGAGTACACGGATAAAACCCGATATTCAGTAGAAAAACTGGCAAATTTCGTCAGTTAAGATTGGAGTATAGTACACCCTGCCATCAGTTATACTCGAACCTACAACCTCAGTGTTTACAGACCAAATAATAATAGTAGTAGAAGGAGTCATTGTTCTCACAGTTTCATCTGAAACTGTTATTGTTTTTTCATGATTTGAAAAAATTTACTTGGGGTCTTAGTGGCTGAATGCGTAAGGTAGTTAGTCATCTACTATTGATCCCATGGTCGGTCAACACTGAGGTTGCGGGTTCGAGTCTAACTGCAGGCACGGTGTACTTGACTTCAATCTTAACTGACAAGGATTGGCAAATTTCCTACCGAAATTCAGGTTTTTTCTCCGGGTACTCCGGCTTCCACTCCAATAAAAACTTGACGGCTTGATATAGCGGAAAAATAGTTTAAATTGGCGATAAACACTATTTAAACAAACAGTAAACATTTACTTGACCAATGTATTTTAATATAGATAACTGACAAAAATATATAATCGATGCTTTATATTTAAATGTTTTTGTCCTCATAATACTTGCTATGTTCTTCCAAGTAAGAATGATTATTCAAGGCTTTAATTATAATGCATCATTTTAATATTTTGAAATCTAGCATTTATAATACTACACAGTTAACCTAGTTAAAAACGAAACAAATTGTAATTTTAAATTCAGTGCCCATTTTCTTTTAACCGAATTATATAAGGAACTACATTGTGCTGTAGGATTAAAACAATACAAATTAACTAGTGTTATCAGTATTAAAAAACCAATAAAGTTCCTGTATTCACTGACCCTCTGATATCTCAAAAGACCATCACATTTCCTTTTTTGACATGCATATAATGAAAGGAGATTGTAATTTGTACTCTTTTTATCATTGATATAAATTAAGACTCGAAGATAAACTATTTGCAATATTTATACTTAGACAGATAAAAAGACAGCAATGAGCACTTTTGATGCCATATAAAGTGTATCTCATTTTTATTGCGATAAATCTAAGGTAAGACACTGAATTATGTTACTATACAACTCTAATAGAAATTTCCCAGGTTGACAGTTTACACATGCGTTAAGATGTAATATAATTATATGACTGTAAATAACTTACATTTTCATTGGTTCAAAGGATATTTTACGCATTATTGCAAAATATGATAATCATCGCGCAATTATTCACGCGAGTTGATCATTACTTGTGTAAGCTTCAACGTGTACTTATATATATAGTATCAAGGAAAATCCGTACATTTTTGGAAATATATGCAAGCTTCAATTGTTATTGTTAAATTGTTCACCGCGCAGTTATGCACGAGAAGTGATCATTTCTTGTGTAAGCTTCAAGGTGTACCTAAATATAGTATCAGGGAAAATCCGTACATTTTTTGTAAATATGTGTAATATCACCTTCGCTAGCCAAGGGTTACGATCCGATACTCTTATCTTCACCCTTGGCAGATTGAGCCATAAAGTCGTATTTCCCGCCTAGCGACATCTATCAGAATTAATCAGAAAACTTAAACTCCGCCCATATGAATTACATCATTTTTAGCCAATCAATAGAAAGATATTATGCAAGTTTTGTAAGAAAAAATGGCTGCGCCCAGTGACTTACCAAAACTAATGTGAATTGTTTAAAATAGATTCTTTAACCGAAAATCAGAAGGCATAATCTACAGTTGTAAACAATACACGCTGCCATGTTTATGTTTTTCAATCGCACATGTTATCAATGCGTGATCAGTAGTATCGAGCGTTCTGATTGGACGCAGCTAAATTCAGCTGGAACCAATAAATGCCGGTCGCGGACAGACCAAACATTCCGGCTTAATCTGCCAATGGTGAAGATAAGAGTATCGGATCGTAACCCTTGGCTAGTGAAGATGGTGTAATATGTGTAAGATCTAGTTTACATTTTTCTTTGTTGATAAAACAACTTTTGAAAAAATGTTTTTTTTATATGTGTCATATAATAAAACAATTGATAACTTTAGATTTCAGTTAATATCACGATTTATCAACCCTCGAGATCTATAATCACCTCGGCCGATGGCCTCGGTAATTATCTGATCTCTTGGGTTGATAAATCGTGATATTAATGTAATCTAGAGTCATTAATTGTATAATATTGTAGCTAATAACACATCGAAAATGGATACATCATATTAACATAACAATTAATGTTTTCAAAGTATGATGCCTAAAAATATTCGACAATATTTAATGTTGTATTCTCCACAAAAATATCCACTGCAAACCAAGAAAAATCATTTGAAATTTGATAATAAATAAGCAATCATCATCATCATCATCATCATCATCATCATCATCATCATCATCATCATCATCATCATCATCATCATCATCATCATCATCATCATCATCATCATCCCAAGTTCTGCAGGGGAGGTAATTTTGTGCCGATTGGTGGCATCATTGGTTGATTGTCATTCTGTATTGTAGATCCAGTCGCATATGATTGTGATGGGGCTGGATGTACTACATTAGGTGGTGGATATGCATTGTTATACATATTGGAGTATTCATACAATGGAGGTGCTGATGGTGTAGTATAATGCTGTCCTGAAACGTAAGAAATTCTATTTTACATTAAGTCTAACCAATATTATACATTTCAATATAGTAATTCCAGATTTTCAGGAACTGTCTGTGTTTTCTTTTAAAATAACATAATTTTATCCTATTTTTTTTCGAAAAAAATGCTTTTTACACGTAAAACAGCTGTGGGTTGAAATATTTCAGATTCAAAAGTAGTGAGAAAAATTCATTCTGTCGAAACTTAAAAGTGAATCTATAAGATATTTTGCTCAATTCAGAGTGTATCTGAAGTTAGCCACGAATGCACGTCCTGGTTTATTTTGTTGTTGTTTTATTTTTTTTTTAAATTGATTGATTTAACGCTTGGCAACAGATCTTTTCATATATTATAAACAAATTATAAATGGAAAACAAGAATTATCATAAACTACCAGTATATAAACAGTATATACGGAAAATCCGATCCTGAAAAGATAAAATATGAGTAAACCACAAGTATTTATCTTGTTGAACATACCGGCTGAAGAAAAATTTACGACTGCAAGACCGCTCTGGTTGATAGGATAAATTACGCGTCCTGTCGTTCCAGCCGATTTAGTCCAGGATTTAGAAATAGCAATAAGGCAACCAACAAGTAGAACGAAACCAACGATTGACCCAATTAGTACCCCAACAAATGCTCCCACGGACCTGAAAAATATATATTAAATAATAAAAAAACATTCATTGTGAAGAATTTATATCAATTGGTTTACAGAGAGTAATGCCCATTTGAAAACGTTTATAAACAGAACTGCATCTGTAAGATGTTAAGTAATTATTATGCATGATTTTTAACGATACAGTTCATAAGATCTTGTATCACCATTTTTTTTTAAATTATGACAGCTCTGGAATACCTAAGAAATATATCACTCCTTTTATATTGCAATCGTTGGGTCGATGCCTATGCTTGGCGACTGTTAGTCCCCAAAAGTGTTACCAGCCCAGTAGTCAGACTTTAGTGCTGACAAAATACCATTTATTCTTAAAGTGAAGTCTGTCTAAATTTAATGCCCTGAAATTTTAAAAGTGATTTATATTCTAATATTTTTTCTATTTGCACGGTGTATATGGATTTGGAAAGATTTGTAATAACGTTTTCTATTTTTTTTTGGTTAAAGCTCTACAACATCTTAAACTACATGTGTTTCGATTTTTAATTTTGTTTGGCGTTGTGCGATGCGCGTGTCTGACACAGAAACTTTTATAATTTGTATTTGCAACAATGTTTGTCTTTTTCATTCAGATTGTGGGTTCGATTCTCACTGCAGGCAGGGTGTACTCGACTCCAATCTTAATTGACAAGGATTGCCAGTTTTCCTACCGCAGGTCGGGGGTTCTCTCCGGGTACTCCGGCTTCCTCCCCCAATAAAAACTGGATGCCATGAAATAGCTGAAAAATTGTTGAAAGTGGCGTTAAAACACCATTCAAACAAACAAACAAAATTCTTTTTCTTTCTATATCTACCCAGTGAGAATTGTTCTTTGTAGAGTTTCATAAAAAAAATTAACACACCACTTTAAAAGAATTTTTGTAAAAACTTACAATAATCCAATCTTGTAGCTATCGTCGTAGTAATAGTAGTAGTAGTAACTGTAGTAATAATAGTAGTAGTTGTAGTTGTAGTAGTAGTAGTAGTAGTAGTAATAGTAATAAGATGCGTCCACAAATCCTTAAATTAAAAAAGCACTTCTAATGTAATACGTATTTCGTTTTTTACTGTTAATTTCATCAGAGAGTTGACTTTTTTATTGAATTGGTTTTTAAATGATAAAACATTATCACCATAAAAACACTACACAATCATCACAGTCCATTAAAAACGTAAAAAAGAATAAAAGACAAATAAAAAACCTTTAGAGAAGAAAAGATAATTTGACTATGTAGCTACTTGAAATAAATGGAATTAAATGCAAATAAAATAATTCATTTTGAAAAAAAACATTAACTTTAATTACTTGTGAATCCTTATTGTGAAATATATTAATCAATAAACGTAATTAACTATTTTTATAACTAAACGATCAGTTTGGTCCTTCTTGTAATCATAGATTTTACCAACCACGAGGAAAAAACTCTGAGCGTAAATGAAATTAATATAACCATAAGTGTCTTAAATAAAGCTGAAAAGATGCAATTCAATCTCAAATTCATAAAATATGATTTAAACAAAAAAATAAACAACAGCGATTGTTAGATAAATATTATTTTTGCATTGAAATTTTTAAATTATAAAAACACGTATCATAAAACATTCGACAATATTCATACAACAGTTTGTTAATATAAAAAGCACTGTGTATATGTATTTTGAAACAACTAAAATATAATAAAGAAATGTGTATGTGTATTTAAAATGAATTTTTTCAGCATTAAACGAATTGAAATATAATAAAGAGTTAGAATATTTTGTTTTATTTTAAATATTCTTACCAATCTGTGCTAAAAACAGAACTATTGTCGACAGTATCGTCATGATGTATGCTTTAAAATAATCACAGCTACAGGTATAGTTCGTACAGAAAAACAAAGCAAGTATGTTTAGAACCAGTGATTAAAACCAAATCGTAATACCATACTGTGTCACGTAACACTTGTACAGTTTGCATTTCTACACTTAACCTTTTATACAGTGTTTTGGCAGTTGTTCAAGTTAATGACTTTTGATCATTGTGACACGGATATTTTTGAACTCATAAAAGTAAAAACAAAACTCAATGGGTAATTCATTTAAGTTTGACTTAACTTTATAACTTACTACCAGTTTTGGCTTCGACATTCCGATATTTAATTCCATTTTGATTTCAATGAAAAGTGCACCTAAACGAAAATAACATGCAAACATACAAATAAACAAACAGAATGAAAATGCAGTTTATAAAAATGGCGCCTTGACATAACTGAATAATTATTGAAAGTAATGTAAAATATTTAAATTAACAGAACGTAAATTCAGTCATAATCAGTTCACAAATATGAAGAATAAATGTTTTGTGGGGAAAATTTATATGAATATTTAGAACAACGACAGTTTCTATTTGAAAATAGCAAACTTTGTTCCTTAAAAATTATACTACACAGAGAAACTTTATGTTTCGGAATTTGTCCTTCAAACGTGACATAATATAAAATACTGAAGAAAAAAATCTATCATATGTTATATCGTTACAATGATAAAGTAACACATTTTTAATGGGAACAATTGTGGTTTGATGCTTTCTTGAACAGTTATGGAAGTACAAAAATGACATACGCCCAGGCCTCTTTATTCCCCTTCCACTGTATACATAATATCCTTTTACAATTTTATTTTTAATGACTATATATATTTAATCCACATCGTGATACTACTGATACAATCAAGTTGGTCTCTTGTAATAATGTAGAAGATACTATTTAGATTGAAAATACATATTGTATTTCCGTTCAAGCCTGTAAAACCTTACATGGTTACATACAACGTGACATTTTCAATGCAGAATGTGACTGGATGCTGAATTTTTTTTTGCAATAACAAAGTGACTGATATTCATAATTTGTATGTCATATATAAATGACAACTTTAACGAACTAAAAAAAAACTTGACATTCTTGCAGATATGGGTTTGTCTTACCAGTTTCTTTGTGTTGTGTTTTTCAGTTTTGTTGGCTTGTTTTTATGTTTTCTGTTAGAGTTTTGATCTGTTTTGTTTCAATGAATTGATGCAAGGGGATCTATTTCTCTACAAATTATCTTTGTAAAACGTATTGCTGTAAGTATAAGAAAAATGTATCGCTTTTGAAGTCTAAAACTAAGAAACAAATTAAGTAAGAATGCTTTTGTGTTTAACAATCTAGACAATACTGATGAAAACCTTATGAAAACCTTGTCTTGAAAGTCCTGTAAAGTCTTGTGTATTTTTTATAATGTTTGCATAAAATGTTCTGTTCTCAAGAATATTCATAAAGAAAGAGTTTATTTTCAACACTGATCCAATAATTTCAATCCAGGAATTTCTACTCTTGATCACGTCTCGCCCTTCTGATTTGATATTAAATAACCTTTATATCCTTAATTGCAATGCTTTGTAATCTGTTATTCCAGCAGTATCATAAATCAGATGTGATGCTAAAAAAGTCCAGAGGCCCCGTCGACATATTAAGTTCAGTTTCCCTTTCCTCATTTAATGTTAAATGCTTTAATATCCTCAATTTTAATGATTTGAAATCTGTTATTCCAGCAGTGGCATAAATCAGATGTGATGATAAACAATTCTGAAGACCTATATCTAAAGATAAACAATTCTGAAGACCTATATCTAAATGTCAGTGTTTTTTTCACATGTAAAACATAGCCTTCGATTTTCCACATTGTATACTACTAAGTTGTACGAAGCTTAAATACAGCATGAAAAATCATATCACAAACTTCTTTTTTTTTATAAAAAAGGCTATATAAGTACCTTCTGAGAATAAAATCACTGAAATAGTTATATGTCTAATGTTATATTTTTCATATATTTTGATACTATAATGATATATTGATGATGTCTAGTCAGTAAAACAACTCTGCTCGTTGACTACTAACATGTGATATATTCTAGGGAGCTTGCGATTTAGGACTGAATAGATGCAATCACGTCGGCCTCTTACCTAGACCTCAAATCAAAAACTATAAATTAAAATAAAACAAGCAGACAACCATGTTGATTTCAACTTTCCAATTGTCAGTTTTCCGTTCATTAATAGCAATATTACATTAGCCCATCGTATGGTGTTTACATGTGAGTTTCACTATAAAACATAAAATATCAAATATGATGACAAATGAGAAAAATAAGCATGAAATGGGTTTTATGTATAAAACTAAAAAAGAGGAGTGTTGCGTCCTGTCCACCCTTACCAGCTTACCAAATATTTCACAACTCCTACGTTATGCGTTGGGTATTCGTATTTTCTAGATCGGTCGCTGCTGACGACCAATTAAAGCCATTTACAAGGGGAACTGTTGCACCCAAGTTGATGGAATTTTTTATTTCTCTGGCCGTTATCACTAATGATTTCATCGTTCTGAAAAATCCATATCCCACATGCAATCAGACATTTTTCTAACCTTTAGGTTGGCTTTGACTTTTCACGGACACTACTATATGTGTTTCGACTATATGTGGTTCTTTTTGGTTTATGTCGTGTGTCCTTATCGTCGTTTTTATCTCTGTCCGTATTTTGTTAATTTCCTTTTGTTTTTGATTCTTATTGACCGTTACGTTTACTTCTAACTACTGCAAGTGTTATTCCTATTTAGTAATAAAAATAACTTCACTGTAAATCATAACTTACACGCGACTAAACAACCCCTCGTTGATTTTTACAATATTTTGTTTTAATCGTCGGTATACACGAAGAACGATACTGGTTATATAATCATTTTAGTTTCAAAATCCCCATTTAATTGTTTTATATGTGTTATGTTCAAAAAGAGTTGTTTAACCGACACATAAAATTAGTTTTGTTCTTTCCTACTCAATATTTTAATTAAAAAGTCTAAAAAAATCTCTGAAATTTGTCTTGACGAACCAAATAGCAGATATTCACAGTTCAAATAGTGTTATAAACATGCTTCGGCAATTTTTTCAAATCTTTTGAACAGAACAAACCATTTTGCATTAAGACAACTACGTAGGTCAGATTCAGAACACACATGTTTTCAGTATTGTTTCTGGAGATGTGTTCCAGACAAATTAAACAAGTGAATTAATGAACGAATGTTCCCAAAGTACACTCAGTGTATAATTATCATGTTTAAATCTTGTGTGGCTGAAATATGCATAGAGTTATTGCCATTCAGTTGATAAAGTTAAAGCCGTAAGGTCATTGATACTCAAGAGAATAAACTGTTTGAAAAGCTCCATGAACACTAAATCAACATCCATTTAAAAAAAACCCTGATGTTGCCAAGCACTGTCCAACTTACATGACAAATATATTGTCGTTCCTGCAGAAAAGGCACCAAATAACATACTTTTTATATTCACTATATTGATTGTATTGTTTGACTGATCAATTAGGCGTTTGTTGTCTATGCATGAAATGTTAGGCAATCTGTCATATCTTGTTTTGGACTTTATCCAAATCTCTTTCAGTCCTGTAAACAACAATTTTAACAGCGATATGTTACTTTAGAGATGGTGTAAATTAAGTGTGGATCCTTAATGGCTTCCGTCATATGAATGATGTCCTTTCACTAATATATTCTTCTTCTCATTTACCCATTAGAGCTTCAGATTATAGACACAACAGACACTAATGGGTCTGCTTCATATTTGAATTAACACCTTGAAATAAACACTCGAGTCGGACTTTCTACTAAGCTCTACGACAAACGAGATTTCGTAAATCTACGCTTCTTGTGCAGCAGCATTCAATCGACCTCAGCATGTAGTGTTTACGTTTCTCACATCGGACTATTGTAATTGTATTGCGACATGCAGGAAATGCTTACTCTTCCGGAGCCCACAAATTCAATTTCATTTTCATGTCTGGACGTTTGTCCTGTGATGTTGTATTGGTGTGATGTAACTGCGAAATTTGATTGCCACTTTAGTATTTCTTCACTTATTTCAAATGTCATAGTTAACTCTGCCGAATGTAGCAATGTTTACAATGAATAACTAATCTGGTATAGATGGTTACAAGCTTTACAAGTGTCTGTAAGAAATAATACCACTTCGTTTTACAGCAGATCTCGTATTTGTATTTTCCAAAATCTTTTGCTTCTGTAAAAAAGCTGGTTTGCCTACAAACATGAACTGTTGTTTCACATGTTACCTAGCATTATTTATCCTGCTGGTTTGGAAAACCTTTAAAACACCTATAGTGTGTTTAACATTACACACTAAGGTTTAAAAATAGAACAGCTCTAGTTATATCTGCACTTAATTTTCTTTGTCGATCACCTTACTTGTTTCTTGCGATATTGTACATTTTTGTTACTTTATTTTTTGTTCATATCTGTTTAGAAACTGAATAAATTAACTACACTCTTAACTCTAAGGTGTGAATAGAGAACACAAAAGTTGTAAATTGACTCTTTTCTGTAATGCATTTTTATTTTACTGAAAAAGCTGGAGTATACTTGTAAATAGCAATATTAAGTAAAATATCAGCTGCAGCAAAGGAAATAAAGGGTCTTATCACAAAATAAGAAGCTAGTATCATGGTAGTGAACGGTACTTTGTACTGCATGTCTTGTTTCTGCATAATTTGCTTATTGTCCTTCTATTCAATGCTTCAGTGAGATTTTTTAATGACGATGTCAGACGTTTTCATGCATATTACAATATTTATACTACGATGATACTGGCGGTAATCTGTTCTGGTCTCCTGGTAAAAAAATCGTTTTACATTACGTACAACATATATTTTACATTTTAAATTAAATTAAATATTTAAGTCATTTTTTTTTGTCATGACATATTTTACATCGGTTGACATGAAATATTCTCTGAGAAATAAAGAACGAGTATGTGGCTTATTTATAATTAAATAAATATGCTTTTTATTGATGCAATATCTTAATATTTTAATCGAATCCAGACCAAATTAATGCTGATTAAATTAATTAAGCCTTCATTTTAAACCAATAAACATCCAATGTGTAATTTTAAGCTAACATATCAAAAATGAGTTTTGACTACTGTAAAAATTAGTCTTAAATATGCATTTTGTGACATTTTACTTTTAAACAACTACTATCGATTTCGGAAAGGATTTCATATTAAGACATCTTATCGAATTATTTTACACTTCCAATGTAATCGAGCAATGTGATTGGTTGAAGGATTGATTCGCGTCTTTCGAACAACACTTCAGATAATATTCAGGACGAAAACATGTTAACAAACAGAAAACAAACAAGGGATAACGATGGACCAGGGACAGAAATCTTCCAATGATAGTGGAATCATATTTTATGTTGGGTAGGAACGCATAACTTTACGTCTTCTCTTTTGTCGAAATTTTTACAAGTGGTCTTTATCATGCAAGAAGCGTGCTTTTCTTCAAGTACTATATATACTACAGTCAGGCTATATCTGGTAACTCAAGACCTTAAGGCAGCACTGTGGGTAGAGAAACGATAATCCTCCAATCGCTAATATTTAATTTCGTAGACATAAAATGTCTTGAATATCGTAAAACATCGGAACAATATAATGTCTGTTAATGTTTTATTATTTATATGACAGCATTAGGTGACAAAATTAAGATTGATTAAAAATCGATTATACTTGTATAAATGACATAGTTAAAACATATGACTTGTTAAACTTACCGCCTGCAGTTAAATTTACCACAGCCTGAGCGCCACGGTAGTTGACAGCTACAGAAACAACTTGATTTCCATGTGTGTTGACAGTAACAGGGATTATCCGCTTTTCTTGGTCATAATTATATACATATATCCCAAAACAGCAACCGATAAGGCATAGTACAAGAATTACTGCCACATATGTTAACGCAAGCACTCCACTTGAGCTCCTGTAATAATTTATTAAGTAAAACCAAATAAAATATTATTATATTATATTATTAAATAATTATTTAAGAATTCTTGTCAATTTTCTTTCAATTAGATTGTCATTCTGCTGAATTTATTCCGTTCTCCTTTTTTGTTCAACTGCGAAGTATGGATAGGCTACATGGCCGAGATTAACACAAAATATATACAAATTAACTTTTTTTCTAAAATTGATGCAAGAATGATCAAATATTCTTTCAGTTCTTCTAAATAATACAAATATTTGGCATTGAAGACATTTGATTCTCATTTCTATTTTTTATGTTACGTTTTCAGGTAACATCTAAGGTAATTTAAATTTTTTCCTGATTTTGTTGATTGAATGGGGTTTAATGCAACTTTTAGCAATTGTAGAAAAAAATGTCGAAACTTGTTATTTAAGGTTAAGATTGGGAGTAGATCATATTCTGCCCACAGGCTGGATTTAACAACTTGAATACTGATTTGCCAATAATCAATAATCAATAATCAATAATAGATGATTAACTACCTTAACCACTTAGCAATCGAAACTCTTTCATAATTTGATAAAGTTTTCTTTGGTATATATTAAAGTAAACTATTAAATTTAAAATTATATACATTTCGAATTCAATTGAAACAATTTAAGTAATCTTTCATTTATTTGGGACCAACAAAATAATAATATCTTCTTAAAAAAATAGTTAAATTAAAGTTTCGTTTAATTTTCAGCAACAAAACCTTAAATCTCTTTTCCTACGTGGCTAAGATTTGCATACATTTGCTTTCATTTTTATATAAGTGCATGTTATTTTATTTTGAATTAAATCACAAATCAAGCAACTATTTATGATACAATAATAAAATACGTACAATGCCATGAATCTTTGGTCGTAGTACCAGTTGTAATATTAGTTAAAAGGTTAGTATTATTAAATGTAACCGATCTTACACGGAAAGAAGACACTGTCAGGTATAAGACCAAGATGTTTAATCTGTATCAGGTATAAAACCTAAAACTAATATTACATATGACTCTCTCTCTAACGTGTCCTATCCCTTTAAACGTGTTCTAGCAATCGTTTCAGTCCAAATCTCTTACGCTAAAACGTAGCCGATTCGTAATGCTGCGAAAACAAAATTACAATTTATTTCAACCTTTTTACTTTGCCAAATTAACCGTTACATTGTGCAAAAAGCTAATCAAATTGCAAACAAAGAAAAAGTCGCAAAAGATGAAACAAGCAGGAATGGAAACTCAGCCTACTGCTTGATACCTCATTGGACGTAGACGATACATGATTACTTAAAACTATACCATGAAGAAAGTTGACCATAGATATAATAAACAATAGAAATGCAAAAGGTGTGTTGATGGATTAACACACCTTTAAAGTCATTCGTCTATTATTGGGAAAACAGTGAAAACGATGCATGTACGAGAGTTCTATATCATATCTTCTTGGATGTATAATCTCAATTAACTCGAGAGTTGTATATCATATCTTCTTGGATGTATAATTCCAAGACATCTCTACGAATTCAAAAAATGTTAATTCAAAAACAAATTTTGACCATTTAGCGCAATATTAATACGGATAGTTTCTTATAGAAATATTATTTATTTCTAAAACAATATCTAAAGCTGTGTGCATGTTTTTAATTTGCTCTGAAAATATATTGTTGAGGATTTTAATTAAACAGGTGTCTTAGTAAATGTAACAAAATTACAACGTTTGTCATATTGTTATTGTCCAGCCAACAACTACCATTAAAACTTCTTAAGCATAGACTTTGGAAATTATATTTGAGTGTGACTCGGTGTGTAATTTTCATTCGTATCTCTAAATTTTCCTAAATGTAACTACATATAACCGTAAATTCTATGTGTTTTGTAGAATATATAAGCAAAAAATAATATTGGACAAAAAGTACATCAAACAAAACATTTGAACATAGATCAAATAAGATATTTAAATACTTTTTAGCACTATTGCCGATTTCTATTAAGGTTTTCCATAAAGCATTTTTAAAAGTAAGAAGAATAATACAAATTCCCGTTCTATTTAGAACAAATTATATCCCTGAGGATCAACGAGCAGTATTTCAGCAATAATCAGGACGAAAACCAAGCAATTATCTGTCCCTACCTCGCGCCGCATTGAACATTGCTGTAGCTTAAGGTGTATGATTCGGCTTTTAAGATGCCATATTGTCGGACGTGCCAATTTAATTTATTGAGTACAATAATTAGTTTGTTTGAATGATGTTTAACGCCATTTCAGCAATTTTTCAGCTTTATCATGGCGTCCAGTTTTTATTGGGGGAGGAAGCCGGAGAACCCGGAGAAAACCCCCGACCTGCGATTGGAAAACTGGCGATCCTTGTCAATTGTCAATCGAGTACACCCTGCACGCAGTGAAAATCGAACCCGCAATCTCAGTGCTGACAGGCCACGTGATCAATAGTAGACGAACTACATTAACCACTCGGCCACCGAGGCTCCTACAATAATTAGTTACAGGCCTTCAACTTACAGCATATTTTGCTGAACCTACCGCGTGTTGATGAATTTACCACTGCAACAGCGTCCTTGTGTTTGAAAGTAAAATAATTCTTCTTTTTAGTTAACAGTGTATTGGGATTATCTTATGAATACAGTCATTAGTTCCTTTCTTCAGACCATGCAAGTTGTAGTCATTTGTTTCACCTCTCACAAGCATTATTATTTTACTTCTAACTTGGATATAATTACATTGCAAAAGTTTAGACCATTTAAGTGTTACTTTTTTAGTATAAATATGTGTATAAGTTTAAAAAGGAAGCAGAAATAGAAACAATGTACTGTTCAAAAATGTATTGGCAATGGGTTAATTAGCAATTACGTATTTTTCAATGTAATATTTGCATTTCCATGACATAGGAATCTTTTGTTTATATAATTTTGCATAAAGAATCGAATGGTTACAATATAACTTATATATACTCTCCATTCAGTAAAACATGGAACATTTTTTTTACAATTTATTATTATACAAATGTATCAGTAATAGTAAGAAAGATAACTCTATTGGTATTAATTATTGATATAAGTTATAAAAAGGTGAATTTTTTAGTTATCTTAATGAAAACAAGTAAACATTATCAAAATAGTTGCCTTCTGTGTAGCTTAGTAGGAAGAATAAACACTCTAAATGTTAAATACAAAACATTTTATATTATTTTTAAAGTGACTCTGAATGTAAAAAAAAAACAGGAGTGTTTCATTCTAATGTATATAAAAGAAGAAAATGTATAAAACAGAAAGGAGAAAAATAAATATAATTAATATAGGGTGTCTGTCAACTAATACTCAAAACCATTAAACCATGTGTGTACTTAAAAACAATTGGTCTTACAAGAACCTTTTACGCTTTTAATATAATTCTGAACTGATATTGAAGTTGAACATTATTAACGTAGGAACTGCAAGTCATTGCACCATATAAGTATCCTCCAACGTTTATACTATAACTGGTAAAAACATGCCTTTCAAAATTAAGTCGTATTTTTATTAAAAAAAATACTGACGTTCAAATAAATATTACAACAGATAGTAATATTCAAAATATAACATTCCATATCATAAAATTACTTTGTTTATGGAGCTAGTCACACGTTAGTTAGTAGCTTTTAACAAAAACGGTCTAAGAGTTAATAATCTCCAAATATCTGCTGAAGAAGAAACGCTATTCAGGTTATTTCTTGTCCTTGAACAATGCTAAATTCAGTAATTAGTGGCATAAATCTACCAAAGCGATTTTTAAACACTTAGGTCGGTCTCGTAAGTAGCCCTTTCACAAAAATATTGGAAAACTACAAACTAGACATTACGATAAACGTTATACTTTTAACTGTCCAATTTTCAACTTCCCGATTATCGATAGCAACTTTCCAGCAGCTACGACGTATGGTGTTTGCGTTTTACAACCTTTAAGTTATGCTAGATCCCTTTTTGTCTAGACATGACAGTTGTGTCTACTACACTTTAACAATGGTTTTGTACCTTTTTGATGTTATTCCGTCAGACGTTTTATGACCGTCACCATGACTTAATTGAGCGTTATGGAAAGTCCATTTCTCAAGTTCTCTCGGTCATTTCGCTGAGTCATACATGGTCCATACAAACTTTTTGTCTCAAAGTCCATGACTTCTTGTATGACAGTTTTACAAATCATATGCGACATTGGGGCAGTAGAAATTTGTCTCCTGTAACTTTGCTTTTACTAATGCCTTATTATACATGATCTGAAACAAATACAGTCTTAATATTTTTATTCAAATATAAGACTATAACGGTTACCAACTAATCAGTGAATCATGTTCAGTAAGCAATAAACTCTTGATATTTCTCCTGATGCTGTTTATCATATTTTAAATTTTTTTCTTTTCTGTGCATAGAACTACTCATGACATTTGACCAATTAATAATATTTAATGTCCCTTGTTTCTCTGCTAAATGATATTCTATGTTATAATGGTGGTTTTTAAGGTATAGGTAGAATAACTACTAAATATAACGTGTTCTCTAATTTTGACTTAATATTTCAACCGCTTGACCGGTGTGGAAAATATAGTTCTCGTCACTAGTGAATTTGTTGTTCTCAGCAGTTGATTGGTTTAAAATAATAACGTCGTAATAAGAACTCATGACGTCATAAACAAAACACATTCCATTTACCGCGTATTCAAGTCATGAACGTAAAATTGTGGTTGGGAGAATTTGTACTTCGTTTCGCAAATTTTACTACTTTTTAAAATTAGAGAAACAGAATCTTAAATTAGTACTCTTGGATTATCGGATTTCTCCAATCTCGATAGTTATATTATGTCTCGGACTTAAAATTCCATAATTTAACTATCTCGATTGGAAAAATCCGATAATCCACTCGTACCAATGTAAGATCCTATGTATCTACCTCGAAACAACAAAAACTTCTTGGCTATGCCAACACCTGATAGTAATGTATGTTCTACAAATGACAGGGAATTCCAAGACTTTATCATGACTTTTATTATTTTTTGATACAACGTGCAACCCTATTATATATAAATGTCTTATAATCATACAGCTACAAGTCGGAAGATTTCTTATACTATCAATTTTTTTAATTGCATTCATTAGGAGTTGTCGTTCTTTGCAAAATAAGAAGATAATAAAAACATTTTAGTATTTGAAAACTAAAATCACAAAGTTCATTTGACAAATGCAATTTGACAGAATTTAAATGTTTAAAAAGTATTTAGATGCAAATAAAAGACTATATATTAACAACGATTGTATTTGTGAAGCCGACGTTCACTTGAATGATTGTTTGAATGTTTGCTTAACGTGCAGCAGATAGTATTGCAGATATATTCTGGATGAAAACAATTAAAAACTAAATCAATTCGAGAAACTACAAGCAGAACATTGTCCTCGTTTTGATTTAATTATTCTCTTGTAAATGAATTGGTTTAATTTAGAACATTACAGTTTTAACAATATAAATAATAACCTATCCTCATAATCCAACGTGCCAACCTACACCACAATTTTATCTGGTGTAAATTTTCCTAACCATTACTAAAATAGCTGATTCAGCATACTTTTGATTTTTCAATCATATAGACCTAAAATTGTTAAATTATTATTTATTCCATTGTTTGTTTAAAGAAAAATCTTACCCATGTGCAAAAGGAGCTTATTGTAACAAAAACAAGTACAAATTCTCTAATCTGAAACAACTGGGCTAGGTGTAATCAAAGTGCAGCCTTCAACATTCCAATTTAGTCTTCTTTCGAAATTTATTATAGAAACACCCCAAACACGGCTTGTTACTAACACAAGAGTTGTTTCTATTACCAGAGTTTCATTAAGTCGATTAAAATTAAATCAGCACAATACATAAAATCTTTGTAACGGATATTCGAACAACGTAAAATCTTTGTAACGGATATTCGGACATGATCTTTCAGAGACGATTTGTTACATTTCAGCCCATCAGGTACGGGAATCGACTATGCTCTCTGTTTTTGCCCGATCATTGTAATGAATCAAATATACCAAAGGCGCATGTGCGTCTAATCAAGAATAATCAGTGGCGCTTATTGCAAATCACTATGTATACGCTTTCACAAAATTAAACATAAAATCCTCCCTAATTACGATTATATACATCACACATCAATTCAAATCCATCGTGTAGATGCGGTTTTCTTTTCCAAGATGCAAACCATATGTTCCTTATTTAACAACGATTAGAAGATATTAGTAGTCTTAAATGGCTACCACATGGGACTAACATTACTTTACATTCGCTTATTTGTGGCAATATAGAACTTTTCAGATGGGTTTTTTTAAATATTTTAGGAGATCCAAAAAATTTGTGTTCGTGTGATAAAATTTAAACAAAAATATCTTCAGACATTTTGATTGGTTTTGTTTCCTCTGTAATTATCCGTCATTTTTATTTATTTCAAACTGTGTGCATGTTCTAATATATCCGGAGACAAAATTTAATTGTAACAAATGTAGACCACGTTTTGTGTAAAATTATTATTTTCAAAACAAAAACACTAAACAATTTTCCCTAGTTGTTTAGCAACTGTACGCAGGGATACACGGAGGAGGCTGTAAACCGTGTAAATTGTTATACAGCAAGTAATGTGCAATAAAATGTTTTAAGTGTTAAAAAAAAGCATGTTCTAATATATTGTTGTTCACTTTCAAATTTAAATTTAAACATTGATAATATAACATATTGTTGTCAGCACCAAAGTTTACATGGTAATACTTGGGACTAACAGCTCACATGCAGAGGCATCTACTAGTTATATATTTACACGTCTTCTATGTCTTGTATGTATTTGATAACTGGTATTAAATGGTCTTTTTTGCCATCTGTATTTGTATTTGCATTTGTTTATCATTATTTAATTTTACACAAGTCTTATTTCAAACTTTTTGTTAGCAGCAAGAACCAACAAACATCAAAAACATAACATAAACCAATGAAGTAACATGAATTCCACTGAACAAAAGCGTGATATTAGGTGTTCCATAAGGGTATAGATATCCTAAACGATGTTAAAACTGTCCTTATTTTTATTGAAATAAAAACAAATTAATTAATATTCATTGGGTAAACAAGTGTATGAAACAAATATAGTATGAATACAAGTAATATAATTAAAACACCGTGGATGTAGTCATAAAAAGATCAGTCGAGAAAAATTTAACTCTATTGGAATCAAGCATCAAATTAAAAATTAGTTCGGTAAATAAAATACTCTTAAATCAGATTTAGTTTAATTTTTGAACAGGTACAACTGTTTTTGTTATATATGTCATCCACTTTTTATATATTGAACATGATAGCTTCCGAAATCTAACTTGATTGAAAATAACAAACAAAACAGTGAATAAACAAACGGAAAATGACATGGAACATGGAAACTCGATGGGCAAAAGAACACTGATATTTACCCTTGTTCTGTGAATCTTACGTGTCTCTCTCATTATTAGCTCATGGGTCATTGTATTTTAACTTCTGTAAAGATTTACTGTATAATGATTGGTAGATTTGACGTTTTAAATATACCACAGCGTGTATGAAACATCTAACGTATAAGGTTGAGGTTAATGTTGAGTCTTTGTATTGAGGAACATTTCTCTCCTGACAGACAAAAAACAAACAGTTTATCTACAATATAATTGATTCATTTTAGAACCATGCAACATTTTACAAATCTTTGAATTGTTTTAAGTAAAATAATGTTCAGTGTATTTTATGTAATACTTTTTTTATATCATTCGTATGCAAATATATATTATGGCTACCATATATGTTTTATTAACAGTTAATATCTGATTCAGGAATCAATGTAATTTCTGGTTATTGCTTGAACAAACTGGTGAAACAAGATGTCTGTTTCTTTGACGCTGTAAAAATTATAAAAAAAAACATCTGTTAAGGACTTTGTAGATTTATAAAGTACAAAACGTTCTTATTTCTTACAACATTTCATACAATATCCAAATCCCGTGTAACAGTTTAGAACTAAAAAAATACGTTCAATATGCCAACAAAATCTTTTTTCCTTTAGGTAAAATTACTATGTAAGTTATTAATGTTTGAATAGGTAATATTAACTTCTACTTCAGATATAACATGCATGTAAAATTTGACATACTATGTGGACGCTTGTGAAACGTTCGTTGAAGCTAAGCTACCTCAATATGACGTTAAAATAATAATCTTATTCACACAATTCATCAATGGTTATCGTGCTTAAATTCTGTCTTAAAACAACTTGCAAAACACGTGCATAGAACGCCTCAAATTAACGGTATCTTACGGGTTGATTGATTTCTCCATTGATCTCTCCCACCTTCAATCGAGAAATAAAGAGCAACCATTTCCGTAATGCATACTTTATACATTGCGATAGATAGTTTTAACGTAAAGTGATCACTTTGAAAGCCTTTCTTTACAATAAGCTTCTGATTTAAAAGTAAATTGTAGTTGTAACATTTCGACGAAATCCTATAAAGATTAAATGAATGAAATAATAAATTCCTATGTTTTTGCTACGTACTTACACTATCAAATTGTTCACGTTACGATGTAGTTAGAAATTCAATTAAGGTAAGTCATCGGACAATATATTCTTCATTAAAAATTGAACTCTATTGTAGTAAAAAGTCCACTTATGAAAGTAAATTATTTTGTAGTATCTAACATATAATCCTATAATGATGATCAACTTTATCTTAATAAGCGCGAAGCGAGAATTGGTATCTGCTATTCTACAGACATTGACATTGAGAATTTTATTACGTACTGTTTAAATTGGCTTTCAACACAGACACCAGTGATCGAAATTGTATTAGTATTGCAAAAATGCAAAAAGAATATGAATGCTGGTCAAGCAATGAAAGAATAATTTATACGTTTCAACTTACTCTGTACATCTGTGAGAATGCTTCATTAGAACAGTCCCATGAAGTAGCTAACATTAAAAAGAAAGAATAATGCACCATGCTAAAGTGTTTTATAAATACCAAATAAAATTGATCTGCAAAACACACTAAAAATAATAATTTTTTGCTTGTATTTTGTCAAAAATGTTATTTGTCCTATTACCTTGAATATTGTTATATTGTTATTGTAAGTAAACTATATGATATAAGTTAAAGCGTAATGTTTACATGAAAACAAACGCATTTTCTAGCTCAAAATTAGAATGTCCTGTCAAAAAATCGTCATAACGAAAGAAAATACATATCTGAACTGTAACCCTTGTCCTTAATTATAACATAGTTCAGTAAATATAATCACACAGTTAGATGGTTAATATAAAGGGTTATAAAATGTGACATTATAGATTTTAAAATGATCTGTGTATATGTGCCTGTATATCTTTTCCGACGTCAGTTATTAAGATGTTTGTACGATAGAGCTTTTGTTATATTAAGTCATCGATATCTAATATGCTACTTGTATAATATGCTCTTTTTAAGTTGTACATGACGACAATTTAGTTCCCTTACCATCAATTATGTCTCATTTTGTTATTTAATTTATGTTATGCAATTTTTATATTTTTTTACCTACCTACTGGTGATCTAGGCGTATGTGGTCGTTTGTTCACCACTGGAAACGAAAACTAAAAAATATAAGACAACTTTTATAAAATGTTCGATTTTTGTATAAATCAGAATGACACTATATGTACGTGATAATTCAAAGAAAGGGTATATATAGTTCAGAATTTTTAATCATAATAAATTGAACAAATCAGCACAGTTAGTATTGATTTTAATTTGTGTTTATGTCGGCACCTTTGTTTTGCATTTTGTCGAATAAACGCCTTTCAGTTCTGGTGGATTGTTAGTCCTTAAGGTGATTATCCGAGGTTGTCATTACTCTGTGTTGACATTAATTATCATGTGTTGGTTTTGGTATAACGTTTTGCAATTTTAATAATAAAAATAATTGAAATCATTTTGCTTTTTTTTTCTGAAGTAGTAAATTTTATAACTCTAGTAGTATTTTATTTCCAAAAGTCATTTTGTATTTTTGGCCTAAAATGTCCAAATGTTTTTAATTCTTTTTCCAACATCTTAGGACTTTACACGAATGTGACATACCTTTTGAGGCATTTTTGTAATAAAAACTCAAAATCTTATGTGTTTGGCACTCTGATATGTATTTTAGCGCCACAGAAGAGTCTCCATTATTAAAAGCGTTTCTGGGTGTTTTCAGAAATTGAATATCTTATATTAAACTCATTATAAAATCGTCGTAGTTTTCGTGTTGCTATTCCTGCATTAAGTGGATTAAGGACACAATCAGCTTTTTGGTGAAAATCTCAAATTAGATATCACAGTTATGAAAAAATTTTAATTGTAAACTCTTAATTTCCATAATGCTGAAAATAGTATTAATAATAGACGTATACCTACTGTATACTATTGCATCGATCTATTCATGGTTTCAATTAAAAGTTTTCGCTTAAACGTGTTCGATATGTAGGTAACAATAAAACAAAAAGAAGATGCAAAATCTATACCAATTGCTTGATAATATATAACAAATTTTGAAAAATTCATTGAACAGTATTTTTAAAATCAATTATTGTAGTGCTTTTTAATTCTTCTTTGTACGATTAATTAGGAAATTTGAAATTTCAGTGCTTAAACCCTAGAAAAAGGCCGTTCAAGTAGCACTCTTTATTTGAATTATGATTTTTTTGTGCAAAAAAACCCTACTGTATTGCAGGTTGAAAGAAAATTCAAAAACAAATTAGTTATATTATTTTCAGTGCATGTGTCATAAACCCCTTTAATGCTTATCTCATTTGTTGTCACTTAAATCTTCCATCAGTAAAATATTATCTTATTTATGATAAGATAATATTTTACTGATGGAAGATTTAAGTTACACCTATTGAAAACACCAATAAAAAACGGTAGAAACTTTAAAAAAAACCCTGATGATTGCATAAAGTTCAACTGCCTGAAATATTATTTAATGTGTTCAATAAATTATCAAGCAACTATTTACTTGTTCATTTAAATAGCTATTATTAAATATTTATATTGCTGAAATATTTGAACAGAGGACAATTGTTTGGCAAAACTGATAATTTAGTATTTATATTTCCTACACACAGAGCACAATTGTTCGACAAAACAGATAATTTGGTATTTATATTTCCTACACATTAAAAACAATACAAGATAAAGGCAACACGCCTCTCTCTCTTTGGCAGAATAATTTAAAAAAAAACTGCACATGGGTGATGCAAACATATTTATTGATCATATAATGTAAATGACGACATTTCCAGTTATTGATGTAAATCGTCGATATCGAAGTAAAAATATTTTGTATAATGACCAGTATGGACCCATCTTTTGGTTTTGACTGATTTTTTGTTACAAAAAAGGGAAAAATATTTCGTGTTATGGATTTGGGCTGTCAATCTTCACTTGTATATGTGTGTCACGTTTCTATATATTTCTGCAAGCATAGCAGGGCTTGTTATGTTAATTTACATTTTATATGTGTTGTGTGTCTGTTTGTTTTGTTGTTGTCTCCTCGTTTGTTTACTCATGGTTTTGTCTTAATTGACCTGTGGATTCATGAATACTACTCAATATCTCCGATTCTGTTTTTATAACTACTGAATTTGTAGCTTTTTATGTTTACTTGCAAATACTCTTGTATATGTTTTGCTATATACCTGCAGTAAACACTGAATCATTTGTAACTATAGTTTTACTGGTTCTATGGTTTATAAAAAAAAATAAAGCCTTGACTCATTGAAGAATTACAACCAAACGACAGACAAAAGCAATCAACATGCCAGAATTTAATAAAAAGAAACCACAAATTCCACATTTCTACCTCGGTTGGTTTATCCCGTCAAAACTAACAAGATAGTTTCTGAATACCAAGATTATCATGTTTATTAATCATGTTAATTGTGTTTGTATTTTGTGAAGTCTTGTACTGATGATACCGTTTGTTACATTTAGTATGTCGTATGGATCTTATATAACAGCCACATACATCCATATCCACTCTAGAGCTTGCTCAAGGTTGCTATATGATGTTATTTGAAAGACCCATATTATATTATGTTTATTATATATTTCAATACAGAATAAAAGCTTCCCTATAGATTTCATAGTCCACATTCATGGCTTCCATCGTTTCATTCACATACCCAGAATATCCATATTTTATAGTAAATATATGATAAACAAAGGTGTTTCATTATACAAATACAACTTACCCTGTCATCTCTGCCGTAGAAAAATTTAATTTCAAAATGCAGAAGTTCTTTCCTTAGATGTGGGTCTCCAGTGAAGTAAACACTCGGAGTAATTTTTGTTGGAGGTTTTGATTTGATTAATGCACCGCCTGTCTGTTCGATAAATGTTCTTGCTTTAAATAATGAAAACTCCACGTTTTGTGAACATGATGGCCTCAGAGTATGTCTTACTGTTCTTGGTCGGAGGAATTCTTCACTACATCGTGTTTCTCGAATGTAGTTAGTCATGTCTGTTTATCCTGAATATCCTAAACTGACAGCATCACTTCTTCAAAAAATATTCTCACTAAAATTGAAAAAAAGTCAATATATGATGTAAATATTTACATTAGTTCGATATGCTCTTAAGACATTATTAATCAACGTTGAAAGGCTCCCTATTTTACACTATCTTTTAAATATTGAATATTTGAAATATACTTGAAAAAGTCAAATACATCCGATATCAACCATTTTTAAAAACTTTAAAGGGACGATGAGACACTTACTTGTTGCGCATAAACAAACAAAAGAAATATAAGGTGGGTTTAAATCAATACCCAAGTAAAATGGAAGGTAGGTAATTGCCTATTCAAACATAGGTATAAGCTATAGGTTGAATATAACTACCAGGGAGATAAAATTTCAATTTTAAAATGTAAATAAAAGGCTTCTCAAGGGTAGATTTTGATCTAAATTACAATGAGAAAATCAATCGAAACATAAAAGATTTCTTATCGATATCTTTAATTTTTTTCCATAGTTGTCTTATATTTGCTTACAGAGTATTCTTCTGTGACAACTATTATTGAATATATTTACGCGAAATACAATAACGTAACGTAAAAAAGTAACAAGTTATTGTTCCGCTGCATTGATCAACAGAAGCCATTAGTGTATCGTATTTATAAATGTAACTAGTCATGCGCACTCTATTAAAAATTTTTTTAAATTGAACATAACTACATTTCACTATCGATTTCAGAATAACTTTTTTCTTTACTTTTAACAGGTAGCTGAACTGTTTAACATTAAATAAACTCGAAACTATTGACCTTTTCTGTTAACTGTTTTAGGTGGGTGGGTAAAGTGGTTAAATAGCTGACAACATAAAACAAAATAATCATTATTTTTGCAAATGCACGACGGTATATAATATCGCTGTATGTTATAAAAGACATTGCGTTCAACAATATACGTTAAAAAGAACCTTTTTACCTGCGTTCAACAAAATACGTTATTACCTTTTGTCAACGACGTTTTGATGGATTCACAAGAACTGAACGATGTTATTCGTTAATCCTAATATACTTCTTTATGTTCTGTTATAATTATACACGAACTTTGAGGTATTCATTATATTTACCATTTTATTAAAACTACTCTTTGTATATTATACATGTTCACATTTTCAACATTAATGAAAATTTTACTTTTTGTTAAAGTTAATCCAAAATCAATCAAAACATTTCAATTTGAAAAGTTCAAATCAGTCCATTTTGTGACTGAATAGATTTCTGTAAAAATCAATGCATACATTTTATGATAAGAGATTGAGGTCTCAAGTTTTGCTGAAGCAACTTATTGTTTTTTTAATGGGGTTCATTCGAATATTAGATATTAGCCATTTTAGAGCAATTGTTTGGCGTTCAGCTTTTAGTGCGGGAGAAGGGTGGGGTACACGGTAAAAACTCCTGACCTGACAATCCTTATGAATTCGAGAAAGCACATGTGTCCGCAGTAAAGCTTGAACCCTCAGTGTCTTATTTATACGCTTTAAAGTGTGACTGTCGTAAACACAAAGAATACAAGTTGTTTTCCGTGACTATATTCTTGGAGAGTATAGTACTTAAATTCAAAACGTGTCAAGAAAACTGAAAATAGTGCGAATGAACCGCAAACTATGAAATTATACATATCTGATGACTAAATGCATAACCTAATTAAATAATTCCATGTCAGACTGTCATATGAATATTCAAAATTGATTTTCGGTATTAGGGCATGATGCACTTCCTTTTGTTGCGCAACATTGTTTGAGGCAGTTTACGTTTAATGTCATTTCTAATTCACGTTGTAGCCAGAGTAATCGTTTTATGACTACATATTGTATATACATGTAATCAACGCATGTCCTGCTGGGGTGTGCATGTAATTTGTCCTGATTATCTAAATCGCGTGATTACCCACAGTATGAAATCATAAGAACATATTTAATTATATTTTAAACAAATGGTTTAGGGTATGATTTTCCCCTCAATTTTGAAAATGCTGTTTTAATTTCGTAGAAAACTGTACATAAAAATTTAATTGCAGCTTATCAAAGTAATCAGACGTTGAACAGCACACCCCTGTCTGTGAAATGAACCGTTTTAACCGATTGATTGATTGATTGATTGATTGATTGATTGATTGATTGATTGATTGATTGATTGATTGATTGATTGATTGATTGATTGATTGATTGATTGATTGATTGATTGATTGATTGATTGATTGATTGATTGAGGACTTAAACTCTTAAGTAAACATTAAATAATTAATTATTTAATTATCACAGTAAATTGTGTACTTGCAGCAATTCCGAGAGAGAATTGGTGATAAAATGGACGAAAGATAACCGAAACGGAAGTACAGACACAAAACAGTCGAAAAAGTAATAAAAACGTACCTGTAACATAACGGGACCTGTGAGAAAATAATGGCTCTTACAATTACGAACTATATACACCAAGTTTAATATATTCTAAATCAGTTAGTAATATGAATATTTAACATTCAAAAGACACAAAAATACAATACTTTTGTAAAAAAAAATTCTATACCTTATGATATTAAACTTCGTATCGATTTAGCAATTTGTATAATGTTAATTGTAATTAAAGAATTTAAAATGCAAATGAAATCATTGTAACGTTGTGACAAGTTTTATGTTGATTACTTACATTAAATGTAAATTAAGGTTGAAAATCCGGTTTAAATCAAGCTTCTTCTTCTGCTGTTCTGCCCACTTAAAATTTTAAAAATAGTTCATCGGGAAAAATCACCTGCTGGCCGATTCATCATTTATCAGAAAATAAGGATTTATTTTAAATGACAGATTTATACAAACAATATCATTCGTGCCTAGAGTTTATTTTTGAAATTGAGTTATCGGTTAAATTGGATATAAAAAACCCCATTAAGTTTTAAATTAAAAATCAGTACATTTGTACTTTTGATGACTTAAGAATATATAAGTATTTTGCGCAAATAGTCCAAATAAAAACTAACATTTGGCTATGTTTTACTGACGTAAAACATAACAGAGAAAATACAGTAAAAATAGGTCTGCGATTTAAAAAATACTAGATGCGTTTGTTAGGAAAACGAGTATCCTCACATTTTATGAAGTGTCGCAAGTAGATAAAAAAACTGCACGTTAGGTAAAGTACAGTTTTTGTAAAATAGTGCCATCAATTTGCTTCCTTCCTCTTCAGGTGCAATATTTTTTCTCCGGTGAATATATGACAACTTGAAACAATAGTCCTTTTGTTTCTTTTGCTACCGTTTTTGCTTTTAACTGCTTTTGCTTACGAGTAAAATATTTTGGTATAACGTTTTGAAATGTTGGTGATAAAAGCTCTACAACATCTTAATCATTTTTAAATATTTTTTGGGTTTGAGCGCCATGCACTGATGAGTTTTTCAGTTTTTCTGGTTGGGTCAACATCCCCCCTCCGCTTTACTTACTGAATTAGCATAAAGGTCATCAATGTAAATTTTACATTCTGCATTCTACCTTTGACGCAGCCGCCCGCTCCCTTAGCATTGCAGCAACGTCTACTTAGCCAAAGTTAAATTCAGAATCTGCATTAATTCTGTTTGTGGTGATTCGTTGGCCGAGTGGTTAAAATAGTTCGTCTACTGTGGTCTGTCAACACTGATGTTGCGGGTTAGAGTCAAATTGTGGCAATGATGTACTCGACTTCAATCTTAATTGACAAGGATAGTCAGTTTTCCTACCGAAGGTCGGGTGGTTTTCCGGTTACTTAAGCATCCTACCCCAATAAAAGCTGCACGCCATTATATACCTGCTGAAATTGGCGGTAAACACCATTCAAACAAACAAACTGCTGTTTGTCATGTTGGTGTACCGCATAAAACGTGCCGATTATATAATAATTTTATATTGCAAGAGACTTACCGCGATGCAACAAAAAACTAGAGAAAGTAATGCCCAACAATCATTTGAAGCAGTGTAATTAAAATTAATTTTAAAATATCACTACCTTGTAAATGGTGGAAATGGTATTGTGTCTGGGATGTCCGTGCACTCAGTTTTGACCACGCTGCATTATGCTTGATAGTATAATTGTTTATTTTATCTGGAAGACACAAATGTGTGTGTTTGGAACATTAAATGGTGTAGACTAAAACTGTGTGTGCTGGAAACAAATGTCTACCTTCGTAGATTCTTGATTACTGGCAGTATAGAACCATCTTTTTCATGGAATTTCCTAAGTTCAAGGCCCGTAATTTTCGTTAAAATCAGTAGAGTAGAACAAAGGGTAAACTTGATTAGTAACGTATCACTCTAGACTCACATACTAAAGTATATACAAGAGTTAACACACAAAAAAAACGGAAAACTATTATTTTAATGAAATTTTCGAAGTGCAAGGCCCGGAATTTCCGTAAAAATCGGCCGAGCGAAATGAAACACCCGAGCGGAACGAACTGTAAACTTGATCCGTAATTTTTCACTGTAGGCTCACATGCTAACAATGAGTTTAATATATACAAGCGTCTTTTAAAAAAGTCGGGGAACACATATTGAAACGACGGCCGGAATTACGGTCGAAGGGACAGGGGTAAAACAATATGCCTCCTTCTTACTGCTAATTGCGGGGGCATAACAATCTTATATTGCTTCGTAATTTTCGGATCGTTTAATTTTAAATACTCCGTTATGTGTGGATAATTGCTTCGTGATAATTGGATCCAATTTTCTTTATTCACCTGCACTTCAAACTTCACTATATTTTGAAGCGATACCAAAGATTTATTCTTTGAACGTTTTACATAGCCAAAAAAGTCAGTTTTATATTTGATGTGAAAAGAAGCCTTACTGTTGTAATTTAAGCAATGAAATAAGGTTTCTATTTAAAAATTGCGACTATAAAATAAAATCTCTTGTGCTCTGATTGCGTTTCTGTCAAATAAAGTTCATTCATAGTATTAAACATCTATAGAGGAAAATTGGGAATTTTTAAAATAAGAAATTGCCGTCCATAATAGAAAGTCGTAAATTTACGTTTTTGTTTTATATTTGTTTGGTTTTTGTTTGTTTTGTTTGTTTGTTTGTTTGTTTGTTTGTTTGTTTATTTGTTTGATTGTTTGTTTGTTTTGTTTTTTTTTTGACTCTGTGGAATTAAGGTCCTGTGATACTGGATACTGCAACCGGATACCCAGTGTATTACCATAGAACACGGAAAAATGTTTTACAGTGGAAGCTTTTCCTGAAATGTTAAGTAGTATTCTGTAGCAGAAGTTATTCACTTTTTACCATTTGACCTCATGACACTTCACCTCTCGAAAAAGCAAGTCACGTGATCCTAATTCTGTTTCTTGATTAGTCAAAAACCAATTTGGACGGGGGTTCGGAACAGGGTAATAAATTGGACAGGGTGGTAAAATTGGCAATTCACCTTTCAAATTGTGTACTATTATTATTAGATTTTGGCGTCTAGCTGTTTGTTTATAAAATTATTTCATAGTGCAATTTAATTATTAAGAACGACAGAGATGAGCTGCAGTTTGTAAAATTTTATATCAAACAACTTGTACAAAAATGTTAAAAATAAGTACAGCGCAAATTAAAACGCATATTAACACGTTGGATTTTTGCGTTATTTTATTGAGTGTAAAAAAGACGAAGAGAAGAAATTTCATTAATTTCTTTAATAAATACAAATTAACAATCATTTTATATTCATGTTGATATTAAATCAAATGTATTATTATTGTTCTTGGGCGTCCGTCGTAGTACACACACAGATAGAGAGTTGTGGCTCTAATTGTAAAGTATACTTTGCTTAATCAGTAAATTTTAAACTATAAACATTTTATTAAAAAATTTCTAATATTCAATTTGTTGACATTATTGTATAACTGCTTTGGTGCTCGCAGAAAACTTCATTTCTATATCTTAGGCAGAGGGTTTCAATACATAATAGCAATAAACGTTCTGGAATACATGTACATTTCCAACAAAGTACATGTAGTTGTATGTAAATTATCTATTTTAAGTTAACTGTATGCTTGGTAAATCTCACAAATCTGTTGATATCGAAAACACGTAAATATGTATAAATATGTATAAATTAATAATTTCAAACTCGTTTCACCTGGGACTGATGTTAATTTATAGGTTCATGATTTCTTTCACGTAGTAATAATCGCGTCCGTCAGTACTTCTCCAAAAAAATTTCCATCAAACATTTCTGGTCTATTGAACTGGGAATTTGTATGACAATAATGGCGATTCGTAGTTCAATGCATATCTCAATTTATATCTAAATAAAGCGTCAGTACTTGTTTTTAGATTAAAGCCATTGTTGGGGAGAATTATTAGTTTGTCAGCAGAGTTTTTGTGTGTCTGTGTAAACTCTTGGCAAGAGGGAAACTTTCCGCCTACTTGATGATGCAGGTGTTTTGGGTACTTAATTGAGTTGTTTGAGAAATCTGGTTTTGGAGTAATCAATATTTTATTTTCAAACGTGAAACTGATTATTAAATCAAAAAAACTATAAGCTTCACATTGATATATAGAGTTTAAAAAGATAATAAGACTAAAGGAAAATATCCTTGAATGTTACAAGAAAAAGGGACCGGAAATTCAGAGGGTAACCATCAAGACTGTCTGTCTTGATGCATGGTCTTGCAATCTTCATTTTCTGCCTTAATGCCGATTCAGGGGGAATGCACTTAGGTAGGTTGGTTCCCGACGTAATATTCAGTATGCCTTCGGAATATACAAATATCCGAAAGATGATAGACCGGGAACCAGACTAGGATTGAGGTGTAATGATATCTTTTGGCGAACGTTGTGGCGTAAAACAGACCAATGAAGCAAGTTGCTACAGTTTCAACGGGATTGTAATACTCAAATGTCAATATCGGGCTAAACATTTTACCCCGTAGGAAAGACAATATTAGAGATACAAATATAGGATGTTGTGGAAATCTAAAATCTCAACATACCCTTTATTGTAAAATATTAAGCTATGTACCAACCAAAAATTATCAGCATCAAATAGGAAACAGTTTAAACAGTTCTTTTTGAGTACGGGTACAGGTTACACAAATTATCTCCACCATTTCTACAGACGCTAAAACCGGTACACCATGGTCTAAACGAAAATGGAATTGTCTGCTGAACACGTGCGTTTACAAACTGCTAATTTGATTGAAAATGAAGACGACGACGACGATAAAACGAATGATCGAACATTCAAAACGAATGCCGAAAACGGGTTAAATCCAAATGCTCAAAAGGACAAAGAAATTGATGACGTCTTGTCAGACCTAAAATTCGGACTGTTTAACAAGAAAATGCTCCTTTTGTTTGGTGGTGCATATTTTGCTGTTTGTGCAGAAATGATGGTCATTGTATTTCTTAGCAAACAGGTGAAGGAGGCCTGGCACATTGACCATTTAAGTTATGCCTGGCTACCTGTTGCTACAAGGATAGGAAGCATATTTGGTTGTTTAGCATTTGGAACCGCCAGTGACCATTTTGGAAGGAAAAATCCATTTATAATAGCTATATTTATTACAGCATCGTTTGGCATTTTTTCATCATTTTCAACCAGTTTTATTGTTCTTGTCATTCTGAGAGCACTGGTATCAGTTGGAACTGGTGGAATTGAAGCCACAAACTTTGTTTTAATGTTAGGTATGAATGCCACAAATCATCAGTCATCATAAATTGATTAGTCTAACTATTGGTAATAGATTTGATTGAATGTGTAATTGTTGATTGTTAACCATGCCCCCTCCCCCCCCCTTATGTCCTTCACATAGAACTTTAATTACAAGCTAAGACAAGTTTTACTTGAAAATCACCACATCTATAGGCAATTTATTGCGTTTGCAAGGGACAGTTGATACTAGTATAGGGAACTGGTCATTTCGTACCCTGACCATTTCGTACCCTTACAAATATGGTCAATTCATACCCACGGCCGAGTCAATTCGTACCCGACTTAAATTTTATGAAATCGTAATGAAATTGTATGTATTAAAAAGGTAAAGAGTGATCAATTAAATGTTTTCTTGATTATTTTACTCAACTTTATTTTTAATTAGTTGGCATATTGTGTTCAGGTTCTTTGTATTGAATGGAGTGTGGTGATAATTTCTATTGTATGTTGTAAGTTTATAATTAGTTTGTTATTCTAAGTGTGCACAATCCACATTAAATCTTTTATTATATTTTAAGTGAACTAAACATCTGTTGTCTTTATACACCTCGGATTTGTTCGGCAATGCGTCAAGAAAACTGACTTAAAAGTGAAATATGAAAACTTGTATTTTTCAAATTTTATTACGATAAATGACGTAATAATGGTAACAAAGAAGTGCACAAACATAAGTAACTGGAGCACTAAATAAAAATATATATTAAAGACAAAAACGGCATTTTCATTCTTTTCTTAAGTTTGTTGGCCATGATGGCAAAAGTTGGATTTACCAGTATCTCTTAAAACTTGTACATATATATTATTTTACTCATCATTATTTCTTAAATAATGATGAGTAAAAGACTTGTTTTATGTTCAGGCTTACAATCATAATTTTAATGAGATCGCACAAAATTAATTATCACCACCTACACTACATCTAAAATAACTATCAAAGTAACCGAAACTGAACACAATCTGCCGACTAATTACAAATAAATTTGAGTAAAATAACCAATAAAACATTTAATTAATCATTTTTAATTTTTACATACAATTTAATTATGATTTTAGTCGGGTACTAATTGACCATCCACCGGGTACGAATTGACTCAGAGATGGGTACGAATTTACCATATTTGTAAGGGTACGAAATGACCATAACTCCTAGTATAGACTGTCCCTGCTTTCGCTGATAACAAAAATTGTATTTAGGAACCATTTTTGCAATAACTTATTTTCAGAAGGTGCTAAAAGTACAATCGAAATTGTTTCTTTACTTGATTTCAAATATCTCTGATATCCCTTGATCTTGTCCAGAAAAACAACAATACATGTATACCTAATAGTATTTCCATCATAAAAATAAAGGTTGCTACAACGGGGACTTAGATAAATTACAAGTTTTAAAGCAATAAAACATAATAACATGGCTTGCTGATTCTGTATTAGAACAGCAATATCAGCAAATGTAGTGTTCAGTCTATTCTTATATTTCTCATCACTCATGTTTTGATAATTTATCCTGCCGTAAGTACTTGTATTAGCATTACTCATGTATCTATTTCCAATAACAAAGTATAAAAATTACATTAACATATAAATATTTTTCCGTTGCTTTCAGTCGAAATAGATCTACAAAAATTTATTGGAGCATCTAATGAATTTGCAGGATAAAACCAATACTTTCACTGACAGAAAATAGATTTAGAAATAGATTGTTGTTCTAAGTGACCTTATACATATTGTATCTGTCAATATTTTATACAGAACCATATCAATAAAACAAAGATAAACATAAGTCTTGACCATGTTCTAATTCACACATTTTGAATGTTAAACTTATTTATATTAACGCCAATTTATTTTTTAAGGCAGAGTACACATTTATACAATAAACTAAAAAATCATAATTGTGCCTTTTACAGAATTTCTTCCAAGAAGAAATAGAGGAACAGTTATGGTGGCAATTACTTTTTGTGGTGCATTAGGTGCAATTCTTACTGGTGGTTTAGCCTGGTGGCTTCTTCCAAAATATGGATGGAAGAGTTTGGTTGGAGCTTGTGCTGCACCTTCAGTTATAATGTGTGGAATAGCTTTGGTTCTAGGAGAAGAATCTCCCAGATACTTATTTATAAGTGGACAGAGAGACATAGGAATCAAACTTGTGAAGAAAATTTCAATTCAAAATGGAATTGACCTTGGAAATGGTAATGAATCACATTGTTTTTTAGTTTGAGGATAAGTTAAAATAATTAAAGTAATCTACTAGTAATTGGTTGGATTTCATTTTATTTAAAATTATTATAGCTTTTATCCAAAAAAATAATCTAATCATATTTATTAATTTTGATTAGTTCTTAATTGATTAGTTTTTGACTGATTGTCAACTAATAAATATGAAATAAAATTTATCAACTTCAGTATAGGTATCTGATAATATATATACTATAACATGTCAATTCTTTTTTATATTTGTTACTTTATTCCAATTATATTTGTCAATTTTAGAAACAAGAGTTATTCTGTTGCAGGGCTCACGCTGGGTCAAAATTATAGGGAGAAGTCACTTCTCTTTTGTGGGGCTGACAGGGAGAAGTGGGTGGACAACAGGGAGACGTTGCATTATATGTCCCGAAAACGTCCTATTTTGTTTGTTTTTTTAATATGTGTTAATTCTGCATTTGAATTTTTTTATTGTTACATGTTTTTTAGCAGTTCAATTTATTGAGGATAAAGTAAAAGATCTGATTAACTATTATCACACATTTTCATAAATACATGTATTAAACATAACAATAAAAAAAGTATCAACTGTTACAAAACTGTTCATTAAAAAATGTTTCTTTGTCATTGGTCTACAAAATGATTGAATTATAATGAAGTACTATTAGAACTAAAAGTAGAAAATTACATCATTGTGACAAATCTGTTAAAAGTATTTAAACATATTTAACTTAAATTTGTTGAAAGTAAATTCCAAAATACTATTTTTTTACTACGTTTCCATCATTGCAATACTCATTTCAACACTATCAGCATCGTATATTTGCAATCTCCAACATTAAATTCATATCCGTTCCGGAAACTTTCACGTATTTTTGCTCTGAACTGGTTTCCGGTCATATTTTCAGGTGTAGGACCACCATAGTTTTTTTACTCTTCGGCTATATTAAAATTTGATAATTTTGACTTATCCTAGAAAATTTACCTTTGTTTCAAATTAAGTGACACTTCTGTCCCCTATAAAAATGCACTGGCTGAACATTCTGTCAAAATTTCACAATATGTTTCATGGCATATAAGAAAAAACGCTCAACCTGAAGTCCATGTGGTCTAAAAATCTACTTTCACTTTCTATTTCAGTCCAAAAATAGTGCTTGTCCCTAATTGACTCTCAACATTTTTATGTTCATTTAAAACCAATAAAACTTTATCCTCAAGTTTCCTAGAATATTCAGCTTTCCAAAAATACCAAATTTATTCTGGTATCGTGTGCGGTTCAAATTCTGTATGATGCAAGAGTGAACCTGTCTGTTGACTAGTACTACTTTTACGTACAACCTCTGGACTGGTTCCCGGTATTTGGTGGTCCTACACCTTAAACCTACGCTTTATATACCAGATAAAAGTTAAAAGGGTACCAGTTGACTTTGTGGCGCTTTATCATAATAAACATGACGCTGTATCAAAAAACGAATATTTCTTAAAATGGGGAATAAAATTTGAAAGGTGACATCAGGCGATTCTGCAAAATGAAAGGGCGACTTCACTTCGCTTTTTAAGATGATCGAGGGCGAAGTGGGACCACATAAGGCGACTTCTTGCCCGAGTCGCCCTCCAACGCGAGCCCTGTGTTGAAAAGTAAAAATGTTTTTGTAAGCATGGTAACAAATTAATCACATAAAAGATTCAAGCTAATAAAATATACACAAATACAATATATGGAAAATAACTTGGTAAGGGTTATGCATCTTGAAAACAAGTGTGAAAATGTTCTTCTGAGTAAAGTTTTTTTATTCATTCCTAGATAGATTCGCACCAAATTTCTACACAAGCTTTATACTGACAATCTTTCAGAAAAATTTGAAAACTACATTTTTACATCAAGGCTTTCAAGCATATGGTTATTTACCTTGATGTAAATTTTATGGTTGTGAATACATGTCATGTACACTAGCAAGTCAAATTCTTTATCAAGGATTTCAGTCGTATTTTATACTTAAGCATGTATAGTTATGCTTGTTAATACTTTAGCAAAATAGTATGGTCAAGTATATGCACACAAGGCATAACCGCATTCTATCAACAGTTTCTGGAATAAGTTTGGCAACCAAAATTTTGTTCGCAAGAATTAAAGACAAGCCCTCAGAAATTAAAAATAATGTGTGGAAATATACAATGTAGACGACCAGAATTCAGAATTCATAAACAATGCCTTTGGCTCTGGCATTAAGGCCATGCCACTCTCCCTTTTACATAATGCCCTCTATATATAAGCAACTATTGTATATAAAACTTATGGGAGATTTCCTAGTGTCAATTACTAGGTAAACTAATTTTTACCAAAAGTCGGGCATTTTAGGTTTACCAGTGCTACTCCATGCGAAAATTATGTGTACCTTTAAACATGTTTAAAGTGCATATTCATGATTCATTTCGGCATTAGTATTAATATGATGATTAATTTCTTTGCAGTGAATATCATTGCCACATCAACATCTGACAGAGGAAGAATACAAGATCTATTCAACAAAGATAATGTCATAACCACGTTATTCATTATATCAATCTGGTTCCTACAAGCAACTGGTTACTGGGGTGTGTCTGTTTATCTGCCAGAGTATATGACTTCTTTAGGAGTTGATGGGTATTTTAACATGTTCATGGTGTTTATAGGAGAGTTACCTGGATTATGTTTAGCAATGATATTTGTTGAGAAACATATGTTAGGAAGGATCAGATCTCTTCGAGTGTTCTCCTTGGGAACAAGTATATCATTAATATTGTTTACTATTGTCGACTTAGCTTTTTTGAAAGCGGTTTTTGTTATTGTATGTTATTTTTTTATGGTGCCAATTTATTCTCTTTTAAACACATATACTCCTGAAATATATCCCACAAAGATGAGAGGTGTTGCCATGGCAACTGTTAATGCTATTATTGAAGTTCCAGGTTTAATAACACCTTTTGTAGGTGCTACCTTATTATCCCATCAAAGTAAATGGTTGTATCCTGCAGTATGGTCGGTTGTATTTTTCATTCAGTTTTGTTTAATGTTTGCGTTAAGACTTGAGACAGCAGGGAAGAATCTGAAAGAAAACAGTTCACAAAAAAGCCAAGTGCTAGCCGCGTTGCCTGTCACATCTGATGAAACTGTGTAGTCAGAGATCGAATTAGAATAAGATTTTTTAGAAAACATTGTCAACATCCTCTGCTAATACCACTACTTTCTCTTTTGTTTTTTAAACCCTGCTCCTTTTTTTGATGTAATGAAAACACAAATGTTTAATATAATGTGTAATCATTAAATTAATACACTTGATATTGAGTGTCCCCTTTAATAATTATAAATGAAAAACAACAATTTTTAATGTCTTTTAGCTCATCCTAATATAATACTGTACATATCAGTTTTAATACAATTGCAATCAGTTGAGGGGCCTCGGTGGCCGAGTGGTTAAGGTTGTTTGTCTAATATTGATCATATGATGTGTCAACACTGAGATTGCGGGTTCGAGTCTTGCTGTGGGCAGGGTACCCATGACTCCAATCTTAATTGACAAGGATTGCCAGTTTTCCTACCGAAGGTCAGGTTTTTCTCCGGGTAATCTGGCTTCCTACCCAATAAAAACTGGACACCATGATAAAAATTGCTGAAATTGGCATCAAACAACATTCAAACAATCAAACAAGCAATCAATTGACATCACACATTTCATTTCTAATTCTAAAGTTACAAAAGTTATTAAAGTTCATCGTTTTTTTAACAGCCAGAAATTGTACCTACTTAAGCTAAAGGTGTAGTTTAGACCTATATACCACCTGTTTCTCCCTTTAAAATAATTCTCTGTTAATTTAGTTAGTTAGCTACTCGTGATCTCATGTCTGTCACCACCGAGGTTAATCCTTAATGTGGGCAGGGTGTGCTGGATGCCACCTTAATTGATAAGAATTGCAAGTTTTCCCTAAAAGTGGAGTTGTTATCACTGGTTATTTAAGATTTCTTCTGTAATAAAAACTATTCTTTGACATGGATGAAAAACTACTGAAAGTGCCATTAAGCTGCATTCAAACAAGCAAACATAAACACTGTAAAATCAGTACCATAAAATGAAGATCAAGTTCAATTTTTAGTACAATCCAACAGAAAAGCCTGACCTTTAGTAGGAAAACTGACAATCCTTGTCAATTAAGATTGGAGTCAAGTACACCCTGCCTGCAGTCAGAATCGAACCTGCAATCTCAGTGTTGACCGACTACATGATCGATAGTAGACAAACTGTTCTTTTTGAGTTGTCAAAAAAAATTGTTTTCATAAGAGTACTTGAAAAACAAATTTTGTTCAAATTGCACATCTGTTTAGTAGTATAAAATGAAGTTGAATTTTTAGCACAATCCCGTTTTTGAGCTGGGCCAATGTGAAATCATTTTTATAGATCCAAAGTCAAAGCAAAAATTGTTTTCCGAGATGGACTGTTGTAATACTCAGCTGTTCATTATTTGTAATTCAGTAAAATATTTTTATGGATTATTGAAAATGCAATTTGATGTATGTACATACAAGATAAATGCAGTTATATTTGATATTGTAAAAAATGTTTAAGTTTATATTCAGTATTATATAATACATATAACTTGACTTTATACAGTTAGTTTTTAAATATTTTTTTATTGAAGCAGAAGATTTGTGCTTTTTTTATTTGTTATACATTGTTTGTAATTTTATATGTATTAACAACACAAGTTTTGTACCATGTTTATATACTACAGTTTTTTATATGTTTTTCATTAAAGCACCTCATAAAGAAATGATAATAATTCCTCTACAAAGTGAAAAAGAATTATATTGTTTTTTAATTTCATATTGATGAGCATTTTAAATATTTTCTTCCTAAAAACCTCAAGACCATTCAAACTGCAGACATGGAACTGTATGGGTTAACTTTGATGGAAAAATCTTTAAATATGCATTATTTTTAAATGGTCACAAATTTTATTCAGAATGCATGTCCTCTTTAGCATGAGATCAACTTAATAACTTTTCAGTAACTGTTTTAAACAACTACCAAACCAGTGCCTTTATATGACCAATAGTTCATTGTGGTTATTTTCAATGTATCACCAATCTTTTTTAATTTCTAAAACTATAGCATACATGTTCTTAATAAGATATAAGGTCAAGCATGCAATGTGTGTTGTACATCTATACTGGGTAAACCAAGTTAAACTGTCATATAGTCAACAACAAAAATCCCTTGTTTAAAATTTGTTAAAAATTTTGCTAAAAAGTATTAAATTTAGAGTTTCATGTTTCCCATGACCACAAGTCATAAATAATGTTGATTTTAATCTCAGTTTCTCTCACTGCCTCAAAAGAAATACATTCAGATTTTTGTAATATAAAGAAAGTTGTTTTTAGTTTATACAGTAGATTAAATTAATATTGTGTTCATTTTGTTTTATATTTTGTTTTTGGTCTTTATTTTGTTGTTTTGTTTTGTTAACACTTATTAAATTTTTAAATTATCTGCTTTGTTTTCTGTGCATAGCTGGTAATATCTGGAGTACTTGCTAGATTTGTATCCACTACTTGCACTTGTGTTAGTAATATATAATTACCAAAAATGATGCTTTCAACTCTAAATGATGTGTGAAGCTTTTTTCAGCCAAAAACTTGTTGCCACAATACAGCTTAAGAAATGCTGAAAATTTTGCTGGAATGTCCCTCATGTAGTTCACTTTAAGAATTGTTTCTGATAGCAATTTCTTCCATACAGAAATTATATCTTCACATTTAACATTGGCAAATCAATACATATAAAATGGATACCATTACAAACAATAAAACATCTTACTGAAATTTCTTAAGCAATATTAAAGCAATATGCAATATGTTATCAACAAGGTCAGGAAAGTAAATCAATCAAATGTCCTTTGAACTGGAACATTTAGAATTATAATAAGTAGTAAAATTAAGTATGTTAGCATGGCCTTAGATTCATGTAGTTACCATTGGAATCAGGTTATATATATATTCTCATTATTTTCTGCAAATTGTAGATATGTTTTCCTTTGACAATATCCTAGCAAGTTGAAGATGACACTGTGCCACAAATAGGACTCTAACTGGGGTAATAAGTCTTAGCATCTATTAAAAAAGTAGCAAAGAAAACCGACCGAACAACAAGAGACAAAAACCAAGGGACAGTTACAAATCTGGATATAGACAAACACAATACAAAAATCAAAAACATAAAACACAGAAAGAGAGTAACCCGAACCCAATAAAAACCATGGGTGCACTCAGGTGCTCCGGACGAGTAAGCAGTGCCTGCCTCTAATTAGACACCCGTCGAGTGACTCATTGTCTTGTCTAGGGAAAAGTCAAATCCAGGAATAGAACACTACCTATGACTCAGCGAAAATGTCGGATCGTATTTGAGACACTGATTTCCCGTAACGATCAATTAAGTCGTGGTGCCGACCATAGAACTTCTGGAGAGATAACATCAACCTAGGTACAACAAACCCTTGTTTTAGTAGTTTAGCAGTCAACAGCAGTGATCGGTCTAGAAAATCTTAATAACGATCGCAGGATCTAGAATAAGTTGTGAAATGTACACACCATACGCTGGAGCTGCTGGAATGTTGCTGTCGATGAACGGGAAGTTGACAATTGGGAAGTTGAAGTCATAACGCTTGTCGTAGAGCCTAGTTTGTAGTTTTCCTGAGTCTATTTCTAGAAGTAGGTCTAAGTAAGAGGCTGATCTTAGTGTATTGGTGGTGTCTTTAATTTCAAGCTCGCTAGGGTAAATTGAATGTAAATAGTCACAATTTTACAAATGATTGACATTATCATATGGTCCTCTATCATGTTCTTTCCTGATTGAAGATCTTCGATGATCAATACATAACATTTGTAACATAATTGTCCATGATAAAAAAACATGATCAGATCATGTTTTCTGAAAAATAATTCAAATAACAAGAAAATGTGCTTAAGACTTGAATGTAATTGCATCCATATATTGAAGAAAACTAAAACTGATTTGAAAGCAATCAAAGCCAACAGTTTAGTTGCGTTCATATGGAGGACACTACTTGAATAATGAACATCGATATTTTTTTTTAAATGTAATTCTATTTCTTCCAGCTTTAAATTTTTTTTAGTCATTCAACATCCCTCATTTCCAACGGGGCAATATTGTCCATGTTCAATTAGTAATTAACTAAATATGCCTTAAACAGGAAATCTATTTTGCAAATGAAAAAAAGAGCTAGTGAATCTGATGAAAGCTCCTTAAATGTCGAATCATCCTCAATTCCCAGTTACCGGGTCGATAGGAATTGCTTGCTGTCACAATATGAAAACCTTTAAGGTAGTGATCCACGATATGTCTTATGTACTTATCACATGTGCTGCTTATAGATCCCTAAATAATGACAAATATATTGGTCTGACACAGATTTGCTTCAATGCTATATTATGACCTTGACATTAAAAAAGTAATCTGTAACATGCGAGTTAAGTATGGACAAAGCCACGGTTAAACAAGGGAGGGGACAACAACAAACATAAAACAAAAAATTGAGTAACACCAACCCCACTAAAAACACAGACAAGTCCAGGTGCCCAAAAGGGTAAACAACACCTTTTCCATGTGTGGCACCTGTCACATCAGTCAGGGTACTAGTCATATTCGAGGGTGGTCACAATTCATTAAGGAGGGAAATTAATGATCATTTGTGACAAAGATATTCTGTAATTGTCAACAAAACCATGATTGTGGTCGACAGTAAAATTTTCTATCTGATGACATTAATCTTACCATTATGAACCCCTGGTTAATTAGCTATTCTGTCAGCAGACACCCTTTATCAAGGAAATCTGGATAGGAAATAAAAGAGTATCGATGCATCCTCCATATGCAGGTGCTACTGGAATGTTGCCAAATGAAAAACAACAATAGGAAAACTCAAAGTCATGCCTTTGTTGTAAATTTTAGTTCTTAGCGGACCTTCAGTGTCAATTTCTAGATAATGATTGATGTACGAGGCAAACTGAGCTCTCTCGGTTGTGTCATTCAATGTAGTGATCAGAATGTTTTATATGACACGTCTTCTCGTTTTCATGTGATATATAATTATAAGAGAATTTTTCAGACTTTAAAAAAAGATCCTTACAATCGAGAAGGCATCACCATGGAAACCGTGTTTAAAATCCAAATGAGAATCTTTGAGGCAACATTTTATGGCTATATAGTAACATTCTGGTGGCATTTCTGATTTTATTTGGCCAAGTAGTAAAAAAAGAAAAGAAAATAAAACATTACGAGGAGGATTAGTGCCAAGTGATACAAAAGGTCACATTGACTGTGGACAGGTAAGGTAACAATTTATTACAAAAGGTTAAATTATTACAATTAATAGTCCCAAGTTTGACATGTAATCAACATAATGTGAAAGGAAATAAATATTTCATGTGCCCCCTCCTTTTGTTATCGTCACTGTGTGTAAGTGACAATAACAAAAAGAAAAACTTTTTTTAAACTTTAACATATCCCATAGTCACTGGACTGTGAAATTTAAGTCAAGGTAGGGTGACACCTAAAATACAGTCATGCTCTAATCATCAGCAACTTATATACCAAATACGGTCATCCAACCATGCATGGTTACAGAGGAACTGCCCTAATCCAAAAACGTAGTCACTGGATCATAAAACTGAGGTGAAAGTCAGATGACATGTTACTGACTGGAAAGTACTCGTCATAAGCTACCACTGGACCAAATTTGATTGACCTAGAGCTTAAGATTACAAAGATAGAAAGCAAGTGTTTACGCCGCCTTATTCCCATATATACGTCACGGCTCCTGCATCTATCATCCCAGGAGAGAAAAAAACTGTTCAAAACAAAAACAACTAGACAAAGTTGATCTAGCGATAACTGATACCCCCGCTTTTGTTTAAATGTCTAATGTTTTTCGTGGACTCTGACCTTAAAATTTGACGAATTTGGACCCAAAATTGATAGGCTTCTTAACAACATAATATATAATATCCCACAGTTTCGTTAAATTCAGATTCAAACTTTTAGAGTTATTGTCCAGAAACAACTTTTTTCTAAAAATTTTAAAAGTTTTTGAGGACTGCGACCTAGAAATTTGACGGATTTACCCCAACATCGATAGGCTTCTTACCAACCTGATATATAATAATATCCTAAAGTTTCATTCAAATCACATGCAAACGGTTTGAGTTATCGTCCAGAAACAACTTTTAAAAAAAAATTATCGATAGGCTTTTTACCAACCTGATATTTTACAATATACCCAAGTTTCATTCTTGAGTTATTGTCCGGAAACAACTTTTTGTTAAAAATTCTAACGTTTTTCCTGGACTGTGACCTTGAAACTTGACGGATTTCCCCCAAAATCAAAAGGCTTCTTACCAACCTGATATATCACATGTCCAAAGCTTCATTCAAATCGGATGTAAACTTTTGAATTATCATCCGGAAACCAAATGTGGACAGACGAACGGACAGACATACGGACATGAGGACCACTATATACCCCCGACTATGTCGAGCGGGGTATAAAAACAAAGAAAACAAGCTTAAACAAATTAATACAGTTTTTTAATGTTTTGATTCTCAGCACATCTTTGTATAGTTGGATGATGCATACAAGTTTAACCATGTTGTGACCTTAACCATATTTATGACACATCTAGTATTTGGTAACAGTAATACCAAGTAAGATTGATATATCTTCAGGTTATTCAGATGGTTTTTTTTCTGGTACCCTGACGATGATATCCTCTTTAGCATAAGCGGACTTCAGATATAACCTCAGGTCAGGAGCATTGGATTTCAATGGTGACAGCATTGAAATTTGACGTTGGGGTGTTCTCTACACTAACAATTTTGTAAAGGAGATAAGTTCAAATAGACCAAACATATTATGACGGCATCCTCTTTATGACGTTCAATGTTTACATTAAGAATTAATCATTTAAACGTCAAGTTAAAATGTAATTTAAATTTATAAAGAAAAGATATTCCCAGCTTTAAAAAGATTGACATGTGCATGTGATATTAAATGGTGTCATATTATCAACCAATGAAAATGCTTTTCTCACTATTGAGACAGCGTGGTACCTATTTTTAGCTGGTTGAGATATCCTTATCTCAACCCGTGGGTGAGATAAAAATTCCACGCTCCTTTTCCCGTAAAAATGTATTGTGACGTCGACTGTCGGTTCAGCAAGAAAAATCATACAATATATGCTTTAGTTGTGTTGGTTTACTGTGCCTCTTAAATATTACTATGAAAACAACATATATGAGCTTCCATGAACCAATTTATGCCGCAATCCGATAGCGGTACACATCAAAACAAACACTCAATTTTTAGAATTAAAATTTGGTTTTGTAAAATAAATACTTACCATCATAACTTTAGATATTCTCCCTATTCGCAGCTTGTGAACCGGAAGTACTACAAATAAAATACCCTTTGAGACAACCCCCATTCCCACCTGGCGCATGTGCACCCATACTCTCCATCATTTTCTGTGAACCAAACAGCTAGTTCCCAGAGGGGGATGAAGGGGAGGTGGGATGGACCTTCAATTTATGATGGTAAGTATTTATTTTACAAAACCAAATTTTAATTCTAAAAATTGAGTTTTTATTACAATAAATACGTTACCGTCATAAATTTAGATATAAACTGAATTTAACGTAATGCTGAATCCCCCTCAAAATTGGGGGAACCACCACCTGTTGAGCAGTAACCAAAGGTCCCAAAGCAAAGAGGTTGTCACAATGATGGGGCATAGAGCGCAAGTAGTGGTTATAGAAGGTACTGTCTGACCTCCAATAACCAGCTGACAAAACCTCAGATAAAGAAGAGGAATTAAAAATATTCCAGGAGGAGGCTAACGCTCTTACTTCATGTGCCTTAACTTTATGCTTAGATAAAGTATTAGGAGGAGAGGATTTGTAAGCCATAAGGACAGTTTGACAAATCCAAGTAGAAATGGTTTTTGCTGAAATATCCCGCACTCCCTTTTTAATAGGTATAAATAGACGGTTAGAGTTAGGTCTTCTCAGGCTAGAAGACCTAGATAAATATTCCAGCAAAGTTCTAACTGGACACAAAGTCTTATCACCGGCCACTGCAGGTAAGGATGGAATGGTGATAATCCCAGTGCCTTTGTCTGCCAATTGATTCTTGGCTAGGAAAGAAGGATCTGTTAACAGTGTCACTGAAGCCTTGTCTGCTGTAAATCGCATACAGGATTCAGAAATTGAAAAAGCATGAATCTCACTCCTTCTTCGTCCAGAAGCTAAGACCAGAAGAAAACAACATTTATAAGATAAATGTTGGAAACTAGTAGAGGACAAAGGTTCAAAAGGAGAAAGCTGTAAGGCTTTCAAAACTACAGCCAAGTCCCAAGGAGGAACCAAACGTCTCTGTTTGGGACGCTCCAAGTAAAAATTTTTAATAAGGAGAGACAAAAACTGGTTTTCTCCAAAATTCTCACCTCCAGAAAGGTGAATAGTTCTGGAAATAGCAGACCTATAACCTTTAATAGTAGATGGTGCAAAACCTTGATCCTCAAAAAGAAAAATGAAAAAATCAGCTAACTGTTGTACAGAGGCTGAGAGAGGATCAATTTGTTTCGAGTTACACCAAGAACAAAAGATTGACCACTTGGAGTCATATATGGCCCCTGTGGATTGTCTAACTGATCCAGAGATACGCTTGGTTGCCCTGCCAGAAAAGCCTCTCTTTCTGATTCCTTACCTGATAGCATCCAAGCGTGAAGACGTAGAAGCTGAACACCTGAGTGTAGCTTCCTGCCTTTGAACTGTGATAAAAGATCCTTCCGAAGAGGAAGACAAAGAGGATTTGCGCAGGACAACTGCAGCAGATCTGGAAACCAACTCTGTCTCGGCCAGGCTGGAGCAATAAGAATGGTCTTGCAACCGTCCTTGCGAATCTTGTACAGAATTCTGGGAAGGAGACGAAAGGGAGGAAACATGTAACTGAACATCCCTTTCCAAGGAATCGACATAGCATCTACTGCTATCGCCTTGTCGTCCGGAATAGGAGATACATACGTTTCCAGTTTGTGATTTAAACTGGTTGCAAACAGATCTATGTGGGGACGATCCCACAACAGAATGATCTGCTGAAAAACTGCTGGATGTAATTCCCATTCCGTATTCACAGGATTCTGAGAGCGAGATAGAAGATCTGCTACAAGATTCTGTCTGCCTGGTACATGCCTCACTGTCAGAGAAGTATCGATTCTGTTGCAAAACAGAAGAATCTCTCTGCAGAGAAGAAACAGAAGGTAAGAGTGGGTTCCACCCTGGTTCTGAAGATAAGCCACCACAGTTGAATTGTCTGTGGCTATCAACAGAGGCTGACCCTGAACTACTTCTAAGAAGTGTCTCAGGGCCAGCAAAACTGCCCTCATCTCTAGAACATTGATGTGATCCTCCAACTCGAGATGAGACCAAGGCCTGAAACTGACCTGCCTTCCAGATAAGCGCCCCAACCTGAAAGGGAGGCGTCTGTGAACAGCGTCAGTTTTGGAGCTGGGGGATCTAGAGGTAAACCTTTTAGTAGGTTCTCCCTCTGTAACCACTAATTGAGATGAGGGAGAAGTTGAGGCTGCACAGGAATGAGAGCTTCCCATTCCTGAGATGCTGGATGCCAAAACTCCACGAGATACCACTGAATAGGTCGAATGTGAAGACGACCCAATGGTATTATGTCTATCAGTGATATCAGGAAACCCACTAACTGAAGGAAACGTCGAGCAGGGATAGAAGAGGCTTGCGAAATCTCGATCACTTGCTGGTGTAACTTCAGAATTTTCTCCTCTGGAGGAACAACAAGGCCCAAGACTGTAAAGTACCTTTCCCCGAGAAAAATGAAATCTTGACTGGGGAGAATGTCTGATTTCTCCCAAGAAATCAGAAACACCAATTTCAAAAGAAGATGGATTACAAATTGGGTGTGTTCTTCCAGAAGAGAAAAAGACTGATTCTTCACCAGAGAATCGTCGAGGTAAGAGTGAATGAAAATCGACTGGGTGTGAAGAAAAGCCACAACAGTCTGAAACACTCTTGTAAATACCAAAGGGGCCGTGGAAAGGCCGAAGGGCATTGCTTTGAAAGCATAAACCTTGCCTGCCCACACCAACCTGAGATACCTCCGAAACCTGTGTGCTATTCCAATATGGAAGTAGGCATCGGTCAAGTCTAGAGAGGTAGTCCACATCCCAGGAAGGATGGATGCCCTGATTGACCTGTTGGTTTCCATTTTGAAATGGGGAACCACCAAGAACCGATTCAGGGCCGAAAGGTCTAGTACCGGTATCATTTTCCCGTTCTTTTTGGGAACCAAAAATAGACGGGAATAAAAACCTGGACTGATTGAACTTCCTCCAACACACCTTTCTGAAGCAAAGTTCCCACCTCTTCCTGCAACAATCGATTCTTGACAGAATCTCATGTCTGGGAAAGATCCAAGGGAACTGACGACAATGGGGGGACCTCCTGAAAATGAAGTCCCAGTCCCCTCCGTAGTACTGAAAGAACCCACTTGTCTTCTGTAATCAGTTGCCACTGAGGAAGAAAGTGAGACAACCTGCCCCCCACTGGGATCCCAGGAAGAGGAGTAGTAAAATACACCTTTTCCAAGGGAACCCGTGGAAGTACTACCGGAGGGGAAAGCCCATCATTTCTGCTGTTTCTTCCTCCTCACAAATCTGCGCTTCTTGCCAGCAGAAGAAGAAGGAACAACAGAACTAGGGTTAGCTGATCTCTTCCCACCAAGTGTGGGCCGAGATACTGAACCCTGAGGTTTGGCCGAGGAGGAGTGTGACTGAGACGTCGACACTTTCCTCTTACCATCGGAAAGTTGAACATCAACTTTCACAGTGTGAGGGACCTTGTTAACCTCAGTATGAAGTTTATCCAAGGACATCCCAAACAACTTCTCCTGAAAAAGAGGAGAAAATAACAACGACTCCTGCAAAACCTCAGAGACAGATTTTTCTAAAATTTCTTGCCTCTTGGCAAAGGAAAAGTTAGCCAGAGTGCCAAGCAACAGTAACTGCGAGGCCCCTAGGCTACCATCCACTTGCAGGAGAAAAGCCTTAAGCTCGTTAAACTCCTCTCCCTTGTCTTTCAGCAAGGTTCCAGCCGCTGCCAAAAAATTCTCAGCATTCTGGAGTACTGAAGACAAAAGTCTGAGGTTGTTCTCCGACTTTGCCCACAAAGCCTGAGATAACTTCAAACCCTCCACTGGTTAAGGAACCCAAAACCCCAGAAAAAGCCTTATCAACTGCTGGGGCAAACTTTTCCATGGAAGAACCGTGGATCTCAAAATCCCTCGGCTTGACCTTACCTGGGAAAGACAGAGGACCAAAACCAGTGAACTTCTGAGGAGTTGAAGAAGCTAACTCCTGGAAAGTAGAATTAATAGTCAAGAAGGCAGACTTGAAATGTCCAGACTCTGGAAAGGACCTATAACCCTTAGGGTTGTCCTTAACAAGACCAGAACACGTCATAAAATCAGACGGTGGAATGGTCTTATGAGGAGGGGAGGAAAGAGGGAAGCTACCAAGCTCCCTCTGAATGGCATACACCCTATTCCTCAGAGAATCTGGAACCGAAGATGGAGTTTCCTGTGCAGCAGGAGATATAGGATCTGCTGTTGCAGAAAGTGAATCCTCATCCTCTGACAAGAAAACCGCTTCTTGACTACGAGGAGCCAGAGAAATGCTATCACTCTCCTCCTGGATAGCAGTAGGCGCCTGGGTTGCTAAATTGGATGACTCAGAAAAAGAAGGAGTCCTATTTTCCAGGAGAGATTCGATTCCCTAATTGCAAGAATTGGGCATTAACCACCGCTTGCAACTTGGAAATTGAACATGTCAGGGCCTTTATATCTTCACTAGGGGAAGACTCTAAAGGCACCCGACTAGCCATGTCCCTAGAACCTTGCCAACCAGGGGGCAAGGAAAAAGGGTCACAAGGGGGGTAGCCCGGCAGAGGTGGATACTGATAATTTAAAGGCCACCTTGACCTGGCAAAGGAATCACTCCTTATTCCCGTGGGAAAAGTCTCATTGGTGGAGACAGAACTTACCACAGAGTCCACTGGTCTTTTAATGGTATGGGTAGCCTTATTAACCGCCGAAAGCCTAAGCTGAGAGGCCGAGCTACGAGGGGCGGAAGCAATAAACCCTGGAAGAAAGGAAGCATCAGGGGCTACACTCTTATCCCAAAATTCATCCGTGGTGGTCAATGACCGCCACGGTGACAATTCTATTCCGTCCTCCTCCTTGTCACCGATGTTTTGTGACATTGACATGTTCAAGTAAGTCTAATTTTTCTAAATATTACCTGAACTCTTCACAAAATTAAGTAATAATACAATTATTATACAACAAATCTTCACAAACTCTTCCGTATATTACAGACTACGACTGCAACAAATTCACGTGCAAGCTGTTTGGTGAAACCGGAAAAAATGATGTAGAGTATGGGTGCACATGCGCCAGGTGGGAATGGGGGTTGTCTCAAAGGGTATTTTATTTGTAGTACTTCCGGTTCACAAGCTGAGAATAGGGAGAATATCTAAATTTATGATGGTAACGTATTTATTGTAATAAAAACGGTGACGCAACAAGTTACACTGGAGATTACGTTCAGGTAGATAACTCTATTTGTTGTCATCTTTCAATAGAACAGAACCGGATTTTTTTAAGGAATTAGTGAGAAATAGATTCAAACACCGGTGGCAGGACAAGACGGGAAAATCTCAGACACCCGCGTGAAAGATTTCTTTTGGTCCAGAAATCTTTTCACTTGGTTGTCTGAGATTTTCCTGTCTTGCCCTACCACCGGTGTTAGATTCTATATTTCTCACTAATGAGACAGCGTGGTACCTATTTTTAGCCGGTTGAGATATACAGAATATAAGGCAATTGGTTTTTGGTAGTGGCTTTCTCACGGTCCATCTCAGGTGAGCCCGTTAGGGCGAACCTGAGATATCACCGTGAGAAAGCCACTACCTAAAACCAATTGCCTTATATTTTGTTTATCGGTAATTTATAACTAAAAATATATCTTAATGAAATTCCATGCAAAAATTCTAAAAAATTACAGAATCAATCTGTTTTTCAAAACAATTTCAAAGAGACTATTTTGTCGGAGTGATCTGTGAAAAACGGAGTGCTACGTTATTTAACGTCGACGTCATTCAACTGGAATGTGGCGTAATGAATGGACGTTTATTTCATTGATTCTGTGTGTATGGTTACAAGGCAAGTCATTTTTAAGACTTTATGTAATAGTTTGTGAATGAGAATCCTTTATTTTACTCTTAATTATAATATGGGGTGTCAAACTTTATGTTTTTAATATTTTGCTCTTTGACAACTGTATTATTTCAAATTTGTGTGCCAACGTTTCTGACCGATTTTCCAATGGAGTGTCAGTTTCACTTTTCTATATTTTGTATTTTATATCGTTATCATTTCTGGTAACTGTATGGTGCTGTGTTATTTTTAATTTTCAGTACCTTGCAGTGGTCAGGGGAGATACGATTTACACGTCATTTATTTAGAAATTCCAATTTTAATTGAAATGCATTGCCATTGATGTACAGCATGTAATGAGTTGTAGGTTCTTGTGTAGGTCGAATTTTACTACCGTAATGATCCTATTATAATTTTGTGATTTGTCGGATTTACCAAAAAATGACGAGGTTATTCGCAACTTCTTCTGGCTAATGTCGTAATGAACAATAATCGGGATTTTTCACTTCACTGTTGAATTTTGATGTTTGTGCAATTCCAAGAGTTTTGTTCAGATTATTTAAAGTGTATGATTGTTAGCTAGCTGCCAAAACGTGACTCGTGTGGTCGAGAACGGAGGGCAGAGAATATTTTTGAAATCGTTAAAACAAAAGAGCGCGGTAGGGGGGTCCATACTACAAGCAGACGTATGCTAAATTTCTAGAAAAATTTGTAATATTTGGTTTTTTGTTTTTGTTTTTTTTTTTTGGTTCTTTTTCATTTTGGGGAAGGGGGTTATTAGATCGTGTTTTATTTTATCTTTCCTTTGTTTATTTTTGAACATTCTGTTAGTTACTGTGACGTAATCATTTTTAGATTCCTCCGCCAAGTCACGCATTCCCGGTAATGAACTGCCTGATATTTTTTGTATCACGGCTAGTATGCTGAGACAAGCATTATCAGTTGGAACACATCAAAGGAAAATAACACAAATTACCGATAAATCCTTATCTCAACCAGTGGGTGAGATAAGAATTTCACGCTCCTTTTCCCGTAAAAATGTATTGTGACATCAACTGTCGGTTCAGCAATAAAAATTATCAAATATTTGCTTTAGTTGTGTTGGTTTACTATGCCTTTTTAAATATTAACATGAAAAAAATATATCTGAGCTTCCATGACCCAATTTATGCCACAATATGATAGCGGTAAACATCAAAACAAACACGGTGACGCAACATGTGTACACTGGAGATTACGTTCAGGGTAGATAACTCTAATTGTTACCATCTTTCAATAGAACAGAACAGGATTTTTTTAAACGAATTAGTGAGAAATAGAATCAAACACCAGTGGTTGGGCAAGACGGGTAAATCTCAGACACCCGCGTGAAAGATTTCTTTTGGTCTCGCAACTCGGCAAAGCCTCGTTGGAGACCAGAAATCTTTTCACTTGGTTGTCTGAGATTTTCCCGCCTTGCCCTCCCATCGGTGTTAGATCCTATATATCTCACAGCTCCTTACCTGGTGTTATATTTAAAGTGGAGCTTGCGTCTATGAAAAATATTACAAGAGAAGACCAGGTCAAGATGTTTTGAGCTAAATGTTTAGATTTGGGTACAAGAAGTTAACAAAGTTAATAACCTTGACCATGCAGACAGACATTAGTTTATTTGTAATACACACAGGTTGTGGACAACTATAATAACAAGATTTATTTAATAACCTTCAAGTAATAAACCATAAAAACATGCACAGACTGACAGACATGGTGATTCCTATTTACCATTTACCTGAACTCAACAGCGAGGTTATCAATAAAAAAAGACAACTTGTTTTTGCCTACATAAATGATGTCTCTTCCTGTTCCCAATGTGGATTTTCAGCAAAAATCTAAGTTCAAAGGGCCATAACTCCCAAAAAATTGTGTGGATAAAATTTCATTGTAATATGCACAAATACATATGGTGTACTTGTTATGTACCAAGTTTTGTAAACTTTGTTTCTGTAGTTAAAGAGAAGTTGAGCGGAAATCATGATTTAGGAGAAAATTTTGGAAAATTCTATGTTCAAAGGGCCATAACTCCCACAAAATTTGCAGATCAGACTTTCCTTGAAATATGCACAACTACATATGGTGTTATTGTTACATACCAAGTTTCGTAACATTTGGTTGGGTAGTGTCAGGGGAGTTCAGCAAATACAATATGTCTCTCCATGAAGTGGGGGAAGACATAAATATTCCAGTTACATACATAACTGAAAGACACTGTGAAATTGGCCACTGGCAAAAACTTTTCAAATTTTAATTTTACCATTTTATAAAACCCTTTACTTTTTAATTGCCATGAATGAAATATAATCTTTTGTGCAATGAAATGTAATAAGATTTTCATTGATTGATTGATTGATGGATTCATAGAGTTTTTTGTTTAATATCCAACAAGCAATATTTCAGCTATTTTCAGGATCAGAACAAGTTAACAAACAACAAATCAACTCGGCCAATGCATTAGCAGCCACAGTGGCAGAGAATTTAGCTATTTGTAGCAGCTACAATAAACCTACTTTTTTCAAAATCTACAAAAAGTGGTCTTCATTAGCAAGGAGTATGGCACCATCCAAACAGGTTACCCACTATGGGCCACAGTAAGACTTTCTGTATTGTAATGACAGCCCCCGATCAAAAGGGCTTTCCCTTTGTGCCACATGGGGACACGCCTGGCCGCTCTGTGGGGTAAGCACTTGAAACATCCCAGTATGGTCCCAACAGATTTGAGACCAAATTAAACTAAATATACACAATTTTTTAAATGTATATTATAAAACATATAACAAACTCATTTTCACATTCTCTCTCACTAACAGGATAAATGAAAGTTGAATTTGATCTAAAAATGTCAATTTCTAAAATGCCTATTTTCTCTAGTAAATCAACCAACATTCTTTTCTTCATCATCTTCTATATCTTCTTTGTAGTGTTTATTTGTAAGATTAATTATTTCATCTGCAAAGGAAACAAATAGCAATATTTTCTATTTTTAGTATGGAGAATATACAGTCAACTTACAGGAAATGACACTGGTAGACATTATATATGTTAGATATATGTGAAGACTTGAAGACATTGTTTAATGTGGCAATGCTTATATTCTTATCACATAAATGTCGCATTACAAAATTACTTTATATGAAAAGTGATACTGCAAAAAAGTCCTATGCAATTAAGAGAAATATACAATTAAATGGAATGCAATTAAGTGGAATAAACTGTATATAAAAAGCTAATTTATTATTGTTATTTATTACTGCTTACTGGGTATAATATCAACAGTTCTAGTCAAAGTTCCATCTGGGTTGGTATAATTGTTCTCGCGTAACTCTCCTGCAAGAAATACTCTGTCCCTGAAAATAGAAAAGCAAAAGAAATTACCGCCAAATAAAATATTCAATTTTGTATTCAACAGTAGCTTTATCTTTTTGTGTTTGTTTGTTTGAATGTAGTTTTACACTAATATTGTTGTTAAGCCTAAAAGTTGTGTTTTTTTAATACGGAAATGAATTGTGAAATGAAATGGTGGCACACACTAGCTTGACGAGAATGCACATCAATGAAAGAATTGAGGAACAATATACCCCTCCCCCTTAACACAATAGTTTAAAGAAATTTTCATTCTTAAACATGTAACTCTTACCTACATTACTTTAGAAGTTTCTAATTATCCCTCCCCTTCATTGTTCCCATGGCTACTGTATATGTGAATAGAGAGTATGATCATTGGATAAGGTTGAAGGATGATCATAGATCACTGCTGCTATTTGCAAAATTAGCACTTGCAGTGAATTAAAAAAAACCTTAAAAGTGTTTGGTCCTCTTAGGTAAACAACAAAATCTAGTACCAGTACGTTAACATGCATGTACAATAATCTATAAAATGATTAAAATAAAAACTATTTACCCTTTCCTTATCTTGGAGGCTATATTTTCTGCAAGTGCTGGATTTAGAACAGCAATTCTGTGCCAATTAGCTCTTGTGACATACTCTTCTGTTTAATAAAAATATAATACATGTAATTTTCCTTAAAACATTCATCAGTTGACAAAATTTTAAGTGCGAAAGCTCACAATATCCCACATCATAAGTTTGCCTATTGAAATATTCCTGGATTAATCATCAGTAAAAACCATTTTCAGATTTTCTGTATTTATTTTGGTTATTTTTAGTATCTACATACTAGTACACCTTACAAGATGACTAGTGCACAGATAAGAATCAAACAAGGTACTGAAGCTTAAACACCTGATGGGATGACGAGTACACAGGTTCATTTGTAAATAAAACAAAGTAAAGAAGCTTGAACACCCTGACCGGATAAGGTTTCTGAGAATGTGAAATACATCGATCATGCAATTAAAACTTCAGAACCAAAATTTTTTTTATCAATGAGAGATTGCCATTCTTTTCATAACTAGTAATTGATTGATAATTTGTTTGAATAGTGTTAAGTGCCACTTACAGCATTTTTACAGCAATATTATGGCATCCAAGTTTTATTACAGAAGTACCAGAGAAAACCCTTGACCTGTGGTAGGAAAATTGGCAATTCTTAAAAATCTTGTCCCGGAGTGAGACTCATAGATTAGTAATTGAAAATATACAATGTATTGTTATACAAGTGAATGTTTTATGGTGCCAGTCAGACAGACATTACTCAGATTCAAAATGTACTTACCTTTCACTTTATTGAAATGAGTACTGTCTGTTGCTACTCTAAATATGCATACTTTCTTGCCGTCCTTTTCTCGTAATTCAGCATCTTGTCCAACTCTGCCCAAAATGGTCACTCTATTATAAACTACAAACATAAATGTTACTATTTAAATAAGCATTTCAATCAAGTTGACATTTTATTAAATCATGATAATTAAATATTTTTATGGATTTAGCACAAATTCTATATGGAAACAGACATATATAATTATATGTCAATGGCCAAGACCAGTAAAACTACTCGTGGCTCTAGTTACATACATGAGCATCTAAAGATGCCTTCTCGAAGTGGATGAATAAGGTGCAAGACAGGGAAGTTATTTAATGGGCATCTGTTGAATCGTCATTTTCATAAATATACTCAGTTTTATATCTTCGTTCAATGTTTCATTCATTTGTGTATGCTAAAATTGTCGTCTTTTCTGCAGAATATCATGTGATATTTAAAGAAATTAATTATCCTTCTTAGTAATGGCAGGAAAAAAGTGGGTTTTTTCAAGAGTTAGCAAAACTTGATACACTAAGAAATCAACCATGATACTACTTGTCTACACTTACATCTTTCTCTTCTAATTGGTACATTACACATCTGTCTTATACAACTCTGAGTTTGACATGGTTGAACAATCTACATAAAATAAAATTATGTACAATGTAATCTTTCATGTTTACAGGGATTCAAAACTGAATAGCAATTAATAGTTCAAAATAAAGTAGCAATATGATACATTCACATCAAAATCTTATTAAAACTATGATTTCAAAGTAACTTTCAGTACATTGACATCTTAATGCTACTAGAATAAGGTAGAGCAAAGATGTCAAATTACCCCACATAGCACTAATTACAGTCCTGCTGTATTATAATACATATCACATGTAACAATGGTAACTGTTACAACATATAAATTCTCCTATCTATTTTATGAATGGTGTAGTTGTAGCATCAAACAGGTCAAGCCACAACCTAACAAAATGTTAAGGTTGTGTTTGTGTCATGGATCAGATCTTTAGCCAGACAGGTCAAGCTTTCATAAATTCTGTTATTATTTGGTGTAGAATAATTTTACAGCAGTGGATGTGGGAGTTCAGTCTACAAAGAAGGGCATGTCTCCACAGAGGTCCAGCCATGATATAATTTCAATCTGTGTGGTGGTACATATAACATATAAACATTGTCTTTGAATTGATTGCTGGATAAACCTGGTTACAAGAAAGAAAAGAAAACATCTTAAACTAGACAAAGTCGATCTAGCGATCGCTGATACCCCCGCTTTTGTGAAAATTTCTAACATTTTTCGTGGACTGCGACCTTGAAATTTGATGGATTTCCCCCAAAATCAAAAGGCTTTTTACCAACCTGATATATAACAATATCCCAAAGATTCATTCAAATCGGATGCAAACTTTTTGAGTTATTGTCCGGAAACAACTTTTTTGTTAAAATTTCTAACGTTTTTCGTGGACTGTGACCTTGAAATTTGACGGATTTCCCCCAAAATCGATAGGCTTCTTACCAACCTGATATATAACAATATCCCAAAGTTTCATTCAAATCAGATGCAAACTTTTTGAGTAATTGTCCGGAAACAACTTTTATGTTAAAATTTCTAACGTTTTTCGTGGACTGTGACCTTGAAATTTGACGGATTTCCCCAAAATCGATAGGCTTCTTACCAACCTAATATATGACAATATCCCAAAGTTTCATTCAAATCGGATGTAAACCTTTTGAGTTATTGTCCAGAAACAACTTTTTTGTTAAAATTTCTAACGTTTTTCGTGGACTCTAACCTTGAAATTTGACGGATTTCCCCCAAAATCGATAGGCTTCTTACCAACCTGATATATAACAATATCCCAAAGTTTCATTCAAATCGGATGTAAACTTTTTGAATTATCATCCGGAAACTAAATGTGGACGGACGAACGGACGGACGGACAGACGGACGGACATGAGGACCACTATATACCCCCGACTCTGTCGAGCGGGGGTATAAAAAACAGTGCTTATGAATAGTTTACGCTTGTATTTTATTTGATTGATTGGATGTTTGCTTTATGTAGAGCAAGCAGTATTTCAGCTATATTCAGGACGAGAACAAGTGAACAAACAATTAATCAATGGAAAAAGGGGGTGGGATGGGACACAGGGTAAACAATTTAGACTGCCACTGGAAAATTATGGAGTTTTGGGAAGGGGCTGAAAATGTAGCCTTTTGTAGCAGCTAAAATGAGCCACTTGATGATGATCAATAATGATTTGATGTGCCAGTAAACTTGAAGATCGAAAATTGGTTAAACTGGATGTGGTGTGTATTAAATACCACCCTGAATAAGTTCTGTTGATTGTCTTAATCCCTTGATACTGTATTTTCTCCCAAACAGTTTTATCCAAAAAGTACACAATATATAACAATACAAAGAAATGCAGTGGGCAACATGTGAAGAGAAAGTTGTCTTCAGTACAACTCTTCTTGAACTGTTTCCTAGAATAAACAGCAGATTTAGCCAGTCAACATAGACTGAGCTATCCAAGTACTTTTAGCTAATGTTCACACAAAAAAGTACACAATACAAAAAATCCATAAAACAATTGATAATATGCGAGCGAAGCGAAGCTCACTTATGTAAAGAGTCTGCCAAATTGCACGAGACCCAAAATATGATCATTGAAAAAAACCTGGCTACTCTGAATGCATTGGGAATTTATGAAAATACCGGTATTTTCGCTTTTTTTTTTAACAAACAGCTATATAAAATTAAAGCGCTTATTTATGAAATTATTACAAAAATGTCAGACAAATTTTTTCAATCTGAAACGATGTTTTTGAAATTGAGTTTTGTGACCTCACCAACACATGGTAACGTCACCTCATCAATAATATGTGGAGGCACTGTTAGGGGCTCTGAAGTAAGGACATGAACAATGTGTAATGCTCGCATTTTAGGCTGCGCCTACATTCATATTAATACAAAGAAACACAGTTGGCGACAAGTGAAGGGCGGGGCAAGTTGTCTTCTGTGCAATTCTTCTTGAACTGTTTCCTAGAATTAACAGCAGATTTAGCCAGTCAACATAGACTGAGCTATCCAAGTACTTTTAGCTCATGTACACAAAACATGTGATAACGGATTAGCTCTTCATAAAGAGATACCGGTTTTGCTTCCCACTGGTGACATACTCTACCCTGGGTAGTACTTAAATACGCCTGCATACGCCTGCCGTAATAGAAGTACGCCTGCAGTAATAAAGTATACGCCTGCCATCATATTTATGCATTATATTAATTTTTTATGGTGTACTATGATGTAAAAATAGTTTTAGAATGAATTATATGTATTTTTTGTAGTTTTCAATAAAGGTTTTGAGGAATAACATGCCATTCATTGTAACGGTGAATTGTTGACAACATTGGTATAACTTGCGCAGGCGTGGTCTATTCGGAAAATAGGTTTGGTTAAAAACCAACATATATGATAGACCTTAAAGTAGAAGACGACAATTTCCATGAATATGTTTTCAAACCCAACAGCGAGGACGTGGTTCTGCTTTTTTATAAATGTATCAATTGAACCATAAATAAGACAATAATAAGAGTTAGAATAACTGTATTGTAGGTTTAACTGAGTCAATGTAAACTAATAACATATTCAAAGAAATATCATAAATAAAGTGGACAATCTTTAGAGAATGAATGTAAGAATTGAACTGAATTTTGTATAAAATCGTATCTTTTTTGTAGAGGTCCTAATTATTCTAATTACATCAAGTTCCTTTGAAGTTAAAATCATCTCACTTGTGAACACAAATCATAACCTGTCATTTTAATTGGATTAATTGGATTAGCGGTAATTTAACAATTGTTAATTATGGTGAGTAAAAATCAAGCATGACTTGATGATTGGATTATGTTTCTTACACATTAATGTAAATCAGTCAACTTGGATTTAGCATTGGGGTAAGTTTAATTATATATATTCTGTAGATTTATTGTTACAAAAGTAAAATTTCATATTATTGATGTACTTGCGCATTTAATACATTTTCTATCGCATTTCATGCACGTGATTTTATGCATATATAAGAATTCGTAACTCTTGTAAACCATCAGTCGAAAGACTTTATAACTTTTTAATTCCAATAAAAGTAAATTATTTTATACAATAAATTAATTAATAAATAAATCGTCAAAATGTATATACTTATAAATTTGATATAAGATATTTTGTTCAGTGCGCGTCCATGCGGACATGACTTAACATTAGGTGTTCGCTGAAAAAGGCTAATAAATAAATAAAACACTTTTTTTTAGGTTCAAACTGATTTGTTTTACTATTTAAAGTTATTTCTTGGTGAAATATAAGTCACAAATAGTGGCAGGCGTACAGTTTTTTACTGCAGGCGTACTTCTATACGGCAGGCGTATGCAGGCGTATTTAAGTAGGACCGCTCTACCCTACCTGTACATTTCAATTGATGCAAGCCAGCAAGGTCAAAGAATAAATAAACAAGGGATTTAAAAGCATCTATTTAAAAAAAGACAAGAAAATGCAATCATATATAAATATGTCACAAAACTTAAAGCAAACACACTACTTGATACAACTTTCAATAACAAGCTTATTCCGACCTTTATCAACGATTTCAATGCATTCATTTCTGTGACTTTCTACACAACGTGCGTGGTGCTTATAAATTGTCTCCCTTATCCGAACTTCCGTTTAACCGAAAACAACCAATTTCCGGGAGATCATGATCACCGGACAAGAAATAAAATGAAAGGAACTACAAGTAGATGTTCAAAACATGAAATTATTTATAACATTATAAACTCAGCTGTAATTGGTTTAGGTACTGTATTATGATTATGATTTTATAGATAAATCGAACTGAGACAACTCAGATTTTGTCATGTTGATATCAGATTGTTACATTGTTAAATATCCTATCTATTATTATCCTCTGGTCAAAGAGTTACTGAGTAGTTCTTACTATTCTCACCATTTTGTTGATAGTGCCGTTTTTTCCCATTAAATCAATGGCAAAGGCTTCAATGTATAGATTTTGAATTGACAAGGTTGCAGTTTTACACGATTTATCTCCCTTATTACTTCCAGTTAAAAAAAAACTATCATCACTAAGAGACTATGATATTGAAATAAAGATTTTGCATTGTTTTTTGTATTGTTTGGCTATATAAATTAAATTTTCTAATTAACCCCATTAGTAGATGTTACTATATCTATAGGCAACAGGTCAGTTTGAATATTGGAATACAGATGTCACTGGTAAGCTTGTTTAATCAACAGCAGGGGTTCTACCTTAGATAAGCATGAGGTAAATGGGGTAATAAACATTGGTTAATTAACACTTGTAATTAACATGAAGCACTAAAATTGACAACTTTCCAATTTAAAAACCGCCACCTAGCGTCCACTTCCAGTACTAAAAACTGTGCCTGTGGCTACAGGCGCAGTTTGTCCTCTTGGAACCTTTTGAAATGTACAATTGTCATTGATAAATTTTCACGTTTCAGTTGAATGGCAGGTGTCAATATCTGAGTGAGGAAGGTTATTAAAACCGCCTGCTGTGTAAACATGATCGTTAATTAATTAACCAATGTTCATTATCCTAGTTACCTGATGCTTGGAGGTAGAAACCCAGCTGTTTTATAGCTTGAATAAACATATTTATCAGTGACATCTGTGTTGTATTCAAACTCGCCTGTTGCCTATGGCTATAGTAACATCTACTAATAAGGTTAATTAGATGAAAAATTTAATTGGCATAGACAAACAATATAAAAACAATCCAAATCTTTATTTCAATATCATAGTTTTAGTATTGATAGCCATAGTTTTTTTAACAGGAAGTAAAAGGGGAGATAAAGCATGAAAAATTGTAAATGGGTCAATTTATGAAAGTTAATTGTCCAATTCAAAAGTTTTTGAACAGGTACAGCCACATTTTTAAGTACTGAAAGTGGACACTAGGTGGCATTTTTTAAATTGGAAAGTTGTCAATTACAGTCGATGAGTCATTTCATACCATAACCAAATCGTACCATTGGCATTTGTACCATCACTAGAATGCTGTATCGTACCATAACTTAATGCCATTTCGTACCATATTTAAATTAATTTGTACCATATGTAAAGAATTTCATACTATGTATAAAATTGAAATATTTAATGTATAAAACTAAATGAATAGGTTTTACAACTACACCAAGTAATATTTAAATAAATCTAAAGAAGATATATTTAATATTATTAATTAAAAAAGGTTATTTGTGTATGATATAAATATTTTTATAATTTTTTTACCAGAAATTATTTTTTAAGTAACTATTATGACAAATTTAAAGCATTTTTGTCTCGCCTGCGACGAAAGTCGGTGGAGGCGAGACATATGTATGGAAATCCGGCGGCGGCGGCGTAAACACTTGACATCTTGCTTCATATCTTTGTAAGCCCAAGCCCTAGGTCCATCAAATTTGGTCCAGAGGTAGCTTATGATGAGTACTTGCCAGTCAGTCACCTGTCACCTGACCTTGACCTCAATTTCATGGTCCAGTGACTACGTTAAAGTTTTTGGGTTACAACAGTTCCTCTGTAACTATGCATGGTAGGATGACAATATTTGGTGTATAGGTTGCTGATGACTAGTACATGACTGTCTGGTAGGTGTCACCTGACCTTGACCTCAATTTCACGGTCCAGCGACTACGTTAAAGTTTTTGGGTTACGACAGTTCCTCTGTAACTACGCATGGTAGAATGACAATATTTGGTGTATAGGTTGCTGATGACTAGTACATGACTGTCAGGTAGGTGTCACTTGACCTTGACCTCAATTTCACGGTCCAGCGACTACGTTAAAGTTTTTGGGTTACGACAGTTCCTCTGTAACTACGCATGGTAGGATGACAATATTTGGTGTATAGGTTGCTGATGACTAGTACATGACTGTCTGGTAGGTGTCACCTGACCTTGACCTCAATTTCACGGTCCAGCGACTACGTGAAAGTTTTTGGGTTACGACAGTTCCTCTGTAACTACGCATGGTAGGATGACAATATTTGGTGTTTAGGTTGCTGATGACTAGTACATGACTGTCTGGTAGGTGTCACCTGACCTTGACCTCAATTTCACGGTCCAGCGACTACGTTAAAGTTTTTGGGTTATGGCTGTTCCCCTGTAACTATGCAGGGTATGGTGACAATATTTTGTATACAGGCCGCTGCTGATATTTAATGCTATTTACGTTATGCTTATGACGAAATTTATTTCCGTTACTGATGCGGAATGCAGGCGAGGCGTTTTTCTGTGTCCACACTTGTCTGAATAGAAATGAAATAATTGTTGTGTAATCAAAAAGAGCTTTTAGTTTTTATTTTTATTTACCACTTTGGTCAAAAGAGCAAATATTATGCTGAAATTGCACTCAGGTTTTCACTAATACACTTCCCCATACTGTTTGAAATTATCATATATAATACTTTCCCATATGGTACGAAATTGTCTTAATACGCTTTCCCCATAATGGTACAAAATGGCTATGGTACAGAATGGTTTTAAATTATGGTAGGATTTAGTTTTAGTAATCCAAGAGTACTAATGTAAGATTCTGTTTCTCTAAATTTAAAAAAGTAGTAAAATTTGTGAAATGAAGGACAAATTCTCCCAACCACAATTTTACTCTCATGACTTGAATACGCGGTAAATGGAAGGTGTTTTGTTTATGACATCATGAGTTCTTATTATGATGTTATTATTTTAAACCAATCAACTGCTGAGAACAACAAATTCACTAGTGACGAGAATTATATTTTCCACGCCGGTCAAGGGGTTGAAATATTACGTCAAAATTAGAGAAAACTGTTATATAAATGTTTTCAGCACCCGGTGACACATTATATAAATGTTTTCAACTATCTTTCAAGCCTAATGGTTTGGCTTATCATTTTTAAAATGCCAGATTTTCACAAAAATTGTCTAAAGATCAGGTGGTGAGAATTAATTACCAATGAGAACTACTCCATTGACCAGAGTTTGATATTGGTCCAAGAATACAAAAGCTTTATTTTCATAGCTCTAAACCAGGTACAGTCATAAAAGTGCAAACAAACATATTTTTAAGGTTGGCCTAAATATTATAAGCACACAGTCAGAGAAATACATTTATATTTTAGGTACATATAAGCAATTGCATAATAAAAGCTAGGAGAAATTAAAAGGACTAATGACAGTCACATATAAACTAGAAGTACAGATAAGTTAGCAATCCATGTAGGTAATAGCAGCATTATGTTCAAATTCTGAAAAAGCACCATAAAAGCATATAATATTACATGTAAGAAGCAAAAAACAATAAAACTTTAGTGCAAATGGAACAGAGACACGTTGTTTATTTTAAAAAAAAGCTTCTCTTCTGAAACCACTCGGCAAATTTTTTTTCTAACTTGGCAACAATCATCCTTAGGGTAAATATTTTTAAATTTATACCCAGGGTGTTGATCAATAGACGGAGATGGCAACTGCTGTTGATAAAAAATATAACATTGGTCACCCGTTGTCAATACACATTTTTGGACAATATCTAAACAAATGGTTACAGCTATATAGAAAACAGTTAGCTCAAATTGATTACCACATTAAGCACTACACTAGTTGGTATTATTCTGAAGTTGTGTAATGACTGCTTTTAAATTATGATTTTTAACAAAAATTGCAGTTTTTGCAATATGACTTAAAAACTGTAAGAGCTAGATTGACATTTTAAATTTCCACAAAACACTTTACTGTCCTTAAATAACACTTTGTTATGAATCAGTTTTTGTCCTATAACCTAAAAACTATAACAGCTACTAGTAGAGTGAAACTAAATTACAGAAATGATCAACATTACAAGACCTACAATTTACTTTTTGGTCTGAAATTATGAGAAGACTTCTTCCCATTAATGATGATTTAGACAAAATTACCAAATTTTTGCCATAGAAATTAAAAACTGTAATTTTACCTAGAGTGAAACTGTAAAAAACAAAAATAATCAGAAGGATAAGCTGTACAAATCATTATATGTATATTATCTAAAAATTGTCAAATGACTCCTAATTTGGAGTTATTGCCCTTTAATAACAATTTTGGGTGAAATTTGTAGTTTTTGGCCTGTAACTTAAAAACTGTAAGAGCTGTAACAGCATGAGTGAAACTGTAAATTGTACAAATGATCAGCCAGGCAAAGCCTGCAAATCATTACTTACTATTAGTAAAAAATTGGCAGATGACTCTTTAGCAGAGTTATTGGTCTTTACTGAAGAATTCAGACAAAATTAAGTTTTTGTGTTATAAATTAAAGTCTGTAGCTCCTAGAGTAAAAATTTAAATTACTAAATTATCTTTTAGAAATAAACAAGGCCTACAAAAAAAAAAATCATTTAATTTTTCAAAATTGTCTTGAGGGCACCATAAGTAGCTATTGTACTTAAACAAAATTGTTAAAGAAATGTTGTTTTTTGCCCAGTAACTTAAAAGCTATAACAACAAGACTGAAACTGTATCTATTAAAAATTTAAATAAAGTTGAAGTAATTTGTATTCCAAATGAGCAATTTGGAGCCTCTAGTTTTTGAACTCTCCTAAAGTCATCGTATGTTTCAAAGAAGCTACTACATTTACCTGTATTTCTCATCATTATGAAAACATTAGACAGGAAGAAAGATATTTTAATTTTAAATTTTAAAGATTAAATTGAATATAAATCTCCAGTAATTTACATGGTTTTTGATCTTTAATAAAAGCTTATGACAATTTGTGTTTAGCAGATTTTTAGAATTATTATTATTCTTTATGAATCAATTATAGCTTTGGTATAAAGGTAGATACATGTACATATATCATCTAATATAAATTATTAAACATAAATTACTTTTTTTTACTTAATCTTGACATATGTCAATTATCTGCTGGTCCAATTTCATCATGTTGAATTCCTGGTATTGTGAGATGATACTTTTGAACTGAACGATGACAGATGTCAACGTCATCTAAGTGAATTCCTGGTAATGCTAGATGATATATTTTTTTTTAATATAAATTCAAAACTTAAAACGTTACAAAATACACAGTAATATTTGTCCTAATTATATGTTGATTTGTATTTTGTATGACATGTGGTCAATATGTAAAAACATCAGGAAAATACTTGTTCAATCATTTCCTGTTTACAATAATAATCCTGTGTTATGTTGATACTTCCTTTGAGGTCAGTTACTTCGTATTCTCCGGCTTTTCTAATAAAAACATAAAAGGATTATCAGTATGCATTACTCTTTATTTGAGCCACTGATTCCACAAACTGCTAAACAAGTTATGTGTGTCGAAATTTATAAAGGAGTTGCAAATAGCCTTTTGGCATTTTCCAGTAAGTTAAACATTATATCATTGTAATTGGCTAATGTGAAATATTAATAATACAGTTAAGTTCATTTCAGGATACCAAACTTTCTTGTATTTTTTTGTAAGAATGAAGAAAGAAACAGGATATTGGTGCATAAACTAGTACATGTAGCTTTATAATTTAAACCAATATAGTTTATATACTAGTAAATGTTGGTGAATTCATTGTAATGTAAGATAGATGCATTTGAACGAAATCTTCTTCAAATTCAAACTTAAAACAGTTTTACAACAACAGTAATATTTGTGCTAATTATATATTGATTTGTATTTTGTATGACAAATGGTCAATATGTAAACATCAGAAATTTACTTGTTTAAATAAACATTTTTGTAAACACTACATATGGTACATGTACTGATAATCTCCAGAGCAGTGGTCATAACCTGTCCATTCTATACTCTGTTTTGTTTTTGTTTGATGGTGTTTAATGCCAATTTCAGCAATTTTTTAGCTATATCATGGTGTCCAGTTTTTATTGGGAAAGGAAGCCGGAGTACCGGAGAAAACCCCTGACCTGCAGTAGGAAAACTGGCAATCCTTGTCAATTATGATTGGCGTCGAGTGCACCCTGCCTGCAGTGAGAATTGAACCCGCAATCTCAGTGTTGACAGGCCACGTGACCACCGAGGCCCCAAATCTATACTCTGCAACACTAAGTATGAAACAAAGTGGATATTACCTCTGCTCTGGAGATTTATGCTATCAATCTAATTAAAAATAAATCTTTCACTTGCTCCCCTCTTTTGCTATGGTCGCCTCATTGTAATTTGGTGGTCATACCATGGAAGATGCTGATATCTCTGCCAACGGTTGTACAAACACCAAAGCTCCAGAGAAGCCACTATAAATGAGTGTAAGGGTTGTCAGTTTTAATGATTTAATGGCTATAATCAGACACATAGTGGTTACAAACGGATTGAGAGTATGTCAATAGGAAACATATTGTTTTTGTTTATTTTCTCCCTTTACTCACAGTAGACTAGATGTAATAAAACAAAATAAATATTTTTTCATAAACTGATACATGCAGTGACCATAGCAAAAAAGGGGGCAGCAAGTGATTAAATTTAAATTATATTGATCTGCTATGCACAAAACAAAATACCAGAATTTTATACACCTGTGGCACCAAAATGATGTTATTTTGCAATTTACTGGCACCAATCATGCCAATGTGTAATAACTTATACTGGTGAACATGTGTAATAACTTATACTGGTGAACATATGTAATGACTTGTACTGGTGAACATGTGTAATAACTTATACTGGTTAACATGTGTAATAACTTATACTGGTGAACATGTGTAATAACTTATACTGGTGAACATATGTAATAACTTATACTGGTGAACATGTGTAATAACTTATACTGGTGAACATATGTAATGACTTGTACTGGTGAACATGTGTAATAACTTATACTGGTTAACATATGTAATAAGATTTTTTGGTATACATGTGAAATACATTTGTTAATTTGCCATTTTTCTTCAAAACATGTCTTTTAAATGATACCTTTATTGGAATAGCCACTTCCATATTATATATAAAGGATTTAGACATGTTACCTTGTTAAATATAACTCACAGGTATAAGCATACATTTATCTGGATATTTTTATGTTTCTTTCTTTAAAATGGAAGGACACAAATAAATATATTATTCACTTCTTTATTTTGTTAGAATTTAAATTATCAGATGTTATATTCAGGTTGGTGTTTCAGTTAACACTAGAATTAAAATGGTATAATTTCAGCTTTTACATAAATATTTCTGCTTACAAACTCGTGTTTAATTTTTGTAGTCACAAAAATATGAATTTAGCAAATTAATGCATATTTTTTGTAATTCCATCAGCATATACTGTGTTATGTGCTTCATTTGTACTAAAGCACCTCATGATCAGTGGTCATTGGACTAAGTAGTTTACCATTTACTGATGTAACACCACTGGGTTGTAAGTTTAAGGTTAACAATGCAATATACTGAATTGACAAGGAGCCAGTTTTTCTGCCAAAAGGTTAACGGCTTTTAACAGGTACTCTTGCTTCTCTCTGTACATGATAGAGCTGAAACAGTCATAAGAAAAAGTATTCAATACTGACAAGAAACAATTGTAAAAAATGAGTTTAAGCTTGAATACAAGGAAAAAAACAGTGAGGGTACGATTGTTCGTTTTAGAATGCAGGGTGTGCTGTAATTTGAATTGACACAGATTGCCATTTTTTTTTATACACTGCCACACAAAGTGGTGGGGGTTTTTGTGATACCCCTGATATGAATATGAGTGTCCGTGCCTCTGTGGTTTCCAGATGATAACTTAAAAACGCGTCAACAGATTTTATTTAAACTTTGCACAGCTATTAAATACCATAAAATGAAGATCAATTTCGATTTTCAGCACAAAAACAATTTGTAGTTTTGGACTTTGGCCAATTCAAGGTTGTTTTTTTGTTTTTTGGTCAACATTTGGTGGTTTTCAGATGAGATGATAACTTGAAACATGTCAACAAATTTTGTTTAAACGTTGCACAGTTGCTAAGTACTACAAAATAAAGAATTTTCAGCACAATCCCATTTGTAGTTTTTGAGTTGTGCCAGACTGAAAAATTTTTTTTAAGTCTGGGGGTCAAGGTAAAAAATGTCTTCTGAGATGGACTGTTATCATGCTCAGCTGTTCTTATAGGCTGATTCCTAATTCAGTAAATGTGTTCATGAATATTAAAAACAATGCAACATAGCGATGTATCATTTAATGTAGCAATAAATGCTTAATTTTTTTTCAAATGTAAGGTGTTCTCAACAGAAACTGTTATATCCCTAAACAAAAATGGACATGATATAGCTTAAACAGTCATGAAACCTTATTCAAACATTTCATAAGTGAAATTAAAATACATAAAGAGCATATAAACCCACCACATAATTAAATTATTTACTAAAAAGACATGCAACACCAAACCACCAAGTGACATGACATATAGGATAAATTAGCCACAATAATGTACAGTTTTTTTTTTATGATTTTTTTGAATATTTGGCAAGATAAAAAAATCGTCAAAGGAGCTACATTATTGTATCTAGAACAAATATGAGGGCTTAGCATGAATGGCTTGGAACAGGCACATATGAAGCATTATTAAACATGTTAAATGTGTGACATAAATATTTAAAATTGTCTTAACTGATGTATATATTTTCTTTACAGTCGGTCTGGTTATCCTGTTTATTAACCAGTTTTGGGATCCATTTAAGCGTGGATTTTTTTGTGATGATGAAAGTATAAAGTACCCATTCAAAAATGGGACAATACCATCATCTGTACTGTATGGAGTTGGCTTTTCCCTGAATATTGCTTCCGTAAGTATCTTTGTAAAATCTTTTGCAAAATATGGTGTCCTATCATACAACTATTTTTAAAAAATACATGAAGGGAACAGGATGATATGTATGCAATAAAGAAGGGTAATGAGAACAGTAAATGTGGTCAAGATCAATATCAAAGTGTCACTTATTTATATTGTTGTTATGATCAAAGTTCAGGAAATTGTCAACTTTGTAAAAATGTGTTTGATTTATAAAGGTTACAGAGTGCACACAGAAGCACAGAATTTATTATTACTTTTCCCATTAACCCATGAATTCTCTGCCGTCCAACACTTTTTTTAGACTTAGATGGGAGCATTGGTCCATTTTCCCATTAACCCAGGAATTCTCTGCCGTCCAACACTTTTTTAAGACTTAGATGGGAGCATGGGTCCATTTTTTAGATGGTAGCGTGGGTCCATTTTCCCACCAGTGATCTACTATTACATACACAATTTTAATAGAGAGAAATTATAATTTATACCAATCTTTATGATGTTTTGGATACAATTTGTCTCCAATCTAATGACATTACACTCTGTATCAGCAAGTAAATGGAGAGGACAGATTTTATTAGATTGTTATTACCTTTGGTTCTATTTAATTCACTATTATAAACTTATCTGACTTTTTTTACAGTTTATCGTGATAGAAGCTGTTATGTTAAGACAGTTTAGAACACAGTCCTCCACATCCAGCAGACAACAAGATACTAAACGACATTTAATGCACTCTTATTTCTGTTCGACATTTTACGTTTTACTACCATTTTTGTTTGGAGCAGCAGTTGTACAGCTTATCACTGATATTGCTAAATACTCAATTGGAAGACTTCGGCCACATTTCCTTGATGTCTGTAAACCAGATTTCACAAAGTTTAACTGTACAGATGGATACATAACAGCCGATGTGTGTACAGGGGATTCTGTCCTCATCCAGGAAGCTAGGTATAATAAATTTAGTATTAAATAATATTACTTACATGTGGTGTGTTGTACCATAAGGACCTGTGAATAGTCCCCATTGACATATTGTCCGCACCCCTTTTCGTGCTTTTAAAAAAGTGTTTACTGTAATATGTATATTCTGTCTTGAAATGTTATTTATATTTATAGTTTTATTTATTTCTTGCGGTTGTAATAATAAAATAAAAAATAGAACATTGTGATATGGATCGTCTGTTTTGATAATTGTTAAAACGAAAACCCACACATTTCAAAATAAATTCGTCAACTTTCATTTATTAAGGAAAGCAAAGAATTCAAAAGAGATTACGCATTTTATTTTAATCCCTCAAAGATTGCAATCAAAACATTGATTTTCAACATTTTAAAGTTACATAATGCCACCATTTGCGTTTTAAGATTAAGCATCTGCTATTATCGTATCCATTTATTTTTTTTTCATCCTATATAATTAATATCATTTTAGTAAAAATTAATATCCATTAAAAGTATGCATATGGAAGTTTATAAAAGTATCTTGTTTTAATTGTACGAAAGTACCGCATTTAACAAGATAACCAAAAAAAATGGCCACTGCCAATGACAACAACCAATGGGTAGAAAAAACTCTTACCTATAATCCGCACCCTTCCTTGCCAGCGAAGATTAAAATAAAAAGACAGCGGACAATACATGCCTTATTACGGTATTTTAATTCTTAGCCAATCACGTGATTAACAGAATATTCTGTGTATTTCGACAACCAATGGCATTCCGGACACCTTGTTACTATTTTTAAATAATATGGATGCTATGTTTCTATTTTTACGTATATTCAAGAAATAAATAAAAACTCCATATTTTGCCGACGTTTCGACGACCACTGCCGTCTTTATTCAAGGCATATATACAAATGACAAGAATATGTATATGTGAAGTCAATAACAACAACAACAACGTTATAATACAATGACGTCATAAACGGGTAAAGTAACGGGTAAAATGAAACGGGACCATGTGATAAAATTGTGCAATTTGTAATAGAATGCTAAATCTTACGAAATTTACAGCTAATAATGGTGTATCATACAATGTTGACGGTAAAATAAATTGTAGGACAGCAAATTTAATATATGGCATTTATTGTGAACAGTGTAGACAAATTGTGTATGTTGGTGAAACTGGGAATACAGTGTATGAGCGCATGCAAAATCACCTATCGTGTATTCGAAATAAAAAACAAGACGTTGTACCAATACATTTCAATCAACAGGATCATAATATCAATGACTTTAAAATAATTGGAATTGAGAAAATTAACAAATCATGAATAAAGAATATCATAAAGAAAAAGAAAAATTTTGAATGAAGAAAATTGGAACTTTGAATGAAAAAGGACTGAACAAAAAAGGATAACACTGTTTAAAAATATACTACATTATATGTAAAGCTATATTGACATTGTATTACCCATTAAGAAGCCATTGTATTGTAACGTTCGTTTTGTATCCCCCCCCCATTTCTACTCTTTATATTACTGCCAAATTTCACTTTTACTTTACTTTACCCGTTTATGACGTCATTGTTTTATAACGTTGTTGTTGTTGTTATTGACTTCACATATACATATTCTTGTCATTTGTATATATGCCTTGAATAAAGACGGCAGTGGTCGTCGAAACGTCAAAATATGGAGTTTTTATTTATTATTGTATAGTTTTTAAATATTCAAGAAATGTTACTAAAAATAGACCTGTATATATGAGGCATGTTATTTTAGTTTGGTCAATACGATTTATGTGGACCTTTTCTTATTTTTCATCTCCCTTTGTGGCTTCCATAGCAGTGACATGACTGACTGACTGCATGTTCTGTGTTTATTAACAATTTTAATTGGCTGTTAAGTTTTGTTTGCTCAGAGTTTATTTTGGACAATTAATTATGTGTGTAACATTGCAATTATTTGTTTATTTTAGGATTCCTTTCATCTAATTTTTTAATGTATAACTATTAGTAATTATTTGTATTCTACTATTACTTGTACAGAATTCAGTGGTAACTCCAAATGAAATTTTCCACAAAAACTACCTATATGTACTATTTAGCTGTTATGTAGAAATATATCATGTAATATCTGCAGTAAATAGTTAAATGCATGCAAACATCATAAGGAAAGAATCAGACAAGAAACTCCTGTACCAAAAGTTATTTTGGGCCATATTACTAAGTGAAATAGTACATCCATCATGGCTGACAGAGATATGAAGACCTGTTGTATAACACATGCTAACTAATACCAAACAAATTAAGATTGGAATATTTATAATTGTATTTCTTTTTCTTGTATTCAGCTGTTTAGAAAGTAGCTATTAAGATGAATTAAGAAAGATTTTTAACAAAATATTGTTATATTATAAAATGTTTCAGTAATCATAATGTAAGCACTATTGTGTTAAGTATGGGAATCCGGCGGCGGCGGCGGCGTAAACACTTGACATCTTGCTTCATATCTTTGTAAGCCCAAGCCCTAGGTCCATCAAATTTGGTCCAGAGGTAGCTTATGATGAGTACTTGCCAGTCAGTCACCTGTCACCTGACCTTGACCTCAATTTCACGGTCCAGTGACTACGTTAAAGTTTTTGGGTTACGACAGTTCCTCTGTAACTACGCATGGTAGGATGACAATATTTGGTGTATAGGTTGCTGATGACTAGTAAATGACTGTCTGGTAGGTGTCATCTGACCTTGACCTCAATTTCACGGTCCAGCGACTACGTTAAAGTTTTTGGGTTACGACAGTTCCTCTGTAACTACACATGGTAGGATGACAATATTTGGTGTATAGGTTGCTGATGACTAGTACATGACTGTCTGGTAGGTGTCACCTGACCTTGACCTCAATTTCACGGTCCAGCGACTACGTTAAAGTTTTTGGGTTACGACAGTTCCTCTGTAACTACGCATGATAGGATGACAATATTTGGTGTATAGGTTGCTGATGACTAGTACATGACTGTCTGGTAGGTGTCACCTTACCTTGACCTCAATTTCACGGTCCAGCGACTACGTTAAAGTTTTGGGGTTACGACAGTTCCTCTGTAACTACGCATGGTAGGATGACAATATTTGGTGTATAAGTTGCTGATGACTAGTACATGACTGTCTGGTAGGTGTCACCTGACCTTGACCTCAATTTCACGGTCCAGCGACTACATTAATGTTTTTGGGTTACGACAGTTCCTCTGTAACTACGCATGGTAGGATGACAATATTTGGTGTATAGGTTGCTGATGACTAGTACATGACTGTCTGGTAGGTGTCACCTGACCTTGACCTCAATTTCATGGTCCAGCGACTACGTTAAAGTTTTTGGGTTACGATAGTTCCTCTGTAACTACGCATGGTAGGATGACAATATTTGGTATATAGGTTGCTGATGAATAGTACATGACTGTCTGGTAGGTTCCACCTGACCTTGACCTCAATTTCACGGTCCAGCGACTACATTAAAGTTTTTGGGTTACGGCTGTTCCCCTGTAACTATGCAGGGTATGGTGACAATATTTTGTATACAGGCCGCTGCTGATATTTAATGCTATTTACGTAATGCTTATGACGAAATTTATTTTCGTTACTGATGCGGAATTCAGGCGAGACGTTTTTCTGTGTCCACACTTGTTATACATGTATTACAAGTAATTCTAACATTTTTTTAATTTCAGAGTATCATTTCCTTCCGGCCATGCATCATTTTCAATGTACGCAATGATTTTTCTCGTGGTAAGTGTAATTGGTAAATTATTTCTGTTCTTGGTAATAATACTTTTTGTCTCGCCTGCGACGAAAGTCGCTGGAGGCGAGACATATGTATGGGAATCCTGCGGCGGCGGCGTAAACACTTGACATCTTGCTTCATATCTTTGTAAGCCCAAGCCCTAGGTCCATCAAATTTGGTCCAGAGGTAGCTTATGATGAGTACTTGCCAGTCAGTCACCTGTCACCTGACCTTGACCTCAATTTCACGGTCCAGCGACTACGTTAAAGTTTTAGGGTTGCGACAGTTCCTCTGTAACTACGCATGGTAGGATGACAATATTTGGTGTATAGGTTGCTGATGACTAGTACATGACTGTCTGGTAGGTGTCACCTGACCTTGACCTCAATTTCACGGTCCAGCGACTACGTTAAAGTTTTTGGGTTACGACAGTTCCTCTGTAACTGCACATGGTAGGATGACAATATTTGGTGTATAGGTTGCTGATGACTAGTACATGACTGTCTGGTAGGTGTCACCTGACCTTGACCTCAATTTCACGGTCCAGCGACTACGTTAAAGTTTTAGGGTTACGACAGTTCCTCTGTAACTACGCATGGTAGGATGACAATATTTGGTGTATAGGTTGCTGATGACTAGTACATGACTGTCTGGTGGGTATCACCTGACCTTGACCTCAATTTCACGGTCCAGCGACTACGTTAAAGTTTTTGGGTTACGACAGTTCCTCTGTAACTACGCATGGTAGGATGACAATATTTGGTGTATAGGTTGCTGATGACTAGTACATGACTGTCTGGTAGGTGTCACCTGACCTTGACCTCAATTTCACGGTCCAGCGACTACGTTAAAGTTTTTGGGTTACGACAGTTCCTCTGTAACTACACATGGTAGGATGACAATATTTGGTGTATAGGTTGCTGATGACTAGTACATGACTGTCTGGTAGGTGTCACCTGACCTTGACCTCAATTTCACGGTCCAGCCACTACGTTAAAGTTTTTGGGTTACGACAGTTCCTCTGTAACTACACATGGTAGGATGACAATATTTGGTGTATAGGTTGCTGATGACTAGTACATGACTGTCTGGTAGGTGTCACCTGACCTTGACCTCAATTTCACGGTCCAGCGACTACGTTAAAGTTTAGGGTTACGACAGTTCCTCTGTAACTACGCATGGTAGGATGACAATATTTGGTGTATAGGTTGCTGATGACTAGTACATGACTGTCTGGTGGGTGTCACCTGACCTTGACCTCAATTTCACGGTCCAGCGACTACGTTAAAGTTTTTGGGTTACGACAGTTCCTCTGTAACTACGCATGGTAGGATGACAATATTTGGTATATAGGTTGCTGATGACTAGTACATGACTGTCTGGTAGGTGTCACCTGACCTTGACCTCAATTTCACGGTCCAGCGACTACGTTAAAGTTTTTGGGTTATGACAGTTCCTCTGTAACTACACATGGTAGGATGACAATATTTGGTGTATAGGTTGCTGATGACTAGTACATGACTGTCTGGTAGGTGTCACCTGACCTTGACCTCAATTTCACGGTCCAGTGACTACGTTAAAGTTTTTGGGTTACGACAGTTCCTCTGTAACTACGCATGGTAGGATGACAATATTTGGTATATAGGTTGCTGATGAATAGTACATGACTGTCTGGTAGGTTCCACCTGACCTTGACCTCAATTTCACGGTCCAGCAACTACGTTAAAGTTTTTTGGGTTACGGCTGTTCCCCTGTAACTATGCAGGGTATGGTGACAATATTTTGTATACAGGCCGCTGCTGATATTAAATGCTATTTACGTAATGCTTATGACGAAATTTATTTTCGTTACTGATGCGGAATACAGGCGAGACGTTTTTCTGTGTCCACACTTGTTTTATTTTTACATGATTACCAAGTATCATGCTGAAACAATGTCATGATAGATGATATGTACTAGTATACAGTAACAACATTAATAAGTCTAAGATTGCTTTTTAGACAAGGTGCTGAAAAGTACATGTTATAAAAAAATATAAAGTAATTTTATAACAACTGTCCCTATTGACCATGTCATTTGGTAATATTTGTATTCAACCTTTAGTGTGTGCTGCCTATTGAAGCTTCATAAGCTGTCAGTTGTCCTCATTAGAGCTTGGACCATATTGGAAGGGTTCCCAGTGCTTGACGCACAGTTCTGCCCAGGGCAACCCCAGATGTTGGATATGGGTGGCCCTCTTATTGGGGGGGTTGTATTGTCATAATACGGAAAAGCCTGTCTGTTGACCAAAGCAGGTACAAAGCTTAATACTACTCAAGACTCCATACTTTTCCAGTGACAGCCAAAATTTTGCTCTCATTGGCCATCCCATCGACTTATTGTTTATAAACCTTTTCTTTTTCTGAATGTAGGTAAGGAATTGCTCACTGGATGTTATACAAACATGTAAAATCAATAAATCTTCATAACTAGCTGTAAATGTCAAGTTTCATTTACTCTATATAGGTCACACTACATGGTACTATTGTAAAATACTCATTTGTATAGATGTATCTGCACTGCATGTAAATATGGGAAGTGTACACTTAATGTCTACTTATCCCAATTTCCTAAATGCGGTCAGCACTTTAGAGGTTATTTCTGAAATAGTTTTAATCTAGTTCTGTGACCATTAGTGTCGTGTCATGGTTTAATTCAAGGTCAATGAGCATTAAGGAGTTATTTTTAAACTGGCATATTATGATATGTTATTAAACTAGATGTGTATATTGTTAACAATGAAATTTTGTTGTTAACGCATTGTGCATTGTAAAATGTTCCTGCGAAAGGTAGGGTTCTCTTTGGTGACACAAGCTTCCTCCTCCAATAAAACTATTTACAAAAGCCATGCTATAGCTAAAAATTGCTTCAAGTGGCATAAAACCTAATTCAATCAAACATGTGACAAATTTCAAAGAATAAAATTTTACTACATTTCCTGTTCATGTTATAATACTGGTTTTGTCTTGACTGCCAGGATATGGGAATCCAGCTGTGGCGTAAACAATATTAATTTATTAGTCCTATTAGGGACTATAGGTTTACACTTCGTCGGTACATCCGTCACATGTTTTATGTTAGATTTTCTGATTGACAACATATTCGTCATGTTTGGAGGACATGGTTTTCGACAGATTGTTGGTATTCTAATGGGTATAATTGTGCTTCTCTCCTGGCTGATTTGTTTTTGGTACTCTTATTATGAGGCTGAGTTCCTAGAATGTCTGCTTAAGAAGAAAGAAAAGACACTGGCCTAGACCTTTAATTTCACATTCAGCTACATTGATGATGTTTTGTCCCTCAACAATGCTAAATTTGGTGACTATTTGCATTCATTTTACCCTAGCAAGCTTGATGAAATTAAAGACACCACCAATACACTAAGGTCAGGGGACTGTTAAAATTAAATTGCTAATCTCTGTGGTTTGATGCATCACAGGGGAGATCTATGTATATTCTGTTACAAGTCATCTCAGATTAATCTTGCTACATAAGCTGCATTTTGAGGGGACAGTAAAATGTTAGACTAAGTTGACTGGATAGAGATTTGCCAGCTGAAACATCAGTTTAAAAGGCATAATTAGAGATTGACTACATTACATGCACCTAATAACATTGTGTTCAGGGCTTCATAATACATGTATATTCAATATTAAGATTTAATCTATTCATTTTTATTTAACAGTTATATTATCAAGCCCGCCTTACCTGCAAGAGATTGTTTTTGCTACGACCATTATTACAGTTGATTGTGTTTTGTTTGGCCTACTATACAGGAATTTCCCGTATCTATGACTACAAGCATCACTGGAGTGATGTATTAGTGGGAGACATTTTAGGTGTTATTGTAGCTGTCATAAGTGTAAGTACAAAGAGGTAAAAAAACACAGTACTGATATATATGCAGTACGTAACATATTATATTTAAATTTCTGATGTTTGCATTTAAAAAAAAATTAGTACATTATATGATATAATGTACTAATTTTTTTTTAAATGCAAACATCAGAAATTTAAATAAAATGTTTAAAAAATGTCCTCCTTAAGAGTTAGAAATTATACGATCTGAAATTAATGGTTATACATGTATATTGAATAATTCTTAATTTTAATGTAATGACTCAAGTCAAAACATCTCTCTTATGGGCATTTTCCTCAAAACCTCCAATTTCTTCCTGGTTGAGAAAAATCATCTTATTCTGCAGTTTTTGACATTGAGGAAATCCTCAATTTTGAGATTATAAAACTGAGAAACAGAGCTGATTTTGTATGCTATTTAAAAGCATTAAGGACTTGTTTTTCAAGGAACACAAATTTTCATTTCATACAGTAAAAATACACATATATATATATATATATATATATATATATAGAGAGAGAGAGAGAGAGAGAGAGATAGAGAGAGAGAGTATCATATTCATATGTATGTAAGGTAACAACATGTTCTTAGATTAATTGACAATAATTTCCTGCTAGAAACCTCTGTCACATTAGAACTGGACTTGGTAAAAATTGCTGAAAGTTGCATTTAAAAGAAATAACCTTTTCTTTCAAATCCTGCTCAGAAATGGGTTTTTTTTGTTTTGTTTTGTGGTTCTTTCTGGAAAATATGTTCTTTTTATGTCAAAAATGTGCTCAGGTCAATATTGTAACACTAATCATTGTCCTTTATTTCTTTGGCTCAGGTCAATATTGTAACACTAATCATTGTCCTTTATTTCTTTGGCTCAGTTCATTATTGTAACACTAACAGTTGTCCTTTATTTCTTTGGCTCAGGTCATTATTGTAACACTAACAATTGTCCTTTATTTCTTTGGCTCAGGTCAATATTGTAACACTAACAATTGTCCTTTATTTCTTTGGCTCAGGTCAATATTGTAACACTAACAATTGTCCTTTATTTCTTTGGCTCAGGTCAATATTGTAACACTAACAATTGTCCTTCATTTCTTTGGCTCAGGTCAATATTGTAACACTAATCATTGTCCTTTATTTCTTTGGCTCAGGTCAATATTGTAACACTAACAATTGTCCTTTATTTCTTTGGCTCAGGTCAATATTGTAACACTAATCATTGTCCTTTATTTCTTTGGCTCAGGTCAATATTGTAACACTAACAATTGTCCTTTATTTCTTTGGCTCAGGTCAATATTGTAACACTAACAATTGTCCTTTATTTCTTTGGCTCAGGTCAGTATTGTAACACTAACAATAGTCCTTTATTTCTTTGGCTCAGGTCAATATTGTAACACTAACCATTTATTAAATATGGACTTTTTACGAGGTCAATACGTAGTTATATGGACCGTGGAGGAAAATATTGACCGAGGACGAAGTCCGAGGTCAATATTTTTCTACAGGTCCATATAACTACGTAATGACAGTAAAAAGTCCTTAATTGTTATATTACATATGAATTTTTCTCTATTTATTTAAATTTAGAATAATGAGTCGGAAGAGTATATCCGGATCTTTTTTTAGAAACAAGCCTTAAATATGCTTTATAAATAGTAACATATCCGGATCTATTTTTAGAAACACGCCTTAAATATGCTTTATAAATAGTAACATGCCTTAAATATGCTTTAAAAATAGTAACAAGCCTTAAATATGCTTTAGAAATAGAATATATACACAGAATATTTTGGGGGACCACATGACTAAATAATCCAATGAAAATGTAAGAATCATAAACCATATGTAATATTGTCCTTTATTTCTTTGGCTCAGGTCAATATTGTAACACTAACAATTGTCCTTTATTTCTTTGGCTCAGGTCAATATTGTAACACTAATCATTGTCCTTTATTTCTTTGGCTCAGGTCAATATTGTAACACTAACAATTGTCCTTTATTTTTTTGGCAGTCATACATATTTATTGTTTGATTTCAGTTTTATTCCCTGACAGATTTGTTTAACAACAATAGGGCAAAACCAGTGGAGACGAAAGAAAAAGATGGACTAGATACGGTCCAGGCTACAAATCCAGTCACTAAACTGTAACACCATGTACACTATGAAAACAAATATCTGTGGTGTTGTATTGCCTTGTGCTACACCGGTGTGACTTTGTGTTATGTAGTATGAACCCTTATTGTCCTTATTGTATCCATATATATATACATTTCTATTGTGTCTCCATTAAATAGATTTTGTTACACTCAGCGTAGTACCAACTATGGACATTATATATATTATACACAATTTTCTGTAATATTTTACCTGAATGTCAGAGCTGTAACAGCATGCTTCACTTAAATTAGAATGAACACATAGAAACACAATTTTCACAATCGCCACATTACATCAATGATGTCTGGATTAAAGGTTTATTGTAGGAAGACCCTTTAATATTGTATCTTCTAAATTGATGTTCAGTGATCATTGACACATTTTAATACATCTACAGAGATGTTTCTGGTTTCAAGTATCAGTGGGTAAAGACCCTTTTATATAGAGATGCATTGGATAATGGTACAGTGGTGATTCTAATGGGCCATACAAAATATTATTGGTAAAAAGCAAAATATTCTAGAAATAAAGAAAAAATAACAACTATACATGTACTTGAAATGATTATATATATAGGGAACCTAACTAAAAATGATAATTCTTCAAAAAATTGAGGGTTCATCCTAGAGATATCCCTGTCATCTATTGAGAATTCAATAGACTAACATTATAAAATTTTGATTCACTATTACTGTGTTTAATAGATGCTGATTTTCTTGTATAGTGTAGGGACAGTCATGCCACAAATTTCAGTGCTCAACTAATACAATTTCAGGGATGCTAGACAAGGGTTTTCAGGGATGCTAGACAGGGGTTTTCAGGGATGCTAGACAGGGGTTTTCAGGGATGCTAGACAGGGGTTTTCAGGGATGCTAGACAGGGGTAGACAATAGGGCCATGAAATTACTGTGTGTATCACGGACACTGCTTTTTCTCAAACTAAACTCGTATACATGTACAGTATTTGAAATTTAATTCATTCAAAATACAATGTATACCTTTTAGAAGCTTTTTATGGAAATTAAAATTTAAGTGTGATCTCATATCATCTGATGTCATAGCAATTGAAATATCATAAGAGTTTATTAGTTGTTTGGACTTGTAACTATACATATATCAAAGTGATAATGCCCTTGATTATTAGGTTTTCATTCTTTGATAATTATTGACGGAGCCATCATGAATTAGCTGAAATTATTGTTTCTGCTTAAAAGTGGAATTCTAATTTTCTTATGTAGATGTAATCTTGTTTCTTTGTTTTCCAATCAATCATTTTCTCTTTGATTTAACTTGTTGGCAAAACCATTTCTTAATGTGTTAAACTTTTCTTAATGTGTTAAACTTGCAACTTAGTCCAAAATGACAATATGTGAGGATATATTTCTAACATGTATATGTGGCTTTCACTGTTGCCATGAGAATAGAAATGTAACTTCTGAAAGTTCCCTGTTTTAAAGTTTTTTTTACATATATATACAAAAACATCAATGTGGTAATTTTTATATAATTGAATTCCTTCTTCTAATGTGATATGTACATAGTATTTGTATTGTAATATATATTTTAATTAGTGCTGTTCCAGGAAAAACATACTTGATGGCTCACAACACAGATGATAATTTGGGTTACTGCTATATCAACTTTTTAATGGGGTTTTATTATAGAAATATTTATTATTTTGCTACTAGATAAGTAGAAATTAATTCTGAACTCACCCGAGATTATTTCCTGATAAAGCACTCACAAAAAAATGCAATTTGTTGTAAAATTTCACATTTTGTCTTGATTTTATGTGTGGTTATCTTTGTTGATTTTGTTATACATATTTGATATAGTGGAATTTTTTAAACGTCTGTTTTTTTAAACAATTTTTGGGGGAAATACCAATTTCTGCACGATTTGATCTTTGGTTATAAAAACATTGAATAAACAAATTTTTGGAGCAATTACTCATTTCTTATTTAATGTTTTTGTATAATATGTAACTATATTAGGTGTTTAACCATAATAATACTCCCATAGTATGGTATTTTTCTACAAACTGATTTTTAATAGCTGTGGTTTTCTAAGTTTGTTTTGTTAATTTAATGTTGCCAGTTTCTGCAATTTTCCAACTTTATCATGACATCCAGTTTGTATTGGAATCCAGAGTAACTTAGTGAGAACCGTTGACTATAGGACTTGAGGTTAGTGTCGAGCTCACCTTACATGAAGATGGAATTGTGCAACCTAAGTGTTGAGTGTTGACACTCCAGTGATCAACCATCAAACATTAAATACCTAGACCAATAGGCAACTGAGTTCTTACAAAATTTTTTTACCTCAAAATACTTAGTCCCAGTGTAGTAGTTAGTGTAGTATTTTGTCTGATATTTGTACTTTTTGTAATGAAATATTTGAATGTATCATATTTTATTCCTGAGTAGTCAGAAATATTTTCATACATCATACCAGTTAAAGTGTTTGAAAAACTGTCTGTTAAAAAAAGAACACTTCTGTGCAAAGGGTTTCCCTTGTGCATTTTGTTTGTTTTTTTTCTAATTTGGGTTAATTTTTATTTGTACAATTTTAAATATGTATTTCTGTGATATCATCTGTAACTGTTCATATATTTTCATACATATTTACTGATGTAAAGAAACTTTACTAAATATATTTTTATAGAAATCTGTTTTTTTTAAGTTTTCTCTTGTTTTCTCTTGTTATGTTTTATATATTGTAAATATTTATTACATCATAATTTATTTAAAAAACTTACTTATTTCAATTTTTTCTGTTACTTTCAGAAAGATTTGAATATTTTTCTACATTTAAAGACGGCTAAGTTTATTGCATTTGTAAAATGTGTGTATTTATTTTAAATGAACTTTTCAACGGAATTATTCCAATAGCATTTGAACAATGTTTAAACTTCAAGAGTAATTTACATGTCAGATCAGTTTGATACTGTTAGTGACCAACTTCTGTCACAAGTTATGATTAGTATGAATAAATGGTGATCTCAGCAAAAAATTATCTTAATCAAACGTCATGTTCAGAACCAAATAAATGATGCAAGATTCTTGGATGAATCAATACAATTTATTGGCTTTTCATTTAAATAATGACACATTGTGTTCTTTGTTTTTGGTGTTTATGTTGTTTTATGGGTGTTGATATCAGAACTTTTAAAATGTATGGGAGGGGTCAGCAGGTACTCTTGGTAGTTATTTTAGAACGATCTGCTTTATTGTTAAGTGGCACTTCTATAGGAAAAATTACAATCTGTCTTTGAAAATTCTGTTTCATATATATTTAAATTTTTATCTTATCATAAAATAAAAATGTACAATTTCTAATGAAAATAGTATCAACACAATTGGATTGTAAGCTTACTTGAAACTGTTTGAACTGTTATTTTCGATTCTAGTCAATAGATGCTTGAAATAATTTACTTACAGAATATAAAATTGTACTTCTTGTTTATGTTCAGCTACTTTTTTATAATGTTTTTATTATTTACTGACGACTGCCATTGAAAAAAATTGACAACAAATTTCTTTTCTGAGTTACATCACTTAAAGAAGTTATATATTTACAATAGCTCACCTTTGTGAATGTTTTTTGCAATGTTTTCTTCACAAATGTTTAATCTGTTGTGTGTATAGTTGTTATTGTACAATAAAGTTGTTTCCTCTTTTTTTTGTTTTGTTTTGTATTCAAGGATTGTTTTCAATTGTTGGTTAAATTATTGGATATAGACGACTTTGGGTCGGTTTATGCCAATGAACCACGAATGTACAGCAAAACCCACCCAAAGTCGTCTATATCTAATAATCTTAAAAAACAATTGAAAACAATTCTTATATTTTAAATTCAATACTATAAACAGAAATAACAAAAACAAGATTTTACAAGTAATCAAATAATATTATGCAATTTACAATTTTTAGTTTCGTCACTTGTTGTTTGCAGAAGAATTCATGTATAGGTAGTCAACGTCAACAATTTATAAATTATGACATCAGCAATCAGTCATGTGCTGAAATACCAAGTTGGGTTATATGAAATTGACAATGTTGCTCAGCTAATGAGTATTTAAAGGAAATTAAAATATAATTTTTGAACAATGGTTGAAATGCCTTAGATCATGTTAGATACATATAATAGATATAGGTACATTGTACTTTGATGTCAGTACTTTTTTGGACCTGTATGTAGGAATTAAGGTTTTAGCACAGTGTTTCAATATTTTACAGTTTTGTTTGAAAAAAAGTTTAAGGGGAAATAACCTCTGTATTACAAACAAAGCCCTATATTCATGATATTGTTTATGGACAGTATGTCTCTTGTGCTACTGTATTGCTGACATTTATGACCTTATTTAAATATCTGCATTGATTGCATTAACATGATTTCCAGAAATTTTGAAAAGAACGAACAAGACCTTGAGGAGAAGCAGATACTTGTATGAAGACTATGCCAGATAGATACATGCATTATTATTACCCCTTTTTCAAAAGAGATGGAGGTATAATTATTTGAAGTCACTACAATGTTTGATTAAATGTACATTTTATTGAGTAACATTAGTTACAGTGTACCTGGATACCAGTTATATCTTGTTATTCTGGACATGTACGCCAGTGAAGCAAGCCCTTTTTTATCACTTGTGCAGGTGAGACAACACAAGTGATATAATGTATGTTTTGCTTTTCAATGTGATGATGGGAATAATATATATGTGATAGTGAGCATCGTAAATGTGAGCCTTGCGGTAACATCTGTGTAAAACAAGTAGCGTAATCCATATGAACAAACCCATTTTAGATGGTAGCTGAGCTATCCACAGAAAATATTAAAGAAAAGCACAAAATTTATTTAAAAAGACTTAAAAATTAATTTGACATCGATAAAAATTAAGTGTTTTGTTTTATTAATAACCACTATCTTTCACACAACATTTGTATGATCTCCGAAATGCTTAATTTTAAATTGACATTTATGTGGCGTCACCAACACATAGAAATACATCATATAACCACTAGAATGCAGAGGCACTCTTAGGGTGCTCAGAAGAATTACCATAAACCATAAAATGTGCGTAGCTTGTATTTAGGCTGCACCTATATTCATGTTAAAACAGAATATTTGTAAGAATTAAAGTGTTGCATTTAAGCCAAAATTAACTTGATAACAACATCAAAACATTTTATCATACGACCGGAGAAATCTTTTTCAATGTTTTCAATTACCCGGTATTAATATATATCGTTCTGTCTGTCATAAACTTTTTAAAAAAACTTCACTGAAATCAATAGGCCAAATTTTGTCAAACTTGGCCAAAATCATCCTTAGGATACCTAGTTTCACATTTGTACTCGAGGTGTTGATCAATGGACAAAGTTGGCTGCTGTTTCTAAAAATAGAACATAAGAGGACATCACATGTTTTTGGTCAATATTTAAAATAATTAAAATAGCTTATAAAAAAACTGTTACCTCATGTTGATCAGCACATTAAGCTCTACTATAGCTTTCTGTAGGAATTATTGACCTTAAATAAAAGAACTAGATTGACATTGTAAATTGCTAACCATGCCTACAAGTCACATTGTTGGTCCAAAATTGTCCGACCACTCCTTTTAGAAATTATTGCCCTCAAATGACAATTTTTTTATGAAATTTGAAGTTTTTTACCTGTAAACTAAATCTATAACAGCTAGAGTGAAACTGAAGATTTCAGGATCAGCAAACATTAGTCCTACAATTCAGTTGGTCTGAAATTGTCAGAATGATTTTGAAGTGGTCATTGTCGTTTAATGATTATAGATAAATATACAAATTTTTGCCTTAGAAATTTAAAACTGTAATACATAGAGTAAAACTGTATTAGTGGGAGACATTTTAGGTGTTATTGTAGCTGTCATAAGTGTAAGTACAAAGAGGTAAAAAAACACAGTACTGGTATATATGCAGTACGTAACATATAATGTACTAATTTTTTTTTAAATGCAAACATCAGAAATTTAAATAAAATGTTTAAAAAATGTCCTCCTTAAGAGTTAGAAATTATACGATCTGAAATTAATGGTTATACATGTATATTGAATAATTCTTAATTTTAATGTAATGACTCAAGTCAAAACATCTCTCTTATGGGCATTTTCCTCAAAACCTCCAATTTCTTCCTGGTTGAGAAAAATCATCTTATTCTGCAGTTTTTGACATTGAGGAAATCCTCAATTTTGAGATTATAAAACTGAGAAACAGAGCTGATTTTGTATGCTATTTAAAAGCATTAAGGACTTGTTTTTCAAGGAACACAAATTTTCATTTCATACAGTAAAAATACATATATATATATATATATATATATATATATATATATATATATATATATATATATAGAGAGAGAGAGAGAGAGAGAGAGAGAGAGAGAGAGAGAGAGAGTATCATATTCATATGTATGTAAGGTAACAACATGTTCTTAGATTAATTGACAATAATTTCCTGCTAGAAACCTCTGTCACATTAGAACTGGACTTGGTAAAAATTGCTGAAAGTTGCATTTAAAAGAAATAACCTTTTCTTTCAAATCCTGCTCAGAAATGGGTTTTTTTTTGTTTTGTTTTGTGGTTCTTTCTGGAAAATATGTTCTTTTTATGTCAAAAATGTGCTCAGGTCAATATTGTAACACTAATCATTGTCCTTTATTTCTTTGGCTCAGGTCAATATTGTAACACTTATCATTGTCCTTTATTTCTTTGGCTCAGTTCATTATTGTAACACTAACAGTTGTCCTTTATTTCTTTGGCTCAGGTCATTATTGTAACACTAACAATTGTCCTTTATTTCTTTGGCTCAGGTCAATATTGTAACACTAACAATTGTCCTTTATTTCTTTGGCTCAGGTCAATATTGTAACACTAACAATTGTCCTTTATTTCTTTGGCTCAGGTCAATATTGTAACACTAACAATTGTCCTTTATTTCTTTGGCTCAGGTCAATATTGTAACACTAACAATTGTCCTTTATTTCTTTGGCTCAGGTCAGTATTGTAACACTAACAATAGTCCTTTATTTCTTTGGCTCAGGTCAATATTGTAACACTAACCATTTATTAAATATGGACTTTTTACGAGGTCAATACGTAGTTATATGGACCGTGGAGGAAAATATTGACCGAGGACGAAGTCCGAGGTCAATATTTTTCTACAGGTCCATATAACTACGTAATGACAGTAAAAAGTCCTTAATTGTTATATTACATATGAATTTTTCTCTATTTATTTAAATTTAGAATAATGAGTCGGAAGAGTATATCCGGATCTTTTTTTAGAAACAAGCCTTAAATATGCTTTATAAATAGTAACATATCCGGATCTATTTTTAGAAACAAGCCTTAAATATGCTTTATAAATAGTAACATGCCTTAAATATGCTTTAAAAATAGTAACAAGCCTTAAATATGCTTTAGAAATAGAATATATACACAGAATATTTTGGGGGACCACATGACTAAATAATCCAATGAAAATGTAAGAATCATAAACCATATGTAATATTGTCCTTTATTTCTTTGGCTCAGGTCAATATTGTAACACTAACAATTGTCCTTTATTTCTTTGGCTCAGGTCAATATTGTAACACTAATCATTGTCCTTTATTTCTTTGGCTCAGGTCAATATTGTAACACTAACAATTGTCCTTTATTTTTTTGGCAGTCATACATATTTATTGTTTGATTTCAGTTTTATTCCCTGACAGATTTGTTTAACAACAATAGGGCAAAACCAGTGGAGACGAAAGAAAAAGATGGACTAGATACGGTCCAGGCTACAAATCCAGTCACTAAACTGTAACACCATGTACACTATGAAAACAAATATCTGTGGTGTTGTATTGCCTTGTGCTACACCGGTGTGACTTTGTGTTATGTAGTATGAACCCTTATTGTCCTTATTGTATCCATATATATATACATTTCTATTGTGTCTCCATTAAATAGATTTTGTTACACTCAGCGTAGTACCAACTATGGACATTATATATATTATACACAATTTTCTGTAATATTTTACCTGAATGTCAGAGCTGTAACAGCATGCTTCACTTAAATTAGAATGAACACATAGAAACACAATTTTCACAATCGCCACATTACATCAATGATGTCTGGATTAAAGGTTTATTGTAGGAAGACCCTTTAATATTGTATCTTCTAAATTGATGTTCAGTGATCATTGACACATTTTAATACATCTACAGAGATGTTTCTGGTTTCAAGTATCAGTGGGTAAAGACCCTTTTATATAGAGATGCATTGGATAATGGTACAGTGGTGATTCTAATGGGCCATACAAAATATTATTGGTAAAAAGCAAAATATTCTAGAAATAAAGAAAAAATAACAACTATACATGTACTTGAAATGATTATATATATAGGGAACCTAACTAAAAATGATAATTCTTCAAAAAATTGAGGGTTCATCCTAGAGATATCCCTGTCATCTATTGAGAATTCAATAGACTAACATTATAAAATTTTGATTCACTATTACTGTGTTTAATGGATGCTGATTTTCTTGTTTAATGTGGGGACAGACAGGCTACAAATTTCAGTGCTCAACTAATACAATTTCAGGGATGCTAGACAAGGGTTTTCAGGGATGCTAGACAGGGGTAGACAATAGGGCCATGAAATTACTGTGTGTATCACGGACACTACTTTTTCTCAAACTAAACTCGTATACATGTACAGTATTTGAAATTTAATTCATTCAAAATACAATGTATACCTTTTAGAAGCTTTTTATGGAAATTAAAATTTAAGTGTGATCTCATATCATCTGATGTCATAGCAATTGAAATATCATAAGAGTTTATTAGTTGTTTGGACTTGTAACTATACATATATCAAAGTGATAATGCCCTTGATTATTAGGTTTTCATTCTTTGATAATTATTGACGGAGCCATCATGAATTAGCTGAAATTATTGTTTCTGCTTAAAAGTGGAATTCTAATTTTCTTATGTAGATGTTAATCTTGTTTCTTTGTTTTCCAATCAATCATTTTCTCTTTGATTTAACTTGTTGGCAAAACCATTTCTTAATGTGTTAAACTTTTCTTAATGTGTTAAACTTGCAACTTAGTCCAAAATGACAATATGTGAGGATATATTTCTAACATGTATATGTGGCTTTCACTGTTGCCATGAGAATAGAAATGTAACTTCTGAAAGTTCCCTGTTTTAAAGTTTTTTTTACATATATATACAAAAACATCAATGTGGTAATTTTTATATAATTGAATTCCTTCTTCTAATGTGATATGTACATAGTATTTGTATTGTAATATATATTTTAATTAGTGCTGTTCCAGGAAAAACATACTTGATGGCTCACAACACAGATGATAATTTGGGTTACTGCTATATCAACTTTTTAATGGGGTTTTATTATAGAAATATTTATTATTTAGCTACTAGATAAGTAGAAATTAATTCTGAACTCACCCGAGATTATTTCCTGATAAAGCACTCACAAAAAAATGCAATTTGTTGTAAAATTTCACATTTTGTCTTGATTTTATGTGTGGTTATCTTTGTTGATTTTGTTATACATATTTGATATAGTGGAATTTTTTAAACGTCTGTTTTTTTAAACAATTTTTGGGGGAAATACCAATTTCTGCACGATTTGATCTTTGGTTATAAAAACATTGAATAAACAAATTTTTGGAGCAATTACTCATTTCTTATTTAATGTTTTTGTATAATATGTAACTATATTAGGTGTTTAACCATAATAATACTCCCATAGTATGGTATTTTTCTACAAACTGATTTTTAATAGCTGTGGTTTTCTAAGTTTGTTTTGTTAATTTAATGTTGCCAGTTTCTGCAATTTTCCAACTTTATCATGACATCCAGTTTGTATTGGAATCCAGAGTAACTTAGTGAGAACCGTTGACTATAGGACTTGAGGTTAGTGTCGAGCTCACCTTACATGAAGATGGAATTGTGCAACCTAAGTGTTGAGTGTTGACACTCCAGTGATCAACCATCAAACATTAAATACCTAGACCAATAGGCAACTGAGTTCTTACAAAATTTTTTTACCTCAAAATACTTAGTCCCAGTGTAGTAGTTAGTGTAGTATTTTGTCTGATATTTGTACTTTTTGTAATGAAATATTTGAATGTATCATATTTTATTCCAGAGTAGTCAGAAATATTTTCATACATCATACCAGTTAAAGTGTTTGAAAAACTGTCTGTTAAAAAAAGAACACTTCTGTGCAAAGGGTTTCCCTTGTGCATTTTGTTTGTTTTTTTTCTAATTTGGGTTAATTTTTATTTGTACAATTTTAAATATGTATTTCTGTGATATCATCTGTAACTGTTCATATATTTTCATACATATTTACTGATGTAAAGAAACTTTACTAAATATATTTTTATAGAAATCTGTTTTTTTTAAGTTTTCTCTTGTTTTCTCTTGTTATGTTTTATATATTGTAAATATTTATTACATCATAATTTATTTAAAAAACTTACTTATTTCAATTTTTTCTGTTACTTTCAGAAAGATTTGAATATTTTTCTACATTTAAAGACGGCTAAGTTTATTGCATTTGTAAAATGTGTGTATTTATTTTAAATGAACTTTTCAACGGAATTATTCCAATAGCATTTGAACAATGTTTAAACTTCAAGAGTAATTTACATGTCAGATCAGTTTGATACTGTTAGTGACCAACTTCTGTCACAAGTTATGATTAGTATGAATAAATGGTGATCTCAGCAAAAAATTATCTTAATCAAACGTCATGTTCAGAACCAAATAAATGATGCAAGATTCTTGGATGAATCAATACAATTTATTGGCTTTTCATTTAAATAATGAAACATTGTGTTCTTTGTTTTTGGTGTTTATGTTGTTTTATGGGTGTTGATATCAGAACTTTTAAAATGTATGGGAGGGGTCAGCAGGTACTCTTGGTAGTTATTTTAGAACGATCTGCTTTATTGTTAAGTGGCACTTCTATAGGAAAAATTACAATCTGTCTTTGAAAATTCTGTTTCATATATATTTAAATTTTTATCTTATCATAAAATAAAAATGTACAATTTCTAATGAAAATAGTATCAACACAATTGGATTGTAAGCTTACTTGAAACTGTTTGAACTGTTATTTTCGATTCTAGTCAATAGATGCTTGAAATAATTTACTTACAGAATATAAAATTGTACTTCTTGTTTATATTCAGCTACTTTTTTATAATGTTTTTATTATTTACTGACGACTGCCATTGAAAAAAATTGACAACAAATTTCTTTTCTCAGTTACATCACTTAACGAAGTTATATATTTCCAATAGCTCACCTTTGTGAATGTTTTCTTCACAAATGTTTAATCTGTTGTGTGTATAGTTGTTATTGTACAATAAAGTTGTTTCCTCTTTTTTTTTGTTTTGTTTTGTATTCAAGGATTGTTTTCAATTGTTGGTTAAATTATTGGATATAGACAACTTTGGGTCGGTTTATGCCAATGAACCACGAATGTACAGCAAAACCCACCCAAAGTCGTCTATATCCAATAATCTAACCAACAATTGAAAACAATTCTTATATTTTTTAATAGGGGCCTCGGTGGCCCAGGGGTCAAGGTAGTTTGTCCACTATTGATCACATGGTATGTCAACACTGAGATTGCGGGTTCGATTCTCACTGCAGGCAGGGTGTACTCGACTCCAATCTCAATTGACAAGGATTGCCAGTTTTCCTACCGCAGGTTGGGGGTTCTCTCCGGGTACTCCTGCTTCCTCCCCCAATAAAACTGGACTCCATGAAACAGCTGAAAAATTGCTGAAAGTGGCATGAAAACACCATTCAAACAAACAAACAAACTATAGTTTATATTCAATATTATAAAAAGATATAACAACTAGAGTAAAAAAACTATTGCTCACCATTGATACCCCCTGCTTCACAATTACTTTGAAAATTCAGGTGTTCTTAATTATGAAATTGAAACTTTATCTAGTTAAACGTGAAGGCGATGTTGCAGATAAAACATGTAACCCTCCCCAATCCCCCAAAGAATGGCATCACCTATGTCAATGACAAAGTCCATGTTTTTTTATGGGAAACCTCCAATAATATTCTGATCAAAATGTTTGATATCCAGTGCACAATGGCAATATGTGACCAAGATTCTGTGTAAGTTTCAACAAATTCCATTCAGTGGTGTAGGAGGAGTTGCAAATAAGAGAAAGTGTAACGGATGGACAGACGGATGGAAGGACGTACTGACAGATGGACAGACACCATGAACACTATATACCCCCCCGCTTATCAAGCGAGGGGTATAAAAAAGCAAATAAAAGATGGGTATCCCCTTATGTCCATGACACAGTCCATGCTTTTCTATGGGAAACCCCAAATATCATTCCGATCAAAATGTTAAATATCTCCTGCACAATGGCACTATGTGACATATGGATTCTGTGTAAGTTTCAACAAATTCCATTCAGTGGTGTAGGAGGAGTTGCAAATAAGAGAAAGTGTAACAGATGGACAGACGGATGGAAGGACGTACTGACAGACGGACAGACACCATGAACACTATATACCCCCCCGCTTATCAAGCGAGGGGTATAAAAAAGCAAATAAAAGATGGGTATCCCCTTATGTCCATGACACAGTCCATGCTTTTCTATGGGAAACCCCAAATATCATTCCGATCAAAATGTTAAATATCTCCTGCACAATGGCACTATGTGACATATGGATTCTGTGTAAGTTTCATCAAATTCCATTCAGTGGTGTAGGAGGAGTTGCACATAAAAGATGAGGACCCCCTTAGGTCAATGACAATGTCCATGTTTTTCTATGGGAAACCCCAAATATAATTCCGATCAAAATGTTTAATATCTCCTGTACAATGGCACTATGTGACAAGGATTCTGTGTAAGTTTCATTAAATTCTATTCAGTGGTGTAGGAGGAGTTGCACATAAGAGATAGGGACCCCCTTAGGTCAATGACAAAGTCCATGTTTTTCTATGGGAAACCCCAAATATCATTCCGATCAAAATGTTAAATATCTCCTGCACAATGGCACTATGTGACAAAGATTCTGTGTAAGTTTCATCAAATTTCATTCAGTGGTGTAAGAGGAGTTGCAAATAAGAGAAAGTGTAACGGACGGACGGAAGGATGTACGGACAGACGGATGGACACCATGAACACTATATACCCCCGCTTATCAAGACAGGGGGTGGGGCGGGCCGGGGGGGGGGGTATAAAAACAAGATTTTACAAGTAGTCAAATAATATTTGCAATTTATAATTTTTAGTTTCGTCACTTGGTGTTTGCGGAAGAATTCATGTATAGTCAACGTCATTAATACTTATAATTATGATGTCAACAATTAGTCACGTGCTGAAATACCAAGCTGGGTTATATGAAATTGACAATGTTGCTCAGCTGTTGAGTATTTAAAGGAAATTAAAATATAATTATTGAACAATGTTTGAAATGGCTTAGATCATGTTAGAATACAGATAATAAATATAGGTACATTGTACTGTACATGTGATGTCAGTACTTTTTGAACATTACGTAGGATTTAGCGTTTTAGCACTGTTTCAATATTTTTACAGTTTTGTTTGAAAAGAAAGATGAGAATTTAAGGGGAAATAACTTCTATATTAAAAATGAATCTCTATTTTGTTTATGGGCATTCTGTCTCTTATGCTACTGTTTTGATGACTTTTATGACGTTTAAATATCAGCATTAATAACATTAACATGATTTCCTGACATTTTGAGAAAACAAGTGTGGACACAGAAAAACGTCTCGCCTGTATTCCGCATCAGTAACGAAAATAAATTTCGTCATAAGCATTACGTAAAGCATTTAATATCAGCAGCGGCCTGTATACAAAATATTGTCACCATACCCTGCATAGTTACAGGGGAACAGCCGTAACCCAAAAACTTTAACGTAGTTGCTGGACCGTGAAATTGAGGTCAAGGTCAGGTGACACCTACCAGACAGTCATGTACTAGTCATCAGCAACCTATACACCAAATATTGTCATCCTACCATGCGTAGTTACAGAGGAACTGTCGTAACCCAAAAACTTTAACGTAGTCGCTGGACCGTGAAATTGAGGTCAAGGTCAGGTGACACCTACCAGCCAGTCATGTACTAGTCATCAGCAACCTATACACCAAATATTGTCATCCTACCATGCGTAGTTACAGAGGAACTGTCGTAACCCTAAAACTTTAACCTAGTCGCTGGACCGTTAAATTGAGGTCAAGGTCAGGTGACACCTACCAGACAGTCATGTACTAGTCATCAGCAACCTATACACCAAATATTGTCATCCTACCATGCGTAGTTACAGAGGAACTGTCGTAACCCAAAAACTTTAACGTAGTCGCTGGACCGTGAAATTGAGGTCAAGGTCAGGTGACACCTACCAGACAGTCATGTACTAGTCATCAGCAACCTATACACCAAATATTGTCATCCTACCATGCGTAGTTACAGAGGAACTGTCGTAACCCTAAAACTTTAACGTAGTCGCTGGACCGTGAAATTGAGGTCAAGGTCAGGTGACAGGTGACTGACTGGCAAGTACTCATCATAAGCTACCTCTGGACCAAATTTGATGGACCTAGGGCTTGGGCTTACAAAGATATGAAGCAAGATGTCAAGTGTTTACGCCGCCGCCGCCGCCGCCGCCGGATTCCCATACATATGTCTCGCCTCCAGCGACTTTCGTCGCAGGCGAGACAAAAATTAAAAGCACCTTGAGGAGAAGCAGATAGTTGTATGAGGACTGTCAGATAGATACATGCATTATTATTTACTCCTTGTTCAAGAGGGATGGGGTATAATTATTTGAAGTCACTCCAATGTTTGATTAAATTTACATTTTATTGAGTAACATTAGTTACAGTGTACCTGGATACCAGTAATCTTGTTATTCTGGACATGTTTTGTGTAACGTTGCCCACGTTAGTGAAGCAGGTCCTTTTTTATCACTTGCGCAGGTGAGACAACACAAGTGATATAATGTATGTTTTGCTTTTCAATGTAATAATGGGAATAATATATCTGTGACAGTGAGCATCGTAAATGCGAGCTTCGCAGTAACATCTGTGTGTAAAACAAGTCGCGTAATTCCATATGAACAAACCCATTTTAGATGGTAGCTGAGCTATCCACAGAAAATATTAAAGAAAAGCACAAAATTTATTTAAAAAGACTTAAAAATTAATTTGACATCGATAAAAATTAAGTGTTTTGTTTTATTAATAACCACTATCTTTCACACAACATTTGTATGATCTCCGAAATGCTTAATTTTAAATTGACATTTATGTGGCGTCACCAACACATAGAAATACATCATATAACCACTAGAATGCAGAGGCACTCTTAGGGTGCTAAGAAGTATTACCATAAACCATAAAATGTGCGTAGCTTGCATTTAGGCTGCACCTATATTCATGTTAAAACATAATATTTGTAAGAATTAAAGTGTTGCATTTAAGCCAAAATTAACTTGATAACAACATCAAAACATTTTATCATAAGACAGGAGAAATCTTTTTCAATGTTTTCAATTGTTAATATATATTGTTCTGTCTGTCATAAACTTTTTTAAAAAATCTTCACTGAAATCAATAGGCCAAATTTTTGTCAAACTTGGCCAAAATCATCCTTAGGATACCTAGTTTCACATTTGTACTCAAGGTGTTGATCAATGGACAAAGTTGGCTGCTGTTTCTAAAAATAGAACATAAGAGGACATATCACATGTTTTTGGTCAATATTTAAAATAATTAAAATAGCTTATAAAAAAACTGTTACCTCATGTTGATCAGCACATTAAGCTCTACTATAGCTTTCTGTAGGAATTATTGACCTTAAATAAAAGAACTAGATTGACATTGTAAATTGCTAAAATGATCTGCAAGACCATATGCCTACAAGTCACATTGTTGGTCCAAAATTGTCTGACCACTCCTTTTAGAAATTATTGCCCTTAAATGACAATTTTTTATGAAATTTGAAGTTTTTTACCTGTAAACTAAATCTATAACAGCTAGAGTGAAACTGAAGATTGCAGGATCAGCAATACAAGTCCTACAATTCAGTTGGTCTGAATTTGTCAGAATGGAGTCATTGTCGTTTCATGATTATAGATAAATAGACAAATTTACCTTAGAAATTTAAAACTGTAATACATAGAGTAAAACTGCAAATGGCAACAATAATCAGAAGTGTGTAGTTTTTGTGCTGTAACTTAAATGTCATAATGGCAAGAGTGAAACTGTCAAGTGCAAAAATGATCATTGAGGCAAGACTTATAAATCACTTAGTCCCAAATTGTTAGATGACTCTTTATTGAAGTTATTGCCCATTAATGGCAATTTGTGACAAAATAATCAGCTTCTGTGTTATAAATTAAAATGTGGAGTAAATCTGTTAATTAATGAATTAATCTGAAAGACATGGCTATTGACAAGGCAAGAGTTATTGTCCAGAAACAACTTTTTTGTTAAAATTTCTCGTTTTTCGTGGACTGTGACCTTGAAATTTGACGGATTTACCTCAAAATTGATAGGCTTCTTACGAACCTGATATATAACAATATCCCAAAGTTTCATTCAAATCGGATGTAAACTTTTTAAATTATCATCCGGAAACCAAATATGGACAGAAAAACGGACACAGACATGAGGACCACTATATATATATATATATCTGTCGCGCGGGGGTATAAAAAGATCTTCTTTCAAGGTTAAATAGGAGATCTTTAAATAAATGACAGGGTTTAATTATCATAAGTTGCATGCAATTTTACTGTTTCTGCTTTGTTTTCATTCAGTAAATATAGTATTCACCAATCATGGAAGTGATTTTGAAGTGGTGTGGTCTGAAGTTGAACATAAATTGAGCTGGATTTATTACTTTTCATCCTAAATGATGGTTACAAAAAAGTGTTGGTTATAGGGATGAACTTCTTTTAAGTCTCTGGAATAATAACACTGAGTTCTGACTAACTTTAGGCAAAGTGTGCTTAAAACTAATTCTGCAGTTTTCCACAGCAAAAATAAAGTTCTTTTAAAAATCCCCCATATACACCGATACATTTAGCTATCAGATATATTTTGTGTGCTTAACTGTTTATGTTACATACATCCATACAAGATGTCGTTGTGGCTCTGCAACTGAAAATGCACAACACTACTTTTTTGAATGTTCACTGTATAAGGACTATAGGGAATTACTAATCAATGATCTCACTTGGTTACCTAATAATATCGCAACGGACCTCAACTTACTAGTTTTTGGTAAGCCAGAGTTAACTATCAATCAAAATAAAACTGTATTTAACCATGTTTATACATTTATAAAACGGTCTAAAAGATTTCTTATAGTTTAAGCACCATCGAAGAATGTTAATCGTAGCTTCGTAATCATCAACACCTATATACACCCCCTGAAACGTAAAACGTTCCCATTTTTGCGTTCGTATTTCGTTTTTCGTTCGTTCGTATATCGTTTTCCGTTCGTCCGTTCGTTCGTTCATTCGTCCGCATGCGCAAAAAACAAGTAAATAAAACCCGTTCGTTCGTTCGTCCGCATGCGCAGTACAGGTAAAAATAAAGGTTCATTCGTTCGTCAGCATTCTCAAAAGAAAATATTTTACACTTTGTTAGTCTGATAGAACATGTAGAAAATACTACATTCTGTTATCAAATTAAAATAACCTGAACATTAAAATGTCAAATAAATTATATTTATTTTAAAACTATAAATTCATTAAAACCATGAACATGTTTTACTGTAAATTAAATATAAACATAAACAATACTTTCTTTGTCTACTTTGTTATATGTAAATCTACAATATTCAGGTTGTACAAATAAATATGATTTATTTGAACACTCTCCAAATTTTATAAACACATAGGAAATTTTTCTATTTTAGTACCTAAAACCTTTAAAAAATGTATGTTTTATCCTAAAGTCTCTGAACATCCCTACATTGTCTTCATTTGATACAAAAACTGAATAGCTGTTTACACAGCAAACTTAATAAAACTGAATAATCTTGCATAAAATCTTAATTTGATGGCACAATATTTGTTTGGATATACAGACATTTCATTTCCTAGGTTTTAAATTGCATATATAATGTCTCACAACTGATTTAGCATCTCTTAGTTAGGTCAAAGAAGTTAATTATAGTGTGCTATGGTTTAATATTGCATCTTGTAAGGTTCAGGAGTGATTTTGTATGTGAAATATGGTTTTTAATTGTATCGCAAAGGTCTCAAGAGTGATTTTATATGTGTAATATAGTTTTTAATTGTATAGCTAAGGTCTCAGGAGTGATTTTGTATGTGAAATATCGTTTTTAATTGTATTGCTAGGGTCTCAGGAGTGATTTTGTATGTGAAATATTGGTTTTAATTGTATTGCAAAGGTCTCAGGAGTGATTTTGCATGTAAAATATGGTTTTTAATTGTATTGCTAGGGTCTCAGGAGTGATTTTATATATGTAATATGGTTTTTAATTGTATCGCAAAGGTTTGAGGAGTGATTTTATATGTGTAATATGGTTTTTAATTGTAGCGCAAAGGTCTCAGGAGTGATTTTACATGTGAAATATGGTTTTTAATTGTATTGCAAAAGTCTCAGGAGTGATTTTGCATGTGAAATATGGTTTTTAATTGTATTACAAAGGTCTGAGGAGTGATTTTAAAAAAGACTGTAGTGATGTTGAACAGAGTGGATGTGTTTTATCTAGCTCCCACTAATTAACCTTATAGCTATGGATTACATACATTTTAAATGGAATATTAATAGGAATTGGAACTAAACTATGTTATAAATATGTCTTCTACAATTTTTGAGTATTTATTTACATCATTTAGTGGTGACTTTTCAGGATTTGATAGAGATGTAAATAAATGCTTTCTAGAAAGTTGTGATTTATATGAAATTGATAACTGGCTAGATAGAACATTATCAGTTGTTATAAAATTCTGTGATAGTAAAACATATGATGTTTTTGAGAATATAATTTTTCAAAGCTACGACCGTGACTCTTTCAAGGAAAATTACAAGAATGGATTTGTGTATAAGTTTAACCATGGTAAACATAAAGTTGTACTGACTCTATACAAATCCACAAGAACATTACACGTGCAAGGCAAAGGCAGTGAAGAATGGTTCACGGAGATGTTTTGTGTTATTGGGACACAACTTCACAACCAAATGAATTACTTCTCCAGCTGTAAAAAGGACACCCAACTTGAATCTTAGCAATCTTCTATTAAAATCTATTGAAGAATTTGACTTCAGTGAGACACTAATTGACAATAAGCTAATAAATTTTCATGACATGTCAGAAACGGATGGTAAATTGTTTACTAGTGTAAAGGATATCAGAAACACTCCCTCATGGATCTATGGACTTTATAAGGACATCAACTCCAATTTCTACAATTAAACCCAAATCTGCTTTAGAAACTGAAGTAAGTGAATTAAAACAAGTAGTAAAGGCACTAATGGAAAAAATGCAAGATAAACCCTCCACTGATACTAAGAGTGTTGCAACACAAACTGACAATAAAGAACCTAAAGTTATAAACAGGCACACTTCCATGAGTTTTCAAGAACGATCAATTGCAACGCAGATTTATAAACCTCCCCAAGTTTCAGAACTCAAAAGTGGCATGGCCAAAACACAAACTGGTACCACAACAGAAATAGAAACTCAAACTGGTACCACAACAGAAAATAAAACCATCATGAATGACAACACCAACCCTGTCATCAAACCATACAGCAAACCAGCTGGAAAGAACTCTAGTGTACCTTGTGACACCCATAATGCTTCTTTCACCAGGAAAAACAAGTCTCCCAGGAAAACAAAAGCTGAAATATTGATCATAGGAAGTTCAATTCTACAAGATATTAATCCATCAGGTCTATGGAACACACACATCTGTACAAATCGTGGTGCAAATATAAAAGATCTAATACGTGTAGTAATGGAAAAGGACATGTCTGACTACAAATCTGTAGTTATCCACATAGGTGGTAATGAAAACGGGGATAGCTTTAAGACTATTTATGACAACTATGAATGTTTGTTACAGTTACTAAGAGCAAAATGTAGCCAAAACTGTGTCCTAATGGTCTCAAGTATAACACCAAGACGTAGAATTAATGTAACCCCTTTGAATGAAATGTTATTAGATATGTGTAATGATCTTAATCTACAATTCATTGATCACTACAACCACTTTTATGATAGAGATGGTAAAGTTTTATATCGCCTTTTTCGAGATGGTCTACACCTCTCAAAATCAGGTATTTCTGTATTTTTACATTCTATCAACAATTTTGTCAACATAATAGGTTTTGATATGAAGATGGGTAAATTTTGTACTAAATGTGGGGAGCCCAACCACAATGCAAGGTCATGTAGGCATACACAAAGTATTCTGTGTTATTCATGTAATATGTATGGGCACAAAGAGAAATTCTGTTCTCTTTACCATTAGGGAAATGGCAAAGAAGAGATAGCCATTATAGTAAACAATCCTCAAAACAATCTATTTTCTACTTTGAATTTTCTGTGTCAAGATTGTAACCAAATTTATTGTAAGTGCCAAGCAGTTTCTTATGTTAAATCAGACAAGCTCAATTATGTTGTAAACTGCAAGAATAACTTTTCTGATGGCTTAGCAGGAAATAATTTGTCATCAACAGACACTAATTGTCTAAATACTGATAAATCTCAAACTGATAAGAATGTAACCACAGACTGTCAGCTGGACTTGAACAATGTACATATTGAGTGTTATTGACTGTAACAGAACACTTCCTGAGGCCCTAATCTCATTTGACAAATTGCTACATGCATGTATTATATTTACTTTATCAATGGTATCATTTTTGTATTATATAAATGTAGAAAATGATGTTAACAAGACACATATTGACAGCCCATATGGCTTTAAAGAAACAAAAGGGTTAAAGAGTTTTATCTCATAATGTAAACAGACTAGAAAACAAGTTTGATGAAGTTAAAAATACTTTGTTATTTTCGAAAAATCAACCAAACATAGTTGGTTTATGTGAAACTTTTCTAACTCAAAATACGTCTGACAATCAACTAATAATTCCTGGTTTCAATTTTGAAAGGAAAGAGAGGATGCAGCTTAATGCATCCATCACAGATAATCCACTATCTATATTTTTCTCTTATCTAATCATCATTTTACTTTGTATTAATGAATTAAGTAAACAAGTTCATACTTATGATTATATTCAAGCTAATGAAAATGTATATAACTTTAATGAAACAAATGGTTTTATTATGTGTTCTCATAATATAAACAGAATATCAAATAAGTTTGATGAAATTAAGCATAATCTTTTAGATGCTAAAAATCCACCCCACATTATAGGGTTTTGTGAAACCTTTCTTGATAATTCAACAACTGACAATGAGATTGAAATTCAAAATTACTCATTAATTAGGAAAGATAGGGTCACCCATGGTGGAGGGTTATTAATATATTTTTCAAATAATGTAAACTGTAGGAGATTAGAAGAATTGAAATCTGATCTTGAAACTGTATGGTTGGAGGTGAAACCAGATCACAGAAAATCTTTTCTCGTTTGTTTTGTGTATCGCCCCCCACAGTCATTAACAGAATGGTTTGATAAATTTGAATATGAATTGTTAAATGCAATGAAAATTAATACTGATATAATTCTTATGGGAGATTTTAATCTTGATTTTTTAACTCCAAATAAAATATCTCCAAAATGGATTAGTATCTTAGAAACACTTAATTTTCATCAAATTATCCAAGAACCAACTAGAATAACAGAAAATTCTAAAACTTTAATAGACCATATATATGTTAGAAACAGAGATAAAATAGAACAAATAAATGTCCTAAAATACAGCTTAAGCGATCACTACCCTGTAAGTATTATTAGAAATGATAAAATTACTACAAGAAAACATTCTCACACCACTGTTACATTTAGAAATTTTAGAAAATTTGATGAATATTCTTTCTTAAATGATTTAACTACTGCACCCTTCTATGAAGTTGAAATGGAGTGTGATCCAGAGAAATGTATTGAAATATGGTATACTATTTTCAACACTATTATAAATAAACATGCCCCACTGATCACTAAGAGAATAAAGAGAGAAAAACAACCTAAATGGTATAATGAAGAAATTAGTAATGCTAGAAAAATGAGGGAAAAATATCATGCTCTTAGGTCCTGGTCAAATTATAGATTTTGGAGAAACAAAACAATTCAACTCACAAATGATGCTAAAAAATTGTATTACAACAACATGGTAAATGATTCTAAAGATCCAAAAATCTTGTGGAGCTGCATTCAAAGTCTTACTCCTACACCAAATACAACACCATACAAATTAAAAATTGAAGATGACAAACATGTTACTGACACAAAAGAAATTGTTACCATATTTAATAAGTTTTTTACTACATGTGTAGACAAATTGAGAGAAACTGACTCTGATTCCTCATGCACTGATTTTATCAAGCTAAGAGAATTTGTAATGGATAAATTAGCACAACCATTTTCTATTCCCTACATACAGGTACCTGATTTACTACTGAGTATAAATAAACTTGATGTAAATAAATCAGCAGGATCTGATTGTATTGGTCCAAAGTTACTCAAACTAAGTGCACCATTTATTGTGTCTTCTTTAACTTATATATTCAATAAAATGATTGAAAAGGGTATTTTTCCTGATATTTTAAAAAATGCAAAAGTATCACCAATATTTAAATCAGGAGATAAAGATTTAACTTCAAACTATAGGCCAATTTCAGTTCTCCCCACTTTAACAAAACTGATTGAACACCATGTTCAAAAAAATTTCTAAAGTTATTTGTCAAATTTAAATTTACTTCATCCAGCACAATCAGGATTTAGACCAAATCATTCATGCCAAACCGCTCTAACTAATATTATTGATCATTTTCTTGAACAAATGAATGAAGGGAACATAAACATTGCAATCCTTCTGGACCTAAGAAAAGCTTTTGATGTAGTTGACCATGATATATTATGCAAAAAATTAAATATATATGGATGTAATACAAAAACAGTTCAATTTTTCAGGTCATATTTGAACAATCGAACACAACAAGTCCAAATAGGAAATATAAAATCTGATCCAATGAAAATCAAGTATGGTGTCCCCCAAGGTTCAATACTTGGACCTCTTCTCTTTATATTATATATTAATGATTTTCCCCTTCATGTTAAATATTCCCTTACTGATCTATATGCAGATGACTCAACAATTCATTTGTCTGGTAAAAATGTAGATGTTCTGCAACCCAAAATTCAAGAAGACATACTTGAAATTGAAAAATGGTGTCAAGAAAATAAAATGTTTATAAATTGTAGTAAAACAAAGTGTATGGTTATTGGAACTAAGCAAAAGCTTGTTACACAAAATAAAAATTTCAATCTCTGTCTAAAATCAATACCATTGGAGATTTCAAATTGTGAAAAAATTTTAGGAATTAAAATTGACTCTAATCTACACTGGACTGAACAAGTTGACAGTGTATGTTCAAAAATTTCAAGTCGAATCTATTTCTTGTCAAAGATTAAAAGGTATCTAACTCTCGATTCAATGAAACTGTTTTATAATGGTTATATTTTGCCTTTAATTGACTATTGTATCACTATTTGGGGAAATTGTAGTGCAGTCATGCAACTTGAATCGTATTGCAAAACTCCAAAAAAGAGTTGTCAGACTTATTTTAGATGCTGACTTTTTAGCCCCCTCTGCTCCTCTTTTCAAAAAGTTAGAATTTTTGACAGTTGAAAATAGAATTCTGTATCATAAATGTATTTTAGTTCATAAATGTATTAATAATGAAGCCCCACAATATCTTACAAGAAAGATAAATTACATCTCTAATGAAAATCCTTATCAATTACGAAATGCAACAAATGGGGATTTGTGTATTCCAAAACCAAAAACAGAACTTTTTAAACAATCCTTTTTCTATTCTGGACCTTTTCTCTGGAATAGACTTCCAATCACTGTACGTTCATGTAAATCTCTAGATACTTTTAAGATTAAATTAAAATCATTTTTATTGAATACACAAAATCAAGAGATAATTTAGACAATTTATAATGTTATATTTTGTATACAATATGGACCTTAACATTTACATGTTTAATGTTTCTTGTTCATCTGTTTTAATGATACATGTTTGTTTGCTTCATTATTTTAAATGTATTGTGAACTTTCATTTTCTTTTTTTTTGTAATTGTGTAATACATGTATTATGTTATCTCTTGTATTCATGTAACTTTGTATGATGAACTTTATGAGGGCCTCAGGGAAGATTAGTTTTTAACTAACTGAGTTACCCTCTTTAAATAAAGCATTTATTATTATTATTATTATTATTATTATTATTATTTTATATGTGTATAATATTGTTTTTAATTGTATCACAAAGGTCTCAGGAGTGATTTTGTATGTGAAATATTGGTTGTAACTGTATCACAAAGGTCTCAGGAGTGATTTTGCACGTGAAATATGGTTTTTAATTGTATTTCTAGGGTCTCAGGAGTGATTTTATATATGTAATATGGTTTTTGATTGTATCGCAAAGGTCTCAGGGGTGATTTTATATGTGTAATATGGTTTTTAATTGTATCGCAAAGGTCTCAGGAGTGCTTTTATAGGTGAAATATGGTTTTTAATTGTATCGCAAAGGTCTCAGGGGTGATTTTATATGAGAAATATAGTTTTTAATTGTATTTCTAGGGTCTCAGGAGTGATTTTGTACGTGAAATATGGTTTTAAATTGTATTGCTAGGGTCTCAGGACTGATTTTATATGTATAATATGGTTTTTAATTGTATTGCTAAGGTCTCAGGAGTGATTTTGTATGTGAAATATGGTTTTTAATTGTATTGCTAAGGTCTCAGTAGTGAAATTGTATGTGTTATATGGTTTTTAACTGCAAAGCTAAGGTCTCAGGATTGATTTTATATTTGTATTATGGTTTTTGATTGCATTTCTTATGTATCAGTAGTGATTTTATATATTTCATTTTGTTTTTAATTGCATCTCGAAGGTCTCAGTAGTTTTTTTTATGTTAAATATGGTTTTTAATATTCTTGCAAAGGTTTCGGGAGTGATATTACAAATGTGATTTTAAATGTGTTATTTGAAAACCACCTTGATGAACATTTTCCAATAGAGAATTTTTGTAATAAATTATAAGGTTTAACAAATATATAACACATAATAAATATACAGTTGGTTAGTACATTTCATTATATGCAATAAAGATTAATTATAAAAGCTTCCTCGGGAATGTGTAATAATTACTGTTAGTAATCAAAATAAAATGGACGACTAAGCTCGTTTCTTTGTACACTGATAAAAATATGTATAGGTCCATTATTAAAACATTTCCATGTTTAGCCCAAATTACGAACATGAATATTTAATAAAAATACTCAACCCCACAAATTTTCTCGTATGCTTGTTATGTTGTCACGTTTTTTTATGTGTGTATCACCTGTTTGAGCTGTCACAAATCATTTAAATGATGATTTAATGAAAATAAAGTATAATTATTTTATTATTTATTCCTTTTAAATTTTTTATTTGTTTACTAGAAACCAGCTTGATTCTCAAGATTTTATTTAAAATGACCGAACGTTTCTTGATTTTTACAAAGCACGATAGGCGTCTCCATTCGTTTTCCCACATACGAACGATTGAAGCGTATAGCTTGTCTCTGATTGGTTAATTTTTAAATGGTTCGTCTGGACGATAAGAGCGTTCGTTCGTTCTTCGTCCGTTCGTATGTCGTTTTTGGTTCGTCCGTTTAACGTTCGTACGGGAACGTTTTACGTTTCAGGGGGTGTAGCTATATTTATTTCATATTTTGATACTTAGTGTATTTGTTATTTCTCCTTTTCTTCAACCATATTTGTTCTTATCCATTTTATGTAGCTTATTATTATTATGATTATTATTATTATTATTATTATTATTTGCATGCTGGTTTGTATAAATATTACATGTAAATATTATATTTTGGAGAGGACTTCATAAGTATGATTTACTTGTGTCCAATCCATTTTGTTATTAACAAATAAAATATGTTTAAACTAAAACAAGATGTCTACATATTTCTACACCTCTTTTTTGGTGTTTTTATGCCAATTTAAGTAGTTTTTCTACTGAATTATAGCATCAAGTTTTTATTGGGGAATATAGCCAGTGAAAACCTGCCCTTTGTCAGTTAAGATTGGAGTCTTATACACCATACCTGAAGCCAAGTCTGGTGTGACACAACCTTGATCAATAGGTGAAGACCACTTGGCCAAAACAGTAGATACTTTAATTATTACTTAGTACTTAGAAGTCTATGAATAATTAAACTGTAAAGATATATCCAGTTTTTACACATTCCTTTAGCACCATAAATCCAGGAGCAACTTAAAAAAATATTTTAGTATACAAGGGGTTCAAGAGAACCCTAGATGGACATTGTCCTCAATATAGACAAACATATATGTAACTTGGCTACAATTAATGACCAACAACTCTTAGTTTAATACTTTAATTCTATTTCCAGCTTACAGAGCTAAGCTTCTATACAGACTTAGAAAATTCAACATTTGTAAAATTTAAAAATTCTAACAAAACTAATACTCGAAAATGCACGGACACAGATAAATATCTGCTGATGATATGATATCATGAAATTATCCTAAACCCATTTAAAAATTAAAAAATTGTATAATCTACTATCTCTCCTTGAAAAAATACATAAGAAATGAATTCAGTGATCTTTTATGCATAGTATACCACTTGTTAACCAAATGAATTACAGTACCCTCACAGAGGTCTTGGAACAGGAAACATTTTAATATAGTATATAAGCTACATATGAGATAAAGCCTATTACCACTAAACTTTAAAAAGTCCCTTTTCTTCAATTTAATACAAAGAATTTCATCAAAGTAAATCAATTCATTACACCTTTTGTAATTTGAATAATTTTTACTTCTAGGAAGCTATTATTTACCAGTGATAGTTACAGTGTTATTAATTAAACAATTATAAATAATAATTTTGCATGCATAAATTAGTATTCTACACACTACCAAGTAGCAAAATCTTAAACCTTAAACTGCACCCTGTAGGCAACTATTTTGATTTTATTTGATAAGATTTAACACAGTCTAATTTTTTAAAATAAATATATATATATGTAATCCAAATATATAAAAAATATATGGACAAATTACAAAATTACATCAAAATTCTAAATTTTAATTTAACTTTGGTCCTCCATGGCAGAAGGTGTCAAAAAGATTTAAAGGAACATTCAAACAATTATCACAACATCTAGTTAACAAAATACAATGATGAAAATAAACACAAAATATCACATGACTACAGACCTTGTTTATAATATTTGGCACCTAGGTTTCTATTTATAATGCACTGTCTAAGTTGACATTTAAATCAAAAGTTATAAATGTACATCTACTTCCTCAAATTAACTTTTCCATTTTTCCTGTTTTTTTATTGTTCTTTATTTTGAAAGTTTGGTTATTTTTCTTTATTAATTTTATAACTGTTAAAATCAGTCGTGTCTATAGATGGCCACTGCCAAATTTTTACAAAAAAAAACTTTCATTTACAACACAGCATACTTGACAATTCAACAAAAATCTTGAGATTTTATATTTATCAAGATCTTCATTCTCACTAACAAATGGAAAATAGTTCGGTTTGATACCCTGGAATGATAAAAAACAACTTCAATAAATAATTGTGGACGGGAGTGTGACACTTAAAAACAATTAAACCTCTCAAAAATTGAGCAACAAATATCACAGACAATATAAATTTACCAGCAAAGCATCAGACTACATCAATTTAAATTTTTGGTTTTCTACAAACTCCATCAAAGCTGTAGATGAAGAACTGCAATGAAGGAGTTTTATATTCTCAAGTGTGTAGACCTATTCCACTAACATCAGGGCATTCAAACATTTTTACTAGGTCAATAGAGCTGAAGAATCACTAAATTATGATGATGTGGTCTGAATGCATACTGTGGACATTTGGTAACAATAATAAAAGTGCATATGAAACATTCACAAAACTTAAATACACAAGACTGTTGAAAACAATGAAATAATTTTACTAAATCTTTAAAAAGCTTGTACGATATCAAAAATGTAATGCTTTATGCATAAAATGAATGTATACATGTTAAAATTTCAAAAATATAATAAATAAAACACTTATGTATAATACGCATTGATGTATTATACCCACCCAATCCAATGTTCTTAGAAAAGCTTAAAAAATTAAACTAATCTATTTAACCTATTGTGTATAATACCCACCCAGGCTAATTGGATGATCTTCATAGCAAACCAGTGGGTATTACAGACAACAGATTGTAGTATAAATCTTTTACAATAAAACTGTTCCTAGCCTATTGATAAATGTATGAAATATTTATATAAAAGGGTTGTAATGACTGACATCTTTATATCTTGTATAAACCCCTAAACTATTGGTGTTTATAATTCCTACTAAAACAAAACCAGTTTGCATTAACACATATCTGAGTTAAACAGGCACATGGCTAAGTAACCAGTGAGATTCTGTAATCAAGCAAATGTCTATTTAAAGTAAGGGTTTTTTTTTCATGTGCAGCATGTGTACCTATAAACACAATTACACCCTGAATTCAGACGATTCTTGTTTCACATATCCTACAGCTAGACATGATTCTCTGGTCTATAAAAGCAATGAAATGGCAGAACACTAAAAGTTATTGCAAGACGAAATCACTTTATTTGGTTTTTGTTTCTTCAGGTGGTAGAGTCAATGCTGGTGGTCCAAAGGGATCAACCTGAAAAATACCGATATAAATTAATACTATTCTATGTAATTTTAAATAAGACAAATAAAAAAGTTATATTATATATTTCTATCTTACAGATGAAAATTTCAACGAACAGTTTTAGCATTTTTAACAACAACAATAGTTTGTGCAGTAATAGGTATTTTAATTTATTTACTCAAGTTTTGTAAATATTAAAAGTAGTGTTTAGGAGATAACAGTATACTATTAACAACAAAGCAATATGTTTACAGTATGATAATTTATGAGGTCCTGGGTAGCCAACAGGTTAAGGTAGTCAGTAATCTACTATTGTTTTTGTTCATGTCAATGCTGAAGTTGCAGGTTTGAGCAGGGTGTGCTTTACTCCAATCTTAATTGAAAAGGATTGCCAGTTTCCTACCAAATGTGGAGGGTTTTCTTTAGGTACTCTGACTTACTTCCCAGGTAAAAACTTGATGGTATAATATAGCTGAAAAATTACTGAAAGTGGCATTATACACCATTTAAAACAAACATGATATTTATGTCATTAAAATCAGACAGTTTTATATCCATTAATACTCTTGAAATCTTACATTGACTTTAGGGTTAGTTTCTACTGCTACAGTGAAGTCTGTGGCTGATGGTCCGTACTCCTTCCTAGCTCGGGTCCAGTTTGCCTTTATTTCTATAACATCTCGGGATCCCTGAGGCTTTGTGAATGGCTTACCACCAGAGACACATACTAGTTCATCTCTGTGTATATCTTCAAATTTTGTTATCTAAAATGAAATATAATGTACTGTGCTGTATGTTGGACAGATTATGTTAATTCCAGGAATAATAGTAGTACCAAGAATAATTGGTTCAATAAGAAACAATCTTCATTTAATTATTTAGCCTCAAATACCTATAATTACAAGCTGAATGTTACTGTAATTGCTACATTTTTGGTTGTTGGTTCTGGAGTTTGCCAGTTTCTTTTACACTTTTTCTATTACACTAACCTCATGGTAAACCAGAACAGAACCTTAACCAAAACCATTTCTTTCACAATTTTAAAATAAGTTATATTTAGATCCATTTAAGAAATGTTGCAAAAAAGTGCCGTTATTGTTTTTTAATTAGGAATATCACAGAAATCCTTTGGGGATGGCATATGAAAACAACAAAGAAACTTGTGTAGCTGCATATAACAATATAACTTACAAGTTTTCCTTCCATAGTATACATCAATCTAGCTTTCTGCCACATTCCTAATTTAAGAGTAGCACAGTCCAGTAACTCATCCAGTGAGCCACCCCAAATATACAATGCTCTTTCTAGACTCTCACCATTAGGATAAACCATTACTCTTTTCTGAAAAAAAAATTGAAGATGTACAGTATCATACATACAAAACTCTACACCATCTGTATAAATCTTGATATATTATTATTTTTTTTAATGACATGTTTCATGATTAAAGAAAAATATTTTAATTTCTTTTAAATACTCAATACATGAGCAAAGTTGGTTATTTCGTATAACCTTACTTGTTATTTCAGCACGTGACTGATTGTGACGTCATAATAAGATGTATTGCTGACGTTGACTATACATAAATTCTTCCGCAAACAACAAGTGACAACACTAAAAACAGTAAATTGAAAATATTATTTGATTACTTGTAAAATATTGTTCTCGTTATTTCCTTTTTACTATGGAATTTAAAATATAAGGTTTGTTTTCAATTGTTGGTTAGATTATAGGATATAAACGACTTTGGATCGATTTACACTGCATCTAACATAATAGAAAGTATATGCCTCTGACAAGTGTACATTTATAATATATGTCATACCCACAATAAACAAAAACATAAACGATAAAGTTTGAATTTTATTTAAGTTTATATGTATACAGATTTTAACACAAATTTTGCATTGTAAATGTGGGAAAGTTTTATATCCTACATGTATGGTATATATGCAAACATTCAAATATTGTTTATATGAATTTCAATGCATCACATATATATATCCAAGTTTACTAAGACTAACCTTAAACTAGACAAAGTCGATCTAGTGATCACTGATACCCCCACTTTTGTAAAAATTTCTGTTTTTTCGTGGACTGTGACCTTGAAATTTAACGGATTTCCCCCAAAATCGATAGGGTTCTTACCAACCGGATATATAACAATATCCCAAAGTTTCATTCAAATCACATGCAAACTTTTGAGTTATCGTCCAGAAACAACTTTTTTGTAAAAGCTTCTAACGTTTTTCGTGGACTGTGACCTTGAAATTTGACGGATTTCCCCCAAAATTCATAGGCTTCTTACCAACCTGATAATTGACAATACCCCAAAGTTTCATTCAAATCGGATTTAAACTTTTTGAGTTATTGTCTGGAAACAACATTTTTGTTAAAATTTCTAACGTTATTTGTGGACTGTGACCTTGAAATTTGACGGATTTCCCCCAAAATCGATAGGCTTCTTAACAACCTGCTATATAACAATATCCCAAAGTTTCATGCAAATCAGATGTAAACTTTTTGAATTATCATCCGGAAACCAAATGTGGACGGATGAACGGACGGACAGACATGAGAACCACTATATACCCCAGACTCTTGTCGAGCGGGGGTATAATTAGAATTTAATATCAAAAGGTAAAACATTTTTGAACATAACATCACGAGTGAATTAGGATTTCAAAATTTCAAACTTTCAATAATATCAAGTTTTTTATGTTGGATGAAGCAAAATTAAACTATATTCAGTTATAACATATTACACAGAAATGCTAACTGGGATAATACATACAGTGTCAGGTTGCTTGTACAGTCGTCCTGCTGTATCTATACCCAATGTTTTATTTGGTTCTTTTTGATTTTTCTTCACTTCTGCTAAATGTGTCTGAAAAGATACAGATTAATCAAGGTTTACTTCTAAACAATTCAGATTTTTAATTACTAATAAGCTATTTATTTCTGTTTTGAGTTGTAATCATTTTGTTATTTCATTTTTCAAGCTAAAAACCAAAAACACAACAAAATGGGAAAAATAGTAATAAAGGGGCAACAAATCCTGTAAAAAGTTAATAGAAAATTTTGTTAAAATGATTGTTTGTTTTGTTAGAATGATGTTTAATGCCACTTTCAGATGTATCATTGGGTCCAGTTTTTATTTGAGGAGGAAGCTGGAGTACCCCGAGTAAAGCCCAAACCTTTGGTAGGAAAATTGGCAATCCTTGTCAATTAAGATTGGACTAGTGTTGTTAAAATGATCATGAACAATTTAGTCCCAGTAAGATTTGCTGCATCTTTAAAGACTTACAAGAGAGAATTAATTGCATTTTACCCATTATGTTCCATTTTTAGCCATCATGGTCAACTTTATACCAGACATCAAGATTCATTCCACACATTTTAAGTTGACTAACATATTTTTTGACAAATTTAATGATGGTACTGCATCCTACATAACACAGTGATAGCAATAGCTCATATGGTCAAGGTGATGGACCCCACACCCAACAGTTATATCTAAGGTAGGTCTAATCTATCAGTTTAATAGCTCATATGGTCAAGGTGATGGACCCCACACCCAACAGTTATATCTAAGGTAGGCCTAATCTATCAGTTCCATAGCTCATATGGTCAAGGTGATGGACCCCACACCCAACAGTTATATCTAAGGCAGGCCTAATCTATCAGTTCCATAGCTCATATGGTCAAGGTGATGGACCCCACCCCCAACAGTTATATCTAAGGTAGGCCTAATCTATCAGTTCCATAGCTCATATGGTCAAGGTGATGGACCCCACACCCAACAGTTATATCTAAGGTAGGCCTAATCTATCAGTTCAATAGCCCATATGGTCAAGGTGATGGACCCCACACCCAACAGTTATATCTAAGGCAGGCCTAATCTATCAGTTCAATAGCTCATATGGTCAAGGTGATGGACCCCACACCCAACAGTTATATCTAAGGCAGGCCTAATCTATCAGTTCCATAGCTCATATGGTCAAGGTGATGGAACCCACACCCAACAGTTATATCTAAGGTAGGCCTAATCTATCAGTTCAATAGCTCATATGGTCAAGGTGATGGACCCCACCTCCAACAGTTATATCTAAGGTAGGTCTAATCTATCAGTTCAATAGCTCATATGGTCAAGGTGATGGACCCCACCCCCAACAGTTATATCTAAGGTAGGCCTAATCTATCAGTTCAATAGCTCATATGGTCAAGGTGATGGACCCCACCCCCAACAGTTATATCTAAGGTAGGTCTAATCTATCAGTTCCATAGCTCATATGGTCAAGGTGATGGACCCCACCCCCAACAGTTATATCTAAGGTAGGTCTAATCTATCAGTTCCATAGCTCATATGGTCAAGGTGATGGACCCCACACACAACAGTTATATCTAAGGTAGGCCTAATCTATCAGTTCCATAGCTCATATGGTCAAGGTGATGGACCCCACCCCCAACAGTTATATCTAAGGTAGGTCTAATCTATCAGTTCCATAGCTCATATGGTCAAGGTGATGGACCCCACACCCAACAGTTACATCTAAGGTAGGTCTAATCTATCAGTTCAATAGCTCATATGGTCAAGGTGATGGACCCCACCCCCAACAGTTATATCTAAGGTAGGTCTAATCTATCAGTTCCATAGCTCATATGGTCAAGGTGATGGACCCCACACCCAACAGTTATATCTAAGGTAGGTCTAATCTATCAGTTCAATAGCTCATATGGTCAAGGTGATGGACCCCACACCCAACAGTTATATCTAAGGCAGGCCTAATCTATCAGTTCAATAGCTCATATGGTCAAGGTGATGGACTCCACACCCAACAGTTATATCTAAGGTAGGCCTAATCTATCAGTTCAATAGCTCATATGGTCAAGGTGATGGACCCCACCTCCAACAGTTATATCTAAGGTAGGTCTAATCTATCAGTTCAATTTCTCATATGGTCAAGGTGATGGACCCCACACCCAACAGTTATATCTAAGGTAGGCCTAATCTATCAGTTCAATAGCTCATATGGTCAAGGTGATGGACCCCACACCCAACAGTTATATCTAAGGTAGGTCTAATCTATCAGTTCAATAGCTCATATGGTCAAAGTGATGGACCCCACACCCAACAGTTATATCTAAGGCAGGCCTAATCTATCAGTTCAATAGCTCATATGGTCAAGGTGATGGACCCCACACCCAACAGTTATATCTAAGGTAGGTCTAATCTATCAGTTCAATAGCTCATATGGTCAAGGTGATGGACCCCACACCCAACAGTTATATCTAAGGCAGGCCTAATCTATCAGTTCAATAGCTCATATGGTCAAGGTGATGGACCCCACCTCCAACAGTTATATCTAAGGCAGGCCTAATCTATCAGTTCAATAGCTCATATGGTCAAGGTGATGGACCCCACACCCAACAGTTATATCTAAGGTAGGCCTAATCTATCAGTTCAATAGCTCATATGGTCAAGGTGATGGACTCCACCTCCAACAGTTATATCTAAGGCAGGCCTAATCTATCAGTTCAATAGCTCATATGGTCAAGGTGATGGACCCCACCTCCAACAGTTATATCTAAGGTAGGCCTAATCTATCAGTTCAATAGCTCATATGGTCAAGGTGATGGACCCCACACCCAACAGTTATATCTAAGGTAGGCCTAATCTATCAGTTCAATAGCTCATATGGTCAAGGTGATGGACTCCACACCCAACAGTTATATCTAAGTTAGGCCTAATCTATCAGTTCAATAGCTCATATGGTCAAGGTGATGGACTCCACACCCAACAGTTATATCTAAGGTAGGTCTAATCTATCAGTTCAATAGCTCATATGGTCAAGGTGATGGACCCCACACCCAACAGTTATATCTAAGGCAGGCCTAATCTATCAGTTCAATAGCTCATATGGTCAAGGTGATGGACCCCACCTCCAACAGTTATATCTAAGGTAGGCCTAATCTATCAGTTCAATAGCTCATATGGTCAAGGTGATGGACCCCACACCCAACAGTTATATCTAAGGTAGGTCTAATCTATCAGTTCAATAGCTCATATGGTCAAGGTGATGGACCCCACCCCCAACAGTTATATCTAAGGTAGGCCTAATCTATCAGTGCCATAGCTCATATGGTCAAGGTGATGGACCCCACCCCCAACAGTTATATCTAAGGTAGGCCTAATCTATCAGTTCCATAGCTCATATGGTCAAGGTGATGGACCCCACACCCAACAGTTATATCTAAGGTAGGCCTAATCTATCAGTTGAATAGTTCATATGGTCAAGGTGATGGAGCACACCCCCAACAGTTATATCTAAGGTAGGCCTAATCTATCAGTTCAATAGCTCATATGGTCAAGGTGATGGACCCCACCTCCAACAGTTATATCTAAGGTAGGCCTAATCTATCAGTTCAATAGCTCATATGGTCAAGGTGATGGACCCCACCCCCAACAGTTATATCTAAGGTAGGTCTAATCTATCAGTTCAATAGCTCATATGGTCAAGGTGATGGACCCCACACCCAACAGTTATATCTAAGGTAGGCCTAATCTATCAGTGCCATAGCTCATAGGGTCAAGGTGATGGACCCCACACCCAACAGTTATATCTAAGGTAGGCCTAATCTATCAGTTCAATAGCTCATATGGTCAAGGTGATGGACCCCACACCCAACAGTTATATCTAAGGCAGGCCTAATCTATCAGTTCAATAGCTCATATGGTCAAGGTGATGGACCCCACCCCCAACAGTTATATCTAAGGCAGGCCTAATCTATCAGTTCAATAGCTCATATGGTCAAGGTGATGGACCCCACCCCCAACAGTTATATCTTTGGCAGGCCTAATCTATCAGTTCAATAGCTCATATGGTCAAGGTGATGGACCCCACCCCCAACAGTTATATCTAAGGTAGGCCTAATCTATCAGTTCAATAGCTCATATGGTCAAGGTGATGGACCACACACCCAACAGTTATATCTATGGCAGGCCTAATCTATCAGTTCAATAGCTCATATGGTCAAGGTGATGGACCCCACACCCAACAGTTATATCTAAGGTAGGTCTAATCTATCAGTTCAATAGCTCATATGGTCAAGGTGATGGACTCCACACCCAACAGTTATATATAAGGTAGGCCTAATCTATCAGTTCAATAGCTCATATGGTCAAGGTGATGGACCCCACACCCAACAGTTATATCTAAGGTAGGTCTAATCTATCAGTTCAATAGCTCATATGGTCAAGGTGATGGACCCCACACCCAACAGTTATATCTAAGGTAGGCCTAATCTATCAGTTCAATAGCTCATATGGTCAAGGTGATGGACCCCACACCCAACAGTTATATCTAAGGTAGGCCTAATCTATCAGTTCAATAGCTCATATGGTCAAGGTGATGGACCCCACACCCAACAGTTATATCTAAGGCAGGCCTAATCTATCAGTGCCATAGCTCATATGGTCAAGGTGATGGACTCCACACCCAACAGTTATATCTAAGGCAGGCCTAATCTATCAGTTCAATAGCCCATATGGTCAAGGTGATGGACCCCACCTCCAACAGTTATATCTAAGGTAGGCCTAATCTATCAGTTCAATAGCTCATATGGTCAAGGTGATGGACCCCACACCCAACAGTTATATCTAAGGCAGGCCTAATCTATCAGTTCAATAGCTCATATGGTCAAGGTGATGGACTCCACACCCAACAGTTATATCTAAGGTAGGCCTAATCTATCAGTTCAATAGCTCATATGGTCAAGGTGATGGACCCCACACCCAACAGTTATATCTAAGGTAGGGCAGGCCTAATCTATCAGTTCAATAGCTCATATGGTCAAGGTGATGGACCCCACACCCAACAGTTATATCTAAGGCAGGCCTAATCTATCAGTTCAATAGCTCATATGGTCAAGGTGATGGACCCCACACCCAACAGTTATATCTAAGGCAGGCCTAACCTATCAGTTCAATAGCTCATATGGTCAAGGTGATGGACCCCACACCCAACAGTTATATCTAAGGTAGGCCTAATCTATCAGTTCAATAGCTCATATGGTCAAGGTGATGGACCCCACCTCCAACAGTTATATCTAAGGTAGGCCTAATCTATCAGTTCAATAGCTCATATGGTCAAGGTGATGGACCCCACACCCAACAGTTATATCTAAGGTAGGCCTAATCTATCAGTTCAATAGCTCATATGGTCATGGTGATGGACCCCACACCCAACAGTTATATCTAAGGTAGGCCTAATCTATCAGTTCAATAGCTCATATGGTCAAGGTGATGGACCCCACACCCAACAGTTATATCTAAGGTAGGTCTAATCTATCAGTTCAATAGCTCATATGGTCAAGGTGATGGACCCCACACCCAACAGTTATATCTAAGGTAGGTCTAATCTATCAGTTCAATAGCTCATATGGTCAAGGTGATGGACCCCACACCCAACAGTTATATCTAAGGTAGGCCTAATCTATCAGTTCCATAGCTCATATGGTCAAGGTGATGGACCCCACACCCAACAGTTATATCTAAGGTAGGTCTAATCTATCAGTGTATGCCCTTCCATACCTCCAATTTATGTACAGTATCATGCTTAAGTTGTTCTTCTACTGTAGGTTCCTGCCAGTTACCCTCAATAATAACAGGTTGTTTACTGCTTCTGGTAGGCTTTAGTTCTCCTGGGTCCATTTCGTCAAATCTCCTGGCTGAAGACAAATAAATTTCAATTTGATTAACATGTGAATTCAACAAGTATTGAATATACTGAAATGAATGAAATACAAACTTTTGTACAACATAGGGAGATATGTCATAAAAGTATTGGGTTTTTAACATGAAAAAATGATGCCTCTCAAGTCAAAATATTTTTAAAATGAATCCAAATGTTTTCACAATATTGAGATTTTGTTATATATTTATAATATTTCAATATGAAATAACAGTATGTGAAACAATGAAAATTGGAACTTTTTTGTACAGTTTCTGACACTCTCTCTAGAAAATAGTCTGTTGACAGCATCATTAGAACACAAAATTTCATTGGTCAGTCATGACAAGTGTTACAAAATTTGATAGAGTGGCATTTAACAGATAGTAACTGGATTCTTCTGAAATATCTCATGTTAGAACACTAGACTAAACCATTCTACTTACTGGTCAGTCTTCAAGTCAATCTGCTGAACTTGAACCCAATCAATAACTGTATAATGTTTGATTTAGCACTGAAAGCTGCTTAATGAAATTTTAGGTAATTTTCAAAATTTTCACCAAAATGTAATGTAATCTTCTTCTAAGACCTTTTTCACCCTAAACTTGTGAAAACACAATTAAATTAAGAACAAGGTTCTCCTCAATACCTTTCATTTGTCGTAGTATATGTTTTTCCATATCAAGTTCCAATGATACAGCAGATCTAAATGCCCTCTTCTTTCTTCTGTTTTCTATCTTTGATTCAACAATCTCTGGTGGAACAAATTCTTTTCCACTGGAAACCCACACTTCTATAGGATATCTGAGAATAGTTTCTACTGCTGGAACTTGGACCTGACTTAGTAACATATCTCGTTCTTTTGCCAGTTTTGTTGCCTCCTGTTCATCTACTTCTAATAAAGAAAATAGATTATAAGTAAAAACATGAGGTATATTTTAAAGACAATTTCCAACATACTTACCATTTTTGTATTCATATAAATAAAATCTGCCTGAATTAAAAGTCACCTTTTAATTTAAAACCTTGGAAATACAAGTAATTTGGTAGATATTTTGTTTAAATGCATATATTTTAAACTAACTGACATTTCGCAAATCTTTTTCAAAACACCCAATATATAATAATACATGTTTTAAAGAACTTTTCACACACCCAAGAATGTTTTTGTCTGGCGCAGGCCTTAATTTAATACAGTGTTACAACTAACCAGCATTATCTCTGTCTTGGTCCTGTTGGCCATCCTCAGGACTGTCCTGGCCTTCACCTTCACCACGTTCTACCATATTTTTACCCTGTTCCGGTTGATTATTTTTTAGATTATTTACATCCTGGTTATCCGTTTGCTGTTCATCTTCATAGTCTTCAACTAGAATATAATACCAGAATACTTGAACAAACCACACACACATATAAGTCACATTTCATGTGATGCATGTCATACCAACAAGGAGGTACAGTAAAACTTCTCTAAACCGGACCCTCACAAAACCGGTTTCCCCTTAAAACCGGCCGTTTTAAAAAGTCCCGGCCATTTCCCATTGAAGTCAATGCATATTATCTTCACAAAACCGGCCACCTCTACAAACCGGATACCGGCCACTTTTTTAAAGTTTTGCTTTAATTAACCAAGTAAATTTCACCCCACTTTACCGGCCAGTTATAAAACTTACCTGTCATCAATCATCGAAATACAGGAAATCATTATGTAATTTAAAGTCGTACATCAACAAGTTCACCTGTGGGGGGGCTTTAATTAGTGTAAAGTGTTGTGTACACAAACTAGCACTAATCCGTGTCAATCAGTTAACATGTTTTGAGTACCTGTACACATGATCATTCAATGGTAATTTATGACATTCAAGTGTGATCTTTGTCCAAGCCAATAAATTATGGTTTAAATAAATAGATATAATTTATCAGTATGCCTTTGAACTCATTTTAATGAACAACAACGCTAAACACCACGCAAATAAACGAAGCATGTGGCCTACGTGTGTTTACATCCGGTAAATCGGCTCATGAATATTAATGAGATGATTGTAAAAATCGAAACATGTGCCTGCTTTCGTTTGGAATATTTCTTACAACAGGACGTAATTTTTCTTCAATTATACTAGTTGTATAATCATTATTTGATATTTAGCTAAAATTTGCACTGAAATTCAAAAATGTTTAGTCTTATACACCGAAGACCACGCGTAATGTTCAGTTGGAAGATACGGAAAATAACGTTACTGAAAGTGGTCTGGTTTGCTATACAAGCTGAATCACCAAACGCGAGTGATCTATTGGTTTTTTTGTTAGAAGTGAACATTTTTCAGCGGCATTGCAAATGAATTTTTTTTTTAACTTTTCTCAAATGAAACATGCTGTGATAACTTAACAATAAAGTAAAATTGATTAAGGACCTCGACTATGTACCCAATAGGGCGGTAACTGAAAATCACGGTAGATTTCACTAAACCGGCCACCTCTGTAAACCGGCCATTTTTCTCTGTCCCAGTGGCGGCCGGTTTAGAGAAGTTTCACTGTATATGTTATAAGTGCTTCTGGCAAATAAGATAGACAAGTTTGAAAACACTGAAATTTATGAGTAAATATACAAGATTGTATAACTAGGTTCATAATTGTGTGCATTAATTATTTTGGGGCTTTTTTAGGGGATATTTCTTTAATGTTTCATCTTTTTTCTTTTTAATGCATTTCCTTGTAAAGCAGAGTTATTAAAAAGTTTAATTTGTATTATGTCCATTAAATAATCAATTAATTCGACATAAATATGTCATTAAACATTAGAAAATAAAAAGTGTATGCAGGTTCTGAAAATTACATCAACAAATAAAATTACCTCAATAAATTAAAACATCATATTAACTTTACCTTTTGCATCTTTGCCCTGTAAATATTCTGCCATTAATGTTTTATAATTTTCCACGGCCCAATCAATAAGATCCTCTATCTCCATGATCATGGTACCATCCTCTGTAAATATCCTCCTGGCAGCACTGTTAAGTCCTAATCTGTATGTACACTGATCCAATATCTACAGCAAAAATGCAAACTATTTTTGTAAATGGCTAGTTTTGTTTGTTTGTTTGAATGGTGTTAAATGCCACTTTCAGCAGTTTTTCAGCTATATCATGGCATCCTTTTTGTATTGTGGGAGGAAGCCAGAGAAACTGAAGAAAAACGCTTGACCTTTGGTAGGAAAACTGTCAATCCTAGTCAATTAAGAATATTTTAATTTCGTTTAAATACTCAATACATGAGCAAAGTTGGTTATTTCGTATAACCTAACTTGGTTTTTCAGCACGTGACTGATTGTGACGTCATAATAAGATGTATTGATGACATTGACTATACATGAATTCTTCCACAAACAACAAGTGACGACACTAAAATTGTGAATTGCAAATATTATTAGATTACTTGTAAAATATTGTTCTTGTTACTTCATTTTTACTATAGAATTTAAAATATAAGGTTTGTTTTCAATTGTTGGTTAGATTATTGGATATAAATGACTTTGGACCACGTGATCAAAATATTAATATCAGTGCACAGTAACATTCAATTTCCAGTTGTTCTGATAAAGCAAATGATAAACCAATGAAATTGTCAAAAACAGCAACTGTTTCCCAGACCAAATGATTAAATGTATCCATGCAATTATATACATATATAAAACATAACCTAAACAAGAAAAACCTGCAAAATTAAAGGTTTGTGTCGACAAATTTTTTTATCTTTATAGTGGTGATGAGGATTTGTGGTAGACAAAAATAGAGTACACGAAGAAAACCAATGAACACTAAAAAGTCTGTGGTAACTTGATTAATCTACAATTTCTTCCAGAACCAATAGTATTGCTGAAACAGAGAATATGTAATGCATATAAATTTGGACCTGGGGTCTGCCATACATATAAATCTGCAATTTTTCAGATATGTTTTACTAGTAGGGAACAGCTCAGTACCTGTAAGATACTGCTGATCTTGGATACCTAAAACTTCAGATAGCAAGTCAAGTGCACCCTTGTTTTCAATATACATAATAAAGATGTTAACTACAAGTTAACTATGTATATAAGCAGATCACACTCTCTGTAGATACCCAGTTCTTCTGGTAAAATTATAAATTCTATAAAATGTTGACATACATCTTATATTGCAAGTCCGTCCTGAATATAGCTGAAATACTGCTCGCTGGACGTTAAGCAAACATCCAATCAATCAATCAATATATTGCAAGTAAATACATATATGTATACTTGGATATAAATGGCTTATTTTAAAATAACATTAAGAAAACGACATACTCCTTCTATAGTTGACCCACATATAAGTTCTCCTGGTCTCAGTCTACCCTCTCCATTTTTGTAGGCAAGAATTTTCACAGTTCTGACTGTCTTGGCGGCTGAGATTTCCTTGGCTATAGTGCGTACATTTGTTTCTTCACGTAAATTTCTAAGTTTGTGTTCCCAATCCTGTAGAGTTAATTGTGCCTCATGTGTAGAGAGGTCTACTTTTCCATTTAGAACTTTAAAACTTCCTATTTGCTGTAGTTTTAACTTTTTAGCTACAATAAAACATTAAGTAGTTAACTGAATAACTCCTAAGTTCATATACATGTATGGGAAATTCCCATAATACATGATATAAAGATTTATTAATAAAGTCTCTGATGTAATTGTTGCCCCGATTTAAGATAACAGTTTTTTAACCTCTTTCTGAAGGACCACAAATAAGGAAATGAATTGTATTGAGCTGTTGTTTACAATACTTAGATACTGTACTTTTGCAAATATCGCTCTAAAATTGTTATCTAAAATTGTTATCAATTTTATAGCTGTAAAATTGTTATCAATTTTATATGTCCAATTCTAGTTGAAATATTAAGTAAAAGACTCTCTCCTTATACATGTTTATGACTTTCTCTATTGAGCTTGGAGTTTCAACAGTTGTAATATGTTTTATCATGTACCTACTTTTGAAATAATCATTACCCTCACATTAGTTAAATTGTTTTTAAATCTTCTTACTTGAAAGCTATATTACACTAAAAGTGCAGTCCAAATTTTATTGTTTGTTTGTTTGAATGGTGTTTAACATTTTTCAGTAATTTTTCAGCTATATCATGGCGTCCAGTTTTTATTAGGGGAGGAAGTCAGAGTACCCAAAGACAACACCCTACCTGTGGTAGGAAAACTGGCAATCCTTGTCAAGTAAGATTGGAGTTGAGCACACCCAGCTGGCAGTGAGACTAAAACCCACAGCCCAAGTGTTGACAGACCATGTGATCAGTAGTAGATGACTAACTACCTTAACCACTCAGTCATCGAGGCCCCCTCCAAATTTAAAAAAAATTATTGTCAAAACTGCATAAAATACCACACAATTAAAAGTAAAAGAGAGATATTAACATACCTTCTCCCATAGCACAAGAGAATTCTACATTGGTCTGTATACAGTATAACAGAGGTATAAACATACCTTCTCCCATAGCACAGGAGAATTCTACATTGGTCTGTATACAGTATAACAGAGATATAAACATACCTTCTTCCATAGCACTAGAGAATTCTACATTGGTCTGTATACAATTTAACAGAGATATCAACATACCTTCTCCCATAGCACATGAAAATTCTACATTGGTCTGTATCTTCTGTATTTTGTACCTTCCCCTCATAGCTCTGGCACACGATGTACATACTAAATATTCTCTGCAACGTTTGTCATTAGCCGAGATTGGAATTTCTGCAACATACCCCTAGAAAAGAAAACAGGCTTTTACAGCATATAAATCTGCATAACTAAGGGATGAGGATCATTATATTTAAATCATAGTAATATAGCAAAGTTTTTCATCTTTTAAACAGTTTATTAATTGTAAAACAATATGCCATGTTCAATTCGTAAAGAACAATAAACACATTATTTATCATGAAGGTAAACTGATCATTCTTTATTTAATGCAATATAACTAAGAAAATGTGTCACAATAACAGTGATGTTCTGTTTGTAACATATTTATAAACAACCCCCTTTTTCACTCAAGCATGAAATACAGAAATTTGCCAATGAAGAGATATCATTGTGTTTTCATGAAGATGTGAGTCTTCATAAAAAAGCCTAAAGGCAAAGGTAAACTTAATGTAGGTAGGACAGATGAACAAAAATATGAAGGAATGAAAGGACAACAAATAAACCAAAAATCTATATGACACCCTCCCCCCCCCCCCCCCCCCCCCGGCTCCCTTTTCAAAGGCAAGACATACAAATGGTTGAGAAGGCAACTGGTTGTTAACCATATGATCAACTGTACCCATTAAACTTGCAATATGAATATTCCATTATGACAATGTGTTTTTTTGGTTTTATTCAGTTTTAATGGCACTTTCAACACTTTGTCAGATATATCGTGGGTTTGACAATGGAAAAATAGTATGTACAATTATTACGTGAACTTACTGGTTGGTCGATATTATCCTGGCCTGCTATAGAATATGTACACACATCTGCCTTGTTAGCTGCAGTAATCTCTATAATTATAAATATATCAAGATATACAACAAACAATCAGATTTGTATAATCAATACAGACATGTAGATAACTATTTAATTTAAAATAAACAGGTACTCAGATCATAATGGTATAGTTTAAAATTAATTTTGGATTTATTGAATGAAACAGATTTCATTACTTTCTTAAAATGTTACTAGGTATTCCAAATCATAAGAAACCTTGTCTTGCGTTGACAGGAGTATAGATCTTGCACTATGTCGTTATTTAGATGCTGAATTATTAAAGATGCTGGACAATTAATTTGTATTTACACAAATTTTTTTTTTGTAATTCTTCTTACCTTTGTCATAAGGATCGGCATAAAAAGCATGAATAAACCCAGTTTCTGCATCATAATGCCATCTTTGATGAGCTTTTCCATATTTGTTATTTTTACGAGCTTGCAAGGTCACTGGACATTCTGAGAAGGTCAAAGGTCGTCCCTGCTCATCCTCAGAAAATGGTTCATTATTTGGCATGGATACAGTTAAGCAAGTCTGGTTACTGTGTTTTGATCTTATTTCACTGGAAGTACACAAAGAGGAGATAACCAGGGAATTTTTTAGCGCTCACCACTTTCGTCATTGACGAAATCATTTGAAAATTGACGATAGATTTCTAAATCAATTTTGTCACCTGATTTCTAACAAGTACTAAAATTTTTCGTTACAAATTCATTCTTCCAAGTGTAAAACGACATATTTATGACCCCAAGGCCAATTAACAGGAAATTAAATTATTTCACCTCGGTAGTTTTAAACAGCAGTTGTCAATCGACGAATTGATGTTTTTACAGGTAATCCGATTAACATGATTAAGTGGTGCTCCTGGTCAATATACGCAAACAAAAGTGTCGTAGATTGTACTGATGCGCACAGACTTCCACCTTTTGATTAAATATGTAATGCAAATAAAAATTGCAAAGATTTTGCGTATTTAACACATTTTTCGTATGTTTTGCTGGTTTCAAATGGATTACGCGCCATTTGTGTACATCCGAGATACGTCTAATTACCAATGGCTACCACTTAGAAAACGAAGAGTACAACAGCCCTTAATGAAAATTTGTAACCGATTGATATACAAACGCTTTTAAAACAAGTTTTAAAATTAAAATTCTTTGAAAATTTATAAACATTTTGTTGTAATCATTTTTTAAAACAAATTTATACACTGCAATTGAAAGAATATAATTTTTTTATACTATGATATTTCACCAGTACAATGAATGCATGCTTCTGAGCAGATGCTTATACGGCTCATCCGCTAAAGTGACAAAAGCCCTAAAAATCCTAAAAAATTCCCTGGATAACTAATACAAAGAGTCAGTAAGACGTGCTTAAAAAATAACAAAATAAGTTGTTATGCAAAGTCTGATATAATGTAGATTATATTATATATTCAAACAAGTACACACAAAAAAAGTGGGGTTTTTCCTCTGGTATATATTGTTTAAATGGTGTCATCTAAGTTAGTCAAATATTCAAATTTCACAACAGCCTTTCCTGTAGTGATTAAAATATGAGATAATTAATGATAACATATAATGTTTTATTTTTTTGTGTATTTATAGAGCCAGCTAAGTCTCAGATTAACCTTCTTTATACAGAATAAAAACAGTTTTTGGCTTACCCATTTTCTTTCATGATCCATCTTTGATTGATATCATCAGGCTTTCTCTTCACCAAGAGAACTTGACTTACTCTTCCTTCTTGTTCTAATAGCCCCAAGACGAGGCTACGGTTGGCTGAGCAGGCAATGTAACCATCCTCAAACACAAACCTCTGTAGAGTATCCCGGGATATTTTTGGAATTGGTGTAGGCCTAGAAAAATTACAATGTGGTGTGAACTACTGGTATTTTTATACTCAAAGTATAAATGAACAAATTAAAATGAAGCATAAAAAATGTATATGTATGAAGCTTTCACTATTCCAACTTCAGTTAAATTTCAAGTTTATGTACAAAGTATGGTTTTTCATTATGCAAACATAATATTTAAGCATAAATTTGGCAAACAAAAAATGAACACTATAAAATGTATCTAACTACATGAAATGAAATATGAAAATGAAATGCAATATTTAATCACATCATTCTCAGCACATGTAATAACAGCGCTTTATTTATTATATTAATGTTCAAAAACAGAATGCAAACAGAATGACAACTGGTAAATAAATACATTGTACATGGTGTTACCAAAAACATACAATTCTAATTTCTTTCAAAGCAAAGACAATATCTCTATTATTAAAGTGTTTTTAATTAACTAAGTATTTGTCCTAAAATATTTTTGAAATCCTGAATATCAGCTTACTTTACATTTGTTTAAACTTTAATTCAGGAAAGAAATGCCAGACAAAAGTACACTGTGTAAACATATATCACAGTATTAGTAATGATGAAATAGAAACCTGTTAATTACGATTGAAGGCTTTCTTCTTATATTGTCTTTGCTTTAAGGTAAATAATGAACACAGTTTATATTATACAGAAATATGTCACCGCAGTTTATTAAACTGTTAAAACAAGCCACAGTTTTAAGGTTCTTACTTATGAAGACAAATAGAGTAAACCCTCTCAGATTGATTGCCATATCTGTAAATTAAAATCATTGTAGTTACATCTTACAGGAACGGACTGAAGTATGGAATTTTTTTTTTAAAAGCATAATTTTTGAGGTCAACCAGCCATTGAAAAATCTGACAGTCAAAATAAATTTGTAAGAATAATGCCAATATTTTTGTGTTAAAAAAAAACTTTCAATTGAAAAATATTGAAATTAACAATTTCAAATATAGTATTCTGATCCCCCTTATAAAACTGGGATTACATAAATAAAAATATATGAAATCAGACTTCATGTCATGGCCAGTAATCTTCTGTAGATATTCTTACTTTACAAGAAAATTTTTGTCCGCATCTGAAAGTTAACTACCAACTTTTAACAAGCTAGAAGTGGCTGTTAGCGATAATATTTTCTCAAGTTAGGAACAATAAATCACACAAATCCATGACTGATAATGGGTCAGGTTTTTATTAGGGGATCATTAATTTATAGCTTTACCCTTGTGTCAATTGAATTGTTAATAAAATCTATTATAAATAAACCATTAGTTTGTGAGACACAAAAGGTTTGTACGTGTAGTGAAATAAAAACAAAATGAAGGAGAGTATTTCTTGTAAAGTTAGAAGTGTTCATAAAAATCACAAAGAAAAAAAGGAAAATTAGTAGTCTGGCAGTGAAGCCATTAGTGTTACCTATTTTGTGGATATTCCTTAGACCTTAAGAGAAATATTGTATTTTACAAGAAACATATGTTCCGTTTCTTTCTATCACTGAAGAAGCATATTTATAATATTTTTTAAGAAATCTGAAGTCGTTTTGATATATAGAATTAAAAAAATCTGTAGGAAAGACACTAGCTTCTATTTATATATAATAAACATTATGGGCTATTCTAAAAATAATTGTACAGGTGCCTGGAAGACATTTTCAAGTTCAGTGTTTTCTGGTAAAGCCCTGATCAAATTATCTACTTTTTAAAAATTGAAGTTTTAATAACTGGTTTACATGTATTTTCAAACTGAAACCTTACTTGTATTTCTCATACATCTCCTTATCTGTGTATTTCTGTGCCTCAGGATCTTCATCCTCATTATCATTTCCTGTGTTAATCAAACGCTCCCATGGCCACTTCAAATTATTCAACCGTTGCTCTGCTAGACGATGAGCTCTATCATGAGAAGTGCTGAAAAACATTTTAAAATATAATAACAGGGTTTGTGACAACAAGTCATTTTGATGCTTTTTACAGCAGATTTATATATTTAAGATATAATAGTCACAAATATTTTTCCACTTCTTTATACCTCCACAGACAATTTAACTTGGAATTCTTGTTTATTAGCTTCATAAAATTCACAATGTAATGATGACTGTGCTTGTCTTCAGAAGCTGTGTTAGAGGAACAATTAGGATGTTTTTCAAAAATTTTCTATAAAAACCGACAACTTCTGGTTAGAGATGGGACAATACAATTGTTTCATGTCTTACCACAAATCTGTCCAGAAATTATTTGTATTTTTCAACTGAAAATAGAGATGTCCCTTGCTAGCCATTTAAGAGAAAACAGATTTGGTCAGTAAAAAGATAAACAAATCATCAGTCTTTTATTAAAATATTAATTTGAAGTTTTGGTATAATAAAACAATTGTTGCCTATATACTAGGTGAACATTCAAATTGTTTACCCTTGAAAGGTTGTATCCCTATGTGCTCTTCCCTAGGGCAGAGCCCCTAGAGATAACCCACCTTGGGTAAACAATATAAATGTTCACCTTGTATGACCTCAACAATTGTATAATAGCACCGTCATAGCATACAGGGTATAAGACCACAGACAAGTTGACTTCAGGTTCAGAAACATGTGTACAAATGGGATGAAAAGGTTGCAAAATAGAGGGATTTAATTTCAGTTACAGTAACAATGTATAAAAAAAACAAACTATATTTTCAACTTAAGATTTAATTTTAATATGGGCATTGTTTTTGTCAACAGCATAAAATTAAAAAACATGCATGTCACCAAAGTATTGATGACATTAATAATTAATATGTTATTTAAATAAAAATAGTCATATACTTTATTAAAAGTGACTGGTGTACTGCAGTTATGCTTTTGGTAATGGTAATATTTTATCTAAGTCACCATTTTCATAGTACTGAGCGTCACATATTCTTTAACTTGTAAACTTAAATCCAATACAATGTTGTGAATTGAGTAAAACGTCAATAAATCATGGCTTATAAAAATTACTGCTGAATTGTCAGCCTTGGTACAGTTTCCTCCCCAATAATAAGATATAGCTGAAAATTGCTGAAATTGGTGTTCAAACAACATTTAAACACAAACAAAAAAACAATGACTATCACTAGTATAAACATACAGATTGTCCTCCTCCTCCTCTTCAAAGCCTTTACTGGACATCTGTTTTGAGGATCTAACACTCTGGCTATCTGTCACTATAATAACTTCTTTCTCCTCTTCATCTCTGCTCCACTGTCTATTGACTATTATTCTGGTGTTCGGTACCAAGTTTCCTTCTATCTCCAAAACATATTCTTAAAAATATGATAAAAACACAGTTACATGGGAAAATGTGATACATTTTGAAAAGGCTAATGTGTTTTTTTTTCTTCAAACAATATTTTGATAATCTCATGCAAATGATGATTTAACAAAAGAGAAATGTTGAAACAAAATCTTCCTGACACACATTTCTTCTTTATAATTCAAAAATGTAAGTTTTTATTTAAATCCCCAACTGTTCATTTTTAAAAAGTATGTACAGTTTTTAAAAAAATATCTAATTAACATTTTATGAGCACAAATAAGCTGCTTGAAGTCATTGAGTTTCCTATAGAAAAACATACTTTCTGGATTTCTCAGAGCACAATACTGCCTGATCTTAGAAATATCCTGAGACAACTGAGACAGTAGAAATCTTTTCTGTTGTTCCTCTTTTGAAAGCTTTGGATCAATCCATGACTCTCCACATGATATATAAACTAAATCGTCCCTTTTCAAATTAACTAAGCTAAAGTGTTCATTTCCTTTTGCATCAAACAGACGTCTTGCAGCAAACGGCAGATTTAGTATACTTGTACTGTGATCTAAAAACTGTAAGAAAAACATTGTTAGAAAGATTTATACAATGAAGAAGAAATGGGGAAAGTTTTTAAGCAGATAACGCTTATGGCAACAGCTACATGATATAAATTATGACAATGTTGAATAAATATGGATCAAAGTAACAGTTAGTTAAACCAAAACTTGTTTATTTGATTATAATTTACATTTTATTTTTATGTCTGGAAAATGACTATGTAAAACCTACTATAGTAAACTCTAGTTTTCTCACTGTCATGTTTTAACTCCGTAAAACCTACCATAGTAAACTCTAGTTGTCTGACTGTCATGTTTTGACTCAGTAAAACCTACCATTGTAAACTCTAGTTGTCTGACTGTCATGTTTTGACTCAGTAAAACCTACTATAGTAAACTCTAGTTTTCTCACTGTCATGTTTTGACTCAGTAAAACCTACCATAGTAAACTCTAGTAGTCTGACTGTCATGTTTTGACTCAGTAAAACCTACCACTGTAAACTCTAGTTGTCTGACTGTCATGTTTTGACTCAGTAAAACCTACTATAGTAAACTCTAGTTGTCTGACTGTCATGTTTTGACTCAGTAAAACCTACCATAGTAAACTCTAGTTGTCTGACTGTCATGTTTTGACTCAGTAAAACCTACCATTGTAAACTCTAGTTGTCTGACTGTCATGTTTTGACTCCGTAAAACCTACCATAGTAAACTCTAGTTGTCTGACTGTCATGTTTTGACTCAGTAAAACCTACCATTGTAAACTCTAGTAGTCTGACTGTCATGTTTTGACTCAGTAAAACCTACCATAGTAAACTCTAGTTGTCTGACTGTCATGTTTTGACTCAGTAAAACCTACCATTGTAAACTCTTGTTGTCTGACTGTCATGTTTTGACTCAGTAAAACCTACCATTGTAAACTCTAGTAGTCTGACTGTCATGTTTTGACTCAGTAAAACCTACCATTGTAAACTCTAGTAGTCTGACTGTCATGTTTTGACTCAGTAAAACCTACCATTGTAAACTCTAGTTGTCTGACTGTCATGTTTTGACTCCGTAAAACCTACCATAGTAAACTCTAGTTGTCTGACTGTCATGTTTTGACTCAGTAAAACCTACCATTGTAAACTCTAGTTGTCTGACTGTCATGTTTTGACTCAGTAAAACCTACCATTGTAAACTCTAGTAGTCTGACTGTCATGTTTTGACTCAGTAAAACCTACCATTGTAAACTCTAGTAGTCTGACTGTCATGTTTTGACTCAGTAAAACCTACTATAGTAAACTCTAGTTGTCTGACTGTCATGTTTTGACTCAGTAAAACCTACCATAGTAAACTCTAGTTGTCTGACTCTCATGTTTTGACTCAGTAAAACCTACTATAGTAAACTCTAGTTGTCTGACTGTCATGTTTTGACTCAGTAAAACCTACTATAGTAAACTCTAGTTGTCTGACTGTCATGTTTTGATTCAGTAAAACCTACCATAGTAAATTCTAGTTGTCTGACTGTCATGTTTTGACTCAGTAAAACCTACTATAGTAAACTCTAGTTGTCTGACTGTCATGTTTTGACTCAGTAAAACCTACTATAGTAAACTCTAGTTGTCTGACTGTCATGTTTTAACTCAGTAAAACCTACTATAGTAAACTCTAGTTGTCTGACTGTCATGTTTTGACTCAGTAAAACCTACCATTGTAAACTCTAGTAGTCTGACTGTCATGTTTTGACTCAGTAAAACCTACTATAGTAAACTCTAGTTGTCTGACTGTCATGTTTTGACTCAGTAAAACCTACCATTGTAAACTCTTGTTGTCTGACTGTCATGTTTTGACTCAGTAAAACCTACCATTGTAAACTCTAGTTGTCTGACTGTCATGTTTTGACTCAGTAAAACCTACCATTGTAAACTCTAGTAGTCTGACTGTCATGTTTTAACTCAGTAAAACCTACTATAGTAAACTCTAGTTGTCTGACTGTCATGTTTTGACTCAGTAAAACCTACCATAGTAAACTCTAGTTGTCTGACTGTCATGTTTTGACTCAGTAAAACCTACCATAGTAAACTCTAGTTGTCTGACTGTCATGTTTTGACTCAGTAAAACCTACCATTGTAAACTCTTGTTGTCTGACTGTCATGTTTTGACTCAGTAAAACCTACCATTGTAAACTCTAGTTGTCTGACTGTCATGTTTTGACTCAGTAAAACCTACCATTGTAAACTCTAGTAGTCTGACTGTCATGTTTTAACTCAGTAAAACCTACTATAGTAAACTCTAGTTGTCTGACTGTCATGTTTTGACTCAGTAAAACCTACCATAGTAAACTCTAGTTGTCTGACTGTCATGTTTTGACTCAGTAAAACCTACCATTGTAAACTCTAGTTGTCTGACTGTCATGTTTTGACTCAGTAAAACCTACCATTGTAAACTCTAGTTGTCTGACTGTCATGTTTTGACTCCGTAAAACCTACCATAGTAAACTCTAGTTGTCTGACTGTCATGTTTTGACTCAGTAAAACCTACCATTGTAAACTCTAGTTGTCTGACTGTCATGTTTTGACTCAGTAAAACCTACCATTGTAAACTCTAGTAGTCTGACTGTCATGTTTTGACTCAGTAAAACCTACCATTGTAAACTCTAGTAGTCTGACTGTCATGTTTTGACTCAGTAAAACCTACTATAGTAAACTCTAGTTGTCTGACTGTCATGTTTTGACTCAGTAAAACCTACCATAGTAAACTCTAGTTGTCTGACTCTCATGTTTTGACTCAGTAAAACCTACTATAGTAAACTCTAGTTGTCTGACTGTCATGTTTTGACTCAGTAAAACCTACTATAGTAAACTCTAGTTGTCTGACTGTCATGTTTTGATTCAGTAAAACCTACCATAGTAAATTCTAGTTGTCTGACTGTCATGTTTTGACTCAGTAAAACCTACTATAGTAAACTCTAGTTGTCTGACTGTCATGTTTTGACTCAGTAAAACCTACTATAGTAAACTCTAGTTGTCTGACTGTCATGTTTTAACTCAGTAAAACCTACTATAGTAAACTCTAGTTGTCTGACTGTCATGTTTTGACTCAGTAAAACCTACCATTGTAAACTCTAGTAGTCTGACTGTCATGTTTTGACTCAGTAAAACCTACTATAGTAAACTCTAGTTGTCTGACTGTCATGTTTTGACTCAGTAAAACCTACCATTGTAAACTCTTGTTGTCTGACTGTCATGTTTTGACTCAGTAAAACCTACCATTGTAAACTCTAGTTGTCTGACTGTCATGTTTTGACTCAGTAAAACCTACCATTGTAAACTCTAGTAGTCTGACTGTCATGTTTTAACTCAGTAAAACCTACTATAGTAAACTCTAGTTGTCTGACTGTCATGTTTTGACTCAGTAAAACCTACCATAGTAAACTCTAGTTGTCTGACTGTCATGTTTTGACTCAGTAAAACCTACCATAGTAAACTCTAGTAGTCTGACTGTCATGTTTTAACTCAGTAAAACCTACTATAGTAAACTCTAGTTGTCTGACTGTCATGTTTTGACTCAGTAAAACCTACCATAGTAAACTCTAGTTGTCTGACTGTCATGTTTTGACTCAGTAAAACCTACCATAGTAAACTCTAGTTGTCTGACTGTCATGTTTTGACTCAGTAAAACCTACCATTGTAAACTCTTGTTGTCTGACTGTCATGTTTTGACTCAGTAAAACCTACCATTGTAAACTCTAGTTGTCTGACTGTCATGTTTTGACTCAGTAAAACCTACCATTGTAAACTCTAGTAGTCTGACTGTCATGTTTTAACTCAGTAAAACCTACTATAGTAAACTCTAGTTGTCTGACTGTCATGTTTTGACTCAGTAAAACCTACCATAGTAAACTCTAGTTGTCTGACTGTCATGTTTTGACTCAGTAAAACCTACCATTGTAAACTCTAGTTGTCTGACTGTCATGTTTTGACTCAGTAAAACCTACCATTGTAAACTCTAGTTGTCTGACTGTCATGTTTTGACTCCGTAAAACCTACCATAGTAAACTCTAGTTGTCTGACTGTCATGTTTTGACTCAGTAAAACCTACCATTGTAAACTCTAGTTGTCTGACTGTCATGTTTTGACTCAGTAAAACCTACCATTGTAAACTCTAGTAGTCTGACTGTCATGTTTTGACTCAGTAAAACCTACCATTGTAAACTCTAGTAGTCTGACTGTCATGTTTTGACTCAGTAAAACCTACTATAGTAAACTCTAGTTGTCTGACTGTCATGTTTTGACTCAGTAAAACCTACCATAGTAAACTCTAGTTGTCTGACTCTCATGTTTTGACTCAGTAAAACCTACTATAGTAAACTCTAGTTGTCTGACTGTCATGTTTTGACTCAGTAAAACCTACTATAGTAAACTCTAGTTGTCTGACTGTCATGTTTTGATTCAGTAAAACCTACCATAGTAAATTCTAGTTGTCTGACTGTCATGTTTTGACTCAGTAAAACCTACTATAGTAAACTCTAGTTGTCTGACTGTCATGTTTTGACTCAGTAAAACCTACTATAGTAAACTCTAGTTGTCTGACTGTCATGTTTTAACTCAGTAAAACCTACTATAGTAAACTCTAGTTGTCTGACTGTCATGTTTTGACTCAGTAAAACCTACCATTGTAAACTCTAGTAGTCTGACTGTCATGTTTTGACTCAGTAAAACCTACTATAGTAAACTCTAGTTGTCTGACTGTCATGTTTTGACTCAGTAAAACCTACCATTGTAAACTCTTGTTGTCTGACTGTCATGTTTTGACTCAGTAAAACCTACCATTGTAAACTCTAGTTGTCTGACTGTCATGTTTTGACTCAGTAAAACCTACCATTGTAAACTCTAGTAGTCTGACTGTCATGTTTTAACTCAGTAAAACCTACTATAGTAAACTCTAGTTGTCTGACTGTCATGTTTTGACTCAGTAAAACCTACCATAGTAAACTCTAGTTGTCTGACTGTCATGTTTTGACTCAGTAAAACCTACCATAGTAAACTCTAGTTGTCTGACTGTCATGTTTTGACTCAGTAAAACCTACCATTGTAAACTCTTGTTGTCTGACTGTCATGTTTTGACTCAGTAAAACCTACCATTGTAAACTCTAGTTGTCTGACTGTCATGTTTTGACTCAGTAAAACCTACCATTGTAAACTCTAGTAGTCTGACTGTCATGTTTTAACTCAGTAAAACCTACTATAGTAAACTCTAGTTGTCTGACTGTCATGTTTTGACTCAGTAAAACCTACCATAGTAAACTCTAGTTGTCTGACTGTCATGTTTTGACTCAGTAAAACCTACCATTGTAAACTCTAGTTGTCTGACTGTCATGTTTTGATTCAGTAAAACCTACCATAGTAAATTCTAGTTGTCTGACTGTCATGTTTTGACTCAGTAAAACCTACTATAGTAAACTCTAGTTGTCTGACTGTCATGTTTTGACTCAGTAAAACCTACCATTGTAAACTCTAGTTGTCTGACTGTCATGTTTTAACTCAGTAAAACATACTATAGTAAACTCTAGTAGTCTGACTGTCATGTTTTAACTCAGTAAAACATACTATAGTAAACTCTGGTTGTCTGACTGTCATGTTTTGACTCAGTAAAACCTACCATTGTAAACTCTAGTTGTCTGACTGTCATGTTTTGACTCAGTAAAACCTACCATTGTAAACTCTAGTTGTCTGACTGTCATGTTTTGACTCAGTAAAACCTACCATAGTAAACTCTAGTAGTCTGACTGTCATGTTTTGACTCAGTAAAACCTACCATTGTAAACTCTAGTTGTCTGACTGTCATGTTTTGACTCAGTAAAACCTACCATTGTAAACTCTAGTTGTCTGACTGTCATGTTTTGACTCAGTAAAACCTACCATAGTAAACTCTAGTTGTCTGACTGTCATGTTTTGACTCAGTAAAACCTACCATAGTAAACTCTAGTTGTCTGACTGTCATGTTTTGACTCAGTAAAACCTACCATTGTAAACTCTAGTTGTCTGACTGTCATGTTTTGATTCAGTAAAACCTACCATAGTAAATTCTAGTTGTCTGACTGTCATGTTTTGACTCAGTAAAACCTACCATAGTAAACTCTAGTTGTCTGACTGTCATGTTTTGACTCAGTAAAACCTACCATAGTAAACTCTAGTTGTCTGACTGTCATGTTTTGACTCAGTAAAACCTACCATAGTAAACTCTAGTTGTCTGACTGTCATGTTTTGGACTCAGTAAAACCTACTATAGTAAACTCTAGTTGTCTGACTGTCATGTTTTGACTCAGTAAAACCTACCATTGTAAACTCTAGTTGTCTGACTGTCATGTTTTTAACTCAGTAAAACATACTATAGTAAACTCTAGTTGTCTGACTGTCATGTTTTGACTCAGTAAAACCTACCATAGTAAACTCTAGTTGTCTGACTGTCATGTTTTGACTCAGTAAAACCTACCATAGTAAACTCTAGTTGTCTGACTGTCATGTTTTGACTCAGTAAAACCTACCATAGTAAACTCTAGTTGTCTGACTGTCATGTTTTGACTCAATAAAACCTACCATTGTAAACTCTAGTTGTCTGACTGTCATGTTTTGACTCAGTAAAACCTACCATTGTAAACTCTAGTTGTCTGACTGTCATGTTTTGACTCAGTAAAACCTACCATTGTAAACTCTAGTTGTCTGACTGTCATGTTTTGACTCAGTAAAACCTACTATAGTAAACTCTAGTTGTCTGACTGTCATGTTTTGACTCAGTAAAACCTACTATAGTAAACTCTAGTTGTCTGACTGTCATGTTTTGACTCAGTAAAACCTACCATAGTAAACTCTAGTTGTCTGACTGTCATGTTTTGACTCAGTAAAACCTACTATAGTAAATTCTAGTTGTCTGACTGTCATGTTTTGACTCAGTACAACTTACCATAGTAAACTCTAGTTGTCTGACTGTCATGTTTTCACAGTGTATATGAATGTCACTCTCTACAATATCAGAGTTTGCTACAGGGACATCTTTGTCATCTGATATCTTAGATTTTCTTTTTGATTTGTCTTTTTCTTTATGCAGATCTTTCATCATCTGTAAATAATTTTTTTATATTTTCTATAACATATCTGCAACAATGAAATCCTTAATCTCACATTTATAATATTTGGGTCAAGGTAAGAACAGGTTTCTGCATAGTAATTGATGAAAAGCATATAGCCGAAAGACTTTACTGTTAAACATATTGAAGCTGCTTATTATAAACAAACAAACTGACTTACTGATGATTGATTGATTGATTGATTGATTGATTGATTGATTGATCGATTGACTAGTTGCTTAATTTCCAGCAAGATGTATTTCAACTGTATTCAGGACGAATGAACAAAATAAAATTAATTTGGGAAATCAACCAACGCAGAAAATTTTGATTGCCACTGGAAAAGTATGGATTATTGGGTTGGGAAAAACAACTGATCATATTAGTAATTATTGGTTATCAATTATAGTACTCACATTTGTCAAATCTGGTCCCACAACATGGGACATAAATCTGTAATCCCTCTCTCCATTCTTTATTGCCATCAATCTCAGAGGCATATCTAAATAGTGACATCATTTATCAAAATAACTATTATTTTATAACAAAGCACATCAATGTGTTATAAATTTAGACAGTTCTTTGTAAAAATATATGGTAATGCAAAGTAACCTAGTCAATAATAACCATAAACCGACATAGTTTCTATATAAGAATATAAAAAAATCATCATCTGAAATTGTGTTTAGTTTAATGAAAAATCTGAAAAGGAAAATTAACAAATTTAGGGTTACCTACATGTTACACTGGTAATGTTAAAATAAACTGACTGGAAAAACAAATTCTTTGACAGAGGATATTTGAGTACTCAGATGAAACAGCAGAATAAGCTCAGTCAAAAAATAAATCGTTATGTACTCACCTGACTGTTTGTCCTTCTTTTCTTTGTGTACTGGCGGTGCATTGGTTACAATAAAAGCTTCCATTGGCCAATCATAATCCTGATAACATTAATACAAACAAATGAAATCTTACAAAAACCTTTTTTTCAAATTTAGCTTTCATTACAAAATTTCAACAAAATATATTTGATAATTGAAACTTTCCCAATACTGCAAAAATACATAAAATAAAGACATATGGAAAATGAAAAATTGCAGACAATTTTTTGCAAGAAATTCTTTATTTTTGCTTAAGATGCTAAAAAATAACAATAAATTTACAACTGTAATAAAAAATAATACAAGAAAAACTAAATTTAAGTATATGTTGTTTAATATACATTCTTTCCTTACATAAACCATTGAAAAGAGCTGAATTTCTATAGTATACAGCAAGAACAATCCGCTACACTTCTAATTACTCCAAACAGACTATTAAAAACAAATTAGACAAATATTATAATGCATGCAAACAATTTTTTCCTTTGATCTGAAATGTAAGACAATCAATTGTGTTGATAAATGTAATTACCTCATTAAGAGATCCATCTTTTTTACAAGGCCATGAATATGCCAATTTGTTGAATTCCTGGTTTGTGGCATCACAATATTTCCACTGACCTAGGTTGTCAAATCTTTCTTGTTTCAGGGCAAATCTGTAAAGTAAAATTTAGACCAAATTAGATTCCTTGCTATACAGTACAAGAACTCAAGGACAGGTGGTTGAGTGGTATAGATAGTTAACCATCGACGTTTGATTAAAAACTGTTATGATATAGCTAAAAAAATAGCTGAAAGTGGCATTAAACACCATCTAAACAAACAAATGCATAAGGACAAAATACACTTCATTCAATGGCGTCATGCTCTAAATAATTTTCAAAAGCATAAACAGTTCACTCGGGGTAGCACTAATGTCCTGAAATTTCCGGTAATGTCCTGAAAAATGTCCTGAAAACGGAGATAAAAGATCATAACTTTGTTATTTCTTGATGGATTTAAACCAAATTTGGGTCAGTTTGAGATATAAACTTATATTATAGGAATATGAAAAAAAAAAAATTTTTTAATTTTTTTGTGGGAGATAAGTTGACCTGAAGGACTACCTGTCGTGTCCTGAAAACGTGACAGGGATAAAAAAATAAATATCTATAACTTTTTTATTTCTGAATAAATTTTGCTTAAATTTTGGTCAGTGCGAGATATTCATCTATATTATATTAAAAGTTAAACAGAAAGTTAGAAAAATTTATAACAGCAGAGAAAACTTGACCTGAAGGATGATCTCCTGATATGACGCACGATGTCCTGAAACTAAATAACAAATGGTTATGATTGTGGTGTGTATGCGATTGCTAATTTGTTTGAATTTTGTCACAGAGGTACATTTAACCTAAAGAAAAGAACAAGTTTCGTCGAAAAGTACATGCGGGAACTTTTAATTGCATGTCTAGAAAAGGGCTACTTCACTCCGTTTCCTCAAAACAATACCAATACAGGGACAAACATGAAAATACACACAAGAAAAATAGAAGCAAGCTGTACCTGCGGAAAGCCAGGGGGTTCCAAAATATGATAGGATGTGAAGGGAAAAGAGGAAGAGTCGCATGCAACAAGTGGTCTCATTTGAGTTGTTCAGGAGTGTCTTCAGATTGGTTTTGTGATGATCATAGACATTCTCAGTAATAGGTTTTCATTCTATATTTGTTTATGCAAGTTTTATTGCGATTTTTTTCTTTGTATTTTATAAATAAAGTAATAAACTTGTCTGCCCAACGCCTGTCCCAATAAAGTATGTAATTACCTTGAAGTGTCAATAATGTTAATTACTACCTGATGTATAATTAATCCAACTAAATACTCTAATTAATGTTTTTAATGCAATTAAGTGTAAACAGCTGACATTTGTACTACTATTAATGGCTTTTTTAAATATGCAGAAAAAATTGTAAGAAATTCTCATAAAACAAATGTTATATTATAATTTTCAGCAACATTTGAGTAATATATGAAGTCATTCTGTCAAGAAAAAATGATAATTTCTGTATGTTTTCAGGACATTCTCGAGACATACAGGACATTTTCAGGTCACGACAGTTAGTCTTCAGGTCAACTTATCTCCCACAAAAAATTTTTTTTTTTAATTTTGTTTTCATATTCTTATAATATATGCTTATATCTCAAACTGACCCAAATTTGGTTTAAATCCATCAAGAAATAAAAAAGTTATGATCATTTATCTCCATTTTCAGGACATTCCAGGTAAGTTTCAGGACATTAATGTAACCCGTTCACTCGTGCCATCTACTTTTTAAAAAAATCTACACCCTTTTTGTAAATCGCGTAACAGATCCTTTAACAAAAATATAAATCAGAATATTTTCATTGTAGAAGATTGGGTTTTCATATTAAACATAAAAGCAAAGAAATCATTTATGAATATACATGCCTCTGATAAACAGCTTCCTTTTTACCAAGAGGATCTGCCAGCACCAAATACACTCTATGGCCTGGTTTAACACCCTCTGGGGCCGTGTACCCTTCCTCATCTCCAAACTTATATTGAATGTATGTCAATAAGAGTTTTTCATATGCCTAAAAACAGTCAAAGTACATACAGTGCTTGTAAATGAATTTGTGGTACTTAGACTTCAAAATATACAATTTTTCATTCAGCTATGTTGGCTTAAATAGACTGAATTTACTGACACCCTTGTTTGTTAAATTCATTCAATTCACATTCTTATGTGATGACAAAAGGATAATTTTCAATAAAGTATTGACCTCCTTGTACAAAATAGGTTTAAAGAACCTCGACAGAATCAGGTTCGACTTTGAAAGAATTTACGTCATTGTAAAATAAAAATAAAATATCCAGGTGTACATATAAGATATTGTTAGCCACATAATGACTTGTAGACATTTCTCCCATAAAAAAACATGTTAATTTCCCATGGTAACTGGTATTTCAGGCAATGTAATATCATTCAAACTTGAACTATCTCGTGACCATAAATTATTTGAAAAATTAGAAGATTGTTATCACTGACAAACATGATGAATAAGTTCCATTTCTTGTTCTGCTGTGTCCATGAAATCTGACATTGTTACACTTTTGTGATTTTCCCCTACTGAAACTCATGAACCACAATGGTAATGAATTCAACGTTTTCATAGGACCATTCCACAAATCATTTACAATACTCCTCATTTACTGTATCTGTTTGACAGCGAGAGGCACTACCTGGTCCTATCAGACTCGTTACACACCACTTTACTGTAAATTAGATACAGTAAATGACTCGTACTGTAAATATAACTTGTAAAAAATTGGTATTGTCAGTCTATAAATATTTAATAATTAAGTGGTCAATATTTTCCCCCCAGAAAATTGGCAAAAATTTAAAAAATTTACACTGAAGTTTTCACATGTCAAGTTAGGCCAAAAAAAAAAAATTATTAGCTTCTCAGGCCCCGCCGCGTGTCCCATTTACCTGCCGCATTCGTCGTTTTTTATCATACCAAAAAAAAATTAAAAATCGGCAGTTCCCCGTCCCGCCCGGAAATTTTTCGCGTCTGTTTCCGTTACCGGTAAAATTTATGAATCATCGAAACATTTTCTTTAACACGCTTTATCACGTGGTGTGGTGATTTAAATATACATCGTTTGTTTAACTTCCGTCAGCATGGCATCGTCTTTGGTGTCATGCCAAGTCCTCTCGGGAGGAAAACGATAATACCGTGGACAATTCATTGCGATTTTATGACGGAGTACGCATGGGGACTTGTAAGAATCAATTCAAGCCAACACTGCAGCAGCCATTGTCAAATTTGAAGGCTACACAGCCGATGCCAGCTTCATTGCTAGGTCCATTATACCATTGCAGGAATGCGAGACAACTCGGACCGTAATAGGACAAGTCGGACCCTGTTATTCATATACGGTCCGAGTTGTCCTATAATTTATGTTCCAAGAAATCTATAATGTCATGTAAAAAATAAAGTTTTTGTTAACTGCAGACGTTTATTTTATTAACTGTACAGCAGTTAACCAGACTGAAATTTGTTGTTTAACCTGAAATTTACTATTTATCAGAAAAAAACAAAACAAAAAAAGGCTTCAACATATATTTGATTTAAAATAAGGGAATTGTGATATCAGAGTATGGTATCATGTCGTTACCATTTTTTCACATCTTGACCAAGCTACTCATTTGGAATCACAGAAGTTTCTATCTAATTAAGTTTCACTATATTCACTTATTTGAAAACAAACAAGCTCAAATTCTTTCAGATCTTAAAATTGAAACAACATGATTACCGATCACATTAATTGAAGCCACAATTATTATAGATAATTGTGTGTGTTTTCTGAATTCTTAAAATTTAATGTTGTTATTTGTGTCACATTTCTCATCTTAACATTTAACTTTTATATAATTAAATCAGTATAATTTACATTCGAATAGAACTTTCAATTTACTAGAAAAAATATATAACGTTATATGGATAAATATTATAAACAGGACTATCATATTTTAATATTTTAATGACATTATGACAAATAAATGTGGTCAGAGTTGTCCTATTTTCTATGGGCCGAGCTGTCCTTGCTACAGTCCGAGTTGTCTGCGTTCCAAGTTGTTCGGTTACCAATTATAGTACATATATAAAAAAGAATACAACAAATATGTATACAAAAAGTTGGTTTTAATTTCCCATTAAAACAGAATTCTTCAATTTCTTGTTTTATATACCAGTGTATAAGAACAGATGCTATATTTTAATAATTCAGACATGATGAAAGTTTCCACAAGTACCTGCCAGAAAAAAAAAAGAGCTGCCCTTCCTCATTAAAAAATATGAAAAATGGCCTGAGAAGCAACAATTTTTTTAAGAAAAAACAAGGAAAAAAAAAAAAGACTCCTCCCTGCCTCATCAAAAAATTTGAAGTGGCCTGAGAAGCTAATGATTTTTTTTACATGGCCTTAGATGATTGTTAAACATAATAAATATGAAAATAGTAGTCTCATACTAAAACAAGACGATAAATTCAAAGTAAGCTGAGTTATTTACCATGCAAGTCATCGTTCCTTTAGGATTAAACCTCCATTGTTGATAAGCATTAGCAGACATTTTTTTCTGTACAGTGACAACAAATCCATTGAGTGGTGAATCCTTTCCAGACCAAGGTACATCTACTCTGGTGTCTGATACAGTCAGACAAATTTGTGGGCAAGATTTACAGTAGATATAGCCTTTCTATAATCATATAGTACACAATTATAACAAAAGTACACAGACACAATTTTTAACAAAAAGTGAATTTGAAAATGAAGCATTTTCTTTATATTTTCAATTCATTCTCTCAAATGAGAGAAAAAAGGAATTTACACAACATTAATTAATGGCATATTCTCTACTCAAAACAAATATAAACAAGAAAATAAACTTAACACAATATCAAGTTATTTAACATAAATTATAATTTTAAATACCTTTGAGATCACCCAAGTCTGGGTCTCTAACGGCCAAAAGTCCTTTGTTCCTTTCTTCAATTTATGATTTACAATAAGTTCAGGATATAATACAAAGTCTTCTTTTTTCTAAAAATAATAATACCACTTTTGTAACAGAGATGAATAGATACATATTAGTGAAACAATGTCCAAATGTTATTTTTGTTCCCAATTTTTTTCTATTAACTTTCGACAGGAAAACTGTCAATCTTTGTCAATTAAGTTTGGAGTCAAGCGCACCCTGCCTGCAGTAAGGCTCAAAGTAACAAACTCAGCATTTAGAGACTGAGGCACCCAGAATATCGAAAATGTAAAAACGTTGCAGATCACTGCTTATGTTACTTATTTTACCCTTCTTGTTCTTATTGTGAAGCAAGACATGATTTTCATTAAGTCTATGAAATCATGTGTTCTTGCCTCTGCTGTTAATTCATGTAGCTTTACAAATGGTTGTCTGCTGAACCGACAATATAGCTTAACAGACAACATAACAGTGCATTAGCAATGTATGTTCTGAAAATAATTGTGTAAAAGTGTAAAACCAGTGTCACTAATGTTTGTCACTTGAAAAATTGGCAGCAGAAAAAACCTTTATTTTTGCAAACTAAACAGAATCTTTATGAACTACAAAGCAGAACCTGTGCAGACAAAGTCAGACACAGAAAAATGTCTGCATTCTGTGTCAGTAATGAAAATAAAATAACTTTTAAGAGCAACATGTAAATTATATAGTTATTATATAAAATATGTAAGTCCAGGTTACTGGGAAACTGAAACAATTAAAAAACTTTAACATAGTCATTGGATTGTGAAATTGAGGTCAAGGTCAGGTGACAGGTGACAGACTGTCACATACCTTTCCTCAACAACCTATAAACCAAATATTATCATTCAACCATTCATGGTTACAGGGGATCTCACTAAATCCTATAACTTTAATGTAGTCACTGAACCATAAAATTAAGGTCAAGAGTAGGTGACACGTGAAAGAATGTCATGTAACTTTCATAGCAACCTATGGTTACTGAGGAACTTTATAGTAGTCACTGGACCATGAAATTGAAATCAAGGTCAGGTGACAGGTGACTGACTGGCTAGTACTCATCATAAGCTACCACTGGACCAAATTTGGTTGATCTATGGTTTAAGCTAACGAAGATATAAAATCAAGTTATTATGCCACCGGCAAATTCCCATATACATGTATTCACCATTAAAATTATTATAATGGTTTTTTTTACTAATTTTAACAGAAGAAGCTTTTGTTATTTATATCAAATAATAAAAACAAGTTATAACATAATAATTAGTATATAGTAATGTAATGACCTTTGACTGTAAGAAATGCCATCTGGAATCTATTTCAGATGAAGCAGCCTGATCTGCTGCTCTCTCTTTCTCATACTCATTTGTCTTGGCAGGATAAGTAGGTGGAAATCCTATGTGAGCTTCCCAGTCATTCTGTAAGCTAAAATAGACATCTATTCAGTAAAGAAGCATACATGTGTATGTTGAAAACAATATTTGAACCCTTTAAATTAAAAATATAGAAAAAACTGTATTGGTGATTTACTACACTATATAATATTTGAAAAAAGTTAATAAAAAGTATATCTACCATAAATCATACGAATACATTTACATTAGGCTTATGGCTTTTCAAAGAAAAAATAACTGTAAACACCATTAATAGATAAATAGCTAAGCTAGAATATATATCCTGCAATCATCAAATACATTTTTGCATTATTCAGTTAGCATCCAAGTCTTTAGGTATTATTTTTCTCGATGCCAATTATATTAAGTATTCTATTCAGGTTTGTGACATGACCCCAAACTTTGGTAGAAAAACTGGCAATCCTATTCAATTAAGATTGGAGTCGAGCGCACCCTGCTAGCAGTGAGACTCTATCAGTCAAACTTGCCAAATGTCAGTGTGCAACCTATGTTTCACTAACAATTGTATGTATCTAATGGAAAAGTATCAAACCAAACAAATCTTCTATAAAAAATAGCTCTAACATAAAAATATTATTGCAACATATCCCTAATGATATACAAAATAAATACTTGTTCTACATACAAATTCAAAAATGATAAACTGTTTTACCTTCCTAATTTAGACCTGTGGCACAAATAGTATTGCAAAACAAAAAATATAAAAACTTTCCAAAAATCATTTTAAAAAATTGAATTATTAAAGTCTTAACAATTTTTTACTTGTAATTTTATCTTTTGTGTATATTGCACTAACATATTTTTTCTTAATTTCACATTGTTGACAAGAAAAATACTTTATTTTTAAAATAATAATTGACCAATCGATCAAAGAATATTTAAATTTCAATGAAAAATAAGACTAGAATAAGCCTGTATGCTTACTTGTATGGGTCATAATCCATCTTTACAGCATCACTCATCAACTGTTTTCTAATACACAAAGTTTTGTCACCCATATCATAGCATTCTGCTTCATCAAATAACACTTGAAGCATATAAGCTGAAAATATATTGTAACTTTAAATATCAGAAAAGTAAAAGAAAGCATTAGATTGTGGTGTTTACAAAATGTAACATACACAAATTTTAGTATATATTTAGATTGTTTGAATGAGGTTAAGTAACAATTTCAATTTTTAGCCATATAAAAGTATTCAGATTTTAATAGGTGAAAAGACAGTGTACCTCTGAAAAGCTCTGATTTTCAGTAGAAATTAACTAAAGGTTGATGTTGAACAAATTTTGCTTGAAACCAAACTGTAACTCACAATCTCAGTGTTGACATGCAGGTGAACACTGGTATATGATTCATACCTTAGTCATTTTGCATTCTTTACTTAGGATTCAGTTGGTAAAAAAACATTCAATTCATTAACTTATTTTCAAAGGCTTTAATTAAAATAACCCTTTTCCAAAAATTAATCAATTCAGTGAGGTAAACTGTTATGAATCCAAATGGTTATGTTTGACACATTAGAAGACAACTTAGTTTGTAAAAATAACAATAAAAACCAGTGTTCCAAATGCATCAAATTTCATAAAAATTTGACAAGAAATGTGGAAATATTATTTTCATGGGTTAAGAAATTGTTGCAGTTGTAAGGTTAAATAATTTTGTGATTTATCCTTTGCTATCAGAAAATTTCATTAGGCTAAAATTTGTTGCTCGCATTTCCCGTAAAGCTAACATCCCAAAAAAAAATTTGTATTCTATGAATACACAATCACAATAAAGTCAAGACAGACCATATTTTTGTTTCTCATCACAATAAAGTCAAGACAGACCATATTTTGGTTTTTCATCACATCCATATTTCAACTCATACACACTTAAATGTGATATTAAAGGTCAACTTTTGACTTAAGAAAATTCAACAAACACACATGTGTTCCAGACAACAAGAGTCAACTATAATTTCTTTATATGCATAGTATGCTATATCAGTATCATTTAAAACAATTTTTTTTATTCCTGAATGACACTTTCTTATCTCATTTTTTGTTATTTACGTTTAAATACTGACAATTTTAACTGTTCTTTCTTCCATGAATAACTCAATTAAAATTGATCCAATATAAAGATAAATTTGACAATTCAGCTTAAATTCTCAGTAGATTGATTAATAAATGGTTCCCCAAATGAACCCCAGTTTTCCTTTAATAGTCCAGTGTAAATACTCACTAAATGGATTTATAAAAGGTTCCCCAAATGAGACCCAGATTTCCTGATCATACTCCAGTGTGTAGACATCTCTGATATCCTTCCCATACTTATCATAAATATTGGTGGCAACCGGCAAAATCTTGGGTCTAATTGGATTAGACAGTAGTCTGTTGGATGACAGATCATCTAGAAGCTGCAAAAATATTAGTTTAAACATTTTTTGTATATTATTTTATTTAAAACACTTAATATTATTTAGAACTTTTTTCCAGGACTAAATTCGGCAGTTGAAAATTTGAATTAATCTTGAAAAAACAATCCTACAAAACAAAAGTGAAAATATGTATGTGCTAAACCCGATTGATGGATTGATTGATCTGTATAATAAGACAGGAATATTTCAGTTACATCCAAGACCAAACAAGCAATGACAACTTTCCCACAATACTTTTTTAAACCATCTAAATTTAAAACATACACAAAAATGTGATAAACCCATCTGAATATTTACCCTAGTTTAAAATCTTCTATAAAATTCAATTAATAAATAAATGAATATAAACTTATATCTGATGCAGACTTACCCTTTGTCTTATCCTTTCCTTGGCATCGTGTCCACTCTCAATTCCCTTTGCAGCACCGGATAAGTTAAAATAGAAATCTATGCTACCCTCTGTGACTCCATTTTCAAACACCTGTTAAATTAGAAATAAAATAGGAATATTGACACAAAATAAAATATGCAACTTTTTTATCATTCTTTTAAAATGTCCCTTCAAAGACCTCCTCACATAGTTTTCTGCAGAAATATCAAAATGTAGCGCCTCTTCTGCTATTTTATTTATGTCTATGATTTTATTTTCCTATCTTTTCATATTTGAGGGCAAACTCCTATAGGGTCAGATGGACTGTAATTTCTTATATAAATAACCAATTTATAGTACAGATGACCCAGTACATATGAGGTCATGTCTCTTATCTGTACTTGAGCATTGTTATACATTGTTATAGTAACAGAACAACATTCTTGTTGAACATTCTTGATTTGGGCATTCTCACTGGATGTAGAATATTAAACAATGGAGATAAATATCAAATATTGCATGTGAAAGTCGAAGGATTACAGAAGAAATATATACATTCATGTGCTTTTGATCTTCTTTTATATCTTTGACTCTTTCTGCTGCACTCCACTTGCGATCCCCCAGTCTTTCCCAAAAACATATGTAAGAACCTATTAATCTGTACACATATACATCATACTTTGTATCCTGACTTGCTGTTATAACATTAATTACCTTCAATCTTAAACCTTTTCTGCCAACCAGACGATGATCAAATTTAAATTCTTTAATGTGACCCATTGTAAAATTGGAACCCTCTGCCTGTATAAATTCAAAAGATTTAAAATAAAAATTTAATAATGCAATCTTTCTTGAATATAGTTGTATATATTCTGCTCTCTACATTTAACTGTAGGTGTCTGTCTAGGGCTCCTTAAATACCAGAGGCTCTTAAGAGCCTGTATCGCTCACCTGATTTTATAGGCAATGAAGATGGCATTTCCCTGATGTTAAAGTAAGTCTGTAATTTTCAATAAACTTTAAATAGGACCATCCAAACAATATTACTAGAAAGCTTTGTTTCATTGGTTAACCGGTTGTATCGAGACAATTTTTTTTATCTGCCCATAGGGTCCTATATTAAACTTAGTCCTGTGGCGGTTGCGGCCATTTTTGAATTTCCGATTGGGATAAAAAACATAAACTTTATAAAGGACAATCCAAACAATATTGCTAGTAAGTTTTTGTTTCCATTGATTAACTGATTTCAGAGAAGAAGCCTTTGAAAACTTTTTCCCATAGTGTCCTATGTTAAACTAAGTCCTGCTTTAGCTGTCATTTTTTACTTCCAATTGCCATAAAAAACATAAACTTTATAGAGGACCATCCAAACAATATTGCTAGTAAGTTTTGTTTTGCTTGGTTAAACGGTTTCAGAGAAGAAGCCCTTTTAAACTTTTTTCTCATAGGGTCAAATGTTAAACCAAGTCCTGCGGTGGTGGCCATTTTGAATTTCTGATTGGGATAAAAAACATTAACTTTATAGAGGACCATTCAAACAATATTGCTAGTAAGTTTTGTTTCCATTGGTTGACCGGTTTCAGAAAAGAAGTCTTTCAAAATTTTTCCCAAAGGGTCCTATGTTAAATTAAGTCCTGCGGTGGCAGCCATTTTGAATTTCCAATTGCCATAAAAAACACAAACTTTATAGAGGACCATCCAAACAATATTGCTAGTAAGTTTTTGTTTCCATTGATTAACCCGTTTCAGAGAAGAAGCCTTTTAAAACTTTTACCCATAGGGTTCTATGTTAAACTAAGTCCTGTGGTGGTGGCCATTTTGAATTTCCAATTCCCATCAAAAACACAAACTTTATAGAGGACCATCCAAACAATATTGCAAGTAAGTTTTGTTTTGATTGGTTAAACGGTTTCAGAGAATAAGCCCTTTTAAACTTTTTTCCCATAGGGTCCTATGTTAAACTAAGTCTTGAGGTGGCGGCCATATTGGTTTACCAATCAAAATAAAAAACACAAACTTTGTAAAGGTTCATTCAATCAACATTATGGCCAAGTTTGGTTTCAATTGGCCAAGCGATTTTAGAGAAGAAGATTAAAATGTAAGAAGTTTACAGACGCCTACGACGACAACGACAACGACGACGGATGCAAAGTGATAACAATAGCTCACATGACGCTTTGGGTCAGGTGAGCTAAAAAACAAAAATTTTACAATAAAACAATGCACAAATACATGTTTTTACATGAAAAATTATCTTAGATCTCAAATATACAATAAAAAAATCGAAGAATGTGTCCTGCCAAATATCAAATTGTTCTCATGTACAGTTTCTGAGAAAAGCTTGACGGAAATTTGTACATAGGGACGGACATATTTAGGTACAAATGAAGTCCCAAACAGGAAGTAGTTGTCCGACAGGTCTGAAAGTTCCATAGGACACACAACTTGTGATGCTGAACCACCTGCCAAATTTCAAACTGTTCTCATATACAGTTTCTGAGAAAAGCTTGACGGAAATTTGTTCAGACCTAAGTACGTACGTAAGTACGTGTACGAACGGACGGACATGAGTAAAACTTAATATAAAATTAACTGACTAAATGTACAAGTCACCAAGAGAAATAACATTGGAAGCCAAAACAACTGTGGATCTAAAATATAATGCCTGTCACTGCATTTACTTGGATGTAACAAAAGTGCTAACCCTTCACTCCATAAATATCAACAGCAAATAACACTGAGGGAAATATGTTTTCATGTTAATATTTAAAGTACTGTGGTTTCAATTATTTTCATGGTTATCAATTTTGGTGATTGGAGGAAAAAAGACCTTTCGTGGAAATCTTAAATTCGTGGTTCGCAGGATAAAAAAAAAATCAAAAAATGAAAAATTAGGGAATTGCTTACAAATTTTCGGTATTCATACTCTGTTAGTCTGTACATTTTCAAATACATCATTTTTAAGATATTATCACTCTCGAGAGGTGAGAATTATAATGCTGATCACGGGATTTCATAGAAATTTATGGTACTTTATTTGAAAAGCGGCGACATTAAAACGAAATGGGACAGTTTAAGAAAGACGATGCAAAACGAAGCCTATATTTTTTGTTGTGTCGTGGTGCAAAGCCCAACATAAATTGATGAAAGGGGTTGCGTTTTTTGCAGTTTTATGTCGTTTGTAAACACAATTTTAAAATACTGTGCATTGAGTAAAGTGCCTTAAATAAAATCATGCGATACCATATATCACGCGATAGTGTACATCTAGCTACCTATCTTGAAAACAGCGTAATACTGTTTTGTTTTCAAAGGAACATAAAGTAATAAAGATTAAAACAGATTTTGTTTTGTAGCCGTAAACATAATTAACACAATTAATAAACATGTCACTTTATTCAAACCAATCTAAGTAAACAGTTCATTGTAAATTTGTCGTACATTCCCTCGGGCAAAGATTAAGTTTGTTTTTTTTCAAAGATGGAAATCAGTCTATAAGGTGTAAAAATAAATTGCTTTATTGATCTTTATTTCAATTAAGAAAGTTACTTTAATTATTTGTGTAGACATCAACACTTTACAACGAAAACGCACAACAGGAAGTATGTTCATTACTGACGGAATTACACAATTAAAAATAACAACGATGTTTATTTAATCAATTTTATGTTTATTTAGTGTCATAAACACACTAAAGTTGTTCATAATGTAAAATTGTCATTATCTATTGAAAAATATCAATATCACGATGTATCCTGAACATCAGTCGTCATTATCCATGTAAACAACCGTCACATAGCAGTTTCTCATGTCAGCTTACCATCATTATAGATTTCTTGAGATCATCAATCATTGAATTCTTAATTTCGTGGTTTGTCCCTACCCACAAAAAGGACGAAAATTGAAACCCCACGAATAAAAATGAAACCACAGTAAACAAACTAAACAACATAAAATATTTTATGATGTTGATCCCTGGAACGCTACTGAAATTAAACCTATCAATACTGTTATACATTTTTATTATTAAAAACTAAAATCGTGAAAACAAATATATCTGAAAAAGTTAAAAAAAAAAAGAAAAATCTGTAGACATTATTTTAAAAATTCCATGAAAATTGGATAAGATATGCAACCAGAAAAGCCAATCCAGACGGACAGACAAGGGTTAATTAATATGCTCCCAACTTTTCATCACAGGGGCATAAAAAACAAAGTGCTTCTTTTTTTCCGTTATTTTTCCATTATTTTTGTTACAGTTGCATAACAAATAAAATGACATTTTTCCACTATTTATTACAGCATTTATTGTGTCCTAGGACCATTTTGGAAAAATATTAAATTAAATGGCTTATCTAAATCAAAATAAACTAAACTGATACTGTAATATTACAACAAAATCTTTTGCAGTCACTTTAAACCAACCTTTTCTCTCTTCTGAAGTTCTTCTATATTATGAAGTTTCTCCTTCAAATCTCTCTTTGTTTCATTTAAGTTTTCAATTTCAGCTTCTGCCTATAAACAAGTTAAGCAAATAGTTTAACAGATATGTTGTTGTAAGTTTAATGTTTTAGAAGAGAAAAAGTACTTGATAATTGAAAGACATGCTTTTTAAACATTGTCATTCATACACTAAAGAGAGAATTGCCATGTGTTATGCATTGAAAGTCATCAGACTTTCCAAACAATGTACTGTACTATTTTCATATTAGCATTATCACTGAAAAAATGTATTTATAGTGTTAAGTACGCGTATGTGATGTGTATTTTATGTTCCTTGAATAATGTTTTTTGTTTGTTTGAATGATGTTTAATGCCATTTTCAGCAATTTTTCAGATATATTATGGCGTTCAGTTTTTATTGGGGGAGGAAGCCTGAGTACCCGGAAAAAACCCTTACCTGCAGTATCCTTGAATAATGAATTGACAAAAGCATGAATTTAAATATAATTGCCTTATAAAATACAACTGTTATAAAAGATGCCATATAAGATATATTAAAGTTTTAAAGGGTTATTATTTTTTATAGAAAAAAGACAAGATAACAGACAATGGGTTCAAACAACTCATTATGCACTATTATTATTAATCAATTTGCATAATCTATCATTATTAATAAAACATTTATTATGTTTAATCCTTTGGCCAGATTGATATGTAAGTAAATAGAACACATTAAACTCATAAAAAGTAGACAAGTGTGGACACAGAAAAACGTCTCGCCTGAATTCCGCATCAGTAACGAAAATAAATTTCGTCATAAGCATTACGTAAATAGCATTAAATATCAGCAGCGGCCTGTATACAAAATATTGTCACCATACCCTGCATGTCAAATTGAGGTCAAGGTCAGGTGGAACCTACCAAACAGTCATGTACTATTCATCAGCAACCTATATACCAAATATTGTCATCCTACCATGCGCAGTTACAGAGGAACTATCGTAACCCAAAAACTTTAACGTAGTCGCTGGACCGTGAAATTGAGGTCAAGGTCAGGTGACACCTTCCAGACAGTTATGTACTAGTCATCAGCAACCTATATACCAAATATTGTCATCCTACCATGTGTAGTTACAGAGGAACTGTCATAACCCAAAAACTTTAACGTAGTGGCTGGACCGTGAAATTGAGGTCAAGGTCAGGTGACACCTACCAGACAGTCATGTACTAGTCATCAGCAACCTATACACCAAATATTGTCATCCTACCATGCGTAGTTACAGAGGAACTGTCGTAACCCCAAAACTTTAACGTAGTCGCTGGACCGTGAAATTGAGGTCAAGGTCAGGTGACACCTACCAGACAGTCATGTACTAGTCATCAGCAACCTATACACCAAATATTGTCATCCTACCATGCGTAGTTACAGAGGAACTGTTGAACCCCAAAACTTTAACGTAGTCGCTGGACCGTGAAATTGAGGTCAAGGTCAGGTGACACCTACCAGACAGTCATGTACTAGTCATCAGCAACCTATACACCAAATATTGTCATCCTACCATGTGTAGTTACAGAGGAACTGTCGTAACCCAAAAACTTTAACGTAGTCGCTGGACCGTGAAATTGAGGTCAAGGTCAGGTGACACCTACCAGACAGTCATGTACTAGTCATCAGCAACCTATACACCAAATATTGTCATCCTACCATGCGTAGTTACAGAGGAACTGTCGTAACCCCAAAACTTTAACGTAGTCGCTGGACCGTGAAATTGAGGTCAAGGTCAGGTGACACCTACCAGACAGTCATGTACTAGTCATCAGCAACCTATACACCAAATATTGTCATCCTACCATGCGTAGTTACAGAGGAACTGTCGTAACCCCAAAACTTTAACGTAGTCGCTGGACCGTGAAATTGAGGTCAAGGTCAGGTGACACCTACCAGACAGTCATGTACTAGTCATCAGCAACCTATACACCAAATATTGTCATCCTACCATGTGTAGTTAGAGAGGAACTGTTGTAACCCAAAAACTTTAACGTAGTCGCTGGACCGTGAAATTGAGGTCAAGGTCAGGTGACAGGTGACTGACTGGCAAGTACTCATCATAAGCTACCTCTGGACCAAATTTGATGGACCTAGGGCTTGGGCTTACAAAGATATGAAGCAAGATGTCAAGTGTTTACGCCGCCGCCGCCGCCGCCGGATTCCCATACATATGTCTCGCCTCCAGCGACTTTCGTCGCAGGCGAGACAAAAATCGCTAAATTTAACAATTTTAAACTATATGATGATTTTTGAAAGTTGAGCAATTTTGCTCAAGGAGGTGTGGGCGATTTTGTTTTAAGTGGGGGTGTTTTTGAGAGTAGTGATTTTTCTGTGGGGTGATTTGCCCAGTTTCTTTTTCAATTAACGTTTGTTTGGGGCTGAAATAAAACCAATAGTTTGATCCCATATGGACGCTTCGTAAAAATAAATACACAGTAACCTTTTCTATTTAATTTCCTTTACACATTTCTGCTAAAAAAATCATCAATGCTAGGTTCCTGAGACCTTTTAATGATAAAGTAAAGAGTGCTGGCTAAATTAATTTAATGTAGTATTGGTACATATATAATATATAAACAAATGTGATCAGCTGTTATCCAGTAACTATGACAGTACAGGTAAGTAACTCAAATCAAACAGACAAAACCAAATATGAGGAAGATGATATACCTTCTCCAAGTGGGCCTCAATTTCACTTTTCTTCATGGATAGAATGACTGTCATTGTAATTTTGTCTCTGTTTCCATCCAACGCTTCTTGAAGCTAAAAGAAAAAATTTTTTTAAATGTTTGTTTGAGATGTGAGTAACTTCAATAGTTTAAATATAGAATAGCCTGCAATGAGATTAATTATCTAATAAAAATAATCCTTAATTTTTGAAACACATCTTTCTATCTATAGTATTTGCAAACACTGCATATGTTCACTTCAATGCCCACGTATAGATAAAATATTTTTTACCGGCCATTAAACAACCATTCAATTAATCAATCATTCCAATACAACACTGTACAACACAAATGTATTTCTGATTTCTATTGTGGACACAGGCTGCATTCCACATCAGTAATGAAAAAAATTACTTCAAGAGCAACATGTAAATAACATCATTTAAAAGATAAAATGCATGGTTAGAGAGAAACTGGCCAAATCCAAAATCTTTTAACATAGTCACTGGAATGTGTTTTTGTTTGTTTGAATGGTGTTTTAACCCCACTTTAAGCAATTTTTCAGCTATATCGTGGCTTCCAGTTTTTATTGGACTGTGAAATTGAGGTCAAGGTCAGATGACATCTATCAGAGAGTCATGTAATATTCATCAGCAACCTACCTACCAAATATTGTCATCCTTCCATTCATGGGTACAGAGGAACTGACCTATTCCAAAAACTTTAATGTAGTTCCTGAACCATGAAATAGAGGTCAAAGGTCAAAAGACAGGTGACTGACTGACAAGTATCATAACACTGGCCTAAATTTGATTGATCTGGGGCATAATCTTACAAAGATATAAAGCAACAATGACGTTGCAGATCTCAGCCTTTCTGTAGGCAGGGTGTGCTTAAAACCAACCAATTGCCAAGAATTACCAAGTTTAGCATAAAAATTGCTGAAATTCCCAATTCAAACAAACAAACAAACAAAACTATTGAACATGTCACCAGCAAAACTAATTAAAATATCCTGAACGACATTGGCAACATTTCTAATACAACAGAGTTATCAATTCTAATATAATGTTTTGTAGTTTAAAGATCATTGTAAAATGTTTGCTTTTCACTGGTACAGTGATATGAGTCTAAACCACAGCCTGAATAACTCTGTGTAAACCAAACATTAATTTAGTCACTATATTTTAATTCTTTGTATTTTAACATGCCAACCTGAATGTAAGTCTACATAAAATGCCAGACCCAAAGTTAAGGTCAGGCAAGATTCAATATAAAATTGTACTTAATATCACAGATTAAAATTAAACTGTAATTTACGGAAAACAGAAAATGGACACACCATTTTGTCCATAAAGTAATGCTTAAACAACAGAGTGGGTATTTAATTGGTGATTCTGCCACTCACCTCTGAGCGATATTTTCCAGCATCAACAATCCGACTTTTAACAACAGAAATCATGGTTTTTATATAACTGTATGCGGCTATAGCATTGAAAGCTTCACCATTAGATACCCACAGAGGCCCTCTGATGGGGGTACTACCTGGCTGAAAACAGTCATCAAGAATGGGAGCTGGAATATAATATATATTAACTTAAATTAAAGGTTACAATTCATAAAATAATTGTATTCTTCCACAATGAATGTGTACTGGTAGATATCTAAAAACATATTAACATAGTATGCAATCTTTTGAAAAGGCACGTTCAAATATCATGATATGCTTTTCTCAAATAGAATTAAAATATAAACATGCCAATTACACCATCTTAATATTACTCACAAAATATCTTTTTTACCTGTTCTAAAAAACCTACTAAAATAGAATTTTTTTCCATTAGGGTCTATTAAAAACCTGCCCGACAAAAATAAATTTAATATACCAACCATCATTCAGATCTGTAATTTCTCTTCCTTCCCAATCATACAAAATTTTGGCATATGATGTCAAACTTAACTTTGCTGTACAGGCAGTCAAAAACTAAAAATATAATTATAAAAGATTTCTTTATAATGCAAAGTTCATTTCAACAATCATGTCTTAATTTGTTTGTATGATTAACAACTTTTACTTTTGTTCTGAAATTTAAATAGCAAAAAATCCTTCAAAGACAGAAATGGCAAGATTTTGTTAAACGGAAATTGGTGAGCAACAGACCAGAAATTGAATCCCAGGTTATGGGAGGCCATGCTGATGCTGCATACCAAATATCAAGAGAATGTGATTAGTAGTTGCTGAGCAATCTGTTACAAAAAAATTCCCCCCCCCCCCCCAACATTATCCATATAATAACCTGGATTTTCACTCTGAAATCCGACCAAAATTAAGATAATTGCTGAATTAACTGTTGAAGGTTTGCAGAAGCACTTTTTAAAATTTTTTTATAGTTGATGGTTATTGTAAACAGATTTGGCTCACATTTAGAATAAATTGTGCCCTCACTCTATAATTTATTATTGCATTAACCTCAACCATTTTAATTTATACTGCAAAGAAATTATCTCCCTTTGACTATTCACAACTCACATCTTCCAAATTGTTCAGATCAGCTACAACTTCAACAGGTTCTGTAGCAATACCATTCTTATATACAACAATTCTTACTCTGTTATTCTCTATGAGTTTTCTAAAACAAATCAAAGTCAAATGAACGATTGATACATAAGGAACAAACAAATGTCTAACATTCATGGAAAAACTCTTAAATGTATAAATCCTGCAAATACTTGTTCTTATTTTAGACACATCTTTATTTTCTTAATTATTACCAAGAAATTAATTTTTTACCTCTTGTCTACCAGTTACTAACAATTCAGACACTTGTACAATTTTAAATTTTATTTACATTTAATTTAAAATAAGAAAATATTACATAAGTGGCTTCTTCACATGACTACACTTCAAATGCTATTTCCGGGATTAAAAGTTATATAAAATCTATGTAATGATTTTCTTCTTCTACATACATTTACTCTGAACCAATCTGTACAAAATCTTTCCCAATTTGGAGAATTATATTGTTTGCTGAATGGGGTTTAGCAACACTTTTAGCTATTTCATGATGTACAGTTTTTATTAGGGAGGAAATTGGAGTACCAGATGAAAACCCAGACCTTCAGAAGGATAACTGGTCAATTAAGGTTGTAGTCCAGTGCAGTCTGCCCACAAATAACTTGAACCTGCAACCTTCAGTGTTGATGGGCATTTTATCAATAGCAGATGACTTACTACATTTTATCAATAGTGGATGACTAACTACCTTAACCAGTCAGCCAATGAGACCCCATGGAGAATTATTAATGACAGGCAAACATATAGAGTTTATGTCAAGGCTCACCATACTGTGTGAAGTGGGCAAAAAAGTCACCCATCTGAGACTTTAAGTCGCCCTGATTCCTCAAAAGTGAAGTTTAAGTCGCACTGTTATTTATGACGCTCCCTCAAGTCAACTCCGAGGTTTACATAAGATAACAGGTCAAGCTATTTTATTTATATTTTTTGGAAATTTTTGCCCAGATAAACATGGCATCTTCAAAACAAATTGTTAGGACATTTTGATGTATAAAACTCTTTTGTATGATTTTTATGTCTACATCTATACAGATATTTTTTAGTTGATTTATTTTCATTTGTTAATACCTTGTATGGCTACAAGTAGATATAAATAATTGTTGCTTTATGTTGCGCTGTTACATGTTATGGTTTTAAAACACAAGAGAAATCATCCTGAAAAAGAACCATTATCAACAATCTGATGTTAATTAAATAAAAAAATGTCAGGACCTCACATCTCCATGTTTGGTTTCCAGGGAGAAGTAAGTTCTACCTACGTTTTTTAGAGTGTTGTTAACCTTGTATGTTATTTTTGAATTTTTACATTATTCAGGGTTAATGTTAACAATTAGGTTAAATTCTTGACAGAAATTTTGTATGCAACAAAATAATGCCATTAGTTTGAAAATAATTGTGTTAAACCTACTTCATTCTTTTTGACATCTTTGCTTTTCTTGTTCTAAGTCTGCCTTCTTCAGGCAGCAGTAAACCTGATAGAGTCCATTTTGCTCCTTCTGTTATTAATATATTACCTGAAAGAAAGTTGTTTTATTATAATAAATAAGGATAAGAAAATAAAGTAAGAGCTGAAAGTAATGGATGATTACAAATCTGCATCCAGACAAACATAAACAAAACAAAACAAAAACCAAAATAACAGGAATTGGTTACTCGTGTAAGAAATCATCACTTAAATATGACTGTCAGTGAAATCAATGGTTCTCTTTCAAAATTATAACTTTCAAAATCCATTATCTCCTTTTTGAGCAAAACAAGGTCATTGGAACTAGAAATTTCTTAAAATGTGAACATGCTCACAAATTATGCAAACTTTACTTCTAAAAAGAATCTGTAAAATTCCAAATTTGCAATATTTTTTTTTAAAGCTGTGACAGAAAATTGATTCTAAAAAACTGCTAATTTCATTCACATTTTGCATAGAATATTCCAGTTTGAAGACAGAGGTCTTAAAATTGTCTTCATAACCAACTTTATTTTAATTTAATCAGTATCCTTTATTACTGCATCTTAAATGTAAGGAGTTTTGAAGACATTATTATCTACTGTACTGACTGAGTCTGGGCAAGTCAAATAGTCTGAGAGAGTCTGGGCAAGTCAAATAGGTTCAAGTTCAATTTTTTGATATACTTAATTGTTGCAAAACATTGGATTGGGTGCATAAAATACATCAATAGGTATTATACACAGCCCACTATATAATAGAAAACAAATAAAATTTTTCCTAAGTACTAACGTTTTACAGTAGCTAATGGATCCTTGTAATTTTCCCCACATGATACATAAACCTCTCCATCAAGGGGGATGTCTTCTGGATCAAATATTTCTACTCCTCCTTCTAAAAATACCCTTCTTGCAGCAAATGGCAATTGTAATCTATCTGTGCACATCTCCAGAAACTAGAAAAAAAGTATTGTATTTACAACAAAAGGACAACTAACTATGAATAATAAAACTTTTTACTACCGTATTTTGGGTCGTATTGTCCGCGGTCCTTTTCTTTTAATCTAAGTGGGAAAGGAATGGTGCGGATTATACATAAATACAGACTCGATAGAGTGTGTTTCGTCCCGTTGAATGTTGTCAATGGCGGTCGCCATTTTGTTGTTGTGTTATATGCGGTATTTTAGTACTATTCTAACATGATTCTTTTACAAAATTCCATATAAATACGTTGTTATGATATTAATTTTTACTTAAATTATTTTTAGTAATGTTATAATAATTATATATGACGAATAAAAATTAAAACGGATACGAAAATAGCGGATGTGTAACCTGTATTGTGTACAGAGCAAATGGCGTCGTTATGTAACCTCAAATGTTTGAAGACCGATGTTTTGATTGCAATCATTAAGGGATTAAAATAAAACGTGTAATCTTTTTGTTTTCATTGTTTTCATTGATAAATGAAAGTTGACAAATTGTTTTGGTTTCGAAATGTGTGAGTATCCATTTTAACAACGATCAAAATAGATGCTATGAGAATGCACTATTTTTTATTTAATTTACTACAATCACTAGAAATGAATAAAACTATAAACATAAATGATATTTTAAGAGAGAATAAATTACATATAACAGTAAAAAATTGTTAAAAAGCGTGACCAAGTCGGACTCGATGTCTTCATCTTGAGACGTTTTTTTTAAATTTTTACGTGCGGATTGTAAATGCATATACAAATTTTTCCCCAATTTTCTCGCCCAAGAAAGGGTTGTGGACAATACGTAAATGCGGACTATACACAGTTTTTTACGGTATTTGTCTAATAAAAACAGTGTTATATCAAAGTTGTAATCATAAATGGAATAAATAACCAAGTACTTTAAAGAAATTTTTAAGCAGACTGAACACAGTTAAAATACATCCTTGTCATATTGCCACCTTTTGAACAGGGCAATAAATGAAGGGGCAGTATAATAAGCAAGAGATGTATGAAAACTACGCACTTTAAGAAAACAAAGATTTTGGAAATTTGTGGGAATAAGTGAAAGCAACCATAACTAGGGACACTGTATATGCAACCTTCAAATTCATCTCATGTCACAGTTTAACAGAAATATAAAAGAACTATTTTTTTTGCAGAACATAATTAATCAGAAACATTGTTTATATTAGAATGTAAAGCCAATGTGACACCTGTTCATTATCATATTTTGATTTGCCTCTTACATATTCAAATTAATCATTATGAATATATCAAATTAAATAGAGTAAACATGGATTTTGGGCATTATTTCTTTAAAGTATTTAATGCCTCATATAAGTTGCCAATACAAAACTTCAAAATTTTAAACCAAAAGTTAATAGGTTGGTTGACTTACAATCTTCATAGTAGGAGCTGCCATTCTAGCACATTTTTCTTTGCTTCCATTTTTAAATGCCAACACTCTAATGGTCAAGGGCTGTTTCTTGTACTGAGATTTAATTTTACGACCAGAAAATGCTAAATACAAAAAAAAACAACAATAATCAGAAGTAAGTTCCTCAATTATACTATTTACAGTACTAACAGGAACTGTTTTCAACAGATATTCAGGGTTCTCAACAAGATTTGAAGAAGGTGACTCAATAAACCGAAGTAGTAAACACTTCTGAGGTGCATTTCAACAAAACATTGTAAATTTTTGCTAATAATGAGATAAAATAGACCGAGATTTTGAGTACCCTGAATACTATCCATGCAGAAGCTATATTTTAAAACACATTAAAATTCTTCTTCAAGTCTGAACATAACAATAGCAGCCTTTTAAATGTACCTCATGATCTATAGATACAACAACCATGTTTGATATTATTGATCTCTAAAGCTACTGAATATTATTTGGTAAATTAAAGAAGAAATATACACCATAGAACAAGGTGTATCAAATGCTAATACAGATATCACAAAAAAAAACTGTACTAGTTGTCTGTATTAAATATATTACACCAATAACCAGCATTGATATGGATATAGTATTAGCCACTCCATATATATATATATATATTCTGTTGAAGTAATGTATCTAGTGAATCCCTACAATTTGATTGGTTAATCAAGACGGGGATATCATACCGTATTCCCTGTGAAACCCCGGGGATATTGAAACCAGTTTCAAAATGGCGTCTATTCATTGAATAATTTATTTGTTTTACATAATATAAATAGTTAAACATAATATAAAGATATCAAATATCGATTTTAAATACATGCATTTTACGGAATCTTTCATCTCCGTCTGCGATTTGTCTAGAAATTAACAAGGGAGATAACCGATAACTTTGAAGTCTTCAAAATGGCAAACAAAGGCATTTGCATCGCACTTCGAAAGTGAAATTTATCATTAAAAGTTTAGTTGGGGATAAAAAGTCGTAAAAAAATAAAGGTTATAAAATTTAAAATGCAATAAAAAGTTTCGTTGGAAGCTTAAATGTGTTGAATGGTAGGTTCTCCGATAGTCGGGTGGTCCAAACTAAAGCATGAGAAATGTATATAATCTAATTATGTACTCTAGAATATTAGTACTAGAAGACTTCAACAGAATATAATTGTTATTCGGGCTTCACAGGGGATACGGGTTCATATTCCCTGTCTGTATTCTATATTCCCTTCGCCTCCGGCTCAGGGAATATAAAACACAGACAGGGAATATGAACCCGTATCCCCTGTGAAGATCCCGAATAACATATATTATTGCTATTTTGCAATATTTTCTTTTGATCTTTATGTGCGATATAATCCCATCTCATTCTACTACTAGTGTGAGTCCAACTCATCTCGCTGTCAAGACGTCACCATGACATCACAATGTTGCAAAACAGCGATAAACAGATTATTTATTGTTTATGAAGCTGATGCTGTCACCCTTCGATGAGATAGGGACAAACAATTTATCAATATTTTAGTAATTCTTTTTTCTAAATTTGCAGCTATTGAAGTAATTTCTAGCATTTACTGTCCGATCTTAATATATCTAAGTGACAGGTTTGCAATTGGTCATCTAAATATATACATGTATATCTCTAAACGTAATTGTCTTTTCTCAATTCACTACATCAAAATAAAATGAACTGGGAAGTTTAAGAGATGATTCTTAATTTCCAATCAAACAATGACACTTCTTAAAATAAGAGCTATTAAGAGGTTTTAAATTGATAAGTGATTGCCTTTGTAATAAATCGTGATGTTATATTTTGCTTAACAACATGAAGGTTACAACATGGATCTTAATACAGTAACTCTCTACTTAAAAAACAAATGAACAAACAGCTCATGAAGGTTACATGTATCTAAAAACAGTGTCAACGTACAATTAAATGAACAAACAGTCTTGCTTGAATCTTGCACTACTTATTATTATGTATATATATGTAGCCTGACTAACATTGATTACATTGCAATCAAACCTTCTTGTGTTGAAAATGAAGAAACTGTGTAAACTGTGCAAAGAAGGACAGAAAACTGTATTAAGAAAACTTATACAAGGCTCAAAGTACTATTTCTATATACTGGAATAGGTGCAACTTTTTAAAAATATGTCATTAAATGGATGACATAGCATGCTTATTTATAAATTAAACCATTCTTTTCTATAACAATGCTATGTGGTCTAAGTTGAACCATTTTGGAAGATGGTTATGTAATTTACCTGACCCAAATGACCTTCCTGACCATGGGCGAGTTGATCTTCCATAAAACCATGATAAATTAGAGGTAGCAGATATTGGTCTATTAAATCTATAAAAAAAACATTATTGTTAAAATTAATTTTAACCTGATTAAAAATTTTAAATATATATATATATATATATATATATAAATAAACTATATAATAATTAGTTTAATTAGATAAATCTAACGACAACTTTGTTCCATTATTTCAAACATTTGGATCTGTTAGCAAGATTCATAAACGTGAACTAGAGAAGTTAGATTCAGCTGAGCAATTTTACATGTGATAACTAAGTGAAAAGTCAAAGGCTGAAAAATAATGGACGAAAGCACATATATACTGTTAACACAAAATCATGAGCCACAGTAGGATTAAATGGCACATTAAAAAAATTGAGAAGTTAAGCCAGTAATAGAAGCTTTTATTCTGAAACATGCATAAATTGTGTTATGCCAATGTCCAGGGTTTTGATGAGTTTAGATAAAAACATTGTGTTTAAATAGTTTACATTTAGCAACTGAAAAGAATAATTTATTATCTTTCTGAAACTAATGTTTTCTATTTTAGAAGTCCTTTTCCAAATATTATATTTTGAATGTTTGAGTGTTGTTTTAATGCAACTTTCAGCAATTTTTCAGCTATATCATTGTGTCCAGTTTTTATTGGGGGAGGAAGACAGAGTACCCAGAGAAAACCCCCGACCTTTGGTAGTAAAACTGGCAATCATTGTCAGATTGAAGTTGAGTGCACCCTGCTAGCAGTGACACTCGAACCTGCAATCTTAATGTATACAGACCACATAGTCAATAGTAGACGAACTACCTTAACAACTCGGCCACCAAGGCCCCTATTATATTTTGATCTTACTAAGCAAATCACATCAGAACATCTGGTATACAAAAATATTTGATAACATATTATATTAATTATTGTTCCTACCCTTTATGTTTCACTGGGGCACTATATGGCCGATCCTTCATCTTTGTCTGTGTGGTTGTAGTTGTGGTAGTTGTCACTGTTGTTTTGTCCCTAGGTGTAGCTGGATCCCACAAATTAGGGTCTGCTATAAATTTAGCATCAATCTTTGGCTTATCCTGTTTATATCCAGATGGTGGTCTGCCCGGAAGAGAAGCAGACATTGGACGTCTTTTAGTATAAATATACTCTCCACTTGAAACTCTTTGAGCATAAGGAGATTTTGGAACACTGATAATTAAAAAAAAACAATTTAACAAAATAACAAATACAACCATATGTAAATGCTTTCAGACATGACAATTAAAATTTACCGTAGCAAATATTGTCATAACATTTTGAAATCTGACATGTTCAATCATGTGACACCTATTCAATTCTTATATTAACATTTTATTTCATTTAAAAAAAATGCAATGGTCCCAATTTAAATTGTGCACAATGTATTTTAGTTAATTTAAATTACTCCAAACTGTTTGTTTACTGTGGACATTGTCAAGGAAGTGTGTGCTCTTCATGGCTACCAGTTTCCTTGAGAAATGCAAGGAATGACATGTTTTGAACCAATAGAAATCTCGGATATTGGCGGAAGACATATGTTATGTAAATATAAATGCGCAAAACAGTGATGTGTGCATGTATAAAGCATAAGCTGTTTAATTTAAATAAATTTCTTGAATTACTGGCTAAGAAAATATGGGTTATATTTTTTTAAAAGCACAGTTACCAACTTGTAACATGTCCACAAGCTAACTTTACTATCTATTTCCATTATTTTAATACAAGAAATTGGCTTAGCTTTCCAAAAAACAAGAATTTAAAATAAGAAATGCATGATTGTCTGTATTACTCACAAAATATACATTTTGACCTTAAACACTATGTGTAGATAGAATTTGAAAATAATTACGAAGCAGAAAACTATACATAGCTACCATTCTGGAGAAACTGATGCATTTATTTTACTTTATTCAGATTTTATTGTTTTGAAAGAACAGATTTGAGAAAGTTTTAAAAAATAATGTAATTACTCTTTTTTCTTCCTCATTTCGCCCTTAGTCTTCCTCAGTTCTTCCAAGTATTGGGCAATTAGTAGATCTTCATAACTGACCATGTCTGTGGCTGTCCTACTGAATTGTACAGTTGATCCTCCTTCTTTAGGGACATGGATACTGGGACGATCATCTTTTTTCTTAGACATTCTGTTTTTTTTTCACCTACAATGAAATCAATAAAACAAATTACATATCAGAACACAGAAAATGACAAATTGAATGACAATCCATCCCAAGCTTATTAAGTTGAGAACACTAACAATAACAATGACTATTTGTTATTGCCTAAATCAACCAAAGACAATGACACTATAGTCAGGGGTCACCACACTCTAAACAAGTAGAGAGAATTGACTTCTCCCTCACAACAAAACAGAGAAAAGTGATGAACTGATAGGAGAAAATAAGAGAATTTGTTTGGTATATATACCGCATGAAAATTTGTTATAAAATTGGGAGACAGTGTATTATGCAGGCAGATAGCTTTCTGGCTTCCTATACACTCAGCAAAGTCTAAAACAACACTGAACTGTATATATGGTAGTACACTTGAATTTCGGCAATGAACATATCTTGAAAATATATCGCTTTAATGGATGAAATTCAAATATGTGACCATAATATTCTCAACAATCTCTGACTTCCTATAGTTCTCTTTCTAAATATACTGTTCAATTCACTAAGATAATGTCACTGTTCTCTGTGTTTGCAAATTTAGAGGTGAAAATAAAATGTGTACAAGTACAAGTCTACAAGTAGTGATAATAAAATGATGGACTATGAAAATGCTAGTAGTGATAATAAAATGATGGACTATGAAAATGCTAGTAGTGATAATAAAATGATGGACTCTGAAAATGTTCATGTCAGTAATGAGTGAGAACAAAATAAATCAGAGGGACAATTTTTTTTGCTTTGAACATTAAATAAGATAAAAATATTTACAACTCTTAGTTTAATTTAATAACTGTAAGTATAATTTGAGATGACCGTTTTGAACGAGTTACAGTCATTCAAAATAAAACTGACAGGAATTTAATAGTTCTTGGAATGAATGATTGGTGTCCAACTCAAACCGAAATTGAGGGATTTGAAAGAATAAGGTGTATTCTTCTTATTCTTCTTATGTGTCAGAGGGGCCTCGGTGGCCGAGTGGTCAAGGTAGTTCCTCTACTATTGATCACGTGGTCTGTCAACACTGAGATTGCGGGTTGGATTCTCACTGCAGGCAGGGTGTACTCGACTCCAATCTTAATTGACAAGGATTGCCAGTTTTCCTACCGCAGGTCGGGGGTTCTCTCCGGGTACTCCGCTTCCTCCCCCAACCAGAGGCCATTTTGAATTTCCAATTCCCATCAAAAACACAAACTTTATAGAGGACCATTCAAACAATATTGCTAGTAAGTTTTGTTTTGATTGGTTAAACGGTTTCAGAGAAGAAGCCCTTTTTAACTTTTTTCCCATAGGGTCCTATGTTAAACTAAGTCTTGAGGTGGCGGCCATATTGGTTTACCAATTAAAATAAAAAACACAAACTTTGTAAAGGTCCATCCAATGAACATTATGGCCAAGTTTGGTTTCAATTGGCCAAGTGGTTTCAGAGAAGAAGATTAAAATGTAAAAAGTTTACAGACGCCGACGACGACGACGCCGACGGACGCAAAGTGATAACAATAGCTCACATGACCCTTTGGGTCAGGTGAGCTAATAAAAACTGGACGCCATGAAATAGCTGAAAAATTGCTGAAAGTGGCGTTAAAACACCATTCAAAAAAAAAAAACACATCTTATGTGTCAGGTACATACCAAATACATTGGATACTCGATACAACGTATCCCGTTTGCCTCTGGGTCTTTTCTCCCCGAATCCTGTTCGCACTGAGTCATTTCGCCCCGATTCCCGTTCGCCCTGGGTCGTTTCGCCTGTACTTTGTATAGGATATATAATGATAGATCATTGTCTATTACGTGTGTTTGTGTTATGGTTTCTGTAATAATTTACTTTTTTTTGTTGAAGTGTATGTTTTTACTCTTTGGCATGTCATGGATCTAAATTATCATAGATGTACAGAAAAAAAAGAAATTTTAAATATATATATTTTATTAAGTCAGTTGAACAAAAACAACAATAAAGCATAAAGAGCACACTAATACAGCTCAGAGTTATTGTCACTCCTGAGCATCAATGGTGTAGATGGAAACTGGGTAGTTATGATCTCGTATTTTATTATTTAAAAGTCACTTGGTTAGAGCAATAAATGCAAGATATTTTGAAAGTAATTTAGCCTTGTGTTCATTGTTTGCATTGCCGAATGAAGGATAATCACCGAATTTTGTGCAATGATTGCCAATAGTGTGGCTCAAGTTTTATATATTCTGGCGAGTTTTAAAGCTTATGTTTTGACTAATCAAACATTTCACAAATTACTTTGAACTTTTAATTAACCGACAAGTGGCACAAGCTGTATAAGATCAAAGGTGTTTCTTAATTTGATTGAATTTTATTTAATCATAACATAATTAATTTCTTTTAATCATCACATTAAACAGTTAAAAAATGACAATTGGTATTTGACACTGATTAACAAATTAATTGAATTATTTTGATGAAGTAATTATCAATTGAAATTATAATTGCTATAATTTTTATACACATTTATTAATTAAAGTTCATCCAGCTCTAACACACAAAATACGAGATACACATTGTTTTTATTTAGAGGAGAGAAAAGACCCAGGGCGAAACGACTCACTCTATAGGTGCGAAACAACCTGAGCGAATCGACTCAGGGAGAACAGGTAGTCGGGGCAAAACGACCCGATATCGTGTGTGTAGCTACTAGCTACAAGTAGAAGACCAAGTGTCTTGTGACAGTCTTTTGTGCATGTTATTTGTTAGCTTTAAATATGGTATGTCTCAACATTTTCAGATAAAATATACCTTGTCACTGTCACAAAACAGTCCAAAGAAAATGAACAATTATGGCGCGTTACAAACACGAACGAGCACCTGCTTGATGAAAAATCAGGCAGCTTTAACAATTATCCAGTAATTAAACGAAATGAACACCTTAATTAGTAATCTTTACTCACTCAAAGTGTGTATAAATTTACGATATAGTGCATTTAAATTGCCAACGTATCCTTGTATAAATATGTAAAACCCGGGATGTCTATTTACATTTATTTACATCTCGTCCTCCATTTTGAAATATTTGGACATCACCAAGGTGATTACGTCATATGGGTAGAATAAAGTTGCAAAGGGGATTGGACATAATATTTTCATTTAAAACCGTAACGTTTTTCATTCTGTATTAACTTCACAGTTTTAACTAGCGTTTTATTTAATATATTTGTAATTAAAAACAAAAAGAATTTCGGAGGGCAAAACATTACCCGCCTTATTTGTAAACACTGTTAATGAATTTGGGGCATTTGAAACTTATTGACTAAATATTCTACGTTTATGCAAACATTCTTTAGTATTCAAAATACAATTCCAAAACTTGTTCTGTCCTGGGCATGGATAAACACTATAAAAATTAAATTCAATTTCTGGAAATGTAGATTCATGAAATGACATAAAATTTTATCTAGATTTTAATATGACGTCATGCTTTCGCTATAATAAACAAATCCATGTTAAAATTCTAATAAATTTAGTTCGCACATACGTAAGTTGTCAGTAGGTTGGATTTTCCAAACAAATTTCACATATATAACCATAATTATCGTTTTTGTTAAAGAAATCGTTATTTTTAGAGTGATTTCTGAGATTTGCATGATTCAACACACAGCAATTATTTAATTTGTTTCACCACTATACATAATGACACGCGGGAGCAATGTGGAACAGCCATAAAGCTTCGCACATTTTTATGTCGCTTCAATGTACAGATTATCGAATTTTGTCATCATCAGAATCGAAATATTTCATGTGTTTTATATAATAATTATGCAGACGATAACACACTGTCTTATTCTGATGATAATTTTGAAAATTTGGTTACAATACTGGTAAATGAGAATAAAATATTAATAAACTGGTTTAAACAAAATTGTATGCAGGCAAATCCAGACAAATTTCAAGCAATTGCAGTTGGCTCTAAAACTTACAACAAAAAGCCTTTTTTCAATATTGAGTCTGCAACTATCTCTTGTGATCAAGTTGTAAAATTATTAGGTGTTGATATAGATTATAAACTTAACTTTGACTGTCATATTAAAAATATTTGTCGTAAAGCATCTCAGCAACTATGTGTTTTAAAGCGCATTGGCTGTTATTTATCTAAACTAAATACTCACAATTTTTCATACTTTTATTTTATCAAATTTTAATTTTTGCCCACTTGCCTGGCATTTCTGTAGTAAGAAAAACACTGACAAGCTAGAAAAGATACAAGAGAGGGCTTTACGTTTTATATATGATGACTACAGTATGTCTTATGATGACCTTTTAATTAAAGCCAGGGTACCATCACTCAAGATTAGGCGGATGAGAAATATGACATTAGAATGATTTAAAATATTGTACAAGTTATCACCACCATGCTAACATGATCTGGTAGTTTTTAAAAACTGTAAATATAATTTTAGATATTCTAATATTGTAGATATACCTCGAGTCAATACTTCTTCATATGGTAAGAACAGTTTTAGATACTCTGCAGCTGTATTGTGGAATGAATTACCTGAGCATTTTAGACAAATTGGAAATTTTAATCAGTTTAAAAATATTTTAAAATCCTGGGATGGGAAAAATTGCCAATGTCAAATTTGTGGGTAATAAAAAAAAAACAATAATAAATAATCTCAGGTTTTTCTGCTACAATACATAGCTTACTCTTATTTCATATGTGTGTTCTCTCTGTTATTATTTTATTGTTATAAAAACCTGTGTAAACCTAGTGCTTTTAAATGAATTTTGTGCTGTGTGCTTTTATTTTGCTTTTGTGCTGTTTGCTTGTTTCTTGCTTTATGTGTTGATTGCTTCTTTTAACTTTATGTTTTACAACTTTGGATTGCTGGTCTCATCATTTAATGCTTATATATTTCTTTAACCTTGTTTCTTTAATTGTGTTGTTTTAATTGCTATGTATCTTTTAATTGTGTGCTACATATGTTATGCCAGCTGCTTTTGATATTGTGCTTGTGTAGACTTCGTATATTTTCTGTATGAATTATGTAATTAGTCGGTCAAAAGCTCATTAGAGCTTGTGTTGCTTTGTTGTCTTACCATGCCGACGTAAAATAAAGCTTATTATTATTATTATTATTATACCATACTTTATTGTCGTTTTAACATGGGTTGGCATAATATTCGTGTATATTTTGCACCGAGCGATAAAGAGGGGTAAAATATGAACATTATGACCACCCATGTTAAAACGACAATAAAGTTTGGTAATGTCTTTGTCAATAAAACATAGGCCATTTATGAAGCTGTTTCTATGGTTTCTTTATACAAGTCCCAGCTTAAAATTAATTTTTCAAGCCAGAACAATGTCAAAATCCCAAAACACTTGCGTAATGAAACCTGGGACTTATAAATAACTAGCTGTTGCTTTATAAATAAGTATTACGTAGTACAGGGTTTTGTGTTAATTAGCCAGTAAGTTGTATTTGTAATGCCTTGTATATTGCTAAAATGTTGGCTGCGTCAAATTGAACCAATCAAGATTGGCTGTAATCATAAGACAGACATATAATGCCAAGAATTAACATGCTTTATACAAAAATAATATTGAAGTCTAACTGACTGGACATATGATTCGTATGTTCCTGTTACGTATTTTTTTTTTCCTTTGTTTTTTTTTTTTTTTTTTTTTTGCGTGCCGGCAGAAGTGGTGGTGGGTGGGGAGAAGTGGAGGTGTATTGTTGGATCTTACAAATATCTTTTAGACTTACACCTCGAATATGACACCGACGGTCATCTTAGCACAAGGGTTTACGACAAATGAGACGATTTAAATTTCAAAATTATATAAATTTTCCTCACTTATGCAGCAATATTCCAGCTTCTCAAGCATACGGTGTCTATATTTCTCAGTTGAACTGTCATTATACACAACGGCTACAGTAACTGTATAGAGTGTCTGAGACCGTCCGACCAAATCAAGAGGCTGTCCGATGCGATTTGTTGAAAATTGTAGCATTGCAAATGTGGCACATGCTTGACCGACCCCTATATAGACGATTGGTCAAAGGTAACGAGACCTTTACCTGGTTTTGTACTAACTGTACACTCAAACCTTCATTAGAGAGTGCCAGACAATCACTACTACCATCTATACTGCTGACCAATTAAGGCAATATAAGTATGGCCAAAACAAAGAGTTTACAAAATTCAGGTTAAAATTATTTTCAAAGACACGATATATATCTGCAAGCGCGACAACTTGCCTTCAGATACCAGTTTGCGTTCTAATTTAAAAAAAAAATAATCTTTGCACGCAGTATTCCCATGGTTATAAATGACTGGCCAACATCAATTGATAAAATTAAACAAGTGGACATTTTCATACAGGATTTCGAAAAAGCCTTTGATACGGTTCCCCATGAGTTATTAAAGACTAAATTGCATAAATACGGTGTTCCAACCAATATTCTACACTGGTTTGATTCGTTCTTAGTAAATCGTAAACAGTGTGTAGTAGTAAATGGATCCAAATCTAAATCGACAGTTGTAAAATCTGGAGTCCCACAAGGAACAGTTTTAGGACCTATTTTATTTCTTGTTCACATAAATGACATTTCTAAAAATATTTCGTCGACCATAAGACTCTTCGCCGATGACTGTGTCTGTTACAGAGAAATTAACAATTTGGAAGACTGCTTGGCTTTACAATCTGACATTAACAAATTGGGTGATTGGGCCACATCATGGGGGATGCGTTTCCAACCAGTCAAATGCAATATGATGACTCTCTCTAGAAAAAAGAAAAATATTGTCTTTAATTATACCTTAAAAAATACTCGTCTGGAATTTTTAAAAAGTATTAAATATCTTGGGGTGAACATTACAAATGACTTGAACTGGAGCACTCAAGTAAACGAAATTTGTAACAAAGCCTACAAAACTCTAGGTCTTTTAAAGAGAAATTTATCAAAGTGTCCACAAGAAGTAAAACTACAAGCATACAAAGGATTGATTCGTCCAGTTTTGGAATATGCCAGCGCGGTTTGGGACCCGCATCAGTTATATTTACAAGAGAAGCTTGAAAAAGTCCAAAAGCGTTCAGCAAGATTTATTACTTCAAATTATCATGACTATGAACCAGAATCGATGACAAAAATCCTCAAAAGTTTAAAATTGCAACCTCTTGGAAATCGTAGAAAACAAAACAGGTTAATATTGTTGTGTAAAGGTTTAAATTCCAAGACAAATTTACCACTGGAACAGTTATGCCGACCACTTCGTAAAACTAAAAATGCATAGTGATCATTTCAACAGAATTCTTTCAAGGACCAATGTTCTAAAATATAGTTTCATTCCAAATACGGTATGTGATTGGGACTCTCTCCCACCGGACTTGATCATGAAATACATGTCAGCTACCAGTGACCCAGTTTCTACATTTATAACATTGGTAAGAGGGGGCAAACAATTTGAGTAATTCAGCAACTTGACGCAAGCGCGGTGAATTAATGTTTATTGTAACATGAATCCTTTGTTCCTTTTTACGAATAAACAAGAGACGACGAGTACGTATGCTCTAAATTAAAACACTTGTATAATATTGCATGAAAGGTCACGTGTGCCTGTTAAACTCAAGGGAAAATAGCCATGCAATAACCAACTACAATTATCTGATAATGCACAGTAAAACTCCGCCTTAATTATGTCAAATTTTATTGATTTTCACTGCAAAAGGTAGCACGAGCTTCCAACAATATTAGCTTTTCATTTGATTAGTCGAATATCGGTCGCACCATAATTAACACCGCCCTCTTTATTTATCCAAATATGGATGTTTTACCCATGGTTGTTGATTTTGTAAAGCAATCATTTGAGTTGCGACAATGAGATCCACATTGGTCAAATTCATACATATTTGTAAATACTATATTATCTTAGGTTGTATATGTACAGTAACATGTTCATTGTTTTTGTATGTTTGTGTATGCTTAACCTCTTGGGGTTTATTATGCAATAAAGTTCGATATCTATAACCAATTATTAATGGGCGGGATCCAGGGGCTTATTCATGTTACAAATCATTTATAGCACCGCCTTCCTCGTTAGACAAATACACCTTCTCGCGCTAAAGCGCTCGACGGTGTATCTGTCTAACTCAGAAGTCCGTGCTATAAATATAACTTAAAAATGTTTCACCGCACATTGGAATGTATATAACTGAGTTACTTCATTATTTTCAAATTTAAATTAATCATGTAAGGCCATAGTAATGTATATATACAATTTTTTTCTTCCGTCTGTCAGATGAGACGTAAAACTGGTGCCTCGTGTACAGTATTCCATCAACTGGCACGTTAAAGACCCCATTGGCAGTATTCGATAAGAGTAGGCGCACGCGCCGCTGCCATGGCACGTCCAGTACTTGCTGCTAGCGTCTTAGTTCTCTAGCTGGATGCAGCTTGATAGATAAATCTACTTCCGCTAAGTCTTTTTGGTTGCGGCATCTCTGACTACTTTTATCATTTCACTTATAGTATTTATGGCCTATAAATCCCAAAAAATACAAATAAATAGGTAAAAAATTTTAATAAAAGCCACCAGGCAATAAGTCCGTGCGAGACCGTTTTACGGTAGTCAAGGACGTTAAAAACCCCCTTAAGTAAGTTCACCGTATACTATCAAGATCAAGATCAAGATGCAGTAAATAAGTGTGTGAATGCATGTCTGATAAACTCATTATCAAAATTTTATAAACATTAATTTAGGCATATCTATATATTTTTGTATATTTCAATACTATTTCAGATTTTGTTTTTTACCAAGGGGTGTAAGCGAATATTTCTTTCAAAATACTGCATTTATTGGTGTTTTATAATCTTCGGTTGACTGAAAAGTTAATGGACCACCGCATTTAACCTTTTCCGAGTGAGATTTTAAATGGTACAATCTGATCCGATTAGCATTTAATATATTTCATTCTAGCTAAAATAAGTTTCATATTTGTTTTTAAAACCAACAGAAATTTAAGAAATGATTTTGAGTAAAATTAACTTTTAGAATTTAGTACACTCAAATATTTCACAAACAAAATTGCTCAAGAGTGAAAGTGGAAGTGTATGGAAGTGGGTGTCTTCTTAGCCTCGTTTTGGTGAATGAGAAAGCAAATGGCGGACATGTTTCGCCGATGATACACCTCTTTCGGAATACTGTCATCTTTAACGTGCAACGGATATATAGTTAGACATTCTAAGACTACAAAGGTACTATCTTAGACAGAAGCAAATTTATCGTGCATTTAGTCCCGTGATTTCCATGTTCTGCTATTATTGTGAATATATTTTAGCCGGTGTTTACATCGTATTCCCATATTCTCCCGACGTCAGACATGTTAGGAGCGCTGTCATGACTTACGCATTTATCTATCACTTATAACTATCAAAGAGAGTATATATGATGCATTAAATAAACCAGTATTACACTGATAATGTTTTGTCTAGACAGTTTAAATGCGAATTTTAAATGTTAGTGGCGAGTGACGGTGACACTGACAGTCATCATCACCGACACTGATGCCAATGAAATGGCACATCAAGTATGACAATATCTACTTAAAACAGTTAAAGTAACTCAAATATGTCCAAAATTTTATTCATAAAGCAGTTAAACTTGAGATGCAGGCTTCACACCTCAAGTCCTATTGTCACAAGTTGACCATACTTTGCCTCTAGATCCTCCATCATATTTAAATGTCAGAGCAAAGTACAATTGACAACTTTCCAATTTAAAAAAACGCCACCAAGTGTCCACTACCTATACTAAAAACTACGGCTATAGCAGCAGTTTTGAAAACTTTTGAAATGGACAATTTTCTTTGATAAATTTTAACGCTTCATGTAAATGACAGGTGTCAAAACCGGAGTGATTATGTTATTAAAACTCCCTGCTGTGTAAACATGATTGTTAATTAATTAACCAATGTTTATTACCCCATTTATAATATGATGGTAGAACCCCAGCTGTTTTATGATCTTTTATAGCTTGATTAAACAAGGTTACCAGTGACATCCGTGTTCCAATATTCAAACTCACCTGTTGCCTATGGCTATAGTAAAATCTACTTATGAAGTTTATCAGTTGATAATTTAATTGGCATAGACATACAATACAAAAACAATGCAAAATCTTTATTTCAATTATCAGTCTTTTAGTGATGATAGCCATAGTTTTTAACTGTAAGTAAAAAGGGAGATAAATCATGTAAAACTGGAAATGGGTCAATTGATGACTTTCCGATTTAAAAATGCCACCTAGTGTCCACTTCCAGTACTTCCAGATACATTTTCATGCTTTGGATGAATGACAGGTGTCAATGAGTGAGGATGTTATTAAAACCTCCTGATGTGTAAACAGGTTGTTAGTTAATTGAAAGGTGTTTATTCCTCCCATTTACCTGATGCTAATCTGAGGTAGAACCCCAGCTGTTCTATAGCTTGATTAAACAAGTTTACTAGTGACATCCGTGTTCTACAATTCAAACTCACCTGTTGCCTATGACTATAGTAATATGTACTAATGAGGTTAATAAAATGAAAATTTTATTGGCAGAGACAAACAGTGCCAAAACAATGCAAAATCTTTATTATTTCAATATCATAGTCTTTTAGTGATAACAGCCATAGTTTTTCCCCGGAAGTAAAAGGGAAGATAAATCATGTAAAACTGGAAATTTGTCAATCATATTCCAATGTAATGATTGCTGACTAAACTTTAAAAAGTCAGCATAGACTTTGCAAGAAAGTTTGTGAAGTTTAAATCTTTCCTTAATCATAACTGTGATGGAAAGATACAGGTAAACATAATCTATAGGCCTGCTTTTCAATATAGTTCATGTTTTGCCATATGCCTGCCTCTAACCGATAACAAGTTCTGTAACTCTAGCATGTGTCTAGTTTACATGTAAGATTGCAGAAGATGTAAAAGCAAGGTTGTAGGAAAGAAAGTCACAGGAAAAAAAGTCATGGAAAAAAAGTCACGGATAAAAAGTCACAATAAGTTGTATTGGTATTGAATGTGTGTTTTTAGTTCTTTTTGCAAGATTTATATTCTTGTGTATAAAAGTAATGTGGATATTTAAAGACATTTAATTTTAAAATATATATTATAACAAATTAACAAAATTTTATTATATAAAAACAAAGGAATAAATAAGCAATTAGTAGTGCAGTAGATGGTCACACATGTTCATTTTTCACTAAACATAATTTAATTAACTAAAATGTTAAAGCCATGTTTTTGGCTTTGATCGATGTATTAATATTATAGCGTTATTAAATGGGTGTTTCCATATTTGACCTGTATTATGTCCAAGGGAAGCTGTATTGGGTCGAGGATAGCTGTATTAGCCCGAGGCACACAGAGTGCTAATACAGCTATTCGAGGCCCAATACCGCTTCCCGAGGACTTAATACCTGTCGAATCTGAAAACACCCATTCAATGACACTTTTATTAACCAGTTGAGTAAATTTTAGTACCATTTTATCATTGACCAATAAAGCTATACTCGATCCAAATCGGCTTCTCATGGACATAACAAATTATTAATATCAACAGCCCGCAGAATTAAAATATATTTTTCCCCTGAAAATTATGTAATTTACGCACAGCGAAACGAATGTGTTTGTTTTTAAAATGATATTTGTATATAAATTACCGGAAATGACATTCCTGTATTTGCCCTGTTTTTCTGTATTGAGCCTGTTTTTTCCGTATTGGCCCTGTTTTTCTGTATTGCCCGTTTTTCCATATTGGCCCTGTTTTTCCGTATTGGCCCTGTTTTTCTGTATTGAGCCAGTTTTTTCTGTATTGGCCCTGTTTTTCCGTATTGGCCCTGTTTTTCTGTATTGAGCCCGTTTTTCCGTATTGGCCCTGTTTTTCCGTATTGGCCCTGTTTTTCTGTATTGAGCCAGTTTTTTCTGTATTGTTCCTGTTCACTATATCCGTATTATATGGACAATTTCACATGTATTTTACACAACTGGTTAATAAAGTTGTTTATCATATTCTTTTCTTTTGCATGCATATTTTTTAACTGTTAAAGCAGCACAAAAAGAGCTGTCAACAGTAATGTGTTTTTACTAAATACCCCGGTACTAAATGGACTGAAATACAATTTTTATTAATGGTATTAAATAACTAAGTAATAAAGTAATAAACAAGTTTTACATAAAAATATGACTATAATTATAATAAACATAGAAATATTTTCCTATTATGACAACATATGTGACCAAGACCAACTTATTAATTGTGACTTTTTTTCCTATCAAAACTGTGACTTTTTTTCCTGTGACTTTCTTTCCGTTTACCAAAAGCAATAACCTAATTGTGTCACACTTTACCTTCAATAAACAATTATTTACATTTTTTGTATGGGTGTAAAAAAACAATTGGACAAAATGGGATGATAAAGCATGGATACAGACTGAGCAAAGTTTTGTAGATAAAAGTCTGTAACAACTCCTATTTTAAAAAATCAGTATTGATGAAGAGTGGTTAATAAATTTTTGTGCAAATTTATGTCTTTCCCACTGTAGTCTGTGCAATAGAAATTTATGAGTAAAGGCCTTTTGAGCCTACAACATGAAGGAACTTATAGGCCCAAAGACAGATTTGAAGACCCAAACATGAATTGTTAAATTTGGAGAAAAAAATCAAATAACTATCATTGATTTATTTTTATTAATATCAATGTCCAGTGTGTCAGTCCTTAGTGAAAATGGTTAGCATGCTGAAGGCATGGTCCTTACTCATCTCATTATTATCATCACCTTAACTGTTATAGTAACACCTTTTTAAGTCATCCTGAAAAGAAAATACAAATGCTAAGAATTAGAAATATGTACAAAAGTACTGTATTTACATCATATTCCTAGTATGAACTGCAAGCCATGGAAATTCAGAAAGCAATTTCGGAAGAAATGCACAACTTCTTTTCTTTTTTGTCATATTCAATTAGTGGTGCCAGGTTTGTTTCCCGGTAATACCCCCGAGGTATACTTTACCTTGTCCATTGAGGCTTAATGTTGACCTTACTGTGCATTTCCGGTATGCATAAATTACAAATGCAACTGACGTCTGTGAACTGCAAATATTCAAACTAAATGATTAACTTCTTACCTCATGTGAACAACATGTTTCCTTCCACAGTTCCTTTGGAACTTCTCAAATGTCTTGAAAAGAGGCAGTCTAATTAGCAGAGATTTTCAGTTTGCACCAAATGCGAGCATCGTAAACCAATTATAAATTTGAGATTTTCCATTTTTATGTGTGAAAATACATAAATTAAAATATAGAAAACATCAGTTTAATGGTTAAGTAATCAAAACAGTTGATAAATTATGCGGTATTTACTGTTTTAAGTTAGTAGCCAGAACGAGTTATTATAAATAACTCGACACTCTGGCATACTTCCTGTTGATGTTAAGAGGCCAGAGTCAAATTTTGTTTTAAGGCATAAGGTGTGTGTGGCTTATTTGCACATTGCACTGGTGTCCCAAGAAATTAATCTCCAATTTGATTTTGTGAATTTTGTCCACTGGATAAAAGTGAACACCTGGCAGAAAGATAAAAGTAATTTAATTGAGGAATTAATAATATATGATAAGGTACCATGTACCGTATAGCGGGTTATTTTAGCGGGGTGCTAATTTTGGCGTATTTAGCGGTCAAACTGAAATCGCCAAAATAAAAACCGCTAAAATTCATGATTTTAGAAACTCCGGTAAAATGTTTTATAGACGATCGGTATTGTAAATTTCATCAATAACATGGTCATTTGTCAAATATTTGTATTACCTTAGATGTGTTAATTAAAGGTTAGATCTAAGAAAACTATTCATTAATGTCCTACGGCTAATTTGGTCAATAGTTGAGCAAAATGTTTTCTAGTGAACATTTTACTCATAAATAAATCAGTTCGAAGTTAAAGTCGAAAGGATGAGTATCCTAAGTTTTTTCAAGAAGAAAGACGTGATTCCGTCAGAAAAGTCTGAACTTTCTGATGTAATTGGCCCGAGTGCATTAAAGGAGGCCAACATAGCTGTTACCGAGCAACAAAATGTAAAAACACCAGGATCTTCTAAACATGGGAAATATGTGTGCTACACGCCGGAAGATCGAGCCGCTATAGGGAAATATTGTTCCCAAAACAGTCCCGCCTCAACCGTCCGAAAATTTAAAGAACAATTTCCGTCAATTTCTGAAAGCACAGCCAGGGGAATGAGGAAAAAGTATGAGGACATATATCAAGGAAACGTAAACTTGACTTTGATGGTGATCTGACTGTGACTGAAATTCAACCTAAAAAACGCGGACGACCTCTACTTATTGGTGCCGAACTTGATGCAAAGGTTCAAAAATATATTCACGTTTTAAGAGAAAATGGTGCTGTAATCAATGTTCAAATTGTCATTGCTGCTGCAAAAGGAATTATTACAGGATCTGACAAATTTCTTTTGACCGAGAACGGTGGATCAATTAAAATTACTAAGAACTGGGCAAAAGTGCTTTTATATCGTATGAATTTCGTAAAACGCAGAGGCTCGACAGCTTGTAAAAATGACAAAGTTGAAAACTTTGATGAGCTCAAAACAGAATATCTTAATCGAATTGAAAAAACTGTTCTTGAATTTGACATTCCGTCGAATTTGATCATTAACTGGGATCATGCTGGATTGAATATTGTCCCCGTCTCCAATTGGACTATGGCCATTGAAGGTTCGAAAAGAGTGGAAATCAGTGGGCTTGGCGACAAATGACAAATCACTGCTGTATTCGCAGGCACACTCTCAGGTTAATTATTTAATTGAAACTGCAAATTTATCTTCAATTATTTTGAATAATCAACAAATCTATTCATTTGTTTTACCTGTGTTTAAAGATCAAAGGCCTGATTGTGATCTAGTTGTCAAATTGACACCTCGTTTAACTGTCATTTTAACCGTTAAATAAACATGGGGACAAGCACTACATCAAACCACACAATTAATAAATGTCATAATTACGAAATTTGTATGCAATGTGATTTTACCTGTATATACAAAATTAAAATTATCAATTATAACTTATAGAGAATTGGTAGATTTGTAACAAAAATGTTTAAAAACATTGGAAAACTAAACACCTGAACAGGATGAAATCGTTTTTATTTCAGGAGAATTTCTTCCTCCTCCGATTATTTATTGAGAAAAAACAGATAAATGCCATCCTGTATATAAGTTTCCATCTGACTGGGATATAACACACTCAGAAAACCACTGGGCAAATACGGACAATCAAATGGCCTATGTGAAAAACATCATTCTTCCGTATACGCGTTCCGTTAAAAAACGTGCAGGCTTACCTAGCAGTCAGAAAACTTTATGCATTTCGATGTTTTTAAGGCAAAGATGGGTGAAGATTTTCTGGATTTTCTATCTAAAAGACATATCAAACCTGTGTTTGTACCTGCCTGTTGCACGGACAGGCTACAGCTGTTAGACGTGAGCATACAAAAAGCTGTTAAAAACCATCTTCGTCAGTCTTTTGAGGAATGGTACTCGAACGAAATTGTCAAACAATTGAATGAAAATGAGAAAAAGAACGGTGAAAATGAAACAGATCTCATTAAGCCTGTAGATTTGTCCCTTACAAGACTCAAGCCGTTATCAGCGAAATGGATTGTGAAGATGTTCCAACATATAAAAAACAATCCTGAAATTGTGAGAAATGGGTTCCGTGAAACAGACATCAGTTCAACTTTAAAAAACATTCTAGATGAAGACGTCCCTCTTGCACAGATTAGGTTAACATGAACGTCACCAGCTTGATTACCGTTGTCTTGTGTTTTAGAAACAGTCCGACATTTTAACTATGTTGTCCTTGATGATGATGTTTTAAAACAGTTTGAGTTTTTATATTTCTTATCATATGTCATTAAAAAATAAAGAATGTAGTTTTACTGTCGATCTGCATTTTTGATATCTACAATATTTAAAACCTACAAGCGTAATTAAGTTACTGTCTTTGTACATGATGAAATATAGCCTGTTTCCTTCTCCTTCCTATGTAGTTCCCCTTGTTTACTTACGTTCCAATTGGAAAATACACAGACAAATGTTATCCGGGATTGCTAGACAGCCAAATTTTTTTCTATGGTTTTGCCCATCCGCCAAAATAAAAACCACCAAATTTTTTGCAATACATTTTGACCTAAAAACCGCCCAATTTTACACCCGAAAAACGCTATACGGTATATAAATGTGTGTGAGCACAGATTTCAATGTTGACAGTTATTCAAATTATGGATAATAGAGTGATTGCATACTCATAATGAAAAATGTACTAGTACTAGTACCACTTGGACACTTCCCGACGTACTGTTGACTGGTGTTAATTGATAAAGGTAACGCAATTTGTAACACCTACCATGATGAGTTGCAATATTTTGCAGAGTGGGAGTGAATCACTCCCGGCACTTTGATGTCCAAAAGAAGTTGCATTTACAATCAGACTTGGTCGATCTTGATATCTTTCGACAGTGTCACCATTTTATTTATTGGTTTTGTGTTTAAAATCGATCATAATTGATACATGATGATAGTGAATGCTGTTTAATAATCTGCTATGGGTTGTGTATTAATTGACATTCGTGTCTCTTTTTAATTACGTTTGCTACATGAAAAACATTGAGAAACCCCAAACTGAATGTTGTTTTGCATCTTGGGTAACACATATGTAAATTACTTGATTCTTACTACGGAATGGTTGTTAATATAGTATGCAAATTAGATATATTTTTTAATAAAATTAGGTCTCATTATCCATATACAGAAAAATTGTCAACATAGCATGTTCCACGTGCATCTTGATGAAAAAAGAAATTTCACAATAAAGATCGTTTCCCATTAGTTTCGCAATATCTAAATCTTTAATGTTAAGAAGATGTTTGAATTTTGTACAAATAGAACGAAGTTGGAATTTTTTTATTTGCTACATTATGAGCAATAGGATTGAATTCTGCCGTTAATCCGACAAATCACAAAACTAACTTCAGATTATAACAGCAGTAAAATTCTGCCTACATATGACCCTATGGGAAAAATTTAATTAAAGGCTTCTTCTCTGAAATGGGTTAACCAATCAAAACAAAAGGTGCTTGCAATATTGTTCAGATGGTCCTCTATAAAGTTAATGTTTTTTTACGCCAATCAGAAATTCAAATAGCAGCTATCGCAGGACTAATGTTTAACACAGGACCCTATATGGGAAAAAAGATTAAAAAGGCCTCTTCTCTGTAACCGGTTAAACAATGGAAACAAAACTTACTAGCAATATTGTTTGGATGGTCCTACATAAAGTTTATGTTTTTTATGCCAATCAGAAATTCAAAAATGGCCACCACCACAAGACTTAGTCCAACATAGGACCCAGTTAAACAATTGAAAAAAGTATTGGGAACATAAATTGGATGGTCCTCTACAAATTTGTTTATGCCAATAAGACAGTAAAAATGGCCACCATTAACATTATAGACTAAGTTTAACCGAGGACTCTGTAGGAATAATTTTCAAATGCTATCTTTTCTGAAACTGATTCAAGCCATATTGTATGTGAATGTTTATTGTAAGGTTACAGAAAATAATAGGACTGTTTAACATCAGGTAAATGCCATCTTTATTGCCTAAAAAATCAGGTGAGAGATGCAGACTCTATAGAGCCTCTGGTACTTTTTTTAGTATTTAAATAATCTTGATTACTTACATATATCCCATATGATAGACCTTAGTGTCATTAAGAAATTAAGAAAAAAACATTTTAGAGATTCTAAACTTTAAATATTTAACCCCAAGTCCGTAGCTATTGTGCTGTTATACAATATTTAAAAAACAAGAATCCTGTTCAGCAGTCTGCATGACACTGTAAGATCTTATTAAAATCAATAGTGGTAATGCCTCTATAATCACATTCATTATCACTCTTGTCAGCATATTACATAAATCTGTCAAAGATGTAAATCAATTTCCTTCTAAAGAAACTTTTTTATACAATTGGCATGCTTTTTCCACGTAAATGTTATGTACTGCCATATGAATAGTGATAGTTTATAAATGTTTTTATACCTTCATGTTCTTCAACTCTTGGCATTGAACCCTTTGTTGATTCAGAATTTTCAATTTATAACAGCTGACCTTTCAAAGTCGCTGAATGAAACGCTGTACATAGGCTTCTGTAAAAGCTGTGTGTTAATTTGTTGAATTTAAAAGATGTTATATTTATAGTGTTGTCTATTTTGCAGGTTAAACTGTCGTCATGCCAGCAGTTAAAGGGGATGGCATGCGAGGACTGGCTGTGTTTATATCAGACATCAGAAATTGTAAGTTTAAACAAATTAAACATTTCTAATTCTGATAAATAATGCATGCACTGAAAAGTGATGGCAGGGAAAAATTTAATGGTCGACCATACATGTATGTCTGTTTCATGACCAGTGTGATGCACTGACCACATGGAGGGGGCTAAAAATAAATCCGTTAAGACACATACATCACAAACTTTTCAAGTGGCCAAAATTAACATATGCTAAGACACATTCATCATGTACATTTCAATTTTTTCCCCTTAAAAATTTGATTACTAGCAAAATTTTGGGTGTGTATTATTTCTGCTAAAGTAATGTTATTCAGATTGGGAATAGACAATTTGTAATTCCATTTGCATCATGTTTTTTTGTTTATGCTCTGTTTTTAACAAAAACTGTAAATTACTAATAGTTTCTCCCCCTTTGTACCTCTACATATGAGTAGAGTAAAAATACTTGCAGAAACCTGTACAAAGTACAAAAAAATACATGTATATGACAATATTCAGAACAGATATGGACTTTGTGCCCCAGATTGCAATTGCTATGCTGCTTGTGTTGAAATAATAACTGCAATGATTTAAACACAATAAAAATTATTGTATTGGAGCTTTTTCTAATACCTTGGAGCTTATAACCATGCTATTGCTAAAAAAATTCTGAGAATCCACATTGTTTTCTGTTAAAAAAGTAATTTTCATTTGCTTAGTTGTATAAAGTGCAAACCAGGGGCAGGCGGATTGGCCAGCGGGGAAAATAGACTATCTGTTTTGTGTAATACACTCCTTCTTGAACTTTCAACACAGATCTCAGATACTTCACAGAAAGATTAATAGGTTCTTCCATACTTTTTTGGGAAAGACCGGTTGATCTTTAACGAGTGATAGAAATTTTATGTCTTTTCCTGAGTGGAGAGCTGCTGAACGAGCCAAAATGCATAAAAATTTCTATCATGATTGAAAGTTCACCAGGGCTTTCCCAAATACGCATGGGAGTACCTATTTCTTCCGTACAATCAACAACTTCACATCGCTGTATCATATAGTCTCTCCATTGTTTTATACTCATTCGGACATCTACTCAGAACGCCTGAAACAAGAACGTCAAACAAGAACTTCCATAACAACGTTCTTGTTTCTGGCGTTTTGATTGGATGACGCAGCAAGTACAGATGTGTGCACATAAGCTCATCTGTACTGGGTCATCTGTACCAGAAGTCTGCCATTTTTGCCAGACTTGGGAACTTAGTCATTTTTCAGAATATTTATAGAATACATTACCTATTTTGTGTAATCAATTCCTGCTAAAGTTTCAACCCAGATCTCCAAAACTTCACACAGAGATCGTGATACTTTTTTGTTGTTGATGAGATTAGTGCCCTATGTTACAAACAGCAATTGGCACTTTTCAAGTTCAGTGGGCAGTTTGGCACAATCAATGGGTACTTTTTACAATTCTATACATGTACTGTACAGTCCCAGCGAATTTTAATTTCTCCACCCATCGGGGTGGGGGTGGAGAGACAGTTTCCTCCACTGTTACTCAACTCTCCTTGGTGGAGTTGTGGTGTTTTCGCAGTGGAGTGCCGATCGCAAAAAGGGAATTGAAGTCGCCCTTTCATTTTGTAGAATCGCCTGATGTCACCTTTCAAATTTTATTCCCATTTTGTTAAGAAATCTTCGTTTTTTTGATACAGCGTCATGTTTATTATATTTACGCGCCACAAAGTCAACTGGTACCCTTTTAACTTTTATTTGGTATATAAAGCGTAGGTTTAAAATACGACAGGAAACCAGTTCAGAACAAAGTACGTGAAAGTTTCCGGAGCAGATATGAATTTAATGCCGGAGATTGCAAATATACGATGCTGATAGTGTTGAAATGAGTATTGCAATGATAGAAACGTAGTAAAAAAAAATTTTGGCATTTATTTTAAACACATGTAAGTTAAATATGTTTAATTATTATATAGATAGAGATGAAATATCGAATTTTCCGAGTGACAGAAATCACGGTAAATCACATGTGAAAATTATCGTTTATTTTCACTCTCAGGTTTTTTCCCGCCAAAACACACAATGGTTTTGTACTAAACAGATATTTGTCTGCCGTTCATAAAATTTAGGATTAGGCATTAAAATTTTACGAAAACAATTTTGATCTATTTAATAAATAGGATAATCAATTGGGCATCGTGAATATCCAAAATATGATCACTCGTGCCGCATAAAGCATCAGATTAAACTTGTGCGCGGAACAAGTTCCGCGCACTGGTTTAATCAGATGCATTTTGCGGCACTCATGATCATATTTTGGATATTCACTACGCCCAATTAATTATCCTATAAATACTTTTAACATATTTGTCACAATGATGTAATTTTCTACATCTAGTTCTAATAGAACTTCATTATAATTCAATCAATTTGTAGACCAATGACAAAGAAACATTTTTTTAATGAACAGTTTTGTGACAGTTGATACTTTTTTTTATTGTTATGTTTAATACATGTATTTATAAAAATGTGTGATAATAGTTAATCAAATCTTTTACTTTATCCTCAATAAGGCCATATAAAATTAGATTTACGGTTCTCAGGCCCGCGCGCATCCGTTTTCACCCCGCCGCATTGCCGATTTTATTGGGTTTTCAATAAAATAAAAATCCGGAAATGCGGAGCCGTTTCCGTTAAAAAAAATTATCCGGTCCGATCCGCTTCTTAATTTCCCGCCACTGCATTCGGACAGATCGGACATCTTTGCTTACTCTAATGATAACTTCCGAAAGAATACATAGTGCATACAAGCGTTTGAAAGTAAAGAAGGGTTACGGAATCGTTCGTGTTCACGACTATTGAGATCGGATAGCCGAAAAAAATAATAAAAAAAATCGTTTGTCTTAAATGGCGGCGTTGCAAAACAAGTGCTTTATTAAACGGAGAATCGTTTACAGTTTTGTGACAAAAAAGGAAGAGTTGATAGCACAAAAACGGTACCATCTATAAAATTTGCTGAAAGAAGTTCTCACGGACATGTCATGTGAAAATCTTAAAAAAGATCAGGTGCACAACTTTAATATGTGTGCAATCTTTTGGTGCAGTTTCAGGGATCTGGGTAGCGAGCTGGAGAAGTTGATTACACAAAATTGGTACCCTCATTGAAAAATTGCGACGTTCCCAATCCTGGAAAAATGGGGAAAACGCATTCTATAATAGCAGGTGCACAACCAATACGTGTGCAATCTTTCTGTGATGTTTCAGGGATCTGGGTTTAAAGCTGTAGGATTTGATGTTCCCAAATATAGAAACATCTCATAAAACGATAGCATAATAGCAAGTCGCAACTATAATATGTGCAATCTGCTTCTGGAAAGTGTTAGGGATATAGGTTAAAAGCTGTAGGAAGTGTTGATTATCAAAATATGTACCCTTTCAGTGATACTTTGTAGGATTTTTTATGGTTAGTCCTGGACTCATCATTTTTGAAAATGGCAAATCCCAAACAATTTTCATGAGTGCCACATATTGCAGTTAAGCTAAGTGGTTGCATACAACCAATTTCTTCGATGACAGACCCATGAGTATGATTGAACTGCAATCATTACTTGAAACATGCTGATGTTTCCCCATTAAAGAGAGACTCGTGTCTTGTCTGGCTCATCTTGGAAATGAATGTCAAAATAATGCAGATGCTGACATTCAAAACGAATTTTCCACCCAACAAATTATCATTGTTTTCTTTATAAAATAATCAGTTTTTTTTTCTAATTTTATACCCAAGCATAATCTCAATTAAATTAGAATGAACTATTTGTAATTTAGAACATTATACAATCAATTTCAACAGAAAGGTTGAACCTGACCACAGACACAGTAAAGTCTTTCAGATCCTAAATCTAGTGTATATCAATCAGATAATTGAATTGAAATGTATTAAAATTAAAAGGTTAATTTACTCTAATTGTATGTTCATACTGAATGTATTTATTGTCTAATAAATATCCTAATTAAAACATATTTGCTGCCCAAATAATTGTTACCTGTAGAAAATCTGACGAAACAGGTTAATTTCGATCACCATTTGTATGATATGTTATAATGCATTGGAGACGAAATTGACACGACTGAAATTCGTAAACATCCGATAACTGTACTAGTATGCATTAGTTGCTGCAAAGACGTGTTCAATACGCATCTAGATGCATTGCGACGATCCCTGTCCCCCCTCCCCTCAATTTCACTTTACTATAACCCAGGTTGCATAAACAATTTATCAATTTAAAAGGGGTTCTTTTATGTAATAACCTTTAAATACATTTCATATACAAATATGAATGTTTAATATAGAAATTCTTTGCTGTATCGATTGAGATCTTTACCAGTTAAATTTTGTGCAAGATAACGAATAAAAAAATGCCTCCCTCGTCTGATTTTAGACCAATAAAATGATAAAAAAAAAGCCTCCCTCCCTCATCTATTTTTGAAAAATTTGGCCTGAGAACCTTAAAATTAATTTTGTGTGGCCTAAATTGAACTGCTAAAAAACATGTAACAATAAAAAATTCAAATCCCAAATTAACACATATTAAAAAAACAAACAAAAAAGGACGCTTTCGCGACATATAATGCAACTTCTCCCTGTTCTATCCTCACTTCTCCCTGTCAGCCCCACAAAAGAGAAGTGACTTCTCCCTATAATTTTGACCCAGCATGAGCCCTGTAAAGGAAAGTGAAATTGTGGTCATATGCTTGAGTGTGTATACAACAAACTCTATACCTTGAGTTATAAAATTAATTATCCCTTTAAATAAATTGCCTAATACATAATAAATGACAATTCCTTACCATTTTTGATTACACAATTAAGGGTACACAGGTAATGCTGTCATATAACCAATTAGCGTTAATTACGTCTTTAATCACCTTTGATCATTTGGCAGTCTGAACTACAATTCACAAGCTGAATTATATTTGAACAGAGTCAAAGCTGTGTGTTTTAAATAAATAACAGTGTCTTCTTGGATTTTATAAACATTGTTGAATCTTGGCATCAGAATGTCTACGGAGAAACATACGTCAGGGCTCGAAATAAGCGGTAGCCCGGCAGCCCGCGACTCCCTAAAACTTGGAAGGACTCCCTGGGTGTTTACTGTAAGAGCCCGTCGGGCTCCTTAAAAATTTGGCAGGGCTCACCACATTGGGCGAAGTGCGCGAGAAAGTCTCTCTGTTGGCAGTTATTTCCCAAGAGTCACCCGATGGTTCACAGTAGATATTTGCATATGATCTGGTCCAAATAATTCACACAGACTTCCAATTTATCAGTAAATGTGTAATTCCAATAAAAATGGCAAACAATATGGGTATTTAACATTTTTTCAATTACCGGAAATGAACAACGAAGAAAAGTAAAGTACAACGGCCCATAATGAAAAATCGTATTTTTTTTTATAAACAAACACTTTCAATTTGTGACAAACTTCAGTTTTTTCAAATGTTATTGTATTTTAACCATTTTCTTTGATAAATATATGAGCTGCACTTGAAAGAATAAAGATAAATAATTATTAACATCATGATAAGTTCTGTAAATGGGTGTCCCATGAAGCAATTTTGATCAGCACAACTATGTCCAAGTGGAAGTGTGCTGAGCAAAAGAGTTATTTATGGGTTTAGTGAAATGTTATTCTATCTATCTTTGGAAATTTTGCTCAGATAAACATGGCATGTTCATAACAAACTGTTAGGTATAGTATGATGTATACAAGAACTTCATGAATGATCAGTGCGAGACCAAAACTGCAAAAAATTCAGACAAAAAATAGTGTTTTTCAGAATGGAAATGTACCCTCAGAATACTGCCAGAATGCATATTTTTGCATCAAAACTCCCAGAGCTTCTGGGGGCCTTGAGCGGCCCTCATACCCTCGGCCATAAGGACCACTGCGCAAGCGTACTGGGTCAACCGGCTGTGCCAGTTGAATAGGACTCCCTGCGTTTTGTAAGGACTCCTGAACTGCTTTATTAGGGAGTCTTTTTGACTCCCATAGTTACTTTTCCTATTTCTACCCCTGTACGTTCACAACTCCAAAAGAAAAAGAAAATATAATGCCAATAATGAAGCTTCTCGGTAATCCATCTGTCTTTATCCACGTTCTTTTTGAAAGAAAAAGAAAAGCTTATGCCAAGAATGAAGCTTCTCGGTAATCCATCTGTCTTTATCCATGTTCTTTTTGAAAGAAAAAGAAAAGCTTATGCCAAGAATGAAGCTTCTCGGTAATACATCTGTCTTTATCCACGTTCTTTTTGAAAGCATTTTAAAATATCCAGTAGCAATCCAATGAATTAAAATAATCGTTGAATTCTATTAACAGCTTGTTTATGTCACCAAAAAGGGAGGTATAATTATAAAATAATAATAGATAAAATAGTGGTGGAATAAATAAAGATATACTTCCTGTCATTTCATTTTCATCGTTTCTTTTTTAATTATAACCACTTCACAGGTATATCTTTGTACACTACTTGACGTGCTATTTTACAAGCTGTAAATTAATTGATTCAAGAAGCAGACGATACCTCAATTATCGGCAAGTGTTCTACTGTCATATATTTTCTTCAAATTTGACAAACATCAACAAAACAAGATTGTCTATGGTGCTGTTTACATCTATAAATGTAAGTGAAATTGTTGTCATATGCTCGAGTGTGTATACAACAAACTTTATATTTTTTGTTGTAAAATTAATCCTCCCTTCAAATTAATTGGACAATCCCTTGTAAATTGAGTACAATGACAATTTCGGACTATTTTTCATTACATAATTAGTGGTACACAGCTAATGCTGTCAGACGATAACCAGTTAGCATTAATTAGGTCGTACTTGTGATCAATTGACATCCCTGATCTACAGTTCAAAAACGAAATCACAAGCGTCTTTTGGTTTTTATAAACCTTGTAGAATCTCGGAATCGTAATGTCAACGGAGGAAATATATTCACAACTCCAAAAGAAAAAAAAATCTCATACCACTAATGATGCTTCTCTGTAATCCATCTTTCTTTGCAGATTTTTTTTAAAGCATTTAAAATATCCGGTTACAATAATGTAAAATAACACTACTTGCACGTGCCATTGTGAAAGCAGTAAATACATTGATTGACAAGAAGACGATATCCTCAATTATCGGCACATGCTTTTTTAACAAATTTTTTATAAATACAAAGAAACTGCGGAATTTTTAGTTATATATAGTTAAATATATTCATGTAGTATATTGTGGATTTGCAAACAATATAGTCTAAACTGTGTTCTGTGTAAGGTAATAACTGTCTTCGACACGGATTAAACTAGCATGTAATACAAAGGTATGTACTTATCAAGCAATATTTGCTATACAGAAATGATTGCCTTATTCTTAATTAAATAGTACACTGACACTTCCTGGACATTTTCAAATTAATTAGTGTAACAAAGGTAATACTATCATCTGATCGAATTAGCGATAATAAGACTGACCTACAGTTCACAAACAAGCTAATTATATTTGAACAGTGTCAAAGCTCTCAGTTTTAAATAAGTAGATGCAAGTTATTTGACGATTCATATTGTCGAACAGGTGTCCATGGATTTGTTTATTGCAACCTGCTGTTAAACGGAATACGTAACACAAATAAACCAAGTTGTCACTTCGTCATTGCATAGAATGTGAACAACTGTTAACTTTATCATGTTTTTTAATTGATAAATAATTGGGAAGAAATATATGGAAGTTGGCAAGCTTTTTACTGCATATTCGTCACCTCTAAGCGTAAGTTGACCTCTAAATAAGAAAGAACAACAAATGCATGAATACGATAATTAGCTTTTTAGCTACATGAATTGATAATATAGATAAGTAAAAAATCTTCAGACAACCTGAAATATAAGTAAAACGATGAAAGATATATAAATTAATACAAAAATACATAAAATAAATAATCTTAACACAACTTTGCTAACTATTGTTAGAAATAGTATTTTACACACTCTTTCTGTTCTATGTTTTTACAGGATAACATATGAAACTGATCTGAAACAGGTTCACAAAAATGTCATATATTTTAAAAGGGGAATGATCAGACTTACGATAAATTCACGTCATTTATACGATAATATAAACAGTTACAGAAAGTACCAATATATCCCCAAATGTTTCCAGAGTGGATACACAGCGAATACACTGCGGAGAGGCCGCTGAGACCCGAATTTCCTCCACCGGGGTTCGCGGAGAAATTAAAATTCGTGGGTCCTGTACAGTACATCAGACAGTTTCATTTTAAATTATTGCTAATTGGGTATATAGTGTCATATTTGAAGACCAGAAAAAAAGTTGCATTTGCTAATCAATTTCTTTTTATTATAAAGAAGAATGATAAGGAATAATGATAAAGAATGAAAAGTGCCAATTTCCAGAACATTTGCATTTGTGTTATTAACTCCAACATTTTTTTACACAGACCCAAAACCTTCTTCCAAAAAGTTGTAATCCATTCACCATTTACTATTAATGCTTTTTGATTGCAATACAGCCATATCAGACTTCATAATTTACGTGTACATGTATGTGGGCAGCTTATAAAGCTTCTTAATGTAGGTACTGCATATGGGAGTTCTGAAATGAGTTTTCACAACAGTGCCCATAACAATCTGTGTAGTAGATGTATCCACCGTCGAAGGTGGTACAACCATTCTAATATCTTTCGAAATAAAAAAGGTCATTATATAGAACATTTACAGGCATAAAATGATCTTGATCTTGATATTATGCATACAAACTAAGCATTCATTACCATTAACAATTTCATATATATGTACAAATTTTGGTAAGCAGAAATAGGATTTGATCTTGGCCTCAAACATTGTGACCATGAACAAGTGATGATTAACAATGACAGTATCTGATATAGTTATTGAGATATGGCTACTCATAATAATTTTCATTGGTTCAAGGGAGATAACTGTTATAAAAGGTCATTCAATATATATTAAATCCTAAAGGAACCTACCAACCAGTACACTAAGTATCGGATCGCCAACATGACGATACAGCATAAACAAAAAAATAATATACAAGTCTAAAGAATTATGCAACGATACAAATATAGAGATGTTTCTACTATAAAATAATTATATTAATAAATATGACAAAATTTTCGACCAACTGATGGCCTTCTTCAGTGTCAATATCAATCTATAATAGAATTAGATTTTTTACACAATTAGTTTATATATATATATGTCTACAAATTAAACCCAACACTGTTAGAATTAGATTTTTACACTGTCAAATTTTTGCTTACCCTCAGGGGGATTCGAACTCACACCATTGTGAGTTTGTATCCCAATGAGGGTAAGCAAAAATTTGAAAGTGTAAAATCTAATTCTAACAGTGTTGGGTTTAAGTAGTATTCTAGCTAAGGGTCAGGCAGTGGGCGGCACATCAAAAATTTCGTTTTTAGCTTTTTTGGCTTAGATGCATTCATTTTGATATAAAAAACAAATTTAACAAGATTTTACATTTGAAAAAGTGACAATTGTCTAGATTATTTTTGACTGGTTATATAGAGAAAATACTACTTACCAATTTAAAGTGTTCATTACTCGTCGTCTCCCTCTCCCTACTTCAAAGTTTAAATCCAAATATAAATGCTGTTTTTCTATTGGTTATCCTTCATTATATCCTTGAAATCGGAAATGTTGAAATAAATCCTGGCCCCATAATAAAAAATATTACCAATTCTGTGTCTAATATCACAGAAGATGCAATCTCAATTTGTAATTTAAATATACGAAGTATAAGAAACAAACTTTCTTTCCTAGAAAACTTTACGGACGAATTCGACATAGTTACTCTTACCGAAACTAACTTGGACTCAAATGTAAATAATGAAGACCTGCAACTTGGTTCCTTTTCGAAAACCATTATTCGTAAGGATCGAAACAAATTTGGCGGTGGCTTGCTTATCTATGTAAAGGACGATTTTTCAATCACGCGAAAAGGTGCACTCGAAAACCAAATTGATGAATCAATATGGGTAGAAATTAAAGGTAGAGGTAAGCTATTTTTACTTTGTTGTACTTATCGACCCGAATGGACGGACAATAACTACTGGACACGACTTAATCATGCAATAGGGTTGGGTTACGAGATTAATGAAAACATTGTGATTACGGGGGATTTTAATTCTGATTTATTTAATATTGATAATAATAAATTAATAGACACTATGAACTTGTTCAATTTAACGAATGTGATCAATAAGCCCACACGGACAACGGATCATAGTAGCACATTACTTGACCCAATTATCATAAGCGACTCAATTCAGTATTTATTTTCTGACGTTTTTGAAGTACCTCCTGACGTAAGTGACCACGACTCACCAATAATATTTTTAGATTGCCCCAAATATTCATCCAATTCATTTCAAAGACAAATATGGTTGTACGATAAAACAGATATTGAACAATTTTCTACGAAACTTGGTTCTATAAATTGGAATGGACTTCTTTCTAATGTTGAGGATGTCGATGAAATGTGTAGCATATTCACCGACGAATTTCTAGACATCGCAAGGGAGAGCATTCCATCCAGAATGGTTACCATTCGAAATAATGATAAACCGTGGTTCAACCAGGAAATTCGGAAAGAAATTCGTAGAAGAGACCGATTTAGAAAAACAGCATTAAATTCTAAAAAAGCAGCAGATCTAACAAAGTATAAAAAACAAAGGAACAAAGTAAATAATTTGAAAAAAGTTACAAAGGAATACTTTGAAAAAAACCTTGATAATATTATATTAGATAATGCTGCTAACCCCAGAACTTATTGGAAAATTATGAAAATGCTAATAAAATCAAATAAAGGATGTTGTAATATACCTCCACTTCTAAATGTCATTCAAAATCACAGCTTGGGAGATGTTGTCTACGGGGACGACGAGAAATGTGAGCTATTAAATACATATTTCAGTCAAATTTCAACACTAAATGATGAAAATGTTATTCTTCCAGATTTTGAACCGAGAACAAATATACAACTCCACGACATAGTAATCAGTATAGAAGAAATTGTAGACATTATAAAAACTCTACAACCCAATAAAGCATCAGGGCCAGACATAATAAGCCACAAAATGTTAAAACTTTGTCCTGAAAAAGTAGCAATTCCACTTCACTTAATATTTAATAAATCTCTAGATCAGTGCAAATACCCATCTGGTTGGAAGATTGCAAATGTTATTGCAATATTCAAAAAGGGTGACAGCTCAATCCCGTCTAATTATAGACCAATATCGCTTATTAGCTGCGTCGGCAAGGTAATGGAACGTATTATTTATAAGTATGTTTTTAACCACATGCAAAGAAATAATCTTATATATCAATACCAGTCTGGCTTTCTTCCTAATTGTTCCACAGTCCACCAGTTGATAGAAATTTACAATTGTATTTTAAATTCACTCGAGAAGAAGGAAATAAACTGCTTTGTTTTTTGTGATTTTTCCAAAGCATTTGATAAGGTTTGGCATAAAGGTTTATTACATAAAATGAAATCGTATGGAGTAAATGGAAATTTATTAGAATGGTTTAAAAGCTATTTGAATAATAGACAACAGAGAGTAGTAATCAAACAATCATCATCCGAGCTTTGCAATGTGTCTGCTGGTGTCCCACAAGGGTCGGTGCTGGGTCCATTATTATTTATTATATATATCAATGACATAGCTGAAAAACTTGTCTCCTTATGTAGACTGTTTGCTGATGACACGTCGTTCAGCTATTCTAGTCGCGACCCTTCGCAGATACAGACTGTTATCGATCACGATTTGAAAGAGCTGAACGACTGGTCCAAAAAATGGTTAATGTCATTTAACCCCGAAAAAACTGAAATTATGTTATTTTCAAACATAATAACGCCGGATATGCGATTTACACTAAGTGACATTAATATACCCATTACTAATCTTCATAAACATCTAGGGGTCACCTTTAGCAGTGATGCTAAGTGGAATACACACATTGATAATATTATATGTAGTGTTTCAAAGCACCTGAACGTACTCAGGAAACTTAAATATAAACTTACTCGGAAAAACTTAGAAAAACTATATTTAGTCTTCATAAGACCACTTTTTGAATATGCCTGTGAAGTTTGGGACAACATGGGGGTGGGCTACTGCAATAAACTTGAACAATTACAACTCGAGGCTGCTCGAATAGTCACAGGCCTACCAATATTTACTAATGCAATTAATATTTATACTGAAATTGGGTGGGAGTCTTTGGATGAGCGCAGGAAACTCAGGAAGTTACAAATGTTCTATAATATACAGCACAACTCGGCACCAGCATATCTGTGTAACTTAATTCCTCCTACAATACAAAGCACGGCAGTTTATCCCTTGCGCAATGGTAACAATATTATGACTCCCTTCTGTAGACTTTCCCTGACTGATGAATCGTTCATACCTTCAACTATTCGACAGTGGAACCGTTTAGATCTATCACTCCGTAATGTTGACTCTATATTTAAATTTAAATCTGAATTAAAAAACTTGAACCCACATAGAAGAGTTCCAAAACACTATGAATATGGTAATCGAAAACTTAATATTGTCCTAACCCAATTAAGATGTTCAGCATCAACATTGAATTATGACCTATACAAGGTAAATATTTTATCTGATCCATCTTGTCGATGTGGATCTTATCGTGAAGATTCAAATCATTACTTCTTGGAATGTTCGAAGTATGCTAACATTAGGAATAGATTATTTCAAAACCTTCAGTGGCTGCCAATCTATTGCCCAGTAAATTTAGAACTTCTTACATTTGGTAATTCGCTTTTGACTAATGAGCAGAACGAACTAGTTTTTAAGCACGTCTTTGAGTATATTAAAGGGTCAGAAAGGTTCCCGATTGTTTGATTGATTGATTCTTTTCACAATGTTTTTAAATCACACTCATCATCACATCTATCATCTATCATCTATCCTCTATTTTCTCTCTATTCCTTTTTTTTTCTTTAATATCTGTCAAATGTTTTATTTTATCCCTTAAGGTTCATTTCTAACAAACATAATATAATTTGAATTGTATTACTATGTATGCTGCTCCATCAATATATTTTTGTAACATACTGTATATTTGGAGAAGACTTCATAAGTTTGATTAACTTGTGTCTTATCCTATTTGCATATTTGAGCAAATAAAATATGTTTAAACTAAACTAGAGAAAAATTTGGCGGGAAAATTTCCCGCCATATTTCACTGTACAATTCAACTAAATTTCAAATGATTATATCTTAAAAAGGCAAAATAATTCAGAACTTTAATAAATTAGAATGTTGTTATATTGGAGAGTTTTATCAAATTCCATGATCAAAAGTTTGCGTTTTTTTTCTTCATGTGCCATCACATGTATGCATTTTGCCTGATTCTTACGTGGACTGATACTTAATTTGTAGACGTATATATAAATATTTTATATTAACCCTGTATTTCTGATGATTCAGAAATCTGCTGGATAGATATATTATATGGTTGTCACAATACTTAGACGTTCGTATATTATATATATTTTAAAATTTAAAATGTGACAGTGTAAAAAATCTAATTCTATTACAGTGTTGATTTTAATTTGTAGACGTATATATATATAACCATCGCAGACCTTAAAGGGATCTTTAGTTTGGTCAATTTCAGTTCTGTATCCATTTAGGTTAAGGAGAAGATCTGCACACAACATACTATCAAATTTTAAAGATGACCTTGTGATCTCTGTCAAGGTCAGTGGTAGTCTGATGCCATTTTCCAAGGGAGATAAATCTTAACAAATGATCAATCAAAATTCAAGTCTGCATTTTGGTCAAGGTTTTAGTTTTGTTACTCTTATGGTTAATAAGAAGGAGATCTGCACAGAACAGAATGTCAGAAATTAGAATGTGACCTTGACATTTGACCTTGTGGCTTTTTCAAACTTTCTATAGGACACCAATTAAGGTTCCAGAGTTGATCTGCAAACTTCAAGTTGCAAAAGACTGCATTTCTTACTTTCATATTGATAGTCAATCCCATCATGCTTGTTTTGGGTTTTATCAGTTTTTTATGATCAAACAATCATAGTACTGAAGCCCTGTTGTTTTCTATTTCCTTAGTCAATCACTTGCTTGTTTTGGTTATTATGGTGTCTTATGATCAAACAATCATAGTACTGAAGCCCTGTTGTTTTCTATTTCCTTAGTCAATCACTTGCTTGTTTTGGTTATTCTGGTGTCTTATGATCAAACAATCATAGCGCTGAAGCCCTGTTGTTTTCTATTTCCTTTAACAGTATCAATCTCCAATTTATTTTTATTCTTTCATCAATAACAAAGGTTTTTGAGTAATACTATATGAAACTAGAAAAATCTGATCAATGATGAAAGCATTTTGTACAAAGTATATTTGTTATTGTTGCAGTGTAGATCTATTATTGATTACAGATAGGTTGTTACGATTTATTCTCTTATTGTGGCTATTAGATCATCCATTTCGGAGTATCTGTCAAAATTACTGAACAATTTATATATTTTTCTTCTTGGAGGCATCACAACTTAACTACCATTAAAAGTCTATGCTGTTTAAATAGTCATTCTGGTAAAAAGGAAGTCTTCTATCTGAAAGTATTACCAGTCATCACAAGATGGCATAAAAAATGTCTAGACATACCTGTATCATATTTGGTGTATATTTTTTATGATATGAAGGTTCTAATTATACCCCACACAACAAAGTTGCCATGGGTATAATGTTTGTGACCCATCCATATGTGTGACATGCTGTTGCCGCCTGGATAGCACTCTCATTTCTTCATGGATTTTAACGAATCTTATGAAATTGTTATTTATAGTAGGTGCTTGGATTGATTTTCATGTAATTTCGTCAAGGGGAACCATATTTTGGAGGGGGACTTGGTCAACTTTCATGTGCATTTATATTCAATGTTGTCACGTGGATAGCACTTTCATTTCTTCATCGATTTTCATGAAACTTCCGGAAATTGTTACTTATAGTAGGTGCTTGGATGGGATTGATTTTCAGGGAATTTCGTATAGGGACCATATTTTTAGGAGGAGGACTTAATCAACTTTCATGTACATGTATATTATTAAATGTTGTTGCCTAGATAGTGCTTTCATTTCGTCATGGATTTTCATGAAACTTTGGGAAATTGTTACTTATAGTAGGTCCTTCGATGGGATTGATTTTCAGGGAAATTCATCATGGGGGGACCATATTTTTGAGAGGGGGACTAAGTCAACTTTCATGTACATGTATATTCAATGTTGTTGCCTGGATAGTGCTTTTATTTCTTCATAGATTTTCATAAAACTTTGGGAAATTGTTACTTATATTGGATGGGATTGATTTTTAGGTAAATTCGTTAATGGGACCATATTTTTGGGATGGGAACTTTCATGTACATGTATATTCAATGTTGTGGCCTAGATAGCGCTTTCATTTCTTAATGGATAAAACGATGACGCAAGCTTGGAATATCAGTTTTTTATTTGATTGTTCAAATATTGGTCAGACCTCATTTGGCAGCACCCTGCTTTTGTATCAGCAGTTTTTTATTGGCAGGATTTAGGGGCTTATTCATGTTACAAGTAATTTATAGCACCGTGATCCTGTTAGACAAAATACACTTTCTCAGGCTTTGTGTTTGAATGTGTATTTGTCTAACTCTGCACTATAGCCTTAAAAGCCTTAAATTTTTGAAAATGTCACCATCACTCAAGTGTGCGATTAAAAATGAGATTGTTATCTAGTAAAATGGAAAATAACAGAAATTCATCTTGGATTTTATTTCTGTAAGATACATCACAATGCTTTGTTAGTCAATTAGAAGTCTGGATTTATTTGATGTAAATTTAATAGGAGTGTGCAAACCAATTTCCATTCTATTGAATCAGGCTATTAGGAAGAGATTTTATTGGAAATGAAGCAATATTCCAAAGTGAACAGTCTTTGTAATTAGGTTTCACACTGACACTTTTAAACAATATTTGATGTTTGTTGTAGTAGACAAATCCATATCACAGTGTTTTCAATAAAACCCGGCAGCCGGTAAAATCAACCGCTTATTGCCAATTTTTTGCCGGCTATTCCATTTCCGATTTCAAAAAATCGGAGTTTGCAATTTTCGCAGACGAGGTCGGGATCGTCAGTCTTTGTTTTGGTATTGCGTACTCCCGGGAACCAGTTCATATCACTTGTGCGTTTGAAAACTAGGTGAAAACATTGTTTTCATTCAAATGAGACGAAAAGACCCTGACTGTGGTGAAGTGAAGTGAAGGTTAACAGTAGCAATCCGCATCGATGAAACGATCAATTAAAGATTATTTTGGAGTCACCGCTAAGCAGAGCAAAGGTCAGAAAGAAACTGTTGTTGAAATAAAATACAAAATTTTACATAGGCCAATGTCCATTCATCATTCACGCCGTTTTTAATTTACATGTAAAAAATAACAAAACTTTTAAAAAAATTACAAAAACAAAACAACACAAACCATAAGACAGTCAGTTAGTTTGAGAGATATTGAATTCAATGTGCAGGTAAGTGAATCAATACCTGTAGGTTAGCCAGGTACTGATTAGATTTTTTTTAGACTAACCTCTGACATCAAAGGTATGGCCCAGGTCCTTTTGTAGGATGTACTGTACCCTAGTCAGTGACAGAAATTCTTTTCCCATAGAATAATAGTTCAAAATTAGACTTGTAGTGAATTAAATTGTATAACAGAAGTATTTATAATTATTTATTTATTACAGCATACCAGTCACTTACTCAGATCAAAATATCATGCAACTTTTGCCACTTATTTGCCAGGCAATTTGTGTTATGAAAATTAACATAAACCTCTGCTGACATTTAAAATAACACTGGTATGTTGGTCAAGGCTTTTGTCAATTTATGAAATTGGTAAGAAATAATTAAGATTCATGTCACAATTCATCAAGTTTTGCAGAGCGGCCCCCAGACCCCTTGCCGTAGTTATTCTTCCCCCTATTCCAATTTTTTTGCCTTCTATTGCAAAAGTTAATGAAAACACTGTATCAAGTAAATGATACTAATGTGGAGGAGAGATTTGTTAACAAATAAATCAATTGCATAACATTTGGTAGACTCTTACTTGAGTTACTATATTTTCATAATTTGATGTTATTGTTAAATGTAGGGGAAACTTTAATTGTTTGCCATAGGTTTATAATGAGAAATTCAGGCATGTCATGTATACATGTGTTCTCGTAGATTTAGTAAGAACTACCATGCACGTGAGACAACTGTACCACGTGCACCTTGCGTTAAAAAAAAATGTCAATTCAGTCAGTAAATAGGAGTAAATTTTTAAGTAAATTGGAAAGGAACAATATTTCAGGCGACTTAATGTTACTACCTCAGTATAGTTTCAAGATTATTTAATCATTAAGTTTGCCAAGTGCATGTCCATGCCACTTCTAGCATAAAGTGTCAGCTTCTCTCATCCTTTTATGTATCATTAAATCTTGTCAATACAACTGTTTATGCGACTTTTTGACTTTCATATTATAATGTATGGCAATAAATTTATGACCTGAATCTGATTTTATCTTACAAGAATCTTCATTATCACATTTCATGTAGAAATAAAACTGAACAGGCAGTGTTTTCGTTAAGAACCGGCCGCCGGCCAGAATGACCGCCTCAGTGAACTTCCTGGCCGGTTCAAATTGCGTTTCCAAAAAAAAAATATTGTGCAATTTTTCGTTTATTGAGTTTCAAGTTCGATGTTTTCACGCAGAGATTATTTTAAGCGTAAATAAACTACTTCCTTGTTGTTGTGAATGACGCTAGCCCTATAGTCTCGGGTATCGATTTTGTCATTGGTCATTTGTAATTTGGATTTTGATTGGCTGTAATTGGGGTTGGTCTAAAAACAGGACGGAGAAAAACAGGACGGGAAATTTTCTATATATAAATGGTCATAACTTTTGAAATAATAAAGATATTAACAAACTTAAAACTGATTATTAAAGAAGAAATAATAAGCTTTAAATTGATTTATAGTTTTTAAAAAAATAATGAGTTTAAAAGCAAAAATTCTTGACAGGACGGGATTTTGTGACATGAAAAATCGACCGAAAATTCATAGGGTAACCATCTTTGACGATAAATAATTTACATAAAAACTATTGTCTGTCAAGAAATGTTTATATATTATTCAAGCTTAGCGCATACAGATTCTAAAAATATAAAGCTTGATGCATTTTGATAAAGGTAAAGTAGAAAAATCTTGACAGGACGGGATTTCGTTCTGATTGACTTACTGATATTTTTTTCTAGATTTCAAAGTTTGAGGCCTTGTATCTTTTTAAAAATACATGTCTGTCAAAAAATGTTTAGTTTCTGCTAAAGCTGAGATCATGTAGTTTATAAAAACATAATGTTTGAATAAATCAAGTTTCCGTAAAGTGAAAAAATCTTGACAGGACGGGTTTTCGTTTCGATGTGAAAATGGCCATATTTGTAGCCATCCCTTTGAAAGTTCATTAATCCACACAAGAGTTAGCAAATATTAACTTACCTTTTTTTAGAAATTTAAATTCCAACAAATAATTTATCCTGTCAATTTACATTATGATCTAGTATCGCATAAATTCATAAAATGAAGCATAGATATTTTTTGAAAAACTAATTTGAAAGATAATATAATTTAATTAATCTAATTACTGGTGAGTACCGTTAATGATTGTTGTCTTAACAAATTACAATTAACTGTTTGATCTATTGCTGATATGACGGATTGAACATTTGTCAATTAAGGTGAATATTATTCATAGCATTACATATAAAGAGGGGAATTTGTTGAAAAGGTCATATACAATCATAGTGCTGGTGTCATCAATAACTTAAATTGGTTCTGCTCAAAACATAATTAATTAACATTCATCAATTTTACTTAAAATGTCTTTACAAAATTGTTAAATATTATATAAACATTGTAATTAGTTCTTATAACTAATTAACTGTGCTTGTTGAGTTGTTGATTCTTGTTATATTATTAAATAAACTTGTCAAAAAATGGCGTCTTCCATCCATAATGAAATCCCGTCCTGTCAAGATTTTTTCACTTTACGGAAACTTGATTTATTCAAACTTTATGTTTTTGTAAACTACATGATCTCAGCTTTAGCAGAAACTAAACATTTTTTGACAGACATGTATTTTTAAAAAGATACAAGGCCTTAAACTTTGAAATCTAGAAAAAAATGTCAGTATGTCAATCAGAACGAAATCCCGTCCTGTCAAGACTTTTCTACTTTACCTTTATCAAAATGCATCAAGCTTTATATTTTTAAAATCTGTATGCTCTCAGCTTGAATAATATATAAACATTTATTGACAGACAATAGCTTTTATGTAAATTATTTATCGTCAAAGATGGTTACCCTATGAATTTTCGGTCGATTTTTCATGTCACCAAGTCCCGTCCTGTCAAGAATTTTTGCCTTTAAACTCATTATTTTTTTTAAAACTATATATCAATTTAAAGCTTATTATTTTTTCTTTAATAATCAGTTTTAAGTTTGTTAATATCTTTATTACTTCAAAAGTTATGACCATTTATATATAGAAAATTTCCCGTCCTGTTTTTCTCCGTCCTGCTTTTAGACCAACCCCTGTAATTGTTTAATTCTCCGTCGCAGTGGCGTTTGAATGCAACAGAATCCATGTCAATAAGTCATGATGAACAATGACATTGATCAAAAAAGCAAAAACGGATTATCAAAGATTTTTTTAAAAACGTTCAAAATAAAAGGTCGAAAGATGAATATAAAGATTTAAATATATATTTGATCATTGTTGTTTGTTTGTTCAATAAACATGCATGATCACCGATGGCACCATTTAAATTTTGACAGTAACTAGTTAGTTGAATCTCGTCAATCATCAATAACATGCCGGGGTATGACATAAAAAAAAATAATAAAAAATCATCGATCTTTCGTGGCAAGAAGAGGTTCCTTTAGAATAAGGGGAACCGAACTGCCCTCCTTTTTCCACTTTTTCTTCTTATAAAAATAAAATATTGCCAAATCTGTCAAGTCAGTCACGGCAGTGCCCTCTTATAATAAATTCACATTTTTGGGGCAATATATGCTGTCCAATTCTTCTGTTTTTTGCTCAAACCATCAAGAGGGGGTGATTTTTAATAAAGTTTACTTGGCATGAATGCAGTAGTATCAACTATAGCATGTATAGGTCACCCAATAAAACTGAAAGCATATAGCCTAGGATAAATCTTTTATGTAATTGCACTCTGATCTGATGCACAAAAGCTGGATAATTATTCTCATGAAAAGAAAGCGAATTTTGGTCTACTGAAAGATTGACTCCTGTAACACTAACTATAAAATAACTATTTCTGTTTATATGTGTACTGATTAGCAGCAAATATCAAAAGTAAAGAATCAACAGCCATCTGCATGATCACTCAGTTTCATTGTAACTAACACCTGAAATTGTATTATATGTTCATTTTGTTTTGTGTTTGTGTTTTGTGTTTGGTATCGTACAGCAGTCAGTTTTTGGGAAGGTTGCGTAGCAAACTTTCCCCTTGCTAACGCTCTGATACATAGAAACTACTGCGACCGGCGTGTAATAAAACCTTACGCTCGTAAAATATAGGTCACATTTGATGAATCTATCAATTACATGAATCGGTGCACCACATTTTTCTTGAACAACTTTACTATACATGTCCTTTCATATTATGTCTCATTTACTGTATAACTGATAATTTAAACTAATATTCCATGTTCATCCGCGAGATACAGACTCGTTACACTTTTTGGTTTTGGAAATCAACGCGATATTTGGCAATCCTCGCGATAGCTGTTCACTGAACCGACAAATGTAGTACTGACAGACTAATAATATTTGACGACGTTATTATGATTGGAGTGATTTAATGATTAATTTGTGCGATCGTGTGGTCGTCGTTTCATACGATTTTGCATTCTATTTTTTACGTGTTTAATTAAATGAAAATCAACACAAAGTGTGTGCTTAGTCGATGTACAGATTTTGCAGAGCGGCGCCATCTATAAAAATTTTTAAGGTTGGGAGAATGGCATGTAGTTTCGTAAATAAAATACAAGTAGTTAAATTAAAAATATAACAATTTCTAACTAATAAAAATGTATTGAAAAAGATATTTTGGTGTTTGTGACACAAGAATAGTAAATGGATTATTCGACATCGGTGATCAATTGCACTCACCATGTCGCTACATTATTCCGCAGTAAAAGCTGACACAATTCGTTTCCGGTCCTTTTCATTAATTTTTATAATTGGTAATTCATGCTGAACCATTAATATTTCTCGTTACACGAGTCGAAATTGGTCACCACCCATCGTAACAAGCCAAAAGAACGTACCAATTTTCCGTGTATGTTTACCTCACGAAATTGCCGTCGTTTCAGACGATGTTACATTTTTATGCTTTAAGTATCTAATTTAACGAAAGTCAAAACGATATATTTTTCTTCATTTTATGTGTTCCTTAAAACAAAGGAAGATGTGATCAAGTCAGTGTGTTTTAGCAGAAGTTTTTTGAGTGACAAATAATACCTCTTAGCGCGTATGGTCGATCTTATTTTCCTTATGTATATCCAAAAAGCTGCAAATTGAAATCAGGAATTATTTTTTAACATTTGTTCAGCGTTTTGAAATGCTGTGTTTTAATTTGATAGAGCGATTTTCCAAGATTAATTTTTACCAGAATTAGAATGGGTGTAACTTGGAGCAAGCGATTATTGGCTATTTGAAAACCTTGGGGTAATGTCGTTTGCGGTTTAGGGACGAATGCCATAGAACGACACGAAAGCTGGCGTAGCAAAAGTCAAGTACATGTAAACAATAAGCATAGTATGGAATATGTACAGTGGAAATGTTTTATTGGATTTTTGTAATAAAAAGTTACAATATCGCATGTTGAATATTAATTTTAAAAAATGCAAGCAGAAAAGCACTCCATTCTATTGTGTCTTTTAGTATAAGCTATTAACACACTGTTTAAATTTAAAACAAACTAGTTGACATACATTCTGATTATAATGATATATGTTGCCTCATACAGTCTTACAATTTTTTCTGGGACCATACTGGGAGGGTTCCCAGTGCTCGACCCACAGAGCAGCCCAGCGCGTTCCCTGGTGGCGGATAGGGGAGACCCTCTCGTTGGTGGGTTGTCAGGTCATAATACGGAAAGCCTGACCGCGGACCGTAGTGGGTAACGTGTTTAGAGAGTGCCACGCTCCTTGCACGATAAAGACCCCTTTTGTAGATTTTGAAAAAGAGTAGGCTCATTGTAGCCGCTACAAAAGGCTAAATTTTCCGCCCCTACCCAAAACTCCATACTTTTCCAGTGGCAGTCAAAATTGTATTCCTGTGACCCATTCCACCCCCATTTTCCGTTGATTTATTGTTTGTTAACTTGTTCCCGTCCTGAATATAGCTGAAATACTGCTCGCTGGACGTAAAGCAGACATCCAATCAATCAATCAATCAATCAATCTTACAATTTTTTGTTTGTTTGAATCCCGGGGATTTATAAAAATAGATTTACATTCGCTTTTGAATAATACTGGGTCGATCTTGTTACAGTGTGTGGGACTCGATATAACAAAATCGACCCAGTATCATGCGAAAGCACATGAAATATATTGGGCGTCCTGTTTTTATTGAAGGAGAAAGCCAGAGTGTAGGAGTCTTTTTAATAATTGTCAATCAAGATTGAAGTTGAGCACACCATGGCAGCAGTAAGATTCAAACAAGTGCTGACAGGCATTCGATCAATAGTAGATAAATACTACCTTAACCACTCGGCAACTGAAGACCTGGAGTATTACAGAAATAAATTATTTTAGTTTTGAATATTTTAGAAGCTTATGCCATCACATACATTTATAGGGAGACATTTACATACTTTAGTATATGTACATGTATTTCATGCAAGTTATATTTCAACCATATAACAAGTGCGATTTTTATGTCTGAAATGGGGAACAGCAATTTTGTCTTATTTATTAACATATTTATAAAAGTTATGATAGAAGCATCTTCAATTTTATTGTTGCACTGAATGGATTTTGATGGACTCCTTGTCACATAGTGCTATTGTACACCTGAATGCTGATATTTTATATTTTGATTGGAATGATATTTAGGATTTTCCATAGCAAACATTGACTTGCCATTCTTTGATGTAGGGGATACATATCCCTTATCCACAACTACTTGCACCACTGAGTGGGATTTGATGAGACTTTTGCAGAATTCTTTGTCATATGTTGGAATTGTGCACCTGATATTTACAGTTTGAGCAAAACGATTTTTGGAGTTTCCAACAGCAAAGCCCTGGACATTGCCATTCAAGACATAGGGGACCTGGGGCTATCAATTATGAGGATTGCAAAGTTTTTTTTCTAGTCTTTTAAATTTATATCTAATATGTTTCTAAATTTACCTCATTTATTTTACATTGGTTTGTTTTATTGCCTGTCAAACATGAGGCAGGAACCTCATTTCATTCTTCCGAAGCAACCTTTCCTTCGGTGCAGTCTGCACTTTGATTATAAAATGTTGTGGACACTTGTCCGTACAATTTACACTACTAATTTTAAATTTCATATTGAAGAAAAATTTTGACAATCTAATTTTGAAAATTAACAGACATAAATTTTAAATTAAATAATAATAAAATTTCAAAAGTAAGCTATGGTTCCCATTGATTCGTGGATAAACATGTAGCAAGGGGTACTGTACAAACATACCAAAGAAATAATATATGATAGTAGACTAAATTCAATTTGTCCAAGATGTGCAGTAATAAGTGTACTGATTCTGTGAAATCAAACAAACAACAAGTTACAACTGAAGCATTTTAATATCAGTAATTGTAAATATACAAACATGTAGGAGAAAAAACATACATAATTTCACTTATTCAGATACCTGAATTTGACTTGAAAATCGCTTCAGAATGCAGGATTTTGCATCCTTGATTTCAAAATTTTCTGAGGGGGCAAGCCCCCCCAGACCCCCCCTACCAGGGGTGTACCTCCTCAAATTTCAGTTGAGCCTGCTCAACTGAAATAAAGTGAAAACACTGAACAGGTCATAAACAAGTACATGCTCATCTTATATACCTACCAGTATATAAGTAGTTAATTTTACGAAGTGACATACAGCACTAAATTATCAATGGTTATCAGCAGACTAGTACAATGTACGATTTTTTTCCATCATTTTGAAATGAATTAAACAATTAAAAAAATCAATGAATTCAGTGATGCTGAACGAAAAAAATATATTTAAAACTGTCTCATCTGAAACCACAGCCGTCAGTTTTTAACCAATCTTAGTTGTGGCATGGATAATCTTAAGAAGGTTCTGTAATAAAAAAATATCTTAGACCTATACTTCAACAAAATGCTGTTTGGTCTCTTAGTCTAGACAAAATTATAAAATAAAAAAGTACAAGGCAATCTTCAGATGATTAAATTATCTCTATCAATTGTGACCCATATAAAGGTTGATAAAAATTAAATGTAGTAACCTAATATACTGATATTGACTAGAATCCTGCACTTCATGATAAATTTTTGGTGGCGTGGTAATTATCTGTTTTCTAATCTTGATTGCCTTCTTTTTGTAATGATTGTCCCGGTCAATAGGATGAAATGGAATAACGATCGTAATTATAAAATGTCAATAGCATCATGGGAAGCCTTATTCTGTTCATCTGGTAAATAGCCATGTTTTGGTCTCAAGTTAAAAAACCAAATGTACTGTTGTAATGTGTCTAATTGTAAAATTTTAAATCTGGTGAAACAGATTAAAATAGAATTGGGAATCAGGAATTAAGTACAGTTGCACTTAAATTTGTGTGTACCAAGAACAGAGTTCAGCAGATATTTATATAAAGTACATGTACACTTAAATTCATAAGGTTACTGTTAAATTTAACTTTGATGACCAGTCACCAAGTCTTAAGCTATTACATGTTTATTTTATGTTAATGTCCATTTTTACTGCATATAATAATAACTAAACCTGTTTTGTCACCATATTTTAGCGTTCCATTTGAACGTTACATTAGGATTGACTGTGTGCCTCTTTCATTCTATCCATATTTTGTCAGTTAATATTGCATACTATACATTAGATTTCTCTAGCTGATTTATGGGACTATTTTACCAACCGCCAACAAAAGTTAGGGACTGTGATAAAGATTTTCGGTCTGTTCATTAATCCGTCCAACACCTCAGGTTTATCTTTGCTTTACAACATGAGGAGGTCTCTTCACTGGCAAAATTCTGTAGTCCTACGCCAAATATTGCAGGCTTGAGTGAACTTTGGGGGAAAAAGGGGGGGGGGGGAGTTATAATTACCAATATGTTCCAAGCAGGACATCATTGTCACTGTTTTACAGATGATTTATATAACTGTCAATGCTATCTCATAATTTAGATATTTTATATTGCATTGTAATGTTTTTTTATGAATATAATGGAATTTGTTTATTCTTCTTTTTTGAATAAAAATACAGCCTTATTTCCGTGACATGACATAATCTATGACAATATACAGTGTGTACATATTCATTAGTTTGAAACTGTAAGCAAATCTTTGCTTTTCTAACACACTTCCTTTTTAAATAGCACAACATTGTATTGTCCTCTGTCAAGTAAGTTTGGTGAACTAACATGTACAGTAATGAAAAAACATTCAACTGTCTTTGTAAACAAAATTTTTCCCAGTGGGTTTTATTGTGTCTTCTACAAGTGAAGATTTCCTTAAAAAAAGTTGTGCTAAATAACAGCAAATGAAATTCATGTAGGAAGTTAATGTGCTGAACAACACTTAAGAAATTTACTTAGACTTACTTGATACTGCAGAATAGAATTTGAATTAAACAACTTTTGGGGTCATAAACTTTCTTGAGATGATGCACTGATTAATGTATCTCTATTGCCAGTTCACCAATATTTATTTACATCAAGCTAGTTCTAATTAAATTATAGTAAACTTCTATCCCTTTTGTCAGTGTTGAACCAGTCTTGATCTGTGTTTGATTTTCACATTTAAAACATTTAACTTTTTAATTGAAATTTATGTTTAAAAAAAAGTTTCTGATTTCTTATCTTCCAACAACTTGCTGCACTAGGAAATGAGACACCACAGAAATCGAATGACTCGGCTCCAATATTATACCAGTAGAAAATCTACTGATGAATAGGTCTGTCCATGACATAATTCTATTGGCAGCTGAAAATGTTAACCTTTTGTAGAACATCAATTCTTTCTTTCTGTAAATTATATTGACAGAAATTTCATTATTTTATTGAGATTCTTGTACATCGTTTCTGTATATTATATTGACAGAAATTTCATTATTTTATTTAGATCCTTGTACATCGTTTTTTAGATTGACGGTTGATGACAGGTTTGATTATCTTATGATAGAAGTGCCACTAATTATCAAATTATCAAAAAATCTATGCCCAAATTAAACTTGAAGAAACATTTTTCAAGAACTATTGATCCCAAGAATGTATTAATTGTTTCCTGGTGAGAAGTATTTATTAGAACAACTTTAACTTACATGTGTGGTGTGAGGCATTTCCATTTTTATTCTTTAATATTTGATTATCTTTATAAATAAAATAGTGCACATGTTTAAAATGTTACCTACAATAATTCTACTACTTTTTATTATACCCCCACTCGTAAGAGAGGTGGCTATATTGCAATCACCTTTTCTGTCTGTCCGTCCAGTGCAAACTTTTGTAACAGATTTCTCAGCTTCTACTAAAGGGATTGATTTCAAATTTGGTGCACAGCTTTAGCATGATGAGTTGTACCGTGCCTCCCCTTTCCAGGTCAGTCAGTTAATCTACTTCCTGTTTTCCGAGCCGACTTGGACTGTTTGAAGTGTCAAAACAGGATTTCAAATTTGGTGCACAGCTTTAGCATGATGAGTTGTACGGTGCCTCCCCTTTCCAGGCTAGTCAGTTATCTACTTCCTTTTTTTTTTCTAGCCGAAAAATGGTCGTGTGAGGGGTATACTTAGCATGACTTAGTGCTGATCCATGTTTCATTACAGCTCCTCATTGTTCTATTATTTAACCTTCTTATAAGTTTTAAGCATCACTAGCTGCAACATATGAGGCATAGTAAATTTTATTACCTTGTATCTTTAATGACATTTTATTTTGAAATACGTAAGTTTGAGTCCAGATAAATCGGTACATGTTAGGTTCTATACAAAGGAAAATTTTCATTTTGAGTTATTACTTTGTATATTATATATAATATTGAAAGCTGACTTTTGGTAAGACCTTTTTTATTTTGATTCTATAATGCATGTATCTATCTACATGTCACTAATGTGAACATAGTAACCATCTCCCAGACACAAATACAGTTGGGAAAACTTTGTTGTAATGTTGCTACCACTTAGTGGAGACAATACAAAACATTTTATTTATTTTATTTTATTATGCGACCAGGGAAACATTTCAACACTTATAAAATGTCAAAGTGTGTTTCTGTCTTGATTGTGCATAACATTAATAATTGTTTAATAATTTGATTCATTAAAAAATAATAACAACATTCAAATGTAAATTTTGTACAGTTTGAAAAATGTTTTTACATGTAAATTTTGTACAGTTTGAAAAATGTTTTTACATGTAAAGGCTTATCTAAAACTGGTGCACCAGTTAAACATTTTCAGCAATACTCCTTCAGTTTCCCCAAACATGACTTAATTTAAAATGAAACTAATGGAAAAAGTTTTAAAATGGCTTCTTATCTGAAAATGTTGAACCAGTAAAACCGAACAGCAACATTGGCCCACTATAAAGTTTGTGTATGCCAATTGAAAATTAAAATAGGATAACAGTCCTAATCTTATTTTAATGTGTGAAAGTGATACAGGCTATTGGGAGCCTCTGGTTTATAGCTTACTTTCCCTGTTATTAACATTGATTTTTGTACATGTTATTAACTAAGATCAAGGACATGTGTTATTGATGTTTGATATCTCAGATGTTTATTACCCAATAATATAACTTCTATTTTCAGGTAAAAGTAAAGAAGCGGAAATAAAGAGAATAAATAAGGAACTGGCAAATATCAGATCTAAATTTAAAGGTAGTCTGATAGATTGATGTTAGTCAGTTTGATTAGATTTGTACTAGACTGTTCATTGATTAGATATTCACATTTTGCCATAAGAGGTTTTGTTGTATACAGTTAAGCCTACTTAATAGATAGTAGAGAAATATTGGAAGTTGATTCAAGGTTATATGTGTTAATGATAAATGAGTGAAATTATATTATGGTTATCCACAAGTTTAAAGTTAATAATGTTCATAAAACTGGCAACCTTTTAGACAGTATACTGGCCAAATTGCACATTTTTTGTGAGTTAAAGCTCAGTATTCAGGCTAATTTTTTTCCCAGTGGTTTAGTAAAATTTTCACTTTACTTGCATGCTAGGTTCTTCAAGTTAGGGCATTTCTTACACTGTAGGCAACTATTATATATCCAAGGAGGATGCATTAGGTCCAGGGTCCCATGCTGTAAAAGTGCCCAATAAATGATTGCCACAAAGTGCTTAAGAGTTGTCCATGGATGACCAGTAGCTTTGACCCAAAATGGAAAGCATTGTCAATTATGGTTGCACACCTTGACTGAAGTAATTTGAATCATTGGAAGTTAAACATGACACCATCAATTCATTAAAATGCATTCTTGTACAAAATATCAGACAATCATGGCTTTCTTGTATGCTACTTTATAAAACATGCTTTATTCAAAAACAATTATTACAAGTATATAGTTTGATTATTTCACTGTTTAATATAAAATTGTTATATCATCATAATTTATCATTATCAGTGACACATACCATTTAATTATTCTGTCTTGAAGACATTTGATTGTTTTCAAGGTTTCCTTATGGTCTGCTCAAGTAGCTTAAAATTGCTATAAGTGAAATTAACCTGCATTACATTAAAAATGTGTTTGCAAAAGTCAATGTTGCTGTTTTTTTGCAATAATTTTTTTAAAAGGCCCTACATCAAAATAATGGTTGTTATATTAAATGTATTTGAGTTTTGCATTTCCTATAAATATTTATGATCAAAGAATCACATGATGCCCAGTCTACTGGTTGTAATGTCCATCTGAATACATTTCTATAATATACTTTTTATTACATTGTGATCCTGATTTTATTTTCATAGGTGATAAAACATTAGATGGGTACCAAAAGAAGAAATATGTGTGTAAACTATTGTTTATATTTTTGCTTGGACATGACATTGACTTTGGTCAGATGGAGGCTGTTAATTTACTCAGCTCAAACAGATACACAGAGAAACAAATTGTAAGTAACACTGAAGGTAATAACAAAATGCCAAACACATACCACCAAACTGTCCAAAAAGACAATCCACAAATCAAATCAAAGTCCGAGAAACCTTCAAACTGAAGAACCAACAACCAAAAATGTAGCAACTACAGCCTAGTCCTGACTTGGTACAGGCGTTTGAAAAGAAAAGGGGTTAAACCAGGTTTTATGGCATGCCAATAAATTAAAAACAAAATGATCATGTGTCATTAAGATTATAAAAATGTAGTATCTATTGATTGCCTTATGATTTTGTACCATAATGATAGGACATTCCATGCTTTAACTATTACCTTTCAATTATATCTTTTCGGAGTTATTAGGCAGTCATTTAATCTGTAAAATGATTTTAAACAGTATTGTTGACTTTTGTTAACTTATTTCCAGGGTTATTTGTTTATATCAGTGATGATAAGTGCTCACAATGACTTGATGAAGTTGGTGATCCAAGCCATCAAGAATGATTTATCTAGTCGTAATCCAATCCATGTAACCTTGGCATTACAATGTGTGGCTAACATTGGTAGTCGGGAAATGGCTGAGGGTCTAGGAACAGAAATACCAAAACTATTAGTATCAGGGTATGTGGCCTAGATTGTAGATGTAAATACTAAACACTAAACAGGACTGACCCTTAAACTTTTGATATTACACATCATGTGACTTCATTAGTAGGCTGATTAACACCAACAAGGAGTTATCTGTTATAGACTTCTTGTTATTTAAATACACCTGTTTAGCATGAATAGGAATAGTTTAATGAGGACCCTACCCATGTTGCATCCATCTATCCTAAATCGTGTCTGGCCCATAACTTTTCTGTCTTTTGACGTAGGCTTTTGACATTTGGTATTTGGGAAGATAATATTAATGCAATTTGTCATATACCATGGTTGATGAGCTTTGACCTCGGGGTTAGCGGGCACACAGAGATGGAAACCATCTGGTTACTACTTAACTTCTTTGGGGGAAAAAAACAAGTCTATTTTAAAAATTGACACATTTCATATAATATTCATGTGACATTATTTGTGAATATTCACTGACCCTTCAGTTCCAATTTTAGGAGGGGCAAAGTGGTTAAGGTAGTTTGTCTTCTATTGATCACTTGGTCTGTCATCAGTGAGATTTTTGGGTTCGAGTCTCAATGCAGGCAGGGTGCACTCTACTCCAATCTTAATTGACAAAGATTGCCAGTTTTCCTACTGAAGGTCAAGGGTTTTCTTGGGTACTCCCAACTTCCTCCCTCAATAAAGACTGGATGCCATGATAAAGCTGAAACATTGCTGAAAGTGGCGTTAAACAACATTCAGACAAATAAAAACAGTTCAATTTTAGAAATAATATGGAATCCTTACTAACTATATAATAAACTAATCATTTTAATTTTCTATAGAGATACAATAGATGCTGTAAAGCAGAGTGCTGCACTAACATTACTACGTTTGTTACGTACATCACCAGACCTCATCATTATATCAGAATGGTCATCACGGGTTATACATCTGCTAAACGACCAACACATGGTATGGTTAATTTTCATTATAAAGTATTGAAATTTTTAAAATTTTAATTTAAAAAAAAAGGTACCTACAAAAAACTTCAAAAACCAAAAGTTTAATATTTGTGAACTGATATATTTATATTATGCATATAAAAATTGTATTTTTGAATTGTTTATGTTAAAAAAGGTATAAATATATATTTAATGAATTGCTGACATTCCAATCATTTCTTAACAAACTCATGTATTAAAGGCACATTAACATCAATATCAGAACTTATCAAAGAAGTTGATTGATATTATCAATATTGGCTTATAACATAAAATTGTTCATTTCAATTAACATTTGAAAACTTTAAATTTTTCAGGGTGTTGTGACTTCAGCTGCTAGCTTTATTGAAGCTTTAGTCAAGCGAAGTCCTGAGGAGTATAAAGGGTGTGTTTCACTGGCAGTCTCAAGACTTAGTAGGGTAAGTCTACTAACAAAATACATGTACGTATACAGTGGATTCCTCTTAATTGCATTTACCAATTTGGCTTGAATTATACAATAAAAAGGAAAGTCCATTTCCAGCACAAAATATTTGAGTTTTTTGTTTTTATATGCCGTCTTTAACTCAAACAGTTGTTCTGATCTTCATGAAATTTGCTGAAAATATTTATGAGCATAATATTAGGCCAAGTTCCATAACGAGCCAAATCGCTTCAGAGTTATGGCCCTTTATTTAAACAAAAAATGGCAAATTTGCCTTGTCCGATCTTTAACTCAAACAGTTGTTGTATTTTCTAATCAATTGAAACCATTCAGATGACAATGTTCTACTTCCTTAATTCTTGTTAAAACAATTAAAAAATAAATCAAGGCTGTGAAAACATGTTTTGATAATTCTTGTACTAGACACTTGTATGACCTTGTTAGAGAAATGTCAGTTTTAATCAAGTATGAAGTCCATTTGTAAAAAAATTGTATTTAATTAACAGGATTATTTGACTTCCTCAGTGGTATACAAAAACACAGATTTTTTTTTCACATGGAGAGTATATGAAATTGTTTGTGGTTTTGAAGTTTATGCAATTAAGAGAAATATGCAATTAACAGATACACAATTAAGTGGAATATACTGTGTTATGACTACATCTACTTATTGAAAATAATTATTATAGCAACAAAGAACTTTGTATACAGGTCATTACATTTGCCCGAACAGGGCAAACATTTTGCTGTGCATGATTGAAATTGTGTTTAATTGGGTGGCAAATGCTTTAGTTACCAGTTCACTAGTTAGGGAGGAAAATCTAGTTAAGTTTATTCCTCTGTAGTTGCTTTTGCATTTAATTAACAATAGTGCTACAGATTTGTGTAACAAATGTTATCGTCGTGGACTATAACTTCTTTATATTTCAGATTGTCACGTCTTCATATACAGACCTACAAGACTACACTTATTACTTTGTACCGGCGCCATGGTTGTCTGTTAAACTTCTCAGACTTTTACAGAACTACCCTCCACCAGGTGAGTGTGTAGAAAGCATTTTACAAAGTACTTGATAAACACTTTTGTTTAAGGTATCAGGACCACAATTGACCAAGTGATCATAATTGGTGTCCCGGATGTCTATTGTTTTTCAATGGAACAGACCTCAGAAATGTTCGGCAAACATCGGAAATACTATTTGAGTAACCAACTTATTTTGCTCAAAACTGCAAACACTGACTCAAATTAAAACAATATATTAATTTGTAACATTAATTAGCAATAAATTGTTTTAATAAAGCTGTTTTTCTTGGTCGAAAAATTAAATTGGGTGGTGACTTCGATTATGGGTCAGATACCTTAAGTTTATGAAAAAGGTAGTTCTTCTTTTAAATCTTCTTTCAGTTATTTTTTTCTTTAAAGGCCTCAAATTAAATGTATACTAGGTTGAGTAGGAAATGTGATGCAATCTTATTAACGGTATACACTCCTACAGTATTTTCTGTCTCAGCCTTAAGAGATTTGAGGTAGAAATGTGTGGTAACAATTGCTTTGAATGAATAAGTGGTTTTCTTATTGAATTCTGAAAGGATTGTGTAAGGAATGATAATTCATTTCCAATTGCTTCCCTCCCTCTGCTCGCTAAGCAAAAAAAAAATTTCTCTGAAATAGCCCTCAAATACTCAATAATAAAACTTATACAAATGGTACAGAACATTTGATAATTGAACATATTTAATAATTTCTTTGGTCTGACAGATTGTCTTAACAGAATGTTTGTCTGGAACTTGTCTGTAATGTTATACATTTACATATTTGTATTTATAGAGGATCCCGCTGTTAGAACACGCTTAACAGAATGTTTGTCTGGAACTTGTCTGTAATGTTATACATTTACATATTTGTATTTATAGAGGATCCCGCTGTTAGAACACGCTTAACAGAATGTTTAGAAACAATACTCAACAAGGCACAGGAGCCTCCAAAGTCAAAGAAAGTCCAGCACTCTAATTCTAAAAATGCTGTGTTATTTGAAGCTATAAACCTAATTATTCATATGGATAGTGATCCAAATCTTCTAGTCAGAGCTTGTAATCAACTAGGCCAATTTTTACAACATAGAGAAACCAATTTAAGGTAAATATGATTTAATTGCAATAATTGTTTCACACACAGTACTGGTTAAACATGTTTGTGTTTCACTTGTAGTATTTTCCATAATATGCAGAACAAGTCAATAAATCTCGAGACAAGTTTTGCAGTAGTGTGGTTCAGTCTTAGAATGCCTGTCATAATAAATAAGAACATGATTTCATATGCTCTTTTCTGTATTAATCATTATAGTAGGTTAAACAACTAGTCATAAAATGTATGTGCAAGTTTTTTTCATATTTTCTTATCTTAAATCCAAGTAATTTAATTTAGATCAGGGTTCGACATTAACGGCTGTCCGATCGCCAGGGACAGGTTAAAGTCTGGTTCGGACAAGTAAAACCTTTCTTGTACGTGTCCGATCGGACAAGTAAACAGTTTGAAACAATCTTAAAGGCTAGTAATTTAAAAATCATAGTCCTGATTGCCATGTTCATCTTTAAAAGCGATTTTGAAGTTCCCGTAGATCACCTTTTTTATAGCCATTTGGATCAGATATCGTTGTATTTTTGTCACCCCATTATGTTTATCATGTTAACGTGCCATTTGTAAGCTGGTTTCTGCGTGACTTTTACAGTGTACATAAAGCATAGTATAATATCTCTTGAAGAAACCAGTAAAAAAAAAACCACGAAAATACGACAAGTCTCCGGAGAGGATACGAAGTCGGTTACAGAGATTGCAAATACGATAATGATTACTGCAAAGATTTAAACATAAATTAGTATTTTGGTAGTCACTTTAAAACAATCATTTTAATCTGTTTAAATATTTGTAATAGTGCATTTTTTCTATTGAATACACAATATTGCCATTTTCTTCTTCTAGTTCTTCATTTGATAATTCAATCACCTTGTGTACTTACTCATGACAAAGAAACATTTATTTTATTGTACAGTTTTGTAACATTTGATTCATTTCATTGAAATTAACATGGAAATGTGTGATATATTTTATGTTGTAAAAAGAAGACTGGAAAGTTAACTGTTTGTTCTCTTCTTCCAATGATACTTTATCCCACTATAATTTAAACTACTTGTTTGATTCAAATAAATTTTAAAAGAAAATGGGTGCCCTTGTGTAAGCTGTACATCTTTTACGCCTTTGTACTGTATTTATACAACAATCATCCTAATTTTTTTCTACCAGTAACTATAAGCATGTAACTTCTGAGCTTTCTCTTAAATCTGCTTACTTTATACAACAATATATTTTTAAAAACTCAATAATACAGCATATTTGATTCAATGAATTCATAAAAAGCAAGTGACATGTACTATTTGGTTATAATATTGAAAGAAAGTTTGGACAAGTGAACAGGGGTCACCACACTCTAAAAAAGTAGGGAGAAGTGACTTCTCCCTGGCAGCCAAACAGGGAGAAGTCAGGCCCTGATAGGGAGACTTCAGGAGACACTAGGGAGAAGTCAGGGGGACCGTACAAATAATTATATTCGCAGTAGTTACATACATTTTTCATATTATTTACATCAATTTCCAAGATTATTTCTCTTGTGTTTTAAAACCATAACACACTTAGATTCAGTTTTTTTCTTTCGTTTTCATTATTATTCATGGTATGCAATATCAAACAGCACATAACCTTTATCATTAATCAAAGTTATCTATATTGCTTCATGGGACACCCATCTACAGAACTTATCATGATGTCAATAATTACTATACATCTTTATTCTTTCAAGTAAAGCTCTAATACTTATCAAAGAAAATTGTTAAAGTAAAATACTCTTTGAAAGAACTTAAGTTTGAAACCAATTAAAAGTGTTTGTTTTTCAAAAATATTACGATTTTTCATTATGGGCCGTTGTACATTACTTTTCCTCGTTGTTCACTTCCGGTATTTAGTCACATCCGGTAAATAAACAAATGGCGCGTAATACATTTGAAAGACGTAAATCGTTTGAAAATATGTTAAATACACATATTGTTTGCCGTTTTTTATTGGAATTACACATTTACTGATAAATTGGTAGTCATGGTGAAGTATTTGGACCAGATTTACAAGTATCTTATGTGAACCATCGGGCGACTTGAGGGAAATGACAGGGCGACTTCAACTTCGCTTTTGAGGCGCCTTAGGGCGACTTCAGGTCCTAGTAGGGCGACTTTGTCGCCCACTTTGCCCAGTGTGGTGAGCCCTGAGTGAATATAGATTTCGGACAGGTCAACTGTTTACAATTAATGTCAAACCCTGTAGATAAATAAGGATTGTTTTTACTACAACTTACAGACTTAAATTATTTGGATACCTGAAAGATTCAATTTAAATTAAATTTTCAATTTAAGATTACACAAAATGTTAAGCAATTATTGTAAAATATTAATGTAAAGGAATAGATACAGTAAGGGCCTTAAAAATGTCAAAAAACGCCGTAAGTTTTGAAAGAAAATGCACTCAAGATTACTTTATGGATATGTGAAACATGAAATGCATTGACTATTTTTTTAATTTTGCTTGTATGCATGGATATATTAGGTGTGAACTTATACTTATGTACAAAAGATGTGGCTGGATTTCACGGAAAATCTGGGTTATAATATTTTGAATGTTAGGCATGCGGGCGGGGAAAACATTTTCATAACAGTTAACTACTAATCACATTCACTTTAAATTTGGTATGCATCATCAGCATGGCCTCCCATAATGTGGGATTCGATTTCAGGTCTGTCGGTCATCCACTTCTGTCTTTGATTGATTTTATTTGTTTCTTATACTGTATAAGCTTGATGTAAATATTTTGATTTCCATAAAGATTCAAAACTCTTCATATTGCAATGTCATGATGACATCTTTGTAATGTTACTTGTTTATTAAGAATCTATTACTTTTAATCTTTTATTATTCTTTCATATTTGTCACAGTGTCATAAATTTTAAAAAAAAAGATTTTTTATATATCTTACAAAAACTTGTTCAAATCATGTCCTTTACACCCCTAACACTTTTTGTTTTCCTGTTTGTAGATATGCTGGTACTCGATACAGATTTTGATCTGTTTTATAAAACTGTAGACTAAAGAAGAATTTGTCATACATTTTTTCTGTGTTTGTAGATATCTTGCATTAGAGAGCATGTGTTTATTAGCTACATCAGAATTTTCACATGAAGCAGTTAAGAAACATCAAGAAACAGTAATCACTTCACTGAAAGTAAGTTTCTGATTTGTTCTGAAAAAAATAACAGAAAAGAAGAATTCTTAAACAACTGGCTCGGATTAGTCATATAAAATATGTATTGGTGTTGAAATGGTTAACAACCCTAACCTTTACTGTCAACGTTGCAATGCAGTATTTTCTGCTTCATTTTCACAGTTTTATACAAAATTATATAATATAAAGAGAAAATTGTTACTTACTACAGTGATTTCTTTTCAGACTGAGAGAGATGTAAGTGTAAGACAGAGAGCTGTTGATCTACTGTATGCCATGTGTGACAGAACAAACGCTGAAGAAATAGTCGGAGAAATGTTAGAGTATCTAGAATCTGCAGATTATTCAATACGAGAAGAAATGGTATGATATTTGTTCAAAAATGTTAGCACCATTCCCAGAATTGTTTACTCTACAAATGCAGACTTGACAGAGGTGGATACATAATTCAATGGTTCATTGCATAGTTATGTATTGTTTATTGTTAAATTAAGGCTTATCTTTAAAAAAAATCTATAAGAGGACAAATTACATGTATTTAAAAAAAAAATGAACTTTCAATTGGACCACATTCATAGTACATTTTATGCCTGAACAAGTTACTCTTATGCAAGTGAAATGTGGGTCTCTCTTATGTAAATGGTAATTAGTAAGGATCAAGATAACATGGTCACATGTTTGTGTTTAATGAACTAGATCTGTGCTTACAGAGCCAGACATTACATCAGGCTTGTGCAAAATATATCTGACTTAACACATTTTGACAGAGAACAATGCAATTTTATTGAGTGTTTGAACATATTTGTGCTAGTCATTAAGGCAAGCAATTTTTGTTATATAAAATCTTGTTAATTCCAAGTTTTCTTGATTCAGGTATTAAAAGTGGCTATATTAGCAGAGAAATATGCTGTGGATTACACATGGTATGTGGATGTCATACTCAATCTAATCAGAATATCAGGAGATTATGTCAGTGAAGAGGTATGTAACATGTGTTTATACATTAAATGGCACTTATAACAAAAAATTATGTACCACAAACAAACATTGAGGCAGAAATATTTACTAACATGGATAAATTTGTATTAACAAAGTATATGCCAACAGCACTTCTGAGCTTAAGTCTGACATTTGGCAAGCTGTGCTTAACTCCATCCTCTGTGATCATACTGTGAGTGTTCACAGTGCACTACCCACAGAGATGCCTCGCACGTCCCCAGCTGGTGGATAGAGGAGGCCCACTTGTTTTGGGGTTGTCTGGTTGTAATACGGAAGCTTGGTAGCAGACAGTGGGTAACGTATTTGGAGAGTGCCACGCTCCATGCACAATAAAGATTACTTTGTAATGTTGATCAGAGTAGACTTGTAGTAGCCACTATAAAATGCTAATTTTCCTCCCTTACCCATACTGCATACTTTTCCAGTAGCATTCAAAACTTTTGCTCTTTGATCCATCTTCTCTGGATAGATTTATTGTTTGTTAACTTGTTCTCATTCTAATTATATGTGAAACACAGCTTGCTGGATGTAAAGCAAATGTCCAATCAATCATTCTTCCGTTAATGGCCGATTTCTGGTACAGATGACCCAGTACAGATGAGCTCACGCGCACACATCTGTACTTGCTGCGTCATCCAATCAAAACGCCAGAAACAAGAACGTCTTGGAAGCATAACAACGTTCTTGTTTGACGTTTTTGTTTCCGGCGTTCTGATTGGACGTCAGAGACAATGGAGTCTAAAACGATGGGGAGTCTATAGGTTATAGCGATGTGAAAATTGTTGATTTACGGAAGAAATAGGTACTTTCATACGTTTATGAGAAAGTCCGTGTGATCTTTCACTCGTGATAGAAATTTTTATGTCTTTTGGCTTGTTCCACTGCGCTCCACTCGCGAAAAGACATAAAATTTCTATCACTCTGGAAAGATCAATCCGTCTTTCCCATAAACGTATGAAAGTACCTATTAATCTTAACTCCAACCTTAACTTACAAGGATTGCCAGTTAGGTTGTGGGTTCTTACAGGGTAGTCAGGCTTCCTACCCTAATGAAAACTTGATGTCATCATGTACCTTAAAAATTGTTGAAAGTGGCACTATTAAGTGTGTAATGTGTCTACACGAACAAACAAAAATTAATATTTGCAGGTGTAATTGATATACTGCTTATTACTCTAAGTTGTTATTTATTCCTTGACTTTAACATTTAATCTTCTCCCATGCTGAAATAAGAACACTTGTAATGTGTAATTTAAAAGATGCATCTGTTATTGCCAAAGAAATTTGCCCAGTTAATTCAATAATACAATGGTAAATTCTGGTGAGAAGGCAGGAAAAATAGGCTACCTATTGTGTGTTATAAACTTATTCTACAATTTTCAACCAGATCCATGAAACTTCATAAAAATTTTGCACACATAATAAAGTTGTGCACCTTCTATTATGAAATTTTTTCAGACTCTTGATCATGGTAATTTTTATGTCCCACCAATGAAATAGATTTTTCATTCTGTTCGTTAATTTGTCCCACCTCAGGTTTACCTTTGCATGGAAGCTTTGTAAGATGATTTTAATTCTTCAAAAAACTTGGTACACAATCACAACATGGAAAGATCACTGGCAAAATTATGTAGGGGTACACCTAATACTTTACTCTTGAATGAAAAAAAGGGTTGGGGTATTTACCAATATGTGCCAAGTGGGACACAAGTATTGACTAGACATTTTCTTGTTTTGTAAGTTATACAGAATATAGTACCCACTTTATGTTATGTTTTGAACCTCGATCCCAGAAATTTCACCTTAAGCTGCACCCATATTGAAATTTTACAGCTAATTAATGTTTTGTACATTTTTGTTAGGTATGGTATAGAGTAATTCAAATAGTTATTAACAGAGATGATGTCCAGGGCTATGCTGCTAAAACTGTATTTGAGGTAACATATTATAAAAAGAATGTTTACAGTCTGCAGGTTGATAATAACAACCAAAGGGATAAACCAATTTTAATTTACATTTTACTATTCTAACTGCAGACTTGATGAATTAAATTATTTTTTATTAAGTCATAAGGTATACTTTACTGTGTGTTGATGTATTGTTGCAAGGTTTTTTTGCGTGACATGAAAACTGCTTACCGAGTATGGTTCAGCTTATGCTCCTTTTGTAGATCATGACGGGTACTTTTTAGCTCACCTGACCCAAAGGGTCATGTGAGCTATTGCCGTCACTTGGCGTCCGTCATCCGTCCGTCTTCTCTGAAACCACTTGACAGAATGCAACCAAACTTGGTATGGTTGTTGCTTAGCATGTCCTTTACCAAACTATCGTTTGGATTTTTTATTCGTAAAACAACATGGTCCAAAAAATAGAACAGGGGGGTCAAAATACAGTTTTTGGCTTAGTTCAAAAAGTATTACAGGTACAGGAAAACCGAAGAGACCTTCCTTCTTCAGCATCAAAGCTCTACAAAACACTCCATTGGGTCAAAGTCGTATGACGACTCCTTGTAGGAGTTATTGCCCTTTAATTGTCGAAATTGATGATTTTTGCCATTTTTGCCTCAAAATCTTGACAATTATTAGAACTAGAGAAAAAGTTAGCATTGTTTAATTGTTCTGCTCTATGAGAGCTACAAAAATGTCTTTAGGGTCAAGATTGTCTGATAAACCGTTTAAGAGTTATTCCACTTGAACTGTTTTTTTTAATCGGTTTTAATTGATTTTTAAAAATCTTCTTCTCTGAAACCACTGAAAGTACTGCTTTGAAACTTTGTACACATTATCCGTCAAATGTCTTCAACCAAGTTTGCACAAACCATGGCCACAGATTAACCAATATGGCTGCCATGGCTAAAAATAGAACAGGGGGGTGGGAGGGTCAAAATACTGTTTTTGGCTTATAGTTCGAAAAGTAAGACAGATACAGGAAAACTGAAAGACCAGCCTTCATCAGCATCGAAAGCTCTACAAAACACTCCATTGTGTCGAAGTTGTATGATGACTCCTTGTAGGAGTTATTGCCCTTTAATTGTCGAAATTTATTATTTTTGCTATTTTTGACACAAAATCTGGAAAATTTTTAGAACTGGAGAAAAAGTTAGCATTGCTTAATTGTTCTGCTTTATGAGGGCTACAAAAATGACTTTAGGGTCAAGATTGTCTGATTAACCGTTTAGGAATTATTCTCTTAGAACATTTTTTTAATGAATTTTAATTGGTTTTAAAAAATCTTCTCCTCCTTTGTGCAAATCATTACAGCTGACTACCTACATAGCTACGTTGGCTTAAAATATAAAGGGGGGGGGGGGGGGGGGTCAAGGGAGTTTTTGGCTGATAGTTAAAAAAGTATAACAGGTACTTTCAAGTGAACCTCCCTCCTAAGCATCAAAAGCTCCCCCTTATAGGAGTTATTTCCCTTAAAAGGTCAAAATTAATGACTTTTTCAGAAGTGTTGGTCAATTCCTTATAGGAACGAGATTCTATATAAAAAAGGGTTGTTTGGTTTCAGGTTCAGGTGAGTGATACAGGCTCCTAGAAGCCTCTAGTTGAAATCAACAATTATTCCTCAAGATATTCAGCGTTTTGAAATATGGCGGTTTTTAAATTTTGATCAGGCTATTTTTCATACTAAAATTTGACCTTAATTAGAACAGAAGTGTACTTTATGAACAATCTATTGTTGTCTATTCGAAATCCTTGGGATAATGATGTCTGCAGTTAAAGCAGGAAAAATCTCTTGGTTTGTCCAAATACCATTGAAGTCACGAAAGCAGACAAACATTTGAAAACAACTCAAGGTTCCTTTAGAAACAAAAATGGCAAACTTATTGCATAAAATTACCCTAGCAAAAGTCAAGGACGATTTGTAACAAGTAAACAGGTTATCATATCTAAATTTTTTCTACTGGATTTTCGTAATGATAAAATATGGAATAATAAAAAAAATGCAAGCAAAAGATTTTTTTCCAAGGGGGTTTGGCATTTAGTATAGTTATAAAGACAAATGTTGGTTTTATTTCGAAGATTGACATTATCCACGTAGCTGCATGCCTTGAGATGGATGATTAGATTGAGGAAATAAAACGAACAGTAATCTGTTTTGAAACATTGTGACGGTACTTTGTCCTAAGAAACTGACAATAATATATAGCCATATCATGATAGTAGAGTGATAAGGGCTTTTTTCAGCTTGCGCAATCAAAAGGAGAATTGAACAAAATAGCCATAAATGCCTTAAGTGTAATTTGTGTATCCTTATTAATTGAATGAGATGATGGTGAAGTGATTCAAAGAGGAAATGCATTGTTAATACTTGTTAAGTTTAAAATCAAGTTTTGCTTTTTGCATTCAATGGATAACTTCTTATACATTGTAGAGATATTATTGGATATATGTATGGGTTGTAATTTATCAAACAAAAAGCTTTTTGTCTGTTATAATTGTTAAGCTAAACATTTAGTGGTAAGTGGGTTTTACATTATCTAAAATTCAATACCTATAACTTAGAATTCTTATATTGTAGGCATTACAAGCACCTGCTTGTCATGAAAACATGGTAAAAGTTGGTGGATATATCCTAGGAGAATTTGGTAATTTAATTGCTGGAGACCCCAGATCTAGGTAAATAGTGTCTATGTAATGTAATATGAAATTACACATGGTTAGTGAAGTGATATATAAAGAACTCGCTTCATACGTCTACACAAATGATCAAAACAATCCTTCAATGAATATAGTATCATTCCTGTTTACACTGTCTTCCTCTTATTATACCCAGTGTAACTTTTTAGACAGTATTAAGAAGTGGTATTCTTGAAACACTTAATTTTTCAATTCTTTGAAATACAAAATTATTGAAACTAGAAATAACTCTTTTGTGGGATTTTATTTTCCTGGATCACTGATGACTGCGAAAATTAGATACCTGCAATAAAAAAGCCAACTTCTACAGTATTGTACATGCCTTATGGATAAGTAGTTGGTTTTATGATATAATATAGGCTCGGTGTAATAAGTCATATATATAATTGATTACCATTGTGTAAACACTTGGCTTGAGAGGTCAGGCTCAACTTTGTGCTGTAAAATAATATCATCTTGTCCTGTGCAAAGTTGAAGCTTTTAATGGATACCTTGGCATCCAGAAAAAAAGTAACACCGAAATCTGTGTAAAAAAATAGCTAAAAGTGACAAAGAACTTTACTCAAAGAGACAGTGCAAATTGCTGTTAAACCATATCAGGTGCCTCTTTGCCAAGTGGTTAAGGTAGTGATTACGTGGTTCTGTCAACACTAAGGTTGCAGTTCGAGTCCACTGTGGGCAGGGTGTACTTGACACCAATCTTTGTACAAAGTTTACTAGTTTTCCTATCGAAGGTTGGGAATTCTCTGCTGGTATTTCTTCTTCCTCCCCACCAAAAAAAAATGGACGTCTTGATATAGCTGAAAATTGCTGAAAGTGGCGTTAAACATTATTAGGGACCTGCCACTTCATGGCGGACACCCTATAGTGATTAGTCCGTCCGTCTGTCTGTCGTCCGTCCATCTGAACTAATTGTGTAAGGGCTGTAACTTTTTTATCTTTTGAAGTAGGCTTTTGATATTTGGAATGTGGGTAGATAATATCAAGGCTATGTGTCGCATACCGTGGTTGATCACCTTTGACCTTAAAGTCACATCATTGCTTTCTGAATGACATATTCATGTCCAGGCTGTAACTTTTTTATCTTTTGAGGTAGGCTTTTGATATTTGGCATGTGGGTAGATAATATCAAGATGATGTGTTGCATACCGTGGTTGTTGACCTTTGACTTAAAGGTCACATTATTGCTTACTGAATGACAAAATCATGTCAAGCATTGTAACTTTTTTATCTTTTGAGGTAGGCTTTTGATATTTGGAATGTGAGTAGATAATATCAAGGCGATGTCACATACCAAGGTTGATGACCTTTGACCTTGACCTAAAGGTCAGCGGGGCCCACGGAGATGGTTAAATAAAAAATAAAAAATTTTACTTAAGCAGACCCATTATGATTTTTTTCTCTCACATTTGACTATAATAGAAAGTGTGTCCCATGTTAAATGTGAATGAAAAATTGTGCAGAGATTTATAACTGCTTCACTATGTTTGCATAATTATGGGGTTGTTTTTCAGTGCAATCATACAATTCCAGTTACTACACAGTAAATATCACTTGTGTGGTCCAGCAACAAGAGGTCTACTGTTGTCTACATATATTAAGTTTATAAATCTGTTTCCTGAAATTAAAGAAACTATTCAGAATGTAAGTCAGTTGTTTCTATTAACAGATATTTATATATTCAGAAGTTTTAATGTTTTTGTAATTACAATAAATGTACATGAGAGTAATGAAGGACATGAATTTGAACTCACATTCATATTTGCAGCTCAACAAATCACAGTTATATATGCATGCAATAATCTTGGAACAATGAATTATTTTAGAAAAACAGTTTAGTTCGTTAGGGAGTTTACATATATTGATGAAAAATCAAATTTTTCTCTATGAGGTTTCATTAGTTTAATTGAAACTTGTAAAAAGTTTTAAAATTAATGTCAGTTGTTTAAAGTATTTTTTTGTATTTAATTTTATTAAACAGCTAAATTGTAGAAAACCTTTTTTTTTGTTTTTTTGTAACAGGTTTTAAGAAGTAATAACAATTTAAAGAATTCGGATGTAGAATTACAACAGAGAAGCGTAGAATACCTGCAACTAAGTACTGTTGCATCATTAGATGTTTTGGTATGTAAAGTTTTATCTAATAATAACATAAGAGCACCTTCTGCAAATTCTCAAAGGCAGATTTGACTGGAATGCGGTCCTGAATTGCCTCCACTTTGTCCATATCAATTCATGAAGGCTGATTTGTTAGACAAACTATTATTGGTTATGTGGAAATTTCTTACTATTTAATTATTTTTTTATTATGTTATTGAATGCAGTGCAAGTCTTAAAGTAAATTGGAAGTTGGTATTGTTAAATTTATGTTGTTTATTTTCCCTAATATAAAGTTTTCAAGAGTAAAACACAGAAGTCATCTCTCAAATTTTGATTTTTAGGCTACAGTGTTAGAAGAAATGCCACCTTTCCCTGAACGAGAATCATCAATATTAGCTAAATTAAAGAAGAAGAAACCATCATCTGTACCTGATGTTCCTGAGGAAAAACGTGAACACAAACTGCCCCAAGCTCAGATGAGCAATAATGTAGAAGTACATGTTCCTCCAGCCATAAGTGCTGGTCTGGTAAGTGAACACAAACTGCCCCAAGCTCAGATGAGCAATAATGTAGAAGTACATGTTCCTCCAGCCATCAGTGCTGGTCTGGTAAGTGAACACAAACTGCCCCAAGCTCAGATGAGCAATAATGTAGAAGTACATGTTCCTCCAGTGCAGGTTCTGCAGATTTATTTACCTAAAAAATAAAACAAGATTCCAGGGAATTTTTTAGGATTTTGAGGGCTTTAGTCACTTTAGCGGATGAGCCGTATAAGCATCTGCTCAGAAGCATGCATTCATTGCACTGGTGAAATATCATAGTAAAAAACCTGTATTCTTTCAATTGCAGTGTATAAATTGTTTTAAAAAATGATTATAACAAAATGTTTATAAATTTTCAAAGAGTTTTAATTTTAAAACTTATTTAAAAAGTGTTTGTATATCAATCGGTTACAATTTTTCATTAAGGACCGTTGTACTCTTCGTTTTCTATGTGGTAGCCAACGGTAATTAGACGTATCTCGGATGTACCAAAATGGCGCGTTATCGATTTGAAACCAGCAAAACATACGAAAAATGAGTGAAATACGCAAAATCTTTGCAATTTTTATTTGCATTACATATTTTATCAAAAGATGGAAATCTGTGCGCATCAGTACGATCTACGACACTTTTGTTTGCGTATATTGATCAGGAGCACCACTTTATCATGTTAATTGGATTACCTGTAAAAACATCGATTCGGCGATTGACACCTGCTGTTTAAAACTATCGAGGTGAAATAATTAAATTTCCTGTTAATTGGCTTCGGGGTCATAAATATGTCGTTTTACAATTGGTACAATGAATTTGTAACGAAAAATTTTAGTACTTGTTGGAAATCAGGTGACGAAATTGATTTAGAAATCTATCGTCAATTTTCAAATGATTTCGTCAATGACGAAAGTGGCGAGCGCTAAAAAATTCCCTGAAGATTCTGTTATACAGTTGAACCTCGTTGTCTCGAACTTGGTTGACTCGATACCTCGGTTATGTCGATATCATTTTTAAGTCCCGGCATTTTACCCATATCAACAATGAATTTCTTCCTCGGATGTGTCGATCTCGGTTGTTTCGATATTTCGCTTAACTCGATGGATTTTCGCAGTCCGTACAATATTAATTAGTGTAATTTTAACCTCGTTGTCTGGAAGTTAATTTTGTTCTCGAATCATGTGTCAAAACTAACAATTTCATTTGTATTGTTACTTAATTCGCGTCTGTTTATTTTACACACCTGTCAAAACCGTAAACCGGATTACTAATTGGCTTTTACAATTTGAATTGGTAATTTAATAAAACGAATATATAATCCAAGCGCGGGTACATAATTACTTAGGTTAATTGATGATCCGCTCATTACTGTCCGAATTATTTTGTCATATTTATTATTAAAAATGATTACTATTGAAAAATTTCTTTTGATCTGATCAACAATATATGAGGTTAAGTTTCGTTTCTTTAAAGGCGTTCTGTTATTTTGGTTGACTTGTGTGTTGTTTTCATTTACGTAAAAACACTCTGCATTGTTGAATTAGTTCTTTCGAACTGTAAGTTGATAAGTGTTTTCGTGAAAGTTTTTCCATGATTTCGTAATAAAGTTTATAAATTTGATTACAATTCTTATCAATTTTTGTCGATTTATTTGAATGGATATATAGCACAAATACTTGATAAATCGCACGTTACAAATACAAACGATGCCAAAGTTCGAAACCAAATAAATACCCTTAGATTTTTTAAACATGACATAATGACGTCACACCCTAAACTCGGTTGACTCGAACTTCGGATAACTCGATATATTTTTACGGTCCCATAAACTTCGACTTATCGAGGTTTGACTGTAGTTTAGTTTTGGGAAAATATAGCATATCAATTTATATGTGCGAATTTTGAAATTAATACATTCTTTTCAACTCTAGACATTATCAACACCAAGCAGTGCAGGTTCTGCAGATTTACTGGGACTAGGTCAACCATCAATTCCTCCATCAACCGGTGGTGGCATGGGTGGTGGATTTGGAGGATTATTGGTGGATGTTTTCGACACACCTACACAAAATGGAGGATTCGATGCTAATGGTCTTACAGCAGGTGCTGATGAAAATTATAGAAAGTAAGACTTTAGACACATTAAATTGACATTGAGTCAATATTTTGTACAAGTTTACTTAAACAATCTGCAAAAACATTCAATAAATTAAATATGTACATTGTACCATCCCCTTACAAGGGCATTTCATGCCAAAATATTGCATCTTTTTTTTTTAGCTCACCTGGACCGAAGGTCCATGTGAGCTATTGCTATCACTTGGCGTCCGTCGTCCGTCGTCCGTCGTCTGTCGTCCGTCGTCCGTCGTCCGTCGTCCGTCGTCCGTCGTCCGTCGTCCGTCGTAAACTTTTTCAAAAATCTTCTCCTCTGAAACCACTGGGCCAATTTTTTTCAAACTTGGCCACAATCATCCTTAGGGTTCCTAGTTTCAAGTTTGTACCCAGGGTGTTGATCAACAGACAAATATGGCCGCTGTTACTAAAAATAGAACATGGGGGTCAACACAGGTTTTTGATCATTATCTAAAAAACTATAATAGCTATAGAGAAAACCGTTACTTCAAATTGATCAGCACATTAAGTTCTACAATAGTTGCTATTAGTGCGAAGTTGTGTATTGGCTTCTTGTAGGAGTTATTGCCCTTTTTTGACGATTTTTGACAAAATTTTTGGTATTTACAATATAACCTGAAAAATATACGAGGTAGAGTGAAACTGTAAATGGCAAAAATGATCAGCAATAAAAGCCCTACAATTCACTTGGTTGGTCTGAAATTGTCAGATGACTCTTTATATGAGTTATTGCCCTTAAATGGTAATTTTTTATGAAATTTTCCGTTTTTGTCCTGTAACTTTAAAACTATAACAGCTAGAGTAAAACTGTAAATAGCAAAAATGATCAAAAATACAAGCCCTACAATTCACTGTATTAGTCTGAAATTGTCAGATGACTCCTTATAGGAGTTATTGCCCTTAAATGGCAATTTTTTATGAAATTTTCCGTTTTTGTCCTGTAACTTGAAAACTATAGCAGCTAGATTGAAACTGTAAATTGTACAAATGATCAGCAATAAAGACCCTACAATTCACTTGATTGGTCTGAAATTGTCAGATGACTCCTTATATGAGTTATTGCCCTTAAATGGTAATTTTTTATGAAATTTTCCGTTTTTGTCCTGTAACTTTAAAACTATAACAGCTAGAGTAAAACTGTAAATAGCAAAAATGATCAACAATACAAGCCCTACAATTCACTGTATTAGTCTGAAATTGTCAGATGACTCCTTATAGGAGTTATTGCCCTTAAATGGCAATTTTTTATGAAATTTTCCGTTTTTGTCCTGTAACTTGAAAACTATAGCAGCTAGATTGAAACTGTAAATTGCACAAATGATCAGCAATAAAGACCCTACAATTCACTTGATTGGTCTGAAATTGTCAGATGACTCCTTATATGAGTTATTGCCCTTAAATGGTAATTTTTTATGAAATTTTCCGTTTTTGTCCTGTAACTTTAAAACTATAACAGCTAGAGTAAAACTGTAAATAGCAAAAATGATCAACAATACAAGCTCTACAATTCACTGTATTAGTCTGAAATTGTCAGATGACTCCTTATAGGAGTTATTGCCCTTAAATGGCAATTTTTTATGAAATTTTCCGTTTTTGTCCTGTAACTTGAAAACTATAGCAGCTAGATTGAAACTGTAAATTGCACAAATGATCAGCAATAAAGACCCTACAATTCACTTGATTGGTCTGAAATTGTCAGATGACTCCTTATATGAGTTATTGCCCTTAAATGGTAATTTTTTATGAAATTTTCCGTTTTTGTCCTGTAACTTTAAAACTATAACAGCTAGAGTAAAACTGTAAATAGCAAAAATGATCAACAATACAAGCCCTACAATTCACTGTATTAGTCTGAAATTGTCAGATGACTCCTTAATGGAGTTATTGCCCTTAAATGGCAATTTTTTATGAAATTTTCCGTTTTTGTCCTGTAACTTGAAAACTATAGCAGCTAGATTGAAACTGTAAATTGCACAAATGATCAGCAATAAAGACCCTACAATTCACTTGATTGGTCTGAAATTGTCAGATGACTCCTTATATGAGTTATTGCCCTTAAATGGTAATTTTTTATGAAATTTTCCGTTTTTGTCCTGTAACTTTAAAACTATAACAGCTAGAGTAAAACTGTAAATAGCAAAAATGATCAACAATACAAGCCCTACAATTCACTGTATTAGTCTGAAATTGTCAGATGACTCCTTATAGGAGTTATTGCCCTTAAATGGCAATTTTTTATGAAATTTTCCATTTTTGTCCTGTAACTTGAAAACTATAGCAGCTAGATTGAAACTGTAAATTGCATAAATGATCAGCAATAAAGACCCTACAATTCACTTGATTGGTCTGAAATTGTCAGATGACTCCTTATAGGAGTTATTGCCCTTAAATGGTAATTTTTTATGAAATTTTCCGTTTTTGACCTGTAACTTTAAAACTATAACAGCTAGAGTAAAACTGTAAATAGCAAAAATGATCAACAATACAAGCCCTACAATTCACTGTATTAGTCTGAAATTGTCAGATGACTCCTTATAGGAGTTATTGCCCTTAAATGGCAATTTTTTATGAAATTTTCCGTTTTTGTCCTGTAACTTGAAAACTATAGCAGCTAGATTGAAACTGTAAATTGCACAAATGATCAGCAATAAAGACCCTACAATTCACTTGATTGGTCTGAAATTGTCAGATGACTCCTTATATGAGTTATTGCCCTTAAATGGTAATTTTTTATGAAATTTTCCGTTTTTGACCTGTAACTTTAAAACTATAACAGCTAGAGTAAAACTGTAAATAGCAAAAATGATCAACAATACAAGCCCTACAATTCACTGTATTAGTCTGAAATTGTCAGATGACTCCTTATAGGAGTTATTGCCCTTAAATGGCAATTTTTTATGAAATTTTCCGTTTTTGTCCTGTAACTTGAAAACTATAGCAGCTAGATTGAAACTGTAAATTGCACAAATGATCAGCAATAAAGACCCTACAATTCACTTGATTGGTCTGAAATTGTCAGATGACTCCTTATAGGAGTTATTGCCCTTAAATTGCAATTTTTTATGAAATTTTCCGTTTTTGTCCTGTAACTTAAAAACCATAGCAGCTAGAGTGAAATAATAAATTGCAAAAATGATCAGCAAAAAAGCCCTACAATTCATTTAATTGGTCTGAAATTGTCAGATGACTCCTTATAGGGGTTATTGCCCTTAAATGACAATTTTGTTAAGAAATTTTCCGTTTTTGTCCTGTAACTTGAAAACTATAGTAGCTAGATTAAAACTGTAAATTGCACAAATGATCAGCAATAGAAGCCCTACAAATGATTGCTTAGTCCAAAAATTGCAAGATGACTCTTGATAGGAGTTATTGCCCTTTCATTATGAATTTGGACATATGAACAGTTTTTTAATTATATATTAGTCTATAACACACCTATTAGTAGAGTAAAACTGTAAATTTCTAAAGTACCCTAAAGGACAATGCCTAAAAACCATTTAATTTTCAGAAATTGTGGATGGCACCTTATAGGAGTTATTGTATTTAACAAATTTTTTGAAGAAATGTTTAGTTTTTGCACAGTAACTTAAAAGATATTACAACTAGACTGAAACTGTTAATTTCAAAAATTTTAATATAGTTTAAGTCATTTGGATTCCAGGTGAGCGATTACAGTCTCCTGGGAGCCTCTAGTTTGGCATTGCATTTGTTGATTGAACGTATTCTACATTTAGAGGTTTCATTGTACCACTCCGGACACTACACATTCAACATCTTCCATTTTTATTAAAGTTTAACTACAAAAAATATTTTCTTTTAGGGATTTCTGTTGTTCACATTGTATAATCTCTGTTGCATATTATATGAGATGTGCAAAACAGACATTTTTTTTATCCCTCTTTGGAGAAAATATTTTTTGAAGTTACTCCTCATAAATAAATTCAAACATTAGAATAAACTCAGTTTCTCCATGTATTGATGCTTCTTCCCCTAATAAAAACTAGATGCAATGATATAGCTGAAAAATGGTTGAATGTGGCACTAAATCGAGCAATCAACAGTTTAATTTGTATAACTTTATATTTTCAAAAAGAGATCAACGCATAAATATTACAAGTGTTCCTTGTAGTAATAATACAATGTTACAGGGGCAGCGTTTCCATGACGATCATTTTTTTCTTCCATCCTCTATAGAAATATTTAATGGTCAATCAAAGGTAAGTATCATGTATAATTTATAAAAATATATTTGATTTTGCCAGCTCTGTATTTCTAGAATTAGGTAAATTTCAACATTTTTGTCTTCATTTATTTTATCTAAAATTTTGTGCTAATAATATTAAGTACAGTCAAACCTGTCTTAGCGACCCCCTCCATATAACGACTTCCTGTGTTATGTGATCGTATTTATTCCTCCTGAGCATTTTCCCATTCATTTAACCTTTATATAACGACTCCCTGTCTTACGCGACTAACGACAGTGTTTTCTGTTCGTTTTGACCAAGAAAACCTGTCTGAAATGACTATCGAGACTGTTAAAATCATTAAGCAATAAATAAACCCTGTCTGACGAAAACAAGATTCGTAGACCATTGGGATTGTTGTCAAATATTAAGGTTCAAAACGGAAAACTAAACTGTTTTATTATCTTAGAAGAGAAGCTCAGATTGCCCTGTAAAATTTGAATAGTCGTCAATGTCGTTAATCGATTTGTTTCCACTCCAGTTGGAAATGGTGATGTTTCTCATAACGTAGTGTTTATTGTATAATCATGCCTTTTTGTTTTACAAAGGGAAATAATCAATACGAAACCAGTGTACACTGGTTCTAAACCAACTTGCACTTTCAACATAGAGCTTATTGTTAAAACACAAGGAAACCACAACTTAAAAATACAACTTAATGGGGAATAAAGTTTACCTGCGGTAATACAATCAGAAATCAAAGCGCTCATTATTGTTGTATATTTTGTACTTGCAATATATACATAAAATAAATGTCATATTATACTGTACAGGTCTACAATTTCACTTTTTCACAAGCTGACAACATGACTGTGTTGATTGGTATGCAAACATCATTACCTGTGTATAAAGACCCCCGTCTTATGTGACCTTTTTTACAATTTCCCTTCAAAGGTCGCTTAAGACAGGTTTGACTGTAAATTAAATCTATGTGTGTGAATGAATGATTTTTTGTACATATCTGTAGATAACTTATTTTTGTTTTCAGATTCATTTGTAAGAATAATGGTGTACTATTTGAAAATGATTCATTACAAATTGGAGTGAAATCAGAGTATAGACAGAATTTAGGAAGACTTGGAATATTTTTCGGCAATAAGACATCATTCCAGTTTACAGGATTTACTGCTGATGTTAGTTGTCCAGGAAATCTCAGTAGTCATATCCTTTCGTTATACAAATTTGTACCCATTGTGTACAAGTAATGTGTTGTACTTTGTACTCAGCATCATAAATGTAATATAATATACAGTGAAATTTGTCTAAACCGAACACCTCTGGGACTGTTTAAAATGAACCATTTTAATAGGTGTTCATATTACTCAGGTTTCAATGATGAAGTGAGCTAACTGGAAATGACGACTGCCTAGTGATGACTTACATATATGCATGGACCTGACAAAATACTTACAATGATACAAATCGATGTCATGAAGTTTGATACAGTAATTTGTTGTACTTTGTACACAGCAGCATACATGCAATGCCATGTACTTTGTACACTGCATCATACATGTAATGTAATGTACTTTGTACACTGCATCATACATGTTATGTAATGTACTTTGTACAGAGCATCATACATGTAATGTAATGTACTTTGTACACAGCATCATACATGTTATGTAATGTACTTTGTACAGAGCATCATACATGTAATGTATTGTACTTTGTACACAGCATCATACATGTAATGTAATGTAATGTACTTTGTACACAGCATCATACATGTAATGTAATGTACTTTGTACACCGCATCATACAAGTAATGTACTTTGTACAGAGCATCATATATGTAATGGTCTTTGTACACAGCATCATAAATGTAATGTAATGTACTTTGTACACAGCATCATAAATGTAATGTACTTTGTACACCGCATCATACATGTAATGTAATGTACTTTGTACAAATCATCATACATGTAATGTAATATACTTTGTACAAATCATCATACATGTAATGCCATGTACTTTGTACACAGCAGATATGTAATGCCATGTACTTTGTACACAGCATCCTACATGTAATGTACTTTGTACAGAGCATCATACATGTAATGCCATGTACTTTGTACAGAGCATCATACATGTAATGCCATGTACTTTGTACAAGGCATCATACATGTAATGTAATGTACTTTGTACACCGCATCATACATGTAATGTATTGTACTTTGTACACCGCACCATACATGTAATGTACTTTGTACAGAGCATCATACATGTAATGGTCTTTGTACACAGCATCATACATGTAATGTAATGTACTTTGTACACAGCATCATAAATGTAATGTAATGTACTTTGTACACCGCATCATACATGTCATGTAATGTACTTTGTACACAGCATATATGTAATGCCATGTACTTTGTACACAGCAGCATATATGTAATGTAATATACTTTGTACACAGCATCATACATGTTATGTAATGTACTTTGTACACTGCATCATACATGTAATGTAATGTACTTTGTACACAAATCATCATACATGTAATGCCATGTACTTTGTACACAGCATCATACATATAATGTAATATACTTTGTACACAGCATCATACATGTAAGGTAATGTACTTTGTACACCGCATCATACATGTAATGTAATGTACTTTGTACATAGCATCATATATGTAATGTAATGTACTTTGTACATAGCATCATACAAGTAATGTACTTTGTACAGAGCATCATACATGTAATGTATTGTACTTTGTACACAGCATCATACATGTTATGTAATGTACTTTGTACACAGCATCATACATGTAATGTAATGTTCTTTGTACACCGCACCATACATGTAATGTAATGTTCTTTGTACACCGCACCATACATGTAATGTAATGTACTTTGTACAGAGCATCATACATGTAATGTAATGTACTTTGTACACAGCATCATACATGTAATGTAATGTACTTTGTACACAGCATCATACATGTAATGTAATGTACTTTGTACAAATCATCATACATGTAATGTAATGTACTTTGTACACAGCATCATACATGTAATGTTATGTTCTTTGTACACTGCATCATACATGTAATGTAATGTACTTTGTACACAAATCATCATACATGTAATGTAATGTACTTTGTACACAGCATCATACATGTAATGTAATGTACTTTGTACACAGCATCATACATGTAATGTAATGTACTTTGTACAAATCATCATACATGTAATGTAATGTACTTTGTACACAGCATCATACATGTAATGTTATGTTCTTTGTACACAGCATCATACATGTTATGTAATGTACTTTGTACACTGCATCATACATGTAATGTACTTTGTGCAAATCATCATACATGTAATGTAATGTACCTTGTACACAGCATCATCCATGTAATGCAATGTACTTTGTACATAGCATCATACATGTAATGTACTTTGTACAGAGCATCATGCATGTAATGGTCTTTGTACACTGCATCATACATGTAATGTAATGTACTTTGTACACAGCATCATACATATAATGTAATATACTTTGTACACAGCAGCATATATGTAATGTAATGTACTTTGTACATAGCATCATACATGTAATGCAATGTACTTTGTACATAGCATCATACATGTAATGTACTTTGTACAGAGCATCATGCATGTAATGGTCTTTGTACATAGCATCATACATGTAATGTACTTTGTACAGAGCATCATGCATGTAATGGTCTTTGTACACTGCATCATACATGTAAGGTAATGTACTTGGTACACCGCATCATACATGTAATGTAATGTACTTTGTACATAGCATCATACATGTAATGTAATGTACTTTGTACATAGCATCATATATGTAATGTAATGTACTTTGTACAGAGCATCATACATGTAATGTAATGTACTTTGTATGGAGCATCATACATGTAATGTAATGTAATTTGTACAGAGCATCATACATGTAATTTAATGTACTTTGTACATAGCATCATATATGTAATGTAATGTACTTTGTACATAACATCATACATGTACTTTAATGTACAATGTTCATAGCATCATACATTTAATTTAGTGTACAATGTTCACTGTTTCATATAAGGATTAATTGTGGTGAAATATGTTCCTGTTGATGTGTTGCCTGTCATTATTCAAGTTATACCTGGTCCATGTATCAGAAAAAAAAAGTATTATTTGTCTACATTATGTTGCATTTTATTTTAAAAAATCTTAAAGGATACATGAATAGACTGATACCTTACAAACCTTAACTCTGTTTACAATTGAGTTGTCAACCTAAGCCAGCTGGAAATGTGATAGAGAGTGGAGCCCAAAGTCAACAAGTTATCAATGCAGAATGTGTAACTGAATTTTCTGAAGCACCTATTTTAAATATTTCATTTATGTAAGTATATAATGCTGTTGATTAATCATAAGATCAAGAAAAAAAATTAATCATTCTTCAGTTATTTGAAAAATATAAAGATAGAAATAACATTATCCATTATGTTTGTTTTTGTTTTTCTCTTGAATGAAGAGAAATATGAAATTATTGGGGGGGGGGGGGGAATAGTGTGATATTTTCAGTTTTTTCAACAACCGAAACACTAAAAACTGTTGCTGAATGATAAATCACTGTTTGTATTTATATGTAAACTTCTGATGCATATTTATGGTGATGTTTACATATGTTGTGTAAAATGTTTATCATTCGTAACTTCATTTCAGGCTTAGTGGTTCATTACAGAGAATTAATCTGAAATTACCTATAATTGTCAACAAATTTATAGAACCAGCAGAAATGGATTCAGCAACATTCTTCACACGATGGAAGGCACTTAGTCAGTAAGTAATCCTAACATAATATATGGTGGTAAGCAATCATACAAAAAATTACAATGAATTATTGGTTATATATTGGATATATTGAAGTAATCAACTATTGGTTACACAAGTTGGCATCTACAAAAGAAATTTACATAAAAAATTTAATATTTATATGTTACTTTACTATACCGCAAACTTGTTTGGGGGGTATATAGGAATCACCCTGTCTATCTATCTGTCCATCCGTCTCTCCACATCCCTTGTAAGCGCTTTTCCTCCTAAACCGCCTTACAGATTTTGATAAAACTTTACATGAAGGAAGTACATCATATGTAGATGTGCATGAAGAATTTTTAGTCGCTGTCAGATATTATTCAGGGGAGATAATTGGACTTAGACTTTTTAAATATAGTATTCAGTGGGAGACCTGGTAAGTGCAACTCCTCCTAAACCATTTCACAGATTTTGATGAAACTTTACATGAAGGAAGTACATCATATGCAGATATGCATGAAGAATTTTCGTTGCTGTCGGATATTATTCAGGGGAGATAATAGGACTTTGAAAGCGAAGTGGGGGGTATCCCTTTGTTAGTGTGCTCACAGTCCACACTTGTTATTTATTATCGCAATATGACTGTTCTAACTAATTAATTTTAAATTATTATACGATTATACATATAGGTCCATCACTACTAATATCTCACAATCAATCAATCTTGGAATATGTTGAAATAACAAATCTTGTGGTACATTGTGCAGTGGCTTACATGTAGTAAGTAAACAATTTCTAAACTTATTTTCTGTTTTTAGACCAAATCAAGAATGTCAAAGAATTTTTAAGGCACAGTTTCCTATGGATATTGAACAAGTTAAAACAAAGGTTAGTGTTAAAAAAAAAATCTTACAAATGCTGCTCTCTTATGCCATGCACAATTTCTTTACAATAATTAATATTTCTGTACAATAAAGGTATAGGAATAAAGTTTGCTTTATCAGTCAACTTAACTTCTCTTCATACACAGTTTATATACTGTGTTAATGCCAATAGATAAAAACATGCATATTTCACAGGTCTATTTTTATGTCCATGGTCTATATCCAAATTATGTATATGCTTTTCATCGTTTCAGTAGAAATATATACAGAAAATGGAGATGGAAGGGTGGTTCTTATTAGACACTCCGACTTCCTCATGCGAAAAAAACTTGATTCCATGATATAGCTGAAAAATTGTTGGAATGGGGTTAAAAGTCCATTTAAAGAAAACAACTTCATTTTTGTAAATAATAAAAACTATAAAATCAACAAAAAAAGTTAAAATTTATTCTAGGGCCTTTCTTTGATAATGTAGTTAATGGAAGGTATATTGAGACACTTATACCTGGTCATAGGTAACTAAAGTAGGTATTAAGTATTAAAGAACCAGTAAAATTTTGTGTTTAATATCATAACTCATACAAGTCTGCTCTATGTGCTAACTGGATTATTAAAATTACTTCAGTAACCAAAACTTGTAAAACTATGATATTTTAAAAGGTATTATTACCAGATGACTTCATATCCTAAAGAGTTAACCATTGCTGGTTAGAGATTAAGCAACATTGAGGGGAACAGAGTAAAATAACTGGTGTTTTATTTTGTAGTTGCTTGGCTTTAGTCTTAGTGTATTACTGGATATAGATCCTAACCCAGAGAACTTTGTATCTGCGGGCATTTTGTATACCAGAACGGCACAGATAGGAATCTTAGCTAGATTAGAACCAAACAAACAAGCACAGGTACACATAACATACAGCTTCTAGATAAACCCTGATTAATTGTTAGCTTTTCATCCAATAATAAGTTATTATATGAAAATATCCATCCCATAACAACCTCGGATCTCCATATCTGCTTGACAGCCATTAGGCCCAATGGCAGATTAAGGTCGAGGGTTGATGGATATCACTTATCATATCCATTTTATCATATACTTAAAATAAAATCACAAGTTTCAAGTAAATCCATATGTTGCCCTGCTGGGCAGATATGATCTCCAATAAAAATATATATGATATCCATATCTGCACAGGAGGGGTGTATTAAGGCTTTCATATTATAGTACACTCCTTGCCGATATGGTACTAAAACCTCTATTAGTATCACATAGGCACAAGCAAACATGTCATTACTATGTATTTGGTAAGTAGCTATATTCACAATTCATACATGGGCAGAAAAAATGAATATTTATGTTTGCATAAAACTTAGAAACAGATATACATGTTAGGTTTACTGTGCATGTATTGTTCCGTGGCAGTTGCAAAATAAATTTGATATCTTCTGGCAGTATAATCTATATTGTGTTTATTCTGAATTCATGGAAATCCTCTTAAGGTATGACAAATTACTAAAACAGAATCTCAATTAAGAAGTGTTCATCATTTTAAGATAAGAAAATGAAATAAATTGTGACATCAGATTGGAGACATTCAGAATCAAGTTACGTAACTTTTGCCAATAAGCTGTATAGCAGAATAATTTATATCGTCAGTGCAGTTAAGTTGTTTAAAATAAAGCTATTGTAAAATAAATGTTAGTGTATTGACTTGAATTAATATATGGATGAGGCTTAGAAACTGGGAAAATATGGGGCTCTACACAAAATTTCATACTTGCTCTTATGAAACAAAGGGTCCAAAATGACAGTTTGGCTTCTTTGCAATAAATCAAAAGTTTTCTAGTTTACACAGAACACAGGCTGTTACTTTGACTCCTTTATACTCTGGCTTTATGTATTACATGCAGACAATGTGTCATGCATTAAGTATATGTCGATCAGACAGACATAATTTCAGAAGTGACAAGAAATCCTAAGTATTCCTGAAGTTTCACAAACTTAGTATGCAAAATCTTAGGATGAGATTTTACTCTTGATAATATATTGTAGTAAGCTTTTTTTGTTCTTTCTGCAGATGTACAGATTAACAATACGATCAAGTAAAGAAACTGCTCCAGCTTTGTTGTGCGATTTATTAGAAAGCCAATTATAGATGTGGGGGATTTCCACCATTCCATGGACTATTATTAGAACATACATCCATAGTTTCTGTTAGGAGTACCCAGTATTGTTGTAGAGGCCACAAGAACCAAGTTACTATGTATAAATTAAACAATTGTTTTCTCCTAGTGATTGTGTAGAATCTTCTATATGAAGATTAGCTTTTTAAGTACAGACTGTTATTGATACATGTGATGTGATAAATAGTTACAGTTAACTTATTTCGGAAGTCCTGTTACTATTTTTCATGGTAAACATTTTTAAATGAAAATTTAGAATTTTGATGAACGGCTGACTTTTGTTATTGCACTTGTTCTGCATAACAGGACTTGACAAACTGGTTATAATGAGCTTAATTGTTCCAAAGGGAATTTGTTACTCACAAATACCTTAATACAATGCAACGAGTGTCCCATGTACAAAAATATTTGAGTTTTTTGTTCTTGCATTGCTTGTTAGTAAAAAGAATATAAAATAATCCATTTATGTAAGGATCATATGGTAAATGGTAGTTTGTGATGCTGATGAATTTTTAATGTATATTAGTCTATATCAAAGTGTTATTATCATGAAATGCCAAAGTTCGGTATATCATTTATAATGTCTATTTATTGAACACAACAAAATGAGGGAAAATATTAAAATTCTTGAAAAAAAAGTTCATTTTGTAAGAAAATATATACATTGTTAAGTATATTTTGTCAATACTCTAGATACTTAAGTGCTATTGTTAATTGTGCAACAGTTCAGATATATATAAATACATATGATACCAGTATACCAGCATTCCCTTATGACAAAGTTGCTCACATTTGTGAACTGTGCAGTTTGCAAGTAATGTCAATAACAAAATGAAACTGTGTCAACACTATCCTCTGACGTGTTGCTGTAAACCTTCTCCAAAAGTTTTTTTTACTTTGGTTGTACAAGTAGCAAATATGTGTGTTAATTGTCAATTAGTTGGGTGTAACATACGTAGATGTACATACTGGAATTAAAAATACAGTCATTGGAAGTTTGCCAAATACAATGTTTTTTTATATAATTTTATTTTAAAATTCAGTTGATATCAGGTTGTGAATATTTTTAAAGAAGTTTAAAAAGGGTAGAGATTCAAATTCAAATTATCACCAAGAAGAAATGAAGCTGAAAATTGACAGACATAAACTGTAGTATTGGCAGCTCATCATAAGAAGGAAATCTGTTTTTATGTGCAATATTGGAGTTTAGAATTGAAATGTAAACTTGTTTATACATTCTCAATGTGTATGTAGTTATCATAGGCATTCTTCCATAGGGCTGTTCCAATAAAGTCTGCAGGAGTGTTTGAAAGCACTTTTATGGTCCCCATCACCCCACCCTTTACCATCTGTAGCATATTCTTCCTTTAGCTATAGGTTAAATTTGCTTATACACCTCCCTTCCCACAAAATTAACTAAATATACTGTACTAATGCCCCTGGTATATTTTCTGGAACAGCCCTTAATTTGTTAGTTTTTTGTATTTGTTGCAATTTGACTAGAATTTTAGTCCTTGCAAGTGCTAAATCGTTTATAAATATTTTTTGCTTGGTGTTGATGCTCACAGTATCTTCCTCACAATTAATGTCATGTATGATAGATAATTTAATAAATTCAACTAAGAAAATTCTGATTTAATTGCTGAAAATAACAGTAATCTGCCAGTAATTAAAATGTATGTCCCAATTAATGCAACTATCCATTGACAGCACTAAATATAAAACATCCCAAATGTGGAGATGTAAATATGGTAAATTATTATTTAAATTGCTTAAAAATAATAAACATTTTGACCTTTTATTGAGACATTCACATCAGTTTAGAGATTTTGTATCCTGTATTGTATTAAGTCTCGATTAATTTTCGAGGTAGAATGTTCATATCACCAAGTAATAATTAAGCATTATTGCTGACATAAACTAATGGTAAGATAGTTGAATGGACTACATACATGTATTTGGTGTGGTCAAAATACTTCACAGAATCGTGTTATCTTACAGTTGTGATTTTGTGTGTCTACCAGATGTGACACAGTTATAAAACAAAGTGAGTTCACGATCATTGCATTATTCGAGTAAAATTGTCAATTTTGAAAGTGGCATTGATTCTAGTTACCAATTAATGTTCTAAAGCATGGTAAGGTGGGTAGATTGTATTTTGTTATACAAAATATTGAAACTTGCCAACAATCTTTTGGGAAGATCCCACATTGATGTAACACCATGTCCGGTTGCATTTTCGCTTTGTCATCATTTACTGACCCTGGGACACTCATGGATTTTTTCTGGTTTGAATAAATATTAAATGTACTTTTTTGTTGGGTCCTTGCAATTCCTTCCAAGGGAATTTCAACCATCAAATGAGTGTTGACGTGTCCTTAGCACTAAGAACTTTATCAAGAAAAAAATTTGCAGACTAATTGAAAAAACTTATTTTTACAAAAAAGAAGAAAACTTGCACTCCTTAATATAAAGTGAAGGTGTATGTCTTTCTGCAAATCTTGTTATCTGGTTAGGGTAAACTTTATCTTTTATTATATTTGTGCAAAACTGTGCATGACTGGTTGTCATAGCCATGTTTACATTTCATTTTTGCACCTTCAAGAAAAGAAGATTTGTATCCAGAAAACGGTGTTCCTATTGGTTGATTAAATTTACTGAATATTAATTAAAATGAGAAAATATGCATTTGTGTGCCACGGTCGTAAGTGATAGTAATGCAAGAACACTGCTGGACATGGGTATCTGACAGTTACCAGAATTTCATAATTCGTTGTGTATAAGACTCCCTTATTTGGGTCATTAGATCTACTGATAAGCCTGGGTGAGTGTTATCAAAAAGGTTAAAAGTTGAATTGACTTCAGAACATTAGATCTACTGATAAGCCTGGGTGAGTGTTATCAAAAAGGTTAAAAGTTGAATTGACTTGAGAACATTAGATCAGGTGTTTATGATATATTACCCTGTCGGTTATGGTACTTACTTTTTAAGTATGCATTTCATATAACTAGTTGTTATTCACCGTTAATACAGTAAACTAACAATTTTACAGAATTTTTGTTTTAAATTGCAGGAAATTCACTTATTTTTGTTACTGAATTCGGTTATTAGAGATATAACAACTATCAGAAAGGGGAAATAACTCATTATTCAAAAGAAAAAATATACATTAACAATTCTGCAATTTCAAAACGGCATTAAAATCATTAGGGTTTATCTACCTTGAATCATTTTTATACTAAGTCTGTCTAATTCACTTGTACTTTGAAGTACCAATAAACATTCCAAATTTTTAAAAAAAAGAGAACGAGTCAAGTGTGAAAATGATATTTTACATGGTATGTCCCTTGTGAACAAATTTGTGAACATGCCACTTATAGAGGTTAGTTGTGTATTATGATGATGCATTATTACACATTTTTAAATGTAAACATTGTTTAATATTTATATCACTGTATAGTAGAAGTGCTTATTATGAAATAAATACATTGTTTTGTATCATCATATGTGTTGATGTATGGCAAGCAGATTTGGTTCATTGGAAAGGAAAGGAAAGATTTCTTTTATAGTGGTTAAGGCTGTTTTTGTATAAGTTGATTGAAATATCTCAAATAGAAGGTTTGTACATGCAAAAACAAGAAAATAATTAAATACCATCTGCAACTGTTCAGCTGAGGTAAACTTCCATTAAAAAATAAAATATATAAAAGAGGTAAAGGCAAGGCTAATATTATAACAATAGTTAATTAATTAATTAATTAAGATTTGGAGACAGTCATTTTTCATACAGCAGTTGATGAAATAAAATGTCATATGAAGTAACATGCATTACTGTGTATTTGTGTAATTATGGGATACTAGATTTTTCCTGGTTTAAGAAAAAGGTGAAGTTTCAAGACACATAATATCAGTTTTAGCATTTGCAATGATCAGAGCAACCAAAAAATTGTACTTTATTGTGTACTGAAATTCATGGTTTGCATGTCTGTACAGAGTTTTCAAAATTGAATATCTGTTTAATAATTCTATAATTTTTCTTCAAATAACAGCTTTTAAGGTTTTGTTGGGTTGATATTTTGAAAAGTTTTTAACCAGAAATGATTTGTATTAGTTGTCATCATTTGCCATAATGAATAGGTACAATGTGTAAATGTATAATCTTAAAGTAATTATGGACTAATAAATAAATCCATAACATGTTTGGTTTCTGTTTTGTTTTTATCTTACAGTGTTATAATTTATTGAAACAGGAGGGGTGGGGGGTGTTGACATTTTAAAGTGAAATTTTATTATTGTATTTATTGGCATGTATTTAACCAATCTATCCAGGAACTATTTTTGATTCCCACCGCAGGTCTGGGGTTTACTCCGGGTACTCCGGCTTCCTCCCCCAATAAAAACTGGACGCCATGATATAGCTGAAAAATTGCTGAAAGTGGTGTTAAACACCATCAAACAAACAAACTATTTTTGAGTTTTAAAGTATTGTAAAGCCTGTTGATGTGTAATATTTTGGTTATTTAGGGCTGCGGGTGGCATCACTTTTAGCTCACCTAACCCGATAGCTTGTAAGCTTTTCTCATCACGTGGCCTCTAGTTGTTGGCATAAACACTTGGCCATTTAATTAATTGATTAATGTTTAACGTCTAGCAAGCAATATTTCAGCTATATTCAGGACGTCTAGGCATTTGAAAATAAACTTGCCAGTCGTGCGAAGTAGGTGGTTCTTAACAAAGTTTGAGTTTTTGGCGCTGATCATATATTCAACATGGCTGCCGGGCGATAAGTGTATTGTGATTGTGTGACAATTCAAATTTTTAATACAAACGATTTGCCAGATTGAAATGCACGTCAGATGATCCTCTACCAAGTTTGAGGGGTTTGTTTTGTGCTGATACTAAATCTAAGATTGCGGTCTCGATGACCGTGTGTGTATGGTAGTTCAATATCTACTATTGATCGACGGTTTTCTTCGGAACTCTGGCTTCCTCTCGCCACAATGTATCTGAAAATTTGCCACGTTAAAAGTCATTTAAACAATAAATCTACGATGGCCAACACTGGATTACAGATTAACAAAGAACCTATGTGAACTCGAAAGCGGCATCGGTTGCCGACTGTTTAACTTGAGTAGTTCTGTTTATCACGCCTGTAATCCCTGAGGTTGCGGGTTCGGGTTCGAGTATCCCTGCGAGGAGGTTTTTTTTAATTCAAATAATTGAAAAGGATTGCTAGTTTCCTACCGATGTTAAAATGTTCCCGCTTTGTCCAGCCTCCTACCCTATTAAAAACTGCGATATAGCTGAAGAATAGCTGAAAATAAAATGTCATCAAAGATACCAAGGTTAATAAAATATACTACGCCAGACGCGCGTTTCGTCTTGTCAAGACTCATCAGTGGTGCTCGAACCCAAACAATATTTGAAATCCAAATGAATGAGATGTAGAGTTTTTATCACCAAAATTCCAAAAACGTTATACCAAAGTCCGGCTAAGGCTAATATTTGAAATCCAAATGAATGAGATGTAGAGTTTTTATCACCAAAATTCCAGAAACGTTATACCAAAGTCCGGCTAAGGCTATCTACACTTTGAAAATAGAAAAACCTTAGAATTAAAATAATTTTCGAAATTTCAGGGCAGTAAATTTAGACAATGACTATATCAATAAAAGAATCAATGATATTTCTGTCAGCACCGAAGTGTGACTACTGGGCTAGTGATACCCTCGGGGACTAACAGTCCACCTGCAGAGGCATCGACCCAGTGGTTGCAAATAAAATGTCATCAAAGATACCAAAGTTGATAAAATATACTACGCCAGACGCGCGTTTCGTCTTATCAAGACTCATTAGTGGCGCTCGAACCCAAACAATATTTGAAATCCAAATGAATGAGATGTAGAGCTTTTATCACCAAAATTCCAAAGTGACGTTAACCACCATTCAAACAAACAACGCCTGTGTGAAAAAAAAACATACAAACAGCTTCTCAGAAACTGTTATACACACTAAATTATGCAGAATGGAAGCGGAAGTAGTTATTAAATTTTAATTTTTCTTCAACAGGACTGCTGATGCGATTTATTGGGCTAGTATTACAAACTTTGTTTTCTGATAAATTGCTTGGCAAAAAGAATTGTGATATTGCAGAAATTTCCTTCATATGGTTCTATACACAGTTTCAGCTTCCATGCTTTCAGCTTTACATAGGACCCTATTGGAGAAACATACAAAAGGCTTCTCAGAAACCGTTCCAAAAATTAAAAATAAGTGAATTATAGGAATGATGTTAGGATAGTTCTCTTATACTTGAGTTCTCTCTGATAGTTTGGGTTTCAGTTCAGTTGTCAGAGCTTGTTAGTGCATGCGTGCATTCTATTTGGCCAAGCATTGTGAATGTAATGCCGTAGTACTGAAATTTTCAAATCGCCAACCTTTAATTGTTTACGGAAATCGGAAATGCATGCAAATTATCGCAAAGAAAAAACAAGTTGTGGGTTAACTATGAAAACAACCTTTTTTACTTAAGTCTAATACTGTTATTGGGTATACATGTATTTCATTCCGTTTTGCACACGTCTCACATCTTTTTGTGATCAAGCGTACCAGGAGTCTGGCTCCGTATAACCCGACCTCCTCTACAATAAATAAAAAGGGTAGTTGTGATAACCATTCAACCTGATTTATTTATACTGATTTTTCGGGGTGGTCATGTTATGTCGTTTTCATTTTTTTGCAGATATGGTAAAAAAAATTTACACCTCACCATATTAGCTGGTTGGGTGTTTAGACAATATGTTAATCGATTCCTACAATTGTTCTCCGTAAAAACTGGAACAATATGCATGCTAAGGGTAACCGACAATCGAGAAAAAAACTTCAATGTTTTAATGCGTTGTATTAAGTCTAATAGACACTTTGATCTTTTTTAATAGTTTATACTTTTAATACACTTGATGTTTTAATTAGAGCCTTTGTCTTGGACTTCTTTGAGATTATTACTACAGTTATATAAAGGAGATAACCTCGCTCGAATTTATCCGTAAAAAAACAACAATAGCCGAAAACTTACAAAAACAAATACCGAAATTGACAAATACGAAGATTGTGACTTCTTCTTTATTCCATTTCGTCCGTGGGTGGACATAGGGCGACTACAACTCCTTTCCATCTTTCTCTGTCCTTTGCTTTTGTTTTTTGCCTCATTCCAGGTCATTCCAATCTTATTTAGTTCGCTATTGTTACCCCTTCGCCATGTGTTTTTTTGGCCTACCCCTTTTGCGTTGTCCTTGGGGGTTCCAATCTAAAGCTTGTCTTGTAACGTTGGTTTCTGTTTTTCTTAGGGTGTGTCCAATCCACTTCCATTTTCTAGTTCTTATCACTTTTTCTATTGGTTCTTGTTTTGTTTTCTTCCACAATTCTTTGTTGCATATTTTTTCTGGCCATCTTATACCTATGATGTTTCTGAGGCATTTGTTCACAAATATCTGGAGAGATTTGATGGAGAAAACAGTTTCTCTCCAGGTTTCACAGCCATATAGAAGGACAGATTTAACGTTGCTGTTAAAAATTTTAATTTTTGTTGATGTTCTTAATGTTCTGCTTTTCCATACTGGTTTGAGCATGGAAAATGCTTGTAATGCTTTTTTCTTTCTTGCTTGGATGTCTTCGTCGGTATCTCCAGATGTACTTATAATGCTGAAGATTGTGACAGTCACGTAAAATATTAAATAGTACTATTTGTGAGGAGCTATATTCTTAACAAGTAATTGAAATATATTGAAATGTTTTGCGAGTTATATGCTGCATATTCAGTTTCTTTTTTAAGATTGATATTATATGTAAATAAATTCAAGAGTTTGCGAACTGTGGAAGTCTTTAAGCTCGGTCTTTTCGTCTACAAACCTAAATGACAAGGCTACCTTTAGTAGGTTGACACCCGGAACCGCCTCCTCCCAATTCAGACACTGGACGCCATGATATAGCGGAAGAATTAGTCTAAGTGGCGTCAAACTTTCAAACAAAATACTCGATGTAAATAAAATCCCCTTTCAAATAATGGACATATTTCTGTACATAACAATACCACAACTGGTTTTGTTTGTTTGTTTGTTAATAAATCGTTCTTATATAGCTGAAATATTGCTTGCTGGACGTTAAGCATAAATCAATCAATCAATCAAAATTACATATACCATAATATACAAACAAATTTTAAGTCAAAGTATATATCAGGATTTATTTATTTTTAGTACAGCACTACTGAATAGAAATATACAAACAGAGATTTGCTGAATGCAAAAATTGTAACTTTGTTCTTTTAATTAACATAATTCAGCACATATGATGAAATTCTTTGTCATAGTCATTATCAACTTCGCCACATAAGATTGTTCAGTGACACTTAAGGTATCCGGACCATAATTGACCACGTGATCATATTTGGTGTCCCGGATGAATTAGAAAGGTGTTTGTCCATAAATTCTGTCAACCACTGATGCAACAATCTCATGTTTTTCTTCTGTTGTTAATGGGTCTAGGAGGTGGGCTGGAAACTGATTAGTATACTCGAGGAAAGACGATATATTATGGCTATTCAACAGTGCGACCCTAAAATCAATCCCAGAAAGGTAGTCTATAAGGGCGATTGACCTGTGACCTGTGAACGTGTTCGTGACAAAGCTGCACCTGCCACAAGGTGTGTCAACGGTTGTAAAATTCCAGTTATCGAGGTCAAAGAGAACCTGATGAAACTGTACAGAACTGGAAGTTGGTCCTGACATGTCGACATGAACTGAGTGCTGTGCAGTTGAAATCAATGAGCTGAAGTCATTAACACCCTGTTGACTCTCGCTATCGTACCAAGACAATTCGTCATACGACCAGGAGGAAGGGTGAACCAATTCAATAGACAATGGTTGCTGTGCAGTTGCTTTTGTCTCCATATAAGGTGACAAACGTCTTGCTTTTTTGTGTTTACTGGCATTCTTCAATTTATCTCGAACAGGAAGAAGTTGTGGCCTGGATTTTACTGTAGGTATAGATGGTTTTGATGTAACTGCAGCAGGAGCGGTTTTGTGTGAGGTGGTCACAGGAGCAGACTCTGGTTCAGACGTATTGACAGTTGAAGTTTTGAAGGAGTCGATTACAGGATCCGGTTCTGGTTCAGCAGGATGAACTGGTGCAGTTTTGGGTGACTTGACAACAGCAACAATCTTTAGCTTAGAATTGACCAGTGTAACCTCAAACGGTTCAGACTTAACTCTAAGACCATTCACCGCCAATTCTGGTACTGGTTCTGATTTCAAGTCAACGTCATTACTTGTAGGTCTGTTTGTAGTCACATCTGCAGGTTCATGCTGGTACAGCAAAGTAATGGAGTATCCTTTAGGCAGTTTTTTAGTGTACATGGTGAGCTGGAGTCCACCTGGCAAGGACTCAAGGTAGGTCTTAAATGAAGCAGGTAATGTTTCATAGTACGACATATTTATAAATATTGATAAAAATATTGCTTTTGTTCTTTCATTTATACTAAAAACGTGTAAACAATAGAATGAATAAACAGTATTTGATTGGTTGGTTACGTCATGCTATCGTCATGTGACAAAATATATTGACACTCACTGGTGTGTTAGAAGGAAAATGAGAAATAATTGTTATCGCCATTGAACTGTAGATCTAAAAAAAACCAATAAAGTAATAACTTTATATTATTTTTACAAAGAATTGTTTTGGTAATCATGCTTGACCTACCTTTGAAAACATAATATCTACTACAAAGCGATATCTATTCATAACCAAAGAGATGTTCATTTCCTACAAACTTCGAATATAGAAAAGTAGCTGAGATCATCTAATGTTTTCAAGTATATAATCTCTGAATAAAATCGAGACATAGTTGAGATCTATTCATACAGAGAGGGATTATCCTTTTCTTTGAAACTTAGAACGCGTGTAAAGTGGTTTGCATTTAAACTGGTTACCCCTGATTAACATTTGAATAAATCAATCTATAAGTAATCATTAGTTAACTGATTTATGTTCGCTAATTAACCCTATTGAAAATATGTGAAAACTATTTTCTTGTACAACAGAAACTAAGTAAGTAATTTTTATTTAAAGACGGCATATATATACATAATAACAAAGGAACATGAGCTCTGAAGAGCTCTTTAACCGACTATAAGCAGACAATACATACATGAATGCACATGGACATATAAGACAATATAAACAATACATACATAATGCTCATGCAGATAAAACAATACAGACATGCATAAAAACATTCAATGATCAGAGCATAAACAATTGCACATATTAAAGCAAAGCTTAAGTGAAGCCCGATCAATAAATTGTTACAGGGCGTAAAATACAAAGCACTAGACAGGAACATAAAATGTCAACTAAAGCACATATTATAATTAAAGCATAAGCGAATATATGGTATAAAAAGCACTAAACTGTTATTACCCAGAATATATTGAAAATATATTCAATATAAATCTTCCACTGAACACTGTTATGAGTGACTCTGTTGAGACATTCAGAACAGCTGTTTCAGCCATCATCTACTAAATCACACATTATTTGTAAATAGTTTTATTTTAATATTTAAAAATTATATTAAAAATTCTTTATTTTTTTACTTGTGCCTAGCGCGCAGTACCACAAATTGGCGGAATCTTCAATGTGTTGAAGGCGGCCAATCATGAAACAGAAACATAAATATTTACCACTAATTATAGCAGGTTTAGCAATAAAACATGACAGTATTACATATGAAGGTTAACAGAAACAAACAAACAAAAAACACATAATATGCTATCAATCAGGCATGAGTACTAGTAGTATTGTTTAATATACATGAGCTACATAAGCATTTTATCCCCCCACACTAGCTGTTAATGTAATTTCTGAACTGTCCAAACGAGGTCATCTGTCTAACCTCGTTTGGAAAGGAATTCCAGATTGTTGCTGCCTCATACCTGAATGACCTTTTACCATATAAGATTGTCCGGGGTTGAGGAATCTCTGCTTTATTTACATACCTAAAATTATACGAGTTGTTTTTTATTACTATCAGATCTTGTAAATAATAAGGACTTATTTTATTGATAATTTTGAAAGACTCCAAGGTCTTGACAACCAAAACCAGATCTAAATGCTGCCAAAAAAGGATTGAAGATATTATCAAAATGTTTAACGAGCTGTTTTTCAATTGAATTTTCGAATAATTTGGAAATGGCTGGTAGGACACTAACTGGCCTGTAATTGCCTTTCTCAAGAACACTATTCTTTTTATGTATGGGGGCAACTTGGGCAACTTTTAGTTTATCTGGGAAAATAGAGGTGGATAAGGATAGGTTTACAAGAGCTGTAAGAGGTTTAACAATTGAGGGTTGTGCATACTTTAAAAGCTTAGGAGAAATGCCGTCTATACCAGTACCCTTCTTTATGTTAATTTTGTTAAGGTGTTTCTTAACAAAATCCTCATCCACTTGAGAAAAGGAGATGGTATTTTTCTGACATTCTGGCATATTCTCTTTAATGGCAGATACACTTTGGTTGGAATTATCAACTTTGGCACTATCATTACATCCAATACTTTGGGCAACGTTAACAAAAAATTATTGAAAATTTCACTTACCTCCTCTTATCGGTAATAATCTAGATCCATATAATTAAAACCAACTTCAAATCTATTTTGAAACCAATCAGAAAAATGTTACAAGACGTGCAGCTGTATGGAAGATTCTATACCATACTGCCGTATTGTGATGTGCATTTTAGAAAAGGATTTAAGAGGATATTAACTTTTTTTAAATTTCACATCAAGAAATAATACGAGAGCTGGCGTCACTTGACATCTCACTTGTGTCTTTTGTAAAGTAATAAAAAATTATACATAGTTAAAAATTAAAATTTACATAACTATATGCTTGAACATTGTCCTATAACAGAACTATTAATCAACTTCTTAAGATATATCACACTATTATTAGCAACTTAGATGAGGGAGAAGACATAAGATGTGTATTATGTTATGTTTCAAAAGTGTTTAACAAATATATATAAGTTAAATAAAATGGGGATTTCAGGAAAATTGCTCGATTGGATATCTGACTACTAACAGAATAGAGAACAAATTAAGTAGTCCTTGATGGCTTTAATTCAGTGTGGGAAGAGGTTGATGCAGGCGTTCCCCAGGGATCGGTACTTGGTCCTTTTATGTTCCTAATATATATCAACGATATTACTGAGGGTATTGATTGTGGCATAACTATTTTTACTGATGACAAATCACTGTTTGTAATAGTCGATAATAATAATTAAATTGAAGCAGCAAATAAATAAAATGCTAATTTAACTTGTATACATGATTAGTCTAGGAAATGGGCTTTAAAGTTTAATCCTGATAAAACAGAATCTCTCCTTTTTACCAGAAAGTTAACCATTCTCCAATCCAATTTGGAAATCCAGACAATATTGTAAAAGATATAACTTCCAAATGCCATTGAATTCCGAAGTGATAGTAAATTGAAAAATCATATAAATAAAATATATAACAAAGCACGCGAGCGTTTAAATATACTTATACTTAGAATGCCTAAATACCAAGTGAACAGAAAAGTACTAATAACCATTTATATGTCATTTATAATACTAAAATTAGAATATACTGATGTTGTATGGGATAACTGTACAACATATGAGACTAATTTTTTGTAGAGTTTGCAAACTGAAGCATTCAGAATTATTACCAGTTTAAGAATAAATTCATCTAAAACTAAACTTTATGAAGAACTTGGATGGGAGCCTCTTTATAAGAGAAGAGAAAAACATAAACTTATATTATTATAAAATATTATGCACGGTTAAGCGTCACAATATTTACTTGATATTGTATAACCTTCTACATTGAATATTTTTAACCATAACATGAGAAAGGCTATTTCGTAGAGTAATTTTAGAATTCCCTTTTGTCATTCAGTCTCTTATATTCCCACTACTTTAAAATTTTGGAAAAATCTTACCGAGTCAATTAAATCGTCTCCCTCTATTGAAATAATTAAGAAAAGGTAAAAATCTTAAGTGCTGGCCTGTTCTGAATGTTTCAATGAAGGAAATAGAAAAGAAAATACTAATACTCTGTCAGATGCGAAATGATGCCAGTAAGAATGTTAACCATTCTCCAATCCACAGGAGCTGCATCTTTAAAAAACCTAGCCGGTATGCCATCACGTCCAGTACTCTTTGTAATATTGAACAAGGAATACTTCAAATTTCTGAACAGATTATACGATATAATATGGTTTCAATCGGAACATCTCTCGGCCATTTCCGTCAAGGGTCGGGAAAGTGACCTCGGAGGTAAGTGATCTCCATTTTGAACTATTTTCAGTTTAATTAGTTACGTCACAAGTTCGTTTGTGACGTTTCAGTTCATTCATTTGATTGGTTTGTTAGTTGATTGTTACTGATGACGTCAGATTGTAAACAAATACTTATCCATTTAAACGTTGTCGGAGAAGGAATTGTTTGGCAGTGTACGTTAATTTAAGTTTTAAAAATACAATCTTCTATCCGATTTTTAGTTCTGCTCCGATAAATATCTGTATAGCCGAATAATTAATGGATAATCTATTTCATCGCACTAAAATATTTTTGTTGTGTAAACAGGCTAACCGTATCACATTTGGGCCGATTTTTTGGTCCATATCCATACACTTACCTCCGAGATTACTTTCCGACCTTAGGCGGAAATAACCGAGGTGATCCGATTGATATGGTTTGGGTCTGTTTACGCCTAATAAACCGCGAAGCGGTTTATGAATGGTGCAAACAGACCCAAACCATATTATATCGTATAATCTGTTCAGAAATTTGAAATATTCCTTATAATTTAATTTTAACTACAAATCTTATCAAATTTTGCGGTAAAAGCGTCGATGACGTCGTGGAACTATTTGAATTTTAACGGCGTTAGAATAGGTCATAAGTCACGCAAGTTATTTTTGTATAATATGGGTTGCCCGATTTGAATTGACCAATCAGATTTCAGCTTACAAAGCAAATTAAATTATATCAAAATAAAAATCACGACTTTGGATGAGACACACAATCTAAAATAGAAGAAAATATCTCTTTAAAAACTGACCAAGCCTCATTAATGTTGTCTGCTAAAAACACGTTTCCCAGTTAGCTTCAGTTAACTTAGAAATGAAAATATCCTTGTCATAAGATTTTACAAATCTAACTTTTACAGTGTTATGTTTATTACAAGTAGGTTTTGAAAATTTTCTGGTACAATATATAATTGAGTGGTCGCTTAGACCTATATCTAGTACACCAGATTGATAAATGTTTTCGAAATTGTTACATAAAATATGATGAATAGTAGACTAGGATGTATCTGTAACCCTGGTTGGATCTTTTATAATTTGAGTCAAATTGAACATCTTCAGGATGGTTGAATATGAAGAAAACAATGGTCCTTCTGACTTGTAGCAGATGTTGCGATCTACTAGGAGCACACTCTCGTGTTCGTGTTGACTTCTGAGTCAATTAACTGTCTCGTCTAACCACGTTTCCGTTATAGAAATCACGGCAGCTTTACTGTTATAAGCTATCATCTGGAACTCTGAGATTTATGTACTCAAAAGCCACAAATCTCACATTTCGCCATATCCTTGCTCTGAAATCTATCTTCATTTTTGTATAAAGTACTACTTTCTTATATGTTCTAAAATGTTATTTGTCCTATTTAGTGAATTGATATCTTAAAACAGTTTTCACCCTAACGGCTTACCGTAGAATCCCACACAGTTGAAAATACTTTAACAATAAATAGAACTGTGTTTAATTTTGTGGTTTTGTGTTGAAACAAATATTTTTCAACTTAACAAAATATTGTTCTTATCTCTTGATAATAGTTTGTTCGTTTCTACAAAGCCGGTATCCGTGCGACTTGGTTTTTTGTTATTGACGAAAATAAATATGGCGGGTAAATCTCGAGCCGATTTATAACTGACACAAATGCATCCTACTGCCTAACTATTAATAAAAGTGGCTAAAATAGAAAGAAAAAGGGCCTTTCACTTATTATCATATTTTTCCCGTCACCCATTAGGGATTTTACAAACTCGAGACGATCACTGGAGGTAATTCATCTTCGACTATTTTCATGTCATAGACACGATAGACGTCTTGGTGAAGGATAAATTCATTTCTGTTTTGTTAATACGTAACCTTGATCAACACAGCTGCTGTACACAATATTTTAATATATATCTAATACAGAAAAACATGTTTTCCTGTTTATTCATAGAAATGTAGCAGACCAGCTAAACTTTACAATACCCACGACCACGGTAATGCCCACTTGGTCTATTCCCATTTTGTCTACAATTATAGTGTCCCATTTCGTATACTCTATGAATTTTATATGAGAAAGTAATGCAAAAATTTGTTCATTAAATTTATAATACAAACATTCATGAAATAGTGGTCAATTTTTCAATCATAACAAAACTTTTATTGCAAAATAAACATATAAAACACCAATACACAAACTATAATACACCATCATTTTATTTAACAACCAAGTTTGAACTTTATCAGTAGACCAAATGGGAAGTTACCATGCCTGGCTGTACATGTATAGTTTACTGGCTTCAGCAGTGACCCTTAATTTGTTTGTGTTAATTCCACACATTTTTAATTGTAATTATCAGATTCTAATTTAGCATAACAGCAACAGATATACTGGCACACGTTGATATATATGCGTCTAGTTGAGATTGATTTATTTTATTTCGCTTTACTTTTTGAGTTTTGTTGTTGATGCAGTTCTTGTATATTATTCATATAATACAATAAATTATAATACTTTAATTATTTATTTCTAGCTATGCAGCAGATCAACCAAATTTAGTACTAACTTTGTATTGAATTAATTTAATGTGTTTTTTCAGATTACTTTATTTTGTTGTTGTGTTGTTGTATGTTCTGACATTCAATTGTTCTATATCAATTTTTAATTTCCAAATCAACCATCAAAAATGTGACATCAATTTGCATACATGTAATTGTTTCCTGCCTGGAGTAGAATTTTTAATTTCAGCTATGTCTCAAAAATCAAATCAAGTTGATACAAAATTAAGGGCCACCCTAACAGAGACCATGGACCATGTCAAGATTGGAGTCGAGTACACCCTTCCCGCAGTGTGACTCGAACCCGAAATCTGTTGACAGACCACAAGATCAATAGTAGACAAACTACCTTAACCACTCGGCCACCAAGGCCCCTACGTGGTATATGAAACATGTCTTTCTCCATTTATTTACAATCGATTTTGGGATATTGCCTAACTAAGTCGTGTATGAAAGCGAGTTTCTGATTGGTTTCATGCAGGTGTGACTGTTTATTTCTAGTTGCAATTTTTAATACCCACAATTCTCAGTGTGTTGACCCGTTGCAATTAATTTTAACTGACATCACATATCAGTTTTAATAAAATTCTTCATCAGTTTTTTCTTTCAATCAATGCTAGAATTGGACAGAATTTCCCAGGATACTTTGCATCTATCTATAACCAATTGTTGTATGGAATTGGAGACAAAAAATCGGTTCATAACTCCCAACACCTATATGGTGGTTAGCTTTGATAATCTTGATAAAAACCAGAGTTATTCTGTTGAAGGTACTGGAAAGGATAAAAATGGTTTTCTTGCACTACAATTCAAACTGCAACACCAGAACACAGTCAGTCTTGTCACCAACACTATAAATTCTATTTTAGATCACACTGATCATGTTGATAATTCTGTTTTGACAGATTGTAGGCAAAGAAACCTTTCAGCTGATGTAGGTAGCAGCATTTATAATACTGCAGATACGATAGGACAACTGCCACCTAATTCACATTTTGATCAATTTTCAAACTTGTCAATATCAGATTTTCACAGCTTCTGAGAACCAGGAAATTATTTCTTTTCAGAACACTGTTCATCAGTACGGGTTTTTGAAATTCCTATTACAGCAAATAAACATCTCTGACTCTGTTCCATGCTTCAAAACTTTTTTATCTCTTCCAACTGAAAAAAAATCCCAGAAAAATCTGTTATTTCATCTATTGCAGTACTTATGCTGACAGTGTTTGTCATGTTCTCAACATTTTGTATGAAATATAAGTTGGAGTGTTGTGTGATTATGTGGTTGTAGTAGTTGTAGGTTATGGTAAAAGTTATGATCTTTTAATTTCCTTAAAAACTGATTGATTGATTGGATTTGGCTTTATGTCCAGTGAGCACAGCAGTATTTCCGCCATATTCAGGACGAGAACAAGTTAACGAACAATCAATGGAAAATGAGGGTGTGATGAGACACAGGAACACAATTTAGACCGACACTGGTAAAATATGGAGTTTTGGGTAGGGCAGAGATTTTAGCCTTTTGTAGCGGCTACAATGAGCCTATACTCTTTTTCGAAATCTACAAAAGGGGTCTTTATTGTGCAAGGAGCGTGGCACTCTTCAAACACGTTACCCACAATGGTCCACGGCCATGCTTAACGTATTATGACCCAACAACCCCCAATGAGATGGTCTCCCCTATCCGCCACCCAGGGATGCGCTGGGACCTTAAAAACTGAGTATGGTGCATCTTTGGACTGGTTTATTACTTTATCCAGGCTACTGACAGGTTTTTGTCACAAGATAGTTTAATACTTACTTCAAAATTCCACCATGGTTCTACTTTACGTATTTTATCGGACTGTTCTAAATTTGCAGTTACAGACAGATTTTTTACTCAGGTAAGGGAGGTTATCATATTACATATCTGGTAAAGCAATTCATTTCTGGTGATCTTGACAATTTTCAGATATACCATGCAAATTTTAACACTGTAATTTCAGATAACATCTCTTCTTTAAGGTTTAATATTACCTCAGATGAGGACCATCCAGTTTGCCAATGCTGGTCATTCTGTTGGTTGTCTGGAGAAAGTCAGCCTTGTGACTTAAGTACCCACTGTATGTGAATGCCTGTCATTCTGTCAGTTGTCCAGGGAAAGTTGGCTTGGTGGCCTCAAGTACCACTACAGGTGAATGCTGGTCATACCGTCTGTAAAGAAATGACATTTATGTAAATGGGTTTTTTTTTTTATTTTAAAGTTTAAAAACATAATTAACATAGCTTATGTCAGTAATGAAGTTTGTTTCTATATCAGTTATACTTTTAATTCCTAATAAAAACGTTTAATAATGTTAATCTATTTATGTATCCGCAAATATGAGGCAACAATAAAATCTATTCACAAAAAATGTGTTACATTCCAGCCAGGTAGCTGCCAAACCTTAGCTTCATCAGGTGTGCTTCATCAGATGTGCGTTGCAGCATAGATTATTTTTGTTGTGAATCCCCAGTTATTATCGGATTATGTAGCATGAAATATTAGCACGTTGTCGGGAAGACGGCGCAAATTTTTAAACGGTCCCCTTAAATAAGACCAATGCACGACTTTATTATGAACGCAGTATTCCTTTTTCTTTCACATTCTGAAAGAATAATGCTTTAAGAATGTACAGAAATAGGTCATAATTGATAACACGATTAATAAGCATATTTTTTTTACCTTTTTTCGAACACTTTTTTCCACGACGACATCTCCATGCATCCTGTTACGTATTTTCAGCTTCTACTTTACAAGAAACTCGTTAATTTTAAATGCAAATGATAAAAACAAAATTCAGAATTGGAATAAGTATTTTTTACAATCCATTCTCTTTTAATTTGGCGTACACCTGTTGCAATTGTTATGTAATCACAGGTGTGGTGAACCTGGGACTAGTATAGGTGAACCAATGGTTCAATTAACAACGGTGTCATAAGTTGTCTGAGGGTACACCCTAGGTAGCTAATACCTGAGTCATCATATAAATTGTCTAATTAATTAAAACCATTAGCATCTAATAAAATCATACAAGGCTGTTTTCATATGTTCGATCTCTTCTTATTATCTCTTAATGATATATAATTGTTTTCGGGTAAATTGAGCAAAAAGGTAAAAACCATACTCTACAATATAATTCATGTTGTAAGTTATAAAATTGCAAATTTAATATTAAAGAAAATATTTCAATTACAGTTTTTCGTATTTGTTAATTCCTTCAGGGACGGTCTATACTAACTTAGTATAGACTGTCCCTGATTCCTTCAAGCTTTAAAATACGTTTTTTTCCTGATCTAATAAGAAGAAGTAAAGATGTACATAATTGCATATTAATGCGCGCTTTACCAGTATCTCTTCTGATATGAATAGATCCGCTTCAATTTTTATTTTTGGATTATTTTACTATCTATAGGGTAAGCCTAGTATTTTTATTAATGCATTCTATTCTTGAAATAATAAAATGCATATACTTGAGTTTCTTTTATTAATAAGTTATTTAATTTGATAAGAAAAAGGCATTTAAAAATTGTGTTATGTTATATTACGTAATGTATTTCATCGCTTCAATTGTATTTCTTGGATTATTTCGTGATTTATATGTCAAGCTTCGTAATTTTTTATGCATTCTTATTTTAACATGATAAAGTGTAAATTTTTCGGTTTCTTTTATTAGTTACTTAGATAATTTGACAATAAAAGTGCATTTTTAGATTTTGTTTAACGCGCTTGTGACCTCTCATCCAGAAAACTATTTCTGGATTATTTCATAATTTATAAGGTAGAAAATGGAACCTTTACGCAGAAAATTAGTCATCTTGAACATTAAATTTAATTTCCCTGGGTTTTGTTTGTTGACGGTTTCGAAATCCCAAACTCTCGTGAACGATTCGTGTGTGGTAGTGGTGGTTTTAGGGAGGGGGCAGAGACATTTCTGTGATGTAATTGTATATTAGATGTGCCTTGTTTATTTGCTAATTGATTATTTTATTAACTGACACTGAACTTTGATGAAAGGTAAAAATGAAAGACCAATCAGACTCGAATAATAAGCCGCTAAAATGGCTAAATTAGATTATGATTTTGATATATATTGTATATAGCCTGTTGTTATGTTTGTTTATTTGTTACTTTCTCTGTACCAATTGTATTATTGGCTGTGTGGGAAGAAACTATATATACAAAATTAGATTTTCAAACAGGCATGTTATTTAAAAAAATTGATGTCGAATCAGTAAAAAATGTGGTAGAAATTAGTATGGAAAAGAAATTTCTCAATAATAAAAAAAGCACAAAAGATATAGATTTTTATTTAATTCAAGATTTAAAAATTTTGATGTTAAGATATTTTAACGAAGCAAGTTATATATATAATAATACAACAGAAGAAAATTCAGTTACGTTCGAATAAAGGTCATCAACAGTTTATATTGTTGAAAATAATTGTAGAAGTTAATAATCTCATCAATTGTTTTGCAAAATAAGACTCTTCTTCTAATTGTTTTTTTTTATATTTTATATTCTGAAAATTTTATAAAGTTCTTAGCAATGTTTATGCACATGAATGCTAGTTTGACGTTTGAAATACATTTAATTGCAAATCTTTTGAAACAATTTTAATTACAGTAAAATTAAATCAATAAAAATTGTAACGTGTCGGTATGTTTTCTTTGATTTTCCGAGGACGCGATAACTGCCGATCTTACATCCGCATTTTCCCCCACAGAACCACTTGACTATGGTCAATGCATTTTTATTGGAAAACATATATTTGTCCTTCCAAAACTTTGCTTTTTTTATTACAGTACTCTTCTCAAAGTTGAGATATTATAATCAAGACGATTATTTCTTGCCTTTCACAATCGTCTATATTTGCATCCCTTTACAGCGTATGATGAAATTTTAAATAAAACAAATTGAAAAAAAACTATTAAACCAAATGGGACACACCTATAACATATAAATCGAACATCTCTGGATATGGGTTTAACCCATTTTTAATTTTTTCACTAGGACTAGTACAACAATCTAATTTTAGAATTAACCAAAAACTTTTGTTTTTTGTTTGTTTGTTGTTGTTGTTGTTGTTTTTTTTTTGTGTATTTTTTTGTGTTGCTTTTTTTCTTTGTTTTTGTGTGTTTGTGTGTTGTGTTTTTTTCTAATTTATGTTATTAAATGCATCAATATATTGATATATACACGTAACGTGATGTGTAACAATTTTAGCTGTTTGGTATTTGTATTAACCATGTAAGAATGGAAACCAGTTTAGAACCAGAAAAATAAACAATTTGATTTATCTCCCCGTACAGAGAAGTCCAAACAGATCAGAAAAAGTCCCATTATGTTCGATAGTACATTTACTAAATACATAGAAAGTAGGTTAAAAATGTGCTTTTACCACATATATTTCTAAATTTTACTGCATTGAGCCTTTACAAAATTAACAGGGACTGCAGCCTTAGAGTTAGACATAGTCATACTATAGGCACTAACTAAGGCAGCAGAGTTACAGGTGTCGGTCGTTTCGCCCCGACTACCTATTCGCCCTGAGTCGTTTCGCTCCTCCACTTAATCAAAAGTGTGTTGAAACAAACAATAAAGCGTATTTTGTGTGTTTGAAGCTAATAATCTTTAAATAATAATGCGTATTTTCGCAAAATTAGCTTATATTTGAACTTTGTGAAAATTATAAAAAGGGCGTAATTTATTAAACTTGAAATAATTAATTGTCATTTGTTAAATTACTTCATCAAAATAATTAGTTAATCACTGTCAAATACCAATTATCACTCTTTTTTTTAATGTGTCAATCAAATTAAGAAACACCTTTGATCTCGAGCTATACAGCTTGTGCCACCATGTCAGTTAATTAAAGTTCAAAGTAATGTTTGAAATGTTTGATTAGCCAAAACATCAACTGTAAAACTCACCAGAATATATAAATATCATATGAGCCACACCAATGGCAATGTTACACTCAATCTCCATGATGTCTCTTCTTACATTCATTGACATTGTATGGTCACACACTTGAATTTCGTCTATACTAGAATTTCGGTGATTTTCCTTCAATTGGTACAATGTAAACAATGTACCTTACCCTAAATTACTTTTAAAATATCTTTCATTTTTTACTCTTACCAAATGACTCCTAAAGAATAAAATGCAGCGCATTTCAACGACACACTTTCATCGACAAAATTCAATAGACTAGTATAATGATCCTGTAAATTATAACACCAGCACACGTTATGAAAACAAAAGTTTTTTTTATCACATGGAGCGAAAAGACCTAGGGCGAATGGGAATCAGGGTGAAACAACTCAGTGCGAATGGGAATCAGGGCGAAACGACAAGCAAACGAGATTCGGGGCAAAACGACCCGGAGGAGAACAAGATTCAGGGTGAAACGACCCGGCGGCAAACGAGATTGGGGGCGAAACGACCAGGATTCAGAGTTACTTGTAGGCCTTTTAGTTCTTAAATGTAGGCCTGCATATGCCTGCCGTAATAAATGTACGCCTGCTGTAAAAAAGTGTACGCCTGCCATTGTATTCATGCTTTATATTTGTTTTTTTTTGGTATAATATGATGTATAAGTTATTTAAGAAGCAATTCTATTTATTTTTTTAAAGTTTTCAATAAAAGTTTTGAGGAATTAGTCTGCTCAGTGTAACAGTGAATTGCTGATAACATTTGATAACTCATGCATATATGCAAATTTGTAACTCTTGTTAACCATCAGTTGGAAGATTTTGTAACTATTTTATTCCAACTAAAGTAAATTATTATACAATAAATAATTCATCAAAATGTGGGACTGCATACAAATATTCAAATAAGATATTTTGTTCATTCTCTTGTTCATTCAGGTATATACGTGCATCCATAATGACGTGATATAACATTAGGTGTTCGCTGATCCAAATACAGTATGATCAAACTGTTGACTAGCAAATTATATTTAATTCTCACATGTTGCCAACCGAGTAAGTTTAAAAGGAACTTGCTTGCAGTTACATGTACATTTAGTATTGAACTTAATAAATAACTGAAGAAAATTTGATTTATCAATAAATATAAAAACTGTTTAAGAATGATTATTTCACACTAAATTCCCAAAATGGATTGCAAAACTTCAGGTCACCCCTAACATGGTCCCAAAGTTTCATATTGATTGAACATTGCATCTAAGAGAAACTGAAGACAGGATTAAATGGAAAGAAAAAAAAAGAAAAAGGAAGAAGAATAACTAGTAATAACTGTGTTGGGATGCCAACACAAATGTCTCCCAAACAAACCTCCATTGCCACTACTAGTATAATCTTCAGCATTTTAAAAACCCCCCAAATACAAATTTTTACCAAGATAATGCAAAGTCCTATATAATGACCCCCATTTCCATGGAAACTGCAGCAGTTTTTTTTTAATTCAAAAAATGGACTGCAAAACTGGCCACCCCTAACATTTTCCCAAAGTTTCATATTGATTGGACATTTCATCGCAGAGAAAAGATTGAGCAGAAAGAAAAAAGTCAAAAAACAATTTGTCTTTCAAAACTTTATGCTTTCTACTTTGGGGAACACCTTTACTATTTTGAAAAAAATGTGCATTTGCTTATTACTTGGGAAATTCATGCGCTTATACTTGATACAAAATTGTGCCATGCTTTCAAATTGTTAAGAAAACAAAATTACATTTCAAAACTTAACAAAACATTCAGTTACACAAATCTTGGCTATTTTATTGTGGGTAGATAATATCAAGGCTATGTGTCGCATACCATGGTTGATCACCTTTGACCTTGAACTTTTACCTTAAGGTCACATTATTGCTTTCTTAATGACAAATTCATGTCCGGGCTGTAACTTTTTTTATCTTTTGAGGTAGGCTTTTTATATTTGGAATGTGGGTAGATAATATCAAGGCAATGTGTTGCATACTGTGGTTCTTGAACTTTGACCTTAAGGTCACATAACTGCTTTCAGAATGACAAATTCATGTCCATGCTGTAACTTTATCTTTTGAGGTAAGCTTTTGATATTTGTAATGTGGGTAGATAATATCAAGGCAATTTGTCGCATACCATGGTTGTTGACCTTTGACCTTGACCTTAAGGTCGGCGGGGCACACAGAGATGGGTACAATCTCACTGATATCTAGTTCTATTAAATTATTTTGTGTTAAATTAAAATAATTTTTTAATTACATGTATAAGTTCCCATCATATCAATATTTTTTATTTAAAACACCACAGTATAAGTTGTCTTGTCCTAAAGGATATACATAGTCTTGCACTGTTGCAGTGTTGGTACTTGCTTATGCCATACATCTTCATACATACAAAAAATTGGCACCTGTGGTTTCTGGAATTTGGCACATATTTGTTATAAAGTACACATGAGTGTATAAATATTTCATGAAAAGTTATGTTATAGGTATAGTATACTTTGTGTTCCACAGACAGTCACATAGACAAGCCAATTCAAGTAAACAAATTAAATCTTCAATGATTTACAGAAGATGTTACATTAACATGCACAAATATGAGGTACTACAACAATATATTGAAGAATATTTAAAAAATATTGAAATAAAGCTTGTACTAGTAAATGTAACAAGAAAAAAGTATTGACCATGTCAAAACTTGTTGCATGTTCTAGATAGGCAATTGGTGCTTGACTTCCACCTTATTAGTAAGTGACAATTATGGCCATTTTTTTACCAAGGTCATAGGTTCTCATCAGATACCTAGGCATCCTTCCCTCATCATATACCCAGGTATCCTTCACTCATCAGATACCCAGGCACCTTTCACTTATCAGATATATCATTTACTCATCAGATACACAGGCATCTTTCACTCATCAGATCTATCCTTCACTCACCAGATACCAAGGCATCATTTACTCCTCAGATACCCAGGCACCCTTCACTCACCAGATACCTAGTCATCCTTTACCCATCAGATACCCAGGCATCCTTACTCACCAGATACCCAGGAATCATTCACTCATCAGATACACAGGCATCCTTTACCCATCAGATACCCAGGCACCCTTCCCTTATCAGATCTATCCTTCACTCATCAGATACATGGGCATCCTTCACTCACCAGATACACAGGCATCCTTTACCCATCAAATACCCAGGCACCCTTCCCTTATCAGATCTATCCTTCACTCATCAGATACACAGGCATCCTTCACTCACCAGATTCCCAAGCATCCCTCCCTCATCAGATACCCAGGCATCTTTCCCCAATTAAAACACTGCAGGCAGGGTGCACTCTTAATTGACAAGGATTGCCAGTTTTCCTACCGAAGGTGAGGGTTTTCTCCTGGTATTCCGACTTCCTTCCCCAATAAAAATGGGACGTCATGATAGAGCTGCAAAATTGCTGAAAGTGACATTAAACAACATTTAAACCAAACCAAACAAATAAAAACTGGATTCCATGATATAGACTTATAGCTGGAATATTGCTGAAATTGGCACAACACATTGAAAAAAAAAAGAAACCTGTTTAAAATACATTATGATGAATTATAGAACTATGAGCTTTATTTAGTTAGTTGTTGTTTAAGAATTGGTTGATCAAAAAAAATTTTTCATTCCTAGGCAAAAGATGTTGTTTAAATGAAGACTCTTGAAGAACAAAATGGAATTTATACAAAGTGATAATTACATACATGTACCAGAAGTTGTAGCTGAGTATACAGAGGTTGTTTCTGATAGTAAAGAATCGTCATGTTTACTAGAAAATAAAACAAATTCAGAAAATGAATGCCTTACAATAAACAATACTGATATAAATTTATCAAATGCATCTCCGTTGTCAGTACTACCACCTATTTCATATGTCTTTACCCATGAATCAAGTATCAGTAGTGACAGTCATCATTCTATAGATAACTTTGAATTAAGTGGCGATGTTGCAATATCAGGAAAAGTGTTGACATTACCTGTACCAGGTGTGACAAGGGACAGTACAGATGGGTTTTGTACTGACCTTTCACCTACCAGTATATCCCAAGAAGCATCATACTGTTCCTTAAAAAATGACATAGACGAGACCATAAACATTATATCAGAGTCAGGTAACCAGACAAGTCCAGATCCATCTTGTGATAGTACTGATAAGCAGGAATCAACTTTATCAAAACCTTCACACTGTCTTCCGCCATGTAGAATTTGTGGTGAAAGGGCATCAGGATTTCATTATGGAGTTAATACATGTGAAGCCTGCAAGGTAATTGTTTTACGACAATAAGAAATTAACTATTCTACTAGTGCTTCAATTTTATGAATTTATTTGATTTGTTTGCAACATTTTGAACATTTATGAAAATTAACCATCAATGTATTTATAGATCTGAGATTTCCATTGCTACATGGTGCCTTGCTGGTCGAGTGATTATAATGTAGTGTTGATTACATACCTGTCAACACTTCGGTTGCAGGTTCAAGGGTTGCTATGGGTAGGGTGTCCTAGACTTAAGCCTTAATTAACATGCATGGCAAGTATTCCTGCCAGAGGTCACATGTTTTTCCCTGGATCTCCATGATATGGCTGAAAAATTGCAGAAAGTGGCATTAAATGCTATTAAAACCCTACAAATTACATGCTTTACACCAATATTTATTCTAGTAGGTTTTGCATTCATATGGATTCTATTCAATAGTCCTAAATATTCTTCAATTTTTACATTATATTTAAACTGCTTGACCAGTGTGGAAAAAATTGTTCTCGTCACTAGTGAAATAATAATGTCATAATAAGTACTAATGACGACATAAACAAAAAGAACTTTCGTTTTCTGCGTATTCAAGTCATGAAGGTTAAAATGTGGTTGGAAGAGAATTCGTACTTAATTTAGCAAATTAAATACTTTTTAAAATTGGAGAAAGAGAATCCTACATTAGTACCCTTGGATTATCCGATTTCTCCAATCTGTACAGTTAAATTATGGAATTTAAACTACTAGAATCTCGATTTGAGAAATCCGATGATCCACTCGTACCAATGTATGATCCTACATGATAAGTTATCCATACACAGTTATCATGGATCAATAAAATGCTGATGAAGACAGATAATCTCAGCTGATTTTTCTTATTCCCGGCTCCTATATAATGAAATTTGGCAAGGAAGATAACTTTATTTTATAGAACAATGAATTCCTAGACTAAATAATAGGAGAAAAACATCCCAGAATACATATACATGTATAATTTATAAAAAATTTTGCTTCCTTTTTGACAGGGATTTTTTCGCCGAAGCATTAAGAGAATTAACCAGTATAAATGTGTAGAATCTAACAATAATTGTGTTATAGAGCCCGGGAAAAGAAACTCGTGTCCAAAATGTAGATTTGACAAATGTTTGAAGGTTGGCATGTCCAAAAGTGGTAAGTTTTGAAATAAATAATTTGCATAGTATTGGTATATGTGTAGTGTATATGCTATAGTTAGGTTTACAGGACATGTACTGGTTACTAAGGTTAAATAGTTGGTTCTAACATGTACATGGTTCACACATCTGAATAAATACTGCTTGTTTAAATTATGCACCTTAGTTCTTGCTATATATATTTAAGGATTGTTTTCAATTGCTTGTTAGATTATTGGATATAGACGACTTTGGGTCGGTTTTCGCCAATAACCACGAACCGTTTTATGTACAGCGTAAACCCACCCAGTCGTCTATATCTAATAAACTAACCAGCAATAAAAACAATTCTTATATTTTAAATTCAATACTATGAAAAGAACTAACAAAAGCAATATTTTACAAGTAGTAAATTAATACTTGCAATTCAAAATTGTTGGTGTCATCACTTGTTGTTTGCGGAAGAATCCATGTGTCCATCAATACTTATAATTATGACGTCAAAAATCAGCCACATGATGAAATACCATGTTAGGTTATACGAAATGGACAATGTTGCTCAGCTGTTGAGTATTTAAAGGAAATTAAAATATATGTGTATAAAACAGATCAGATACTTATATGCTGATCTTAAAAACTAAGATAATTAATGTTACTCTTATATGTAGACATTTGTTCTGTTTAAATGTAACTGCCCAAATAATTTATTGATAGCATATGCTGCTTTAGTACAGAAGATCGTGGGTTTTAAAAGATAGGTTCAAAACAAAAGACATTAATATTCGTAAGTGCTGCTTCAATGGTTAACACATACATTGTATTTTTCCACATCATATACTAGAATTTTTATAATGAACATGTCTTGAAAATGTATTGCTTTACTGGACTGGACATAATTTGATTGAAACACCTGTACTAGTATATAATTATTTTCACAAAATAGTTCTATATTTATATACTAGTATATCAAATACTATAGTACTTAATTTGTAAGGAAAATGGGTTTTATGGTTAGTCTGACACCTGTATCTTTTTGTGTTAGGTCTGATAGGTATTTGTTTAGAGAAATAGATGCAAGATATTTTAACAGTACACTTAGCTTTTGATTAATTGTTTACATTGCTGAATCAAGTAAAATTGCTGAATTTGGAGTGTGGACGAAATTCAGACCATAATATAGTAACATGTACATGTACAATGGCTATTTTAAGAGAAAAATGATAATTGAACTTGATTATTCCAGCAGACTTGTAATGAATACTGCCAGTTGTTTATGTTGGCAATTTATGTCCACACATTGTACATTGATATTACAAAAATGTCATGTAGAAATAACATGAAAATTGTTTACAAAAATACATGTTGCCGTGGGACTTTGTAATAAGAAAAAGGCTTTCTTTTTATTACAGCAATAAAAACTGGTAGATACACTCATGAGAAAAGATCCCGAGACATTAGGGAAATAAAGAAATTAGAAAAACAACAATGTCCAATAAATGATATTGTTGTTAATCCAAATATAGAAGAAGCAAAAAAACTAGCAACTATACTGGTCCAGGCTCAGAAAGACATGTACGGGAAAAACTATGAATTTTGGATCAGTAACGAGATGATACGTAATTTAGCAGAAGAATATCAGGTAGAAATGTTGAGATTATAAATGCAATAAAAACATGTACAGGCTATTACTAGTACATGTTCAAAAATATTAAAAATTATGTGGAACAGCGTTCATGTATACAGATTGCATGTATAATCATGCCCACTCAAAATATTTCATTGCAAAATTTAGCATTTCACTAGCAGAGTTCAAGTTGAATTTGCATGATGAGCCATGGAAATTTACTGTAGTCTGTTGACTGTACTATACAGTACATGATGCCAATGAGTGAGCCATGGAAATTCAAAGTAGTCTGTTGACTGTACTATACAGTACATGATGCCAATGAGTGAGTCATGGAAATTCAAAGTAGTCTGTTGACTGTACTATACAGTACATGATGCCAATGAGTGAGTCATGGAAATTCAAAGTAGTCTGTTGACTGTACTATACAGTACATGATGCCAATGAGTGAGCCATGGAAATTCACAGTAGTCTGTTGACTGTACTATACAGTACATGATGCCAATGAGTGAGTCATGGAAATTCAAAGTAGTCTGTTGACTGTACTGTACAATACATGATGCGTATGAGTGAGTCATGGAAATTCACAGTAGTCTGTTGACTGTACTATACAGTACATGATGCCAATGAGTGAGTCATGGAAATTCAAAGTAGTCTCTGTTGACTGTACTGTACAATACATGATGCGTATGAGTGAGTCATGGAAATTCAAAGTAGTCTGTTGACTGTACTATACAGTACATGATGCCAATGAGTGAGTCATGGAAATTCAAAGTAGTCTGTTGACTGTACTATACAGTACATGATGTGTATGAGTGAGTCATGGAAATTCACAGTAGTCTGTTGACTGTACTGTACAGTACATGATGCATATGAGTGAGTCATGGAAATTCACAGTAGTCTGTTGACTGTACTATACAGTACATGATGCCAATGAGTGAGCCATGGAAATTCACAGTAGTCTGTTGACTGTACTGTACAGTACATTATGTCAATGAGTGAGCCATGGAAAGTCACAGTAGTCTGTTGACTGTACTATACAGTACATGATGCGTATGAGTGAGTCATGGAAATTCACAGTAGTCTGTTGACTGTACTGTACTGTACATGATGCGTATGAGTGAGTCATGGAAATTCACAGCAGTCTGTTGACTGTACTGTACAGTACATGATGCCAGTGAGTGAGCCATGGAAATTCACAGTAGTCTGTTGACTGTACTGTGCAGTGCATTATGTCAATGAGTGAGCCATGGAAATTCACAGTAGTCTGTTGACTGTACTATACAGTACATGATGCGTATGAGTGAGCCATGGAAATTCACAGTTGTCTGTTGACTGTACTGTAAAGTACATGATGCGTATGAGTGAGCCATGGAAATTCACAGTAGTCTGTTGACTGTACTGTACAGTACATGATGCGTATGATTGAGTCATGGAAATTCACAGTAGTCTGTTGAATGTACTATACAGTACATGATGCATATGAGTGAGCCATGGAAATACACAGTATTCTGTTGACTGTACTGTACAGTACATGATGCGTATGAGTGAGTCATGGAAATTCACAGTAGTCTGTTGACTGTACTATACAGTACATGATGCTTATGAGTGAGCCATGGAAAGTCACAGTAGTCTGTTGACTGTACTATACAGTACATGATGTTTATGAGTGAGCCATGGAAATTCAAAGTAGTCTGTTGACTGTACTATACAGTACATGATGTTTATGAGTGAGCCATGGAAATTCAAAGTAGTCTGTTGACTGTACTATACAGTACATGATGTTTATGAGTGAGCCATGGAAAGTCACAGTAGTCTGTTGACTGTACTGTACAGTACATGATGCGTATGAGTGAGTCATGGAAATTCACAGTAGTCTGTTGACTGTACTATACACTACATGATGTTTATGAGTGAGCCATGGAAAGTCACAGTAGTCTGTTGACTGTACTATACAGTACATGATGTCTATGAGTGAGCCATGGAAATTCACAGTAGTCTGTTGACTGTACTATACAGTACATGATGTCTATGAGTGAGCCATGGAAAGTCACAGTAGTCTGTTGACTGTACTATACAGTACATGATGTCTATGAGTGAGCCATGGAAATTCACTGTAGTCTGTTGACTGTACTATACAGTACATGATGTCTATGAGTGAGCCATGGAAATTCACAGTAGTCTGTTGACTGTACTATACAGTACATAATGTCTATGAGTGAGTCATGGAAATTCACAGTAGTCTGTTGACTGTACTATACAGTACATGATGTCTATGAGTGAGCCATGGAAATTCACAGTAGTCTGTTGGCTGTACTATACAGTACATGATGTTTATGAGTGAGCCATGGAAAGTCACAGTAGTCTGTTGACTGTACTGTACAGTACATGATGTTTATGAGTGAGTCATGGAAATTCAAAGTAGTCTGTTGACTGTACTATACAGTACATGATGTCTATGAGTGAGCCATGGAAATTCATAGTAGTCTGTTGACTGTACTATACAGTACATAATGTCTATGAGTGAGCCATGGAAAGTCACAGTAGTCTGTTGACTGTACTATACAGTACATGATGCCAATGAGTGAGCCATGGAAAGTCACAGTAGTCTGTTGACTGTACTATACAGTACATGATGTCTATGAGTGAGCCATGGAAATTTACTGTAGTCTGTTGACTGTACTGTACAGAACATGATGTTTATGAGTGAGACATGGAAATTCAAAGTAGTCTGTTGACTGTACTATACAGTACATGATGTTTATGAGTGAGTCATGGAAATTCAAAGTAGTCTGTTGACTGTACTGTACAGTACATGATGTCTATGAGTGAGCCATGGAAATTTACTGTAGTCTGTTGACTGTACTGTACAGAACATGATGTTTATGAGTGAGACATGGAAATTCAAAGTAGTCTGTTGACTGTACTATACAGTACATGATGTTTATGAGTGAGTCATGGAAATTCAAAGTAGTCTGTTGACTGTACTGTACAGTACATGATGTCTATGAGTGAGCCATGAAAATACACAGTAGACTTTTGAATGTACTGTACAGAATACGATGCCTTCGAGTGAGTCATGGAAAGTCACAGTAGAACATGTAACAGTGATTTCATTCCATCAATGTAATGATTCTGGAGCAAAAATTCTCTAGTGAAAAATTTCCATTGACAAAGATACACAAGGATATTAATTCTGTATCTATTGAAATCATTCATTCTTGGTTATTTATATATTTATGAGTAATACTGTCATTGTAATTTAGATTTTCAATCTTCATTGTTATGGTGGCCTCTGTGGCAAGGTGGTTAAGGCAGTAAATCATCTACTTTTGATCACATGGTCTGTTAACACTGAGGTTGTGGGTTCGAGTCTTACTGTAAGTAGGGTGACTCCAATCTTTATTGATAAGGATTGTCAGTTTTCCTACAAAATATTGGGGGATTTTCTCCAGCAACTCTGGCTCCCCCCCCCCCCCTTCCTTAAAACTGGATGCCACAATCCACATATTTACTGAAAGTGGCATTAAACACCATTCAACCATCCATTGAATGTGCTTACAGATTGATAATATCTTTAGCAGTTTTTTTACATTTATAGGGTAAAAAGGACTAATTTTTTATTTTTATTTATAACTATATTATGTTATATTTTTTCTTTGAATGTTGTTTTTTAGTAGAATGTTAACATATTTCTCTTATTTGGCTGGACATTTTTAGGGGGAACCTTTGATAGGGGCTGCACATTGTTACACATGTATACATCCTCATGAATATAGTGACAGCCATATAATGTACAATGCTATAACAATGCCTTCGTTGACCATGTTTATATATGTCAGAGAAGCAATTCAGATTGACTATTATCTTAATATGGGTGTAGTATGGCACATTCTTATGATTGTCATACATGTACTGTAAAAAAGTGCTTCATATTTTCACAAGCATTTAATTTAGAAAAAAACTAGAAAAAACATCGAGTACAATTTCATAGCTTCATTAGTTTTGTTCAAACAAATCCTGTGAGATTTTAATTTGTTTTGGTGTTCATTATATAATTTTAACTTCATTTGTTGGAGTTATTCAACTTGATGCCATTATAAACCAATTTTTGTATAACACATATGTATTTTTTCTCAATAAAACTGATTAAAATATGGATAACTATAAGTATAAATATATCAAATTGGTTATTATACGGGTACATCGAAAGTGTAAAAACCCCCTGAAAAGTGTAAAAACCCCGTGGAATAGTGTAAAAACCCCTATATCTATGGTGAAAACCCCTCAAAAATGATAGATATTACTATATATTATGATAATAATGCAATATTTTTGAAAAAATAATTATGCTTTATCGCACAGAATCGATTTTTGTAACCGCACGATACGTCCTATACGAGGTCAAATAGCTAGGGGAGAGCACTCTAATTCTTTGCAAAAAAGTACTACAAGTACTGTAAGTTGGAATAATATTGAAAATGTTAATACTGACAAATGATTTGATGTGTTAAATTAAAATAATGTCTATAATCTTATAACGAATTTTTTAAATAGATATGTATTTTATTAAAAGTTTTGCATTATTTGTATTACATGTAATTATCTGTTTGTTGTTATTAAAAGATTTTAAATATGTCATCCATTTTAGTAGCTTATATTAGACAAAATTAGTTTCGATTACAATGAATTGATTAATTGACCTTTCAGTCAATCAACACAATTGTAATTATAATTATATATAATTAAGAGCCCCCACGCCAAGTCAAGGCTATGAACATGTGGGGGAGGGTCAGGGGATTTTATATATATATTTATTCATTTAAGTCGTTTTGTTTTATAACTATAGGAGTAATAATTTTTTTTCTAGAAAAGTACAAATTATTATTATTTTTAGCTTGGTATTGCCTATAATATTGCAAAAAAAAAAGTTTGAACTAGACAAAGGGATATTTTTTTTGGTTTTTGAAGTTAAACTACTGAGATATCCTGCCCAAGGCTAGGGACATATGTCGTAGTCCGCGTAACAATTAGTTATATTTTATTTTTCATTGATTGGCTGGATGTCTGCTTTACGTCCAGCGAGCAGTATTTCAGCTATATTCAGGACGGAACAAGTTAACAAACAATAAATCAACGGAAAATGGAGGTGGGATGGGTCACAGGGAATACAATTTTGACTGCCACTGGAAAAGTACGGAGTTTTGTAGCGGCTACATTGAGCCTACTCTTTTTCTAAATCTACAAAAGGGGTCTTTTTCGTGCAAGGAGCGTGGCACTCTCCAAACACGTTACCAACTACGGTTCGCGGTCAGGCTTTCCGTATTATGACCTGACAACCTGAGAGGGTCTCCACTATCCGCCACCCGGGGACGCGCGGGGCTGCTCTGTGGGTCGAGCACCGGGAACCCTCCCAGTATGGTCCCAGTTTATTTTTCAAATTTAAAACTACTAAGACATCCTGCTCAAGGCTTCGGGCATTTGTCGTAGTCCGCGTAACAATTAGTTAAATTGTATTTTTCTCAAATTTAAAACTACTAAGATACCTGCACACATCTCGCTTTAAATATCACTCAGAATCTAAATCGCAATTCCGTTTAGTCGTCGACAGTTCGTTGATTTTCCTCTTCAGTTGACCTTTATTCCTTCCACGGTTTAATGACAGTCATTAGTCCGTCTGTCGAAGTAAGGGTCTTTTGGTCTGGCGGCAAGAGGTTACGGATTCTTCTAAAAAAAGTTATCTTTTCAACGGTCTTGGTCATCCCCAGCGATTTCAACACCTGAAACTGTTTAGGGCTGTCCGCTAGTCGGTACTGTCCAATTGAAATCAATGATCTTAGTAAATCCTTATATATTGGGTGTCCACAATATCTCTTGTAACCTGTACTAAATTCGCGGTTGTGATTTCCAGTCGATGGCTCGCTCGGGGGATTCACTATTATTATTTGTTGAACTTTTGTCAAAGTAACCAATGTGATCAAAGTTAAATCAAAGTTGGTTTTAATTTGTTAATAAAATACCTGTGAAATTTCGAACATAATGTCTGTGTCCTTTGTTCCATAATGTCGCACTTGACGTCGAAACATATCGGGTCATCGGCATGGATAAATCCGTCTCTACCAGAGATGTCGTTCAGTATTGAGTCTCTGTCGGCCTTGTCAATTATGTCGTCCACCAGTTTCTGTTTTGCATTCTTAGATGTCGGGAAAGCTGATGTTAAGGGTTGCCTATAGCCACTTTCCTTGTCTGATCCAAACACTAAGTTTTGTGTATCAGTATCCAGGGACAGATTCAGAAAATTTAGTTAGAGGGACGAAATTCAGGCAAGGGGACTGGGGACTGCATCCAAGATAGCGGTCCAAGAAAAATTGGCGGTTCTTGTGTGGTGTCCATTACGATTTATATCTGCTTGTAACTTGATGCAGTAACGTGCAAATCACACAAGTTGAAGGTTTTGTCAATTCTTAAAATACTGTGTCATAAACAACATAAAGTCTTGATGTCTGTCAACTGGTCGTCTGTGTAACGAATTAAACAAGGCGCTTTTTTACATTGTCGCGTATTATCGATTTCATTATGGAATCTCTGTCTGCAATAATTCTATTTCCTGTAAAGTCGGAAATATTTCCACGTCTAAATATATGTCCCATTTTGTTTTTACGCTTCTTTTTTGTCATTATACTATTTGTCATATACCTGTTTTCTGCTGGCAGTTCCGCCCAATTCGTCATTTTTCACGGTCAGCCTATTGCATACATTTGGTTTAAACATATTTTATTTCTATTCACATATCATTAAATAAATAGATACAAGAAAATACAGACAAGGATTCAGAAACAAGCTACAAAGCTTATATAAATCCGTCTCCTGAAAATGAATGACATATATCAGTTTACGTCAAAGTCCTGGAGTACATTTAGTATGAATAAATAAATAAATAAATAAATAAATAAATAAATAAATAAATAAATAAATAAATAAATAAATAAATAGTAAGTTTCATCGCCGTTTCAACCACTATATAACTAGCATCGGGAATGTAGTATTTTTTCTTCTGTATACAATTAAAGGATTGATCGGACATTCCTGTCATTACAGAGGCGGGTGTTCGCATGTATTCTTTTGCTTGCTTGAAATTACCATGTGGCGCCAAACCTGGGAAAGTTCAGCGGTATTCAATTTTATTAACAAACCAACAAAGTGCCTTTCTCAAGGCAACGAGAATAGCAAGATATCCATTTTCAGTGAAATGACCACCGTCTGCCGCCTCATGGCTGGCCTGTATGCATTAACAGGTTTGAAAAAGTAAACAAAATGATACTGAGAGCTTTTCCTCTTATAAATTAGTGTACTTCGTCTCACCGTTTACTATATACATCGGCCGTACAATGACGCCGCTTAGAACGTTTAAGATGTCATATAATTTACTGCTGCAGTCATTGCCACCTATCTGACATATCACCACATCAGGCAAATAATGTAGATTATATATTTAAGTATCACTTAACGTAAGAATCCGGCAAAATGCATACATGTGATGGCATGCACGTGAAGGAAAAAACTTTTCATCATGGAATTTGATAAAACTATCCAATAAAAACAACATTCTAATTTATTAAATTTCCGAATTATTTTGCCTTTTATTAATTATAATCATTTGAAATTTAATTGAATTGTACAGTGGAAATTGCCGGGAAATTTTCCCACCAAATTTTTTTCTATATAACCAACCATTCAAAAATTATCTAGGGAATTGACACTTTTTCAAATGTAAAATCTTGTTAGAATTTGGTTGTATATCAAAATGAATGTATCTAAGCCAAAAAAAGCTTAAAACAATTTTTTATGTGCCGACCACTGCCTGATCCTTAGCTAGAATACTACTTAAAAGCTTGATCATTTACATTCGTTATTTTTTAATGTTTGTTTTAATGTTTCTGTTGAAAAAGTACAGAGGTATATGTTAAAATTAAAAAAAAATAAATCACAGAAAGTCGCTTTATACGATGAAAACGCAGAGAATCTGTTTTAATACATTTATTTTTTGTAACAGTAACATGAATGGTTGTATGAGGACATACATAACGAAGGAAATATTAATAATTGCCACCGGATATAAAACTATAGTCTAAAAATAAAATAGAACGACCCTACATCGATTGATTTGTCGGCACGTGCCAGAAGTTTGACTACTAGGTGTTAATTGACAAGGCAAATAACAAGTGTAATGAACATAAACAATTAAATATCTACAATTTTTTGCTGCAGCGAGGGTTACTTTATTAAAATTACAGAGTAAAGTTATTTCATCTTGTATTTTGCTAATTAAAATGAAACCTTCGAAATCAAGGCTTAATCTATAAAATAGCCGTTAAAATTTTACTGGATATTTTGATTAATTCTAATGTTCCTGCTTGTCGTCTTTATATGTTACCAGATAAAGAATAAAGTAATACATTTTTTACGACCATGATCCATTATGTAAAAGGAGCATGTGATGTCATGTCCAACTTTTTTCTATGCCATACATTTTAATTGTGAGATCTACCGCAGCGCGCAACACTTGTATCAAAATATTAAAGCACTCTATACCGAATCCATGCCAGATTGCCGAATCCCTAACTGCCGACTCCCAACTTGCCGAGTCCAATTGGCCGATTCCTAAATTGCCGAATAAAACAAATTTATCCTAAAATATTTTTTCTTTTATGAATTACAACTTATCAGAAAAAAGTTTTTAATTGACACGGAATCTACAGAGGAAATAGTCGATTTGTAAATTTTTTTAGTGTTTTGTGAAAATTTAATAGTTGCTTTGTTATAAATCTGGGGCTTAAAATGTTAAATTAATGAAATAAATTATATTTCTATCTAAATGTTTATTTTATTATTTAAAAGTTATGAACAAAGTAAAAAAATAACGTATACACGAAACAATACAGATCAGGGTGCCGTTTCATGAAGCGATCGTGAGCATAACGTGCACGTTATCCCATTTACATTGCATGGCATAACGAGCACGTTAATTAGCGATCGCTTTATGAAACGGCACCCTGGAGTCACTGTGTCTGGAGTAAGCGCCGCGTACATGTCAAGGAGACAACAACACCAATAATCTCGTTTCCTTAGCATTGAGTTGATATGTAGTCTTTAACACGTAAAAAAATGTCAAAAACAACATAAACACAATAAAACTTTCAAGGTAAACACACATTCGCACTTGGAATGTGCAAAATTACGATTATCTTACGAATTTCATGAAATTTACATTTTTTCGAAAACCATTAATAACACATAACTTTTGATTGTCGGCAGTTTGGGAATCGGCTTACTGGAATCGGCAATCTGGGATGATGCCACTCTACCACAAGCAAGCAGTCCTTGCAGCTGAAATAATACAAGCGAAGGTTGCCAAGACGGCGAAAGCAATAGGCAAGATGATTCGGCCAAGTAAGTCTTGGAAAGAAGTAAAGCCAACAATTATGGCAGAAATCTTACATATAAAATATGTCCAGTGCCAACAGTTTAGATACACTCTACAACAGCTCGGGCTATGTATGCCATAACGTAAGCGACGAGTTCTGGGGCAGTGGACATAGCGGTAATGGACAGAATGAATTTTGTTACGTTTTGTTATGTTTGTTACTTTTTTTCAAGATGAATATATGTATAAAGTGTGTCTTGTGTTTTGTTCTAGTATGTATTATCTCCAGATTTTTCTGTTGTTCCTTATTTAGAACATCCCAGACCATTTTTATTTCATAACACAGTATACTTAGAGATCCCCCCAAAAAACAGCAGGTAGTTAAATTTTATTGGTCTTTGTTTGCATATATTCATAAACACAAAATTACAACTCTTTCAAATTACATAGACTGAATTGTATGAAAGTTGTTTGATAATAAGAAATATGTCTCTGCAGTCTGCTGTTTTGTCTTTTCACGATAATAGGCAGTTTCTTATTGAAATTGACGAAACTTCGTTAAGTAGTCCATTCTGAAAAAAATTAAATAAAACAAAAATAAACAAACAAACAAACTTACCGTATTAATCATCTCCTATTAAAATGTAGTCCAATTAGCAATTCATATGTATGGACTATTTTTTAAATCAAATAATACTCATATTGTAAAGGTATAAATTACATTATATATTAATTTAATTAATTTATTCTTATTCAAAATCATTTTTTATGTAACAAATTGTGTATTATAGGGTCAATTTTTAATATATTTTATTCCTACCCACAGTATTCTCACCTACAGTACTTTAAGTACTTTTATTGCAATGAATTGGAGTGCTCTCCCCTAGTTATTTTACCTACTATAGAACGTATCGTGCAGTTACAAAAATCGATTCTGTGGGATAAAGCGTAATTATTTTTTCACAAATATTGGATTATTATCATAATATCTGGTAATATCTATCATTTCTGAGGGGTTTTCACCACAGTTATGGGGGTTTTTACACTATTCTACGGGGTTTTTACACTTTTCGGGGGGTTTTTACACTTTTGATGTACCGGTTATTATACTAGTATAGCAGTTCTCATATCACATTCATGAAGAGGCTTCAGTGGCCGAGTGGTTATGGTAGCTTATCTACTATTGATCACATGCTCTGTCAACACTGAGATTGCAGTTTCGATTCTCACTGCAGGCAGGGTGTGCTCGACTCCAGATTTAATTGACAAGGATTGCCAGTTTTCCTACCGGGTATTCCAAGCATCCTCCCCAATAAAAACTGGATGTCATAATACAGCTGAAAAATTGCTGAAAGTGGCGTTAAACATATCTTGAGCAGTTATTTTTACATTTACATGGTAAAAAGGGACAATTTTTATGCCCCCGCGATGACATAATTTTACTTCATTCCCTTATAAACCAAGCATATAAAGTTCTTGTACAACACAAATGTTTTTTTTTTCAATAAAACTGATTAAAATATGGATAACTATAAGTATAAATATATCAAATTGGTTATTATACTAGTATAGCAGTCTCATATCACATTCATGAAGAGGCTTCAGTGGCCGAGTGGTTATGGTAGCTTATCTACTATTGATCACATGGTCTGTCAACACTGAGATTGCAGTTTCGATTCTCACTGCAAGCAGGGTGTACTCTACTTCAATCTTAATGGACAAGGATTGCTTTTTGCTTACTGGGTATTCCGGCTTACTCCCCCAATAAAAAATGGAAACCATGATACATGTATATCTGAAAAATTGCTGAAAGTGGCATTAAACAATATTCAAACAAACAAAAAAACAAAAACATTCCATAAGATACATGTCTCTTGTAGATACAGTGTGATACATGTATGAAAGATCTATGTTAAATTCTATTTACTCAATGCATTTGTCAACAACAACTGATGATATTTAATGCATTTATTTACCTTTTTTATTTCAGAAACAATACAAAGTCAAAACAGAAATATTTGGTGACTTAAACAAGCTTCCTGAAGATGAGTTTAAAAACTTTTATAATACCACTGGAATAGATATAGATAACAGAATAGAACTTATGAGTGAAATAGCTACCACATTAGAAAATGGAGTATCGAGATATATCAATTTTGTGAAGGCTATTCCAGGGTTTACAGCGTTATGTCTGGAGGATCAGGCAGCACTTATCAAAGGTACTGTATATGGTTGGATCAGATATCAGTGTATTATAAGATATTACAATCATGAAAAAATCTTCGTAATTATTTCCCTGCTTAGAAGAAGAGAGGGTATACTGGTTTACCCCTGTCCGTCCGTACTTTATACTCAAAACATAACTTGCGTAACAGTTTTTCAGCAACTACTTATCACAACCACTTTAAATTTTATATGTGACCACACCATGTGGTCCCATATTGCGAGTACCGATTTCAGATCTGTTGCATATCTTCTTCCTGTTTGCCACCTAAATCAATTTTCAACATTTATTTTGGTCAATGGATGAAAATTTTCGTAACTACTTATCACAACCACTTGAAATTTTATCTGAACTTATCATGTGGTCCTACATGTATATTGCTAGTACGGATATCAGTTAAATCAACATTTAGTTTACCTTCACTTTTCAACATGCTGAAGTGGATATCACTACCTAATATATTATTTTTGTTTAATGAGTGTCAGTCTGTCTGTCCTGTTTATCCTGTCTATCTGTCTGTCTGTCCACATCCATTGTAAGTGATTCTCCTTCTAAACCGCCTGACAGATTTTGATGAAATTTTACATGAAGGAAGTACATCATATGTAGATGTGCATGAAGAATTTTCGTCGCTGTCGGATATTATTCAGGGGAGATAATTGGACTTGAAAGCAAAGCGGGGGTATCCCTTTTGTCCACACTTGTTCAGTCAGGTCTTATATGAATTTAGTCACAGCCTAAATGCAAGCATTTTTCTACTATTTAAAAAAAAACACTTAAATTTTATCAATGTCAAATATATTTTTAAGTCTACTTTTAAATTAACAGTGCTCTTCTTCAGTTTATATTTTGGATGATAAGCTACCATCTGAAATGGGTTTGTTCATATGGATCACATGACTTTGTTTACACACATGCATGTAACCGTATAGCTTGCATTTGCGATGCTAATTCAGATGGTGGCAGCACATCTAGGAAGCACTGTAGTATGTACTTATTGGTAGTTTTTTATCAGAATGACACATGATTGTTAAATTTAAATGTCAAATGTTTTTTTTTATATTCATGTTAAACTGCATACTTCAGCATCTAATCTAAAGTTGCTTTGAAAATAAAATCAAACATTAATCCTAACCAAGACAATTTGATATGCATTCCTTATCCTTATACATGACAAGAAAATGCATCTAGTTTCATAAAACGTAAATAATTTGTTGACATCACTGTGTTTACTTATTGACGTCTTGACATGGAGGTGACACCAGTGGAGTGGGATAGGATAGTACAGAGCTCATAGGAAAATACTGCAAAATAGCAATAAGGAGAATCATTTCACATGTCACAGATTATTTTATGATATTGTTCACTTTTTTTCTTATTATACCCCCCGCAAACTTGTTTGGGGGGTATATAGGAATCACCCTGTCTGTCTGTCCACATCCCTTGTAAGCACTTCTCCTTCTAAACTGCCTGACAGATTTTGATGAAACTTTACATGAAGGAAGTACATCATATGTAGATGTGCATGAAGAATTTTCGTCGTTGTTGGATATTATTCAGGGGAGATAATTGGACTTAGACTTTTTAAATATAGTATTCAGTGGGAGACCTCGTAAGCACAAATCCTCCTAAACCCTTTAACAGATTTTGATGAAACTTTACATGAAGGAAGTACATTATATGTAGATGTGCATGAAGAATTTTTGTTGTTGTCGGATATTATTCAGGGGAGATAATTGGACTTGAAAATGAAGCAAGGGGTATCCCTTTAGTCCACACTTGTTAAGTCAGGTCTTATATGAATATAGGCACAGCCTAAAGGCAAGCATTTTTCTACTATTTAAAAAAATAAACACTTAAATTTTATCAATGTCAAATATATTTTTAAGTCTACTTTTAAATTAACAGTGCTCTTCTTCAATTTATATTTCGGATGATAAGCTACCATCTGAAATGGGTTTGTTCATATGGATCACATGACTTTGTTTACACACATGCATGTAACCATATAGCTTGCATTTGCGATGCTAATTCAGATGGTGGCAGTACATCTAGGAAGCACTGTAGTATGTACTTATTGGTAGTTTTTTATCAGAATGACACATGATTGTTAAATTTAAATGTCAAATGTTTTTTTTATATTCATGTTAAACTGCATACTTCAGCATCTAATCTAAAGTTGCTTTGAAAATAAAATCAAACACTAATCCTAACCAAGATAATATTGTTATTGATAAAAAAATACAAATCACAACATAAACATTATCACAATTTGATATGCATTCCTTATCCTTATACATGACAAGAAAATGCATCTAGTTTCATAAAACGTAAATAATTTGTTGACATCACTGTGTTTACTTATTGACGTCTTGACATGGAGGTGACACCAGTGGAGTGGGATAGGATAGTACAGAGCTCATAGGAAAATACTGCAAAATAGCAATAAGGAGAATCATTTCACATGTCACAGATTATTTTATGATATTGTTCACTTTTTTTCTTATTATACCCCCTGCAAACTTGTTTGGGGGGGTATATAGGAATCACCCTGTCTGTCTGTCTGTCTGTCGGTTTGTCCACATCCCTTGTAAGCGCAACTCCTCCTAACCGCTTGATGAAATTTAATGAAACTTAGCATAAAGGAAATACATTATATGAATATGTGCATGAAGGATTTTTATTGACCTCCGATATCATTAAGGGAAGATAAATCGACTTGAAATCAAGCGGGGGTATCACTTAGTGAGCGTGCTCACAGTTCATACTTGTTTTATATCATATTGCATTGTTTACTTTTATTGCACTCAAATTTATCTATTGCAATACAATGCTGAAAGAAATTAATTGATTATCAAATGTTTGCTTAATTGACTTCCAGCAAGCAATATCTTATAAAAAAAATTCTAAAAATTAAATTTTTTTCACTACAAGACTTGGTATAATTGTAATTGGATATTATTGGTCAATTCATTGTTTAATTTCAGCATCCAGATTTGAGTTTTGGTTTATTGGGTATCAAAGATTTGTGTGTTCAGACCTTGGGGTAACTACAGGCATCATGCAACAGTGTCATCACAAGTCAGAGCTAGCCAAGGTCATTGGGATGGATTTTGTAGATGAGCTATTTTATCACAGCAAAAAAGTGCAAAATTTAAATTTGACAACAGATGAAATTGCTGTTTTGAGGTCCTTTGTAGTGTTCTCCCCTGGTAAGTGTACAGTAAAATAAACTTTTGTGAACAATTGGAATATTCCTCAATTGTTTCAATAGTGCTGTTATTTTAGTCATTTGTGTGGTTCGTTGCTTAGCAGCAAGCAGTTATTCAGCTATACTGAGGACAAGAACAAGTTAGCAGACAATAAATCAACTTGGAGAAATGGGTGGAGCAGTTGGAAGACAACTGTACAAGAAAAGTATAGAGATGTGTGTAGATTCATAGAATTTACCCTTTGGGCAGTACTATAGGTCAATCAGATCTTCCAGTACCCAGGGGCTATTATAACTTCTTATAACCTGTGGAAAGATATATCTAACCTGTGTATTACGTATGCCTTGCAGCATCAACATAGGTGCAGAAAATGGTGGGAAGGGTGGGCAAAACTTTTACCTTGTTTGCACCAGTAGACATCTGCTTCTTTTGTGTTATGGGCCTCGGTGTCCAATTGGTTAAGATAGTTATTGATCTACTATTGATCATGTGACCATCAGTGTTGAAGTTGCAGGTTTGAGTCTTACTGTTTGCATGGCAGCTTAACTGTTTCTAAACTGACAAGAATTGCCAGTTTTCCTGCTGCAGGTTCAGGTTTTTCACAAGGTACTCTGGCTAATAAAACTGGATGCTAGGATAGAGCTTAGCTGTTCTTACATATTGATTTATAATTTAGTAAAATATGTTCATGTATATTAAAAACAATGCAGCATGGTGGGGTATCATTTTCCCATTAGATGCTCTATTTTTCTAGTTTTTTGCAATCAGGAAATAATGTTTAAATTTTTTTACATATGCACTTATTATATAAAATGTAGTCATTTATTATTTAACACATCTGAGTTACACAGAAGGGGATTTATGAATTTATGTTCATATTTAATAAAAAAAACAGGCAGTGTTTAGATGTTTATTTGAATAGTATTGTTTACAAGTGTCCAATTATTTTAACTGATTACATAGCACATTTTTTACAGATCGTTGTGGATTAAAAGATCGAGATGCAGTTGAGACCATCCAATGGAAGCTTCTGATATGTATGAAGTATCTGTTTGAACTTAACCACAGACCAGAGGAACATTATTTGTCCAAAGTAATGGACAGAGTAGCTTGTTTACGAGTTATTACGGAATTAAACGAGAAAAGGGCAGAATGTATTAAACTGGAGTGGCCGGTGATGAAAAATCACCCTTTGTTGTTAGAGTTAATGTCTGGTTAAAAAATAAACCAGGTTAATTGATGGTTTCAGCATTAGTGTTGACCTTAACAATATTTAGAAAATGAAAATTTTTCTAAGCACTTGCTCAATGTTATTATTCTTTTTAAAGTTATTATTGCATTTATTGTATTGTTAGAATGAAAACTTTAAAAAATGAGTTGGAGGGGGTCTGTTGAATTTGTTCTAAAAATGCCTTCATTTACTTATTTTATGAAGAGAAGAGATCAGTTGTCAAATATTAGTCATTTAGTAATAGTTAAAGGCATAATTTGTTGAATTGCGGTGCATATTTAACCTCTGGTATTTCAGATTACATCCTCTGTTTAAATCAATTATTAGTTTTTCAATATTTCTGAAGGCATTTATTTTTTTTAATTGGGTTCTGTGTGAATTTTTAAGTAGGCTGAAATTACCTCATATTATAAATATACACGGATAAAATATTGTTTATTTAAGCAAGTTTCATTCTGAACTGTACTTTGTATGTAAATATAGGTTATTTTTGGTTTTATTTCTAAGATAAAAATTATCCTTTGAGCCACTTATAGCGAGATGGATTATGAGATCGAGGAAATAAAACAGTAATTTGTTTATTGCAGTTTTGTAAAATTGTAACATCACCTCGTCCCATTAACTGTTAATAATTATCCATATTGCACAAAATACAGTTTATAATTCAGATCATGCTTGTAGTGCAAGATGGGATTTTCTCAGATTGTATGATGAAAGGAAAATTAACAAAATAGTGATGACATTTTTTGTTAATGAAATATGGATTATGCAATTCCTTTAATAAAGTTACATTCCAAAGGTAAAGATTTCAAATCTGTTTATGAAAAGTTGAAATCTTTTGTGTTATCATTGAATTAATTGTTAGTAGATTGTTCTGTTATTCTTATAGTTTACTGCTGTTTTCTGTTAGTACACTGTGATACAATATGTGCCTTTATAATATCTTTTCTTATTCATCAACATGTGTAAAAGTTATTTATATAAACAATTATTCTATTTTTATATAGCATTTTTCTTTCCTGTATCTCTTTAGAAACTTGTAAAATATTAAAACTACACATAGTGTATTTATTCTGTCAGGTATCTGTGTGGGGATTTTAATTCACCTTCTACAGAAGTACACAATTTGGTATGATGCTTTGGTGTAATGTGCTTATTATTATGATTTGGTCACATTATTGAATTGTGAAATATTTAGTCCATCTTGGCAACATGTTTAACATTCCAATGATATGATTTATATTATTGATATTGTTTATTTTAATGTCTTATTTTTTTATATTTCAAAAAGCTTGTATCAGATTTCAATGAAACTTTGGGATATTGTTACATATCAGGTTGGTAAGAAGCCTATTCATGCTGGAATTCTGTCAAAGGGTCAAAGGTCAAGGTCATAGTGGACAAAAAAGAAATTTTTACAGAAAAGATGTTTTCACACAATAACTCAAAAAGTTTGCACTTGATGTTAATGAAACTTTGGGGTATAGTTTCATATTAGGTGGGTAATAATCCTGTTGATGTTTTGGGTAAATCCATCACATTTTACAGTCACAATTGCAAATAAATGTTAGAAAATTTTACAAAAAACAGGTTTCCAGTCAATAACTCAAAAAGTTTTGATTTTAATGAAATTTTAGGATATTATTACATATCAGTTGCTTAAGAGATGCAAAGGAATTCCAACAAAGGTAAAGGTTACCAGTCAACAAAAAAATTTTACAAAAAAGGTTTTAAAAATTTAGCTTAGGGAGGGTATCAGTGATTTCTAGATCAACTTTTTTAGTTCAGTTTGGTGTCCTATATACCTTGTTTATTTTACCTTTTGACAAAAATGTTTAATATTTGGTTTGATGGGGTTTGTTGGGGTATGAGCATGCAAATACATGTGTTATTACTATTGTCTAATACGGGGCATCCTCCCAAGTCAGGGGTTCTGAGTCCGCGTTCGCTCCATCATCACCCCTGACAACATACATATATATTTTTCGGGTCTGAGTGTCGCCATCTGGCGGTGACCGGAGTTAACATCAGCCAATGAAATTTATCGTAACCTTCGCCTAATGTTTACATGTAAACAAAAAATGTCTGCGCCCTGTATCGTGGATTGTTTTAACGATATGTTGGACAGATTCCCTCCGGACCTCAAAAAGAAGCTGTATGAGCGGTGACAGCTGGTGCCATTTGTTTTTCAAATGAAATGTGGACGACTGCAATGGCATATACAAATTTGCATACGAATACTTCCACGTGTTGAACGTGATATTGATAAAGTAGTGGACTGAATGAAATGGAGTTCTGTGCAGTATGTGAAAGCAGTAGTAAATGATTTAATTAAAATTTTCTGTAATCCGGACGTATTGGAACTGAAAAAGGACTGAGAAAGAGGTGGGTGAAGTAACCCAAAACGAGATTGTTTTAACACGGACAGATCTGTCAGTGACAGAAGAATGTCAATTTGTAAATATTCCAACCAAAATTTGTTCATTTGATTGGATTATATGTGATTTAAATTTTTACAAGACATTTAGGTTGACATTTACATGTATTATACACCTGTATGTAATCTTCAACACATCATCACATTCAAGACTCAAGTAATTTACTGACCAGTATTATGCACCATTTTAAAACTATATACTATAGTAGGAAATCATTCAACTTAAAAATGGACATGGATAATGGTTTAATAATATACTGTACCTGTAAGAATGTGAGGGATATTAAAAATTAATCATGCAGCACACTAGTCAAACTTTTTATCACATGAAAGCAAATTTCCTATTCTGACTGATTTATAAATTGTGTACTGGAATAAAAGATAAAATATATTCATGTTCATGCATATGGATTATGTTCATAGTTTCAAAACCTGTTGCAGATTATCAAATTAATTTCCATTTCATTTTGTCTTATTTTGATTTGTTTGTTGTGTTCATCCTACTTTCAGAAATTTTTCAGCTTTATAATGACATGTAGTTTTTTATTGGAGAGGAAGCTGGTGTGCCAGGAGAAAACTCCTAACTTTCCACAAGGTCAAAACGGGTCAAGAAATCCTGGAAAAGTTATGGAATTTATCAGTATAAAAAAATTACAACAAAGTTCCAGGCGAAAAATTTCTACTGTGCCTTTATCTCATATTTTGTGTTAAATTGCAAGTGTCAATGCAATTACACTGTCATGCTAGAATCATTCATGGAAAATGGTCACATAGTTCTTGACAAGTCATGGAATTTTTACACAAAGAATGAGTATAGACCATGGAAAATTGGCAATTCTTGTCAGTTAAGATAGGAGTCAAGCACACCCTGCCAGCAGCTAAGCCCAACCTGCAACCCCTGTGTTAACAGTGATCAAAATTAGATGACTAACTACCTCAACCACTCTGCCAACGAGTCCCTGTCTTATAATATTCAGTCTCTGAGTGATTTTAATTACCCCAAGTGAAATAATTTTTCATATACTAGTACATGTACATTTGTTTCATGGCAAGAATGAGACTTGTATGGTACTAGTATACATATACTGTATGTACCTTATCTGCTGGACCAGTTAAAAGAATAAACCCATGTTTTTTTAAGCAAAGGACTGGATGGTTATGAATGAATTGTTAAGTTTATCAACAAGGTGTTCTAGAAGTATACAATAAGTGGCAGAAAAAAAAATAAAAAATATAAAACAGTGCAAACAGTTCAATAACATAATATTTGTAAACCCCTGGGTGTTGAATCACAACCAGCTGAGTCATTCAGGGTAATGGGACATCTTAGCAGATCATAAATTGTCACATGAGCTACAAAATTGTATTAAGAATAATTTATAAGTACTGGTATGCTTAATACTAGACCATAATTAAAGGTTGATGATCTGTTTATTAAAGTTCTAGAGGACCCAATTAACAAAATCATGGACTTTAAGTGTCCTATTTGGGGGAAATGAAAGTTAAATATGATTGCAAGTCTAACTTAACTAAATTGAAAAATACATTTAGTTTTTGGCTCCAAATTGGGGTATAACTTGTCCTATCAAAATAGTGTAATTTTGTGAACATGTATATGGTCATGTTTTGGAATTGAACATGAACACATAAATTTTATTTATTTAATTTCTTGAATACTGCTTACCTAAAAGGAATAAATGCAAAAGCTGCAAGTGCAGTTTTTTTACTGTGACAATGGCACTTGTTTTTAATTATTCAATAAATATGCAAGACAAAGAATTAAAACCAAGCTCAAACTGTCCTATATATTGGGGCTTGTCATAATATATAAGTAACTACATGTACATGTAGTATGGCACACTATGTAGTTCTCCTCTAGTTTAAAATGAGCTGCGATTCTTGTATGTGTATGCAGCTTAAAGTCAACATGGCAGGCAGCTTAGTTATGACAGTGTATGGGATGTTGTTTAACTTGTTATGGTACAGGCCCATAAGGTCTAAAATCAAACTAAATGTGCAACTGCAAAAAAAAGCAACTTGTTGAAGCTTGTGACCGAAGGAATATTCTATCGGTGTAATGCAGGCAAATACAAAATAGCATGTACACCACTAAGTGCATGTATGAAAAAATTATGAATGCTAATAAAGGCTAAACTTTCTAGTGTCCCAGTTCACTGATCCCTCAATTCATATCAGCAGACACTGAATTATGCATTTGCAAATAACAATTATCAATTAGTCACATACAATTTGTTTGGAACTATGCCACTTTCAGTAATTTTTTTAGCTATATACTGATATCCAGGTTTTATTTGATGGAGCTAGGCAGAAGTACCCAGTAAGTGTATACACAAGTACTGCTTTGGTATAAAAGTCAATATTTTTTGTTGAAATATTTCAAGGGTACATCATTAACATCTTTAATTTCTGGATTTTTTTACATTTGTAAAAAGTACATGTATAAATAACCAAACACATCCTTTATGCAGACTTGTGGGGGGGGGGGGGGGGGGGTGGAAATAAAGTGGGTTCTAAAAATATAATACTGCTAAGAACAATTCCTTTCTCCCTATATGCTCTCTTTGCTCAGTTGGGAATTACTTACTGTCTGGTTCTTCTGGACTAATTGTGTCCAAAAAAATCCTACCCCCCCCCCCTTTTCTACAAAAAGTAGTAGGTCCCTACAGAGTCATGATCATATACTGACACATGCTTACATAGCTTATGTCTCATAGTTACATATATGGATATAAGATTGATATTATTTACGATTTATAGTACAAACATACAAATATAAGCTTCGTCTTCGTGGAATTGACAATGTCCAAAATATTCGAGAAGAAAATAAAAAAAAAACGTATCATTAGCTGTCACACACCTTATTTTGTGTTGGCGCACGTTTAAATATAAGATACATGATATATTTTTATCAATTTCAAATCAAATTACCGAAGTATTCACATGTGCTTTAAACCTCGTGTGTTTGTTTACGTTCGACATGCAGATTTTGTAAAAACGATTTTGATTGGTACTTCTCAAGGTCAGAAGCAACTTCACTTCAGACCCGAAAAATATATATGTATGTTGTCAGGGGTGATGATGGAGCGAACGCGGACTCAGAACCCCTGACTTGGGAGGATGAATACGGGGCTGATAGATCTTTGGAACAGAAACTAGTGATGCATTATGATTGTTTCATCTTGACCTGTTTATTATTTTGATCATTTAACAGTTATTTTCTGTCTTCCATACTACTTGTAAAATTATTCTCACCAAAATTTTTATGTTTGCTGATTTTTCAGTTTTAAACATAACATTATCAAATGTACAACAACATGCAATAAATCAGCATTGGTCTTCCACATAAGTGCTAACCATCTTCGTACATCCCAAACATTGAGGTACTGTAGATGCTCGCTTAAAAGTCGGTCCGCATATAAGTCAGGGGGTCTTTTTGGGCCTAAAAATCTGGCATTTGCTGTTGACCCTCGTATAAGTCGGTCGGAAGACAGACGTGTTGACATGAGGTCAGATTCAAATAAAAATTCCAAATTTGTGAATAAAAATCATTATATCAGTAAGACTTCTTGTTTATTATTTGTTTCTCGTGTGTTATGAGTTAAATATCGCTTGTCATTTATCCTAAATGGTTTGCTTATAGTGTATACGTGTTTTGAAAATGTAAACGTAATTATCTCCCTGAATTTGCTATGACTAAAAACCATAAAAAAGACAAACACAAGTAAATATATAAATATTCATTTTCATAATTATTTAATAGTTAAAGTAGAGTTTTTATAATAAATGAAAGCTAAAATACAAAATATAAAAGAATATGGTTTGTAAATTAAAATAATAATTGATGAAAAAACGAATTCTGTAGCATATATGTATTTGTTAGTTTATCTTGATTTTCAGTTTTTAGTTGTATCATGACATCACCGGATGTATTTTGCAATACATACAAATAAATCGATACTTATGTAAACAGTGGTAAATACGAATGGAAATATGAAAACTGGATAAAATAAACAATACACAAGTAAAAACAATCTTTATTAATGTCTTAAATATACTTTATTTAGCATAACTAATCAAGTATCTGTCTATTTTCGTCTTTATAGTTGGCGATCTATGAACGGCCTTCAAACTTCGACCGGAATTCTTTCCTCCAGTGGTATGACTCGCTTAAAAGTCGGAACCCTTCTCTAAAACCAAATTTTAACTCCCAATTTCCCGACTTATGTGTGAGTATGTACGGTATTATTACCCTGACACCACATGCAGTCATTCGTTTTTTACTGATACATTGAATGTTATTATTAAGGTGGACCAAGTGTATTCTTATACTAATTGTTTAGAAGTGTTTTATGTTATAGGACTTGGTTATGTGAAAGAGATGAATCAAATATGACAATCATAATTTTTGTTTTGAATGTTTTTTGTTTGTCATTGCAGAAATATGTGGTTATGACTCTGAAAGTATGTTTGGCCCTTTCTGCCATGCATATTATTTTACTACCCCATTTTATCTGATGACAACTACAATTCTTAATTTTGGCCGGTAATTTCTTGCAATCATTTTTGGATGGGATTGCATGAAGTGCTAACCCGGGTTATTATTTTCTAGGACATTTTATACATGATGATTCTGTTTTTGTATTATCCTACATTTTTTGACACATACCCAAAACCTTCTCGCTTTGCAACCTGGCCATTGCAGACTTTTATGATTTTTATTTATTTTATTTTGTATATGGTTTTCTTACATTTGTAACTTTTCATCTATGTCATTTTCTTGTTTAATGTATGTGGTACTGTTAAAATTGATATTTTATATATTTATATAAATGCTGTTTTTATCCAGTTGGTTACAAGTTTTTTCATAGGGCAATACTATGTCACTGAAAATGATTTTTGTTAAGGTTTTTTATAACTTGGTATAATTCATAAGTATATACAATAATAAGTTGTTTATAATACTGACAGGTCATCTGACAATCCTGCATGAATATAATAAACAAATAGTGTTAAATAAATGAAATCATTTCTTCTAAGAACATAGGTTTATAAATTTATTACAGTTTGTGTTGATAAAGTTACTTTATTTGTTATTAGTATCATTGAAATAACCAAATTATACTGAAATAAAATGTGCATTTGTAATAATGTCTGCAAAAATTACAAAAAAGGCAAATTACATTAAATTACATACACTTAATCAACTTTTTAAATTAGTATTCCAAGGCACTGTAGATTGAATACCAGTTATTCAATTGAAGTGACATGAAAATCATTGAGTTCTTACCACACCATGTTTGACTGTTAAATGTACTATATATGCTGTATTTAGTTACAATCAATTCTGTAGTAACAATTGTTAAAAATAAAAAAAATGTACCCATTTAATTGAAGATATATTCGTAGCTTAACATAAACATTTATCATATGTTAGGAAATTATAAATTAAAAGTAAATTATTTTATTGTAATAAAAATCTATCTATACAAAATTATGTCATATAGCAAATAGTAAAAGAATATTTATATTTAATGTGATTTCTTGATTTTGTATTTGTTATTTGTTGCATTTTATCTTAGTAAAATATTTATAAAATACATTGTGTCTATTAATTTGCCCCTTTTCATGAAAACTATAAATAAAAAGCATAATATTTCTAATGCTCATTTTAGACTATCAAAATAGTTATAAAAAAACACAGCCTTTTGCAAACTTAAAGGACATTATCCCACATTTATAGTATAGTATTGGAGACATATATTAACAGTTGTTTTTGCCTGAAAAATTAATTTATAATTCAGTGTGAGTATATTGAGTTGTGAGTTTTATAAATGTTTACATAAAAATTTGTCAAGAAATGGGTGTATCATAAATTTTGGCTAAATTTTAAACTTATCAACACAATTATCTTTAATAAATCTAAACTAAGTTCTAGCATGTTTACTATTTAAGTTTTTTTTTGTGTCAAAACATAAATAGTAAACACTCAAGGCTAAATTTAATAGTGACAAAAGACTTTGTTTTAGGTTATTGGTGCATTGAAGTGTTTTGTAAGGCCATTTTACCTTACAGTGTACTCAATTTAAAACATTAAATCATTAAAGAGAGCAACAGATGAAGAAGTATGCTTCCCCATGTCAATCACAAATTCTAAAAATAGTTGTGTTCCCATGTCCAATGGTGTAAATCTATTTTAATTATAATAATTTCTTATTAAGAAATTCGTTCAAAATTATGAGGTTTTATTAAACTTTAAATTACCTACAGCAGTGAAGCAATTATAACCCGGGTTAAAACCCTAGTTATAGTATGGTGAAGTCGAGTGGGCGGGGAAAATAACGTATCTTTTTGTGTAATCTACAGTTTTCACCCCAGATCCTCGGAACTTCAGATTGCACATGCATTGTGCACCTGCTATTATGGAAGTGTTCCAGGATGTTTTTCCTAATTGTCCAGCCTTGGGAACTTGGTCATTTTTAAAAACATTTGCATAAGATGGTACCTATTTTGTGTAATCAACTCATACAGTTTTCAACCCAGATCTCTGAAACTTCGCAGACAGATTGCACATGTATTGAAGTTGTGCTTCTGCTATTATGGAAGTGTTCCGGGATTTTTTCCTAATTTTCCAGCCTTGGAACTTAGTCATTTTTCAGAACATTTGCTGAAGACGGTACCTATTTTTTGTAATCAACTCCACCTACAGTTTTCAACCCAGATCTCTGAAACTTCACAGAAAGATTGGACATGCATTGAAGCTGTGCACCTGCTATTATGGAAGTGCTCCAGGATTTTTTCCAAATTTTCCCGACTTGGGAACTTTATTGTTCATTTTAAAGAATATTTGCAGAAGACGGCACCTATTTTGTGAAATCAACTTCTCCTACGTTTTCTTTCCCAGACCCGAAACCTTATTCCTACAAACACCATTCCCTATTTATTAAGGTACTTGCTTTGCAACCCGGCCATTTCAGACTTGCTTTTTGTTTTTAAATATTTACCAGGAAACCTGATCAAATCGCGTTACTTGAACATGCTCTGCTTCACTATTTGACTGAAACTAGCTCAAATGACATTATTGCGAGTGGATTGTTTCATTGTTGAGTAACGTTTACTTTCATTTGAATATTTTTTTATATTTATGTTTTCATCTAGTAATCTAAAATTTATCTGTTGAATAATTTCCCTTTTGGAATTGGATTCTTATATGTACAAAACAGCCAATTTGTAGATAAAACTGATGATTCTCTCAAGAATTTAGTGTTTTAATATCATATACAGATTATACAACACTTAATAAGGATTATATTACAGATCTTTGGAAATTTATATACGACTAAGTTACGCAGACATAAGCTGTCCGCATTGTCCTTAAGTCTTCTATATTACGTTTAGTTTGCTGGATGTTCCAGATGAAATCTTGTATAGTCTTGTAAGCTCTGAAAAATGGGAAACTGATATCAAAGTAAATCTAGGACATGTATTCCAGGAAATTTGAACGTGTTTAGTTATCTCTATGATCAACTAAATAAGGATTGTTATGATCTATAGATCGAACCATGGTCGACTATTACTTGACGTGACCTTAGATTTCTACGATTTTGCACGACGGGTGTTGCTAGCAAATAAGAAATGTTTACCCTGTCGACGCTGAACGCTCTCTTTTCATGGAGTTTGTGTGATGTGTTCTGTTTTTTCCCCAGTTTTATAACCTTTTGATCTATTTTCATGGAGTTTGTGTGATGTGTTCTGTTTTTTCCCCAGTTTTATAACCTTTTGATCATATACTTTGGCTTATTGAGAATATCGTGCTGGTATTCTAATATAAAAAGTAATTATCCATTAAATAACGGTATATATATTCGCGTTATAAATTTATCATTAAAATTAAGCGAACATTTACACTGGAACACTGTTGACAGTTTCGGGAATAACATTATCTTTGTTGTTTTATAGAAGCCGAGTGCATAAAATTTCTCTGTAAAGAAAATAATAATCTTAATTCTCTTTAAAAATACCTCTATAAACAAAGGCTTTCCATTAATCTGCCCAGGAACTCCTAATAAGCCATCGTCCTTCAGATAAGTGGCGCCAGTAACCTGATCCATTTTGTAATATAACTGAGCATATTTATGCAAAGTTGGATATTTATCCTCAGTTGATAAATAAATGTGGTCATCTATTTCAGGGACGACTAGAGCGATGTTATAAAAAACCAACTGAAAACATGTAATCATTTTTATTTATTGACAGGCCACCAAATTACTATAACAAAGTTTTGTTGTACATAGGTTGATGTCATATTTCTCAAGAAGTTTTATGTTTGTCACCATGACTCAATTGATCGTTATGGTAAATCAATCTCTCAAATACGATCGGGCATTTTCGTTCCTAGACATGACAACGAGCAACTCGACGGTTGTCGAATTAAAAGCAGGCACTGCTTAATCATCCGGAGCAACGGAGTGCACTCATGGTTTTTATTGGGTTCGAGGTACTCTATTTCTGTTTTTGTTTTTTTTTTGTTTTGCGCTGTATATGTTTGTCTATATCCGGATTTGTAATTGTCCCTTGACTTTCGGCTCTTGTTGTTCGGCGTCCTTTGCTATTTTCCTAAGTAGTATACTTTTTACACTTTGTATAAGGTTTGTGAGCTACATATTTTAATTTAGTGATTGCACAATAAATATAGCCATAGGTGATAAACCAACCCCAAATATTACAATTAGTTGAAAAACTCTGACTTATATCAATCCAACAAAAAACCACAAGAAAAAAAGTAGGACAAAATATATCTCCTTGTAATCTAAATATGCAAACAGGCATAAATGTAGTAATATATAGATCATACATTTTGATCTGTTATTAAAAATTGAATTTTGTTTATTTATTAGTTTTAACTAAAATAGCTAAATTTATACTATACAATTACTGCACTTGAACGAGATCAATATGAGGTTTTATGGAGCAGGGTAGAATAATATTGAACGAGGCAAAGTCATGAAATGGAATATACACGATTTTTTTATTCCCGAAAGTGACTGTCTTTCATAATGTTTATTTCTTGAAAATCGATAAAATATCGACATAATCCATGACGAAATGTTTGCAGTGATTATTTCTTGTATAATGTCCCATCCTCAGTCCTTGCTTCTGCATAAAATTTACATAGATATGAGTAAAATTCCCGAGGGTCTGCCATTTGCAAACTAACTGACATCTCCTTTTCACGTAAATATTTCGTAAAAAAACTAATTGCTTGATCTTTCGATTTGCGAGTGTTTACAGCATCTCTTTTCTTAATGATTTCATTAATTTCCAAGTTAGTAATATCTGCAAATCTTTGCTTATTAGCACCAGAACTATCCGAATTACGTTCATTCGATGACGTTACCATGTTTACAAACAACAACATAATCGAACATCAGTCAAGGCCCAGCGCCATAAACATTTTCTTGGATGAGAACTTTTTTATTCTCAATTTCATCCAATCAAATCTATCATTTTCCCTTGTTGTCATGGTAGTTGAGTAAATTCTCATGCTGAGCAAAATTTTTTTTACTCAAGTAGGTTTTATGGCGCTGGGCACAGAACGATAATTTTGATTGATTTAGGGGATTAAAGAAGGAAGATTTGATTGGCTATCGTATTTCTGTTAGGGGAAACGGCACGTGCTAGGTATTTCCAGTCATAATTTCTCACGAGAGTGCAATATGGTTTTTTATTGAGTAGAATGAGTGTTTTGCAAACCAATATGATAGGAAATGGAAAGTCACGTGTATTAGTTTAGGCCAATAGAAAAAAGCAAACATATATATTATGTAATAAACTGAAATATTTACTAACCTCGTCAGCATATCCTTTGTAAAAGCTGAATTCATCTTTACCAAGATAGATTTGTGTGTCTTCTTGTAATTTATACTTTCCCTTAATAAATATAAGCTAATTTTTGACGTATGAAGGGAAAAAACGTTTTCGAGTTGAGATCTATAATTCTATAAAATTAATGAAACTTGTCATATGGAATGATTTGATAATCAATTAATTGATCTTCACATCCCATTTGTGTTCATCTAAATTGCCTCTCTGTCGACGACTTCCCATCTATAGCAAAAATATTTGCAGAATTTATAAATTTTCTCGGGTGTATGCAGAATTTCTTATGTCATACTGTTTGTAAAATTTGATGATATTTGTCACCACTCTCGTTTTATTTTCTAATAGGGAATCAATACATCTGCAAATTTTAATTAATAAACTTCTGTAGTCTGCTTGTTACGTTATCCACAACAACAATAAATGCTTACCATATCAAATGGCGATACATCATCTATCTGTCCAAATATATTCCCGTTTACATATAACTTTAAAGAGTACTCTAGAAAACATATATTGAATGTAAACCTACGCTTGCAAATCCATAGACCATATATTGTCAAGGAGAAAGTATTTTATAATTATATATTGTCTTCTACATTATTATAAACTATAGTATCTATAATAGTAGTATTGTATAAGCTTTTCCAGTATTAGGTTTGTTTTGGTTTATATAATCATTTTATAAATTTTTATTGTACCAGCATTAGAATAATGACAGGTGAATTTCTTCTTGATCATATAATTGTTAGGTATAATGTGCGACTTTGCAAGAACAATATAATTCAATTACAAATTAATAGCGTATTTTTTTGTATTATGCTAATAAAAAGGGATTATTTATATTTTTAAATTCTATGAATTAGCTGTGATTTCGATTAATAAATAACAAAATATGATAAAAATGATAGGCATCTGGTTTCAAAGTCGAACAACGATAACAAAGATAAAAAAGGTTTTGAGCAAAACATTACATAATGATTATGACAATGGTAATACAAATTTCAATAAAGTATAAACATTATCCAATTGTTTGTTTAAATGGGCTTAACGCAATATTCACAACTTTTCAACAATATTTATATATATTTTTTTGTATTTTGGGGAGTAAATAAGGTCGGATTTCGCGATGAAAACCATCCAATTTCGGCAAAAGGAAACAGGCTTGAAATGATTGTGAATGGTAAACGTAGTAACGAAACATTGCGGTGTGTACAAACGTTGAAACATAATAATATTAATAGAGATAACGAAGGACCCAGGTTTTGTTGGTTTGTTTAGCGTTTTAACCCTTTTGCAGTTATTTTTTTTTAATATATCACTACTGTCGGTACTGTTTAGCATAACTGCATAATTCTGCAACTTTTAAAACTATTTTGTCAGGTATGCATAAATTAGTAAATGGAATAACAATAATGTTGCAAAAAGTACACTTTTATATTTCCAGTTTAACTGTTTACCAATGTTAACTTATGTAACCTATTGTTCATGTGATGGCCATATAGAATAGAGATGCCATACAAAAAACACGCTTATTTGCATTATCTATTCATGTTGCATTCCGTATATGTTTTGAAAAAAATAAAACAAACCTTTCTTTCATAAATGTATCAATTCAGTATTTCAATTTTCGAAAAAAGAGAAAGGCATACTCTACACTAGATTGTTTGTTGTTTACCGCGACTTTCAAAATTGTTTAGCTATCGTGACGTCCGGTTTTTATTGGGAGAAGAAGCCGGTGAACCTGACAACCCCCTACTTTTGATAGGAAAACTGGCAATCCTTGTCAATTAAGCGCACGTTGCCCGCAGTGAGACTCAAACCTGCAACCTCCGTGTTGTCAGACCACGTGATCAATAGTCGACGAACTACCTTAACCACTCGACCACCGAGACTTTCATTTAAATATATCTTCGATAAACTATTTTATTTTTCAAAATTTGTTAAATATTGTAAACGAGTAACTACACGATTAGAAGGTTTAACACACACAAAAAGCTTCAAACAATTGAATTATGTAAAATTTCAATTATTACCAGATTCATCATAAATACAGATCAGACTATTCCATTCGTGTGTACTTAGAGTCGATGTCGATACTACAGTGTTATTTCCATACTGACAATAAAGATATAGATTATCTATCCACAGACACAAGGAAGCACTTTCAGTACAGAACAGTGGCATCTTTGTTTTGGTAGAGGAGGGTACTTCCAATTTTACCCATAGTCCTATGGTAAAGCTGTACAGAAATAGATATGCAGGCAGTATTAAAATGACAATATAAAACCATCTACAAGAATAACAACAGTGAAGACATGCATTTTGCATTGAGTAGGTCAATGCTTGTAAATATGCAATTGTAGCGAAGAGTTTGGCTCGTTTGGATAACAATTTCTAAAATGTTTTATAATTATTTAATGTTTTAAGTATCTTGGTTAGATGGGCTTCGACGGTAATTTTAGGAATATGTCAGCTATATCGTGGCTTCCAGCTTTTATTTGGAAGAAAGCCGGAGTACCCGGTGAAAACGCAAGACCTTAGGTAGGAAAATCCTAGTAAATCTCAGTGCTGACAGGCATGTGACTAATAGTAAACTACTAGCGACCTTACCTAGGCCCTCTTCCTAAGTTTGATACGTATAATACTGACATTTGTCGGACAAAGTAAATAAAATGTAATCAAAAGAAAGATTATTTTTCTGATATTTCAGTTGCCATTAATGTCCACAATAAAAATTTGAAAAACTTAAAAGAAATTGAACTAACCAGTTTATGCTCAACTGTACCCTAAATTCATAAGTCATATCTATACCACAACTTATATGCATATTTATGTCGATATTTTGATACTTAATTTAATTAAAGTATCTGTTATCAGAAAATCAACAAAAATGTTTACATTTAACGAACAGAGTTTATGTTCATGATATACATAGTTATAACTTGTATTACCTTCTATATATATTCAGATTTGACAGATTGGTTAGAGAAACATAATCGTCAACACCATCAAAATATATTGCTTTGTTTTCTCTAACAATACATTGAATTTTAAGGTTAGACCACAATGTCATCGGTTGACCGAATTGAAAAACACCAACACGTCCACCTGTAATACTAGTGTCGTAAATGCTGCCACTGTCTGCTAGCATAGATTCCTTGTCATACATCTGTACCCTAAAAATATTATTGCACAGCTATTGTCCGGAATATCAATGCCTCGTTAAGACAAAACTTTCTGAATAGCTTCGTTCATAGATGTAGCAAACGTTGCTCAATATAAAGTGTTTATGCATTTTTAGTATATAGTCTACCATCCTCCAGGTTCAATAGTTTGTTATATTTAGTAAACATGTGTTTTAATAATTATCTGAATCCTTCATAAATGGTAACCATAATATATTTAAATATTACTTTAAAATACAATTGTATACAAATACAGCGTGTACCTGATTTTACCAGAATCTGTGTATTGAGTCACAACCCATTTATACGACGTGTAGTTACTCCATTTCGTCATATTTCCGTCGTGCCACAGTACTGTGGCCTGATTTTCGGTTGAACCACTGTCCCATAATGCGTACGCAAATGATTGCGACGGACCAGTATTTGAATTAATTACCTTGAATAATGAGAATTAAATTCGTTTTAAATTGTTATTATTTTATATTAATCAACCGTAGATTCGTCTTGGCATAAGCAGGAACTCAAAAGAAAACAATTCACAGTATAGACACAAACAGTTGACTTGTAACCAACAAGAAACAAAGAACAACGTGTTAATACAAAGTTCTTCTTTAATTTTTATAAGGACTATTTTTTCATCCTTTCGTAATTATGAACTTCTGAAATGATAACTTACATATGACAGCAAGCTCAATTAGACAATAAGCACCAATTCAATCTATCAGTCATGTAAAGCAAGTTAAATTAGTCATGTATACTGTTCAGTTAATTCTCAATGATAAAGCATTTTCAGGACAAATAAAAAGTACAATTTAAGCTGTATTATGCCCAGAATGTTATGTCTATATCATGAATAAAACAATGGTTTTACCTTTAGATTTATTCCCCTGATGCCTCCTGTGTATGATGACGTTTCAAAGTTTTTGTTGGTTGTTTTCCATGACAGCAAATAAAACTTTCGATTATTGACGTATCCAAAAACAACTCCCACGTAGTTCTCTCCTTTTCCGGATCGGACAAAGACGGTGCCACTGTATTTCAAAGATCTGTAGGCCTGATAACCTAAAAAAAATGTATAAAGTCGGTTGTATGTTCTATCTGAATTTTCAAAACTATTTGTAACAGTATTATTAAATGTGTGGAAAATTAACATTAAAATGTTAAATAATCCGAATCAACGAAAAGTTGTATTTACCGATTAACATAACAGGTTTCATGGTATCAGCAAGCTGGTATATTTCTCTGTCTAAAGCTTTAACCTTCCACAGGGGTCTAACACTGTATCCAGGATATAGATCAACTTTAATGTTGGGTAGAAATGATGTCGTTGATATGAATTTGTTATAAGGGCAAGTGTCGTTACCGTCATCAATCCCATCTCCGTCCGAGTCAACAGCGCAGTTGTCTCCCACCCGATCGCCTGTGATGACATAATAGCACGTATTACGTCGATATTGAGACCATTACAACAAAATGCGAAGAAGAAACAGTACTGTCGGAAGAAATAATTTTAATTTTGTATTCAAATAATTGTTTAAACAGATCACTTTTAAATTTTCTTTGATATCATATCGCAGGTATTTTTTTGTAAACTTAAAAGATTCACCCCCCCTCGTCGCATACTAAAGAATAGCAACGTAAAACGGTTTACGAATTAAAATGAAATAGACGACATCTTACCATTTATATCAGTCTGCAATGGGTTACTTAAGAATGGACAGTTATCAATTGGATTTAAAACTCCATCGCCATCTAAATCAGTGTCACAAGCATCTCCTTTTGATATAAAAAAATCTAAATAAGTCTTTCGAAATTTTCAATATACAAAGAAGTGATAAACACAAACGACAATTTAATAAAGGAGCGAACAGCAACGAAACAAAAATAAACGAAGACGGATATAATATAAATAAAGGTAATAACAAAATACCGAACATGAACGAAACTGTCAAAAAAGGCAATCCACAAAGATAAGTCTAAGAAACTGGCAAACTTGAGAACCAACGTTCAACGTTCAAAATATAGCAATGGTTCTGACTTGGTACAGGTTCCAAAAATTGTGGGTAAAACCCGGTTTTGTGGTATGCCAAACCTAACGCTGTACCACTGTACTGCGTGATTTAATGATCATCGCGGCACGATCTATATTTACTAAATTCAAAAATTGGAAAACTATCTGCAATCATATTTTCACACGAGAACATTTATCAATACGGAAGTAGTTTTATCTTGTAATCTTAGTTTATAGGTCTTGAAAGAAATTGGTAACGTTTGCAAGCTCCTGCATACCTGATCAATTGAGCAATATACACACCACAAGCAGAAGAAGCTTAAACATTGCTGCGCAAGTGAGCAAAATTTAAAATGTTATAATGAAAATCGTCTTGTTTGTCGTAAATTATGTGCTGAGATGAACATTGCGTTATGTTCAAGTTTTCAGTCTAAAACTGATGCAGCTGAAGCTGTAGGAGGACATGAACTATTGGCTTGGAACAGTGACATAAAATATTATAGGCTATTAAAGTAATTGAGAATACAAAATACACTTAGATTACAGACAACCGTTTGACTCGTCAATTATAGGATGCATAAGTAAATTGAACTTGCACATACAATCTATAAAAATAAGAGTTAGAATGATTACGGCAAGTCTCATTGTCATTGTAATGTGTCCGCTAAAAATCACATTATATATGCGATAGGTATATAAATCGTCCACGTGTATGTACCGTCCTGATAAACATGAGCACATCAGCATGTATACACTTTTTATTCTTGTGCGATTAAGGTTGACGAATGAGTCTGAAATCATGTTTACTACCAGATATTCTGATCAGATTTATAACATAACCACGACATATATATATATATATATATAGACGTCTAAGTATTGTGACAACCATATAATATATCTATCCAGCGGATTTCTGAAACATCAGAAATACAGGGTTAATATCATATATATATATATATATATATATATATATATATATATATATATATATTGCAGTTATCATTATTTATATCCATATTGCAGTTTGAAGCTCTATTTCAACATGGGTAGAGACGAACTTAAAAATTGTAACGCCTTGATCTTGTGGTTTTCAATAATAATGAATCTTTTTCAGTACTTTGAGGGTACACATTCTAATTTTCTTTGGATATATTACAAGACTACAAAAATATCAGTTAGAAAGTAGGCATTAAAACCCAATATTATTTACCAAAACCATCATTGTCTGTATCTGCCTGATCAGCATTTTCTGCCTCATCACAGTTGTCAGTAATATCCAATATACTGTCACCATCTCTGCAATTTAAAAATTATATTATAGTAAAGTTATTTTTTGTTTATTATATCATATAATATTATTGAACAACAAAGCCATACACTACATTGCTAGTAAATACTATGTATATAAATGTGCTAGCTACATATTTTATTGGCAAATCGAAATGTATTATTTTTATAATTTCGGAACAGATTTACATTTCAGGCTGAATTAATATATTTACCTATAACTATATAGTGTTTATCCTAAATCCCAAGAAATGGGTATTCACATAAGGAAGAGTGGTAAATGTAGTTGGTCATCTACTATTAATTACCGGCGTGCCAATACTAATCTTGCAGTTAGCAGCCTTAACTGACACGAATGGCTAGTTTTCCTGCCGAAGGTCGAAGGTTTGCATGGCATACATCGATTTTCTCTCCAATTAAAGATGAAACCCAAAATATAGCTCAACATTATCTGAAAGTGGCCTAAAACTTACAACAAAAATTCTTGAGAATATTCGTCTAATGGGAATAAAAATGTAAGGAGACCACTTTTTGTAACACCATGCTAACACAGAATGAATAGATAAGTGAATCATGAAACAAAATGTGAGATAAGTTACAATGCTACAGTATAAAACAACAAAGGATCATTTTGTGCTCCGGTACAGCGTTTGTTTGAAAAAAACTTTGTATGTAGAGAATACTATGCATATATCCACTTTAACAGTTCTTCCAAATAAAAAATAGTAATAACAATATATTTTTAAGAAAACAATCCACATCGTACTATTGATCTAGTGTCGCCGTTATAAGAAATTATAAATCAACAAAGAAAGATAACTCGGCTCCTAATTATCATCTACCTGTCCTTATATGTATTGGGGTCACAGCTGTCACCAAATCCATTTTGATCCGTGTCATCTTGAGCTGTATTACGAACAATGACACAATTATCACAGGCATCTCCAATATTGTCACCATCAGCATCAATTTGTGAGGGGTTTGCTACCAAAGGACAATTATCTGTTGTGTCTATGAGGCCTAAAATAGATTATAACATGGCATGGTTTTATATATTCAATATTGGCTACTCAATTTTCGTGCAGTTAAGTTATGTGAATGGGAAAAAAGGTTTTCTGTTACAAAGTTTTTTGGTCAGTATTTATACCAATTACTTCAGAAGTCGGTTTCCCAAAGGTAGTTGCAATTTGCCAAGATTTACCATATTGATAGACGACGTTCTATGTGAATAATTTATAGAACGTGGCGAAAAAAAACAAAAATAATATTCTGGGAAAACTGTACTAAAAATGTGACATCATCCATTTATAATTCAGTATTAACTTATCGGTAATATCGGAGAATAAAAGGCAGGTGACATTCTATAAATACATGTATAACATAATATTAGTAATTAAATAATACTGCGTAAAGTTTCATATTATTGGAATGTTAATGGATAATATGATCCTGAAAATGTTTTGATGCTATAAATTACAGAGGCGGAGCAATAACATCTTTTCATTCCCTTAATAGGTTGTCAAATGCAAACATACAGTTTACTTTTGTGGGATTCTCTTTAACCGAAAATTGTATAAGGCATTTATGTTTTATTCTGTCTCTGTATTTTACCATCGCCATCGTCATCTATATCACAAGCATCCCCAGCTCCATCATGGTCAGTATCTATTTGGTCTGGATTACTGACAAATACGCAGCTATCACAAATATCTCCAACATTATCATGATCTGTGTCACTTCTATTCCCATTGCGAACATACGGACAGTTGTCCTGTATTAAATGATATATGCAAATAATTTCTTATTCAATAAACTTATAAGAAACATAGAAATAAAGAAAAGATGACATTGCATGTATTTATACTTTGAGTTTATTGAAACATTTCATGTCAGTATTTTATTAAAATCTCTTATTAACTAAAGTTAACGAGTCTCTACGACAATATTAGTACAAAATTCCCCAATTTTAATAAAATGTGGCATTTGTTGACTATACATGTGGTTTTCTTGAAGTAAAAAATGTTTTAATAGACAAGTAAATTATGCGATAATACATCATCTAATATAAATAATATACCAATTCGTCAATCCTTCCATCATTATCAGAATCCATGTCACAGTCATCGCCCATATTGTCATTATCAACATCTTCCTGTCCATAATTCGGAATGTGAAGACAGTTATCCTAAAATAATTCCAATATACATCGTTACGTCATAGCAACCATGGTCTTTATTGGGTTCGGGTTACCCTCTTTCCGGATTTGTTACTGTCCCTTGACAGGCTCTTGTTGTTCAGTCGGTTTCTTTTACTATTTTTGTAATTGGTCGATCGTTATCGTTGGTTTTTCAATGAATGGATCTGGTGTATGAGTGCATGTTGCAACAAATAGTGCGTTTATTTAATAAAATATAAGTCTTGACAAAAACTGCTTTCACGGAATTATCGATGTATGAACTCGGACTTATTTTGTGTTTGAGTTGGGTTCGTTTATGCCTTCTCCAATACCTTGAGACAATGTTTATCAAATGCTCGATAAATAATTGTTCTCAAGAATAACGACCTTTCTTTTAATTTTAACATATCAGAAGTTAATAAACTATTTCAGAATTTATATACTAACCCGTCTGCATCCCCAGTCATTACACGGTAAAACTTTATCAGGATGCCCATCCAGGTCTGAATCTACACCACAATACTTTCCCGTGCCGGTGTATCCATGTATACACTAAAACAGAAATGTTAATTTTGTCTTCTATTGCTGGCCTAAACTACGTATAATTTCCATTCCATAATATTGCTTCCTCCATTCAGTTGACATTTATTTAAATAATAAAAACAAGTCTTTAACACTAAAAACTGTAACTTAATTGCAAGACACCAATACCTCATCATACCATAGAGATATCTTTCAGGAGTTGTCAAAAAGCGAAAAGGAAGTTTATTGAATGTATTGCAGTTATAAAGAGAAAAAATGATAAAGAATATACACAACTTAGATATTATACTGAGAATTCAAATATGACTTAAAATTACAAATCGTATAGATCTCTACTAAACGCTGGTAAACTTACCTCACACACATATTCACTGGGTCCAAGATATATGCATATTGCGTATTTAGAACAACTATGATGGCCAGTCTGACAAAAATTAGAAGAATAACAGCTTATACTTGGTACCCCAGCATAGCCTTCTGCACAAAACCCACAGTAGAAACTACCCTATAAATAATTGTAGTATAGTAATTAAAATATGTTGCTAACAGTACTATGTAATTTTAAGCACCTTGAACCAAATACTTTCGATAATTAAAGCAGCGAGTCATCTTGATCAGTCATGATCCAGACTTTAAGTCAATAAATATGCAAATTAATTTAATTTATATATGTAAGATAAAACAATAATCACATTCACAATAGAATAAATATATATCTGTATATGGATGGCATTTGCGTGATACATTTCGCACAAAAGTCTGGAGTGAATAATATACTAACTATTGTATTAACACATGGAGACAACAGATCACATCCACCATTATCAACCAGACATTCGTCAACATCACTGCAGGTTTGTTGTTGTATTGGTGCTAACTTTTGATTAGTTACTTCAAACACTCGCACTGTGTTGTTTATACCCATTCCATCCTCATAGGTTCCTTTGTAGCCATAAGGACATGCTAAACATTGGTAGCCGGGCGCCGTGTTAATACATGCTGCTTTACTCCAACAAGGGTTGTACAAAGCGCACTGTATATATAGAAAAACACACGCACTCGAACAATAATCTACGAAATTTCAAAATCGTAATCTAACTGTACATACACTACTTCGAATTTAGAACTATTCATTTAATAATTTATGTTGTTTGAAGTCTTTAATATAAAAATTTTACTAAATGCCAAACCTCCCCTTTGAAAAATTTTTTTGCTTGCATTTTTTTTATTATTCCATATTTTACCTTTTTATTACGAACATCCAGTGCAAAAAATTTAGATACGATAACCTGTCAATATTTTATACTATGCCTCTGTTGTTTTGTTGTTACAAATCGTCCTTGACTTTTGCTCCGGGAATTTTACATAATAAGTCCGTCATTTTTGTTTCTAAAGAGACCTAGCGTTGTTTACAAATGTTCGTCTACTTTCGTGACGTTCAATGTTATTCGGACAAACCGCGAGACTTTTCCCGCCTTACTTAATTAACTGCAGACGACATCACCCGAAGGATTTCGAATAGACAACAATCGATTGTTCCTAAAGTACACTTACGTTCTTATTAAGGTGAAGTTTTAATATTTAAAATCGCCCCATTAAAAATTAAAAACCGCCATATTTCAAAACGTTGAATATCTCGAGGGAAATAATTGTTGATTTCAAAAAGTACCCTTCTTGATCTACAAAAGTGCATAAGCTGAACCATACGCGGTAAGCAGTTTTCATTTGTTACGCAAAAAATCCTCTCCAAATTACGGTCACTTGCAGTATAGATTGCTTTGAGTTAATTATGTCACTCTTTTCATTTGCATTTAATGCACTGGACACTTTAAACATAAGTACAAACAAACAGATATTGATATAGAAACCTTTGATATCTTGATTTAGCATTTATTTAGAACATTGGCGCTAAAGCACGACGAAGCCATAAATATAATTACCTCGTCTTTATCAACGCAATTGACGCCATCTCCAATAAATCCTGGAGGGCACTTTAAACATATATGCGATCCTCCCCCAGTATTAATACAAGTTGCTTTACTACTGCCTAATGAAAAGCAAGAGTTTTCGTCCAAACACGGACATTCAACTATATTGTTGCAGCTGATGCATCCCAAAGTATCATTACCACTGCTGTATGAACCAACGTCACAAGCGTAACAACGGTTTTTTGATTTAGAACTGTAATAACCTGCAGGACAGGGCTTACAAGTGGATTGTCCTGGCTTGTCTTGATACATATTTTCTTTGCAGAATTCGCAATGTTCTGAAAAAAAAACAAGATGAACATCTGAAAATGGTATTGATTCCACTTTACGATAGAAAACTTTCAATCGCTCATTTTCAGCATTTTACTCAGAAATATTGTAGTGTTTACTTGTCACTTGGAACCATATCACGTTTTCCTGCAAATTGGTATCAATGGTATGCTGCCATTCAACAAATATATCTCATATCACAGAATTATAATTGGAACTTGATTCTAAGAATTTCAACTATGTTACACTTACCTGTACTGCCATTAGAGTAAGTACCGGGTAAGCACATGTAACGTTGCCCTCCTCTACAAGCATGTCCTGGCTCACAGTGAGTGCAGTTGTCTGGACAGTATGTATCGTTACAACTGAGAACGTAGTGATATCTTTCACAGGGTGTGGCATATCCATTTTTACAAATCTGCATAATATTAGTATTTAAAAGCTTAATATAGACAATAAAACAATATTTAAAATATATTTTATATGTTTTGAACAATACAAGTTCAAAACTGTGTCCTTATTAACAAATAGAAATAAATATAATTTATCTTGAAGTAGTTAACTAGTTATAATAACTTGAATTGTGTTCTGTCAAAGTTCACCAATAACAACAAAAAACTTCAGCAGCTTGTATCAAAAGTTCTACACGGCAAGAACAAATGACCTTTGGTAGAAAAACAGGCAATCATAATTAAGGTTCGAGTCAGCCAACAAATATAAAAGAATACCTTTTATAAAAAAAATGTCAAATTAGAAGAAAAAAATTCTGTAAGCAAAACACTAACGCATAATCCTTTCGTTACTCCAAACTACCCCAATAATGTTGTTTGATGTTTGTTTTTTATCCTTCTAAACGAGATCAAAAATCGTCAAAGGAGCGACATTATTTTAAGTAAACATGATTTATGTGTTGTAAACACATTTCGACACATCAAGAATGTGACATGTCAACAAATCGTCCTTACACATTTTTTGCGAGACCAGCTAACCTTTATTATGTTTAAACACATATGTTCGCCTGGTATATTATTAAACTAAACACTTATTTTAGAAACGACTAAAGTTAGTAAGTACCCATCCGTCCCTACATGGTGAACACGTAGATTGGGCGCCAAATGAGTGTTCTGTTTTACTGCGGTTACAGATATTGGTGCCATTGTCACAGCGTGCACATTTATGTGATTCACCATCGCCTAGACAGTAATTCGACGTGTAACATCGTTCACAACTGGTATCAACTGAAAACATTAAAATAAAAAAGATATACCGACAGAGGAATAAATGTGTTAAATTATAAATAAATGGGGAGGAAAATAGACATATGGCTTTACTTACAATAAAACTGTTCTGTTTGTGAACATCCTGACAACTCAAACCTAAGTGCTATATTTCCCATCCATGTCCTCGGATTTATCCGTATGTACTGTGACAATATTGGCGGGGAAAAATCTAATGTTCTGATAGTAGTTCTATTATTGTTAGCCAGAAATATCTGTAATGTATTTAAAACATTTATTGACACCATGTAGGGTTTGCACTCCCCAAGGTTAATTAATAAAAGACATAGATCAACATTTTGCTTTTAGTATATCGATGATCTCTGTGTATGTTAATTTAAAAATCAATAAACTATACTAACAATGGGATATCGGAAAAAAGGAGTAGGGGCCTTAGTGGCCAAGTTGTCAAGGTAGTTATTCATTTAGTACTTATCACGTGCCTGTCAACGTCGAGGTTATGGATTTGGGCCTTAGCGCAGTCAGGGTGTACTTGACTCCACCTAGATTAACAAGGATTGCCAATTTATACCATATAAAGTTCGGAGGATGTAAGCGGGTACTTTGGTTCCCTTGTATCAAAATTGGACATACTGATACACCTGAAAAAATGCTGAAACGGCGGTTAACCTCAAACAAACAAACTATAAAAATCGTAAATAGAAATTTCAAACACAGAACAAAATTATTTTGGAAGAAACAAACAACCAAAAATCCACATGCATATTATTTCTTTGCAATGGCTTTGCAAATAATATCAGTAAATGTACATGTATTAATGTATGCTAATGATATCGCAAACTTTCTCTCTCCTTATTATCCCAGAGCATTTAACTTTTTAATCTTTTTTTAATTTTTTGTACTGTGGCAGTGGAAAAATCTGCCTTATAATTGTTTAAATGTCTATAAAGCATTAAATAATTCAATAACATAGCACAACAATAACATTTAAATAATTTAAAGTAACATATCAATTGAAGTTTTTAACGAATAGTTAAAACAATATGGTTACTTACAAATTCTCCCGATTCATTTCGATATAGTGTCCAATTGTTCGTATTTTTGTCAATGTAGAAAATTTGGAAAGATGTAATCCAATTTGGTTCATCCTCTTGGCCTTGTATATGAACTTGTGTAAACTTGTAGGGCACATCCATACTAACTTGTATATACTGATAAATATCATTGTACTTCGCTACCCATCCTCCAGAAAGAGATCCAAACTCAGCTTTAATAACAATAAAAGTGTATTGAATGAACCGATTTCTGTACAAAATTATAAGCAGTATATTTATTAAAAGAAGCTAATGCTGCGGTGAAATTACAAATATTCTGTGTTGCATCGAAGTGTTGTTGAGAGAATAATGTCATGGAGTGATAAGAGATCTTATGGACTTCTAAAGGTTAAAATAACATATTTTTCCTATGTATGTGTACCTATGTTTACTTGCCAAATAGTAGGGTCCCTATGATAACTGTTGACTGTACTGTGGCAGAAACAATAAAGATGCAACAACTATATAGCTATATTTAAACAATGTGAATTACAGAAAGCACAATTTACAGCAGCAACTTTAGAAAAAAAACAAATATTCCTTACGTGAAGTTGCGTTCAGTCCAAGCCTTGCTCTAGACGGCAACGTGGTTGTATTTTTGAATGAGGATGCAGTAATAAGTTCGTCCCTTACAATCCCATTTGATATTCCTATATAATCTAAACATCCTGAAATTAACATTTTCAACATTTTTATTAAGTTTTTGGGCCAAATTAGGTTAACTTACGGTTAATAATTGGTTAATTAATCCTCCTCCTCCTCCTTTCTGGTAACAATTGACTGGGTAATGAGGAGAACAACATCAGACACACCGAGAGGGATACAATGGGATTTGATCTCACATCTAGAAGATCATGATTTCGCTGATGACCTAGCCATCTTATCAACAAACATTAATCACATCCAGGAAAAAACTGATCGCCTTTACAGATTCTCCAAACAAACAGGTCTAAATATCAGTATATATAAAACAAAAGCCATGAAAATCAACACCAGCTCAACAAGAAATATCACAATAGGAAACACCACCATAGACTATGTTGAAGAGTTTACCTACCTAGGAAGCCTTATCAGCACTGACAACGCTGCACAAAAAGATATCAGAGCTAGACTAGGAAGCGCGGACAGCTTTTTCAATTCTGCGTCCAATTTGGAAATCAAGCCTATATACGCAAAAAACAAAGATTAAACTTTTCAATAGCAATGTAAAATCAGTGCTTCTTTATGGAGCTGAGTGTTGGAGAATCATCTAAAGTGACCTTAAAAAGATTGAAAGTTTTTATAATGGATGCCTCAGAAAGATCTGTAAAATATTTTGGCCTAACAAAATTTCAAACCAAGAACTTTTCAAGAAAACTGGCTGCAAGAACATTGGCACTGAAATTAAGGAAAGAAGGCTAAGGTGGCTAGGTCACGTCTTCAGGATGGAACCCAAACGACTTCCAAAGATAGCTTTGAGATGGACCCCACATGGAAGGCCTAAAACAACATGGCGACGGACAGTGGAGGCAGAGTTAGAAGATGGAGGTTTGACATGGGTGGAGGACAGAAATTTGCCACAGATCGACTCAAGTGGAGGGAAAAGATTGCGGCCTTATGTGTCATCGGAGACGAAGAGGATTAAGTAAGTAAGTAAGTAATTATTGGTTTCTTTTTATAACTCAACTCCTAATTTTGTCAAATATACAACATTTTAAAAACGCGCGTTTTGACATGCAGATTATACAATCAATCCTCTTTACAACGACTATGTTATTTCCTGCCAGCATTGACGTTAAACTGAATTGGCTGTTATAATAAATTTTTATTATTAATGAATATAAAATAGCCTATGACACCTTTCACTGAAGCCAAATCCATGGCATCGATTTGTTTTGTAACGAAAATGTCACGCAAGTTTAATTACACAATAGCAACAGGTGAATCGAGCGTAAATTACACGTGGACACGTTTGTTACCACTGAAAATCTGTCGGATGTCGAATATCCCGTTAAATCAAATGTCGTTGTAACGACGGTTTACTGTAATTGCTGATGGAGTATTAGTTTCCGAGAATAGCATGAAATATCACTAATCCGAATGATATATGGTCATTGTTTTTAATTTACTACGCCTGACATTTCAAATATTGACTGCTTAAAACAAGGTAAATATGTGAGTGAATTCTCACTAGTGATACCCCAACTTTCACAAAAAGCTAGTTTTAATAAATGTTTGTTTCCAATGTGTACATTGCTTTAGCCGCATTAGCCGAAAAGCCCTTGAACATTGCAGTTCACTGAAGTTTGGTTGAGTCCTGATAAGCCAAAACCCTCGTCTGGCGTTGTAAATTGAATATAGCTTATCTCTAATATCCCTTTTTAATTATACATTAAAATCACGGAATCTGTAAGTACTGCATATTCCTGTAATAATTGTCAACTGTAGTACTTACTAAAGTTGACATTCCAATATCCGGGGACTCGAAGATAAACTGTTCCTGAGGTTTCATTTAATATAAGCGTAAAATTGGTCCTTTTGAATGTCTCGTCAATAAGGCACGTGTTACTGATGTTGACAGTAACGTTAATAGAAACGCCTCTAGATGGGGTTCCTTCATCAATAGCATACATTTGAATTGTAATCTCTGTGCTAGAATTATAAACCTGACGTCGGATGTCCAAGGATTTCTGGTAGTCTATCACTGGGCTATAAGAAAAACATTGAGGATATATTTGTATTCCGTTTTAGTACTTTCTTTAATGTTTAAAGTTTAAACAACGTCTAGTAAAAAATACAAGTAAGAATATTTGGCAATATTTCTTGAAGGCATTTGTAAAATAATCAACAAAAATAAATTATTAAAGCGATGAAACTGACGTCAAGTCATCAGATAATGGACGTTATTGCATGTTACAGCTACTTTTGATTTGTCACTGAATGTGATTTAACTGCTGTCTAGTAAAAACCTACTTGATGAAATCAACATAAAATGTGTGCTAACATTCTGCATCATTCGGCAAGTCTTTACATTTTGTTTGATGTATTGTTGAAACAGCCATTTGAACAAACAACAGAACAGAAGGTCAAACGGACATTTGTATTTTAATTGAAACCTGTCTTCAGATTTGACGTTCGCCGAAAGAACCAAAAACGTGGTTGTCGTCGTTAGAGACTTTACACCTAGAAGCATAGCATGTTTTGTTTGACAGACGCACATTGAAATATTGGTTATATTTATTCTTTTATATGTGACAGTAATATGTTTGGAACGCGTGTTATTAAATTTCATTATAACTAAACTTACTTCTGGTAAAATTGTTTTGACATGTAATATTTAACCTCTTTATTTATTCCACTGTCTACATCGGAGGAATTCAAAATAAATAGTGGATCTTTTTGTAATAAGGGCTGTGGTGTGATGTACAATGGGGCAGATAATTCTGGACAGTTGTCATTGACGTCTTCTACCTTTATCTATAAAATAAAATATTTTTTTGTTAACTGTTAACATTTAATACCACTCGAAATTAGTATAATATGCATAATAATACTATAAATATGCCGGAATCTCAAAATGGATATAAAATATCAAAAACACATCAGATTTAAATGTAAGAACATTTATGACAATTGTAAGATAAGTACACTTTCTGAATATCCATTAACAAACTTACCAAGTAATACATAGACAGGATAAAGAACCCCTAAACGGAACACTTATGTATTAAAAAACAAGCTTGTTAGATTTAAGGAGCACAGTATATCTATGTTAAAGAGAATGTTGGGTAAGTTCTCATATGAATTTAGGCAATCGAGCTCTACGAAAGTTGAAAGTAAACATTTCCCAATCTCTCAATTAATTAATTATCCAGATATGATTTTGATAACAGTGCAGAAAATGTATTAACTGTGAAATTTAGAAAATTTAAAAACTTCAAAAATTCAAAACAACAAATGATTTTCTAGCATAACATGTAATTATTTTACCTTAATTATCAGGGAACCAATAGCTGATGTTGTCATGTCTTCAATGGACAGAAAAATTGCGTAATCATGCTTCAATTCGAAGTCTATTTTACTTGATAATGTAAGCAATACTTCAGACGTTGTAACGAAAAAAAATTCTGAACCTAGTATATAAGGCACTGGAGCACTACCACTAGACGTTGTACATTCTGCAACAAGGGAAACTCGCTATAATGTAGACAGTTACATTTAATCGGTTAAGTAACAATTGATGTGTAGCAATAATAATGATTCCTTTTCTGTAGTGATTAGCCTTTTCGTTGAGGTATGTCAAGTTATAATACAGAAAGCCTGGCGGCAGCCCGTAATGCGTAATGTGTTTGGAGAGTGCCACAGCCATTGTAAAAAAAGGCAAAAGTATTGTAGATTTCTAAACGGAGTAGGCTCATTGTAGTCACTAAAAAGTTTAGATTGTCGAATCCTACCATATACTTCATACTTTTCTAGGGGCAGTCAAAATTGTGTTCCTGGTGACCCATCCCTTTTTCGTTGATTTATTGGTTATTGCTTAGTTCCCGACCAACATATCGCTGCAATATTTCTCGCTTAACGTTAAACAAACATTCAATCAATTTTTATTGCTTATTTTATCTTTCAGAAATAGAAAAAACTTGTTGCAAGTTGCAACAATACATATATATAATTGGTCTATAAATGATTTATTCTTTTAAAGTCAATAAACATAAAACACAAATTATTATTTAACTTGTATTTATTTGATACTATCCAAAATTTGTAAGAAACTATCTGTTATATATAACTAACCAACATATGTCTTGTTTGTTCCCTGAACAGCATTGTGTAAATATGTAGGAGGAACTATTGTGGCTGTTGCATTTCTATTAAACGCAGTATCGTTCTTTAATGTGAAAAGCCTAGCTTCATTTCCTAATAAAAAGAAACAGAAACAGTAACGTTTAAATCGTTGGAATATTGTATTCTTACAAATGATGAAGGTTTAGGATGGATATGTTGGAAATGATTAGTTTATCTAAAACATGTTAACTGTTTTATATGTTAAAAACTTTAATATACAACAATTTAAACAGTCGCATTTTCTACTATTATTAATTGATCATTTAAAAATGCATTAAGCTTTAATGTACTTTCCACATGAGATATAATGTGTGACATTACATATGATTTGAAACACTATTTATAGAATACTTTGTGGAGGAAAGCCATAACCCAATACCTGTAACCACTTCTACATGAAATGGACCGGAAGCAAACACATCCCACACATCAAAGGTTCCTACGATACCATTTAAATGTAGGTCTTCTTTTACTGATAATATGTAGTCAAATGGTTTAGTATCCATTTCATTTAAAGTCAAATAAACATCTTGAAACCTTATGAGAAACTCTGAAGTGCATCTTTGTCTCTCAGCATGAAATATTTCAAACAAATATGTCTCACCAACCTAAAGATAGATAACAACGAGTACAAAAGAGGTATTGTAAAAACTGTGTAATTATTACATTGGCAGCAATGGAAAACATACCGGACGATTTCCCAGTGAAATAAATTCCGTTAGATCCCATTTGAACTAAATTCTTTGAATACCGCGAAGTGACGTCACAATGTATGTCCTTAACGACGTCGTCGCTAGGAAACATTGAAACATACAAACAAAATTCTTCTAAAATACTAAGCATGCCTTAACGATTACTTTATTTATTTATAGTTTATGTGGATTGTCTTTTGACAGTTTCTTTGGTGTTCGGGTTTATGTTATTACCTTCATTTATTGGTATTTTCTATATCTGAGTAATATACTAGAGGAACAAAGTTGATAAATTATACTATTTTTAAAAGGGTCAATAAAAGTTTCGCACCCAATCAGACATTTTTAAGTTAGACATACCTCTAGTTCTAACTGAACATAGGCATCTGATAAAGGCTGCAATCCTACACAATCTTCATCAAAGATATAGCCTTCTTTACGAATCGCTATCCATTTACCTACATAATAGAATAAGTGGTTACTAATAATGCATATTTAACTTCTCACTAAATTACTTTGAAGAATAATTACTAGCTTTTGTTATAACAGAAGAGAATGATATGTTGGGTTTTCGTAGTAATTTTTTTTAATACTTAAAAAATGAATAATTTAGTTAAATAGTTCTGAAATTAAGTAGATTTAAAAATGAAGTAAATTTTAAAAAAATGTTTAACCGGATGAAATACCAAACTGTCCTTCATTAGAAAAATGGACTGTTTGGCAGGCTTTGGTACTAGAGGTCCTGTTGGAAACAATTTCAAGCACTAAAATTCTGTTGATAAATAACCATATTTCTTCTCCACCACCTAACGTTATCCTTTCTGATCCCTGAAATTTTATTCCCCTTCTAAATGATGTGGTGAATCTAAAAAAAAATAGATATTGTTGTATTATTGTTCTGCGTGTGTTAGAATCTTACAAATAGAACATAAATAAAACAAAACTTTAAAAAGTAGTTTACTCCAACTTTCATGCTTAAATAGATAAGTGGTGAACAATTATCGATATCTTTTATTTATACGGCGTTGAAACTACAAAACGGTGTTAGTAAAATACGCATGTACTATAGTAATGAAATGCATTTGTCGGACTATTGCATAACACATACCCAAAATTATGCAGAATATTAGAACAATCTGTTTGGCCTTCAGATCCATATCCCAAATTATCAACTGGGTAAAAGTTGTTCGAAACGAAACTGTAAATAGAATGTTCGTTTCTTTAAATGAACCACCAGTATATAATTACAAAAGAAGGCAAAGATTAAACAACAAATCATATTAATAAAATAGCAAGCATATATGGAAACAAATGCTTTTAAAAATTATTAAGAAGTACAGCTGTTCATACAAATAGGTGTGCGGTATAAATAATTAAAGTTATTATACACTTATATAAGCATATATTAATATTAAAATTGGAAATTGAAAACAATCACAAAAATGTAATAACTGTTAATTTGTTCATTGTTGATTTAGCTACCTTACTTGTTATTGTTTTCTATGTTATACCTATATATCATGGATGAAGTGATACTTTCATCACGAGATAGTGCGATTCTACCGCTGATTTGAATATTAGAATCGGTTGATCTAAACCAGTCAGAAAATGTATCTGTTGTAGGATTGTTCGCAATTGCCAGCCAGCTTCCTAGAGGGCTTATAACATGCCTTGGACTTCTTTGCAGTCGGTTAGCAGTAAAACCAAAATCATCATGATTGACACTAAAGTCGAGGAATGTTAAATTAAGGAAAAAATGCTCAGTCGCAATAGCCCCTTCAGTGTTATTAGAACTTGTATCGTTTTCTCCAATTGCTGCAATGAAAGCAATACACGATTTTTTAAATTGTTTTGCTGGTTTACTTTTATTACTGATTATTAATCACGTGTTTCAAAAGCGTGTAAATTATAATGCTTGTTTCCATATTTGAAATACTACATGTAAGTTATGCATTGAGTACTTACCACTGTTTACCATCAGTTTAAAACTACCTTCATTTTGAACTTATCAGAGATGTTACAATTCAAGTATTTTGTTATGTTAAATATTTGTGTTGTTTGTTTTAAAAATATTTGACATGTAAATAGTAAACTACATAAATTGATTAAATGTGTTAAATTTACCAATACTGGACGTGACAGCTGTGTATATAAATGTAGGGATACTTTTGGCGCTCGTATAGTTTTCAATGGTTAGCTGGATAACACATTCATACAATGTCAAAGGCAGTAAACCATCTAAATCGGTGAAGAAAACTGCCCCTGTATGGTTAGTGGTAGAGTTTACTGTGTGGTATTTTGCTAGTGTTGGAGCTGTATTACTCGTGCATGTGACCAAATAAACCCTGAAACATAAACACCATTGTACACTGTATAACAATGCACTTACATTATTTAAGGTCTCCTCATACGTTTTAAGGAAACAATAGCATGAAATGCTATGCAACAACTTAAAGTTCTTTATAAATTGTGCACTACAAATTGGTAACTACCTTAAACGGCCTTGTAAATTGCAAATCAAATTTGTCGTTAGGTTTCATATTGGTTTATATTTCTTGAAAATAACCACAAGACCTTTAGTTGAACTTTACCTTTCACATTATTATTATTCGTATAATATTTGTTAAAAAAAATAACTTATTTATACTTTTGTCCACTTAAATAGTATACAAAAGAGTATACATTTTTTCTTCCTACCAGTACGTTACTGCGTCTGTAGCCTTGGTTGCAATTTCAATATCACTACTACTACTATCATTTGGCAAAAAGTATTTTAGAGATGGTCTCGTCCAGGTGACTGTTATGTTTGTACTTAAGGCAGATGATCCTTTTATACTTTCGGCACCTTGAACATAAAAGAATTGATATTGAATGCAGTTGTTAAAAATTTCCTTATTGGTCAATCATATTGTTTTCATATTATTTCAATAAAAAAAGAACATGTCAAGGATGATTATATTAAGAAAATATTACTTTATTTCGTAGCTTTGAAGCATCATTAAAGTTGAAGGTGTAATAATAACAGCGAAAATATTGCTCATTTTTATATGTAAGAGAGTGGCATTCTCCAAACACGTTACACACTACGGCCTGCGTCCAGGCTTTCCATATCAATACCCGACCTAAATTTTAAATATAAAACTAAGATAAGAACTTTCTTATAACTATCTATATTGCTTACTACACTGGAACCGATGTTTGTCTATTTTCGAAAAATGTTGGAGACTTGTTTCTTGTGATGTCGCAAAAAGAACACCATTCACTTCTGTAGGACTTGAACATTGTGTGTCTGCTGATAAAGCCTGTCTTACGTTGTATAAGCTTTCCACTGTTGAACATTCACATCCAAGCGCATTGTTTGATAAAATGCTATGGAAAAAAGTACAAATGGTATTGTAACTTGTCAATGATATCTGACAACGTTAACGTTTCTTATTCAGTTTAATCACAAAATACTTGACCAAAGCATACCAACATTATCAATACAAATATCAGAACAACATCTTCTTCAAAACCAGGGCCGTAACTACCTTTGAGGCAACGGAGGCAACTGCCTCCTCTAGGTTTACAAAAAAATAAAGCGTGTATTTTACTTTGAAAAATCCAATATATTACACAAAGAATCAACTACAAAGTAAGGAAATACTCCCAAACTGATTGTTATAATTCAACATTGTTAAAATAAGGGGGAAATGTGTAATTTTACGTTGATTTTTTGCAAAATTTTCTTCCCGCGGGGGGGGGGGGGGGGGGCAGCCCCTCCGGACCCCCAACTTCTTGGGGGGCTTCATTAGTTACGGCCGTAAAAACCAAATTAATTTTTGTACCATTTCTATATTAGCCTTTCTATATACTATATTAGTAATGTAAAAATATGACACAAATAAAATGAAATATAACAAAAGTCCGTAAATGATGCAAAATAAACTGAGAATTCTGGATGATGGCGTTTTTTAATTCTGTTTATATTCTTTCTTTGAATTCTAGCTTATAAGTCCTTTTCTGGTTATTCGGCATAATATTCTTAATATTTTGTACTAGATCGTCTTTAAAGTTGGTAATCTATGTATAAATAAAATGTTTCAAACAAATGAAGGTCAAATTTTGCAATGCAAGAATAAATGTAATTAAATAAATCTCTTAATTAACAATAAAGCAAAAGAATCCTTAATAAAAAAAATCAAAATAATCAAACCCTTTTTAATACTAAAGCTTACACATTTGATAACGACTTCCCAAAGCTGAAGCCTCCCAATGTTTCAATTCTGTTATTGGCTAAATTTAAAGTCTGCATCTTCGGTAGGTCGAGTGCTCGAAAATATGGTATAACATTCTGTGCCAGATTTAGAGTTTCCAGTAATTGCAACCCGTCAAATGCTCCATCATTAATCTGTTGTATTTGGTTATCATGTAAATCTCTGAAGATACGATATAAAAAGAGGTAAAGGAAACATCTTTTTTATGTAACGTTATGTTAAAACAAGAAAATTACGTGAAATTAAAACACGAGGATAATTTTTAATACAAATACAAGAAATATTAATGTTTAATAGACGTGTGTGCTAATTTAAATAAGACAAATAAAAGATACATATATGTGTATATCGTTTCTGAAATTTGTGGTCATGTGCAAAGTTACTAGAGGCAGAAATGCAATTACTCAAAACGCACGTATGGAAATAACATGATTATATACAGCTTTGATTTTAAATCTTTTTGTCAATAACTTGTTCCCTGAAACATATATTTACTAGCTATATATAAGATCAATTCTATAAAAATATTCTCTTATTATGGAAAAAACATGTGAAACCATCTGGAAGCTTGCTCATTTCGTTCTAAGCATAACTAACTTACAAAACTTTAAGTTTAGATGCTAATGTAAAGATTTTCTCCGGTATCCGAGTCAATCTATTGTTGTATAGATACAAATATTGTAGTCGTGTTTGGCCGGCAAAAGATCTAGTTGATATACCGGAAATCATATTATTGTACAGGTTGCTGTAGGAAGAAATTGTCGTATTTAATAAAGTAAAGTGGAAGTTATGAAAATTTTAAAACTAGTGACTCAGCGTACAAGTAAATTTTGTCAAAAGAGTGCCGTTTGTTTGGAAACCCTTAAAAATATGCCAATTTGAGTGAATCGATATTTTCTTTAAGCACAAAATACACACAAAAAACCCAAAACATAGTATTTCAATGCTCGGAAAAGAGTGCAAAAGGATATATAACAATAGTAAAAGTTATAAAAATCATTTTAATTTCATATTCCAACTGATTGATGTTTAACATAAGTTTCAAATAATTTGCTCTAATTATAATTGAGTGTTAAGTTCATTTTTACGCATATAATCAATCATAATTTTATTCCAATAGTTTTTAAGGAACTATATGCAAGCAAAATTATGACAGCATCAAGTAATTATTTATTGATTAGACCTACTGAAAACCTGAAAACACACAAATTGTATATGTTAAATGCAATACATCTTGTGTCTTTTCTTATAATTCGTTCAAAATCCGCAATCTCAATGCATTAACTTTTAAAGTTCAAATATGCAAACAATTATGCTTTTAATGTCAAATGTAAACGAAACGACTTAGATACAAAAACATTACAAGTATTATGCAAGATTTAAATAAATACGAACTAGAATCATAGATGGAATGCACTCTTCACGAGGTGTGGAAAGTTAAATACCTACATTTCTATAGGAAATATGTAGCTCAGTGCAATAGGATAAACTGTTAACTGGTTGTCATTCAAGTACAGAAAATCCACACTAACATTCAGAAAGGCGTCAGACGTTATTTCTTTTAATTTAATGTTATTTAAGTACAATTGATGTATATATGACGATCCACCAAACATATTACCGGTTAGAGCAGTTATTTGGTTGTTTTGTAGGAAACTAAAATGATAAACAATATTAATTTATGTATATATATAGTGAAATATGTACTGGCTTAACAACATGTCAGTACAATAGAATACAATAAAAGGCATTGCGTTCAAATAAGTAGATAAACTCGGCATTATCGTTAAAATAGTCTGTTAGTTATTGAATAAATAAACCACTGAACTCAAACACTGAAATTTTTTTGCAATGTATGCATGACAAATTTACAATAAATTAGCTTTCTAATTCATTACAAAAATAACTGGATTTTGTTATTTAAAGGCTCTGAACCTTGAAGTTTCCTAGACTAAACGTTTGTTATACTTACAGGTAGTCATTTGCTATGAAATTGTAGAATGCATTCCGCTCAATATTGTGAATTCCGGATGATTCTAAGTATACAGTGTTACAAGTAAAACTGTTGAAACTATTTGATCTTATTGTTACTATGTTCCTATTTCTTAATTTGAAAACGTTGCAATTGATTTGATTGAAAGCCTTTGGTTCAATTTCTCCAAGCAAATTGTTGTCAAACGAAAACTCCCCATTATATGTTTTGGGAACTAACAGACCGACAGACACAGAGTAAAAAGCATCAGTTTCTATCAGTCGAATGTTGTTGTTGGTGAAATCAAAATTATACCCCACAGTTATGTCTCGAAATGATCCTGATGCAATTGTAGAAATGCGATTATTCTGAAAATACCTGAAAGCATTGCAATAATAAATAAACTCGCAAAATACTAAACAACTTATTACATTCTAACATTTATTTATCTGTTAAGGTGAGATTTGTGTATTGGCAATTACTACTTCTTCTACACGTTAGATTTTTTCTGTCTAACGAAATGGCTCATTCCATCGACTCTTTTCTGAAATCGAGAACAGAAAATAATCATGGTTTAATAACATCTTTACTTATTAAGTCCGCACGATCTTGCTTGTCTCAAGGTTCAAAGACCATATTTCTGTTCATTTTAGCTTGTTTTTATCAAATTAGGAAAAAATATTATTTACAGTCAGAAAGACTTCCATAACATATTAGAAAGAGAAACAATTATGTGTCACATTAATTGCTTTTAATTATCTTTAGTCTTTAACTCTACAAATTAACAACAATTAAACATTCAATATTCTTCTTCAAACTTCGCAGTGGTCCGCCGTTGGGAGGGTGCTATTCGACTTTTGATAAATATTACTTGATTCTTGTAATTTGTTGCTTTTCCTGAATATAGATAAATTGCCACCTAATAATATTAAAGAGCATTAAATATTAACAATCTCATTCACCCAACAACCCAAATGCTCTTGTAAAGTAAATCGGCTAAGATAACTAGGTTTATAAATGGTTATCTGTTTTAGGGCTACCAGTTGCGTATTTATTTACTTTTTTCTACATTCTTTTCATAGACTCTGTCAGTTATAACTGAAAAACCGACGCGCTATTATCAATACTTATACATATATTCATGTTATTGCATACTAGAATTTAATAATTTGGGGTATAAAAGTATTTTGGAAGATAAGTACATCTCTGTTTTTTTTCATGGTTGGAGAGCCGCGGATATGCGACATTGTTTCGGTCCCTATGCTTTAGATTCTCCTATCCTATTATTGGTAATATTTTAGCTTCTTCTTCATACGGTGTCAATATTTCTAAACTCATCAGGTATGCAGGAGCTTGCAGTGAATAAATTGATTTTTGCAACCGCCCCCAATTTCTTCAGGGTAGACGTATATACTATGGTTACAAGAAACAACACTCGTCTGCGTGTTTAGTAAGTTTTACTACAGATACCATTTCTTTGTTGATAAATATTTTATCTTGTGTGAATAAATGATTGCAGATAGTTTTCCCAATTTTTGAATTTTGTTCAGTGTGCTTCGATTGGATATACGTATTGCTTACTTGTGGTGTTAATCATTTTCATCAAGGCACCAGCCATAAAAGCGGGAGGTTTGGCATGCCATAATATACCTTTTGTGAAACTTGATATTTAAAGGGTCGTGCAACAGACGAGATTCATGACTGTGGATTTGATACCAAAAAATTTAAAACTGACCCTCTTTCATTACCAAAGTGACACAGTCATCATCCATCAATTATTTGGGTTGTTCTTAATCTGAGAAACTAACACGTATTAGCCAAATATTTATTACAATTGACTATGTGCCTCACATATTTTACGACGATACGTTGTTATCGTTGATCTAAAACAATAGTATTTTTTATTCTGTACATTTATTATCTGATTTAACAAATAACAATCTTGAAACAACCAGCTACTACTGATAGGGTTTTGCTTACATGATGTCACCAAAAAATATAAAAGTTATCTAACATTTAATACGCTAGACAGATGCGCGTTTGGTCATTCAAGATTTATTAGGAAATTCATACAAAAAAGATAGATATGTTGTAGCTCTTTATATTCCATTGTCACCTAAGAAATATTCTTTGTGAATGAACAGGTAATGAATAAATTTGCAACGAGTGAAATAATCCTAACAAACAATGATAATTAAAAAGTAATATATATAAATGCAATTTATAAATATAATAACCATATTTAGCCCTTTACTTACCAAAACCAACTACATCGTACATTTTTAAACGTTCCAGATGGTACAAAGGAAATTCTATTGTTATTCAGGTAAAATTTAACTAAAGATAAATCATGAAATGTCCCATTCATTGGTAGTTTGTACAGTCTGTTGTAGGAAAAATCGCTGTAATATAAAATAAATTTTGTATTTACTGTTTTAGTTTCTTTACACGCTGTTCCAGGTATTAGCTCCCCCTTATGAAATTGCTTAAAACACGGGTCTCGGAGTCTCGAGTCGACTAGGCCTATCATTCTTTATTAAAGTCTAAGTGCAAAAGCGACAGATATTCGTTTAAATGAATCACTTTCAAAATAATGTTATAATGAACTGGGTAATATGTGGTTATGATTATGTTTCAACCATAAAACTTAAATTATGTGTTTAAAATAATATATAAACTTATGTACAGAATACTCTACTTACAATATGTATGATGTTGTGACGTGATTTAATGATCCGTCTTCTATCCAGCCAATTTTGTTGTTTGATATGTACAAGCCCTCTGTCAATGGGCATTTCGAAAAATGTATTTTCTTAATTTGAGATATTTTGTTGTTGGACAAATATCTGTAAAATGTTTGACTTTTTTGTAATCAAGCAAAAATAGAACAAACACGATAATTATGACTATGTGTTTAAGTGCATTTTTAGCATGTTAAAATTTAGAATTTCGTTTTCTTTGTAAAACACATTTTAATCCTTAAACCATCTTATGCCGACGGAAGTTCTGTACTATTTAAATTAAACATATGATCTCTTTTATTTGTTTACTACTGCGTCTATCCAAATAGACTACTAGATAATATCAAGCAAAAGAGATGGCATCAGAATGACATTAAAGTAAAATCCAAATATGTGCAAACTATTGCAAAAAATTGACTTACAAGTAATTCAAACTAGTTGTATTTGAGAATACATCGTCAGGAAGAATCGTTATCTCATTTGATCCGAGATTCAAATACATCAATTCTTCCAAGTATGCAAATTGATGTGTATGTATAAAACGAAATGTGTTGCCGAATAAATTACTACAAAGTAAGAAAACAAAACAATTAAAATCGTGTTCTCTAAAATAGAAACAAACATACACGTTAACAATATTGAAAAAGAAATAAAAAATTAGCATTCTAGCATAGAAAATTAAACCATTTTAATATTTAACATAAATTTGTGTTAATAAAATTATTTATGCCTATTGAACATGTTCGTGTAACATAAAGTTCTTGTTTTTTTGTGTGTGTAAAAAATATTAATAATTTTCTCACAAATTTTCCATGAAACCACTCCGCAAAAAAAAATCACACTTCCAGTTAAATATGGGTATTTTGAATTATAGTATTATGTAAAATTGTGCAACGAAATTTAAGATACATTTGTACATTATAAGTTATTATGTATCAATAAAATTTATAATTACTTTATCATAATCCTATATTGTGACTTAGCTTACTAACAAACAGATATCATAAAAATGGATATAAACCGTGCTTCGCTATTCGACGACTTGTTTTTAATATTCATGCTAGGCAGATTTTATACGATGTCTTTTGTCATAGAAAAAAATGAAAAATAGCACAAATGTTTAATTCATTTTGCGTAATAAAAATGAAGTTGTATTGTTAAGCAATTCACATTTTGGTGACTGTATAGGTGGCATTTTTTCCGGCGATGAGTATGCCATTAAAGATACAAATAACAGTTTAAAATCTGCTTTGCAGTTAATCTATATCTTGAAATCTGCGACAAAAGCCAAATAAAATCTAAATAATAGGATATCCTAGTCTATTTCTGATATTATGTTTTCCCCATTACATACAGTTATCTCATTGACAAAAAAGAGTAAGCTAATGGTATGTTTACTCTTTGTGAAAATTGAATCTACTGAAAATATAGCAGCAAATTATCTAAATACGGTATTTTTTTTAAATAAATCATTATTTTACTAAATTATTAATTTAAATTTCTACCACAATCAATAGCCTCACGTAGTTCTCAGTAGTTACAGACATTTAAAGTTTGGTCAACCTTAGATGAAGAAGAAGTTCCAAAACCGAACAATTTTTTCAAGTCTCTAGTGTTGTTAGCCCACATTAAAAAATTTATTGTACAAAAGATAGTCACAAAACCAAGTTGAAGAATTCAGTCAAAAGATTTTCTCAAAACATGTGTAGAAAGTAAGTATATGCCCGAATTATATGGATATTTTTTTAGTGATATGTATAAGTCTTTAAATATAAAACTATTTCATGCTGTGTTTCTAGTATTTTATTTAACTGCACGATTATTGTTCCGTTTCAATACATGATAATTAATATTTAATATTTTGCTATTGTTCAGACAATACATATACATGTAGCAGCTTACATTTGCCTGATCTGAGCTGGAAATGCTCCATCTTCAACAGCTATTATTCTATTTCCTTGCATGTTGCTAAAAATAAAATGAAAAAAATCATTTTGTAATCATATAGGAATATCATAGAAAATTCAAAACATCTGTCAAATTAAATGTTCAGATATAAAATGTTCAATTGCTTCTGTCACAATTATAAATTATCAAATCTAATATAATAAAGAGAAAAAGATTTACTTAATTTTATGAGATGGCTGTATAGTTTTTCCTCAAGGCAATTGATATTGTTTGAATACAATACCATTATGCCAATTTAAATTAATGCAAATATAAGGGCTTAAAATAAGTATGACATATTTACAAAGGTTTCCTTTGGGGTACTTGTTTTATGATGTATTTAGTCGCCGTTGCAAGTTATTTTTCGAATTGCGAATGATTATTGTGACGAAAAAATTTGCTTATTTCTCCAAGTATCGTATATGAACATTATATACACTTCTTAATGATAGAACTCGATATAAATAAACACATACATGGATAAAATAATTTTAAATCATTGACAATTACAAATAAGTTGAGTTCTTTGGGGACATTTGTACTACAGTTGACAAAAAGGATATATTCTCCACACCCCCCCCCCCAAAAAAAAAAACTGTTAGCCACGTGTTTATTTTTCGATATTCATTTATCTTTTACATTCCTCACCGCAGAAAATGAGCACCTGGTTTACGTTGTTAATAAAATCAGCCCCTTAGATTGTCAAATTTTCATGTATTTAACAAAAACACTCAAAGCGGTGTTGTGTTTCATGTAATCCTATTACATTTATTGTATAGGCTTTAAAGCTTAAAAATGGCTGTACAGCTGAAGCTTATGTGCAGGTATTTATATAATATAAATAATAAAATCGTGACTGTTTTTGTACAATAGCACCGTTTATCTTTATCCATAGATTATTTCTTGTATAAAACTAATTGTAACATATGACAGTTAGTTCCAACTTTGGTAATATTCACAAGCATCAAATTGTGATCTTTCCGGATTTAGACAAACATAACACACAAAAAAGAAAACTGAAACAGAAAGTGTAACTCGAGTCCAATAAAAAATGGGTGCACTATCGTTCTCCCAACGAGTACGCAGTGCCTGCCTCTTATAACACCCTTTTACAAACATACATATTTCAGAATTAATCACTCTTTTGAAGTATCAGATTTAATTGAAGAAGTTATAGAAAAAAAAATCATGTATTGTTTGTGTAACTTATCAGGGTCAGCAATTATGTACTACTCTTGTACAACATATGACTTTTACCCTTTATGTAAACTTACAGATAATATAGAGTTGAGACGTTGCTAAATGTTCCAGACTCCAAATATGTTATAATATTGTTATCCATTGAAAGAGTGGTGATGGAAGGTAATTTTTCATGTGTGGTAACTGCAACTGGAACATATTGTATTCTGTTGGACCCAAGATATCTGAAACAATAATCAACTGCTGCTTGGACAACAGACTGGTCTGGTAAAGCAAACATAGTTTTACTTGTTGCATGCTACATCATAAACAAAATGAAAGTAATGTATGCATTTATGATTTTCTTTCCAACTTAAATTCACCTTTATAACTGATGTGTTTCGATTTGGAGATAAGCATTCGTTTCAGGATTGTTTCATTTAAAGTATTTTATTCCTCATAAAGAATTCTCAATATCAAGTTGCCACAACATTTTAAAGTAATCATCCTATCATGTTGATAAAAATAAAAAATCAATAAACATGACAGCAATTATTGTATACATATAATATTTTGTTTTGTAAAAGCACGCATACATACACTCATTTCTTCTTTCGTACACTTTAAACGCTCAACCTTGACATCATTCGTTAACATAAAATATTCTACAAATTTAAGGAATGAAAGAAAAACAAGAAGAGAACTGCAAATGCTACCAGAAGCGCGTTAAAGGAATGAGATAATATTTATTGATCAAGCAATATCGACATATCGTAATGTCTATAAATTCTCAAAATAATAAATAATTAACTCCTTGTGTCATTCAATGAAAAATAAATCTAAACACTGATCATGATATGCGTTTTAACTAGAAATGTTCATGCAAGTTAAGTAAAAATAAGTGCAATCCAATATTTTCTATAACCTACATAATACCATAGTGGAACAGTTTAATTATAAATTTCATTACATTTTTTAAACTGCTTACACATACACTGTCTGTATCCATGCCAAAAAAAACGCCACTAACAGTACGGTAAATAAACACATGTTTATTCAGACCACACGGCACCTTTTGTCATCCATTTTACGTTCGATAAAAAATTTATTAAACAGTAGTAAGACGCTATACTTGTCAGCGAGTAGTTCTCGCCATTTGTTTTACATTTTACCTTATATTTTTACTCTGTTAACACATAAACTCTATAAATGCCTCATCATTTCATAGGTTGACCTTTGTAAATTATAACACGAAGTTTTTATTTCAATAACTGTGCATGCGTCGAAAAGGGAGGCTTTATTTGAGATCTGTCCAATTCCACGGGAAATCCACGGTACAGAAGCATTTCTTGCCATCTCGATGAAACGTGTCGTAAATCGGTTATTCAACAATTGATGTCTCAACTTTTCAAGTTTTAGATTATTTATACTAAATTAAACTGTTTATATGTATATTTCACTGTACATTTGATAGAAAAGACTATCGAATCCGACCCATAGATTAATATTTGTCAATTTTCAACAAGGATCGTGAAGCGACCAGACATACTATTGGCTAAAAAATAATAACCATGCATGTTTACATCTTGAGATGATTTAATAATGACAATATTGACACAAATGGATAGAAAACTTTAAATGACAAGACATTTTAATTAAAGGCTCATGCTTTGAACTTGAAAATACGTATTTTGGCAGGTGCCCCTTTCTTTCCAATGTAAGGGCATGAAACTTTGGGCGAACTTTTGCTCTGTTAAAAACAGTGCAGATTTCCACATCTCTGAGTTAAAATGAACAACACACTTTTTTCATAACTAAATATTTTGTAGAAGTAAACTTCATATTATACCTTTAATCCATATTTCCATTGAGTCTTTGCATTCACATGGTACATGTACATATACTTTTTAACTGGTCGTGTTCTGTACTTATGTACTCTTAGCAGAAAAGATTAATATTTTAGCACTCAACAGGTACAAACAGACTGGCGAACATCAAATTAATCGGCTCATAGAAAAGAAGATTTTAAAGGAACACCCAGCTCATTCAGAAAACAGATAATTTTAATAGGTTAGCGATTATCACATCCCCCACCTTATGCAGAAAATAGGGATAATAGAAGAAAAAGACAAGGAAAAATCTAATCACCCAACTGGGGGTTGGCACCAGTGCATTGCAAATGTTCAAATCCTTTATAAAAAAGATGATGTCCTATCTCCTAAAGCTGCAAAAAAGTTCTATCAGATGTCTTGTAAACAGTGATTGTCCTATCTCGTGAATAATTATATGGTTACAATACAGTATTTTTGTTTGTTAATCAAATTGTTCGGTAACAGTATGTGAACTGGTTTTTAATTAAATTTTGAAAACAAAATTTCATTGATGGTATTTTTCTGAAAAAAAATCACTGTTTTATCAGTGTTGAAAACAACAAAACTTTCAGTACCATAAATATGCATTCATAAATAAGTATGTCCTATTGCGTTTTGAACAGGTGCCACTCGCAATAAATATTGACTGAAAATATTCTCTCTTCACGTTCTAAACATATTAAACAACCGAACACAAAATCATCATTTTCCATCTGTTCCCCCTGATATGTCACAGCATTCCCTATGACACCATTAATCGCATACGTCACATTGCATCTAGTCAACATCATCCATCATCTTCATGGTCTCTTAACCTGCAGATTTTACACATAATTATGTTTTTCTTGGCTGTTTTGTTGGGTCTAGTCTGGCTATCAGATGAATCAATGTCATTAGTTTTCGTTTGTTTTTTTAGTTGCTTTTCCTGTTGCTGCGTTTCTTTTTGTCGCTTTCTGACTTCCCTGTCTTCTTTTCGTTTGTCTACAAGTCTTTCTTCATACGTTTTTCTTCTTGTCTATCTTCCAGTTTCTAAAAAAAATAATTCATCACTAGTTAACACACTGGGTTCGGTTACTAATTTACGTGTTACTGTCATTGGTTTCGCAGGGACAGAAAGAAAGATGTGTGATAGATGGGCCGGTACTAGACCTTCCTTAACTAAAGGATTGCCTCACAGGAAAGTGTGCAGATGCTGGTGTTCATAGATGATGAACCATGTTCAGTGGCGGCTGGAAGTAAAGAAGTAGAATCTAATGATGTTGATGGCCTTGGCTCTGATTGGGATGAAACTTGAAGACTGACAACAGAAGAAGCAGGTACTGGATTGGCAGAAGAATGAAGATTACTTAAACATCAAGCTGAATTGGAAATCGACTTTTTGTGAGATTTGTGTATTGCATCTGGATTGCATGGATAGATTCCTGTCTTTATAAATGAATTTTTGACAACTGCTGGTGAACAAAAGGTGTCAATTGAAGCTGAGAGAACTGCAGGAAATTTTGCTTTGTTCATTATTTGATGTTTGTTTATGAAGCCAAGATTAGTAGCAGTTTTATAAACCTGCGCTTTCAGTGGACCGTTGATCGAGACATCTGTGCCTTGCAAGACGGATTACCTCAATACTTATATGGGACTCATGATTATCAAGAAGGAAAAGAACTGGTCTTTTTATACCACAATTTGGAATAAAAATCTGCTGAAACCATTGGATAAATAGACCACTATCCATATACCCTGAATCAGACACACAATACAGCCAAATTCCAGGAACCTGATCTTTATAATCAGTATGTGGCAGTGCCTTTTCAAAAATGACAAATGATGGCAAGACTGTACCATTCGCACATATTCATAAATGTCCAGTGATGTGACAAGAGGCAAAAAGACTTTGTTGGTAGGCAGGTTCTCCTCTCAAGCCGCAAACCTTCTGCCTACTTTTCTCCTTGCCAGACTAACCGGTTTCATCGCAGTTAAAGATCTAGCCTGGTTTATCGCTAAGACCAAGCGATTTAACTGTCCTAGACAGATTCTCAAAGAATTCCATGACAACAGCCTCATTAGACATGCGACTCCTGGCTCGATCTTGAACCTGTGCCTCCTTTTCTGAAAGATTTGGGTGCGTGATGACAAATTTCCTGAACCATTTGTCACTAGGACCTTTCTCGAGATTAAAGAGGGTGACCCTATCAGGGTCTTCCTTAATAACAGACAAGACAAAACTTCTAACCATTGCACGATTGATTGGGAAGCCTTGTTTTAATAAATATATTAAATAGTTGACAATAGATTCCTCCTCCTCATTGGTCAACATCCTGTCTGGTCCAGGCTGTGACTTCAAATCTTTCTTCACTTGCTCATCTGGAGAGTCATCAATCAAATGTTTTTGCATGGTTCCAAAAAGTACCATATTTAAGTGATGGGTATCAGATTCATTATGATTACATTTAATGTTTTTATATATGTAACTTTTTTGTAGTGTAATTATTATTGTTTGTTTGTTATGATTCTTTTATTAGTCCTTTAAAGGCATTGCCATTTGAACTCAGTCCATCTGTCTGTAATACAAATTTTCCAGAGTTTTTTCTAAATGCGTCAAATTATTGAGCTGATATTGGGTATGCATGTCAACCATCAAGTTACAGATCAAGTTTTAATGTTGTTCCTGTCCAATGTTTTTTTAATGATATTATGGCCTTTGGACTTCTAAATTTTAATTTGCTGGTTAGGGACTTAAACTAGTTTTCTATGCCATGTATGTTTTGTAGGATTTATTTTCCTTGTATTTGTTGCTTGTTTGTTTAAATCCTGTTGAACCCTTTTAGCAATTTTTCAGCTATATCTGGAATTCATTTTTTAAGGGAGGAGTACTCGGAGAGACCTCAGACCTTAGTTGGCAATTAAAAAAATAAATATTTTTTTAAAAATTATGATATCAATGCATTTGGTTTTTCTATTAATAACCATGCTAATTTTTATAATGTAGTATTTATTTTGCTTGATATTCAGAATCATTTCGTACAAATTGTATACTAATTACCAATGGTCTTTCTATGGATACAAAATTCCCTTGCAGCTTTGCTAACTGTTAGTTCTCTCTTTTTAACAGCAATGACAACATTATTTAATTATACTGCATCATATGTCCCGATTGCTTTGGAATATCTTTTTACTCGAAGCATGGCTGCAATATTAGTAGTAAGACCATATCTTAAACATGTAATCCTTTCTTTTAATTTTATTATTTAATTTTGTTTAACAAATTAGTCACAATTGACCTTTACATATTTTATGCTTATACTTTCTGTATTATAAATGTGATTGTAGTCCCCTTGTGGTGTCTTGATTGAGAAATAAATCATGTGTTATTGTTGTTTTATTGCTGTGTGATAAGTTCTTCCCTTGGACCAATTTTTAGTATGCTAAATGATATAATAAAGGATCCCCTGCTCTTTTTTGTCAGAGATGTGAAGGTCACTCAATTACGTCATCAAAACATTCATGCATCCTTTTGGAACTTAGAGGATATGTAAGGAAACATTAATAAGTAAGTTTAAATATGTTAACTTTATTGTATTCACACTTAAAATGAGTTGAAAATGTGATTGTTTGAAAAATGTTTATTATTTAGACAATTAAAAAAAATATGGTAAATGTGATCAGATCGTATCCCAATAGTTGGACGCCGATTTCCGATAGACCATGTGCGAATTCTATATATAGGGCTTGACACCACTTAACCCATGTAGGGTTTACATATTTATGAGGGGCTTATTTGGGTTTTTACCTTATTTTCAGACAAATCCTTGATAGAATTCAATGAAATTTTATCTGATGGCTCAGCACATATGTCTTCACATATGACGTCAAAACCGCACGTGAAAATGCTCAAGCTCGCGTGTACGCGCAAATTGCCGAAAATTGCTTCTTGGCGGGATCTACTCGCCGACCAAAATTTGACCAGAAATCAATTATAATATAAGAAAACTGTGTAATGAAAACACTTACAAAGAATTTAATGACGATAAACATTTGAAGCCGTCATCTTCTATGGTAGACTCTGTTAGCTGATTACTCGACATCTCGAGCAACTGCAGTGTCTTTAGTTGACAAAAATCTGTATTGTTTATCGATCCTATCAAATTACCATACAGAAACCTGTAATATAATACATAACGTATCGGTCACAGTCATAAAGATTTTGACAGTAAATAAGGAAGGGTTTGGAAAAAGACTAAACAATATTCGACATTTTACTTTCTTAAAAAAAACTCATTCTTATTTACATCTTTTTGAACTGTTAATTTCAGTATCAATTACACACTATGGTGGACAAGGATGCCATTTAAACATATTTTACGTTTACACTTAATTTATTAACAGTAACCTTTTATATTATATATATTTTTTTAAATAAACAATTTAATATTTCAAACACAATTGTGGTGAAATTCATGGATCTTTGTACAACTAAATCGTATATATCTTAAGTTGAAACATTCGGAAGTTATTTAACTATCAATGATGAGTTTATGATTATGTTTCTTGCACATTCCCAGACTTGTCCATTTCTTTTTATTTTCATGTACGATCAAATGTCCAATATAAACAATTACACAGACTACAGTGCTAATAATGTTGTTCTTTGGTTGGATAATTATTTACACAACTGTCAATAGGGGAAGACATATGAACATATTTGCTTGTAAATATGTTATCAAAGATACCAGATACCAAGGTTATAAAATTTACTACGTCAACCAGAAACTCTTATCAAATCTAACCAAACCAAAAATATTCAACTAATTATGATTTTGAAGAAAATTTATCACCATATACCAAAATGTTATAACTAACCTGGGGGCCTCGGTTACCGAGTGGCTAAGGTAGTTTGTTTACTATTGATCACGTGGTCTGTCAACACTGAGGTTGCGGGTTCGAGTCTCACTGCTGGCAGCGTGTACTCGAATCCAATCTAAATTGACAAGAATTGTCAGTTTCAAACGGAAGGTCGAGTTTTCTCCGGGTACTCCGGTTTCCTCCTTAATAAAAATGGACGCCATGATATAGCTAAAAGATTGCTGAAAGTGGCGTTAAACATCATTCAAATAAACAAAATATAACTATTCCGGCTAAGACCTCTTCACCTTGGAAAAAGAAGAGCATTATAAATTTCATATTTTCTAAATTTAAGGCACTAAATGTAGACAATGACTATACAACTGATTAAATTAATTATATTACTGTCAGCACCAAACTGTGACTACTTGGCTAATGGTACCATATGGGATTAACACCATTGCGTTTACACAGTATGGTATTGAAGTTGTTTCTTATTATAGAAAATCACAAATCGGTTTTGGCATCGCTTGTTCTCCATATAAACTCGAAGATTGTAATTTTTAATCTACCCTTCTTATATTCGATACCACAACTTCACAAAAATCCATACAAACAGCGTTTCATACGAGGATCGTCTAGGTGTACCACCAAGCAATTATCGAAACTCCGTACCACTATTGTAACAACAATAAAAAACGTGGCTTCAAATATATAATGGACACTTGCTACTCCAAGAGTGGCATAAATGAAACGTGGATACTGAAAAAGATATGCTAGACATCTTGAGGGTTTGATCACTTGCCCAATGTAACAGCATTAAAACATTTTGATTTTTTGACACTGTATACGGCTGTCCCTCGTATGCAGTTTAAAAACCAGGCTTTGAAGATCTTGATAACTTATAAGGCAGACACTGCTTACTCGTCCGGAGCACCTGAGTGCACGCATGGTTATATTGGATTCGTGTTACTCACTTTCTGTGTTTTTTTGTTTTTGGTTTGCGTTTTATATGTTTGTGTTTATACGGATTTGTTGAATTTCAGCTCTTGTTGTTCGCTTGGTTTCCTCGCAATTTTTCCTCAATTGCGGTCCATTATGTTTCTTGTCAAGCGTGAACAGTTCAAGTTGTCTCAATTCTAATTAAACTTTTAAAACTGTCCAATATTTGACAATATATCTCCATCTATGCTTTTTACGTACAGCCTGATCAGGTTTGGAGTCGTTTTAAAAGGTTTCAACATCTTTTTCTTTTCCAAGAAAGTGTGGCGAAGTCCAACTCCATAACTGTTTTCATCAAGCTCTGTAACATTTGTAATTAAGTTGTTATCGGCATCTCTAAAAATAAGAAGGGTTTGTATAAAAAAAACTACTTATTATCTAATTATGAAATACATAACACCATCATATTCAATCAATATTGTGAGCGACAAACTAATCGACCATCGACATGTGATCCTCTCAAAAATTGATCAATGAATTGATTATACATATTTGAGTTACAAGAAATCTTTAAATTAAAACCTTAACCCAAACAACGTATCAAACGTATTGTGCAATTTCTTAAATAATATTAGGGGAAGAGAATTTTATGCTAAATTGTTTCATTTACCGTGAAAAGTAAACAACTCTGATGATTAACAAAGAAGCAACATTTTGAATTCCTAATATTTAGATTACAGTAAAATATATGTCAGGATGCATTTTTCTTTTAGTGTTAAATCTTAAGCGCAGAACTTACAATTCACATAACTCAGTAAAGTTTTCCTCCATAAAAACATGGTGTGGCAAATGGCTAAGGCGATTACTTCCTATGAAACTAAAATAAGAAAATTGGTAGACAAACATATACCCAACAATTCATTACATTTTGCTTCTTTTCTTTATTAACATGTATGTGTATATATGAATTAAGTTAGAGGATATAAAATTGAATGATCAACTTACATAAAAATAAATTTCATCTACTATACTATACTATAATTACACACTTAAAAAGATTGTATGAAAAATAATAATAACAAGCATCTAATGTCTCTTTCTGTAATTGAGAAAAATGACAACACTTTTAACAAACATTGAGTTTACGCATCTTTATTACTCACAGATATTTAAGCGATTTTCCTATGTTTAAAAATGCCTTATAATATATTCTAGCTAAAGGAGGATTCTGTGAGTGAAGCCTTAACTCAATCAATTTTTCCAGGTTAACGAAGGATCCTTCTTTTAATGTTTCGATCTTGTTTTTGTTGAGGTCTCTGAAAGAAAGATAATTTAAATAAAAGTGTATCACACGGAATTAAGTTTCGGAAGCATAACGTGTTTAGTATTGAAGATATTGCATTCTGAATATGATTTGATAACAGCAATTGCTTTGATAAAACACGTTCTGTGTATAATCAAGTTGTATTTAAGTTGTATTTAAAAATATATAGTGCAACGAATGTGTTTTCTGTTTTCGGAAGAAACTATGTGTTGATATGTTTGACTTTCTGTGGAAATGAATAATAAGGTGATATTAAATCATAACCATGGTATGTTATGTATTAAAAATAGAACCTATTGTCAATCAAAAGATTTATTATTTTTCTTACATACGTGTGAAAAAGTGTACCATCGATCTATACACAGTGCAGGTTTTAAACTAAGTAGTACTCACAGGTGAAGAAGCTCCTTCAGATTTGCAAATAAACCTTTCTGAATTGTAGTTAAGTTGTTTCCGTGTAATTCCCTGTGAAATGACAAGATAAATTGAGCGAATTTGATACCTTCAATTTTTATATGTGTCATCCGTATTTAAAGTTTAATTGTCTTTCGTGTTTGAATTTGAATCCGTTACAAGAGGGTTTTGTTTGTTTGTTTGTTCTTCTCTTGTTTCTTTATGATTTATATTAGGCCGAATTTTACTGCGTAATAATCCGAAGTTAGTTTTGTGTTTTGTCGGATTAACGGCAGAATTCAGTCCTATTTCTCGTAATGTAGCAATAAACAATTCTAACTTCGGTCTATTTATATAAAATTCAAACATAATATTTATCTTCTTTACGTTATTAAAGCTTTAAACATTGCGAAACTAACATGAAATGATCTTAATTGAAGAAATTTCTCTTTTGGTCTTTGAAGATGATATGTTGATCATTTTTCGGTATATAGATAATGTGACCTAATTTTATTATAAACGTGCTAATTTGCATACTATAACAACCTTTCCGTAGAAAGAATCCAGTAATTTACATATGAATTACCCAAGATGCAACACGCCATTCAGTTTCGGGTTTCTTAATGTCTTTCATGTAGTAAACGTAATTAAAAAGAGAATCGAATGTCAATTAATACACAACGCACAGCGGGTTATAAAAAACGACAATAACTATCGTCACGTTTCAATAATGACCGATTTTAAACACGAAACCGATAAAAAAATGGTGACAATGTCGAAAGATATCAAGATCGACCACGTCTGAGTGTATATGCAACTTCTTTTGGACATCAAAGCGCCGGGAGTGATTCAGTCCCGCTCTGCTACATTACGAGTAATGGGACTAAATTCGTACCCTCGCCAAAAAAGCGAGGGTACGATTATTCGTTCTAGATTTGTATGTGAGAAATATTGAATTTATACAGTAGATCAAAATAAAAACTCGCAAAACTTTAATTGTGAAATTCAACTAGCCGGTTATTATGGAAAGGTATTAGCAAGACTTTCATTAGTTAGTCTGACTTACAGTATCTTCAAATTTGGGAGCTGATTGAATGCGGTTGTGTCAACAAATTGGATGTGATTATTGCTCATATTCCTAAAATAAAATGTTACATTTGTCAACTTAGTGGAATGATGTTTACAAATTAGGTAAAACTGCATTGATATTCAATAAAATTAGCTATTTTGTAATTTTTATATCAGATTATGAATCTTTCTACACTTGCATTTTTTCTAGAGAACTTATGAATCCGTTTTAATTGCAATCAAATACATACCGGTCCTTTTTAATTTTTTTTTCAATTGTAAGAAAAACAAATGAAATCTGTCGATTATTTAAATATACTTAAACATTAAACTTACAGATGCACGAACGTTGGTGTTGCTAATGCCTTGAGACTAGCGACTGACACTTGTTTAATCGAATTGGTCTCTATTCCACTAAAATAAAATTTATTGCACAATTTACAATAATAAAAATACAAAACAAAAAAAAATGAAGTAGATTGTGTTATTACGACCATTATAAGCCACTTAAATTGGAAAGGAAATCCAACTAGAGGCTCCTGGTAACCTGGATAGCTCACCTGAACCTGAAACCCTTTGAACAACTATGCAATTCTTCATTTTTATATAGCTGTTCTTTTTACTATAAGTAATTGTCCTACACTTCTGCAGAAATCAATAAATTTGACGTTTTAAGGGATATAATGAGTCCTCCAAAACATATGCACCAATATCATTTTTGTAGATCTTGATGGGTTGACTTATTTTGTATTGAAAGGTTTTACTTTATCTTTCATGGTTTTCAAAATATTGAAGAAAATTGACACAAATCGACAATTTTGATGCTGAGGAACACTTTTTGAACTATATGCCAAATATAGGGCATCTAATCAGACATTTAAATGATACCCGCCACGTTTTTTTTGAATTACAAATAAGCCTATAGGAACCACTGAACATAATAACAGTGCATCTCATAAGACAACTTTAACTTTGACGTTGGACCTATAAAAAAATTTAAATTGACTTAACTCAATAACTACAAATGGGATTGAGCTGAAAATTCAACTCGATTTTCATCTTAAAGTAATTAACAGCTGTGCGAAGCTTTTAACAAAATCCGTTTTAAACGTAATCGTTTGAAAGACAAATAGCAAAGAAAACCGACCGAACATCAGAGCAAAAGGTCAAGGGACGTTTTTTAAATCCACAAATAGAGTCATTCAACACCAAAAACCAAAAACACAAAACACAGAGAGTAAATCGAACACAATAAAAACCATGGGTGCACTCAGGTGCTCCGGACGAGTAAGCAGTGCCTGCCTCTAATTAGACACCCGTCGAGTTATTCATTGTCATGTCTAAGGAAAGGTCAAAGCCAGTAAAAGGAAACACTACCTATGTCTCAACGAAAATGTCCGATCGTATTTGAGAGATTGATTTCCATAACGATCAATTAAGTTGTGGTGATAACTATAGAACTTCTATAGAGATAACATCAAGCTAGGTACAACGAACCCTTTTTGAGTAGTTTAGTTGACAACAGCAGTGATCGGTCTAGAAAATCGTAATACTGATGCAGGATCAAGAATAACGTTGTGAAAAGTAAGCACCATATGCTGGAGCTGCTGGAATGTTGATGTCGATGAATGGGAAGTTGACAATTGGAAAGTTGAAGTCATCACGTTTGTCGTTGAGTCTAGTTTGAAATTTTCCTGAGTCTATTTCTAGAAGGTCTAAGTAAGAGGCCGACCTTAGTGTATTGGTGTTGTCTTTAATTTCAAGCTCGATAGGGGTAATTAAGTGTAAATAGTCACAAAATTTTGCATTGTTGAGGGACAAAACATTATCAATATAACGGAATGTGAAATTAAAGGTATGGGCCAGTGTCTTTCTTTCTTCTTCAGCAGGCCTTCTAGGAATTCAGCCTTATTACAAAAACTCAGTACAAAACAGGTCGGCGAGGAGAGGAGCACAACTAGTACCCAATGGGATAATGCAGAAAATTGAATTTTACCTTCATTTTATAATATTTAACAGCTGTGCAATGTTTTAACCAAATCAAACTACATTTCAGTATTTTACAGCTCTGCATTGCTGAAACAAAATCGGTTGACGCTTTCTAAATAATCATCTGTAACACCGGGGCAAGGACAGACGGACGGACAACTTCGACACATTAGTTAGCTTTGTATAGCATTTTATGCAGAAGGATTGTCGTTTGGTTTTCATCCATCTGCTGAACTAAAAGCCAAAAACTGTATTTGACTCAACTGTTCAGTTTGAGCTACTGCGGTCGTGTTGCTTGGTCAGCGACCAGTATGTGTACGATCTTAGTAGAGGACAACTTAACGAAGATGTGTGCAAAGTTTCAAAGCAATCGTTTGGTGGCTTTGGAGTAAAAGACTTTTAAGAAAGGTGAACAAAAGGACGTCGGACGGACCGGATCATTCGGCTAAAAGTAAACATTTATTAGAACATTGTCGTAGGCCACTTTCGTTATTAGATTATTGTATTACCAAGGGTTTAAAAGAGTATTGTAGAGCAAAAACATGTTTAGCAAATTATCTTATACACATACACACCACAAAATTAGGAAGAAGATCAAAGGAAATACAAATACTGTAAATTAGACACAATATATGACTAAAACATACAAATACATTAGGTTTGGTAGTGGTCCAAGAGCTGCAGCAGGAAAGTTAACAAAAGCGTTGTCACCAAGACTCCTGAAATGACAAATTGTAAAAAGAAAAGGATCGGGTTATTCATTCATTTATTTATTCTTCAATGTATACATATTTATCCCGAAATGTGATCTTCATACTACTTCGTATGTGTTAATTTATTATTCATCTATTTATTATGTGTTCTTTCAACAAATTAATATACCGGTAGATTTTATATCTTATATTCACAAAATGGAAAAACTTACACTAGTCGCAGTCTTGGACCTTTGATAAAACCGGTTGGTAACCATCGCAGATTATTGCTTGTCAAAGCTCTGAAATTAACGAACATGTCGACTTAATAAAATTTATGTCATTTAACACATGGATCTATCAGTATGCTACGTAATGAATGAATGAAACATTAACGTTGAGATCTTTTTTCCATTTTATATAAGGTAAAATAATTCCGTGTGTAATCTTACTAACGAAAGTGCTTTTTAGTATTAATAAATCCCCATAAAAGAGATAGGCTAAAGTTTATTTAGTTCAGTATACTAAACTGCATAGCCAATCGGTTTGGTTGCTTCGTAATACATTGGGTTTATAGTTACAGAGCATCTCGGACACATGGTGCCAGATATACATTTTTTCGAAGTATCTCTTCTTTTTTGAGAGTACACCCAATATCTATCATATGGTCATATAAGTGTATATGTTACTTATTTGTTTGTTGTATGTTTGTCAATCCTATTAAAACTAGATCTTGCAGGTCATATTCTAGTGACTTATTTACTAGAAAAAATTAATGTTCAGGCATTTCAACAAGCCAATCAAATAACAGCTTTATAATAATTTATTTATTAGAACGCGTGGTTTGTTTGTTTGAATGGTGTTTTAACGCCACTTTCAGCAATTTTTCAGCTATATCGTGGCGTCCAGTTTTTATTGGGGGGAGGAACCCGGAGAGAACCCCCGACCTGCGGTAGGAAAACTGGCAATCTAGAACGCGTGGTAGAGAGAGTTTTATTTCTGTTGAAAATATGCTATTCTATTCTCATTTGGAGATGCGAAAACCCCCTAAGAACATACATATTTTTGATGAATATAACCTAACTTTCGATAACACACACCTAATTTTAATTGAACGTTCCGTGCGCGTGCATAAAATATTTAAGCTATAGTACAGACGATTGAAACGGTCGTAAAATTTTATAATTAAAATATCAGTATGTACCTATCGAATTATATTCCGAAAAGATACATTCTTAAAACAATCCAAGTTCAATACAATTCCGTTTTATATTGTTGTTCTTTGCGCCTGGTCTTAATTTTGTACCCTTGAAAACGTCTGTGTTACTATATATAAATTTATTTATTTTAAGATAACAACATGAACACAGTTATTTCATTTTTTTAGATTTGACAGCACGGTACAACCAACACCAGACATATCAAAATATGAGTCAATGAATTGTTTCTACATAGACATGTACAGATTTGTCTCTTTTTCTTTGTTTTATTTTAAATTGTTCATTTATTTGGTTATGGGGGATGGGTTTGTTTTTATGTGCGAAAGTTACATTTACTCTTACTTACAGATATTCTATACTGTCTGGCAACGTTCCTTTGTATTTTGCATCAAAACTTATATTGTTACCAATAAGGTTCCTGAAAATGAAACGTGCAGCAGTGATGTATATCTAAAAATATAAACTATTTACATACAGATCAAATTTTGATAACAAAACAAAACCTTAACATGCGGCATATAAATAACTATTAAAATTGAAAAGTAGTGACGCAAATAATTCAGGTCAAACATAAACTACATACACCTTATCTATTGCGTATCATTAATGTAAATGCAAATAAATGTACATAGGTATGCTGCCATTTCCCATACTTAGAAAATCTTACAATATTGTTAGCTTTGTGTTGCTTATATCTGGCAAAGATTTAATCCCGCTGTTTTGAATAACCCTGAAAGCAAGAAATTATTAATAATTTATAAGTCAATACAATGTATGTTTTAACTTAAGACAAAGGTTCAACATCACTACTGAGCTGAGAGTTCCTTAATTTTCAAAATAAAAGAATTACTAAGATATTATAATTTTAATATCTAATACTGATGTAATAATACTTAAAGATGTTTTCTACGACTCATGACGCACCATGCAAATATTTTTTATTAAATTTAAAATGTAGCGATAAGTACGCTGGAATAGAAAATAAAAATTACAAATTTTAAAACTATAGAACAAAAATATATCAAGGCTAGAAATGTTTTACTTACAAAGATGATAAGCTTGTCAAATTAACAAATGCGTCTTCCGTCAAGTTGAAGGTGCATTCTTGTATTGTTCTTGTAAAGAAGTTTAGTTAACAAAAGTATAAATAATGATTACTTTGAAGAGTAGATCAGTACTCAATAGTCGGCTATAGATAAAACAATCTTAAGATTAAACCTATACATTTGCAAACAAATATCACAGTTTTTGATAACATTGAGGTAAGGATGAGGTGCCAAAGCTTATACTGACTAGAGTGAAAAGTAACAGGTTTCAAATTTATCATAAACTCTCCTGTGCACATTCTTCTTGATTAATCATTACTCCGTATATATTATGTCAAACATCCAAATTTGCTATAAAAACTTTCGTTCCTTGCGTTTATATACATTATTTTGATGCTTTTAGAATTGTCAAGCTATGGTGACCGGTTTGAATAGTGGAAAATCCATACTACTCAGATCTAAGTTTTTATCTTAAAAAAATAAAATAAGCGGATTACTAAACATATTTCTCTGAAAACACATAAATATACGTTTGTTTGTTTGTTTGATGATGTTTTACCCAAATTTCAGCAATTTTTCAGCTATATCATGGCGCCAGTTTTTATTGGGGAAGGAAGCGGAGTACCCGGAGAAAACCCCAGACCTGCGGTAAGACAACTGGCAATCCTTGTAAATGGAGATTGGAGTCGAGTACACTCTGCCTGAAGTGAGAATCGAACCCGCAATCTTAGTGTTGACAGACCACGTGATCAATAGTAGACGAACTACCTTAACCACTCGGCCACCGAACCCAGCATAAATATACGTAAGCATATCCTTACATATCAGTTGTTGACTTGGCAAAGGTGTGTCTCGTAATGTTGGGAAACGTATAACTAACAACAGATCTGAAATAAACATAGACATATGAGCAAACGTAGAAAAGTAATCTATCAGTATATACTAGTAACTGAATGTAAAATTACCATTGATATAAAGACAATATGTCAATGGTAAAATTCCTTGAAGATAATTTGAAGGTTTATTTTTTATAGTTCTTTATAAAGATAGGTAGATACTGTGGAGGATATTCATGTTTGTTATTTATACTTTCACGATGTTTCCGGCCACGCATGCAATTCCTGCAGTGATTGTTTGGACACATCATCAACTCATTGACTGTTTTGAGTTATTTGTAACACAGATGTTGACGTCTATTCTTGGTTAACTTATTGGTCTCTGCTATAGACAAAAGACAACGAATGTCAATCCTCACTTCCGTGTACATAAAGGTGTGTTTACTTATTTGTTTGTTGTGTGCTTTTTTTGTTTGTTGCCTGTTGTGTTCTTGAGTTTTCCGATAGTAAATGGATTTTTAATTTTATTTATGTTACGCCTTAGGATCTTTTAGCTTTGTAATTTAGTACTTGGATTTTATTCTTTAATTACGCTAAAAACTGTTTTAATTTACTTTGTAAATATTTTAAGACAATATGGTGTTTGATCTCTATATGGTTAATAGATCATTCATAAATTCTGACGAATAAAATCTAGATTATGATAATTATTTTCACATTTAAATATTTTTATTTTAAAATTAGCAATTTAGCATATATAACATGCATTTAACATCCATCGTGAAATATTTCAGCAAAATTCAGGACGAGAAAAAGTTAACAAACAATAAATCAACGGGAAAAGGGATGAACCAACGCCAACACAGTTTTGACTTCCTCTGGAAAAAGTATGGAGTAATGGGTGGGGTTGTAGAAATCAGCCATTTGTAGCGGCTACAATTATCCTACTATGTTTTAGAAATATACAAAAGCCTTTTTCGTGTAACACGTAAAAACCTACGATCCTCTGTCAGGCTTTTGAATTATCTACTGAGAGAAAAAGGGTCCTTAAAATAAAATGCATATCAGACCTTTTTTTTTAGAGGGATTCTTCTTGCTAAACAAAAAATGACTTAATAAAATTACCATTACATTATTTACATTGTCTTAATATTGAATGTCAGATTTGAACCTGTCATTGTTTTTTTCTGTTATGACCTGTTGTTATTGTCATATAACCATTACCGAGACTTTTATTAGATTACCGAAGTTATTGTAGGAACTCATTTTCTTATAAAATTCAGTTTTAACGTTGATATTTTGTTATTTTGTTATACAAAAGGGTATAGCTAAACACCAACCTCAAAAATTAAGAACTAAAACATAACAAAACACCACAAAAATTAACAACAGAGAATAAAATGAAGGACAATTACGGATAATTCAAAGCTCACATTTTGCTAAAAAAACAAATTTTAAAAAGCTTAAAGTAATTAAACATTTCAATATATTCTTAAAAACTATGCTTACACACTTCCATCACATGACTGCAAACTATTAAGCTTTCCGTATATATTACTATATATACAGGCACAACCCGAACAACCTATTGACCAAGTGTCTGGTAGGTATTTCTTGCTGTTGTCGCTGTGGTGTGACCACATTCCATTATTAGTATCAACTGAAAATAAAATTGGGCGAATACAAGCGACTCCAAGCTTCCTAGAGAAAATCACACCACTACTTATATTACCTGTACATATTAATGACCTAGAAACAAAATTGATTTTGTATTATCACAATATTCTATTTTAAAACTTAAAGTTGATAACTGGAAATAAAACCATTATACTTTATTAATTAAAATCTTAAAATCAGGTTTATCTTTATAAAAGAAAAAAATATGGTTTGTGTTGTTTTATATATTTAAATGTTTTCAATGAACTTGGTGCATTGGTGGATAAACAAACAAAACTGGCAACCCTTGTCAATATAGATTGGGGTCAGTGACCCTCCCGCAGTGAGACCTGAACCCGCAGCCTCAGTGTTAGTAGACCCTTTGATCAATAGTAGATGGACTACCTTAACCATCGGCCACCTGTAGTGAGTCTGAAAAATGGAAAAATACTGAGACAATTAAAAAACACGATTGAAAGAAAGATTATTTTCTTTACAAATATATACAGTTAGGAGGTAAATTAGAAACCAAATCCACTTATAACCTCTCAAATTGAAATAAGTTACAAGCTTTTTGAAATGTGACACTTGTGATTATTTTGTATGAAGATACCACCACTCCACCCCCCGCCCCCCCCCAATTCCAATGGTAAAAAGTAATGTCACGGAATGCCGCAATCAAAGCATTGCACGTGGTTACTGGGAGGTGCAGACGACAAATCAAGTTACGTTTAGAGGGATTGATAATGAGAAATGATGAAAAAAGTAGCCAAGAATGATTGGGCATAAGAAAAATGGGAAAAATGACAGGATAAATGAAGATATTACTACATTTTTGGAAGGCATTATTAAAGTGTCAACCGCGCAAGCACACTCATCTGTACTCGTTGCGTCATCCAGCCAATTGTTTTACGAAAGAAATGGGTACTTTCTTACGCTTTTTCGGTAAGCCTGTGTGATCTTTCACTCGTGATAGAAATTTTTATATGTCATAAATTTTCTATCACCCGGTCTTCCCCAAAAATGTATGCAAGAACTCATTGTTCTTGCAAATGTCAGAATTAAAAGTAACACGAATAGTCCTTACGCAAATGTAATGATCGCAGTCATCAATTGGTTGATTATTAAGCATTAACTGTAACTGTTTATAAATGGTATTAATTTATTATGTGTTGTGCATTGTTCGTCATTACAATACGACGTGAACAAAAACCTTTAAGTTCACACTGTTTAAAATGAGATTCTATTATTAAACTCGTTAAAATTATTTTTATTTTATTTTTATTGTATATATCCTATGAGGGCAAAGATATTATAAATATCAAAGAAAACCGACCGAACAACAAGAGCCAAAGTCAATGGGCAGTTACAAATCCGGATATAGACACACGAAACACAAAAACATAAAGAGAGCAGCATGAACCTAATAAAAACCATGCGTGCACTCGGGTAGTCTGGACGAGTAAGCAGTGCCTGCCTTTAATAAGACACCCATCGAGTTACTCATTGTCATGTCTAGGTAAAAGTCAAATCAAGGAATAGGAAACAGTACCTAAGAAAATGTCCGTTTGTATTTTAGAGATTCCCAAAACGATCAAATAAGTTATGGTGACTACCATAGAACTTCTGGAAAGATAGGTACAACAAACCCTTGTTTGAGTAGTTTAGTCTATAAAATCGGAATACCGATCACAGGATCTATAATAACGTATAAGTTGGGAAATGTTCGTTGAAGCTACTGGAGTGTTGAAGGGAAATTTGACCATGGAAAGTTGAAGTCAGCAGGTTTGTTGTAGTCTAGTTTGTAGTTTTTCTGAGTCTACTTCTAGAATTAGGTCTAAGTAAGATGCTGTAATATATTGGTGGTGTCTTTAATTTCAAGCTCGATAGGATAAATTGAATGTAAATAGTCACCAAATTTAGCATTGTTGAGGGACAAAAAATCATTAATTTAGCGAAATGTGAAATTAAAGCTCTGACCTAGTGACTTATTCTTTCTTCTTCGGCAGGCCTTCTAGAAATTCAGTCTCATACGAGTACAAAAAAGGCTGACCGAGGAGAAGAGCACAATTAATACCCATTGGAATACCAACAGTCTGTTGAAAAACATGTCCTCTTCAAACATGACGAATATGTTTTCAGTCAGAAAATCTAACATAATGACATACTTGGTCTTCATTATATTTAGTATTAGATTTCTTGGGGATTGGACAAACAGATATCTTTGCCCGCGGGTTTGAGAATTTCTTGAATCGGCTTTCCACGAGTGATTTAATACTCTTTCTCACCAGTGTTCCAGATTTTTTAGGCATTTCTTCAGTATGCTTCGTAGCCATCTGTATACGTAAATTGACGTCAATGACTTCTTAATTAATTGACGTCACAATAAGCTATCTCACCAGGTGAGAAAGAGAAATCTAACCAACAGGAAGTCACGAGATATTTCTACACCTCGGGTGAGAAAAATAGTATATATCACAAGTGGAAAGGCGAGACAAGAAAATCTCCAATCCTAGGGGAAAGATATTCCGTCTAATCTAATTTGATATTTTTGCGCGTAACTTATTAATGAGGTCACAATGACCTACATTCATTCTTCCGCAAACAAGTGACAACTCTAAATATTTTGAGATGCAAATATTATTTTATTGCGTGTTAAATATTTTTTCTTGCTATATCTTTTATTATATTGAATTTAACATATAAGAATCGTTTTCAATTGTTAGTTAGATTATTTGATATATACTACATTGGATGGCTTCACGCTGTACATAAAATTGGCGCAAACAGACCCAAAGTCGTCTATATTCAATAATATATACAACAATTGAAACCATCTTTAAATCAATTAACCAATATGATGCAATTTTTATTTTATTTTAATAAATATAGTTTGTTCAAGGACAACAATATAATTTGTGATTATACTCTGCAATGTGAGCTTAAATATATTTTTACAATATAACCATGTTAATTGTTACAGTAATGTATTGACCCAATGGAAACCTTTTCATTGTATAGATGACATTTAAACTTAAAAAATATTACGATCATGTTTTTTCTTCAATATAAAAAATCGGTATTGTTTCAAATGCATAGTTAAATATACAATTAATTTTTTTTTAAATCAACATGTATAAAAAAAATTGTTTATAGAAGTGCAAAGATTTCAAGTAAAACATTACAAAGAATCTACCAACTCAAATCACATATTTAAGCGTTAAAATGTAAACGCATGGATTTATTTTTCAACATACAAGTACAGATTTGTTTGTTGAGACCTCGGTGGCCGAGTGGTTAAGATAGTTTGTCTACTATTGATCACGTGGTCAGTCAACACTGAGGTCGCGGGTTCGATTCTCACTGAGGACAGGGTGAACTCCACTTTAATTATGACAAGGATTGCAAGTTTTTCTACCGAAGGTCGGGGGTTCTCTCCGGTTACACCGGCTTCCTCCCTCAAAAGCAACTTGACGCCTTGATATAGCTGAAAAATTGCTAAAAGTGGCGTTAAACATCAAACAAACAAGATTTGTTTGATAGAGATTAAAATTTGTTATTTAATATTAATCGGGCATCTTATCAATAGGTTACAAGACTATGTTGTTAAATAAACGTTTGTTTGTTTAACAATTATAAGTGACTGGACCTTGATGAACAGATGGTTATTCTGAATATACGGCGTTACGTTTACTGTTGATTATTCTGTTAAAAACAATGTACATATTAATGTTTTCGTTTCAAATGAACATTTGCTCCGCGATACAATAAACCCCATTATTTGTCCTAAAGATTTTGTGCCCCCTCGACGAATATCATCATCATCATTTATTTATTTAATTCCTCTAATACATATATTAATGACATAAAGTTATACAAGAATTACATCTATGCGTATTTACATACAAAATGATACCAGTAAATTCATGAATAATGCGACATTACAAGTGAAGAAAGAAGAACAAAAAGGAGAAAAAATAATTTTGACAAATGACATCCCTTGCATCAGCACATAATCTAGACTATATTTTGAAATGCACTGAATAATGTGGACGTGGCACAAACTGACAATGGTGTCATCAATCCATTCTGTGGATACGGGTCGACCAAGAAGCACTTGAAACAAGGTTTCTTTATTTTTTGCGTTATATTCACACAGCTTGACCGGTGCCGAAAAAATTGTTCTCGTCACAATTGAAATTGCGGTTCTCAGCAGTTGGTTGGTTTTTAAATATTAACGTCCTAATAAGAACTAATGATGTCATAAACAAAACACCTTCCATTTACCGCTTATGCAAGTCAAGTACGTAAAAACGGGGTTAGGAGAATTTGTACTTCATTTCGCAAATTTTCCTCTTTTTTTCTCTTGGATTATAGGGTTGGACTTGAAATTCCACAATTTAACTATCTAGATTGGAGAAATCCGATAATTCACTCGTACCAATGTAAGATCCTATTTTTCTTCATCATAAGCGTTAAGTTCAACGAATAAATCTATTTGAAAGTTTTCAAAAATTTTACTTACAATTTGTATAACTTATTCCGTGTGAAGAGTATCTGCTATTCCAGTAAAAGTCAGCTGTCCAAAACACGAAACAGATAAAAATATCCGGGATCGTGATTATTATGAAAATAGTTAAAACATTCATTTTTTTCGTGCGTGTTATTTGTCAATCACCACGCGGGTATCATCATGTTTTTAAACCTACACCGTTTTAAACAATTGTATTGACTTTATATGACAAGTTATTTGTCTATGTTAAATAATGCACTCGTCTTTGTCAAATAAGGCCTATAGCCATTTATTCCAGTTTTATAATTTATATTGATCGCTTTTATATAAAAAAATATAAATAAATTTAAATGAAACCATGAAGCTGGGTAAAAATATAGAAAGTTGGTTAACTTATAATTAGCATGGATTTAAATCTAAATAAACGAAATGCAAATTGCATTTGAGCGGCAGCTCGCATACGTCCTTCTAAACGATCGTCGTCCGCATGGCATTGTAGATTATTCTTGTTTAAAACTAGACCAAAACATATAGCAATCCTATATGTCAAGTCGCCAAAATGGTTGGACCGAAATAAAATGAAATTTCAAAGAATATTACACACACTCTTGCTGGGATATGTACTGTTTTTCCGTGCATTGAAGTTTGATAATAGGGACAAGGCTATTTGGTAAAGTGACATTGAAGTTTGATAATAGAGACAAGGCTATTTGGTAAAGTGACATTGAAGTTTGATAATAGGGACAAGGCTATTTGGTAAAGTGACCTTGAAGTTTGATAATAGGGACAAGGCTATTTGGTAAAGTGACCTTGAAGTTTGATAATAGGGACAAGGCTATTTGGTAAAGTGACCTTGAAGTTTGATAATAGGGACAAGGCTATTTGGTAAAGTGACCTTGAAGTTTGATAATAGGGACAAGGCTATTTGGTAAAGTGACATTGAAGTTTGATAATAGGGACAAGGCTATTTGGTAAAGTGACCTTGAAGTTTGATAATAGGGACAAGGCTATTTGGTAAAGTGACCTTGAAGTTTGATAATAGGGACAAGGCTATTTGGTAAAGTGACCTTGAAGTTTGATAATAGGGACAAGGCTATTTGGTAAAGTGACCTTGAAGTTTGATAATAGGGACAAGGCTATTTGGTAAAGTGACCTTGAAGTTTGATAATAGGGACAAGGCTATTTGGTAAAGTGACCTTGAAGTTTGATAATAGGGACAAGGCTATTTGGTAAAGTGACCTTGAAGTTTGATAAAAGGGACAAGGCTATTTGGTAAAGTGACATTGAAGTTTGATAATAGGGACAAGGCTATTTGGTAAAGTGACCTTGAAGTTTGATAATAGGGACAAGGCTATTTGGTAAAGTGACCTTGAAGTTTGATAATAGGGACAAGGCTATTTGGTAAAGTGACCTTGAAGTTTGATAATAGGGACAAGGCTATTTGGTAAAGTGACCTTGAAGTTTGATAATAGGGACAAGGCTATTTGGTAAAGTGACCTTGAAGTTTGATAATAGGGACAAGGCTATTTGGTAAAGTGACCTTGAAGTTTGATAAAAGGGACAAGGCTATTTGGTAAAGTGACATTGAAGTTTGATAATAGGGACAAGGCTATTTGGTAAAGTGACCTTGAAGTTTGATAATAGGGACAAGGCTATTTGGTAAAGTGACCTTGAAGTTTGATAATAGGGACAAGGCTATTTGGTAAAGTGACCTTGATTTTAGATGTTGCCTTAACACCACTAGGACTACGATAAAAGAATACAAAGAACAAAGAGATACTCTAAGCAACAGCTTAATAAATACGTTTTATATACGTTTTTGGAAAGACTGTGTGGAATAAAGGAAATTTTATTAATTTTCACGAGTGGAGCGCCGAGCGTCGAGCGAAAGGCAACATTAAATTCGCCAAAAAACGCATGAAAGTACATATTAGGGAACCATCATTTACCTATTGTATTCAATCCAACTTTTTCCTAACTCCATTGTTTGATATCCGACATATTACACCATAGCAACGTACTTGTTTCAAGTTGATTTGATGATGCAACGAGTAGAGATGAGTGTGCATAATCTCATCTCAACCCGATCGAATATTTACGGAAGATTAATAGGTCTTTACATACGTTTTAGGAAAGATAAGCTCCACTCGCGATAAGACATAACAGACTTATATCACGAGTGGAAGATGACACGAGCTACGACCTTGTATGTGTTAAACTCAAACAAAGCAAGTGCAAAATTATTTAAATGTCTTTCATTTAAATTAAACAAATACGAAGATGATTTGTATATTATTTTAGTGTTCCCCTATTAAAGATATATGGTATTTATGGAAACGTATTTAGGACATTTACTTGTTGTTGTGTTCGACATAATTCAGCATTTTTATCGTATTGGGACTATAGTTGTTGCGTTGTTAACAGCAAAGCAGACGTAGTCTTGTTGACATGCAACTTAAAAAAGGACAAATAGACATGATCTGATTGATAATGTTTTTAGAGATTGTGTATTTATGAATGCGAACTTATTTAATTAACTCTTGAAAGAATATTTGTTTAAATTTGCATCATTAAACAAGTAACTTATTAATAGCAAGACAATTTTGATTTGCCACGTTGACAACAAAAACATGGACTTGTTGATTAACATAAATAAATTGACATAAACTTGTCATGTTAATTGATATCATATTTAATAAACTTATCAATTCTATTAATTAAGTCAACTTAATTAACAACAACAATTCATTTCATTACTATGAACAATTAATTTTATTAAGTAAATCACGACAAGTTGTTTGAATTTGGTTTACTTGGCAACATATTTCTTATTATGTCGACATAATTATGTATACTAAATGACATAAATCAAATAAGTCGACATAGCTATATGCAAACATAACCCTTCTGTAACCTACGTGTCGTGGGACCATTACAGCCAATCTCGAATCAATGCCAGGGCCAATATAGAATCACTGAAGGTAATGTGACTCAATATATTAGGGCAACGAAATATGGCCGAAAATTTTTAAAAATATAATAAATGTACCTCGGTCGCAAACGAAGTATGCGACGGAGTATAACTAAATGCCATGTCTTTTCCTTGCTACGTAAAAGCTGATAACTTTTACAAGAATACAGGACTAACATTTGCAACCTTATTTTGTACAGAACACATCATGTATCGCATGATTTCTCTGCGTAAGTTGATACTATCTCGCTGAAATTAATGATGTGTAGTTGTATTTAAAATGCCAATACCAAAATAATTGCATAACAACATGAACTTGTCATTATAAATAAAATGTCATCAACAATAACACGGTTACGAAATTTACTACGACAGACGCGCGTTTTGTCTAATAAAAACTCATCAGAGCGCTCAAACCCAAATATATTGAAAATCCAAATAATTAAGATGTAGAGCTTTTATCACAAACTTCAAAAACCGAACCAAATCCAGCTAATGCCATCTACACATTGTGAATAGAAAAATCCTTATAATTTACATCAAGGATAACTATGGTAATTCCACATACAAACGTGCCACATTTGACAAAGTTGAAATCCTGGCTCACAATAAGTCATTCACGACTTCTTTTAGAGCGAATAATCGTACACTCGCTTTTTTGGCGAGGGTACGAATTTAGTTCTGCTACTCCTAGTGTAGCAGAGCGGGAGTGAATCACTCCGGGCACTTTGATGTCCAAAAGAAGTTGCATATACAATCAGACGTGGTCGATCTTGATATCTTTCGCCAGTGTCACCATTTTTTTATCGGTTATGTGTTTAAAATTAATCATTATTGATGCGTGATGATAGATATTGTCGTTTTTAATAACCCGCTGTGCGTTGTGTATTAATTGACATTCGTGTCTCTTTTTAATTACGTTTACCTAATGAAAAACATTGAGAAACCCGAAACAGAATGGCATGTTGCATCTTGGGTAATATATATGTCAATTAATTGATTCCTACTGGTTGTTATAATATGCAAATTAGCACGTTCATAATAGAATTAGCCTAAGGTCACATTATCCGTATACGGAAAAATGATCAACATAGCATTTTCACGTGCATCTTCAAAGACGAAAAAAGAAATTTCTTCAATAAAGATCGTTTCCCGTTAGTTTCGCAATGTCTAAAGCTTAATAACCTAAAGAGGATGAATATTATGTTTGAACTTTGTAATAATAGACCGAATTTAGAATTTTTTATTTGCTACATTACGAGCAATAGGACTGAATTCTGCCGTCAATCCGACAAATCACAAAACTAACTTCGGATTATAATGGCAGTAAAATTCGGCCTAGACTTCTTTTACCAGACTGTGTTGGATTCCAAAATTACATAAAAATCCTTACAAGGAAAGATACATAGTCGGGTCATCTACATATCTAAAATTTCATCTGTTAGATTTTCAACTCTTGATACTACTTTGCCGCACGAAAAAATAAAATCCCGTCTAATAGAAATCATACATAAAGCCTTCGAGTCCACATATGCCTACAAATATGTAGTTTAAGGTTACGACAATATATTTTTTCTACTAAAGAACTAAAAGGCAAATTATGCTATAGCGAAGAAAAGGTTTATAGTATGCTAGATTTCTCCGATCGACAACATATTTGTAAATTTTGGAGGATGTGTTTTTCAGCAGACAATCAGAATTCCAAAGAGTACAAAATGTGCCTCACTCCTTGATGATATGTTCCTGTATTCTTATGAAACCGAATTTCTTCGACGTCTTATTAAAGACAAGAAGATAGCAGAAGCTAGGTCCTTTAATTTGACATATAGATATATTGATGGTATCCTTTCAATTAACAACCCTCAATTTGCTGATATCTTCCATTAATATATCCTTCAGAACTAGAAATTAAAGAAACCACAGAAACAGCTTCATGTACATCATTTTTAGGCTTATACTTCGAATATGACACCGACGGTCATCTTAGCACAAGAATTTACGACAAATGTGACGATTTTTTTTTTAAATTATACATTTTCATTAATGCAGTAATATTCCAGCTTCTCCTGCATACGGTGTCTATATTTCTCAATTGATCAGGTATGCAATAGCTTGCAGCGAGCATACTGATTTTGCAAACGTCACTTATTTCTTCAGGATAAACTTATAAACAAGGTTACGGAATAAACATTTGTCCGCGCCTTTAATAAGGTTTACTATAGATACAACATCCTTGTCAAAAAATATATCTAGTTTGAAAATATGGTTGCAGATAGTTTTCCCAATGTTTGAATTCAGTGTACAGTAAATGTGCTACGATGATTGTTGGATACACATATTACTGACTAGTGTTATATGATACCCATCCATTTTAATCAACTAACCTACTCACATTCTACAGTAATAGAAGCAGGAGGTTTGGCATGCCATGAACCTGGTTTAACACACAATTTCTTTTGAAATGCCTGTAACAAGTCAGGACCATTACTGTAGTTACCAATTTTGGTTGTTGGTTCTGGAGTTTACCTGATCTCGGTCTTTTATTTGGGGATTGTCTTTTTGACAGTTTCATCGGTTTTTCGGTATTTTGTTATTGCCTTCATTTACAAACAAGTTGTGAAGAATGGTTCTCATACACAACAAGATTTTCACGAAAAACTTGTTGCAGCCGGTACACTATTAATAACTGGCGGCTCTTAATAAATAAATATATATATTAGATAAATACATCTCATAAGAGCAAACATTTCATTTATGGCCGTGTAAACCTCACCAACACGAATATAACCATGTTTTTGTACCGACCTACCTACAGTTCGGATATTGTCATTGTAAACACTCATGTGACTATAATCATCATAGCAAGTTAGTGTGAGCTAATGCTAACTTTAATACATTTTGAAAATACATCTCACTACAAGCCATAAACAAATTCAGTATTGTATCATTTAGCATTGCTGAGAAAAATTGCACGAATATGACACCCAAAATATCCGAAGTGATTTCCTTTTTTTCCTGTTCTAATATGTTTATCCTAATGTAGGATGTCAACAGGTGCTGACTATAAATCGATCAATTATGTCCGTAAATACAGAGTTTTCTTGCGTTAAGAAAGTTAGTACATTACTATACAGGAAAATAACCTTAAGAGTCATCAGTTTGTAAACATAACATATATGGCTTCTTCGCGAACTTTAACCAAACGCAAAAAGTTGTGGCAAAGAAAACATGCACATATCTATGCGCAAAAAATAACAACTTTTGCACTAATACTAACCGTATTCCTTTTCAGATTTATTGTATAATTACCGGTACTGGAACGTCTGTGGTCTGCAAACTCCACCTGTAGAAGGTGTGAAAACACCAATTCAATTCTTAAAGATTTTACTACTAAATTTGTTATTTTTTTTAATTAGCGCAGCTCTTTTATCATAAATTTAACTTGTCCGAAAACAGAAATCTCCAGAAATGTACATGAAAGGCCTGGTAGACTGTTAGACCTCGAGGGTATTACTGGCCCAGTAATCAAACTTCGGTGCGTGTAAAAAGTATAACATCGATTCTTTTAGTGATATAATCAGAATCAGAATCAGAATATTTTATCAAAGTGTCACATACTCAGCAAGTACAAGTCAAATAATCACAGAAGTAATTACAACAAATTTACATACTGCATTAAAATTGCTGGTATCCAGCCAAGAATGACTTATGAGACACTATAAAACATTTGTACAGAATAAAACATAAAACACGAGTTAAAAACTAAATATACAAATACACATAATTAAAAATCAAAGATTGGCATATTTTCTACGATTAAACATACTAAAAAGTGTTTTTGATAAAAATGGCTGAATAAAATCATTTGTCATAAAAAATAAAAATTTATCTTGTACAGAAAAATTTAAAAACTCAGAATCGAATTCACATGCTTTTACCTCTAAGGAATATCTTAAATCAGAATAAAAATTACATTTAAGTAAAAAGTGTTTTTCATCCTCAATACAATTGTCTGTACAATATATACATCTACGGTCAATTAAAGGAACCTTTGGCTTGGTGTATCTACCAGTTTCAACTGCCAGTGGCAAACAGCCACTTCTATAATTTGATAAGACACGCCGATGTTGCCTATTAGACACAAGTTTCAAATACATACTGGTTTCTAAGTTATTTTTGTATTCTCTATAAACCCTTTATTTATTACCATTTACATTATTTCTATCATTAAACAATTTTACATGCCATTCATTTGTATCAATTTCTCTTAATTTATGTTTTATATCATACATTTTATGACTATCAGAATAATTATCATTTAAAACATTAATAAGACTATATAACTCTGCTTTTTCAATACATTTTTTATCCCAAGATCTTGAACAATTCTTACTCCACATGTGAATTTTATAAGTTAATCTAAAGTCATAGGTAGTGCTCACACGCAGAAAAAGACGAAAAGTCTCTAATGTTACTGAATATTTAGTACTATTGATTCCCATATCGCCTTGCACTGAGACGTTTTATGCATTAGACGAACTTCCTAGGAACAACCGACAAGCTTTATTTTGTATCGTTTGCACTTCTTTCCACACAGTATGTCCCCATAAACCAGCACCATAATAAAGAACAGGCTCTACTAAGGATTGGTACAGTTTTAAATAGACGTCATACGACATGCCTCCACATGCAATAAACTTTGTATACAGTGCAGAAAGAGCTCTACTAGCAGCTTTTACTATTTCACGAACAGTATATCTATAATAAAAAAATTCATCCAAATTAAGTCCCAAATATCTATATTTAGTGTCATAATCCACAACGACATCACCGCATTTAAAGATTGTTTTTGATCTAGGAATGTTCTTATTTCTAAAATGTAATACTTTGGTTTTATCTCGATTAATGCTAAGTCTCCACTTTTTACACCATTCATTCAAACAGTTAACCATTTTCTGTAGATTTTCCTCGGTAGGAGCAATTAACGCGATATCATCTGCGTACAATAAGATAGAAATGTTCAAATCCTCAATTTCAACACCGGCATTCAAACGTTTTATATCTTCAGAAAGATCATTAACATATATAGAAAAAAGCGTAGGTGATAATTTACAACCTTGTTTGACTCCATATCTAACTGGAAAAACAGTGTCCCAGTTTCACAGAGCTTTGTGTTGCGACATAAAGAGACTGTATTGCAGAAAGGAATGTCCCATGGATACCAATAGTCATTAATTTGTACCATAGTAGATCATGATTTACATTGTCAAAAGCTTTTTTAGCATCAACAGAGCAAACAAAAGTGTCCTTTTTCTTTAATTTACGATTCTTTACAATTGTTGAAAGAGTGTATAAATGGTCCATACAATTTCGATTGCGCCTAAATCCGTTTTGTTCCTCTGCTAACAGATCATTTCGTTCCAACCAGTCGGAGAGTCTTTTATTCAAAATATCTGCATATATTTTACAATATATGGGTACCGATATAAGCGATATCGGGCGATATTCTAATGGGTTCAAAGGATCCATTTTCGGTTTCGGAATCGGAGTTATAATGCTGGTGAGCCACTCCTCCGGCACATGACCTTCACTAAAACAGAACTTAATTATCATGTGCATAATGTTAATACATGTGTCGTTACGTAAAACTTCACTAGGTATTTCATCTATTCCCACAGCTTTCCCTTGCTTAGCTCGAAAAATCGCATCACGTTCTTCATCTCTGCTAATTTCTTTATTTAATTCACGAGTATCAATGTCATTGGGAATATTTATATCATTGTTCTCCAAATTATTTCGGATATTTGCCAGAAAATTGTCATCATAACATTGGTTAGCGTCCGCAGCGTTATATAAAGTCTCATAGTCTGATTTCCACTTATCGAATACGGTATCGGGATCACTAGTAGTTTCACCACCATCGGTTTTAACTTGAAATATATTATTAGGTTTTCGTTCATTATCAAGTCCTAACTTTCCTATACTTTTCCAAAATTCTCGCGGACTTTTCCCGTACATATTGTGTAGCTTATTCTGCTGTTCGTATTGGTATTTACGCTTCATTTTGCGGTTTAAAGTGTCAAATCTTTCCGTTTTCTAATAAAGTCAGTCTTATACATAGATTTACGAACAGACTTGCATCGTTTCAATTTTCTTTCAGCTTCACGAACTAAATTCCATGAATTTTCTAACTCTTTTGACCAGTATGGTTTTCGAATGTTCTTAATCAGACGGTTATTACGATCCTTAGTATTCACTTCAGGACATGTTCGCTCAAGTTCTCCGATAAGAAAAGTTTTAAAATCATCGAAAGCCGTGTTAACATCGTGTCTTTGATTTAGTGATGATTCAATACGATCGATAGACTCTGTCAAACGATTTTGCACCATATCAACATCGCTTGTAAAAGGATCTACATTTAAGTTTTCCAGTCTAAATTTACGGGGAGCCCGGGTACGATGTGCACTACCTTCAATTTCGGACGCGCTATCAATGCTCGCACAGACTCGAATGTGGAATTCTAATAACGAATGATCCGGGATAGACTCATACCCAACAAGGTTAAGATCGCTAACCAAGTCTGACATCGCGTGTACTTTAAAGAAGCTAACATCGTTGACCTGTTCATGTGGAGTAAGGATAGAGTCTACAACAGATTTTCCGGTATTCTTAATTAAAGTAAAATCTTGTTCACCAATTCTACCATTTAACATACACATATTACAATCAACTAAAAATTCAATAAGTAAATCACCATTTCTATTAGACACATGATCAATTACTGTTCTTATTTGTACATCGTCAGCACCTTCAATAAAATCTTGTACATCGCCACACCTTGAGTTAAAGTCACCACATATAAATAATTTTCCCATATTTTGATACAAATAAACATGTTCTAACAATTGAGTGTAAAATTCTAACGAATTACTCTGGTGGCAAGTAACATATACAAATACAAAAACTCTCCTTGTCATTACTTAATTTTAGCCATAACATATCTTGCACTTTATCATTTAAAATCTCAATATTAAAAAATTCAAGTAGTTCATTTTTTACCAAGACAGCAACAATAATAATTGTTTAAATTTACCACCCTAAAATTTTGAGCATTATTTACCAAAAAAAACTAAAAGCATTAAGGTATTTATTGGAAACGTACATTTTTCACAAAAACCTGATAATATGTATAAAACGTCAAGTTATATATATAAGTTCAAATTGATATTGAAAAAAATTTCAAAGAACATTAATATCTTTCCTTGTAGCAAATTTGGTGTATACTTGGTGGAAAGAAAGGTAAATTTTTTATCAAATACATCTAATAACCTGAGTAAGGATAAACATTTTTGGAAAAAAATTAGTATTATTGTTTTTAAATTTTGTCAAAAATAAAAAGAAATGGGTCCAGTAGAATTAGACTCGATGGAAACATTACAATTTAAAAAGAAGAGAAGAAATACAAAAGTGGCAATATGTTTAATAATTGCTGAGAAATTCGGACCCCTTTGTTCAGGACGTGATGTGCGAAACATCATATATCGTACTGTTTGGTTTTAGTGCGTAAGTTTTATTATCGGCTTCAGTGTCGTTGACAAACAATTTGTGAAGAAGAGTTCTCACTGTAAGATATTAAGAAAACTTTGTTGAAGACGGTAAACTATAAATAACAGGTGGCTATAAAAAGATTTTAAAAAAGAACAAAATATACTATAATCAGTGGCATGTGTGCCAGAGATCAAGTGTTCTTTCTATCTTCAGGAAACACTACCCGTATAGATTTCAATCATATGGTGATTTAACCACAAATATCATAGTTGTTGGTTGTTGGTTGTAAAGTTTGCCGGTGTTGTTGACTTTTATTTGTGGATTGCCTTTTTAGACAGTTTCCGTGATGTTTGGTATTTTGTGATTACCTTCTTTCATAATACATTTTGTAATGTCATTTTACTGGGATTAAAATTACATTAAGTAGGACAATTGTTATATTTAGATTTTATAAATCACTTGTTACCAGTTTTGATCTGTTGTCAATTTAATTTAATCATACTTACACAAATTTTTATAAAAGTATATGAACGACCTATATAATTAGTGTCTGTAACTTGCATTATAGTCTCAGTTATAATCAATTTTACATCAATAAATAAGCCTGCTTAAACAATAAAAAAATAAATGTATAAAAAATTGTACTATTAGCAGAAAAAATAGATTTTCAATTATTAAACTTTCAATTATCAGCTTCAAAAGGGTTAGCTATCAATAGTTAATTCCATTTTTGGAAGTTACAGATTTAATAACGTTTTATAGTTTTCTTCTAGTATCTTTTTAGAGATTTATCCTTTTGTTGCTTTTTTAAAAAGGTTTACATGAAACATAACTCAATTTTTACTATAATTTAAAATTCTCTATTAATTTTTTAATATACAATTTCTAAAAGGACTGACGCAACGTCATTGGATGTTACTATTGCAAAATAGTGATAAGAAGTAAAAATACTAATCATATTTATTTATTATTAATAAAGAAAATAAATAAAACTTTCTTGCTAGTATTCTATATTAAACATCGGCTGTCAAGTGTTTAGATCCTACAAGTGTAGCTGTAAAAGGATTCGAACCACTGCTAGTAGTCCCAGCATCTCTCCAGACCTGTGCAGGATTGCAACCACTGCTAAAAGTCCCAGCATCTCTCCAGAAATGCGCTGGATTCCAAACATAGCTAGAAGGCCAAACATCTCTCCAGACATGAGCATAAAAAATCCTATCAAAGGATAACTAGACAGTACTCTACGTGGCGCATCAAAATTACGACACCTTGAATACATGTACCAGTATATGAACTACATTTAGTGATAGATAAAACTCAAGTAAAAAGTTTCTAAAATTCTAAATGGACAATCAAAACCTTATCCAATTTTTTTCGAACGTTTCCTCATTACTTACCAAATACGACAGCCATTTAAAAAATTTACTTCGGCCGAACGTTTTGTCTCCGGTTTACTTATCTTCCAATCTGCACCAGATTTCAGTCAAACATCTGAACGAACAACCTGATCGAAATTTCAATCAAACGTACAAATGAGACATACCAATTCTGACAACTAGACTAGATTGCACTCGAATATTGTCACAAGACTTGAAAATTCCGACACATTGGCCAAATTTTACTCATTCCATATCTTGACAATCAAAACACTGCTAACCAGCGACTTTAAACTAATTTCTAATTTTATTTTAGACTGATAAAATCTGCAGAGAACCTCTCTAGTTTATGCTTACTGTATAATATCCTATCAATTATTTAATTATAATTTCTCTACCGTATTAATATAGTATTGACTTTCTTGGTTCAGTCATTAATGATTTAATATGTATATCTGTATGATTTCGTTAAACATTTAAATATTGTCCGTCCTCCATGAGCGTCATTGGCTGGTTGTAAAATCTGTACATTACACTTTTAAAGACTGTTCATATCAGGTTACACTTAAATAAACTATTCATTCATTCATGCATTCATATAAAATCTAGCTGCAGACAGATCACAACAATATTAAAACTGTTGATTAAAAGTTATACCCGTCAGCAAAGAAACGCATTATTAGTTTTCAAGTTTTTAATCAGCTGCCATTGCTTCCTTACAGTCCGTGCGACGTTCAACTATGATTTCACACATGCGTCGTATGCATAAAGTTTTATCGTTAACTTTTACATTAAATCGGTTGCTAGAATTAAATTATTTTTCTTCTTTACGATTAATCATTTGGATACAAATTCTATTGACACTCTTTGTTTTCTTTTTAATCGTGTTCTTCTGCAATGCTTCTGTAATTGATTTATTCCATAATCTACTGAAACTATTTAGAATTTGTTTTTAATTAAATGGTGTTGAATATTTAGTAATTTCTTCAGTTATAACAGGACGTCGATGAGATTGGAGTCGAGCACACCTTGCCCGCAATGAAACTCAAACCTACAATCTCAATATTATCAATGAACTTCTACCTTAACCAATCGGCCACCGAGGCCACTAGTATTTATTTGTTAAAGTTTGCTTTATATTTCAACATCTAGTACTTAGGAATAATTTTAATTTTATTTGAGAGTATACAAGGGTTTTTAATTTAAAATCATGAAACATTCATTTTTGAACGACAAAACATGAAATGTTTAGTCACAAGTAGAGACTTACGAGTCTTTTGTTGAATCAATAACATACATATATGTTGCGAATTTCTCTTATCTTTTTATATTCTTTTTTCAACTCATTTTCGTTAATCTTGCTCCTCATCCGTTTATTTACAAACATTATAATCGGCCTCCTGGAATTTAATTAGCGAGATCCTTTATTGATAAATCATACAGAGTATACTTTAAATATATGTACGGGTAAAGTGTGAGCAGTTAGAACACAGATCAATGCTGCAAGTGGAACCTTATATGCTTTCTTTACAACACGCAAAGACTACAACTCTATCCTACAAATTACAAAATAATTTAAACAGTCCTATTGAGTTGTTCAATCCATTTTATCTCAAAATCAATATCGAGATGATAAAATCCAGTGTAAAGATATTTTAGGCAAAAGAAGAACACATAATTGACATTTGCGTTTGGTTTAATTTAGTTGATTAATAGACGGAGTCATTTAAGATAAGACTTCCATCGAGTTCGACACTAATTTGTGCAACATGATACCTCGCTTACTGCGCATTTCTGTGCTCCCTTTTATAAGACTTATAGCTTTTTCGACACTCGGCAGATTTAAACCCGTCGTCAACATAAAAATCACGTCAAATGAAATTGGCCACTTCCGGTCCATATTCTGTTTCAAAATCATCCGCAAGCTGTTTGAGCGCAAAGTTAGCACATCCAGGTGACGATACCGCACCGAATAGATGAACACTCATCCGATATTCCACTGGTTCAAGACTAATATCTCCGTTTTCATACCATAGCAATTTCAAGTAGTTACGATGCTCAACGTAAACTGACGATTGCAACAGAATCTTTTCGAAATCGACATAAGACCCCAATGAGAGAGTTCGTAAGGTCGGGACCCTGTAACAGATAATCGTTCATAAATCTAGCACTCCAGTCAAAAACAACTCTCAATTTCCCGGGTTTTTGAGGGTGGTAGATTCCGTGGTGGGGTATGAACCACTGTTGACCACTATCCTGATTCAGTTCGTCTTCTGGAACTCTTTCCGCAAAGCCGTTTTGAATAAGATTACTCAGATACTTGGTAATGCTCGGCATATATCGTATCTTTACGGAACCTTTTCTTCAGATACTTGAGCCTCTGACTAGCGATACTTTTTTTACTTGGTAAGGTAGGAGGACCATCTTTTAATGAGAGTCAATAACATGAATTCCTTCTTTCAATGTTGTAAGAAATTTCCTGTCGTCGTTATAGACCGGTGAAGTCTTTATGTTCAACGAAGTCTAATTCGAATAATCCTCTAAAATCTGAAGGATTGAAAATCTCCTTGATCTTTGACCGCAATGACACCATGACACCGTTATTAGTGACAGATATGATCCTTCGGTACTTCGAACGTCAGGGCTCGGTGTGAATCTCCAATTGCATCCAACTTATCATCGTCGTTTCTAGTCGAGTCAACACATCCAACGATGCCCCATCCTAGGTCGGTACTTTGACCGTAAGGACCATCCTTTTTCCGCAGGTATAACTTCTCTCGAAGTTAGCACGTGGGCAATTATATCCTATGAGTAATCCTATATCGCAGTTCTGCAAAGGTAACAGCTCGTCGGCAATACCGTGTAAATGATGCCAATGTCTAGCCATTTCTGGAGTTGGGATCTGTGATCTGTTCGCAGGCATAATATCCCTGGTAAACACTGTTGGTAGACGAATCCCCAATGAACTATCATATCCTTGCACAAGAAGTCTTTTCACTTTACAACTATCTACTATCTGGTTTTCTGCTAACAATTTTACGTCCGTTCCGGAGACACCTAGTTTATGGTAAGTATCACTGAGGATGAATGTCGTGTCTGATTGAGTATCGAGTAACGCATAGACCATTACTTCATCAATCGAGAAATCTACATGGGAAACGTAGACGGGAACAATCATCGAACTTTTAGCGCTTGGTTCAGTACTACTCATAAAGGTTGTTCATGACTGGGTTGAAGAACGTTCTGGTTTCGTGACTTCTTTATTGATCGAGTCCGTCGTTAGAGGTTTGCGCAAATCACCGTGTAAAGACGTTGGATGACGTTTCTCCCAAATTTCACATGTCTTCCGTTGTGTGCATCTTTTTGAGACGTGTCCAGACCCTAAATATCCAAAACAAAGTTGGTTTTTCCTTGCGAAATCCTTTCTTATCTCAATAATCTTCGTACGAAAAATTCTACAATCATTGAGTTGGTGGTTAAACCGATCACAAAAGACGCACTTCACATTCCCCTTTGATTCCGTATCAGTCTTAGACATACCTGCTGTGTTATTATCGGAAGTGTCGGTCATGAGTGTGTGACCTTGAAACGTTCAATAGTTGGGTCATCGTTCATGTCGTCTGTCTGGTGCTTTGTTTCGATCGGCGTTGCCGAGATGACTAGGCACAATCTCGCTTGACGGACTGCAATGATGTAACGGGATCACTTGCGATCTTCGCTTCCTGTGATATGAACTTAACAAATTTTCTGAACGGTGGAAATTGTTTGTGTTATTCCTTGTATTGAACGACAATTCTACTCCAACGAGTGACTAGCCAATCCGGTAGCTTCGTTAACAGCTTTACGTTCTCACGATTGTTTCTACTTAGAGTTCCAATACTCTCCATTGCAATTTCACAGTGTTTGAGAAAGTCCGAAAATCTTAGCAGTGCTTTCGAATCGCTCAATGAAATTTTAAGCCAGTTTTCAAGCTTATCACGGAAAGCATTAGCAATAACGAACGAGTTCCCGTATCTCTGATCAAGTAAGATTTTCGCTTCTGTATAGCATTCTCACTGGGTAGTAGAAAGAAATTTTCAATAACATCTCGAACTTCTCCTAAGTACTTTCTCAAATAATGTAACCGCTCAGAGGACGAAATATGCTTCTGATCAATCAAAGACGAAAAGGCAGCTTTCCAACATTGATATTTCAGCGAATCTCCGTCAAAAACAGTCGGTTCTGGGGGAGGAAGACGACTTAAATTCACTTGATCGGCAAACGAATTTGCTAGATCGTTGATCGTGGTGGCAGAGGAGTCGTAATTGACCTTTGATGATACTTTACAACTTGTCGATGGCGTTAATGACTGAGTTTGACCTGACGCTGAATTTTCAACCGGATAGTGGTAGTTTACTGTAGCCGGATCTGACGTGTTTTGTAGTGGAAAGTTAGTTGGACGTGGTTATTACGATACAAACTCGCTAGCTTTCGGATTCAGTGGAGCGGACATTGTTAATCGATTCTCGGTTTGCGGTCGCTTTTACAGGCTGATGAACTGACACACTGGAGATATAAATAGTAAAAGGCGTGGTACCTTGCGACACATTTTTGTCCATTAAGGCAAATTCTCTAGTTCGTGGAATCTCCAGAGAATAATCTATCGTACTAGGTTTTGCCTAGAATTTAACAGTACTTTCGAGAAATGGTCCTAAACCGTCGGCTTTAGATAACGCTTTCTTTGCTTCATCTAACTCAGATCTTCTGTTCTATCGAAAATGTCTAGCTTCGCCTCCGCGATGTCCAAATATCTCAAGTCCGAATCTTATAGAATGACGTGAATGTTGAGAGGCTCTCATGGACCCATTTCGCGATGACTTTCCAGTAGTTCGTGACATCGTTTCCGATCGACTAACTTCTAGTTCCTTTAAACGAAAAGAAATCCGTTTGATAATATCTGAATGATCCTATTCAAATGTCTCATACCTTTTGTTCATGTCTTCTTCAATATCTCGACCTAAGTCTACATGGTCGCCTAATTGACATTCATTCTCTATTAATCTTGACAATTGTTTATGGATGCTAGTTACATGATCTGAACACACCTAGATTGCCCCTATGGCTTCACAGTCTTTACTGTCGCTAAGTAGGATTTCTGTTTATTGCAACATGATTTCCAAGCAGACAGAGCCCTTTTAAAGTTTTTATCTAGGGTAACAAGTTGCCACCAAAGCCCTTTACTTGATGGCTTTCGATCACGAGAACTCCTACAAGGAGCACTTTCAGGTGAATCAACATCAGGAATTTTGCTCAATACAGTCCTGAAACAAATTTTTCAGTTAAAGCAAACAGCATGACATTATACCAAAGTACATGAAGTATCCAATGCTAAATTTACAAATTGCAAAATTAATATACCTCAATGAACATAGGACAAGCGCAAAATGCAAAATGAGTGAAATATCAAAAATGAATGGCATAAAGACATATCAAAGAATAAAGTTCAATTAGCAATAATAAAATATCAACAAGTAAAGTTTAATGTCAAAGTATTCAACAATGAAGTCCAAACTGGCTATTTGTAAACTGTAATCTGGGAACCATTCGCTAATGCTGTACTGAAGTGTATTCACTATGATCCACAAATTTCATGAGTACGTAATAATAATGTTCCTTGAATCACATGGTTTTTCTCCAACGATCTGTAACACGGTCGTCTTTGTATGTAACGACTGTGCCGTACTGTATTTATACACACTTCGAGCGTGACAGTTTCTACGTGGTTTGTATGTACTCGATGAGTTGTTAATTATGAAAGTGTTTAAAATGGAAAATCACTTACGATTATACGAAATTATGTTACAGATAACTTAAATATCCAAAGTTAATAAAATACACACTAACACGGTCCAGATATCGCATATGTCCCTTTCCGTTGAACGTAAACACGTGTCGGCACACAAATGTTCTCAGCAGCAGCAGAGTTTTCGCATTAAACATGCACAAAGGGTTTTAAAGTTTATTCCCAACAAAGTCAAATACAATGCACAGGTTGTTGAAGAATCTAAACATTACGCAAGAAGTACAAGTACGTAAAACTGAAAGGATAAAAAAAGCATTGTTTAACAAATCTAGCATGTACTTGAAAAAACATCAAATTATCAAAATATGAAATGAAAATAACATGGTTTGCATGATAAACTATTAACAAATGATTAAAATTTACCTCTTTGGGCCATTTATAATGCCTCGCAAACCCGCAAACAAACATGTTATGTTCCGTTACTTGACCGGAAATCATACCAAAGAAAAAATACAGTACAAGAATCGTGGCAGCTACATGGCTCCTCAAAATTAGCTCACTAATTTTCCACCAAAAAAATTACAATGGTACCCTCGACCAAAAAGTTCACGAAATAACATGTCAAAAAATATTCTTCAAGGTCAAAAATTCGAACATATAATTCTACATGTCGAAAATTACAGAACTATCAGGTGATACACAGTTTTGATTAAACAAATTAGCTCCTCGACTGGGAATCAACCTCGGTCTCGTGAAATAAGACTAGTTTGTGGATTGGTCTTTCAAGTTCCGACAATTTGAAGTTACGAACACCATTTCTATCCAAATTTGGTGTACCGACAACCAGCTTGATTTTACGAACAAGACTGTCATCGTCAGTAACCACCTCACACACTCGACCTATTCGCCACATATTCCTTCGGAAGATTGTCATCCTTGATCAACACAATGTCTCCGACCTGTAAATTGCGCTTTGGTGCGATCCACTTTCGTCGCGATTGAATATTTGACAAGAACTCTTTGCGCCAGCGGTTTCAGAATTCATTGGCGATGAACTGAACTCGTCTCCACCTCTTTCTAGAATAGACATCGTTTCTCATGAATTATTCTGGTGGAGGTAATACAATGTTCGTTTTCATTGTCAAAATGTGGTTCGGTGTAAAGGGTTCAAGAGAAAGCGGGTCGTTCAGGTTTTCTACGGTTAATGGACGGCTATTTACAATAGCTGTAATTTCGGCCATTAAAGTTCTCAAAGATTCGTCGTCCAACTGGGTTCCAAGTTGTGCCAAGAGTGTAGAGAGAATATTTCGAATTGTGCGTATCTGTCTTTCCCAGATACCGCCCATGTGGCTTGCGGAGGGAACATTCATCTTAAACTGTACCACGCCGCTATTTCCATCGATCAATATTGACGAATCCTATCGAAGTTCAACTCTGAAAAGGCGTTTCTGAATTCCGTTTGAGTACCCACGTAATTGGTTCCTTAATCGCACCTTATGTGCCGCACTGGTCTCGCAAAGAAACAAACATTCTCAGAGCGTTTATAAAATGGTCAGTATCCAAAGAGTTCGTAGTTTCAAGGTGAATAGCCCTGGAGGACAGACAGGTAAACAATACACCATAACGTTTGAGTACTTTCCTAGATTCTTTAATGTACCAAGGTCCAAAAAGATCGACTCCGCATTACGTTAAGGGTGGAACATCTTCGAGTCTATCTAAAGGGAGATCTGCCATCTTTTGAGTTTGTGGTTGAGTGCGAAGTTTTCGGCATGTGACGCACTTTGACAAAATAGATGAGACGACCGAGCTGCATCCAATTATCCAGAATCCAATAGAACGTATAGTGTTAATAGTAATTCAAGTTGACAAATTATAAGATCTGTAATATGAGAGTGTTTAGGTAGGATGATCGGGTGTATCAAGTTTGAATCAAGATCTGCACGTTGTAAACGACCACCAACGCGAACTATTCCTTCTGAATTCAAGAATGGGTCAAGTCTATACAGAGATGACGTCGTTTTCACAATACCGTTTCGCTCTCTGGCCGATTCCTTGTCACCAAATTCTCCATTTGGACGCAAAGATTGCAGTTTCTCTATTTTGTCTTTGAAAGCCATAGTTTGAACGTGTCTTATGATTTCTTTCTCCTCTCGTTGTAGATCATTGACGGTAATCAACATACAAGCAACATTATGACGTTTCGCAAGAAGTGTATTTTTCAGATTGAGGCAAATTGCAATACAACGTTCGGCTCGACCCCAATTCGAAAAGTACGCTAGACGTTGAAGAATCGGACTAGGACTGTCATGTGGCTTTGCACTTGTAGAAAACGCTTTGACTTTTCTAACTTCTGTGTCATTTAATAAAATGTCATTATTATCAGAAATGTCCTTTCTGTGTTCAAATTTAGTCTTCCACTTGAAAAACATAAAATTATCAAATATGAAATGAAAATAACATGGTTTGCATGATAAACTATGAACAAATGATTAAAATTTACCTCTTTGGGCCATTTATAATGCCTCGCAAACTAACGTGTTCAGTTAGTTGACCGGAAATCATACCAAAGAAAATATACAGTACAAGCATCGTGGAAGCTACAATATGATCACAACAAAAGTTCAGATTTAAAACGATTATGTTAAGGTTCATATTTTTTTTTGTTTTTTCAAATTTATCCTACTGTTCAAAGCATACACCGGTTTACTCCGGTTTTCATTTTAACAAGTCTACAATTTTTCATCAAAATGTCGTCAAGACCGGAAATGGAATATTAACATAATAATAATAGCCGTTAATTAATAAAACATTAACATACAGCGCAAATACATAGCCTCCTAATTGAGCATCATATTTGAGCATCATGTCTATCATTTATCACCGGTGTGTACCATAAGTTCGATCAACTGTCATCGACTTCAACTAAATTGACATGGATTGACAGTTTTTCTGTTGAAGGTCGAGGGTTTCGTTGGTACTACATGCTCCTTCCAAATTTAAAACGCATAACAGACGGTCATAACATGGCCGAAAAATATTAAATCCAAATTAGAATGAACATAACATGCTTCTCCGGCCTATTGTAGCTATTTATGTGACAACTTCTGATAAAAACAAATCGTTTCACATTCTTATAGGAAACGTTTGCAGGTTAATTGATTTTTTTTTCTTTGAGAGTGTTTATGTTAATAAAAAAATGCTAAAAATGTGTTATTTTTACTTCCAGTTTTAGCTTTAGTTTTATTTAATATCATTCAGCAAATGCTTCTGTAACTATAGTCGATCGTCCAGTTGTCTCCATACCGAAAAAATTGGAATACTTCATGTCAAGGTCAATTGAGGTAAAATGAAAAGTCAAATAGGATAGTCTTAGGCATAAAAACGTCCAGGTCAGCGAGTTTTCTTTTAAATCGTAAAATAAATTATGTCAAACTCTCAATGATCTTGCGAATCTGTAAAGTATAAATTTATTTTTTCATAAAATTAAGACTTTTACACAAAAATTTTTTACATAAAATATTTTTCTTCTTTCTATATGTATATTCTGGATCAAATTTTCTGGAAGTAGGCATATCTAATATTATACACTATGGCATGATCATATAACGCTATTGCAAGGATTGCCAGTTTTCCTACCGCAGGTCGGGGGTTCTCTCCGGGTACTCCGGCTTCCTCCCCCAATAAAAACTGGACGCCATGAAATAGCTGAAAAATTGCTGAAAGTGGCGTTAAAACACCATTCAAACAAAAACAATATAACGCTATTGTCAAAATTTCAATGTTAAATCATTTATTGTTGCTGAGAAACTGTTACGGACACTGACGCACAGTGTGTTTTACACTCTCACACAGGTATATTTAGGGTTTGATCCTATAAATCTCACAATTGAATTTAGTATTAGAATTAATGCTTCATCACCTCTCGTACCTTTGATTTGCTAACAGGGTTTATATGTTTGTTTATTTTAACTTGGCTTTATATAATCTTTTTTAAAACTAGCATTACATTACAAGTACATGTAATTTTATAAATAGGTGCAAGAACTTACTTATAATTGGTAAAAAATTAATGAGGAGGATAGTGGTGGAGGGAAGAATTGTGGGAGATGGGACTATAAAATAATTGCCCGCTTATGATACTTGTTAATTACTAAGAAACTAATTTTAAGAGTCACTTGAAAAGGTTGTATTACAATAGCTGAGAGTTTTGGATTATATCATTTGAGTTGTCGTTCTTTGACTTCAAGCAAATTGCGTTGTCGCGTGAGATCTGCAAGTTCCGTGAAAATTGCAAGCACGCATGTGCAAAACTATTATTTCTTTAAAAGTCACTTCCGCCGTGAGAAACGCAAGTTTGACCCCTTTCTCTTCAAAATTTCCCGTTTTAAATGTATATTAGAGAAAGGGGTGAAAAAATTATCTAAGTTCAGAATAATAATAAGAAAATTGAATATGTTTATTATATGACCAATTTATATACTTTTAATTTCAAAAAGATAATTTTAAGTAAAAGTTATTAATCGTGAACTGTAAACACTCCGTGGATATATGATCATATATGTAATTTATGTGATCATATTATTTAAGTAAAGGAAACAATTGTTATATTATATGATAATAAACCTGAGTAAAAATTGTATTTCAACTAAACTGAATATTTTAAACAACATGAAACGTAAATGACCAGCATCCATATGGGCCTCGATTTGACTTCAAGTGCAATTCTCATGCATGTAAAATTATTTGTAACACAGTAGACCATTATAGGCAATCAGTGCTTTGGTTTGACCAGACTTGTCATTATCATGGCTGTATAAAAGTACTTATTTTAAACATTTATAGTCAACCTATAATATTTCACTTAGGTCAACCTACAATATTTCTGTAATCCACTTTAGACAATCAGTACCTTGGTTTGACTAGTCTTTTAATTCTCATGTCTGTAAAAGTACTTAATTCAACATTAAGGTCAACCAACAATATTTCAGTTGCCCATTATACGGTGCCTCTGCTTGACCAGACTTGCAATTCTCATGGCTGTAAAAGTACTTTATTTAAATTTAGGTAAACCATAATATTTATTTCAACATTTAACTTTGACCTAGCTTTACCTTGTGACCTTTTTCAAGGTGAATGTCAATGAAGACCAACACAACTTTACGTCTATATCTCAGCTGGTTCAAAGTTAAAATGGTTAAAAATCAACTTGCAATTAAAAAGGGTTAGAGAATTCATATAAGGAGGAAAAATCTTTGTGCGATATATCACAACTCTGCGTCAACTCTTAAATGCAAGATGGTTGATATATAGTGTTCACATTTATAAGTATATCAATATTTTACTATGCATATACTACTTACAGAAACGGCAAGCGTAATTTATATAGACATTATTATATTGTTATTTCTACTATTACTTTACACAACATCAAACTATTGTTACGCCAAAGTAATTCCTAAAACTACGTTTAATTTATTCCTTTAAATAAAAATGTTCTTTTATTTATGTAATGAAATAATGACTTGTTTTATTTAAAGTAAAATGTGCACAGTTGAATTTTTATAGCAGTCTTGCGTTTCTCACAGCCTTGTAACTCTCACGATGCCCAGCGTGAGAGTTACAAGTTTTACCGGATACCGGAAGCGGAACTTGCAATTTTCACGGGACTTGCAGATCTCACGCGACAGCGTACAGAATTGAATATTGCACTACTTCCCGCCCCCTTCCGTTTTAATATTGCATTATCCCATCACAGGTCATCTTAGGATCTTAACTCTGTATAAGCCAATCAAAAATGTGTTTCATCAACCTTTGGTTTTGGGGAATCCTCTATTATAATTGGGCATCTATCTGTTATTATTGTACCATTTTCATACGTAAACCTTAAGTTAAAATAAAGGCTTCCGTTTGATTGGTTAATTTTATTTTTTCATTTATTAATATTTTTATCAAAATTCAATAACGGGATCACAGCGACAATAACAAAAAGGAGTGAGCGAGTGAAAGATTAAATTTTTATTAGATTGATAGGCTAAGTCATGCTATCCAATCCAGCTCACGTTTTCACGAATTAAATCAAAATAGTACATTGTGGGTGCCAGTTCTAACTGGAAAGAACCACCGATACATTGTAAGTAACTGGTACCCAGGTACTCTCATGATTATTCTCTTACAGGAAAACATAATTATAAATTAAATGTGGTTTACCGCTAACGATTCTGTTATGGTGATTAACGCCTTTGAGGTCACACAATTTCACAGTATACACAAGTAATAAATTTAAATACAAAACGTTATAAAACTATAAAGCATATAATTTATTGCCATTGAATGTGAACCGCACTTTATTAGAAATTAAAACCCTTTCCCGATTAGTTGTACCTCAACATTCCGAGATCCTGTCCCTCCTTTAGTAAAATGAAACAAGTTTGAAAGGGACGGTATTTTGACCTATATGTGCAAACTTTAAAATGTGTGTTTAAATTGTGTTTAACGCCACTTTCAGCAAATTTCATGGCGCCTAGTTTTTATTGGGGGATTAAGCCGGAGTACCCAGAGAAAACCCCCGACAAGCGGTCGGAAAACTGGCAATCCGTACGTGTCAATTAAGATTAGAGTCGAGTACATCCTGCTTGCAATGAAAATCGAACCCGCAATCTGAGTGCACCCATGGTTTTTATTGGGTTCGGGTTACTCTCTTTCTGTTTTTTGTGTTTTTGGTTTTTGTGTTGCGTTTTGTCTATATCCGGATTTGTAACTGTCCCTTGACTTTTGGCTCTTGTTGTTCGGTCGGTTTTCTTTGCTATTTTTCTTAGTGTTGACACACTACGTGATCAATAGTAGACGAACTACCTTAACCACTCGACCACCGAGGCCATCCTACCTTTGGTCACGACGATCAAATTTAAATAGTTCCTTTATGTGAACCCCTTATAAATAAAAAAAAATGTAAACATTCAATTTCCGAAATTTAATTATAAGGAGTATTTACAGTTTTTGAACAGGCTATACTTACATAACCAACTGAGATCTGTTTACACCATTTATTCAGGGTAAAACCTTGAAAAAATACTAGAAAAACTTGAAAATATTCCTAAAATGATTGTTTTAGACTAACAACAAAAAGAGACTTATAGAAACGGCATTTATCGCAGACTTGTTTTAAACCTAATTTTATTGCATTTTATAACATAATTGTTATTTAAATTAACGGTCGGTTTTACTAGTTTGTAATGGATGCTAATACACCATAAATCATAGTTAAAATTCACGTTTATTGTAAAAAAATATGTTACGTGTCAGGCTTACAATGACCAAGAAAGATGGAAGCCAAACAAGTTTTTATACCTACTAGATAAATTCAATTATAATTTGGCTGAATAAACTCCAGTTCATTCTAGTAATCTTGATAAATTCACAAGTTTCAAAGACTCATGTTTGCACAAAATCTGTGAAAAAAGGCATCTAATGGGACATTAAATGATACTCGACATGTTGCATTATTCTTAACATCCACGAACACATTTTACTGAGTTACAAAACAGCCTATGGAACAGCTGAGCATGATAACAGTCCATCTCAGAAGACATTTTTTCCTTGATTCGGGACCTATAAATATAAAATATAATTTTACCGCTGAAAAATCAACTTTATCTTAATTTTATAGTAATAAATAGCTGTGCGATGTTGACGTGTTTTCATTTAGAAACCGTCTACTGTTGAAAAAAAATTAATTGGCGTAAAAAATATTACAAATTTGATCATGCTGAAAATTGAAATTGATCTACATTTTAACAGCCATGCGTTTAAACAAATGCTGTTGACGTGTTTTCTAGTTATCATCTGGAATCTACTACAAATTGGATTGTGCTGAAAATTGACCTTGAACTTCATTTTATGTAACGTAACAGCTGTGCAAAGTTTTAACAAAATCAGTTAACGCGTTTTCAAGTTATCATCTGGAAACAACCGAGGCACAGACGGACGGACTCTCATATCCGTACGGAGAGTATCACATAATACCCCGCCACTCTGTGGGGCGGAGTATAAAAACAAAAAATCCTTTATTTCTCACTAATTTGACTGCGTGGTACCTATTTTCAGTCGGTTCAGATACCCTTTTCTCACCCGAGTTATAGAAATATAGTTTTTTCGCGAGACAAGGATTATCAGGTCTATATCAGATGAGCTCGTAGAGCGAATCTGATATGGACATGATAATCCTTGTCGAGCGAAAAAAAATACTAATAATCTTTTTATCGGTAATTTCTCAATTTTAATACATCTTTTTTTATTTGTTTCGTTTTTTGACATATTTGAGGTAATTTTGCTTTGTAATAGTGCCGTTTTTACGGTAAGAATCTGTGCACTACTTCTTTTGTACAATTTTTATGCGTAATGCGGTCTGACATGTCGTCACTTCTACCTCATTCATTCAAAAACTGTTAAAGCGATTGTACGGACGGAGCCGGAGGGAATTTCAAAAGAATGGAGATAAAATGTCAATCTGAAACCAATTTCAGCGTTACGATAAAGTTTAAAGAGGTAGGTTATCATGTTTGAAAACTATATTAATGTTTCTTCAAAGAAGAAAATAATTCTGATTACGATTTTTTCACTGACCGGCTTGGTGTGCATGTCGGTTATTCCGTTTATCATAAACTTTATGGGACTACCGATATTGATAAATCAATCCATATTGATTCCGTACCCCGTAAATATGTAATGAAAATGTCTGCCTGTGTAACACCAAGTAATTATAGTTGCCTATACTATAAAGGGCTATAGCCTATCAACTACGTCTACGGTCACATACTCAATGTTTCGGCAATCTTCCTTCATTCCGCGATCATTTTATTCTCTATTAATTATAAACATGTGTTCCAACCAAATTAAACGCCGTTAAAGGAATACACTTTCAAGACCCGTTTATCGCCGAAATTCTAGCGTACTGCCATACAAAAAAGGGGTGTATTGTATGTACATTTTTCGTTATTCTTATTTCAGGAGACGAATAAGATACTTTCTAGATACTGATTGTGTGTTGCGTTTTATATTTTGTAACACTTCTTAGTGTCTGGACAGGTCTGATTAATTGCAGCATCAGATGTATTGTTTCTTTCGGGATGTTTGTTTTCCTTAATATTTATGAGCTTTGGTCAGTGATGCGCGGTTGGTCAAAAAGTAAGGCAGATTCTTCCGCAATGTGTTCGCGCATGACAAATGACCAACAGTTGATAATTTCTAGTATCTACTAGTCGTTGTTCTACTAAGCGTTGATACTGATTTTATTGGTAGTAAAAAAGATCAAGGGAAATTGTAACAAATTACCGATAAATAGAAATATCTCGTGACTTCCTGTTGATGAGATTCTCTGTCTCACGAGTGAGATAGCTTATTGTGAAGTCAGTTTATTATGACGTCAAGGACATTACAGTTACGTATGCACAATGGCACCAAACATACTGAAGAAATGAAATGTCTAAATAATCTGCAACTCGGTTGAGAAAAAGTATCAAATCACTCGTGGAAAGTCGATTTAAGAAAATCTCAAACCAGCGGGCAAAGATATCTGTTTGTCCAATCCCTCGGCAGAGCCTCGGGATGAACAAGATATCTTTGCCCTTGGGTTTGAAATTTTCTTGTCTCGCTTTTCCACTTGTGATAGATTTATAGATTTTTTACGTTTTTTGAAACGAGTTGCGTTTTCTCGTCCATATCTCATCGAAGGGCGACAGCCCTGAGATGAGGTGACGAGAAAATGCATCGAGTTTCAAAAAACGTAAATACCGATGTTTGATTCTATTTCTCGCATTTCGTTAAAAAAATCCGGTTCTGTTCTGTTGGAAGATGGCAACAAATAGAGTTTCACTTTCAAATATAACCCTAACCTGGTCCCCTGGTGCAATATTTTTCATTTACGCAAGCTGCACTTTCAAATATAACCCCAGGTCACCACCAGTTTACTACCCAGTTTGATTGGTTATTTAAAACGCCATGATTGAGCTAATTTTTCCCGCGTTTCGTTCCGTTGGAAATTTATGTCAGAGAACAATTTAAATAAAGTAGCTACCTGCTTCTTGTTTTCCGGCTTTCGAGTTTAACTGACAAATCTCTGTAAGTTATTTCCACATTCGAGACATAAATCTATAAAAGCATTCTTTTGATAAACTGTATTTTTATTTGATTTGTTTACCCGGACGCCGGACGTTACGTCATAATGCTTTGTATCGGAGTTGCGTCAGTTACTGTTAATAATGACGTATATTTTGAGGCATTCCGAATGTTGCAAACCGGTCAAAATTTTGACCGGATTCATTGCTGGTGACCTGACTGTATATTCGAACCGGAAGTCCGCTTACGGTATTGAGAATATTTAGTCAGGATCCCAGACTAATATAACCCCAGGTCACCACCAGTTTACTACCCAGTTTGATTGGTTGTTTGAAACGACATGTTTTAGCTAACTTTTCGCGCGTTTTGTTCCGTCGGAAATTTCTGTCAGAATACTATTTCAATAAAGTAGCTACCTACTTCTTGTTTTCCGGCTTTCGAGTTAGACTGACCATTCCCGGTAGAGTTTTTTCCTCAAACCAGACATAAATCTATAAGAGCATTCTTTTGATAAACTATTTTTATTTGAATTTGATTACCGGACGCCGGACGTTACGTCATAATGCTTTGTATCGGAATTTGAGGCATTCCGAATGTGGGAAACCGGTCAAAATTTTGACCGGATTCATTGCTGGTGACTATTCTGGTACCCTGACGATGATATCCTCTTTAGCCTAAGGGGCCTTCGGATATAACGTCAGGTCAGTGGCATTAGATTTCAACGGTGAGAGCGTTGAAATTTGACGTTCGGGCATTCTCTAGACTAACCATTTTGTAATACAGATAAGTTCAAGTAGACCGAACGTATTGTGACGTCATACTCTTTATGACGTTCATTGTTTTCATTTCTTAGCTGAGTTTACATTGAGATTTCAAAATTTAAACATAAAGTTAACCATCTTTGTGCCACGGGCCAATTTCGGGCCACTTCTTTTATACTACGTTCAATGCCATAGGGCCAATTTCGGGCCAATGTTACGTTGCTAACGCTAGGTAATTCTCGTCTATGACGTCGTTTCCCGCTACTTCTGTCTTTGCAAGTGCGCGAAATGTTGACGTCTGTTAAATAACTATACATGAATTCCTCCGCAAACAACAAACGACGACACTAAAAATTGTGAATTGAAAATAGTATTTGAATTTGCGTATTCTTTTCCTACTTATAAAATGTTGAAGTATCTACATATCACGCTTATACTTATTTAATTTTTGATAATGTTCTCTAAATATATATGACATGTTTAATGTGCATAACTTTTCATAAACATGTTTATTTCCTTTTTTCGCTTTTTCGTTTTTAATTGTGTTTATTACCCAGCATTTGGGTGTTTCAATGCAAAGCTGTAGCGTTATCGACATTTTAGCAAAGAGTTCCGCTTAAGTAAGGGGTCATCTTACACTTGCGGTAAGATGGGATTCTTTGGTCCATGTTGAAGGCCTCACTATGACTTGACAGGTGAAGAACAACAATAAAAGCGCTGCTCGTTTGCTTATTGTCTTTTCGTGTGTGTGAAAGGAGTTTGTGTCAAGAATTATTACACCATATCCCTTCATTTTTATTTTTTTATTTGGTTTAATTGTTTATTAAAAATAAACTATGAAGAGCTATAGGGTTTAATATTATTAATAACATTGCTTTGCTAAATAACACTTTAGAAATGATAAATAAATTAAATAACAAAATAAACAAATGCAAAATATTTTATGGCTCCATACATATATGATTTGCAATACAATTTTTGTGAAGCCCAAGACCACACCAGCGGCATGCAGTGCTAGAACGATGTCTTCTGCCAAACCCTGTCCTGTCGGAGCATACACAACACTCCTTCACTTTACCAGCAGGAAGTTTTCTGATTCAAATCAGTCGGTTTCGATTCGGTCTTTCGTTGACATTATTATCCCCTCTCCGCTCGTGATTTTCTGCTGCTAAGTCCTCTATAACACTTTGCAAAAACTGTAGCCTGGTTTTCAACGGTCTTTCACTATATGCATTTATTACAAATCTTTGCATAAGATTAAATACGACTTTTTTCCAGACCTTAAGCGTTTTTCTGTCATCATAATAGTACGCTACCATGGCATCGGCAAGGTCAACCCCACCCATATATATTATAGAAAGTTAAAACATTTGGTTTACCGTGATTGTTATTAATTGCGGACATTTGTGTTGACGGTAGTCTAACAGACCTTTTCCTACAGGTTTGTCTATACCCACAAAGTAATAGCTGACCCTGCCTTGCATAAACGTGTTCTTTTTCACGAAGATTTTCGTTCTTTATCATATTTGGCATTGCTCGATTGGCCCTCAAAGTTCCCTTCAAATATGTTCGTGCAAGAAGTAACTCCCTGACTAACTTAATTGAAGTAAAGAAATTGTCGCAAACTACGTGATAATACTTATTTATCAAGTGTGAACTTTGAAGGAGGGTATTAAAAACGTGAGATCCTTGTGTAGTGTCAGGCGGAGTTGGATCATATCTTCTACCTCTATAAACAATAGTATGAAACATAAAACCCGTCACAGATTCAGTGATTAACCATAATTTTACGCCAAATTTAGCAGCTTTTGATGGAATATACTGAATTATTGCAGTTCTACCTCTAGTACCTATCAGACTTTCATCCACTGACAAAATTTGTTCTGGAACATAGTGTTTCTTTGATTGGGTATTTAAAAGATCAACTATACACTGAAATTTGTCCGTGAATAGTTCTCATCAAGACGAGCAGGAATTACATTATTATTAACTAAATGAAATAATTTAAGAAGGTTTTGAAAACGATTCCTACTAAACTTCTTTTGAAACCAAGGTGTCTTTTGACTTGGTAACATAGAATTTCAATTTTCACTTATAGAAGGTTTCTTAATTAGACCCATATTTAAAATCACGGATAAAAACGCTTTTATTTCTGATAAAGTTGTCGGTCCGATTTTGTACCACTCATGAAGTCTTGAAAACCGCCCAATTCTATCTCTAGATGCAATGAAATCACTGGCGTACCTGCAATGATAAGAAACCTAAACTGCGTTCATACCAAACTTTAAAACACCACTTTGTAAAGTGTGTGTATTAAGTGGACAACCTTTGATATTGAAGGGGAGGGTGCCTTGAAAGTATCCAAAAATTCTACTATGTCCATTCCATTATTTATTATCTTCACGTATTCAGATTCAAAATATTCATTTCCAAGTAAGCTCTTTTTGAATGCGGAATTAATTAAAATTAAGCAATAAATAAGGAATATTGCACATGTTATTTTTAATACAGACTTTACAAAGGCAAGTATATGTTGAGTCCGAAAGCTACCGTGATAAAGTCTGTATAAAAATGTCCAATACATTGTATTTCTTTTATCGATAATTTGCCTACAAATCCAATAAATTCTAGTACATTGTTACTGACCTTATCTATATTTTATCTATTTGGCGATAAATTCCACCTTTATCGGTAGTTTGCCTACTAACCCGATAATTATAGATTATTATATGGCTAATTCATATCGGTTTGGGTATAAACCCGAGACCCCCATATCAGCCTGAGACTTACGTCAGGCAAAACCCTTTTATTTAGCCGTAAGTATATGTATATCAGTGTTAAATATAGTACGTTATTACTGTCTTTATCATGCTCACGAGCGAAAATATTATTACAACACGTGCAATTATAAAATATGTATTTGTGTTGGGCTTAATTGAAATTAAAACTGTGAATGCAATAATTTTTATATATTTTTTTCTTGGGCTCTTTTTGGTGAAAAGCCTACCTATTAGTCTCTTGTACGATTCTCTGAATAAATTCAATGTGAATAAGAGGTAGAAGTCTGAAATAGGTTTGCTATTGGCTGGTGGCATTTCCTTCACTCCAACATTCTGGTTAAAAACCTGACCATCTCTATTACAAGGTTCTGGCTGAAAAACCCTGAACCAAGGATATCCTCCATTCAAATGTAAATTTTCTGGTTCTTCTTCGGACTCGCTTGATTCTGAATTTTCATCTGCCTCTAGATCAAAATCGTCCTCGCTTGTTTCAAAAATCTGAAGAACTTTCAGCCAAAACGTCGCTCATTTTTGCAAAGAGGCAATAAGACGCAAATGACGTCACATACACGTTTTGCACTGTGCGTGCAATGTTGCGCAATTTCTTAAAGAAATTTATAGTATAAACGTTGGACATTATTGGAGTTAAATCCTACTTAATTTTCCCCCTCCAACAATTGTGATCGCGAACTCCTTTTAGACACTATTGTCCCAGATAACAAGGACAGCGTTGCCTTATTACATATGCGCACTCTTTGATTAAATAATCGGCCTTGTTATAACATTTATACAAACTGTAAGCGCACTTTTTAAATACATTTGCACACTTAATACTTCATTCGCGAAATTTTAAATATTTTACCTGGTTTATCTTAATCTAATTAAAATTAAACCTTTCAATTGCTCTCGGGATCCCCCTTTACAGGCAGAGTCAATAACAAAAAGGGGGAACAAGTGAAAGATTTAATTAGACTTTAATTTTCACTTTGTTTTTAAATTCAAATTTTGTTATTTAAAGTAAACATTATATCCTGTAATATATTTCAAAGTTTTGTAAATAGTTTGTTTATCGTTTTTTAATAGATGTTGATAAGATCTTATAAATGTCGTTAGGCCAGCTGAACGTTTTCATTCAGCTAGTTTACCGAAACTGTGCGCTTTTGTAAAATCGTGAAGCAAAAAGTCCAAGAACAAAAATTAAACACAAAATATGACGAATATGTATGTTTGTGCCGTAAATACACAGTTAAATTACTATATATAATAAAAGTTTAGTACATGTATGCGTTTCTTATGGCATTATATTGGTTGCTAAAATTCAATTTGATTTATATTCAATTTTTCATGTTTAAATGGTATATTTTTTCATTTATATGGTATATTTTTACGTTTAAATGCAATAATTTTCCTTTACATTGGTAACATTATCCATTTAATTGCAATATTTTCCATTCAATTTGATATTTTTCATTTATATTCTATATATTTCATTTATATGCAATAAATTTTATTCAGTTGGTATAATTTTTCATTTATATGCGATAATTTTTTATTTACATGCAATAAATTTCTTCAAATGGTATAATTTTGTATTTATATGCAATAATTGCTATAATTGCAATAGTTTTGACGTCACTGGGTCAAAATTTGAAGCGATGTTTGTAATACAAATCTATGCCGCCTTAGTCTTACTGTATTCGGCGCAGAATATCTGCGAGATGTTAGCCGAAATTGCACTAATTCCAAAGTTATTCTGCTTGTTTTGGTTTAAACTTAATCACAACAAATTATTTCCCTGCATGCAATTATAGCAAATGAATGAAAAAGTTATCGCATATAAATGAAAATTTATACCAATTGAATGAAATTTATTGCATATAAACGCAAAACTATATCATATAAATGAAAAAAAAATTATACAAATTAAACGCCTTGATTAGAAAATGTATTCACGGCTTAAAAAAAAATTGACATGTGCATGTGATATTAAATGGCGTCATATTATCAACCAATGAAAATGCTTATATAATGAAAAATATTGCACCAGGAGACAAGGTTATGCTGGTGGGGTAGGACCACCATTGTTTATCGCCTCTTTGGCTATATAAAATTAGTTGATTTTGAATTTTTCTGAACATTTTACCTTTATTTCAAATAAAGAAATATTCCTGTCACATGACAACATGTAATCCCTAAGTATTCTCTCAAAATTTCAGCACCGCTTTCATTGCATATAAGAAAGAACGACCAACCGGAAGTCAACTCACTCAAAAAATCTACTTTCACTTTCAAGTTCAGTCCCAAAATAGTGCATGTCATCCAATGACTCACATAATTTTTATCTTCAGTACACATCAGTTCAACTTTATCCTCTTGTTTCCTGAATTATTCAGCTTCCCAAAAATACCAAGTTTGTTCCAATATCTATTATGGTTCCAAAGTTATAATTATAACAGTGAGCAGCTATTTTTAAATAGCACTACTTTTACGTACAGCCTCAGGACTGGTTCCCGGTATTTGGTGGTCCTACACCTTCTGACCTGACTCAATCTCCACGCAAAAGGATTCTGGGTATCCTACGTCAACCACAATCACCTCTGCCATACCATTGGTTGACATTGTGAGAGATATCTCTCATGGACGATAAGCTTCGCGTACAAACGGCAGTAATTTCAATGTAAAACTGTATCAAAAGTGTATAAAAAGACTATATAAAAATAAATAAGATCTCGTATATTATTTTAAAAACATTGTTCTTTGTTTACAAACGTCACGAGCAGACGACAAATGTAGTCCCGCAGTAAATGGAGGATGTTGTGTGGCAGAGGTTATATCTGGGAACCAGTTATGTTCTCTGTGCCGGAGAGTGGACCTGACTGTAGTCTCGATCATCCAGACGCTTAATTACATTTGTGCGTCTGGATTCATCTCTATATTAAACTCGTTATTATTACGCCCAAAACTGGGCGTAATTTTTGATTGGATGATATTTTTATTGTCTAAAAGAATACTTCCGTTCATATCAAGAAGTGTACAACAAATTGTACCAAAGTTTACATTTGAATATTTTTATAAAATATTACTTTATCAATTAATTAAACAAATATTATTGTTATGCATAATCAAGAGTGAATCTTACTGTGACGTCATATTATAAGTATAGATATGTTTGCGTGGTTTTCCTGGTTTACAAATAGGGCCCTAAAAATAGAATCATTGTTTGTCTCCACCTATTGGTAGCGAAATTAAAATAAGGGTGATCCCAGACGCTATTATATATGCGTCTGGGTGATCGAGACTAACCTGACTGTATATTCGAACCGGAAGTCCGCTTACGGTATTGAGAATATTTTGTAAGGATCCCAGACTATGGGTAATGGAAGCTCAGATATGTTGTTTTCATGTTAATATTTAAAAAGGCATAGTAAACCAACACAACTAAAGCAAATATTTTATATTGCTGAACCGACAGTTGACGTCACAATACATTTTTACGGGAAAAGGAGCGTGAAATTCTTATCTCACCCACGGGATGAGATAAGGATATCTCAACCGGCTAAAAATAGGTATCACGCTGTCTCATTAGTGAGAAGGGCCCATCTCACGCTAGTAGAGTGAGATGTAATAATATCGCACACAAAGACTAAAGGAAAATACTGCAAAATAGCGATAAACTATTTTTCTCACCCGATTTATAGAAATATCTAGTGACTTCCTGTAAGTGAGATTTCTCTGTTTCACCGAGTGACATAGCTTATGTGACGTCAATTAATTATGACGTCATTAACGTCAATTTACTGTTACTTAAATGGCCACCAAGAGTACAGAAGAAATGTCTAAAATATCGGAAATTCTGGTGAGGAAAAGTATCAAATCACTTTTGACGGGACGACTTAAGATATTCTCAAACCCACGGGCAAAGATATATGTTTGTCCAATACCTCAGCGGAGCATGGGAATGGAAAAGATATCTTTGCCCTTGGGTTTGAGATTTTCTTGTCTGGTCTTTCCACTTGTGATAGATATTATTTGTCTCACTAATGAGACAGCGTGGTATCTATTTTAACAGGTTGAGATACTCTCTTCTTCCGTAAATGGCCGATTTCTGATAGAGATGACCTAGTACAGATGAGCTCACGCACACACATCTGTACTTGCTGCATCATCCAATCAAAACGTCAGAAACAAGAATATTTGTTATGGAAGCATAACAACCTTCTTGTTTGACGTTCTTGTTTCTGGCGTTCTGATTGGATGTCAGAGACAATCGAGTCTAAAACAATTGAGAATCTATAGGATATAGCGATGTGAAAGGTGTTGGTTTACGGAAGAAATAGGTACTTTCGTGCGCTTTTGGGGAAGCCCGTATGATCTTTCATTCGTGATAGAAATTTGTTTTGTCTTTTAGCTTGTTCCGCTGCGCTCCACTCGCGATAAGACATAAAATTTCTATCACTCGTGAAAGATCAACCGGTCTTTCCCAAAACGTATGCAAGAACCTATTATTCTCACCCGAGGTATAGAAATATCTCATGACTTCCTGTCGGGAGATTTCTCTGTCTCACAGAGTGAGATAGCTTATTGTAACGTCAACTAATTATGACGTCATTGACGTCAAGTTACGTATACGCAAATTGCCACCAAGCATATTGAAAAAATACATAAAAATCTGGAATTCGGGTGAGAAAAAATATCAAATCACTCGTGGAAAGCCAATTCAGAAATTCTCAAACCCGCGGGCAATGATATTTGTTTTGTCCTATAGGGTTTGAGATTTTCTTGTCTCGCCTTTCCACTTATGATAGATACTATTGGTCTCAACCGGTGGGTGAGATAAGAATTTCAGGCTACTTTTCCCGTAACAATGTATTGTGACGTCATCTGTCGGTTCAGCGATAAAAAATCAAAATATTTGCTTTCGTTGTTTTTGTTTACTCTGCCTCTTTAAATATTAACACGAAAAAAACATACATGTATCTGAGTTTCCACGACCAAATTTATGCCACAATATGACAGCATTTCACATCAAAACAAACACGTTTACGCAAACAATGTATACGCGAGATTACTTTCAGGGTAGATAACTATATTTGTTGACATCTTCCAACAGAGCATCATCGGATTTTTTTAGTAATCAGTGAGGAATAAAATGAAACGCCGGAAGAAGGGCAAGGCGGGAAAATCTCAGACACCCGCGTAAAAGATTTTCAATTGGGTGTCTGAGATTTTCCCGTCTAGCCCTCACACGGGTGTTAGATCCTTTATTTCTTCCGTAAATGGCCGATTTCTGGTACAGATGACCCAGTACAGATGAGCTCACGCGCACACATCTGTACTTGCTGCGCCATCCAATGAAAACGCCAGAAACAAGAATGTTGTTATTGAAGCATAACAACGTTCTTGTTTGACGTTCTTGTTTCCGGCGTTCTGATTGGATGTCAGAGACAATTGAGTTTGGTGAGAAAATGTACCAAATCACTCATGAAGAGCCGATTCAAGAAATTCTCAAACCCGCGGCAGATATCTGTTCGTCCAATCCGTCGGGATAGACAATGTATACTGGACAATTCTTTAAGGGTAGATAACGATGTTTGTTTGACATCATATATTTTTCTCGAATTTTTGAGAAAAAGAATCCCACTCCGGTGGGAGGACAAGACATTCTTTTTTCGTCTTTTCACTTGTGATAGACTGTCTAACTCATATTGTTTTATATTTTATAATTCAAATAAATCAATGGCAATTACATCACCATTGGACTAATAAAAATTACTTTAATCTTTCCAATTCGTTTAATTCTTCCATAAAATCATGGAAAGTATGTTTTGTCGTTTAATAATTAGCAGAGAAAAGTCAATACAGCTGAGCCGACTTCACTACCTGTTAAGTTAATTGTACCTTTGTGATGACACAAATAGTTAAAAAAAGAGGCAGTAAACATAATTTAACAGTTCAATGTCTTAAAGTCAATAATATTAGAATATTTTTATTTCCGAATAAAAAATGTGCACCTAATTCGTATAAAACTTTCAAACGACTTTTGAAAATAATATTGATATTTCCCAGCGCAGTTTGTATATATTAAATAAAAGTATATAATTTTTGCTTTAGAAGATTAAAAAGGTCTCGGATTTGTATTGTCCTTTAGTGTTAACTAATGTAAGCAAACTTTAAAAAAATTAAACCTATTATATTTATGAGTAAAAAGGGAAAAATACGAACGCCCCTTTATTATTCACTTTAAAACGAACAATAAACCAGTCAATAACAGAGGCGTCTTAAATACATGTACTTAATATTATAAGCTATGAAAATTGTCCGGTCCCAATTGTACTGTGTTTTTCAGAACGAGAAAATGGACAAGTAAATATTATAAACGTACTCTTATATGTTTTGTATGAATAAGCAAAATATAATGTAGCCACTACAAAAGTTCTACAATATTTTCCATCAGTATTTAAAATTATGTCCCGTTGGTCCATTTATATGTCTTAGTTGATTTATTGTTTGTTAACGTGTTCTTCGCTTACATACTGTTCGCTCAACGTTAAGCATACATTAGATCAACCATCCAATGAAGAAGTTATTATGGTTCGTCTCGCATTCGTTAGGGTCGAGTGGTCTAGGGGGTTAGCCGTCTAATATCCAGTCTCTAAACATCTGGTTTACAACACTTTTACAAGGTACACATGATATAGCTGAGAAGTTACTGAAAGTATCGTACCATTTAAATAAACAAAACAAACGGATCCACAACTAGTTTAAACATTTGAAAGTGTGACGCCATTCTTCACATCAACTTTCATGTGCATATGCAAGATATTTTATTTGCATTTTATGGAGTTTAATATTAAAGTAAATCTGCAAGTTAATAAGAAATTACGGAATATGATTTTATATATTTTACACATAACTTACCCACTCTTGCACGCATTTTTTCTTAATCAGATATGAACAGTCTATTTTTAATACGTTGTGATGAGTCAATAGCGAATAAGTTGCACCATTCTACATCACGGTGCAAGTCAAACCATCAGTCTTGCTCATTCCAACTAGTATTTACTTTAATGAGAAATAAGAACATACAGCCGTGTCCACGGATTGCGGATAGGAATTTTCTCTTTTTCATCTTGTGCTCGGATTGCGGATAGGGATTGACTCTAGTTTTTACCAGTCTACGGATTGCGAGATGGGGTTGACTGCTTCTTTTTGCGTGTCCAAGAAGTTCGGATAGGGATTGACTCTTATTTTATCTTGTCCACTGATTGCGGATAGGGATTGACTCTTGTTTTGGCAGTCTACGGATTGCGATAAGGGTTGAGTCTTTCTTTTGGCGTATCCACGGATTGCGAATAGGGATTGACTTTTTTTTGTTTTCGTGTCCACGAATTACGGAGAGATTGAGTCTTTTTGTTGGAGGGTTGTCAGGGTAAAATACAGATAGCTTACTTACAGACCGTAGTTGATAATTTGTTTGAAAAAAATCCACGCTACATGCAAGATTAAGACATTATTTAAATAAGTGACCGGTTGTAGCAACTACATAAGATACAATTCTTTGTCTCTCTGCCACTCTCGACTTTTTATATTTTTTATTTTCTAGCAGAAGTAAAAACTTCTCGACCAATTAATGCGTGGTTGTTGCCTAACTGGTTATTTAACAACAACAAATATGATAAATCTTATTGATATATTCGAATGATGCGGGACTTAAGTCCTGTCAATCATACGTTGATAAGATTTGGTTGGACAGCGCTTATATGTTTACGATATTTTATGTAATATAAAATTAATCGTTAACTTTTTCACCTTACTGTCAACTTGTCAAATGTTTGAAAAAAACTTAATTATATTTTTGATTTTAATACAGACTAAAGGTAAGTTTATTTATTTATGTATTTAGTTATCATGTCATCAACTCCAAACAGAGGTACAATATGTTAAAAAAATACATATATTGTTCTTAGAAGTAAACTGGATATTTTTTAATAATGTACATCTTTTGCAACTTCTGAACGATAGAGATTGATACAAGATTTAAACTTTCCGATAGTTGTATCTATTATACGGTTAACCTTTGGTATGAGTGGCCGGTTTTGGCATAACTGCATCTTATCTATCTTTAAGAATTATCGCAATACTTTCCAAACGAAATTCATAGTTTAAAGAAGTATCGATGAATTAAAAAAATACGCTTTAGTTTAAAGTGTCGCGATAAAAAAGTAACTTTTACTTTTGTTTTTTATTTGTAACGCGATAGTTAAAAGTAAGAAAAGTCTTAAACGGCTACTCATACTTTTTTCTCACTTTCAACTATCTTTAGCATTTTATTCTCGTTAAGAAGGTGCTAGCGAATATAGGAAATTGTGACGTATGTTTTTCTTCTTGTATATGATCCTTGTCTTTACATTTAGAATCACAATCACAATGGTGTTGGTTTAGTTGCAATACAGCAGTCATTTCCTGCACAAGTAATCATGAAATTGGTAAAAATAACCCATCCAGTAAAAATGCCAACAGAGATTCACAACAAGGTAAATAAAAAATCACAGTTATTTTAATTATTCATTATATGTAATAGTGCAAAATCAAGTTATATAATACTGTAAATCTATCCATTATAACATTGATTTAGGGGAAATTGCATTGTGGCATTTTTAAGGATTTTCAATTTCAGAGTTGAAATCCTTTGTTATTTGCCTTTCTCTTTAAATGTTTTTCTGCATAGTTTTCTTGTTCTGTTGTTTTGCGACATGTTGTTTATATATTATTATTATAGATTATGGACCGGTCAGACATTACGCATTCGCAGCTCATCCTGGTTCACTGATACCTCTGTGTAAAATTAACCGTAAAATATGACGCAATAAAAGTTGCCTTGTCATTATATAATTATAGCCTTTTGATGAGGTCGATTCTTACTTTTATCGGTTTGATGAAATTATATCGACTGAGGACGAAGTCGATACAACATGTATTGTGTACGTCGGCTTTCTCTCCTAATAAAAACTAAACGCCACGATACAGATGCAAAATTGCCCAGAGGGGCGTTACACACCAAAAAACAAAAAATCTGTTCAACCCGTCTTCATTCCACAACACCCGATTTGTTTTAACACTGTTTTAGTAATCATGCAATACTTTGTTTCTACTTTCTGATTGCCTTGGTTAAAACATTCTCTGCTATAAAAGTACGCCAAAATTGTTTGTATGTTGAAAGAAATAATGAATACATGCTCCGCTAAAAAGATTCCTCATTTCGTCTTATTAGGACAAATAACTAAACCACCAGGGCAATCCCCGTGTATTCTTTGCTGAATTTTACTATGTTATCTCATTTGAAACTACTTGCCCTTGTGTGACTTTACAGGATTGTAGTAAAATAGGGCTTATACTAAGATTTGCGATTCGTTGTTGATCAGGCGTAATATAGGGATTCCACAATATTTTTCTGATTGTCTTATATTTTCAAGTTCGTTATAAAGGTGTACTCGTCTAACTGACAAGAATCACCAGTTTTCCTTCTGAAAGTCCGGGGTTTTCTCCGGGGACTCCGGCTTCCTCCACAATAAAAACTGGACGCCATAAAGCTGAAAAATTGCTGAAAGTGGTGTTAAACATCTTCAAAAGAAATCAAACAATCACGTGTTTTTTCAAAGCAAAAAGACAGTTACTGCGCAGTATTGATGAACATAAAATCATTTACACAGTTGCCTCAATGAATCCTAACTTGCATTGGCTGGAATTTGAATTCTATGAAAATGCAAGGCTAAAAGCATAACTTTATAGGAATAATGTATATTATAGGGTGCTATTTGTGCTTTAAAGATGGCTGCTATGATAAATCCTAATTTGCATTAGCTGGAATATTAAACCTATTTTTTTAAATACAAGGCCAAATAAAGCGTAAATTTATAGGAGTGATGCATTGTATAGGTTCACTCATTTCTTAACAACTGAATTCGGAGTTTTCCAGCTTAAACAATCTTGATTTATGATATTAACCGGCTATGCGATAGAGAATATAAACTTTACTCGAGTTCGTGCAGTATGTTAATTTACATGGATTACTTTTTTAACCCTATATTATCACAGAACATGTTCAGACATCCTTGAGTACAATATGTTTTTATCACACACAAGAAAGCACGATTTTTCTAATAACAGAAGGGGTTTGTCAGTCATAATATCAAATGCATATGTGTGTGACGTGTTAGCAAGTGCTATCCTCCTTGTAAACTTAAGACGCCTTTTTGTAGGTCCCGTTGTAGTCATTTTTAAAGTCTTTTTCTTTCCTCTCCTGCTCAATATTCTTTTCCCTTAAATGTTTTGTTTGGTAAACTTGCTCTCGCGCGTCTTGAATGTAATATACTGCAAGGTGAACGTTAAACAGATAGTAAATTAATAACTAATCACGACATTTCCATCCAATGTTCAACTAACTTCCACCTCGAGTCGAATTGTGGTTCGCTTAGGTAGAAGAAAACGCTGATTTTGAATAAAATACTATGTAACATAGTGAGTTAAGTGATAGTTATCAAAAGGACAGTAAGAGGAGATAGTTCTTGACTGAACACGCTGAATAGTAAAAAATAGGTCACTCGATCTCGATTTTTTCAAAATGCCTTTATATTTGTGTGCTTACGTTACGTTACGATAGTTCTGTGGTTTCCTTGCATTTTAACATAATTCGTTTGTTTAATTAATTTTATAAATGATATGTACATTGTAAATTTAATGTTTATCTATCTTTTTTGTTAATTTTGTACTGTTTTAACTATTGTTTAAGGTGTTGCAATAATGATGCACCATAATGAATATAAGTATGCTTGCTGCGGCTTCATCTATAAATGGGAGTTCTATTCTGGTATATCTGGATCCTTTGATGCTCAAGTCTGGAGATTGGATAGTGGAAATTCGTACTTTCTTGCTGGGAGCAACACTTTACAAGCAAGTAGTAAGTAGCATTCATGTCATTAAAATGTACATATAAATTTTGCAGCTTCTAATATTTTTGTGACTGAATTATCCATGCGTAATTGTTGTTTTAATGTGTAGGTAAAGAATGTTCTTCTAACAAGAAAAGATATGGGTTAAACCCATATCTAGAGATGTTCGATTTATGTGTTATAGGTGTATCCGATTTGGTTTAATAGTTTCTATTTCAATTTGTTTTATTTAAAATTTCATCATATGCTGTAAAGGGTTGCAAATATGGACGATTGTGAAAGGCAAGAAATAATCATCTTGATTATAATATCTCAACTTTGAGAAGAGTACTTTAATAACAAAAAGCAAAGTTTTGGAAAGACAAATGTTTACCAATAAAAATACATTGATCATAGTCACGTGTTTCTGTGGGGGAAAAATGTGAATGTAAGATCGGCAGTTATCGCGTCCTTGGAAAATCAAAGAAAACATACAGACAAGTTACAATTCTATTGATTTAATTTTACTGTAATTAAAATTGTTTCAAAAAATTTGCAATTAAATGTATTTCAAACGTCAAACTAGCATTCATGTGCATAACCATTGCTAAGAACTTCATAAAATTTTCAGAATTTAAAATAAAAAAATTAAAAAAAACAATTAGAAGAAGAGTCTTATTTTGCAAAACAATTTATGAGATTATTACTTCTATGATGTTGATGACCTTTATTCGAACGTAACTGATTTTTTTTTCTTTTGTATTAATATATATATATATAGATTGTTTCGTTAAAATAGCTTAACATCAAAATATTTAAATCTTGAATTAAATAAAAATCTATATCTTTTGTGCTTTTTTTATTATTGAGAAATTTCTTTTTCCTATTAATTTATAAGACATTTTTCATTGATTCAGACATCAATTTTTTAAATAACATGCCTATTTGAAAATCTAATTTTTATATAAAAATCATAATCTAAATTTGCATTTTAGCGTCATATTATGCGAGTCTAATAGGTCTTTTATTATAACCTTTCATCAAAGTTCAGTGTCAGGTAATAAATAAACAAGGCACATCTAATACTAGTATACAATTGCATCACAGAAATATCTCTGCGGCCCCCCCCCCCCTTAAAACCATCACTACCACACAGGAATCCTTCACGAGAGTTTGGGATTTCGAAACCGCCAATAAACAAAACTCATGGAAATTAAATTTAATGTTCAAGATTGACTAATTTTCTACGTAAAGGTTCCATTTTCTACCTTGTAAATTATGAAATAATCCAGAAATAAGATCAAGGCTTTCTGGATGAGTGGTCACAAGCCCGTTAAACAAAATCTAAAACTGCACTTTAATTATCATATTATCTAAGAAACTAATAAAAGAAAGAGAAACATTTTTTTATCATGTTAAAATAAGAATGCATAAAAAAATTTACGAAGCTTAGCATTTAAATCATGAAATAATCCAAGAAATACAGTTGAAGCGATGAAATACATTAAGTAATATAACATAACAAAATTTTCTTGTCAAATTAAATAACTAATTAATAAAAGAAACGCAAGTATATACATTTTATTATGTCAAAAATAGAATGCATTAATAAAAATACTCGGCTTACCCTATAGATAGTAAAATAATCAAAAAATAAAAATTGAAGCTGTCTATTCATACTACCGAGAAAGACACTGGTAAAGCGCGCATTAATATGCAATTTTGTACATCTTTACTTCTTCTTATTAGATCGGGACAACAAAATGTATTTTAAAGCTTGAAGGATTTAACAAATACTAAAAACTGTAAATGAAATATTTTCTTTAATATTAAATTAGCCATTTTATTACTTACAACGTGAACTATATTGTAGAGTATGGTTTTTCACCTAACTACTCAATTGTAGCCGAAAACAATTATATATCATTAAGAGATAATAAGAAGAGATCGAACGTATGAAAACGTCATATGAAATAAATACACATTACATACATTATGTGTAGGTACAACTACTTGTATCACGTCGAGACAGTTGTGTACATTCGTATCACTACGAGACGCGCAGCGTCGAGTTGTGATGCGGAATGTATGCAACTGTCGAGACGTGATACAGGTAGTTGTACCTACACTTAAATGTATGTAATAAGTTTATCTAAAATTAAGAAGTATAAAAAGGGCGGAATAAAACTGAATGTTTACAATTTAAAATTTAACATTCAACGAAGCATTTGTTTTTAAAATATAGCCCCCTAACGTCACACGCATTATGACGTCATATTTCATTCATAGAATGAAAGTCATTCAACGAATCATTGGTTATATCATTCATTGTGACGTCAAGAAGTAGTTCCGACAAAAGTACATCTTGTATCACATATATAGATGATACAAGGTTTTTTATCACACAGGTTGTATCAATCGATATTTTTTCAGATTTTGACTAAATACATTCTAAATTTTAGATAAAGCAGCATACGTAATTCGTTGGCTCAACAAACCAATTTATATTTTTATAAATTTGTTCATGTCATTTTGAGAGGTTTTTTGTGGTATAGGGTTATAGTATGAAAACCGGTGACAAATTTTATTTTAATATATATCATTAAGTTTAAAACATTCTTAGTTATAACCATTAAGTTTAGCAAAATAATGCACAATATATTAACAAAAGGAACATTGTTTTTTGAAATACACAACTAAAAACAGATTATACTACAGACGTATGGCGATTATGTATGACCAGAAATACATATATTTCTTATGTATATAACACACATTGACAATGATTACCGTTTTCTTAACGAGGGTTGGAAGTTTTCTAAGGTTACTTCAACTTCTCTCCCAATAAAAACTGAACGCAATGATATAGCTGACAAGTTGCTAATGATAAGTGGCGGTAAACATCATTCAAAAAATCAATATGTGTCTAAAATACCATAATAAGGTATGACTTTTATCTTGTAGACACTGGTAGTAACGAACTGATAACAATTCCAAATGGACAACGGATAAGATGTAATAAAGATGATTACATTGGAATGTGAGTATCTGCACACTATTGGAACACTATTGTAGAATTAATAAGACATCTTGTTGTCAAGCGGAATGCAGTTTGTTGCAAATAAATCCCACTTTAAATGACATGTAGTCACAAAATATGTGCATAAAGTATTATCAGAACCTGTGAGTCTAACCCGAGTCTGCAATGATTTTACAACCTAACGTTTGACTTTCAGCAGTGTAGCACTTACATGTGATCACTCGTTTGTCAGAATCATATGCATTTCGTTTGTCTTGTCTGTACCTGTGTTTTTAATTAGTGTTGTTAAGAATTTGTTTTACTTGTGCCGGTATCCATTCCAAAATAGTTTAGGCCGTCATTGGTGATTGAATCTATCTTTATTATTGTCTTCAATATCGTCATTCCATACCAAAACTCTTGCTTGAATCATTTCCAGCCTATATAATATGTACTGTCAAAGGTATGTCCGAATACAATTTAGGCATTTGCCTCTAACAGACTTTAAACTACTATGTTGGTATCCATCTTCATTGTGGCATATAAAATATATTTGAAATCATGTACTAAAACAGAGCCGATTTTGCTAAAGCATCTTTTTTTTTAAAACTATAACCACTATCTAATTTTTGGTTTTTTGGTTTTATGGGGGGGGGGGGGGGAGAAGCAAGAGAAAACCCCGACTTCCGGTAGAAAAAACTTGCAAATATTGTTCATTGAGATCTAAGTCGATCACAATTTGCAAGCCTTTTTTTGAGACTCGAACCCGCAAGCAACCTTGATGTTCACAGGCACGTGATCAATAGTAGGCTAACTACATTTAATATTATGCCTTGAGATAATACACACACACTTTTTGTCATGTTTGTTTTAGTTCAAATGATTTGTTAGCTATATTATGGCATCATTTTTGTTTAAGAGGGAATCCGCAAAACTCCAGATAACAGATAATCAAAAAAATATAAAAAAAATATATTGTGAATTTATTAGGCACATTGAAAACCTAGCTGAAAAGGGTTTTCACAGTTTATCAACCACAAAGCAACATGAATTTTTTTTAAATCAAATATTTAAATTAAAGACTGCTTATGAGAATGTGTATGGTTGAAATATTATTAAATCAGTTAAAACACTATAGATACGATTAGTGTACTAACACTAGGTTTACTATTACTTTTATGATATTTTACTCCCTCATTTCATGTTGTACGCTCGCCCAAATATTAATTATTATATTCTGCATACAGCTTTGCTGCTGGAAATTTTCCAATTACAAATAAGGATGAAAACAATGGCCATGACAGGTACAAAATGACAGGAATAACCTCACCAATGACGTCACCATTTTCTTGGTCAAATGCCAATAATGTAGATAAGGATTATGCCATAAATTCGTTTGTTACTCCAAGTAGGTACTGTATTAGATGTCACGAAGAGGTTTATCATTGTTTTATAATTTTACGTTGTTTTGAATAATTTTATTTCATTTGACTCTTTTAGTAATTTAAAAGCAGTTTTTGAAACAACTGTATGACAAATGTTTTGGAAACCGACCAAATAACAAGAGCCAAAAATCAAGAGACGATTATCAAGCCGGATTTAAACACAATACCAACATATAAAAACACAAAGTATTGATTTGTATACATGACATTTATGTTTTAATGATTAAAGATTCAGTTTTAAATAAACTGTTACTAATTATAGATTACCGTAATATTTTGCTACCTCAAACGAAAATTGGTTTTCGCGAATCATTTATAGTGAATTTATGGATGGAAGACACTAGAACTACAGTCTAAAATTATTTGGATACACTATATAAAAGTATATTTAAAAAACAATGCATCATTATTGCACGAAAAGGTTGTTTGCTGTATTATCATAAAAGATGTGTTCTTACCCTAGGTCAAGTACCAACGATTTATCCGGTAAGCGACGTCACTTATTACAATGACGAAATATACGTTGGAATGCTTCAAGCAAGAATATTGGTATGGGATGATGATATTGAAGACCAAAATGACCTATTGTTGACCGTAGATTCCATCACCAATAATGGCCTAAACTATTTTGAAATGGTTACCGGTACAAGTAAGACTAATACATAACAACAATTATTAAACGCATGTTAAAAATATCTTTATTAAGGTATCCGACCAATAATTGAAGTTACCGTTTAATTTTAGTTGTTGACCAAGAAATACAGCTTTATTAAATCAATGTATTGCTAATTAATAATAAAAGTAAAATATATCATATAACTTGAGCCAATGTTCACAATTTTGAGGAAAAAATTTGGTTACTCAAATAGTATTTCCGATGTTTGCCGAACATTACCGAGGTCTGCTTCATTGAAAAACAATTGACATCCGGGACAACAAATATGATCACGTGGTCAATTATGGTCCGGATACCTTAATGCACAGTTATATCCCGATGGGTAGTCTCGATCATCCAGACGCTTAATTACATTTGTGCGTCTGGATTCATTTCTATATTGAACTCGTTACCATTACGCCCAAAACTGGGCGTAATTTTTGATTGGATTATATTTTTATTATCTAAAAAATTACTTCCGTTCATATCAAGAAGTGTATAAAAAATTGTGCCAAAGTTTACATTTGAATATTTTTATAAAATATAACTTTATCAATTAATTAAACAAATATTATTGTTGTGCACAATCAAGAGTGAATCTGAATGTGACGTCATATTATAAGTATGCATGGTTTTCCTGGTTTAAAAATAGGGCCCTAAAAATAGAATCATTGTTTTGTCTCCACCTATTGGTAGCGAAATTACAACAAGGTGATCCCAGACGCTATTATATATGCGTCTGGGTGATCGAGACTACCCGATGGGTTGAAAGCATACAAACAAATATAAATACAAAAGGTCACAAAACATATAAACAGCATGTAAATTATACAAAGAATATAAAAACATCATAATTATTGTCAGTGGTGAATCATGCAATTGAAGTTTCCATTTTTCTTAGTATAAGTGACTTTTTAATAAATGGAGCAACGTATTGCAAATGATCCGATAGAGACAATATTTCAAAATTTTATCATTTTCGATTGATTCATTTTCTATTTGAAAAGTATAACTATTTTGTTTCTCAAATTCTTCTCTTATGAAGTTGTATTTTGGACATCTAAATAAAAAGTGTTTTTCGTCTTCCAATTCATTTAAATTATAGTGTTGACAGATTCTGTTTTCTCTTTTTATTCTTTTGAATCTTCCTCTCTCAATATCTAAAAAATGGTCACTAATTCGCATTTTGTAAATATTTTTTCCTATTTTCAAAGTTACATTTTTTTTAGAAAATTTTCTATTTCATATTTAATTTTAATTTTACTGTATAAAAATATTTTGCTGTTATCTGTACAGGTTTTTAATTTATTGAAGAAAGTATTTTCATATTTGTGTTTTAATTTTTGTTTAATATTATTAAGTTTGGAAATATCTTTTATATAGTTTATGTTTTTTAACTGTTTTATGTCTATTTCATTTGATTCACATGTTTCATATAAATATGAATACCATGAATATGTTCCAGTTTCATGAAGATCTTTAGATAAAATGAATGCATCTTCTAGTAAAGTATTGCTAGTATGAATGCATCTTAGAAGACTTAGAAGTCTTACTAGATATTTAATGGATTGTGCCTTGATATGTGTATCAAGTGGATATTGAGCTAGTTCAGCTCTTGCTGCTATATTTACAGACTGTTTACTAAGACCCAAAACGAATTTACAGAATTTAAGTTTGTTTTCTCAATAAAACTACTATCAGTCAATGATGTTATATCGAAGTTTGGGTTCTTTTTGATGTTTTAATTATTTTTTCATAAAAGTCCATGTACCAAATTTCAGAGTTATAAGTTAAAATTGGTCAAAGAGTTTTTTTATACATTCAAGGGTACATTTGTTAGTTAAGATATTTAAACATTGAAAACATAACTTTATTTCCTTTTTTGGATAGTTCTAGATGTGAGGAATAAAATTTACCCAAAGATTCAATTATATTTCCTAAATATTTGTATTTTAGTTTTTCTTATTTTTCTCTTTCAAGAAAAAATTTACTGTTCTTGTCAAGTAAGTTTTTTTGTTGAAAAATCATGATTTTTGTTTTTTAATGTTTATTGTAAGTTTTTCATTTATTGATCTTTGGAGACCTTTAGCGGTTTCAGAAAGTAATAATATGTTATCAGCAAACATTAGACAATTTAGTGACATATTTTTAATGGTAACTGGTTTGCATTCCTGATCAAATTAACATATCTTGTATTTGTACGTTACTCCCACTACACAGTAAATTTAAATGTATAAATGACTTGTGCGCTGTTGAAAAAATGGTTGTTTTTACCACGTTACACAAAAAAGTCACCGAGCACACACACAGAAGTTAGAAACATAAAACAACGTAAAAACTTAATAGCTTTTGTAATCTAGTTGTGTAGAAAGTTGTATTAATACACATAACATACATTATTGTAGACAATGTAACAATCAAAGTATTGCCACCTGTAAAATCTTATGTATTTACGTTGAAAGTACAAGACATGTGTACTCAATCATCAACCAGATCATTTACAATAAATATCTTAAACAGGGTAAGTTTACTTTTCATTAAATGTTTTTTTTGTTGACGATTGAAGAAACTACATTGATTTAAAAGCCTTGAGATTGGAAGTTTGAAGAGATCTAAATTTGTTATAAATCAGAGGACATACATTTCTGTTTTATACCCTGATGGTAAATTGGTATAAAAATTAACTTCGGAATGTATCTAATAACGTGTATACTGTACAGCTATTAAATATTAGTCTTGTGCTGCTAAGAAGTATTTTCTAAGCATATAAAGACATGTAACATGAATGTCACGTTATTCCTTCTGTAACAGCTTCCAGTTATCCATAATCTTCCGTCAACTATAAGCATTTCAGAGGATACACTAGGAAATGTTTTGATATTTACCATAAATGCAACAGACACTGTTACAAATCCATTGACATGCACCATGACTGCTGGAAACACCAACCTATTCACTGTGAAAACTATATCACCAACTACAAGTAAGTGTCTTCCTCGTAGATTAATATGAAATGATGTATAACAAAGAAATACATATTAATGTCACGTTGGTTTTTTGCATTAATATTGTCGAAAATGTATTGCCGGCTTTAAACATTTGCAGAGAAGGCATAACAATAGCAAGGAAATGCCTATTTTTAGTGGGGTTTTGGTTTTGTGTTGTGTGTTTGTTTTGTTGTTTCATCTTTTGTTTAACTTCCCGCTATCATCAATTCTTTTTTCTCGTCAATGAATTCTGAATGTAAGACCTAATTTTCGGACGTCACACATAATATAATTCGTTTCTGTAGACATCTTACTATCAGCGGAACACACGACATTTTTACTAATTGATGACCGCTGTCGGATCGCAGGAAATTTTCGTAGCAGGAAACCGACCGAACAACAAAAGCGAAAAGTCAAGGTAGGATGTCACATCAGAATTTAGACAAACATACACAAAGCGAAACAAAAAAACAAACAAACAGAGTAAACTAAAACGAATGAAAACCATGAGTGCACACAGGCGCCCTATACGAGTAAGCAGTGTCTGCCTTTAATTAGACACCCACTGAGTTACCTATTGTCAACTATTAAAAAGTCAAATACAGTAATAGGAAAGACTACTTATGACAGAGAAAATGTCGGATAAATTAAGTCATTGTGACGACATTTTTTGAAAGGATAACATCAACGTAGATATAACAACCCTTGTTTGATCATCAAAGTAGTAAACAACAGTGTTCGGTCTAAAACATTGGAATACCGATCAAAGGATCTAGCATAACGTATAAATTGTGAAATATAGACATACGCCGGAACTGCTGGAATATTGCTATCGATAAACGGGAAGTTGACATGTAACTCAACGAGTGTTGACATAGAGGCAGGCACTACGTACACGTCAGCAGCACTTTACCATGTTTTAAAATTGAGTTTGGGTTGTTGTTGTTTTTTGTTTTTTTTTTTTTTTTTGCTTTTATTATTTTTTTTCTGTTCGTGTGTCTTTTCCAAACATGATTCTGTCACTATTTTATGGTGTCTTATTTGTGTTGACCGTTTGGCATTTTACATATTAATTTTTATATAAGCTGACAAAGTTACTTGTGATACTGTCGGGGTAAGTAGTATACAAATATGTCTGAATGTCCATATCAATATTATGCATAGGTCTGATCGGTACAGAGTTAAAAACCAAATTTGTGAAAATTAAACTCGATATTGCATTATAAAAACTTAAATGTCCGGTGTTTATTTAGATTTAATTACAATGTAATTGTGTTTAAGCTTCTGGAGTGTATACTAAAACTGGTGCTATTTTCGACTACGATATTACAAACAGCTACACAGTCACTGTCCAGTGTACCGATAGTAATGATAATGTCAAAGGCGACTTAACAATCAACTTGATTCGAAACGAGGTAAGCCACACATAGTCTATCTATTAATATTGAGTAGGCATTGCCAGAATGCGAGCACAGACAATCCTTTATAATTGGGTTATTTTTTTTTTTGCACACAATTTCTTGTTTTACTTTGTTCATTGATTTTACGACTACCATAATACACTGCTCCACAATCTCGTATATATGATCACATATAGTTAGTATCGTCAACAAGATGTTAACAATTTATGAATGAAAAAATTATGTCCACAATTTATCTAATCTATCTATTAAGTTATACAATTTTTTTCGTAAGATGCATATGACTGTATATCGTACTGAACCTAAAACATTTCTGGACAGACTGTGACAGCCTATCCATTCTCCGTTGAGAAAAATCATCACAGCAGACCTAAATAAATAAAATTTAAAACATCAAATTACTTTTACTGTATGAATGATAGTAATTTCGGACCCAAAGAGCTACGAATGTGCAGTAATTCTTTTTCAATTTTTGTGCCCGTGTCCGGGTGTTAAACAGACAGGCGCTTGTGCAATAAATATTGGAGTAAATAATGTAGGCAAATTTACTTTTTCGCTAGCTTTATGCACATAAAATGTTTATCTGTAAGTCACTCTTTTATAAAATTAAATAATTCATAATCTTACAAAAATTGTAGTTAAATTAGCAGGAAGATATTAATGTAAAGAATGACGAATTTTAGAAAATTATGATAAACCTGTTCAATCAATTATTTTATTTTTACAAATTTCTAAAGTAAAAACATCGTCCTGCATAACATATGCAAATTCCTAATGTGTAACATCGGGACGTGATTCATCGTAGTAGTACCGCGCTACTTCAATTTTTAAAATAAATCAAGAACGGAAACAGCTTCCAAGTAAATTTTTGTTAACCTAATATAATTTTCATTGCAATAGGACTTATTTATATATAATGTGCATTTCATAATTGACGTTACTTTGGCACACCCTAACAGTGCCTCTAAAATGCATTGGTCACGTGACATCTTTCTTTGTAATAATGACGTCACATATGATTGTCGGTTTTTCTTAAAGAGCGATTTAAAGATGGCAAAAAATGTATAAAATTTTTGTTGTTATTTTTAAATAGAACATATAATTTTTACCAATGTCCAATTTGTTTTTAAATCTGCCTTTAAAATTAATTTTAGTGCTCTTCTTCATTCACTTTGTGACAGTTTTTTGACATCAACTTCCGGACGAAAAAAATTCAAAATCAGCATTAAGCAGATTTTGGTCAAAATGTTTGATTTTGATCACGTGACACATAATTGCCGTAGAGCTCACCGCTCTTCGAGCCGTGCTCCCTATTATTATTTACCGTATATTCTAGGACTAAGATTCAAGCGAAAAGGTTTCCATTTACAAATGCGTATTGGCTTTACTTTCCGTTAAAAAAATCACACAAACTACAATGAACAAGTGTAACAAATACCATAATAATATGTCATAAAACGGAAATTAGTAAATTCATATCATTATAGAACTTTTCGAATACAACGATAATCCTCTGAAATGTTTGTTTTTGGGTGTTGGTAGCCGAATTGTTTATTAATTTTATTGAAACTACTATATGTAGATTACTGGCGTACAAATAATCATGCTGTGTGGTCAAACCCGATTGTAAGGTATTGAAACCTAACAGACTCGCCAACGAGTTACCTTACCGGTAATATGCTACCTTTTCTCAATATACAGAAGTAACTAATATAGCTTAAAACTAGTCCATACTGATGTAAGTATACAGTATATGTTTGATAATGTCATTAATACTTCACTTTCAGCCACCAGTAATCCACAGCTTACCCAATACTACAAGTATTTCAGAGGACTTGTCGACAAGGACGTTACTTCATACAATCAACGTTACGGATCCCACTAATGACGCAATTACATGTGTATTAAATACCAATAACAATTTATTTGAGGTTGCTAAAATAACACCGACATCCGGTATGTTTCTCTTTCAAACCTAGTAATTATAATAATTCTAAAGCCTCAAATGTATAATATGCCAGTAACAGATCAAGTGTTTCGATAATCTGTATACAAGAAGGTAAAAATAAAATACCGAACACTAAGGAAACTGTTAACAAAGACAATCTACAAATCAAAGTTTAAGAAACCGGCAAAATTGTAACCAACAACCTACGAGTTCGTTAGTGGAGCCTATTATGTGAGTTTGAAACAAACCATACATTTTCAAACTTTTACTTTTAGTAATCTTGCTAAAAGTTTTCAAATACAATTACCTAATAATCTGGGTACTGAAAAAGCTCGCACCTGAGCTGTAGTCTCATATAGAAAGGCATAGTTTGTATGTAATTTATAACATATATCGATAAGATTTTTACGCGGGTGTCTAATTTTCGCTCCCACCGGCCATCCGCTTAGTAAATTTCCACGTAATATTTTGCTAGTTATACAAAATTATTAAAGCAATACTTACTAGCTAAACTTGAATACCGCTATCAAAAGATCTTTCATTGTGTGGGACATACGCGAAATTTATCTCTCTAATATAAAAAAATAAATACTATTGCTTCAATAGCCGAAAAAGTCAAAGTATGTCTACGTTAATATTGCATATCCTATTGGATCTTGAAGTTTAGTTGTAGTTTATTGAAAAGGTTGACCTGTATTACAATACAAAAAAGTCTTAAACTATATGACTTCTAAAGATCAAGTAACTGATACTGTCAGAATTTATAAACAAATTATACAAAACATATTGCATTTGAAACATTTAATAGTTTTTTTTAAATATAAAATATGCATTAAATATATATTTTGGTTTTAGTTCAAAACAAACCAATCCATTCATACTTGCAAGAATGATCCAGTACTATGTTTTACATATTTTAAATGATTATTAAAATATGTATCCAGGATCTAAAATTTGTCTCAGTTTTTATGCTGTTACACGAATACTTCTCTATGTAAAGAATATATAAAACAATCATGATGTTCTTAATGGCATTTTTACCTGGAAAGTTTAAATTCGTTACATTTAAGGAATTGAACTAATAAATAAAATACTTACTATTCGGGAATATTTATATTGGACATTTAGTTTTTGTACAGAGCGTATTACGGCGATAAATGCCAGTACGTTGTTACTGACGTTATCGGTAATTTACATACGGACAGTAAACATCAAAGGGAAAATGTACAAATTACCGAAAAAATATACCGTTGCAATTTTTTATATTTCAAAAACGAATACGGTATATTGTAACCAAATACAAACATCGGAAATAAAACTCTCAATACAATACAACAGATCACAAAAATACAGACAAATTAAATATACACTAATGATCGGAACAGACAAATAAGTATCTATTTATGGTTTTTTAAACGGTAGATTGGACCTTTCTCTCCATCTCAAAAACAACAACCAGGTTTAAATATATAAATAAGCATAAATAGTTTATCAAATTGGAAATTAAGAAGACGGAGTTGTTGTTTGGTCTCCAGTAACGATAGCTAAGAAGGTGCTTCCATAGTTTATCTTGTTTTCATTTATTAACTTTTATGTATTGTTTCCTTGCATTTTCGTTTTCATAGCAGATTTTTTTCTTGAAGAAACTGAATTTCTGCTGGTATATATTTCTGTTTTGTTCCACACTTAGCTGACTACGGAATTTTCCTGAAAGGCGGAACCGTTCTAAATTACGACATCATATCCTCTTACGTTTTGTCTGTAACATGCAGTGATAAAAGGAGGAGTGACACAGACCAATTGACAGTGAATCTTATACGCAATGAGGTATAGTAACAGTTTTACTGGTATATTCTATATAAACTTTGACATTTTAAATAATGATTTTGCCAACAACTATGATTTTCAGATGACAAGTTTACAAATTATATTTACAATTATGTAATATGGAATAAAGGGAAATATGACTCAAGCTAATTCATGATTTGGCATCATTAATAACATTCTTTTATGTAAATTAATGTTAAGGTTTATGCATTTTACTGGTTACGGAGTAGTTCTCACCGGCAAGGAATTCTAGTCGCCCGATGTTATGAAAATTGTTTTGAAAATGGGCATTTAACAAATGATAAACTTAAACTTGTTTTGGATGGATCGATATTAAATCTATATAATGAAGCCTTTTTTACCAATTTTTATGGGAGCATAACGGCACAGTCAGCAAAATGGCGAGAACTATTCTCTGACCGGTAGTTTTGAAAGAATACGGCACCAACATACAAGTAACTGTACCAAATGTATCATTGATTACTAGCAACATAATTTAACTGAACAAAACAGTAAAAGAATCATAAAAATACGTTTCTATCTGATCTAAATAAAACATGAATGTATGTTACTATTCATTTTATTTCTACAGCCTCCAACTATAGTAAACTTACCGATGAGCTGCAATGTACATGAGGACACACAAACAGAGACATTACTTTATTTCGTCTCCGTGACAGATCCTACCAATGACACAGTTACCTGCTCTTTCTTGACGCCATCGTCCCTTTTCTTTATCCAAGTTGCCACAAATCAATTCCGTAAGTACTTGCAGATTCATTGAGATTGGTAGACCGAGAATCCTCTGCCGTCTAACGCTTTTTAAACTTTGATGGGAGTGTGGGTCGTCAGAGAGCTCTCCGTAGACAAAACAGCGGATTTGGCGGCACGGGTGGGTCGTCAGAGAGCTCTCCGTAGACAAAACAGCGGATTTGGCGGCACGGGTCTGAGTCGGCACATATTAGAGTCTCACGATGTTATTAAAGTGTTCGTTTGGTTCAACTATTTATAAATCGTTTCTCTTAATTTTTTTAAAGAAAATAATCACCTTAACTACAATCAATATAATTTTAATCCGTTTCTTAGCTCATTTTCATCACTACCCCTACCTTTCGACATTTTGCTTACATGTTTAACAGTTGAATGTTAACTTCCGATAATTTTCGAGACTTTTAAGATACGAAAAGCTTTGTGGGAACTGGTTAATGCAAAGGAAATGTAAGATTATCTCATTCATGCCTACCCATATGTCCACACTGTTTTCAACAAATAAATTACCTACCAGGATTCATTGCGGCACAAAGAAAATCAATTGATATTTGTTTAATATGAAAGCAAAATGTCGGACTTGCAGATCGGCAACATGATGATCAGTATATTGAAAACTGTTATAATCTTTTTTTCCATTAGTGATATGCATTCTCACATATTTATAATTATAAAAAATGTAGTTCGAGAAATCTTTAATCGACGTTATAGGCAAGTAATTACTAACGAAGTTACGATGAAGTAATATGTGTAACCATTTTTCTTAATCGATTTAAAATATTGAGTTAGTCTTGTAAGATTGTTTGTTTTAAAAAATCTAATTAAAATTTAATTCTTTTATCGCTCCCGTTTCATTAATATGTCATGAGATCCAATAACATCCCATTACAGATAATTTCAGTTTATCCTGTTGGTATACATGTTATACAATAACAAATTTGGCATCCCCAACATACAATATCGTTTCAGTTTTATATTTTGTTTAAACTGCTGTCAATATTTCGTGTTTGAGAAAGGCGTAGTATAGTGAAACTATGATGTCATGGCTGTATGTGCGACATTGAGTATTTGTCTGCAAATTCTGTTTTCATATGGTGCTTACAGCTTTGTTTTAATAACGAAAACAGGGGATTCAATAGCATACATTGTTGGTACATTAAATATTTGATAAGGGGGCTTGCTAGCCGAGTTGTTAAGTAGTTAGTCTACTATTGATCACGTGCTGTGTCATAACTGAGGTTGTGGGTTCGAGTTTCACTGCGGGCAGGGTGTACCCGACTCCAATATTCTGTATACTCTATATTAATTGACAACAATTGCCAGTTTTCCTACCGTAAATAAGGGGGTTTTCTCCTTGCAAATCGGCTTCCTCTGCCAATAGAAACTGGCACCATGATATTGATAAAGCTAAAAATTGCTGAGGATATTTTGAGATATCAGCATTACATATCATTTATGTGGAGGCGATAAAAATATGATTTTATTGAGATTAAGTTTAAACCATTCTACGGTTACAAAGTACTTCGCTTGCGCGCGAGGGTTATCAGCCATGAGTGTCAACCAATGGTTGGCAGAGGTGATTGTGATTGAAGGATACCCAGAATCCTTTGCGTGGAGATTGGTTGAGGTATTGGAATAAAAAGAGGAAGTTCGAGATCTCCATATCCACATGCTTTATATCCAATTTACAAGCCAGTAGTTTATATTGTATTTCACCTTTCTGTTTGTTGGTTCTCGTCAATTTTTGATGCTTTCATAGTGGCTAATTGAATTATGAGACGTTTGTTAAGATTTTTTCCTATTTATATGCAGGTATATCATTTCTTAACCAACGTACTGAACGTTAAGCAAATATATCGTGACCACCGGACCGGTCAAACACAATTAAGGAAATGACTTATCTTTAAAAAAGCTATTTTGTTATTACTTGTGAAGTTTGATGTTACAAACTCCGTTTGATTGATTGGTGGATTGAATGTTTGCTCAACGTCTAACGAGAAGTATGTCAGCTATATTTAGGATGAGAACAGGTTAACATACAATAAATTAGCGTGAAAAGGGTGGAGCAATGGGACCAAAATTTGAAATGCCACATGTAAAGCATGGGGTTATCAGATCATTAATACAGGAAAGCCTGGCCGTGGACCGTAGTAGGTGATGTGTTTGAAGAGTGCTACGCTCCTTGCACGATGAAAACTCCTTTTCTAGACGTCAAAAAGAGTAGGCTTTTTGTAACCGCTACAAAAGGCTGAATTCTTGCTCCTACATAAAATACTGCTTACGTTTCCAATAGCAGTCAAACTATTGTTCCTGTTGGCCTATCTCTTTTCCCCATTAATTTATTGTGTTAACTTGTTCTCGTCATGAATATGCTGACATAGTGCTCTTTAGACGTTAAACAAACACTCAATTGATGAATATACATGTATATGCATTTGTAAAATTACATAATAATTTGTGTTACGAAGGCACTTCTTTTTTATCTGGAGCACCTGTGTGCACCCATGTTTTTTTAATGAGTTGGGGATCTCATCTTCAGTTTTTGTGTTTTTAGTTTTGATTACTTGTTGTATATGATTGTTCTTATCCGGATTTGTAATCGCCCCTTGATGTTAAGCTCTTGTTGTTCTGTCAGTGTCAATGTTAATTATCTTACATGTAGGCGTGTTACTCCTGTCAGTGAGGTCATTTTTTGTTAAGCGTACTCTCGTGGATGCTTGTTTTTTTGTAAGATATCAAAGGTCGATAGCCATAGCCCGTTTATTTTTAAATATTCTATACGTGTTTTTGTATCCTACAATTCTATCAATAGTTCTTTCTCATTCTTCCTAATTTTGAAACAATCCATCTGTACAATATGCACATTTTATTTGCAGAATATAATATATTTGTGAGAAGTAATCCAGGTTTCAGCTACGACACAAAAAGGAGTTATACCCTTGATGTATCTTGTATTGACCTACGAAGGAGTGATTTAGACTATTTCTATGTTTACCTCATTAGGAATCAACCTCCGAAATTCACAAATCTTCAAGGTAATTATTTAGAAGTAAACAGCACACACACACACAAGCCAAAGGTATACAAACTTCTATCGCTTACGGATCTCTTTTACACATTGACCAAAGAGAAATATTTATGACATTGTATGCTTTTATATTGCAATGCTAGAACATTTGGGTATTTCAGTAGAACATTAGGGTTCTTCAGTAGAACATTCGGGTTCTTCAGATTATAAAGTAAAAAAGGTATAGTATTTTAATGTTTAAAGTTTTCGCAAATGTCCACATTTGACGCTTTAGTAAATCTTTGTTGGAAAATAATTTACAATTGCATTCTTGACAGTCATGTAGTAATTTTGTGAGGTAAGCCATAGCAGATTGGGATGGGTAGGTCATTATACAAACCGCGCAGTTGCAATAATATTGTTAACAAGTTTTTCTTCCTTTTACTTTTTAGGTAAAACAACAGTATCGGCAACAACGTCTAAACCAGGAGAATCCGTTTTCAGTGTAACAGCGTCTGATCTGGAAAACGACCAACTACAGTATTCTATGACAGCACCAAAAAACGCACCGTTTTCAATAAATCCCAACAGTAAGACTTAATGTTTAATACAATTTTCTCGTTCTTACGTGCAAATTTGTCTAAGAATCAATGGTATCTTAAGTTTGTTCAACAGCATAAATAAATTCAATTTATTGCGGTTATAGTTATAACCCTCCATGATGTATATTACTTATAAAATGTACCGACGTCGTATTGTATACCTGCAATTTGTATACTGTTATACATTTCAAAGTTATAATGTGAAAGTAAGAGAATCACCACTGAGTCTTAACTCCACATTTAAACAATAGATGGTTTGTTTGTTTAAATGTTGTGTAACGCCACTTTCAGAAATTTATCAGCTATCTCATGGCGTCCAGATTTTATTTGGGCACAAAGTATGTGCGAATTCGCATGACTTTTACAATGCAAACTTAAGAAATTAGGTCGTTACTAATTTAAAATTTGTCACTGTCAGTTTGGAGGTTTTCATTAAATGAAATTATCATCACATTTTTAATTTCATTTCTTTCATCAGCTGGAGAAATTTCCTTGGATCGTTCTGTTATGATGGAGTCCGTCACTGGATATGATCTGTCTATATTTGTTTCTGATGGTAGGAATAATGTTGGACCGAACACGCTTACTGTATTAATTACAGGTAATCATAATATAAAAGAGTCTTAATGAACCAGATTACAAATAAAAAACAAATGCGTTCATATTCATAATTTTATTTGCAATTAATACTATAAAAACGCACACCTAACTGCGTAGGCTGTCATACTTAGTTGAAATAACGCATACGTGTTATCTAAACACAATTTGCATACTATAAAGTGATAGTAAGTTCAATGTAAATATATTTCTATAATAGTTAAAATAAAACAAGAACTGTCGGTCTTGGTCATTCAAAGAAAAGAGATTTTCCCTGTCTATACATGTTACCCACAATGGTTCACGGCCATGCCTTTCGTGTTATCACCTCTCAACGAGAGGTCATACTTTATCCACCACCTTTACCCGTGGCCAGATCTTATAGTTAATTAGTATTAATTAAAGGCAAAGGATATTTCAAAAGTGACACTATATGGTAAAATATTTGTTTTTGCACGGTGTATTTTTGAATTTTAGAGATCAACTCCCGGCCAATCTTCAAAAACTTGCCACAAACTGTCACAGTGTTAGAAGGAGTTACTGTTGGAACAGTTGTTTTTCAGTCTCGCGTAGACGACTTCAATCCTGGGGACATCCACACATTTTCAGTAAACTACATCCCTCCAGACGGCCTTGTGTATTTTACTGTCAACAAAACAGGTAAATGTATTAATAGAATGTCTTACAAGCAGTAAGCTTTATTTAGCAGTGTTATAGACACTCACAATTCATATTGAAATTAATGGTTTCTTAGCTAATTTGTAAGACATTGAGCACATGAATTTCCTATTTTTTCTATTTTTTTTTAAATAACTGTACAGGGAGACAATAGAAAAGCACCATAACAAAAATAAATCAATTCAAATGCTTTAAAGTGTCAACAGCTGGGTGATAGATTTTATTGTTGAAACAGTGCGCTTTGAGTTTATTTGTGTCTGTTGGAAAATAACTAGCAACACATTGGCTTAATTTTTGTGGACACAGCTCCCTTGTTAAAAATGTGGCCTTGACCAAATTTAACCAATCACATATACCGTATATTAAACCTAGCTGAAATCAGTAATGTTTTCTACATTACTATAAAAACTGACGATTACACTCTATTGGTTCCTCTAATCGTATCTATTAGTTGACATAAATAGTTTCACTTTTTCACAAACATAGTACTAAGCCTGAGGTTTTAAGGTTCGAGTCTCACTGCGAGCAGGGTGTACTTGACTGAAATCTTACTTGACAAGGATTGCCAGTTTTCCTACAGCAGGTCAGGGTTTTTCTCCGGGTACTGCAGCCTCTACGCCCAATAAAAACTGGACGCCATGATATGGCTGAAAAATAGCTGAAAATGGCGTTTAACAGCATACAAACAAACATAGTAAAATAAGGACATCAATTGGTCGTGCAGTATGCATATGGATTTAACTCATTAAAAAGTTTTTTCTTTGATACACTATAAGGTGTAAAATATCTTTCATCGTTTATTTGATATTTTAGACGGGAGAGTTATAACTCTGGTAAACATTGATTATGAGACAGTTCCCTTCAAGACATTTGTGCTAACCATTACTGTCACGGATACCTTGATGTATGATAGCGGAAAGTTAACCATAAATATACTGAATGTCAACGAGGCCCCTAAGTTCACGAAGAAAACATATACACTTTCTGCACCGGAAGGCAAAGTAAGATCTAAAGTAATCGAGTGTCTTGCCTATTAACCCAGTACTTTATAACATATTGTCACCATGAGATTTATCACTTCGAAGTTATACAAATATACAAATAAAGGTAATAACAAAATACGGAACACTCAGGAAACTGTCTATATAATAATACTTTATTACCAGAAGCAATACAGCTTAAAGGCATATATACAATAATTTATAATTACAATATTAACTAGCGGAGCATGACAATTAAAAACAATTTCTATTTTTTTCAGTACAATACACAAATTTACCTTAGTCATTATGCTCTTTAACGTTACATACAGACAATAGCTGAACCAATTTAAAAGCAGAAGGTTTGTTCCAATAATAAGGTTTAATATACATCTTACGAATGTCATTATATTTGCTACAATTCCAAATAAAAAGAAACTCATCCTTAATACAATCATTACAAAAATCACAAAACCTTTCGTTTCCGTATCTATACTATAATATCTACCAGTTTCAATTTTCAAGTTATGTGCGTTCATACGATATTTCCAAATAAGAGGTTTTGTAAAAGTAATTAACTGATCGACTCAAATAAAACTGTAGCTTATGGTTATCATGTATATATTTATAAAAAATACATTAATTCGAACTTTCAAAAAATGTAACAGCTTCGTTAATGAAGTTATCAATTACTCTTTTTTAAATTCACTTAAAAACAAATCCACATTATCTACATTCTGTGAAATCCATACATTGTTAAAGCCATATTTACATAAGACTGTTTTTTTTATTGTTTGCCCAGTTAAAAGTCTTCATACAAAGTTTATTACGAGATTCAAACATTGCATAATAACAAGTTTAAAAAAAAATGTTATCAGTTTTTAATAATTTACACCAATATTTAACCATTCTATAATAACGTTCAACATGAAGTGGAAATCTTCTTATTTCAAAGTACACCATATAATTTGATGCCGACCTTCTAACCTTTAGGGTCCTTTTCAAAAAATCTTTATGGACCTTTTCAATATCGTCACCTTTATGGTAATCCCATGTTTCAAAACCATAGTTCAATATACACGATACATACGTATCAAATAATGATAATAACGTTTCATGATTAAAACAGTACGTCGTTATAAATTTTCCTTAATAAATTGAACAATGCTTTACTGCCTTGATTAGACTGTGATTTTTTGTGTATGCAAAAAATTGCCAGTATAGTAAAAAAGTAAACCTAGATTAGATATACAAAACTATCACTTATCTCAATGATATTGTTATCTAAAAACCATTTTAAAAACCATTTTCTCCATCCTTAACTTGTCCTTTACTTCTAAACTACAATTGTCTTGCTTAATATTTATATATAAACCGTGATCATTTGCAATAACATTTACAGAGTTAATCCATTTCTGCAAATCTTCAACATTTTCACTAAATATAACTGTGTCGTCAGCATACAAAAGTAGGAGCATATTAAGGTTTTTGAGTTCATATGATTGACAACCTTTGTTGATAAGTTCAGTAGAGGAGATAATGATTCTCCCTGCACGAGTCCAACATTACATTAAAATACAGCTTAATAGCTACCGTCAATTCTAACACAGGCTTTAAGTTAAACAATCCACAAATCACACTCCAGGAAACAGGCAAATTTGAGAGCCAACAACTAAAAATGTAACAACTCCATCAATGGTACAGACTTGGAACACGCTTGATAGGCCTCCTGTTTTTACTATATCCTCAACAGTGTGTTCAGTAATACTGTTGTGTAGCTTTACTACAAAAGCCTCGTATTTTCTATTTAGATGGTATAACCACTTAAAGTAATATTGTAAGTTTGAAACGAACAGATTTTACATCCAGCTCCCTATAGACGATAGGGGTATACCGTTTTCGGACTGTGTGTGTAAGGGTGAAGGTAACAACAAAATACCGAACACCAAGGAAAGAGCTGTATGCGTGGTTAGTGTGACTGTCCATAACTTTATCCGTCACATTTTTCTCAGCAATGTTAAGTTAAACTGAAATTGTGCAAGTATCTTTGTATGGGAATGCCATACTGTGGAATCCATTTTCAGACCTCTTCGACTCGTACTTCCTGTTTACCACTAAGTCAATTTTCAGTCATCCGTAACCATTTTTGGTCACATTTTTCTCAGCAACAATAAATGACAAAGCACTGAAATTTTGACAGCGGCATTGGATGATCATGTCAAATTGCACAGTGAGTAACGTGTTGGAGAGTGCCACGTTCCTTGCAGGCTAACTACTTTTGTAGATGTTGATGAGAATGGGCTCGTTGTAGCCGCTTCTAAAGACTAAATTTACCGCCCTTACCCATATCACATACTCAATTTTCTACCCTTTGGTCCATCTTTCCCGAATTTATTTATTGTCTGTTAACTTGTTCTCATCCTAAATATAGCTAAAATACTGCTCGCTGGACGTAAAGCAAACATACAATTAATCAATAAATCAATCATGTCATATTGTGGGATTTGTTTTCACGCCTCTTCGACGCCTTCTTCCTGTTTACCGTCTAAATCAGTTTTTACCTTTTGAACATGGTATTGTAATTTTCCGTCACATTTTTCTCAGCAACAACCATTGATACAAAATTGAAATTTTGTCAATAGCTGTGTAGGACCATGCCATATTGTGGGATTTATTACACCCCGGTTCACCAAAGGGAATAGGTGGTATACTGTTTTCAGTCTGTTTTAAGATTGGAGTCGGACGTGCAATGTCAGTGTTGACAGACCACGTGATCAATAGAAGACGAACTATTTTAACCACTCGACTACCGAGGCCCTAATTGAGTAGCTGAATCTATCGTTTGTAAACTTGATATTACAAATACATCTTGCAATCCACTCAGAGCATTCTGGGTATCTTACGTCAACCACAATCACCTCTGCCACACCACAATCCCTAACTATCACGGCGGATAAGCTTCACGTAAAAACGCAGTACACGTGTAAAACCGTGTGAAAAGTGTATACAGCGACTAGTATATAAAAATAAATAAATGAGTATTCTTGTACAAGCATTAACTTTTGTTTAAAAACTTCACGAGCAAACGGTAAATGTAGCCAGCAGTTAACGCGGTGATCACGTGTGGCAAAGGCTATATATGGAATCAGTTATGTTCTTTGTGTTGGAGAGTGTACACCTCGCTTCGTGGCAAACGTAAACCACCAACTACAACAACTTAATTATCGTACATGGGGTGGTAGCAGGCGTCCGATTTTCTGTTCAGACAGAAAATATTTTTCTATGCAATACGCTATTTTGCTTTTAAATACTACAGGGTTTATTGAGAGTATCGGTATTAAAAAAGTATTGGTCAAATGACATTGTTGTTAAACGAATAGCCAATCTAAAATAAACGAAGACATATGTATTGAGTAAGTTTAACTGATCAGCAATCATTTATTAAATAACATCTTAAAAAAGAATGCATTAAAACAATTTAAATGTTTTAAAGCAACAACAATATAAATTGATAGTAATTTATATTGATTCCACCTTACCCTAATGTTGATATTGTAGGGCGGAACAGCATTGCAAAACCCGTATTATCAATGCATAGACCCTGATGGAGACAAGTTAATATTTTCATTCGATTGTGGTTCAAACACAGGAAGACTCAACATGGATAAAGCGAGTGGTGTATTTTCGTATGCGATAACTTATGATCTAGATGTTTTCGGTACTCCATCCAATATGCTTTGTCAGATTTACATCACCGATGGCGAATATTCGGATACTGCCGATCTAAATATTACTATCATTGATGAAAATGATAATAGTCCAATATTTCAACATAGTGAGTACACATTCTTTGTGGATGCGAATATAACTGTTGGCTCTGTGGTTGGAGAGGTATATGCTAAAGATGAAGATATTGGATCGTATGGTAAGAAAGTTTGGATATTCAGATATAATAAGAGTTTAAACTGGGCCTTCATTTGAAGTTTCCCAGTCTATGCATGCTATTCACTTATCGAAAAAACCTTGGCTATTCCACCGAATGTCCAAAAGTGACATCGGTTAAACTGTGATATGGTTAGCTTGTTTATTATTAGCATACGAAATGAATTGGGTTTTTGTTTTGTTTGAACGCCACTTTCATCAATTTTCAGCTATATCATTACGTCAAGTTTTTATTGGTGGAGGAACCCGGAGTTCATGAGAAAACCGCCGTCCTGCGGTAGAAAAACTGGCAATCAAGAAGAGTTATGATTAGAGTCGACTACACACTGCCAGCAGTAAGATTTGAACCGCAACCTCAGTGTTGACAGGCCACATTACTAATAGTAGATGACTAATTACCTTAACTATGTAGTTAATCAACTATATCAATAATATCCTAGCACAAGTAAACTCGTATGCATTTTTGAATATTAACCGCAACGCCACAAACGAAGTAATGACGAAATAGAACTTGTATCGGTTCATTGATGACTGAAAATAAATCAAAACGGACATCACTTACATCCGAGATCGCGTTCCCGACCTTTGTTCAAGAGATGTTCGGATTTACTGAAACACCACCAAAGTTGTCCATGTATGCTGATTTTCCTATACGTGCATCTGTTTTCAGGAACATTCATTTACCATATTGAACAACAGACTATTGCATATAGTCTTTTCAAAGTCTCCAATAAAGGACAAATAACCACGAAGCAACCTTTAGTTGGTTACCCAGAAGGTTCTATTCTTAGCTTCAGGATATATGCAGTAGATGTAGGAGGAAGGGATACAACTACCAATACAACCATTGTGATTCCTGACAAGTCAGTACCCCCAGTTGTTACTGATGAACCTTATCAATACAGAACCTTCTTTACTTATGCTCCTAACATGGCTTGGTTTGTTCCATTATTGTTTGCGTTGTTCGCTACAACCTTAGTTGTCGTTTACACTATATGGAAATCAGTGATTGAAACAAACAACACGAACATGTATGTATAGCCTTTTTTTTATTTTCTTGTAAATACGCAACTTACTTTAATAATAACACAAATTTCACAAAATAAAATAAGAGCGTTAAAAGTTTTTATCTAAAACAGAAATTATTATAAAGAAAATTTTGCTAGACCTGCTTTTCGTCTAATCAAGTGCTGCTCTAAACAAGCAATTTTGAAAAACAAATTAAGATGGTGAAGAGATTTTATGACTAAAAGTTCTAAACAGTGATGCCGAATCCTACTACAGCAAATATTTTGATTGTTTTAATACATTCCTTCAAAAACATGTCATGCACATACATTGGGAATAGACAAAAACTTAAAAAGAATCTAAATCAAATCATGTTAATACTAATACTAATTCTAATATGACGTGCTTTAACGGCTTTGAGACCACAACTGTGGTAAAAAAATGATTTATCTATGAGCAACACGCGCTGAGAAGGGCGTGTTTTAAATGGCTGTTCCAATTACAAACTGTAACTCCCACCGGAAAGCTATTGCATAAGACGTATAAATCTTATAAATAGCGACACGCTCTATACTTATCCGTTGCAATATTTTGTGTGTTACATCGACGGAACAGCCAGTTTATGGCGGAAATGATGTTTTCTATACTTACGAAAATATTATAAATGTACTCTAATTGTCTTATTAGAATAGAAATAATTCACGGAGGCTGTGATTTATCATTTTTTTACCACGGGATGACCATTTATGTCGTTATTTTATCTCTTTATCTTTTATTTTAAAATAATACGACATAAAGGGTCACCCCGTGGTAAAACAATGATAAACCACAGCCTCCGTGAATTATATCTTAATTTTACCACGGGTTGTCCATTTATCGAATATTTTACGCTTGGGGTAAAATGTAGTCTTAAATGACCAGCCCGTGCTATAATCAATATAAATTCGTGCCCTCAATGAATTATTTCGATTCTAATAGGGCATATATATAAACTTGTATCGGCAACTTGTCGGCCATTAAGGACCCAAAGTTGATTACGACGTTGTTGAAATATGTAAACAAAATCTCGATATGACGTCACCATAAATAATGTTGATGTTTTATGAATATATACTCGTTTTACCGCAATCTCAAAGTGTTTGAGGCATGTCATATTAGAATTGTAATTTTGTTACATTAAATTGTGATTGTATCATTTTAAGACTGAATGATAATAATAGCACCAAATATGACTAACCATATCAATTCAGAGTATGACCTGTGTGCACGTGTAGAACGAAATTAAAAAGAACAGGTAGAGTTGACGTTCTTTACATTCTCATTCAAATTACTTTCATTCGTTTTGTAATACATTTATTACTTTCATTTCATTTGTTTTAGTTTGTCTAGAGTCCTCAAAAATGACACCAGACGGAAACCAGCGCCGAGACCTAAAAGGAGATATTAAAAGGTTAAACGAATATATACTTGTCAGTTTTGATATTGATTCCTTTCGGGACTTCTTACTCGACTTTTTGTTATTTTTGTTTTACTTTGTACAAGTTAATAAGAATCATAACTGGTTTTTTTTTAAATTTCATTAATGTAAATGTATAAGCTGATTACAAACAATCCTTAATTTGTTTCAATGGGTTTGGATATTGTACAAACACCAAATTCATACATAAAATTCTCTTTAATATTAGATGTCACATGTAACTATATACTAACACTGTTTTACTCTCACGGCTAATCTTGCAAAATAAGTATCGCCCTTCTTGAGCCAACTGATTAGTTAAGCTATGGATATTCATCGACATATTACAGTTTGTTGTAATGAATAGCAAAATCAGGCCTGGATTTATAAAAAGAAAAATAATCAGTTAATCAGTTAACAAGTTAAAAATTTAAGAATTTAATAGGTTTTTTTTAAAATTATTATAGTAACATATATATTATTTATTCTATTTAGTTTGATTTGCATGAGCAGTTTTCAAGTCAAACTCGGCTTATTAAGAAATCGGCTCTTTTAACAAATGTAAAAGTAACATCAAACAATTCCTTTCTATTTAGATTTATCTCCTTTTACTTTATAAAAGGTAAGACTTCCAATTGAAACCCCCAATAAAAAATACGCAATGCAAGATACATGGAGTTCACACGGCTCGCTTTTGCCCAATTGGCAATGCATGACTGTGTCCACTGTGGGGTTCACCAGTGGCTGCCACCCAGTGCAAAATTCTTTTATTTACGTTTGAAAGAATGCATTTTTAGTGGAGGGTTTAAATGGAAGTCTTTCCTTATAAAAAATGAAGTTAATACATTTCATCTTTAACATTTAACAAATCTGCTGTAAATAAACATATAGTTTAGTGCACAAGTATTGTTTGTTATTTTGACAATTTCTTTTAAATATTATACATTTCTAGATGCGCGTACCTGCAAAGCAACAGATCGATGTCTTAAATTTGAGCACGCCCAATAACCTGTTTTCAGCGATTACATGTGTAGTGACCACTGATGAAACATTCACCGTAGGTACACATGAACTTCAAATGATCTTCTTAATCTCTCTGGAACAAATGCAACAAACTGGTTTCAGTGACCACCTATAAATGAGATCACCCATTCATTATTTACCATAGTTACTTATTACCTTTAAGTAACCTTTGAAATGCAAGTGCCCTGAGATTAGAACACACTTTGAAGCACATGCAGTCTAAGAGGGCATAGGTGGCCGAGTGGTTAAGTAGTTTGTCTACTAGTTTGATCAAGTTGTCTGTGAACACTGAGGTGAGGTTGCGGGTTCGAGGCTCACTGCGGACAGTGTGTACTTGACTCGAAACTTAATTGACAAGGATTGCCAGTTTTTCCACCGAAGGTCGGGGCTTCCTCACCAATAAAAACTTGATGCCACGATACAGATGAAAAATTTCTGAAAATTGCGATAAAACATCATTTAAAAAACCAAACAACGGATGATCAATTATATGGTCAGCAAAAATTGTGTGTCGTGAACATATAGCTCCAAAAATGTAGACTGTTCACAAGTTTCACTATACTAAAACATACTTATAACAGGCAATAAATAAGTTGAGTAAAAAGTAGAGTTTATTTTTATTTTAAAAAATCAAACATATCGCATATAACCAATCCATTAATCTTACAACAATATGTATATCATTAATATAAAATATTTATCAGACAATGACATGGCATATATGTAAAAAAATTAACGTAAAACGTAAAGCTATTAATAACTTTCCTGCTCTTTCCGGAATGTTTTCAAAATAAAACATTCAGGTAAATTTAATTTTATTTTCTTGTATCAACCTGTCATAACATTACTTTTTATTGTAGATTCTTCAAGGCAGATAATTTTAACAGAAAAGTTAAAAACAATCATAAATCTTATGTTTACATTTCTTCTTACACAAATATTTAAAACACAAATGATAAATCAAAAATTAATAAGATGATATTACAGTAACATTGCTACGAATTATCTAATATGCTGGCATATTTCATTTTTATAACCGCATTACAATTGTAGAAAAAAAAAATAAGACAAACTTTGGTTATAATAAACTATTAATTTTCCACTAAAGGAAAAAAACGTTTGGTTAAAGGAAAGTAACGAAAGAACGTAAAATTGCATTTAACTATAATGACTTGAGTTTTTATATGTTGTCATAAACATGGTGCTTAACAGTACTGATAGTGAAACGTACGAAAGCATTCTGAAAAAAAACTAATCAGGATGCTAAAAAGCTTTTGTTAAAATTAGTTCTACCAATTCCTAACGACGCATTCGAAACCTGGCGAATTTAAAACAGAATTTGTCAAACATTTTGACATTTCAGGGCAATCAATGCTTTTATGTTTTATCAAATATTTATATGTAAAATGTGTGATTTTTCATATGTAATAAACGTAAGAAGTAAGTAATCCATATCTCTGCCCGGGGCAGATCGGGGCAGATAGTTATCTGCCCTGCGTTGATGACGTCATAGTAAAATGAAAAGACGTAAACAGTTGTCGTATCTAAAATATGTTTTTGGCTTGACAAAACGCCCATCTGGCATTGTAAATTCTATTACATTGAGTTACATTATCTTTGATGACATTTTATTTGCAACCACCAGGTCGATGTCTCTTCTGGTGGACTGTTAGTCCTCGAGGGTATCACCAGCACGATAGTAACGCGTACTTCCGTGCAGATCATTGATTCTTTTTATTTTCAAAAGTGATTTTAATTCCAAAGTTTTTCTTTTCGCAATGAGTAGATGACCTTGGCCTGATTTGGCATAACGTTCAGAAATTTTGATGATAAAACCTCTACAGCATATTAATTATTTGGATTTTAAAAATGTTATTGTTTGAGCACCATTGATGAATCTTCATATGACAAAGCACGCGTCTGGTGTATTATATTTTATATCCTTTAAATTGTTTAGGAAATATTATTTTTGACAAGAACTGCTTTCGTTGATCGGAAAAACAATTTTCACACAAGAAATGAAAACTGAATACGATATTGAGAACATTGACACTGCTTACATAAAACAATTTGCTGCTTATCGAGAGACGCGAACAGACTTAAATAAAAACATAACAGAATATTATTAAATAATAAATAAACAATATTACTAGTATATAATGTTGTTTAAAATCACATGTAAATATGTGATAAATAGATTATTAAATCTATAATTCCATATCTGCCTTGATATCTTCCCTCGACCTATATCTGCCCTCGGCTGACGCCTCGGGGCAGATATTGGAGTCTCGGGAAGATATCAAGGCAGATACGGAATTCGACATGTAATATTCTATACGTATTACATTGGGGCAAGTATTTGAAGACACATATCTGTCATGATAATGTTCAATTTTTTCAATAGATAGGCTAGACGATATATAAAGGCATCTTGCATTGTAGAATTGTACACTGATTTGCAGCACGCTTTCTTTAATCAATAAAGAATTTCGTGCCAAGTTTATTATAGTTTTTACATATCAAAAATACAATCGCTTTTAAATTTCAATCAAATAGCTGACACAACAGTGTCTCCGGTTCAACATTACGGTTAGCATCGCTAAAGCTGACATTCTTCTTTAACTGCCAGACTGATGTATCAATCACAAAACACACAGTAATACTACTATTCCCAATCATAGTACTCTGTCCTATTCCGACACAATATTGATGCGAATATAATCCCAAGAATCTGTGGAAAAATTAAAACTAACATTCAGTTTTTAACCAATTTGTTAACTGAATGTTTATATAATAATTCGCTTTTTATAAAACAGAAATAAGCCAGCTTTTTTATAAATCAACCAAAATAATTTGACTATACATTTATTAATTTTGATTGAAAGCATAATAAGCATCGAAATTTGCAGACCTACAATTCGCATGTATTTTACAGCGGGATATATTAAAAATCACAAAAACTTTACATGGCCGGGTTGCGAAGCATAAGACTTAGGCAACAACGAGCAGTGGTTTAAAATGTTGTTGGTAGAACGTTTAAGTTATGCATGAACCCTGTACAACAAGATAATAACTATTTTGTGTAAAATTTGCTGAAACATTAGACAAAAATGTAATAACATTTATCGAACTATTCCATACAAGCATGTGCGCAAATTAAATATTTAAATTTAATATGTGTGCAATATTTGTGTAAAGTTACACGGATCTAGGTTGATACCTAGGAGGAATTGATAAGACATTATAGTTGTCATCTTCTGTAAAATTAGCTGAACAATACATTTTTTTTTTAGAAAATGTTAAACATTCCTCAAACAATTCCATAATTGCAGTTGCACAACTTCACAAAAATTGTAGAAAACTGTACTGAAACGGCTGGCAAGTGTAAGAGTAGTTGACAACACAAAATAGTCATTTTGTTCTGTAACATTTGCTGATAAAGGAATAATATAGGATTAAACACTGGGTTTTAGGAAATTATCAATGTGTAAATTCAGTCGACTCACTCACAAAATAAAGAAAGTCCGAAGGACTTTATGTCAAGTTCGTGAGGGAGTTGCCGGAGTTTACACATTGATAATTTCCTAAAACCAAGTGTTTAATCCTTTTAATTCTGTGAAATAATCGTTGCGATTTTTAAAACAGCAAAAACAGTTACCGAAACCCATCTAGACCTTAAAACGTACCTAGGCCGGAAAGCGAAGGAATATGCAAAACATAGTACCAAAGGAATCGCGGTTCTGTAGATATTAATAAGAAAAAAAAACAAAATTAAACACTATATTGTTATATTTTATTAGAAATCTCAGTCGATTTAATTGGAAATCATTGTGGCAGAAAAAAACATTGTCCCATTTCCCTGACGATACGCTAGGAGGACGCCATCTTGTTTACATTGGATAATGAAAGTAGTCCGCTCAGAGGAAATATCGATGTGTAAATTATCTGAGATAACGCCATTTAAGTGTTTTTATCCAATCAAAGCACTTACTATAAATAAATTACAGCATGAATAGAATTATTAATCTATAATAGCACGCGCAATATATGAACACTGCTGGCAGGGTGTACTCGACTCCAATCTTAATTGACAAGGATTGCCAGTTTTTTTACCGCAGGTCCGGGGTTCTCTCCGGGTATTCCGGCTTCCTCCCTAAATAAAAACTGGACGTCTTGATATAGCTGAAAAATTGCTGAAAGTAGCGTTAAACACCATTCAAACAAAAAATCAATATACATGTATGTAGAATCTCTAAATAAAGTTTCAGATTTGGGCTGAAAGCTGTATGAGGAGTTAATCAAGCAAAATGGGTACCGTCTTTTGGAAAATTTCATGAAAAATGACTTGGATACACCAAGTCTGTGAAGATGTTAAAAAACTTTTTCAAACCATTTCGCAATAGCAAGTGCACAACTTCAATATGTGGGCGAAGTGTCAGAAACTGGATAAACAGATAAGGATCTCATTACAATCTTCTGTAAAATTCCATAATTTAGAAATTTATTCGAACAACTCTATAAAATCACAACTTTAACATATGCGCAATCTATCTGTAAAGGTTCAGAGATATGAGTTGAAAGTGAAGGAGTTAAATACTCAAAATAGTTACCCTATCTTCCTACCTTCCAAGTACGATAAAAGCAATAAAATAAAAATTGCTCAAACAAACTCATTGTTTATTTCACTTACCCCAAAGCAAGCTATACCACACGCGACGCCTATGAGTATCGCACTGTTAGTTATGAACCAATCCATTATGACCGTGTGACATCCCTGTAAAATAAGAATCAAAACAATTATCGTCTTGTTAAACATTTGTTTACATGTTCAAATTCAGATTTTAGTACTAAAACAATAAGAATGGAAAATAACGTCACGAATTATCAAAATTAATTAGATAAAGAATTACTATATAGTACATAATTAAATACCTTAAATATGTACTAAATTTACAGAAATAACGTAAACCTTCAATAAAAATAGAAAAATATTACTGTTGTACATACCTGACTGTAAAGTTGGGAAGGATTATCTGCATTCTTTTCAGCTTCCGTTTGACATTTTACAATATCTTGTGCGTTTATGGCTTTTGGACCTTTAGCAGCTCTGCAGCAGCTTTCTGGTACAACCCATAATTCGTTCTAGAAAATATAAAATATTGTAACTGTTAGTTACTACCGCTGTTCCATAAGGTTACAAAATTTACATCGATAATTAATTACAAAATATCAATAATTAGGTGTGTTAACTAAAAATACCGCAAATGTATAAAAAGAAAACAAAACAAAATGACAAAAATAATACCAAAATCTGGTAATAATATTTAAGTAAGAAACATTTAAATGAGGTGTATATTTCATGTTATACCGTAAAATATTTATAGTATACATGAATTGACCCTGTATGTCGGAACAAAAAGAAAAACACTAATTTGCGGTTTCTTCAAGTTAACTGCATTTTTACAACATTGTACAACATTTTACGAAATTGTACTTTATAGTATTTTGTGTTTTGAAATAATTACAGTTTAGACTGCAAATTTGACCAGACTTAAAAAATTGGTTTTGCATTACGTTAAACAAAATCTATATGCGTCTTACAGTATATGTGATTTGGTTAATAATGTTCAACAATCTGATTAACCAAAACAAATATGTATTATTTTTACAATGCTTATACTTATGCATTTGTACAATTTGTAAGAGACATAGCTACAAACAGAATGCAAGACCATTAATTGAATTGCACAGAAGAGGAGGTATGGTCCCTGTGGCTTTTGTCTACCTCCCTCCCCTCTAGCGCCGCAAGACACATTTACAAAAAACACATTTCCTTAGCTTTCTGGAACATACATATTTGTTTTTATGAAAGAAAACATGGTTGGAGTTTTTATTGATTTTAGTTGCTTGATTATATAAACATTTGTTCTATTTTTGTAGTCCAGAGTAGATGGCTACCTTCATATAATGTATGGTCCTGAGAATGCTGCTTATTTACAAAGTCCTAATTTCTCTCATACTGAAGAAATCAACCGAGGTGTCTGAACATTTCCTACCTTATTAACAGGCGAGTGCTACAGTAGATACTCTGACCGAGGTGTCTAGACAATTCCTACCTTATTTAACAGGCGAGTGCTACAGTAGATACTCTGACCGAGGTGTCTAAACAATTCCTACCTTATTTAACAGGCGAGTGCTATAGTTGATACTCTGACCGAGGTGTCTGAACATTTCCTACCTTATTTAACAGGCGAGTGCTACAGTAGATACTCTGACCGAGGTGTCTAAACAATTACTACCTTATTTAACAGGCAAGTGCTAAAGTAGATACTCTGACCGCGGTATCTAAACAATTCTTACCTTATTTAACAGGCGAGTGCTATAGTAGATACTCTGACCGAGGTGTCTAAACAATTCCTACCTTATTTAACAGGCGAGTGCTATAGTTGAAACTCTGACCAAGGTGTCTAAACATTTCCTACCTTATTTAACAGGCGAGTGCTACAGTAGATACTCTGACCGCGGTGTCTAAACAATTCCTACCTTATTTAACAGGCGAGTGCTATAGTAGATACTCTGACCAAGGTGTATGAACAATTCCTACCTTATTTAACAGGCGAGTGCTACAGTAGATACTCTGACCGAGGTGTCTAAACAATTCCTACCTTATTTAACAGGCGAGTGCTACAGTAGATACTCTAACCGAGGTGTCTAAACATTTCCTACCTTATTTAACAGGCGTGTGCTATAGTAGATACTCTGGCTGAGGTGTCTAAACAATTCCTACCTTATATAACAGGCGAGTGCTACAGTAGATACTCTGACCGAGGTGTCTAAACAATTCCTACCTTATTTAACAGGCGAGTGCTATAGTAGATACTCTGACCGAGGTGTCTAAACAATTCCTACCTTATATAACAGGCGAGTGCTACAGTAGATACTCTGACCGAGGTGTCTAAACAATTCCTACCTTATTTAACAGGCGAGTGCTATAGTAGATACTCTGACCGAGGTGTCTAAACAAATTCCTACCTTATTTAACAGGCGAGTGCTGCAGTAGATACTCTGACCGATGTGTCTAAACAATTCCTACCTTATTTAACAGGCGTGTACTATAGTAGATGCTCTGTTCATATTCTGAGTAATTCTTTGATCCGCAGCACTGAAACTATAACAAATGCTTTTATCAGATTAGTTAACAAGACCAAATTTCTAATCACCTTAGTTATCAAACAGGTTAATCGACGCATGTAATCATGTTTTTTCCCGAATAATTGAAAATTAGTAATTAGTAATCAAAAATACAACAAAGTTAGTAAATTACGAACAAAAAGATCAATATGTTCTCACATACGTTCTTGGGAAAGATCATGGGATCTTCCAAGAGTGCTAAATATTTGATGTCTTTTCGCGAACGGAAGGGGCAAAAAGGCATAAAAATGTCTATAACGAGTGGAGATCACAGGTTTTGCCAACACAACAACATTGTCATGTAACCATTTTTATACGCTTTGATTGGAATGCAGCAAATACCTGTACTCGTTCATCTGTACCATTTATCGACCATTTACAGAAGAATGTTAAAATGAAAAACGCTGTCGCGTGAGATCTGCAAGTCCCGTGAAAATTGCAAGTTCCGCTTCCGGTATCCGGTAAAACTTGCAACTCTCACGTTGGGCATCGTGAGAGTTACAAGGTTGTGAGAAACGCAAGTCTGCTATAAAATGCAACTGTGCACATTTTAGTAAAAATAAAACAAGTCATTATTTCAATACATAAATAAAAGAACATTTGTATGTAAAGGAATAAATAGTTAAACGTAGTTTTAGGAATTACTTTGGCGTAACAAAATTTGATGTTGTGTAAAGTAAAAGTAGAAATAGCAATATAATAATGTCTATATAAATTACGCTTTTCGTTTCTGTAAGTAGTTAATTGTATAATGCATAGTAAAATATTGATATACTTATAATGTAAACACTATATATCAACCATCTTGCATTTACGAGATTTGACGCACTGTTGTGATATATCGCACAAAGATTTTTCCTCCTTATATGAATTCTCTAACCCTTTTTATTGCAAGTTGATTTTGTACCATGTTAACTTTTGAACCAGCTGTGATAGAGACGTAAAGTTGTAATGGTCATCATTGACATTTACCTTTGAAAAAGGTCACAAGGTAAAGGTCAAAGTTAAATGTTGAAATAATTATTTAGGTTTATCTAAATTTAAATAAAGTACTTTTACATCCATGCGAATTTTAAGTCTGGTAAACCGAGGCAGTGATTGCCTATAGTGAACTGCTGAAATATTGTAAGTTGACCCAAGTGTTTAAATAAGTAGTTTTACAGCCACGAGATACGTAAGTTGGGTCAAACCGAGGCCATGACTGACTAAGTAGTAGGCAACTGAAATATTATAGGTTGACTATAAATGTTTAAAAAAAAGTACTTTTATACAGCCATGATAATGACAAGTCATGTCAAACCAAAGCACTGATTGCCTATAACGGTCTACTGAATTACAAGTAAGTGTGCATGCATGAGAATTGCACTTGATTAAAGTCAAATCGAGGCATATATGGATTAAAGATGCTGGTCATTTACATTTCATGTTGTTTAAAATATTCATTTTAGTTGAAATACAATTTTTTCTCAAGTTTAATATCATATAATATAACAATTTTATCCTTTGATTAAATAATATGATCACATAAATTACATTTATGATCATATAATATCCACGGGATGTTAATAGTTTACGATTAATAACTTTACTTAAAAATTATCTTTTTGAAATAAAAAGTATAAATTGGCCATATAATAAACATATTCAATTTTCTTATCATTATTCTGTGTTGACAGAACTTAGATCATTTATTTACCCCCTTCTCTAATATACCTATAAAACCGGAAATTTTGAATAGAAAGGAGTCAAACTTGCGTTTCTCACGGCGGAAGTGACTTTTAAACAAAATATATTTTGCACATGCGTGCTTGCAATTTTCACGGGACTTGCATATCTCACGCGACAACGCTATTTGATAATTCCTCTCTAAATAGCTTAATAAACTAAAAGTGCTTGTCACAATTATATGTTTCCTTGTTCATGTGTTATCTAATGCTACAGGGGATCGATATTTTAAGAAAGGCGATTCAAATTGAAGGAATCAAATAACCATAGAATATATGGACCTGTATTTATATATTTTTTCTCCATGGGCTAACGTTTTATATACAATTAAATAAATAAATTAGGCGTTTTAAAAAGTATGAAGCAATCTATGATCTCATTGTATTGTAATGGGATTTATTACGAAATGATTTTTTTAAATCATGCTAATAACAAATAGATTTTAAATGCGAAAAAACCATACGGCTTATCACCATAATGTGACATGAAGAAGGCAATCGCTAAACAAACTTTTCACATAGTACGCATATATCGTACCAGTATTACCTTTTGTTCAAGATTGATGTACTCTTATACGACTAATAGACACTTACCTGCTTCTGTATGTAATCCATTGACGAATTTCGCTCTTTTGTGTAATTTCGAACTTCGTCGAGTAAATGCTTATGAAACATATCTTCAAGCTGAAAAGAAACGATATACATGTATAGTATAATTGGCTTAGATGGTTTTTAAATTGAACATAAATCAATGAAGCATCCAATACTAGTTTGCATGTCGATAGTCAATGGTTATTTGGAAATAATATATGACAGATTGTAATCCAAATTATACTACAAACGAGATGAATTAAACTTTCCAATTGTGAGCTTCCCATTTATTTGAAGCAGCATTCCAGCAGGACCTGTATTTAGAGTCTATATATCTTAATTTAAACGATATTCTAGGGATAGTGACCTAATCTTAATTTTCCTAAAAAGTGCTCAGAAGAATAAATCTTCACTTTTCTGTCAGATGTGCACATAATGAATTTTTTAATCTGTGTCCACTGTTTGCATGTAACTGTTATATCGTTCACCTCAGCTACAATATTTACTAGACCTTGATACCGAGCCAAATGAGAAACAGTCACTTTTAACCAATCCAGAGCCTCTGAGTACAATCATGCTTTTATTGGTGTTTGCGTGGTTTTGTTGCTTATCTTTAGATTTCCGTGTGTCTTGTACACAGATTGATATTTGTCAATTACTATAGTTGTATATTTGCCTTTGCATACTTACCGACTTTTTATCACTTTCTGTTATATTTTGCTTTGCTTGTTATACAAAGTGTATAAAGTTATACTTGGCGCTTTTCATCTAACATGAATAAGGTTACTACGGAAGCCTTGGAGGGCCATTTTGACTTTTAACTTTTAACTTACTTCCTCTGGCTTTTTTGTTTTGAGTTTTGACTATTGACTTGTTATACAAGCCGACTGGAAACATTTTCACTTTTAACTTTTGACTTTCAACCTTTTGACTATTGACTTTTGTACGGAAGCCTTAGAGGGCCATTTTGACTTTTAACTTTTAACTTACTACTTCTGACTTTTTTGTTTTGAGTTTTGACTATTGACTTGTTATACAAGCCGACTGGAGACATTTTCGCTTTTAACTTATGACTTTCAACCTTTTGACTATCAACTTTTGTCTTTTTACTTTTGACTTCTTACTTTTTACGTAAGCCGTGAAGGGACATTTTGTCTTTCAACTTCTTACACTTGACTTTTTACTTTTCAATTTATGACTTTTTAGGCATGAAAAATTGAAGATAGTACAGCTGCACAAAACCCAAAATTTTCCATTATATCAATTGTAAATCTATGTCTCGCTGTCCGATGCGATTTATTGACTTTTGTAAAAAAAAAAACAATTGTCTCTTTCTCCAGAAATCCAATTTGTTGACTTTTAACACCAAGCACGTTACACAAAAGAAAAAGTCAGAATGAAGTGTGTTACAGAAATAATAATACACGTAGATGTTATACAATAGCATAAAGAAGTAAATTTTCTGTATAAAATTGATTAACTCATACAAAAATACAAAGGAGGCTGTGGAATTTGCTCTTTTCCTGAAGATATTTTTGTCAGTGAGCTCACATTTTTATAACTAAAAGGTTTTAGTAAATCTAACTAAGGTGGGATTGTCTTTGAACATTGTTTTCCACCTTGAAAGTCATAAGTTGAAAAGTAAAAAGTCAATTGTAAGAAGTTAAAAGACAAAAATGTCTTTTCACGGCTTACGTTAAAAGTCTTAAGTCAAAAGTCTAAACACAAAAGTCAATAGTCAAAAGGTTGAAAGTCAAAAGTTAAAATTGAAAATGTCTCCAGTCGGCTTGTATAATAAGTCAATAGTCAAAATTCAAACGACAAAAGTCAGTATTAGTAAGTTAAAAGTTAAAAGTCAAAATGACCCTCCAAGGCTTCCGTACTTTTGTCTGTTACTTTTTATTTCTGACTTTTTACGTAAGCCGTAAAGGGACATTTTTGTCTTTCAACTTCTTACACTTGACTTTTTACTTTTTAATTTATGACTTTTTAGGCTGGAAAAATTGAAGATTGCACAGCTGCACAAAACCCAAACTTTTCCATTATATAAATTGAAAAAGTCAGAATAAAATGTGTTACAGAAATAATGCGACTATTGCAATTTCATATTACGATTGGTTTATACACCTAGATGTTATAGAATAGCATAAAGAAGTAAATCCATTCGTTTTTGTTATATATGTGTATTCATTTAATTTTTAAATAATTTTGTCGTATATGGTTTTGATACAGAAATTTGCTTATTTCCTGAAGATATTTTTGTCAGTGAACACTCATTTTTTATAATTAAAAAGTTTTAGTAAATCTAACTAAGGTGAGATTTTATTTAAACATTGTGTCCCGCCTTGAAAGGCATAAGTTGAAAAGTAAAAAGTCAATTGTAAGAAGTTGAAAGACAAAAATGTCCCTTCACGGCTTATGTAAAAAGTCTGAAGTCAAAAGTCAAAGGGTTGAAAGTCAAAAGTTAAAAGTGAAAATGTCCCCAATTGGCTTGTGTAATAAGTCAATAGTCGAAACTCAAAACAAAAAAGTAAGAATTAGTAAGTTAAAAGATAAAAGTCAAAATGGCCCTCCAAGGCTTCCGTAGGTTACATATAACGAGCATAACATTAATTATTGAAATAACTGGGGATTTATCGGAGTTACAACTTGTCAGATAGTTTCTAATTTTTTCAAGATATCAAATCAGCTGATAATAAATCTTACCAATTTCTTCTGATAGTCCCTAACCAAACTGTTTTAGTTACTAATCACGTTTCTACGGAAGCCTTGGGGGGCCATTTTGACTTTTAACTTTTAACTTACTACTTCTGCCTTTTTTGTTTTGAGTTTTGACTATTGACTTGTTATACAAGCCGACTGGGGACATTTTCACTTTTAACCTTTGACTTTCAACCTTTTGACTATTGACTTTTGTCTTTTGACTTTTGACTTCTGACTTTCTACGTAAGCCGTAAAGGGACATTTTTGTCTTTCAACTTCTTGCAATTGACTTTTTACTTTTCAATTTATGACTTTCAAGGCTGAAAAAATTGAAGATTGTACAGCTGCACAAAACGCAAACTTTTCCATTATATAAATTGTATAACTATGTCTCGCTCTCGCTGTCTGATGCGATTTATTGACTTACGTAAATAAACACCTAGATGTTATACAATAGCATAAAGAAGTAAATTAATTCGTTTTCGTTATACATGTGTGTTCATCTATTTTTTTAAATAATTTTGTCTGATATGGTTTTGATACAGAAATTTGCACTTTTCCTGAAGATATTTTTGTCCGTGAACTCACATTTTTATAATTAATATGTTTTAGTAAATATAACGAATGTGACATTGTCTTTGAACATTGTTTCCCGCCTTGAAAGTCATAAGTTGAAAAGGAAAAAGTCAATTGTAAGAAGTTGAAAGACAAAAATGTCCTTTTACGGCTTACGTAAAAAGTCAACAGGCAAAAGTCAGAAGACAAAAGTCGATAGGCAAAAGGTTGAAAGTCAAAAGTTAAAAGTGAAAATGTCCCCAGTCGGCTTGTATAATAAGTCCATAGTCAAAACTCAAAACAAAAAAGTCAGAAGTAGTAAGTTAAAAGTTAAAAGTCAAAACGGCCCTCCAGTGCTTCCGTACGTTTCACATTATAATTACTTATACAGGCCACTTTCAATCCAAGGGTCTATATGATTCGCTGGTGTCGGATTTTTGTTTATTTTTCGCAAAACGCATTTGATTGTGATACTTTAAAGGAAGAATTGAAATTTAATTTCTTGAAATGCCTTCTGTAATACCCAGTCTTGTTTGTATGATTATGTATTTTATATTAATTTTAAGATATCTGCTGTTTCAATTTCCCCTTTCAACTAAACTGCAAGTTGCAAAAACTAAATGTGAACTGCAACTCTTAGCAAACAAGTTTTCCTTTATATGACCAACGTTAAATTATTCTTAAATAAGTTAAGGTTTAAGCAGTGCGTTAATGGGTGTTTCTCATTTAAAATTACTCTTCTTTCTGGTACGTCATATTTATCTAAGAATGTTCAATAGATATTGAATTTACATAAACCAGATGTTGTATGGTCTGTTCATGACGTCATGTTGAAAACAATAGGACGCAGAAAATTAAGTTTTTAGTCATTTGTCTTCTATGCACCGTTAGATGTCAACTACAAAGCTAAATCATGATATATATGTACTATACTGATCAAAATATAACATAGGGAAACTGTGGTTCTTTTGCTCTAAAGAGATATCTTGTTTTGAAGATACGGTCTGTAGATGTGTCTACTGATAAAAAATACCCAAAATATATAGACAGGTTCTCGTTCATATTAAGATGATTTACAATCAAACTAAGCATACTGTCAAAATGTTGAAATGCATGTCGAAATGCATTAGCAGTATGCAAGATATGGTATTTTTTGCAACTGACGAAAAAGTAAAATCAAAAGGTTTAAACTTTAACGATTAACCAAGTACATGTTTTACATGTATGAGATTTTAGGCATTTTTTATTTGACTTTAACAGTGGAGATTTTATACCATCTCATTACGTTGAACGAATTTTATAGATGCTGACGTTTTATTTGGACGATGATTGTGGCAGACATAGTGATTTCATTGTTTATATACTCTAAATAAACAGAAACTATTTATGTGATGGTATTAGGTATATATCTAGCCTAATGCTTTCGTACAGCAAATAACTGGTATCATTGTAAACTTACATCTGCTCTTTGGACAGCTAAATATATCCCTGCAGCAAGTTCTGCTAGTATTACTATAATTAAACAAGCTATGTACTGAAATGAAAGCAATGAACAATAAATATATTTAGAAGAATATATTGAATTTTAATTTTATCTAGATACAATTGGGGGTTATCTAAGCATTGATTACAATTTTAAGAAACACGAAGATTTAACATACAGAAAATCATTTTAAAATGTCATTAGGCTTTTTGGAGACAAGAACTACCAGGATGAATAGAAGACAACATAAAATTATCCAGAAAATATTCAACCAATAATTAAATTGAAATACACAATCAATCTTTGTTAATCTTATATTGAGAATTTGTAGACAATGACAACATTCAACATTTCGATGTGTTGTTCGTCGGTTTCTCGCTTTTCTATATTTTATTTTATTATGTATTTTATGGATAATATTTGTGGAATATAAAAAAATTATGTATATATATGTTTAATATTTTGTATGAAGTTGGCGGATGTATATCGTAATGTTTATTTGGACACAGGATCTTGATGACACATTCTTCTTGATAAAGGTTCATTCAAAATCTTAATTGTATCGTTAAGTTTTTCTCTTCACTTTGGAATATTTACTGAAATCACGGAAAAATATATTAACAAATCACAACAGCTGATACTTTTCTATGACGTCATCATGATGTTACTAGATGAATCATTTTCCACTAAACACCTTTTTATCTTATCACGTCCGTACAACTAATGCTTGGTTATAAAAATGATTGACATGGTTCAATTTATTTTTGATTTAAATATTGTCGACCTGTTTCATTATTAGTCTATCTACTCAAATCCATATATACTTTTTTAGTTGCAGTCTTACAGTACATCAAATTGTGTATAGTTAAGAAAAGAAAACTGTTTATCTTAAAATGTTAGTCTGTCTTGTTTTTTTCAAGTTTTCGTGTATAAAATACACTTACAGTTTATTATTGTTTCCTTTTCTCATCTAAAATGACTGCATTTAATTACTTAGTGCATTTTATTAATCTTTGTGAATCATTTTTATTTAGATTCAAATTCCAGACAATCAAATTAGTATGTTAATAAAACTCTTATATTGTTTGAAGACGCTACTATAACCTATGTATAACTTAACCGTTTGGGATTTTTGTTATGTGTTAATATTTTTATAATTTTTTTTTTGGTGTCAAAAGTTATCGCTCAATAAAAAACTAATCGAATATAAAGGCCCAGCTAATGTGTAAATCAGTACAACATCATACCCTCATGAATTATTTCTTAATCTTTGATCATGCAAAACGCGTGTGGACATTTTAAATGAAGTTTACTCACCACTCCTAGCATACACAAACTTTCTCTTATAGCACCACAGCATCCACAGAAACCCGTAACAAAAATAAATCCACCGGCGGCTATTAATACGTAGGCTGCAGTATATACAATGGTAATTGGAAGATCTAACTGTAATTGCACAGTATCCTTCAGAATTTTGTATATGTCGTTATCAAACCTTAGCCATAATCCGATCCCCAATAACCCCCCTCCACAAACCTGCAAATAAATGAGAATCCTAGAATCTTACAATATTGTATTTGTATGTATGTGTTTGTGTTTGTACAATTATAAAAACATTTAAGCATATTATTAGATATTTGTGTACATTTTATCGGCGGCCATCATTAACCCCATGTTCGGCAGAGCATTGAATGAGTCTTTGATCAAGTCATAATCCAGAAATTAAATAAACACATCGTATAGCTATTAGAACAAGGACATGTTAGTCCCAATTATGAGTTCCTGTGTAATGTGATATTAGTTTATCTTTACGGTATCATTTTAGCCCTTAAACTTCATGGTCTAGAAGCTTTGATTCACATTATCATCAACTAAGAAAGCATAAATACATATTACTTAGAATGACATTTATGTAATGCCATCAATTCTGGCATTGAAATGTTTGTCAACTTCGTTGTGGCTTGCATACGAGGTTTTTGGTTGATACTAACAAATTGATTTCTATCCTTATTCTGCATTTATGAATTACATGTTTTTGCAGGTTAAAATTAAAACATAAAGTATGTCGTTTCTTTGTTAAATGACACAGTGTAAAGGTGTCCAAACTTACCCAAAACAAAAAGTTAAAAACTATGAGGAGATATCTTGAACACTTAGCACAATGTCCCTCTGCCATTTTCAGATTCGCAGATTGTTACTCTGAAATAGATTAAGATGAAGAATTATGTTTTCGTTACGTTTGAAATTTCACCTAGATCAACGTTGTAGATCTGTAAATATTATTGCCCAACACGTTAGTACTGTTACTATATTTTCTTGTCTGTAATTAACATGACGAACATTGTCGAATATGTAAAAACAATTAGAAGAGAAACATGTTGACAGGATACTTATACAATAATATAATTATTCATAGTACTACATAAGAAATCAAATAATACTGTGGATCTGCATACATCATTTGTGTGATACTATTTTTAATGGATACGATGGCGACTTACATTGTACAAAATACAATATCTCATTTGATCTGATAGGAGCCAACGGTTAAACCAACAAGTCAGGAAAACTCGAAACAAGAACAACCAAGAATTTGAGTGCTTATTAAATTTTATCCATGTTACTTCACAGAAAGGCAGGGTACAGCAACAAGCCTTTATTTTATGTTGGGATTCTACCATACGTAAGCATTTGTGGGCACAATTAATTTTAAACGTCAGGATGACGAGATCAATATCTTTAATGTTAATATTTATTTGTTCGAATGTGCTTTAACGTCAGGTACATCCATTGTTCAACTATATATGGGAGGAAGCTGAGGTACCCGTTGAAAACTGGCCAAAATTGTCAAATACGGGGACAGTCCAAGCCCACCATGACATTGCTTTACCTTTCGGCCAACGAGGCCCCTCAGTCTGAACATTAATATAAACAAAATGATTTTTTTCGAAATAAAGTTTCTTTACAACATCACATCAAATATTTGTCAAACGATGCATCAAATATCAAAACTAAAAAAGAACCAATGCAAAGATGTTACTCTTGAAAAATTAATATTGAAGTAAATTATGTCGTCTGCCATCACCCATGTGTATGCGTTTGATGACATCGTCGTATGCAATCAGTACAGATAAACAGAGTTAATGACATTTTTTAAAAACTAACTACAATATTTTATTAAATACCACAATATTTAAGAATATATGCATGTTATTATAATAACAAATTTTATGCGGACGATTTTAACATTTTCCCTAATTCCTTAATTTGTTGTCTCCCCTATTTAGCTAAATTTAACCCTGGTTTCCGATTGGTCAATATCATCCCACACTTGTGTTTTGGGATAAACAACAGATTATTCAATTGATCTAATCAGAGGGCACAGAAGTTATTCTATTTAAAACGGATATTCGCTCGGCTTTTCGGATAATCCCAGTTTCTACCTCGGACAATGAGCTACTTCGCTTTATGTGGAATGACAAATATTATTTTGACCGTTGCTTGCCAATAGGTTGTAGAACCAGTTGTTAAATTTTTGAAACATTCAGTACTGCCATTGAGTGGATTACCCGTAATAAATTAAAGATTTTAGGCATGGTACATATTTTAGATGACTTCTTGTTGGTAGAAAAATTAAAACATTAAACTGTTTATAAACTTAGAAAATTTGTAGAATTATGTTCAGATATTGGTATCCCATTATCAAACTAAAAAAAACAGAAATTCCCTCTCAAATTATGGATTTTGCTGGGATAACATTAGATGTGGTTAAACAAGAGGCTCGTCTAACAGTTGATAAGTTGGACAAATGCAAGTATTTACTTTAGGTTTATTTCCATAAAAAGTTGTACAGTAAAAGAACTACAATCACTCATTGGGGTATTAAATTTTGCATGCAATGTTATACAACCTGGGCAATCATTTTTAAGACGCCTGATTGACTTGACAATTATATTACCTCCTAACTGTCAAACAATCGATCTGTCCAAAAAAGCAAAACGGGACATGTGCACTTGGCTCACTTTTTCAAAAGATTACAATTGTATTTCTATGTTCTTAAATGAATTATTTTTATCCAGTAAAAAAAAGACTTTACAGTTATTTACAGATGCAGCGCAATCAAAGGGATTTGCAGGCATCTATAAGTCTAGATGGTTTTATGAGTTCTACCCAGTTCTAATTGCCCTTCAATTATGTGCTCCTCTGTGGCAGAGTCATGCTATGTTATTTTTCACAGATAATGAAGCCTTAGTTTCTGTTATAAACAAACAAACTTCTAATGATGAAAAAGTGATGAAGATGATTAGGTTCATGATTCTAAAATGTTTGAAATTTAATATAACAATTAAATCAAAGAAGAGCAGACACTTTTCTTATAAAAATTGACAGTTTTTTTGTATACTTCTGTGTTACAAAGAGACAGAAGACCTTCCATTTTACAATAGCTAGGATTGTTTCTTACGTTTAAAACATTATTAAAACTACAGGTAAACATAATATGATATTCATCTCAAATACATAGTCTACATAAGTTACAAATTCTATTATCTTTAGGTACATTATACTGTCTCCCAGTTTCAATATGTAGACGTAAGTTTGAAGTCCTTAATTTGGTTATCCAAATCCTGATTCTGAAAGTCTAATTAAATACTTTTCAATTTCAAAACTTTTTTAAAACAATGAATAGAAAAGACCACGGGATGTGGTATTTAGAGAACTGAACCAGTTTTGTATAAATTGATCACATAAAATTTGGTTGAACAAATTCTTATTGTAGAATTCCGACTGTTGTGTAAAAATAAAGCCCATACCAGTGTTATTTAATATGCAATTAATCCACTTAAAATTTATTTGGCTTTTATTTTTTAGGTTAAGCATTAGTCTATACAAAGTACTACTAAGTTTTGTTTCATTTAACACAAGCTTGCTCCAATAAGAAACCATTCTCTGTTTGATCCTTATTTCAAGTGGAAACCTCCCAAGTTCTCCATAACCAAAAACGTAGGTGTAGTTTTTCTAACTTTAAGAACTCGTTTACAAAATTTCAAGTGGACTTGTTCAATAATTTTGAGATTCTCAAATCCCCAAAGTTCCGACCAATATATTAAAATTGGTTCGACCATTCAATCAAACATCATTAACAGAATATATATAGGAATTGATTCATTACGGATTAATTTATAAATACTATACAAGGACTTTTGTGCTTGGTTAACAAGTATTCTGGTTTCTAAAAAGGTACCATTATATTTAAAAGTAACACCAAGATATGAATAGGTATCAACAATTTCTAGTATTCTACCTTGTAATGTAAAATTAAAGTCTTGTTTTGATTTTCTTCTGGAGAATACAATAACTTTTTTTATTAACATTGATTTCTAGTTCCAAAGTTTACAATATTTTTCTAGTATATCTAAGGCTTGTTGCATAACTTCTTTTGTTTCTGATAAAATGTGTCGTCTGCATATAAAAGTACAAACAATTTTACAAAAATACCTAATTCTTGTTCTAAAGTTTCTTTGATTTTGTCTAGGGGTACACCGTCTAATTAAAAAAATAGTTTTCCAAGTCATTCAGGATTACAGAAAAAGAAAAGATGACAAACTTTCATCCTGTCTTACTCCTGTCAAACATGGAAAAAAATCAGATTCGTTTCCATTGTACTGAACACAAGACTTTATGTTACGATACATGTTCAAGATAACATTAAAGCATTTACCCTTAAATCCGCAATTTTGTAGTTTTTTCCATAGTCCTGTACGCCAAACTGTATCATTCGCGACTCCCAATTACTGTTCCTATACTTAATAAAATGATACAAACTCTGTCTGCGCTATCCCTTGTAATTATAATTTCATAATGTTTAAAGCAATGTTTTTATTTTCTACATTTGCACGAGTTGTAGAACAGGTTAATTCCAATGGTAAATCAACCTGTAATATTTTACAATTATGTCAGTTTTATAGTAATAAAGAATTTGTCATACCTGAAAATATACGGCGACTACGTGGGCCGATGTGGCAGTCAATAATATATACATTCTTTATTTATGTGGTGTAGTAGAAAAACGACATGCATGACGACATGCATGCAGTGAGGTGGAGTTAGCGCGCGAAAGCTACCTGTCGTCACACATGGTAATACGTCACACAGTCAATGAATAAATGACGAAATGATAAAAATAGGTAATGAATGGATGAAATAATAAAATAGATGAACTATGAAAACCAATATAAATATTACAATCTATAAATAAATGCAAATAACTTATTTGCATTATAATATATACATTACCGGTGACAATACCATTCTGGTGTGCCACAGGAAGTCCACGTTACCCGTCATAACTTCAAACATAATTTAGGAAGGGGTGTGAAAGTTATTAGCTTTTCTCATGGCCTCACTGAAACTTCTGCAGTCACGGCTTTATTAGAATTCGTTAAAATAAGAGATAACAAACCAGGAGCTTTATTTGCCGGCATTGAGGGTACGCTGTTACTTAGGTCATGACAAGATTTTACAGTGCTTAAAATCGTGTGGATTAGACAGTTCCCGTTACAAGTTACATAGTTTCTGCATTGGTGCTGCAACGGCTGCTGAACAACAAGGTTGTTCTGATGCGAAAATAAGGGCAATTGGCAGATGGAAGTCAAATGCATTTCATAGACATCGTTCTTCCCTTGATTGAGATACAGTGTAACATGTATTCCTCAGTCCACTACATGCTGGGGCTGGTAGTGCTCAGCTGATCATTGTATCACATATATTTGCTTAAATAATATTCATGTACTGTTATTACAACGAAAGATTTTTGTTGCTTCCTGCTGGGGCCGGAATTAATTAGTTTTAATTAGTTTAGACTACTACATGTTCGAGTCACATTATATAAGTGCATGTTTTACCATAGAAGGTTATTATGTGTTGTGTTTAAACTAGTTATTGATTTTAAAATGAAGTTTATGTTACTTCCTGCTGGGCCGGAAGTAAAAATTAGTTTTAATTACTTTTGACTGCCACATGTTGTGGTCCCATTATCCGTGCTTGTTTTACCATTGAAGGTTATTTTGTGTCTTGTATAAAATTGATATTTTTGTATCTCTTAATCAATTATAGGTTTTGTTATAACAATTCACAGTAACATTTTGTAACATGTTACTATTAGATCCCTCTTTTGGCGTTTACACACAAACCAATCCTCCTGCTTTTTATTGTTTTATTTGTATTCTATCAGCTGTGTTAATTTTGTTTTTTTTTTTTTTGGTGATAACACCTGCTGGAGATTGTGATATTAAATGCTTTTGTTTTTGCCATTTGCTTGGCCTCTGTGGGGTTATCAAGATTTTGCAAATCTTTCCTAGTAGGAATTTTTTGGGTGTTACTAAAACACGGAAACGGAACGCGGAACAGAAAACGGAATAAGTGTTTTATGAGGCTTGTTTATGGCATATTGGAATATGGGATATTCACCTATTTTATTCATGGTATACAGGATATTTGAGGCAAAAATTAGTGGGATATGGGATATTTAAATCCATTTTATTTACAGGGATATTGGATGTTAGAAAACATATGGATTTGCTAGTGGTCAGAACTTTTAAACAACATGTTTAATATAAACTTTTTGACGTAGGTGTATTAAAACAGGCAGTTAAATGCAAATTTCATGATTTCCATCAATAGCAAATCTTGCTTTTTAAATCATAAAATGTTTCCGGCGTATTGTAAATTGCATTGCAAATGAGATATAGCGGTAATGTTTTCTCAGACTTCATTTTTGCACAAATAATTAGATCGATCCGTTACGTCTTTTTGCATATTTACATTAAGTGCAAACCTTAGCTGCATTCAATTTTAAAATAGCCTTTAATTATTTGTGATCATTTTCAAAAGCCTGAGCTAAGGAAATTTTGAAAACATGTACTGCTTACTTGTATTTTCATTTTGATAACTAATAAGTGACTAAAAATACGTGCCTTCAAAATGCAGTAGCTGAAAAAGGCAGGCACACGAGAGTTGACAAACCCAATGACTAAGAATTGAAAATAAAGCTGAAAAGAATTAGAAAATTCTGAAGACAGCCGAAGACTTGGGTTCAGTTTTCATAGATATTTATAAAAACGCAAATAATTTTACATTTCTGTAGGCGTAAAAAATGACAATATAACTACAAATTTATGACATTGTCACAAAATGTAACATTACTTTTAGCAGGTGCCCTTGCAAATATCAATATGAATATACAAAAGACTACGAAAAGGAGTTTTAATGTAAAAAAGATTTTGGTATTTTGGTAGTGTAAGATATTAATATATAGCGTTATTAATTCATTGGCGTTTTTTTTTTCAATAATTAAGTTGGAAAAAAAATTTTTTCTAGCAAAGATAAGATATTCTTAATTCCTAATCATGGTGGCCTTTATAGGGCATAACATACATGTATATGACACTCAATTGCTCACAACATTACAATGCAAAACAAATACGTACAGTATTCTATCGGGGTTTCGGTTTCGTCTAAACAAAGCACCACTAAAACCAGGCCCTTAATCGATAGAAACTATATAAATTTTGAGGGTTTCTTTTTCAATGTAAAATTTAAAAAAAAATCCATTCAGCAATATTAATTTCAAATAAAAAAGATACAATTTTATAGTTAAAATAAATTTTCGGTTTATTCACGTTTCTCCAACATTTTCACTTCGACCAAAACAACAACCAATTAAGACAGGGGATAAAGAGTGAGACTTTAAGGATTATTCAACAACTAATATATAATACAGATACGGTTTGTCTTCGAATTCCAGGACTGTGATATTCCTGCTTGTAAATTGAGTCGGTTGTCAATGTTTCTCTATTTCCTTTGCTGTGGTCTGATGCTATCTGAATCTCGTTTGCCTCTGTATTTGTCTGTGACTTTTTTCGAATTTCTATCAGCTGAAAAATGTTATTGTGTTCGTGCCGGACAAGTTTCTTCCGTTTCTTTGCACTATCCTTATAATTGGTTGTTGATGGGTGCGTCGACAAGGGCGTTAAAACACTCGCACACACACTCACACACAACTCTTAATTATTGATTGATTTAATTATTTAATTTCATATTAGGGGCGGGATTAAACAAGAAAGTTTGGAAGAAAACCTTGGCTCAGAGGCGGAGCTTGTTTTAAAATGATACGCAAAAAAACCAGTTCGACCTATGGCATCGCAGCTACGTTGAAGGCAATAAGGAAGATAATTATTCTTTAGAAGATTTAAAGACTCAGATGGTGTCAATCGAGTACGATTTTAACCCTAGTCGGTAGCGTTTGTTCCTGATAATCCTTTCAGCAAAACAAGTTCAGTAAAATTAAGATTTATGACATGTCAGATTAACTTTTGGTATATCAACTTATATCTCTCACAACGGTATTAATTTCACTCACCCTTGAAGATGTGGCAAGACAAGTTCAAAGAGTTTGTAAGGTATAACATACAGGTATAACATGATAGTATTTTACAGAATATCCGTATAAATTGTGTATAAAATATCCCTTCTAAAGAAATACAACTTTAGGTGCTTTTTTCAATGTCAGTGATCAATAACAGTTAACGTATGATGTGATGCATTTATGTACTGGTTGCTTAACCTTTCTCAGGCATGGCTGTATCATTCTGACCAAAAGTTAATTTTTATGCTGTGCTATCAAGCGGTTACAGTAAGTACTTGGTATATTCATACACACCTTTTTTCATTCTAAGACCAGTTGTACATGTTGTATAAGTTCCTGCCCTTAAAATTTATAAGTATGTATGTCTGTCCGTTCTTCTTTCTTACCGTCCGTTCGCCAGTCCGTCCAAAAATTTTTGTGACCGCTTTAACTTTAAAACTATAAAGGTAACCAATAATTTGAAGTTTTAGACAATGATTTTGTATCATGCCAATTTATCAAATGATTTAAAAGCTGCAAAAAAAGGAAAACAAACAAAATCAAACTAAAAAAAACAACAAAAATAAAACTCATTACTATCCTTCGTCAGAGGAGCAATGCATTATCGCTGCTTAAATGGGGAGTATAGAAATTGGTTGCCGTGTCGTAACTTTTGCTATCGGGATCAATACATGTAAGACAAAGTTCAAACACAACAACGAAACATGCCCCAGTTGAACTTGCATCAAATGAAAATACAATATTTATTTTAATAGTATATATGATTACTAACTTACCATGCATTCCAGTCATAAAACTGAACAAGCCATACGTTTACGCATGCATAAACATGGCACCAAACTTGTTTTGATGTTACATAGCGGTTTTATTTTAGTGACAATTAATATCACATACCTATATTAAAATATCAGACAGTCATGTTTATCAGGTCGAAATATCTAGTTATTCATTTTTCCGTTTTCCGTTTCCGTTCCGCGTTCCGTTTCCGCGTATTAGTAACATCCGGAATTTTTTACCCCTTTATAGGCCAAGCTATACGTGTAATTAAAGTCTTCTCACTTTCTTGTCTTATGATTTTAATTGTAATCTTGTTATATATTGTTTCATGATATGATTGTATGTTTGTTTTGATATCTTTCTTATTGTTTTGTATGTACCAAAATTTTTTTACTTTGAGTTTTTATTTCATGTTAGAAAGAGGAGGGCATAAATATTAAATTTATACAAGTTGAAAAATACTTATACGGTGCCCATAAAATATATCAGTAGCTAGTTGTTTATTAAACTGGGACCTTGGTTGGCCGAGTGGTTAAGGTAGTTAGTCATCTACTGATTACGTGGTTTGTCATCACTGAGGTAGTCGATTCAAGTTTCATTGCGGAGGACAGGGTGTACCCGACTCAATCTTAAATTGGCATGGAACCGCAGGTCAGGTGTTTTCTCCGGGTACTTAGGCTTTCAGTCTCAATAAAAACTGCATGGACCGCATAACATAGCTTGTGTAAAGTGGCGCTAAACACCTTTTAAACAAACAAAACCAATTATTACACTGCCTGCAAACGATTTAAATTGTTAATTAATATCAATTTTCAATATCAGCATTTGCTATTTATTTTTCACTCTTCCTCTTTTAAGTTTGCAAGAAATTCCGAAAACATAACTTGATAAAGAGGAGAACGATGTAAAACAAAGAAATTATGACACAAATAGTTTTCTAAACATTAATTACACGTAACGATGATTTATTAAAAATACAGCGTGTGAAATGTTTATAGATTGATAACAGATAGTACCAGTCTCGCCGATGAAATTATGAAGTTCTAGTTGTTGGCATAATGCATGTCGCATGGAAGTTTGTTAGTTTTAAGATTTTATGGATGCAGTTTTTATTTTGTGAAAATTTAAAATGTGTATATTATTCACTTCAGTCGTATCTTTAGGTTTTGTACATTTTCAATCACGGAATTCTCAAAATGTTTAAGGAATCGTAATCATAAAAAGCACTATACTATAAAGCATAAAAGATATTCCAAAACAATCTTAAATAAATATTCTGTCTTCACTATGTTCATGTTAAAATATTATTACTTAATACATCACTAAAGTCAGGACGAGAACAAGTTATAAAACAATAAATCAACGGGAAAAAGGGTGAACCAATGGGAGCACAAATTGAATGCCAGAGGAAAATGTATAGCACTTTTCCGTCTACAAACAGCCAACTCTTGGTCAGAATCTACAAGCTGTCTTTATAGCGCAAAGAGCGTGGCACTCTTCAAAGACGTCAAACAGTCAGGCTTCCCTTTTGACCTAATACCACCCCCCCACCCTTTGCAACATGGCTTCTTCTATCCGCCACCTTTTGACGAGCTGAGCAGATCTGTGGGGTCAAGTACTGGTAACTTATATATATTGTACCGGCATGTTGTTAGTAAATAAAGCAAAATCTTTTTTTTCTTCCGCCAAAGTATTATTTATCTCAATGTATCTTAATAGTTGTTGGTTCATTAAGCTAAAAATTAGTAAAGACTGGTATTCTGAGGTCTTCATCATCAAAACTTGTATATCAACTAAGTAGAAATGTTGAAAGAAATAATAAAACTACTCGACAAGTGTCCTTTATTAGAATTGTTTAAATAACAGCTTATATCGTAATACATTTTTTACTTGTGTGTATGTGAAATAACACTTAGGTTTGTGCATGTGCATCTTCCATGGAGTTAAACCCTGTATTATATTCAATATTTTTCCGAGTCACATGATGTAAAGACCTTACCGATTCATTAGTTTTTCTCTTAATACTTATACTAAAATAACACATCATTAATTTTGCAGTGCATAAAATAATAAACAAAGAATGGTTTTCCAAGGCAATTTCATAATCCAGAAAGACATTCATTCATGTACTGACGTGTACACAGATGTTAATGTTAATATTCCATGGTAATAGATACATTGTTCTCCCTGCTGGGAATCTTATTTTTATAATGTTTTTGTTGTCTGAAAAGATTACAAATAGATTGCTTTTTTTATTATTTTTAAAGATATGTTGTAAGAGTGTGTCAATCAATAAATCTGTGGAATAAATCAAACAAATATATTAATGACTGAAATGAAGTTTCTGTAATTTTAGTTTCTTACACTATTTTGAATAGCCAGATGTCCAAAGTTTAGGTAGGTAGCCAAATATTTTTAATATATAAATGCCAACACTGGGGTTGATCTTTTAACTTGGCTTCGTACAAGGTGTGCTCGACTCTAACAGTAACGTCATTATACCGCTCAAATGAAAAATTTCTCAAACTGGAACATCACAATTTTGTTGATTTCATTTATTTTTTGCAAAAGGTACGTATATTCAATAACATGACGAGCATATTTTTATGTCAATTTCATTGCTTTACATGGTTTTTTGGCATATATCTTATTTAGTTTCAAAAACCAATATTTCCATTGAAAGCGCCTTCTTAGAACCCTATTGCAATTAGCTTCTATGCAAATTAGAACATTGCGAGACCTTTAGCAAATGTTTGTCTTCATATTATTTAAATTTTGACAAATATAAAGTCAAACCATGTTCTAATTCGCATAAACCCGCTTGAAATATTCTATTTCTTAAACAAAGGCCAATTTTGATATCGTACGTAACAAAATGAGCGCCTGATTATATCGTGAAACGAATGTACCATTTATCACTGGCTTGTCATCGCTGGGGTTTTGAGTTTGAGCTAGACTCGAGCATTATCTGCTTGACTCAAACCTTAACATTACAACGTTTGCTTTTGAAGATTGGTGGCTTTTAATGGAAACTCGCGATTCCTCCCCAATAAATCCTCACGCCATGCGTGACAATAAAAGCAGTTTTAATCTTAAATTCTTTTAGGAATTTAATCAATGAACCTTTTTAACAGCTCGAATTTTAGTTTATTTACAAAATTAAAAACTATTTAGACAAACATAATGAAATCTTTTTGATATATTTAAAGAACATTTTAAAAATGTAATTGGTTGGAAGGACGATAATTATTCTCTAAAAATAAAAGTAATCAGCGAGTTTGTACGATTTTTGAAGTGTGGTAACAGCAATCTGTTTATCAAAACAGATGACGGAATTCTATCTATAAATGAACACTTACAGCTTCTCCCTAGGTAACATGTTCTGTTGTCAGTGGCAGACCGATTTATAGGTATATGTCTGAAATTGCCTATGACTTTAGTTACAGAGTGAAGCTGGTAAGGTATTCTCATTATTCAGAAGCAATTTTTCTATGTTTCTCGGCAAACTACCAGTACTCGCGTTAATTAACTGACAAATATCAATTAAATGATCAAAGTATGATTGTTACTTTCACATGCAATTTCTATTTCTGAATCTAAAAGTACCTCAAAGCATGTCACAATTGTAAAAAAAGATATTTTTTTTTCTAACAAAGGACTACAGTTTTATCACAAAAAAAGTTTTTTTATCAAAGAATTTATTTTACTATGTACTATGTTCACAAATCATTAACTAAAACAATTCATCTTATTCTTTTTGTTTTAAATTTCTTTTTATTTTTATAGGAAACCACATAAAACACAATTTATCCGAATAAACAATTATAACGTCTTTGTTGTGTCATGTCAAACATATGATATTTCTTATTTTACAATATGAACTATATCACTACCATTAAAACAGAATAAAAATCAAAAATTTCTTATCTGGGTAATCGGCAAAAAATATTGTGTACTGAAATGAAATGTATTCTGCTTTATCCCTTTGTTCTTTGATAATCGGAACAAATTCTGTCAGAAAAAGATTAATATAAAGGTTCTTACATAAGTTTGTGGGACAGACCGGGTGATCTTCATGAGTGACGAACATTTTATATGCATCACGAGTTGAAGATCTCACGAACTATCCCAAAAGCGCAAAAAAGTACCTATGTCTTCTGTAAACCAGCAACATTCGCATTACTATATCCTATAGATTCTCCATTGTTTACGACATCCAATCAGAACGTCCAAACCAAGAGCGAAAAGATATAACAAATTTCTATAACGAGTGGAAAATCACACGGGCTTTCCCAAAAGAACATTAAAGTACCTATTTCTTCCGTAAACCTACAACTTTCACATTGCGATATCCTATAGACTCTCCATGTTTAAGACTCCATTGTCTCCAACAAGAAAGTTTAACAAGATCGTTGTTATGTTACCATAACAACGTGCTTGTTTCATGCATTTTGATTGGATGGGATGGTGGTGCAACGATAACAGATGTGTGCTCGTGAGCTTATCTGCACTGGGTCCGAACCTAATATAAGCCATTAACGGAAGAATTACAGTCCATCTCATTCCAGTCAGTCTCCTTCACCTATACACAAGAAAAGGTTGGTACCTACCTTTACTAGATCATATGCCATATTTAGATATATATTAATAATCATGTTCAGAACAAAAAATGGACACAATCGTCGAAGGATAACCATTGAATTAACAGGATTAACAGTGATGATTTTAGTTGCTGTAATAATGTATTACAGATATAAGTTGTTCGAAATGACAATTAATTGTTCTATTAATATAATCGTAAACATGAGTTACGTAAATAGTTTTTTTTCAGTGTCAAGAGATTACTAATTGAAAAAATGTCCCCATATGAATACATTTTTCTTATGATTCTAAATTTGACTTTCGTAAACAATTTATACATTGGGCAGATACTTATTTACTCTATCAGACAAACATGTGATAGCAACCAGGTGTTTTGTAGAATCCTTTAACAAAGTACAGCTCACGTGAAGATTGTGTTTTCCACTGTTGGCGGCCCACTTATATTTACTGTACTAGATTTCTTATTTTGTATTAAAAGTTAACATAGGAAAATCAAACCCAAAAGCATATCCACTGCCAAAGAATAAGCAGGAAATGTAAGTTAGAAATGCTCGTCATGCTAGTCCTCATCTGACGTGTGAAGAAGCGAAATCGAGATTATCTGCAGCGTATCAAGTTATGTAATTTGATTCGATTAATTGATTGATTGGATGTTTACTTTACGTCCAGCGAGCACTATTTCAGCTATATTCAGGACGAGAACAAGTTAACAAACAATAAATCAACGGAAATAGGGGTGGGATGGGTCGTAAGGAACAAAATTTTGACTACCACTGGAAAAGTATGGAGTGTTTGGGTAATGGCGGAGACTTAAGCCTTTTGTAGCGGATACAATTAACCTTTTTTTAAAATCTATACAAAAGAAAGGGCAAAAAGTGTGGCACTCTCCAAAAACGTTACTCACTATAGGCCGAATTTTACTGCCGTTATAATCCGAAGTTAGTTTTGTGATTTGTCGCCAAAAGAAAAAGAAAAAAAGAAAAGCGAGGATACGATTATTCGTTCTAGTTACTCACTACGGTACAGGCTTTCCTTATTATGATCTGACAACCCGCCAACGAGAGGGTCTCCTCTGTCCGCCACCCGGGGACGCGCTGGTTATTTGATTCGAAATCGCTATTGGAAGCACTAAGACGACTCAGAAATCTACTGGTTGGGTAACCTGGCCATCTGCGGTGGCCAAAATATTGCTGTTTGCTGCTGAATATAAACCATACTTAATCTATCAGTCTTCGTTTTCAGCTCCAGTTCAACACTTAAGCCACAATGTTATATATCTAGACGTTTAACCCCGTAGCTATTAAGGTGAGGGGTGTTTACCTATCTAATGTCTTGATGTGTATTCTGTGATTTATTGTTGTGTACTTAATTAATATAATGACAACCATATACACACCTAGCCAATTATCGCTTATATGATAAAAGAGCTATAACTGACCAGTCCTTTGCTAGACTTTTTATACAGTGTATTGAAGCGTTTATTGTTTTAAATTAAGGAAAGATTTGAACATGATAAAGTCTTCTTTTTCCGATACAAAAACAAGGGACTTTATAAATTATTTAGTTACTTGGTATTAAAACTAACTGAAATTCAAATGGTATGGAGTCAATTGCCCTTGTTACTGTTTCATATTGACTGGCAATATTTGTTCGGCCAATATGACGGAATTGTTACAGCAAATTCCAAGATTGCCGAGGGACACTATATAACTATTAATACTGAATATTTGCTGTTGTCAAAATATAAATACACGTTCCTATATATAAATATATGTGTAAATTTTTTATTATAACTTAATACCCGATCTGTACGGGTCAAAACATGGCGTTTACTAAAACATTATGTAATAGAGAATCTTAAAAAATGACTGTGCATGATTCAATAGGTTATTAGTGTATGTTTATTACGTAAGTGCTTGCTAAATATATAAGATAGTGGCTTTTCTTTCTTAAAGAACAATATTATACACGTACATCAATATGTGCACTTAATGCAGTTATTACTTCATTAACAATTTAATTTGATATCTATAAATTCAACATTACAGTTTCTTTTGATATAAACGTCGAAGTAATCCCCATTCCTTTATTACAGCAATTAACGCTGTTCGGTGGAATTCATTGGTGTATGATTATTATACCAAATCACTTACAATCTCAATAAAACCGATGCGCTTCATATAACGTTTGCTAGTCGGTAGGCGAGTTAATACACCAGTAAATTCTGTAAACAAAGTTTATATTCCTTTTATGAATTTTATGAATACATTTTATTTCCAAGTGCTTTATTTTATTTAAATGAGCAAACTTTTTTATTTCAACATGTATTCATACACCAAATCCGCTCATTGAACAATGAAAGATAATGGTCGCCCAATCGAAAATGATGTAACAATGAATATTGAAATTATATTGTTACGATATACGCGTGACACAAGTTCGGTCCGCGTTCAGAAGAGTTGGGCTTTTTTAAGTTTTACGACATGCCAGTGATAACAAATCCTGGATCGACCATATCCTATGTTGGAATATTTGGCGTCTTCGGTCATCAGTTCGGAAAGAGTATCGGAGTCTGAGTATCGCGTGATTGGTAGTTTATCAAAATTTATGAAGAGTATATGACTATAAATAAAAAGGATATATATGGAGCATAAGAAAATAAAATGTGAGATTGGATACCGAACATTTCGAAAATCCTAGCGGTAGAACGCACACACCGACGTACAATAAGGAAACATGGAGTGAATTAATGGTTACTGTTTTATGATGACCTTTTAAGTGTAATTATCAAGACCACTCATGAACTGAAGTAACCTGCTAGTACAAGGTAGAACATATAATAAATCATTACATGACAGATTTCTGTTAATTGGTCCGATTTGTATGATTTGACGCCTCCATAAACAATACACAAAAGTACTAATTAGACATTAAGGGCATTAAAAAATGGTCATGGATATATTTTGTACGTGCTATCATACATTATTATACCAATTACAGAATCTCGGTTAATCCTCTCCATAATTATGTGATTCAGTCGGAACCTGTTCAGGATAGTGGCAAAGAAAGCTCGGTGCTAACAAGACTTAAATAGATTTTTGATTAATAAATGTCATTCTGTTGCCCTTTGATATTTGATTGGTAACTGGTAAATGCATTCACATAGATATAAAGAGTGTTATTTTCAGAAGCGGAAAATTACACCTCTCATGAAACAATATTATAGACTGCACAAAACCATCTGCACTAAATACAGTTATTTCATTGGTAATAATTTAATGTTATATATATATTCCCCTTTATTACATCTTTTGATTGGGTAATTTATGCTATATTGGTTTGTTTGACCAAAATACTGAATGTAATAAACTTTTTAATTTCCCGGCAGAGGAACATTGATCCACCTCTATAAACACCATATGCCTCAGATGTTCAAACGAAATAACCACAGGTGATATATCGCCAACATGTGGCGTGATTTTGTCATTTGAATAACGAAAGTTACGTAATACACATTTGTTTATAAATTCTTCATGCATGTTTATAATCTTTGCTTTTCTAGATAAAAGTCCCACGAACACTTTTCTGTGTTTTAACAAGAAGTATATACAGAAAGCGATATTAATTGTAACAATTATGTTATTGGATATATTATTTTGTAGTATAAAACATAAATGAGCGGTTTAAACAAAACATAATTCAATTTTAACATTTCTGTTCCTGAAAAATGTTTCAATTTTAAAAATATTTTTTTAATCAATCTACTTTTAAACATAAATCATATATATAAAATAACCTACCTCAAGACATACGTAAGATCTATCTGAGTCTAGTAGAATCCAGTGTTAAGCTAAGTAGTTCTGTAAAGAAAAATAACAGCCAACTGTTATATGTACAGAGTGTAGATACATATGATACATATCTCTTCTGTGGGGTGCATAATAAGGGAGTATACGTTCAGAATATACGATCTTGTTTAACTTTGAAATTGTCAAGATGGAATGTTAGGGAATAATTTTTATAGACATGGAATAATATATTTTAAAATGTTAAGAAATAATTTAAAGTGCGATTAAAAGATCACTAATAGAATTAAGTGCAATGTAAAACCGTTGAATACAAATAATTTTGAAACATACATGGGAACAAAATTACAGTCTGAAATAGATGTAATATTCAACAGCATCAGCAAGTATAATATTATCCCTATTCCTGTATGGTACCCCTTACGAAATATTCTTAATATTACTCATTGGTGATATTTTATCCAGTAATAAATGTCAAGGGGGTCATTAAGGAATGTCTTGCTTCTTCTAAGAAGTAACTACTTGTGGATTCATACAATTTTACGCGGAATAAACACAATGAGTTAGTGTTTGTTTAATTTGATTGCGTAATAGATCACACAAGTTACTTCATTCCCACTGTTACTGACCCAAGGTACCAGATAATTATTGGTACAGGGCACATATAAGATCTTACTTAATGAGCTGTATAAGTAGAAGAACTTGGATGAATACACAAATGCACATATCAAATTACACATACGATTTGGGAGGCGAAACAAAATACATATAATGTTGGCGTCAATTTGAAAAAAAAGTTATGTTTTTATTTTTTTACCTCTATTTTAGGAAAAGTACCGATATTTTCAAAAAATAATAATTCTTTAAGTCTATTATCCATATTTTTTTTCTTGCTGTTATATATAAAATCGAGCTCTTTTTAATCTTCTAAGTGTTTTAACTTTCGAAGTGCACCGCAAGATCAAATATAAATAAAATAATATATATTTCTTACCTACGATAAACAAACACACCTCATATATCCCTAGGTAAAAAATAAAACAACACCTTTGTTTGTTACCTGAACATCTCTGCACTATCTTACTGTGACTGGTCACAGACGATGTACATACATACATAAAATATGTCCATGTAATACGATAAGTATGCTACCTCGGGCTGTGTTATAGTTGATGACAATCTTAATTATTTAGCATTAATACAAGTAAATAAATGTGCATTTTTGAATTTGAATATTTTTAATTTTGCTACTTTTAAAGAACTGTATTAGTACTGTTCGTGTTACTTATTGCTTGTAGGGACTTGGAAAAACAAACTGATGGAAAAATGTTGCCACAACATGAAAAATGTCCGGTTTTATGTTGCTGGAATACTTATGCCTAGCATGTGCTTATAGTCCCAATAATACATTATTCACTTTAAATCGCCACCGACTATATCATCTAACACAGAATTAGTTTGTAAAAAAAACTGGCGATTGGTGTTTTCCTTTTTTCTGAATATGTTTGGTCTTAGTAGGATGTGGGTCAGAAAGTATAAGGTAGAGAGATAAAACACGGTGATGAATTACATCGAAACCATTGTACTGTTTTGTTGGTTTTTTTTTGTAAATCTGTAGTTTTTTGTGGGATTGTTGTACATTGACCTCAATATTTACACCACATCCTAGAACGATTTGAGAAAGAAGAAGTGTACATACCATATTAAAAATACCTTATTGTAAGAACCACTACCAATTAGAACGAAGTATATTTTCTAGAATCTATTTCACAATTTAAGCTATATTTGCCATTACATCACATACAGATCTATCACAAAAATCATATACAGTTAATAATCATATAAAAAGCGTTAGTATATATTTAATACTATCACAGACCTAAATTCAAACTTACTTTATTAAGACACCGTGGCACCCATGCATTCGCCTGAAATGTCCACACACTAAAGTCCACTCGATAAGAGTAAGATTACGCGATTTATATTGCAAAAGATGTGTCGTTTTTATTTTCGGAAGAAGAGTATCCCGTGAAAATGCCCGATTATTGAAGTAGAAAAACTGCCAATCCTTGTCAAGTAAGGCTGTATGTAGTAGGGTATAATATTGCAAGAGCTTGACGAATGCAGGATAAACCAAGAAGGGCAATATTGATCCATATTAGTGCGATAACATTTATATACCAATAAATATTTAAGTCATTTTCTAGGATCCCAGCAGGTTCAGACATCTGTCGTTTGTTTGCATGCAGATATACTGTTTTATTTTGGACCAGCTGGACCATCTACATGGACGTAGCAAACTATTTAAGACAAAAAAAAAGTTCGTGTTTTTATTCAGATCGGAAAACCGAATTGGCTTCCCCGCATGACTAAGTGTAACATAGAACCCTATGGAAAACTTGTTTTAAAAGTCTTAACTTAAATTATAACAGGTATTCATTGAATGGTCTTCTGTCAAGGGCATGTTTTTTTTTATTTCTATTCAAAATGGCTGCTACCACACAACTCAGTTTAACATATGATCCTACAGGAAAAATATTCAAACGCCTGCTGCTAGGAACCTGCTCAGCTGATTGTTCAAAGCCATATTGCATGTGCCTGTTTACTGAATAATCATATAAAATGTCAGTGTTTTTTTTCTGTTCTGATTGTATTTTCAAAATGGCAGACACCACAGTACTTAGTTTAACATATAAAAACATGTTCAAATGACTTATTGAAGCCTTATTGTATGTGCATGTTTATTCCCTGGTCTTTTTAAGGTGGGAATATTTTGTTCTGATCAAAAATTCAATGGGTGCCACCATAGGACTTGCTTCAACATGTGACGATATGCGGAAAAGGTTTTAAATGTTTCTTGTCTAAAACTTAACCAATTGAAACAAAACATAAACTAGTGAAGTATGCGATTGTTTTTTGTTTTTTTTTGTAAATTGCATGGAGATGTAAAATGGCGGCCAAAACTGGACTGACCTAATGGGAAAAAAGTTTACAAAGGCTTATTGTCTGAAACAGGTTAACCAATTATAATAAAACTTTTTAGCAATATTTATTGGCTGTTCCTCTTATCTAAACCATTAACATTACTGACTTACTGTGGAACATATAGGATAATTTTCAAATGACTTCTTTTCATATTCTGCAAAGCGGATGTAAGCCATATTGTACGATGTCTGTTGGATTGTTTACTTTATAGTTGTTTCTGTTTGTTTATTTGATTGGAAAACAAAGATGATTGCCATTGCCAGAATTAATTTTCACAGGATTTGTGTAAAATGTCGACAGGGGAGGGGGAGGCATTTCAACGACTTGTACTAGTACAATACATTTGAAGAAGAAAAGAATTATGCAACACACACAAATATAACAATAAAACATTCCAGGAATTGTCTCCTCTTGTGTGCAATTGAATTTACCCTGGACGACTTGAAAGGCAGTGGTAATAGAAAAATTGATGTCTCGAATTAATAAAAAAACTAAAAATAATTTTAAAAAACTTTGAACCTTCAATCAAGTATGCATATGCAGGAAACTGCGTGAAGTGAACGTTTTTTTTTTTATCAAAATGCACATGAAGTAATGATTTAGCATGAGAAAAACCTGAAATGGGTTTCGAGCCAAGTTGGCTGGAAAGTTATATCACCCTGGAGTGCCCTCAGATTCAGATTTAGGAGATAACTGTATTGTATTTGAAGATTTGCTGGCATCAATTGGTGATTTGATAGTCGGAAATTGAGTTTATTGGCGACGCGTATGCGGAGCCAGTAAACGGATATTTCCGACCATCAAATCACCAATTGATGCCGGCAAATCTTCAAATACAATACAGTTATCTCCATTCTAATGCTACGGCAATAAAAACTAAACTGATTAAAATTGAAATTTTTTATTTGCCGGAAATAACGTCTGCGCTTGCGTTAAAATCTGATGGCATCAATCGTGGAATTGATGCCATGAAATTATTCACGTTATCCAATCAGAATTGACGTTACACCAAGAACTGCATTAGAATCAATATTTGATTATAGTCTCACCACTTGTATTACATAATAGTCTAAACAATTATGAAAAAAATATACAACTTACTAATTTTTAAAAGTATATATAACATACATCCAACAAATAGATTCCAGAACACTGGCTGTGTGTTTAATGTTATTGTCTGAATTAACTTTGACCTGGATATCATTACTTTCATATTAATATTTATTCATATTATTTATATTATAAATTTAACATGGGTTAACATCAATTTTTATCAACCATCATAAAAGTAGATTTCATAGTCAAAAATTGTATAATATCAACGTCTACAAAAGACTATATAACTGAATATTACAAGGTTTTGTTTGGTTTATTTTGTCATTAAATGTGTTCCACGTTTACATGTTGAACAAGAAATTACTCTAACCTAAGCAGAATATTTGTTGGCGGATCAAACTATAGGATTCCTCCATTGCTCTCGCCCCTCACTTTTTTAATTTTTAATTAGTCAGAAAATAAAGAACAATTGTAAGTGAGAACAATTGGTCAAGGTAATTAGTCAACTATTTTTGATCACGTGCCTGTGAACACTTATGTTGCGGGTACAAATTTCACTGCTGAATGGGGGTGCCCAAAATTGCCATAAAATAAAGTGGGAATTTGAAGTGCAAAACTATCAACACATTTCAAGATTGCACAGGTCGCATTTTTGGTGCAATGAAAATCGACCACAAAAAGGTATATCATAAGATGGCTTCAAATAAACAATATAAAAAAATAGTTATTTGGTAACATTTTAGCTGATATACATTGGGTGTTTAACAAAATATTTCTGAGAAAAACTATTTGCGTTAATTGTCATAGATCTTTTACCACTTATTATGGGGCTATGTAAAGTAAAACTCTTTAATATAATACAGATACCGACAAGACAAGAAGAGTGGTATGACATTTTATTTTTTATTCCAGCCATCTGAAGTAACAGTTCACAGATTTACAATATATAAAACACGTCTGCATAGTGGGTGCTAAATACAAATAAATTCGCCCGTTATTAAAAATGGCAGTTTTCTGGTACAGATACCCAGTACAGATGAGTTGACGCGCACTAATCTGTACTCGTTGCGTCATCCAATCAAGATGCCCGAAACAAGAGCGTTTTTATGGTTACATAACAACGATCTTGTTTTATACGTTCTCGTTTCGGACGTAATGAATATCGGACATTAAATAATGGAAAGTTTATAGGATATCGCGATGTGAAAGTTGTTGGTTTACAGAAGAAATAGGTACTCTCATGCGCTATGGGGGAAAGCTCGGCGTGTGATCTTCCACTCTTGATAGAAATTCTTATATGTCATTTTGCTCGTTCCGCTGCAATCCAATCGCGAAAAAACATAAAATTTCTATCACTAGTGAAAGATCACATGGTCTTTCCCCAAAACGTATGTAAGAAACTATTTATCATTCACTTGCTCCCCCATTTTCTTTTGTCGCCCTCAGTAAATATACACAGAATTTTTTTAACCAGAAGCGCTATAAATCTAGCGACTACTCGCATTTTTGAAATTGCCGATAAAATGATTACCTCCGAAAAAGTGTTGGTCGGTTGGTTGTGTATTTTGTTTTGATTATATGAATAAACCTAATTCGCGATACAAAATTGATTGTTTGAGTATTAGGTAGAGGCGGGTTTTAGTCTTATGAAGCGGCTGCTACGAGCCTACCCTTTTTGAACCTACGTGCAAGCAGAGTGGGACTCTCCAAACACGTCATCCACTACGGTTGGGATATTTTATGCGATGAGATTTTCCAGAATATCTTACATGTAACACGATATAGTTAGAGTAATTCTCTTTGCTAGTTTTGTCCCAATATAAAGCAAAATAGACCAAGTACCTGCATTATAGGGTACCAGCACAAACGGTCTAGCTTGAGTAAACCTTTTCAACAATAGCTTCTCCAGACACTAAGTAATGAAGTTAGCTTGCTTTATTATAAACCTCACGTAGTTCATTGAAAAAGCTTAAGATATGTAAATCTGTCTGCATCTCCATTAAGGTCATAGTGAATAGAACCCTGGTCGAGTTCGTCATCTCAAAGACCAACCTTCAACAAACTACTTATATAGTAGAATCCATCGATTAACTTATGTCAATCAACGTCCTAGCGAGACCATTCATATGCCATTCTACGAATTATCATCATGATTCTGATTGGCTGTGAAGGTTGTAATAATATATCATGGATTCTTGGACCCACCATTGGAAATAAGACGGGTTGCAATTGAAAAATCTGCTTTCCATGTAACGAGCACAATATTCATCTCTTAATTATCCAGTTCCCAGTTTGTAGTGTACAACTGACCCATTCACATATAGCGGTATGTTCATCTCAACTGTTTCTGATATTAATTATGAAAGTGGACCTGCCTTTCCGACTAATTATTACTGACTACATGTTACTCAGTATTCATTCCATACGAGGTTTTTAGTTCTCCGGTATTACCCATTTGTCAATTACATATGATATTTAGATTAAACAATGATTTTTTTGTTTGAATGGTGTTTAACTCCACTTTCATCAATTTTCAGCTATATCATGCCGTCCAGTTTTCATTGTGGGAGGAAGCCACAGAACTCGGAGAATACCCACGACCTTAATTTAAACAATAAAAACGTGTCCCACAAAGATAACACAAAGTGGAAAACGATATAACCAACATATCGCTAGTTACAGGTTAAGTGGCAAGGTAAGTCTGACACTGCTGCCACCTACATACATTAACTAGATACTTTGTGTCTTGTCATATTGTATGAAGTTGATTTAACCTTAGAAAACAAGAGCAGCGTAATGATGCAGGAAATGATGGAGCATCCTGGTGTCACTGCTGGTTGTGAAGTTGCTTGCTTACTTTTGTCCTCAGTTTTGGGTGTTCATCTCTCTCTTGGTATTAGTGGTTAGTTTGTATTTGTAATTATTCACATTCTAAAAATAACTTCAAAGACATTACTTTGTGGTGTCCAGTTATACTAGTCCCAGGATGTCTTGGCAACAATGATGATCACATGTCTGAAACACTCAAGACAATACATACATTGCCTATTAAAGTGAAACCATTTTTTTATTGCAATAATTTGTATTTATTAAGTAACTGAAATTTACAGTAATTTAATATTAGTATGCAGTGATAACATTAAATACCATATTACAACTACCAGTAGAACTTCCAATATGGAAGATCTCCTTATATCCTGAAATATGTGATAGGAAATACTGACAGAATACCATCCACAACACTGCTGGAAAAATGATAAAAATTGTTCAATAATAATGAACTGATGGTATAGAAAGTTATAACACAAATGGTGACAAATATATGAGGAGTTATTTGAGCAAAAACGACACAAAAATCTATAGTGTCTATATTGTAATACACAAAATAGATGTAGCAAATTTAATTTATATACAAAACGTTCATGGGAAATGGAAAAATTGTTTACATGTAGACCAATAGTTTATTTTCTAGTCTAAAAATAACCAACTTTTACTGTCTTTGGCATGGTTAATTGCATGCATCCCAGGGTCTTCACAGGACTGTAAAAAGCTATGCATGTATGTCTTACCCTTATTCAGTAAGGTTAGTTTCAGACAAAAACTACAAATAACCATTCCTATTTTCACAATTTTTCAAACTTTTCCAGATTTCACAATTTTTCTCGTTTCAAATAATACATTATTGATAATTGGATAAGTATGATTTTTTTCCATTGCTTTTAAATACACTAAAAGTATCTTTTTAGTGTTTTGCTATCAGTCCAATCACAGTTAGCAAGAAATAAAGGCTAATTTGTTCTCAAATGTAAAGATTTACATGTATAATATTACAGAAAATTTAATATTTAATAAGTATTGCATCCTCCCAAGTTAGGGTGATGAACACGGAGTCAGAGCCCTCTGACTTGGGAGGATGTAAGTATTGTAATGCTGAATACATTTCTGATATTAAGTGATTAAGTTATCATTAGTTTTAAAGGTTTATCAAACTAAACAATCTTATACACATTAAAAAAGCATTAGAATTCTAATAACTAATAAATGCACAATACTAATTCTTGAACACAGCCTTATAAAGGTACATAGCTTACTGTGATCAACTAAAAAACAATTTTAGTTCTGTATACACAATGACAAAAGTCTGAAATGTCTAGCACAAAAAGGTAAAGTTTGCCTTAAAATTACATTAGAGAGAAAGATTTATTGGGTCAGACTAGTTTTTAATACACCTGCCTGAATGTCAGACTGATAGTTTTATGAAATCTGCATTACATGTAACCTTTTATTGAATCTGTTGATATGTCATTGGTCATTAAATTCACAGAACTACTGTAACACAATACAGTCAGACATGTATCCTCTTTTATCAGTCAATTCAATAAAAAAAACCTCATTTTATCTTGTAAAATAGTTTGTTCATTTCATAACAAATATTCATGCAAAATCTATGTTCATAACAACTAAGTAAACAAATAATTGAACACAACATTCAAGTAATAAAAAAACAATAATATGCACTTAAAACAGGATTGAATATTACTGTGACAATACTAGTACCAGTAGTGCTGAATGACTCTTATATATAGGAACCCTGCTGTATCGATCTACTTAATTTAAACATGGCAGAAAAAATTCGAATTTTAAAAACATGATAAAATATGATAACAATCGGAATTGGCAAGATAGAGAGACTAGTAATATCAGTGGATATAACAAAGAAGGAAACCGAGATAAGTTTGTTTATTTATGTTGTTTATGGTTGACTAAAATAAGTGGATTAATAAATAGATCGATACAATGAATAGATTGATACCGTGAGGTCCTACTATATCATGTGAAATTTAACAAGATTATTAAGTCCTTCGTTTTATGAAAATAATTTATCATCTTTCAGTTCATAATAGCTGTTCCTGATAAGCTATAATGAGCATCTTTCTTTACTTCATTTAATTTTAGATGGGAAGTAGAGACAACATAATATCCTGCAGGTAATAACTAATTACCAAACACCAAAGAAATTGTCAAAACGAAAAACCACAAAACAGTCCAAGAATTTCATTGATGATTTCATATTTCAAAAATGCCTCTTGAATCCAACATGTTGTTAAAGTCCAGTACATCTAACAATTCAGGAAGGCAGCATGCTTGATGCCAAAGGAGTTTATATTGGCTAGCATTGAAATATCATTTCATCATATGAAGATATATAAGAACAACTTATCTGTGTTACTAAGAGTCAACTGTACATTTAAGAAATGCTTTGGTTTTACATAATGCTAGCTAGTGATGTCGTTTCAATATTCTGCACCAACATTTTAATTGAACAAAAATCCAAGTTATTGCACAAAAATGGCACAAGTTACAGTATACCAGAAATTATACCAATATATACCGACCAATCTTTATCTTTGATCATTTAAAAAAGCAAATATAAAATTGAAATAACGATACAACACAATTCAATAAAGGCTATACTAAAATAAAATTTAACATTCTAATTCAGAACCATTTTTCAAATTAAACTGCCACCAAAAAGATTTTCTAGCAATTCCTTTATTTTCTTTTTATCTATTTTAGAGAGACAACCATACTTGTATGCACAATGGTTAAAAATAGAACTTTAGTATGTCTTGCTTAAAAAACAAACAACAGGCCATTTTTTGTAGCTTTATACTAAGGATGAAGTACTTTGTTGGGAATCATGTTTTGTAGCTTTAATACTGAGGATGAAGTACATGGTTGGAATTTGGGAATCATGTTTTGAAGCTTTATACTAAGGATGAAGTACTTGGTTGGGAATCATGTTTTTAATGCATTACTGTGGTGCATCATTAATGAGCTATTGTAAAAAAAGCAGTTTCCAATCATTTTAAAATACATATCCAAAATTTCCTGACAGTCAAGTCATCTGAAATGGGACTGATAATGACCACAAGAAGCTATTCACACTACCCTGAACAAATGTTGCAATAACAAACCAAATTTTGTTAGTTTTCAAAAATTATCTTACGGTTTCCAGATTAAATGTTGGAGTTTGCATAGTCCAGAATTCTGATAAACACTAAACACTTGTTTATTTTGATTAAATAAGTCAATATGTTCAAACTGGTTTATCTAAACAACCTAGAAAAAAGTTAAAAAACCTTTGGGTTCTGTCTAACAAAAAAATATGCCGTCTATTAAACTATAGTCAATACAATGACAAAATTTATTAAACTAGATGAAAAGTATGCATACAATTCTGAGAATTCAATGTTGATATGTTAGTGGGAAAGTTTTTTAGAGGCATTGCATGTCTGTAAGACACAAATGATGCCCCCCACATGACCAGGGACATGAGTGGTGTGTTGCAACAGGCAGAAATTTTAAGAAAATTGAATCAAAATCTGCTACAGATCTAATCTTTTTAAAAAAACTCAACACATGTGAATGAAATTATGAGAGGCAAAATTGAGACAGTAAATTGATTGGGCCATTTCATTTCAATAGGTAGATAGGTTGTTTAACAACAGAAGCTGCAAAGAGCTTTGAGAAATGGTAGCCTGTTTTCTTTATTTTTAATTCAGAAAAGTAGTTTTTAAGATAAGCCTTGTTTGGGCAAAGTTCTTCGATAAAAAATTTATCTGATGATTACCAATACATTTACATGTACTTTGTAATATTTTCTTGAAATGAAATTGACCTGAAAAAAGTAATATCAACTAATATGCACATGCACTACTGAGCATTGTAATAATTCTAATTGTAATGTTTAAACAAGCTCTTCACACTACTTTAACTCATTTTATATTTATCTTGCGAGTTCTTTTACTGTGTACAAAGATATTTTGTTATATTTCATATTTTAAACATTCATTTCAATAAGTGTTTTTCATTTTACTTCAAAATCAAATTCAAAATTCATTTTATTTATGTCACCTGACTTATAACATAGCTAATAACCAGATCCAGACAAATGTCTTGTAATCTATTTCAGTTTAACAAAAAGGCAGTAAAACTGTTTTATAAACTCTAATGAATAAAAGATGTCTTATGATCTCCAGAAGAAAGGATTCTGCTGCAATCTTCTTTCAAAATTCTGATACCAGGTTTGGACAGTACTTAATGGCATGTATGTTTCTGTCGGGTTTGGGGTCATCTGTGACTGTGTTTGTGTAAATGATGTAGCAAAATTAAAAAAATTCTCCAACATTTTACGTGAAAATTCCACAAATGTTTCAGCTGTTGACACTGCAGCATGGCTTGAAGGTGTTTGCTGAGAAAGTTCATCCAGGGTTTCAATAGAAATTCCTATCTGAGCCATGTGAGATATATGAGGTATACATTGACCAAATGGGTTGGTAGATTCAGTTCCTGTTTTAAAATAAAACAATGTTTAAACCTGCTCTAGAGATAAGCTGCATAAAGGAATGACTTGTCTTATAGGAATGTTATTAATATGTGTACTCAATTTCACATGCCATAAAACTGAACCTGTATGAAAAGACCACTTTTGAGACCACTTTTTGTAATCTCCCTTCAGTGGTCACCTGTTTTGTGAGACCATTTTTTGCTATCTCCCTCGAGAGTCATCTGTCTGATTGACCACTATTTGTTATCTCCCTTTAGGTCACCCTGTCTTATGAGACCACTTTTTGTTATCTCTGTTGAGTGGTCTCTTGAAACAGGCTTGAATACTACAAGCATAAGAACTTTAACAAAGTCACTAAGCATCTCTAAAAGCATGTTTGACTTTTAAACAAGAATAAATCAATAATTTGTTATCAGTGTTTGATTTCCACCCCCACCCCCCAACATTTTTGAAGCAGCATCTCCTTAATAATAGAACATGTAACTGTAACATATTTACTGCCAATGCAAATAATGTATGCATAGAATACCGTAGATGCTCACTTAAAAGTCGGTCCGCATATAAGTCGGGGGGTATTTTTGGGCCTAAAAATCTGGTATTTTGCGAGTGGCCCTCGTATAAGTCGGTCGGAAGACAGACGTGTTGACATGAGGTCAGATTCAAATAAAAATTCCAAATTTGTGAATAAAAATCATTATATCAGTAAGACTTCTTGTTTATTATTTGTTTCTTGTGTTTTATGAGTTAAATATCTCTTGTCATTAATCCTAGGTAAACGGTATGCTTCTTTTAACACAAATGCTACATATTATTGTTAATCATTAGAAGTGTAGTAAATTTACATTATAATGACCCATAAACAAACCTGATTTGAGATTTGTAACTTTAAAGATGGCACTAGGTTTCTGGTTGGCTATGATACCTAAAAGTATCCACTGTTGGCCCGTAGGATTCGGAAATGAAAAATACACTGGAAAAAAAGAATAGTATTTGCCAATAGGACTTAGGAATAAAACAATTAGAAATGTATACATGTATTCGATTATTCTTCCAAGAGAGGTTGGCAATATGTCAGAAGCCACGTCATTCTAAAATTAGAATTTTTAAAAATTTATTCTTAATCTTTACTCTCTAGTATGAATTCAGTCAAATCCATCCTTAACTGACAAGGAGTGCCCATCTTCTGCCCAAGGACAGGACTTTTCAGCAGATTCTTCCACTATAGAATCTTGATGCCACAAAAAGCTGAAAAATTCCTGAAAATTGTATAAAACCACAGACAAACAACCCTTTATTATAACTTCAGAATAACTTGTACATGTTACTGTAACTGATGTGCACTTTGTTGTATTAATGTTCAAGATAAAATTATATTTTCAGTTCTTTCTTTTCATTAAAGACTGCAAGATACAACAAAGGAGATGATAAAAAAAGGAACTCAAAATATGTCTTATCAGATATATTGCCAAATCAGCAACAGTATTTATTTTTAGAAAATATTAAAAACAACTTCTTTTCATGTAGTTTATATATGCACAGTTTTTGCTTGAATAAAATTTTAAGAATTGTCTTTCTTTTTTTGTAGGATATCTTAACTGGGTACTTCATATCAAGTCTAATTCAGTGTGTCAAATGGCTTCATAGGGAATAAAGAATGTAAGAAGTGAACCATGAACAAGCAAAGCCAAAAAGTGACGAGAAATAGTATGAAAAAGAATGATTTGCTTTATAGGATTGGACAAGCTAACCTGCACCTCCATAACCATCTGGAAATGGACTAGTTCCCGTCAAAAACACCGCAATGTGATTAATGTTGTCTGCATCCTCCACATTGAAAACAAAGTGTGTTTCATTTATTTGCTGTACGTCAGCTTGTACCTAAAAAATACCAAAAATACTTTGTATATGAAAAAGATTGTACATAATGGTTTAAATTTATAATTACAGTAACAGAATTTAAACTTAAAATATTGTTTGCTATGATTGCTAATTGATACCCCTCCCCACCCCAACCCTTATTTTCATATGTCATAGAATGGCAAATTCCATGTTATGATAAGGGAAAAATCATTCTGCTCAAAATGTAAACAACAGGTTACAATGGCACTATGTGACAAAGATTCTTTGAAAGTTGAATTAATTCCATTCAGTAGTGTAGGTCACCTGGTGGAGTTGTGGATAAGAGACGGGTACCCCCAAAAGTCCACGTTGGATTCAGTTGTGTAGAAGGAGGTGCGGAAAAGAGATATATATGATAACAGACAGAAGGACATAGGCAGAGTGAGAACCCTTGTGTGGGCTAGTTACACCAGTCCAAACCTTGGCCGACCCTTCATTTTCAAGCACGATTATAATACATCCTAGCAGTAGTATAGGTATATAGCCAGTCAAAATCAACTGAGCTAAAAACTACTTCTTTACCTCACTTGGTTACAGGGCTGGTTGGCACTACACTGTACTGAGACCCCAAGTTAGATCACTGGAGGTGACATAGTATTATTTCACGCTATCCTGGCACCCAACTAAAAACCTAAGTGAAGGAATTGTTGGGTTTAGCATGAATCATCATGAATATGGAAGATTCATTTATATGGAGGGGAGAATGTAAGAGGAGGCCTATCTGCCTTTTAGCAGATCAACTGAGCTTACTACTTTTTTACCTCACTTGTTTATAGGGTTGGCTGGCAATACTGAGATCCTGAGTAAGACCCCAGTAGGTGATATCTCAACTGTTACATTGGCACCTAAAACCTACTTAAAGGATTTGTTTGGTTTAGTATGAAATATCACAAAAATGGATGATTTGTTTGTTAGGAGGAAAGAGTTTAACAGGAGGCTTATCTGTGTTCTAGCAGATAGTAGGTATATAGATAGTCGTTTGGTACCTATGTGTAACTTGCCCAAGTTTATGATTTTGGACCAAGATTTTGTCAGTTCATACCATAGGCTATTTCAACATTGACTTTTCATACCATGATGATTTCAGTGTATTATGCCTAAATTTAAATATTGTTTTATACACCAAAATTTTTTTAAATGTTGCTGAGAATGGAAAATATAAAATATTTTTAAGCGTAGATTACAGTCGACAGCCTGCCATATATGAAATATCTTACTCATGAAACATAGTTCAGTGCCAGAAATGCCCAAAATAGTTTCATTTTTCAAAAATTTTCTGACACCCTGGGAGGGGGCCCTTCTACCCTCCCTACCCACCTTTCTGAGAACAGCAGTCGTCAATGGTAGTCACCTAACCAGATCTGATTCGTTCTGTGTTTTCTTCTTATCTGACATTCTCAGTGTTTATGTTTTTTGCATTGAAATTTTTCTTAAATAAGGTGAAAGTGAAATAAAACTTTTGCTTGTTCAACTTTTTTTTTAAGATTGGCCTTATTAGATTATTTTAAACAATTTTTTTTTGACAATTTATTTTAATAGGCATTGTACAAGCCATAAGTTTCACTAAAAAAGTAATAGCTGTTTTAACAAGGGCAAGTTGCTACATGCAGCCAAATGTCCACTGCCTCAGCAGTATTGAATTGCCATAGAGGCGTGAGAAAATAAAATGGGAAAAATTTGTTTGTGATACATTAAGTTTTGAGACAAAATAATAAGCATGTAATATTAGAACTGTTTTGACAGGTATTTTGGAAGAGCTAAGCAACTACATGAAATAACTTCATCAGAATGTGTAACTATAGTAGAGTGCTTGATAAAATTTGCTTTCAATATTCAATGTTAAATATTGCTAAAATGGTCAAAGTCCCATAACTCCTAGAAAATTTGACAAATTAAAATGGTTATAGAGAACACAAATTCGCATCACAACAATTAAAACTATTAAATATCAAAGCAATCTAGTTAACAGTTTCAGAGATGCATCCACAAGATCTACCATTGTATTAAATTGCTGATAAGGTCAAAGTCCCATAACTCCTACACATCATAACAATTAATCCTACCAAATATAAAAGCAATCTATCAAGCGGTTTCAGAGAAGATGCATCCACAAGATCTAATATTGTATTATATTGCTGAAATGGTCAAAGTTCCATAACTCCTACAAAATATGACAAATCAAAATGACGGGATTCTATGCACATCTACCCATCATAACAATTAATCCTAAATATTAAAGCAATCTGTCAAGCGGTTTCAGAGGAATTGTGTCCACAAAAGTGTGATGGACGGACAGATACACGGATGCAGACTATTCCTAGGTCCCTCCTTTGCATTGTGGTGGGGGGCGTTGGGGGGGAGGGGGGGGGACAATAAACAAATACAGTAACAAGAAAAAATCCGGATGTCTCTCTTTCTATAGAAATGAAATAGTATCCAAACCTAAGAATAGAAAACTATTCCAATTACACCAAAATATTCCCAAAAAGGTCTTAAAATATCCCATTTAAATAAAATTAAATCTCTTACTGGCAGAGGAAGCTAGTAATTTTAATTAGATTGCAAAATATCCCAACAAATAATTTTCCATCAAAATTTCCATATGGTATGAATGGTTTCAAAAATATTTAGATCTGTAATTAGAAGGTACATGAATTGAACATTGAAAATTCCACATGGTAAGAAATTGTCAGTTGCAAGTACACACGTGTAATATATACTAGTAGTATACTATTGCAATGTGCATATGGTATGAAACTGACACATGATAGGAAATAGTCATTATACAAAATGGTTGTTTTTTCTTTCAATATATTATAAAATGCAGTTAAAGAAAAACATGATAAAAAGAAAACAATGTTTATTTTATAAAAAAATCACGCAAATATTACAATATACAGTGTGGGAAACGAAATTTTTGTTCAGCTTACCATTCTGGCTAGTACCAAAATAATAGTACTCATCGAATTAATAATCTACTAGCCATAGTTGGGAAGAAGGGTTTTCATAGTTTGTCAACAACAGCCAACATCATTTAACATTTACACAGGGTAAATAAAGATCTTAAAATTGAAAGATTCTTGAATTAACATTGAAAATACACCAAACACACTCTTTTAAGATACATTTATCATTTGGAAAACATGACTTGTAAATTTTTTCTTGCCTCAATATTTCAGCTTGCCAAACTGCTGAGTTGCAGATGAACTTAACTTGCCAAAAATCTTCTAAACTCCATTTCAGCGAGTTGGCTAGGGGCCGTTTCCCACACTGATATATTACATACTACCAGCACTTTCATAGCAAGAGTCATCCTACTCAAGTTATATATTAAATGCTACAGGTAGTATACAATCCATACAGTTCTGGTTGTTGGAATAATAATATCTAATTTTTCTTATAAATTTTCTACGATTCTCACTAATTAAGCAGCTTGGGTTTGGGCTTTTTAATCTTAATTTTAAAATTATAAAAATTTAAAAATTAAATTATATTTTTATTTTTTTATTATTATTAAAGTGTCACATACCGTATTTGACCTAATAAACGCCCCCCTATTTACCCCCCCCCCCCCCCCCAAAAAAAAAAAAAAAAAAAAACTTATATGCAAACAACCTACCGAAACTTGTATAATCCAACACACGGAAAAATTGAAATTTTATCAAAACTATACACACAAGTTTACACAAGTCATTATACTACGAATTATATATGGTTAATATTTACAGAAGATTACATTACACAGGCAATTGTTTAGTGACCGGGACTGTCATAGTCAGAATCTTATGACTCTTCATCTTCTTCGGAGACATGACCTTCACTCTTGCTTATTTCATTTGTGATTACTGACATATTGCCGATATTGTCGAGCATTACTAAATTTTTTTTATTTGTAATGTCACGTTCAACACATGGTATTTCTAGACCATTTATAAAATACTTTTCTCCTGTAACTTTTGCAGATATCTGACCACCTCTCTTCAGAAAAAAATGAACAATTTTACTGAACTCGTACGTGGCCGACACATTGGTTCGGATTCCCTCGTTGAAGATTCAGCTGCACAGAAAATTTGTCGTTAGGGTAGTCCGAGAATCCTCTGCCGTCCAACGTTTTTTTTTCGTGGGTCCACGCAAAAAAAAAAACGTTGAACAGCAGAGGATTCTCGGACTATCGTTAGGGTTACTTTCTTCAACTTTGTAATTTAATTAATCTCCAATTTGGTAATGCCAACAACTCCTGTAAATGTGGTATCCTCTGTGGAACTTGAAAAATCCAGTTCCATTGCATAACACTTCTCGATTATACTTTGTTTTTTTTGTGTTACCGGTAATCAATCTGAACTCAGATACAGCAACTGACCATTCTATTTTTAAATATTTAATTACACTGTCACATTCTTATTTTTGTGAAATATAGTCTGTTTCACATACCTAATGGTAGCTTTATTCTGTATTGTCCGTTTCAATATACGGACTTGAGTTGTTTTATTTTGACTTAATAGACACCCCCCTTTCGGAAAAATGCAACGCCCCCGGGGCGTTTATTAGGTCAAATACGGTATTGATCAAATAACGTACAATATACAATCAAATAAAATGCAATAAAAGATCAATATCCAGCCTGTACAGACTTACGAGACATGATATATACAATAGAACATATTCATAAAAAAGATATAAGAAAATAATAAAAAACAAAAAAATGAAAGAGAGGGTTTGTAAGATTGTTTCATTTATATAAATTAAAATTAACTTTAAAAAGCAATTAAGTTATCGATAATAAAAGATCAAATAAGGAAAATTAGATGTCTAAAATGTTAGTATAACTACACAATTCAAAATTAATCATGAGTAACAGGCTTCTTGAAATAATTTGTAAAAAATATATATGTTAAATTAAATGCAAATGGTGAAATATCACAGAAAACGTTTTCTTCTCTGAAAGAATTTATGCAAAGTAAAAGCAACAGTTATTTGGACCTGACTATTCTTCAAAAGTTCTATGAATTTACGATCTGAGTTCATCATACAAAATCCATCAATTTGTTCCCCAGCTTTCTGAAAAAGTTTGTATCTAATGTCTGAATATAAAGGGCAGTTGATTAAAAAATGCTTTTCGTCTTCAATAACGGTCATGTTGCATAAAGTACAGAATCTTCCGTCAAGCGGTGTTAGCAGTCTGGAGTATTGTCCCGTCTCAACAGCTATAGGTAGTGCACCGCTCCAAAATAGTGTCATTGTTCGCCTTACGTTTTGTGGTATTTGGCACTGAATATATTGTTCTAGTTCAACAGTTTCTTTATAGAGACGATAAGTCCTAAGTTTGTTTCCATTCGGATTTTTCCTGTCATTATTGATTTCACTAGAGAATTCTGTATTGTCAATTTCGCATTATACAAATCTAAAATTAATTTTTCCAAAGGAATTTTAATATCTAATTATCACTCGTTATTATTAACAGTAATATATTTGATTATCAAACATGGTTACAGAAAGATAATTTAACTGTTGTAAATTTCAAAGAATCCCAGATCAACATAAATAATTATATAGTAATTTAAAATTATAATTTCAAGATTAAATTTTGCCTTTTAAAACATTTCATTGTAAGAAGTAAATAATTTAACAGGTGCCAAAGTTGATGCTGCTTTGACTCTTACATGGTGCCAAATTGACTAATGTAATAACAGGTGTATAGTTCCATTAATAAAACCTCCCATTTCAGGTTCATTTTCAACATATTTTATCGGATATTGATATTTTTGATTATCGAGAAATGCGATGTTTCATCTCTAAACCCTTCTATTTTAAAGCTTTTGGGAAACCTCGGCCATAGTATGACTTTGGCCATGGACACTTCGTCCATAGACACCTCTGCCATACTTTAATAAGATGTATTGACCATGGATTGAATATATATATTTTTAAAATAAAGTTTTAAAAAAAAACAAAGGTTGAGTGAAATAAATGATATTACCAATGAAAACTTAGATATTAATCCTAAAATAAAAATCATCATTTTAATAATATGTTACTATTTTACCAGTAAATCATTGTCAATCAGGTAATTACTTTATTAAGTTAGAACTAGCTGGTTTAATTGACATGATAAAATTATTCGTCTGACATCTGTACTCTCCAGCAGAACCATCCGCAGAAGACCTCCCAGACTCGAATGCAGAATCAGACAGCGAATAAAAGTTTACCCAAGATTCATTGACATTTTGATTAATTATAGTATCAAGTCTAAAATGGTGCTCTCTTATATCCTTATTTGTTATTGCTTATGAAGCAATAAAACAATAAAGCCTTATTAAAGTGGTATTTACTTTGATAATTTTACCACACAAAATGAATCATCTTTGAAATATTTAAAGATAACTAACTAAAATAGTTCATTTTAATCCCTGTACATACTGAATAAATCAACATATACCAACAAATAATATGGCCGAAATGTCTGTGGCCGATGTCTACTGTAGACATCTTATACTATGGACGAAAAAAAGTATGGCCGAAACGTCCAAATACCATTTCAAATAATAAACAAAAAAGTTAAATAACAGGTGCTGAATTGTGCTTTAGGGACACCTCGTCCATAATATGACTTCGGCCATGGACACTTCGTCCATAGACAATTCGGCCCTAGTTCAGATCGGCCATACTGTAATAGGACATATCGGCCATGAATTTAATATATATATATTTTTAAATAAAGCTATTTAAAAAAACCAAGGTTGATTGAAATAAATGATATTACCAATGAAACATTAGATATTAATCATAATATAAAATCATTATATTAATTAATATTTTATAAATCATTGTCAATCTTTGATTAATCAATTATTAATTAAAATGAATGATTAAAAAATAATTATAAGAAATTAAACACCTATTAGACAAAGAAAAAAACTCTTTAATGTCAATCATGTCAATTAACCAAAACAACATTTTTAAATATCAAAGGATGAACCATGCTACAGAACAAGCTAACTAGATACGAGTTTGGAGAAAATATAAAGGAATATCCAAGCACATTGAGTAATCTTTGTAGAACCAACTAAATTGCATAAAGCCTTATTTGGTATTTGTTATATTCAATATTCAAATTGGTAGAAATAACCTTTTCAATTACATACATCAATAAAAAGACCATATATAAACCCAGGATATAAACATGTCTTGTAAAATATGTTACTAAATCCGGGAAAACTGATTATTATCATCAGAAACAACATTTACTTTGATTATTTTATCACACAAAAACGAATCATCTTTGAGAATATTAAAAGATAACTTCATTTTAATTCCTGTACATACTGAATAAATCAACAATATACTAACATAAATAGTATGGCCGAAATATAATGGACGAAATGTCCGGGGCCGATGTCTACTGTGGACCAGATTTACTATGGACGAAAAAAAAGGATGGCCGACAAGTCCAAGTACCCTGAATTGTTTGTAGGTGCCGATTTTACTTGCACCCGGTCGAGACGTCAAGACAATATATTTTTGTATTGACAATTTCTTTCTGACCGAATCAATGTCAGGAACAAATGTTTATCTTTCAGATAGTATAAAAGAGCAAAACTTTCTTAAAATTAAGTTGGTGTCTATTATACAATTGCAACTTCGACAAGCATATATGTCCAGAAATGTGTCCTAAATTCGACATATCCACATTTGTAACCCTGATATAGGCTTGGTTACATACAGTTACATTGGTAACATTCATTATATATATAACAATTCTTTTAAGTACTTTCTTCAAAACAGGCTTCATTTCCAAGTCCAGTTACATGGTTACATAGGTAACTCTTTGGTAACACAAGGTTACACACAAAATTAGAAATTTTAAAATGCTCAGGTTACATGGGTTACAATGGTAGCATTGGTAACTCTTTGGTAACACAAGGTAACACATAAAATTAGAAATTTTAAAATTCTCAGGTTACATGGGTTACAATGGTTACATTGGTAACATTCATTCTTTATAATTATTTTAAGTACTTTTTTCAAAACAGGCTTCATTTCCAGGTCCAGTTACATGGTTACATAGGTAACTCTTTGGTAACTCAAGGTTACACATAAAATTAGAAATTTGAAAATGCTCAGGTTACAATGGTTACATTGGTAACTCTTTGGTAACACAAGGTTACACATAAAATAAGAAATTTGAAAATGCCCAGGTTACATGGGTTACATTGGTTACATTGGTAACTCTTTGGTAACACAAGGTTACACATAAAATTAGAAATTTTAAAATGCTCAGGTTACAATGGTTACATTGGTAACTCTTTGGTAACACAAGGTTACACATAAAATAAGAAATTTTAAAATCATCAAGTTACATGGGTAACAATGGTTACATTGGTAACATTCATTCTTTATAATTATTTTAAGTACTTTTTTCAAAACAGGCTTCATTTCCAGGTCCAGTTACATGGTTACATAGATAACTCTTTGGTAACACAAGGTTACACATAAAATTAGAAATTTGAAAATGCTCAGGTTACATGGGTTACAATGGTAGCATTGGTAACTCTTTGGTAACACAAGGTAACACATAAAATTAGAAATTTTAAAATTCTCAGGTTACATGGGTTACAATGGTTACATTGGTAACATTCATTCTTTATATTTATTTTAAGTACTTTTTTCAAAACAGGCTTCATTTCCAGGTCCAGTTACATGGTTACATAGGTAACTCTTTGGTAACACAAGGTTACACATAAAATTAGAAATTTAAAAATGCTCAGGTTACAATGGTTACATTGGTAACCCTTTGGTAACACAAGGTTACACATAAAATTAGAAATTTGAAAATGCTCAGGTTACAATGGTTACATTGGTAACTCTTTGGTAAATACACAAGGTTACACATAAAATAAGAAATTTTAAAATCATCAAGTTACATGGTTACATTGGTAACATTCATTCTTTATAATTATTTTAAGTACTTTTTTCAAAACAGGCTTCATTTCCAAGTCCAGTTACATGGTTACATTGGTAACTCTTTGGTAACACAAGGTTACACATAAAATTAGAAATTTTAAAATTCTCAGGTTACATGGGTTACAATGGTTACAAAACATTATTCCTTCTTTTTCCATTGACCATTCTTATGGAAATCAACGTATTTGGGAGTGCTCTGTCAAGTTTCAAGAACCGTACAATGCATTCTTAGTTCCACCTGTATATCACTGCATACATATGAATTGCAATGGTGAAATATACTTTTTTCACAATCAACTGTTACCTTGCACATATTTGAAGGACCTTTTCCAGCACAGAAAGCAACGTTTCGATGTAAACAGTGTAAAAGCATATATAATATTGACAGTTATTCTTGTCCTGGTGAGGGAAGTCGTTTTTATCCATTTAAAACTGAATGGACATCAGCTTCAAACAGAGTGTACTATTCCAGAGATTTACATGAGTGTCTGTGTGAATCAGGGTGAGTAGATTCAAACTTGAGGTAATAATTTGTTATCTGTAAAGGGCAAAAGCAGAATCATCAAAACAGTGAATATTATCAGAATCAAATTTTCATCATTTTCAATAAAAAGAGTTATATTTAGTACATGGATTTTCAATTTCAATGAAACAGAAAGTTTCAAGTACATGATATGAAATGAACACATAAATATGTCCTTTTCTTTCCAGAAATCATGCATTTGTATCCCACCAGGCCTTTTCAGAGATTTACAACACAGTATTTTGTTATTCAACTAATATATAACTATGTCTCATAATATAAATTTAACTTAATATTAAACTTGTATTTAACAAATATTTGCAGTATTATATTAGTTACTAACCTTTTCTCTTAATTTGTTTTGTTCATTCAAAAATGAAGTTTTTACAAAATCAACACTAAAGGTTAGTGCAATGAATACCGGACAATTCGGCCCCCAGACAACTCGGACCCTGACAATTCGGACCGTATACCAGGACAATTCGGACCGTATATCGGCTTTTTACAGCCGACTTTTGCCTGTTTTTGTTTGTTTGTTTGTTTGTTTGGTTTTTATTTTTGTGTTTATTTATAAGGTTTGTATCTACAGCCGACTTTTGTATCTGGCATTATTATTCTACATCAAGCTATTATTGAAAAAAAAAAATATAAAGTTTTTGTTGCATATTTTATTTTATTTATGATGATAATGAAATATCATAACAAATATAACAATTTAACAGTCAAAACATAAATAGATTATAAAGTTAAATAGCACAAACAGCACAGCTTCTGGAAGGCGTGTATGGTGAGGAGCTGGTAAAATGGTTCTTTTACTATCTTAAAGGTTCCGTCGATAAACCATGACTTCGCTTTTCGAAGAAGTTCCAGTTGTCTGTCTGTTGAGAAGATTAGGTGACGACGATTGCTGACACGCACATCTGCTCGAAAGAAGGGCTCTGGAATGTGTTGTCGTAGAAAATCTTCGTCTAGTTCGAATGCCATGTCTGTAGGGTCATCTGGTCGTAAACCTTGTCGCTGTCTGTTCAGGTTTCTGGTCATGTTGTCATAGGCAGGTCTGCTGTATTCTGGTTCTCTAGGATCTGCGTGCTCTGTTAGTATTTGGTCAACCAGTTTTGGTGCGGAATCAAACATGCTACCACTCTGTGCTGCTGAACGAATCTGCAAAACATAAAGGAAAAGGTTTTTCTTTGCATTCTTTAATACTTTTAATATATAGTTTGATATATTAAGTTCACTTCAAGTTACCAGATCATTTTTTAATTCTATAATTAAATTTACACAATATGAAATAAATACCTCCTTCGCGATTTTAACTGCTGTCAAGATTCCTGGTTTGGAAGCGTGTTGGTGTGTTTTCTGGGTAGAATAGCTATCACCTCGCTGCAATACAACGACTGGACAGGTCAGCTTCTTGCCTCTTACACTGCAGCGCCATTCTGTTGAATTGACGTGCTGTCTCTTTACAGTGAATGTAAACCCAAGGCTGGATACCAATTTTCTCTTGCGTCTTTCGGTACCGGACTCTACCATTGTAAATGTCTCTGCAGCTTCCAATGTAGACACTTGTTCTATTGGGTCATCTACGATTGAGTTTTCCATAGTTTCTTCTGGCACGGCGAATGGCTGTCTGCTGATGTCGAAGGACGAATTATTGTTGGCTTCCTCGTCTGTGCTGTAGGGGATGGTGAGTTCGGAGTAGTTGATGGTCTGGTCAATGGACAGTCTAGTACTTTTTGCGTTTGGTTGGTGGATTGCCGAGCTACATCTGCTACACATAAATTGTACTCTTGGGTTAACAGCTTTCTTTTCTCTGTAGTCTTTTTGTGTCATGCCGGAACAAGTTCTGTGAAAAAACTTGTCACAGCAGTGACATAGGACAGATTCCTGGCGAGGCCGTATTGGCGAAGAGCAACCTTTACAATCAACAGACATGTTTAAAACTGATCCAAATTGGTATTTTTCCGGCTTTTATGCTACTTGTGGGCTTGTTGGCTTTGTATGTGAGCACTTGTCGTCTGGAATCATACACGCTGAAATCCTTTGATGTTTCTGTTTAATTAATTTAAATGATAACCATAAACAACACTTAATTGACTTTTATCTCATTTAACTAGTTCAGTCTAATTATTTGTGATATAAAATTGAAAAAACATAAACCAATTAATTAAATGTGATAATTAAGAGAAATGAAAGGCAATTAAGTGTCGATAAGGATAATTGCTTCTTTTGGTAACAATTATTCGGAAAAATGCAATGTTTTATTATTTGTTCTATCTTATATTATTACTAGTATTACTTTTTATTTTTTTCACTTTTAATATAAAAACAATTTCATTGACATACGGTCCGAATAGTCCTGACATACGGTCCGAATAGTCCTGATATACGGTCCGAATTGTCAGGGTCCGAGTTGTCTGAGGGCCGAATTGTCTGGTACCCAGTGCAATAATTGTTTCCAATAAAGAGAGAAATATTAAAAACATTAAATCATACACTCATAGGCTTTGTATATTTTGCATTGTAAAGCTTTTTAACAGATAATAATCATCTACATGTGCATAAATAACTGGCATTTATTGGTGTCCCCATCATTAGAATATGTGAGGAACACAATAAATTTGTTAATGAAGTCGTTAGGAAAAAAGTTGTCAAGTAATTAAAATCCAGAAATACCTAAGGATGTATAATTGCTAAAACAACATTTTACCCATAAAAACAGGTGTGGAGTCATCCCTTTATGGATTCAGTGGTCACCCATATCATTATACTCTTTTGTTTTGTAATTATTAAAACAACAAGGTGTCTTATGTTTCCTGTTAAATGATTGTTGCCACTTTCAAAAAATGTATTGTACCATATGACAGTCTGTTCTTTTTCTAGCTGTTGCCTCTTTTAAAATGTATGGTTTCACATTCATAGTATGCAATTAAGTCTGGTCTTATAAATAAATTTGAAGCTGGTGGTCATTTCAATCCTATCTAGACTTTACGATGGATATGTTCAAAATAGTTAACGGTGCTTATCATGTGAAAGTAGGTACTCAGTATCGAGTTCGTTCCAACTTCACTTTCAAGTTAAAGTGGGAGGTGTACCATCCTTTAGACACTGGATATGTATTGGAATTGACAAGAGAAGATAATGTTACAGGGTAAGTTTTTCATTTCTATCATAAGACACAGGGTCTTATACTAAGTTCATAACAAATGTTCAAAAGTCTTAGAGAAAGATTAAAAATATATTATACATAAGTTTAGTGTATAATAAAATTGACATGTGATACAAGTTCTGATTATAGTATTTTCTTTCCTCCACTATTATGTATACCAATTACTAAATAATTGCTCTTAACTATATAGAAAGATATCTTCGATCTAGCAATTGTTGAATACATTTCATTTTCATAGAATTAAATGAGTGTAGTGTGGGTTGACTGGCATGTTGTTCAACGATATTTGTAATATATGTTATGTTCTTGTTTGTATTTCCATCTTGTTTGGGAGAAGATGTATATAGGCCTAGCCTGTTATCTAATCCCTTTGATTTAATCAATAAAATATTTGAAATGAAATACCAATTACTTGACAATCTTTCAACAAAACTCTTTAATTTATTCAATTAAAGTAATTCAAAAGGTTAAACGGGTTCTGTTAAATAATAATAAAGAGAATAGTTTTTCATGCAAGGGAGATAATTCTCCCTCACTCATACACATCTTATTTCATCAAGGGAGGTAATTACGGCCCATTTTTAGTACTTTCTGATAATTTTCTTTTCAGTGGACAATTTTTTCAATATGTTTCTTAAATGTATACCAAATGCTTGATAAATAATAAGACAACTTAGATGAACATAATTAGTGCTTTTTGTTATTCTGTTATCTGTATGATAAATTATAAAATATGATTTTTCTATGATTAACCCCCTCATTTTTTTTCTTGGAATATTGATTACTTGATCAAATAATTAACAATGGCAAGACTAAAGACGAAACACTTTTACATTGTTTTTATTCTATTCATTTTTTAAAGTTAGAACAAGCTGTCTGTTTTGGCACTAGATTTAAACATAGGTTATTTATTGGTGTTTATTGTTGCTTCATACCATGTCTATTTTCTACCAACCATTTCGTATCTTGAAAATGACCATTTACAACCATGTAAGTTTCAGACCATATGTAATTATTTGTATACTATAATACTTTAATAAGAATTTTGGACAACTTGGCTTGGTCCTATTCAATCTACATGGACAATTAAAATCATCGTTAAATCTTGGCAACCTGTACAAATTGTTTGTTTTAAATGAACATCAACACTTCATGGCATCCAGTTTTAATTGTGGGTTATATTTGTTTTTCACAGATGAATTTAATCATTATTAAAGTTATAAAGTATATCGGTTTTGAAAAAGTATTTTAAAAACTCCCTTTAGAGCTCACTGCCCTTAATAGTGAAATTAAAAAAACAAATCTCCCTTCATCAAAGTAGAAGGGAAATTTATGAGTGTTTAGAATCTATGTAAATATTATGTGTTAAACTGTCAGTATAGTTAACAGAAACATTATGTTCATATTCTAAAATTACTGGAAAAAACCTAATGTAGATCCCATACCAGTACCGGTAAATCAACCTGCCCAGCAAGTTTTCCCTGCAGTCCATCAGTTTGATGTTCCCCCACCTGCCCAGCAACCTGATGTTCACCCACCTGCCCAGCAACCCACAGTTCAACCCCCTGTCCAGGTTCCAGAGGTTCCACCAGTACCAGCAGCCCAGCAACCATTAGCACCACTGGCAGGAGAAAACCAAGCTGTAATACCAGAGGTGCGGCCAGTGGTTCAGAAAGACAAGTGTCATTCCTGCGGTAAGAAGGGCACTCCCTTTTTACTATGGATTCAGTGCGATGACTGCCAGCACTGGTTCCATCAAAAATGTGCAGACTTATCAACAGCCATGTACAGACAGCTAGAAAAGGACAATCGCCAATGGAAATGTGGAACATGTAAATAGTGACTGTAAAAGATATTGTAAATAATGTAATTCATGTAATGTAGTTCTGTGTATATAAAAATGTATAATAATGAAATAATATGTATAGTAAAAGTGTTACTAGACAAGGTGATATATAATTATATTATAAATTTTGTTGTCCTGTTTATAAAGGTTGGATCAATTTGGAGTAACTCTTGTAATTTGTTTGCTTACTAGTATTTGTTTGCATTTTGATTTTATGTGTTTATGTGTTTTCATCCTTATATTTTCTGGATGGGTGGGATGTTAGTACTGATAGTAATGTTTATTTTAATTGTATGGTTCGGTAAAGGAATCTGTGAATTTTCTTGTACTTTTTGTATTCTGTAATGCCATTATGCTTTAATCACCTTAATCAGATGGTTCTTAAAAGGACCAAGTAAAGCATTTAAATATGTCTGTTTTGTTATCTTTTTATGAATTAGACCATTAATGACAACTAACATCATTACACTCGAAAGAATGTGATTATTTAGTGACAAGGTGTTCTATTGGAGGTACACATCGTTAATCTGCAACTACTCCTACACCAATGCATGGATTTAAACTTAAAAATACAGTTAATCATTGTCACAAATTCAATTTGGGACAGAAATCATTGCCCTTTGTCACATGTCATGTTATAAGCATTGTGAACTAGTGATTTTCACGACAAAAAAGGTAAAATACTTTATACGTGCTAATGTCACAATGCATTTCTTTGATCTTCCAACATTTATCATAGATTTTACACTAAAAAAGAATATTTAGTATTTCCCCACAGCAAAACTGTTAGCGGTACCATATACCACATATCCACTGATAAATCCAATGTAATCATTGTAACCTGAAAAATTCTTTGTTCAACCTTTTGTTACTAAGTAATGTTTTTAACAATATAACTTGATCTGGAAATGATGCCCTATAATAATTATAAGTAAAGTAGTAAATGTTACCAATGTAACCATTGTAACCCATGTAACCTGAGCATTTAAAATTTCTAATTTTATGTGTAACCTTGTGTTACCAAAGAGTTACCAATGTAACCATTGTAACCCATGTAACCTGAGCATTTAAAATTTCTAATTTTATGTGTAACCTTGTATTACCAAAGAGTTACCAATGTAACCAATGTAACCTGATGATTTTAAAAGTTCAAATGTTATGTGTAACTTGTGTTACCAAAGAGTTACCAATGTAACCAATGTAACCCATGTAACCTGGGCATTTTAAAATTTCTAATTTTATGTGTAACCTTGTGTTACCAAAGAGTTACCAATGTAACCATTGTAACCCTTGTAACCTGATGATTTTAAAATTTCTAATTTTATGTGTAACCTTGTGTTACCAAAGAGTTACCAATGTAACCATTGTAACCCTTGTAACCTGATGATTTTAAAATTTCTAATTTTATGTGTAACCTTGTGTTACCAATGTAACCATTGTAACCCATGTAACCTGATGATTTTAAAATTTCTAATTTTATGTGTAACCTTGTGTTACCAAAGAGTTACCAATGTAACCATTGTAACCCATGTAACCTGGGCATTTTAAAATTTCTAATTTTATGTGTAACCTTGTGTTACCAAAGAGTTACCAATGTAACCATTGTAACCCATGTAACCTGGGCATTTTAAAATTTCTAATTTTATGTGTAACCTTGTGTTACCAAAGAGTTACCAATGTAACCATTGACAACCCATGTAACCTAAGAATTTTTAAATTTCTAATTTTGTTTTTACCTTGAGTTACCAAAGAGTTACCTATGTAACCATGTAACTGGACATGGAAATAAATATTGTTTGTGAAAAAAAATAATTAAATATAAATATAAAGAGTCAATGTAACCAATGTAACCCATGTAACCTGATGATTTTAAAAGTTCAAATGTTATGTGTAACCTTGTGTTACCAAAGAGTTACCAACGTAACCATTGTAACCCATGTAACCTGAGAAATGTAAAATTTGTACATTTATGTGTAACCTTGTGTTACCAAAGAGTTACCTATGTAACCATGTAATTGGACCAGGGAATGAAGCTTGTTTTGAAAAAAGTACTCAAAAAAAAAAAAATATAAAGAATGAATGTTACCAATGTAACCACTGTAACCCATGTAACCTGAAGATTTTAAAAATTTCTAAATTTATTGGTAAATTTGTTACCAAAGAGTTGCCCATGTATGAATTACAACAGCAAATGTTACCAATGTAACCATTGTAACCCATGTAACTATATTTATAACATTTTCTTTATTGTAATCTACTTATATGTACTACTTGGTGAATATTCTATAGCTATAATATTTTGTTCAATGTTACCATTGTAACCCTATGTAACCATCTCTTAGTCAAGGTTACAAATGCTCAGGTGTCGAATTTAGGACACATTTCTGGACATATCTATCGACAAGTGAAGCGGGTACGAAGAAAATCGAGTGTTGTGTTAATATGACCCCAAATGCATCTACATTAATTGTTGTTATTATTATAATTGTAAATAAAAATCTTTTAATAACTGTCATTAAGAAATATTACCAGACGCCCTGGTATAAGTAATCCAAACATTTTGTAAAATACTGCAACTTTCTTTCTGAGTGTGTCTGAACCAAAATAAACATCAATAGATGATGAAAGCGCACATTTCTATAAGTGCATAAATGACTTCAATTTGGAAAGTATAAATGCTGAGTAAATATCCACACTGACACGAAATATTTATAAAGGCAAACTTTAAGAAGATTAAGAAATAACTTGTATATATTCACAAATACTATTGAAACTTTTATCTATGTTAATTTAATTATAATTGTCTCTAAATACATTGTACGGTTTATTTAAATAAATTACTATCCTTTGGGGCACCTCATCAAAATATATGTAAAAATACATTTGATTGGTCAACAGAATATTCCGGGAAAAAGAAATACACGAAACACGTGTTTACTTAAGTTTAATTAGTTGAATATCGTGAGGTATATATATATTTAATGATGTTATTTGATGATTTATGTCATAAATTGGAATTTATAAGCAGAGTAGTAAAATGAAAAGAAAAGATTATGGCATAGTTCGGATTGCAAATTTATCGATGACCAAACACGTGAATCCCAAACAACCAATGAAATTACAGTTAACTTCTTCACACACGTGTTATCAAAGCCGGCGAATATCCACGTTGTAAAACAGTGTAAAACATGCTTTTATGTTAACAGCTTGTGAACATTAGCCGGAGAAAATGCTTACAGATAATATAACAATGTTAAGGTGGGCTTTGTAAATTAATGTTATTGTGAAGTGTCCTTACTGAAGGTATAGTAACAAAATGCCAAAAATAAACGTGGACTAGGTCATAAACAAACAAAAGTTGTAATTGGTAAGAAAACTCGTTCTGCAGGAGAAATATCAAACAAAAAGTATACAATGATGACGGAAACAACCCAAAACGAGAGTGGTCGACTACCACTTTCACGTGTTACAAGGTCATGGGAAGAAAGTAACAATTATGTCAAGTATTGTGTTGTTCAGTATTTTGGGGTATTGACTGTTGGAACAAGCATTGCAAGTAGACCCACTACTTTTCACACTAAGCTTTGGGTTTGTAGCAATGCAAAATTGAAATAATAACAATATTTAATGATGCATTGCTGATTTATGCAATGTATTCTTAATATTTACTTGACATTTCTTCCACATTCTCATTAATAAATTTTTGAAAATTATATTCTAAAATTCATTTAAAATAAATGCAACAGAAGTATTATTTTAATTTTTTTTATAACAAGTGAACGTGACAAAGGTAATGTACAAATGGATCATACCTAAGTTAATTTGCACTAGATAGCCAGTTCATTACTGAATTATGAAATAATTATGTTTGTAAATTGGGTTTTGATTATATAATTTATCATAAAAATTTTTAGTAAGTGGCTTCATTTAATTGATCACTTTCCAGATAAGCCCCCTCCCCCTTTTTTTAGTGGATTCAGGAAGATACAACTCATTAGAAGTGTAAAACATATTATACTACTACAGGCACAGATGACAACTGCCTATTAGGCCAAAAAAAAAAATATGTGTGTTTCCGGTTACCCGACCCTACCTATTTTTTTGAAGCCAAAATCCAGACCCTAAAGTTTTTTTTTGGCGTTTTTAACGGAGGTTACTTCTGTTACCGGAAGTATTGTTCCGGGTTTTAGCTCTATTTTCATACTTCCGCCCCAAAATGGCGGCTAAATGTAAACATGTGAACGGAACGCTTGTAACGAAATTGATAGCTCATCAAATGACTGTATACTTTGAAAGGCTTTATAGGAAATTCTTGCGTGAAAATTACAAGCTTTACACCTACAAAGGTATAAAAGATAAAGATCAAAAAGCCAAAATTTAAATTACTAATTAACCAACACGATTCCCCCAAAAAAAAAAAACCAAAAAAAAAAAAAAACACCTACCTACCTTTTTTATAATTCTTTGCAACCGGAAACACATATTTTTTTGTTTGGCCTTAATTATTTTTGTATAGGGGAAACTATTGACATTTTTTGCTCTCACTTGGGCACCAAGTTTCGTTGAGTAATGAGAGACCCCTCAAAACGACCGGAATAATTTCACGTATTTCACGTTAAATTTTCGGGGTGCCATGTCAGATAAAATTTTTTGCAAATTTAGAAAATCCGAAGGGTACTCATGGAAACTCCCTTACACCCATAAAATAGTCCAGAAATAGGCTTTGAACAATCAGATCAAAAAATACCCAATACATTTAATAAATTATCTGAATAAATTTATTTATAAATTCTATATGAAACTGCTTTTTAAATACAGCTCCAATATTAAAATTCCATTGAATAATAAATCCACTGTCTATACTACAGTTTGGCGCAGTCAAATATCAAAATAAGAACTATTTTCCTCTCCCTCAGTCAAAGTTCATTTACAGAGCCGTTGTCAGATGCTTAGAAACCTTCATATGCAATTCATATATATTTCAATTAACCTATTGTTGATTACTTGTTTGTTGTAGTTTATTGATCAACATTTCATGTCAGGTAAAATATGGTCAAATTTTAAATTTTTTTATGAGGGTACACACAGATTAGCCTGATTAACTCCACTCTTGTCATAATATCATAGAAAACAATCAATACTTGATACTTTCAGTATTTACAGGGGCTGCTCTGGCTTCTAAAAAGCTGGCGCCAAAAAAATCGCCAACTGCAATTTTCCGTCGCCAGTTTTGTAAAAGTGTCGCCATATTCGCTAGATCACTATATGACATGGCGAAATTGTTTAGCATGTGTGACATATAGTGTAACGTCGGACGAAATCCAAGTTTGTCGGACTCTTAATTCAATACTTCAAAAGTTTGGTCTCAAGCAGCCCGTACACTAATTGTATTTTAATCATGGAAAGATGTGTGAGTGATTTCTTGTTGGCAGAAAACCAAAATATTACAGTAATTTATTAGAAACATCTATTCCCGTGAATAAACAAAACCGGAAATACTGAAAATAGAACTACGCATGTGTAAGAGTTTTCTAATTACGAAATTAAGACGGACATCCGGTCCGGAAATCACTCAACAACGACGTCAGTTTTCATACCTGTATTTTATTAATTGTTTTCATACCTGTATTTTATTAATTACATTATAAAAAAATATTACTACAAAAATATGTTTGTTTTGTTATTTTTATAAATTAATTAACAGCATCAATTGTTTATTACACGTCTACTCAAATGTGATGCAGGTAAAGCTGCTTTTCATCAGAAAACTTTGTTGATTCATTAATTACCGATTTCCGTTTAATAACTCCAAATAACACATGTCACTGGATACTACACAATACACGTGTATTTACGACCATAGAAGCCGACAAAGGATCTTTAATGATGCAATCGCCGATTACCGATAAATTTAAAACGTGCATGCATGCGTCGTTTAACACTATAAAACCTTGGCGCCAAAAAAATCGCCAGACGCAATATTTTGTCGCCAAATGAAAAAAAAATTGCAATTGGCGACATTGGCGAAGCCCAGCGCGGCCCCTGATTTATATAGTATTGTAATTATTTCTTTGCATTAAAACTGGAATCAAATTGGACAACAACATTTGAGTATCATTTAATGTAGTCATTACAGGTGTGAAAAAATATTTTTTATATGTCAGTTATTGTAAACTAATGGACACAATGGATGACAACCCGAAATGTAATTAAGACTTGTCTTAATACACATTCCTTTGTTGAAAATGTAATTTATTTTTTTTATTAAAGTTTATTTAAAATGTATACAAACAGCTTAGTAATAAAATACTCCATTTAATAACATATACAAAAGCTATAGTGAAACTAAATCTTTTACACCGTTACATTATGTATTATACTAGAGACGTAGATAATTTTTTTAATGGTATCAAAATGAAAGTTAACACTATTGCTTTCCTTAAATTCATTTATATTTATTTACAAAAATTACTAGTTGATCAAACCATGGCTACCAATTTTAATATAAAGTTCAACATGTATTGTACATGCAGGGCTAACGCTGGGTCAAAATTATTATAGGGTGAAGTCACTTCTCTTTTGGGTGGCTGACACGGAGAAGTGGGTTGACAACAGGGAGAAGTTGTATTATATGTCACGAAAGCGTCCCAGTGTTCCAGCTAGGGGGAAATAGAGGGGCGCCGCGCCCCGCCCTAAAATGACCGCGCCCCTGTGCCCCTCTCGGGCGCCCCTGTGTCCCGATTGGTGCCCCTTATCACTCGATTGCTCAAATTAATTTTCCGTTCTAAAATTAATAGTAATTATAGTGTTTTTATAGCTAATTAACTCATTAGACTATTATCGTTTCCTTATAATTTTGATTATATAATTAGTGCTAGACAGTGGGGACTGGTACACAGGTAACATTTCAAATTTTGACACTTCAAAAATGTTATTACCTTAAAAATTTGCGTGGTCACTGTTTTTTGCCATTTGGCTTAATTATGATCCAGACCAGAAATATCTTAAACCGTTTTTATTGCCTTTTGCGATAGATATCTTCAAATATTTGTCACCGCGCCATGTTTATCATTGAACACGCCATTTTTTTAAAACAAAAAGTGAAAGCTGGTACCCGACTGCCTTTTCTATGTTCAAATAGCGTTAAGTAAAAATACTCGCGGCAACCAGTACAAACCAACTGAAAATACGAAAATCTCCGGAGCGGATATGAACTAAGTTCAGGAACTTGCAAATACAATGCTGCTTGTGTTGAAGTTACAACCACAAAGATTGAAACACAGTAACAAATAGTATTTTGGCAGTCACTATTCCATTGATTAAATGCACAAATATATTTTTAATTTTACTTTAAAATGAAAACAAAGGTGCAAAACAGGAACAGAACACTTATTCAAATAACAATAACAACAAAAGTGCAACAACCGCAATAACACTAAAAAATATAAAAATACACGAAAAAGTGCCCTTCTCATGCGCCCCTCTATTTTTAAATCCTAGCTGGAACACTGCGTCCTGTTTTCTTAGTACAGTAGTCCCCCTCTTGAAAGACCTCCCTATTTGCAACTGAAAAGTGGTCTTACAAAAGGGGTGGTCTCTCAAATGGAATTAGCTATGATTAGATTGTAATTACATGTACATGTATTATTATTATAATCAGCAACTTGTTTTTATCATGTTGTGTCCAGGATGATATCTTTGTAACAAATTTTTACCACATTTCACAAAATATATATATGATATTATGTGTATTAACATTTGTTTTCTTTGTAGGTACATGTGTTATCATACTTAAGATTTATCTGTCCGCTGATTATCAATAAAGTTGTATTTATATTGGCCTTAATAAAACAGTTTTTCTTTCCCAATATGGTGCAAACAATGTGTAGTGCTAACCCACTTTGTGTCATGTCACAGTGAAACCTTCATTCAGACCATTATATGATTCAGAATATTCTTGAGACATGTGCTTTAAAAATATTTAATTTGCGTACAAATCTCGAAATTCACTGCTCAAAGCTAACTAAATTATTAATTGCAAATTTTATCTGCCTAATTGAATTTTTAATTCTCAGCAAACACATTTTCAAAATGATAAACGTGTAATAAATGTAAACAGTTCGGACTACTAAATCTAAAAATAGCTCGGTATGTAAATTATCTCAACCCTATTTTTAATCTATATTTGGCCGATTAACGCTTTCTTTCACTTGATCAAAATTAAATTATAAAAATAATTTATGGAAATCAAACACATTTTCTTTACTGAAAAGACATAAAGACAGTTCATGTAACATTATTGGGTCACGAGGCCAAGATTATAATCGAAATGGCATCGTCCAAATTTTGTTTACTATCGTATGCAAATGATGTACACGTCATGTGAAGATATTGGGACATACACATTTTTTAAATTCAATACTCGATATAAAAACCACAAATAAACAACCAACACACATCCTTTTAAAATTGTATTAATACCAATTAATAAACAATAGGTATTTTATTCAAAATCTTTCATCTGGTAAAAATCAATGATGAACTTCCGGTCAATTTCCCGAACTTGAAGTTGAACTTCCGGTGTCATTTCTAGTAAACATAAACGTATACAAATTGATAATGTGGTCGTTCATGAGGGGGGAAAACATGGTTTTTTATAGCTATAGGGCGGTCGCTGGTCGGGTTAAAGGGGTGGTCCTCTAAAAGAGGTAAATTTGTACAGAAATGAGTTAATGCAAGAGGAAACTGGTCGGGACAAAGGGGTGGTCGTTCAAACGAGGGGTCGCTCGAGAGGGGGACTACTGTAATTTTTTTTTAAATAAGTGTTGGCATTTGCATTTTTATTGTTATGTTTTTTTTAGCAGTTTAATTTATTGTGGATAAAGTATCAAAGATTTGATTAACTATTCAGTATACTTACTAATATTTCACACATTTTCATAAATACATGTATTAAACATAACAATAAAAAAGAATAAACTGTCACAAAACTGTTCATTAAAATAAATGCTTCTTCTTTTTCATTGTACACAATTTAATTAAATTATAATGAAGTACTATAAGAACTAGAAGTAGAAAATTACATCATTGTGACACATAATATATTATATAAAATGGCAAAATTCACTATTAAAAATATTTAAACATATTTAACTTAAATTTGTTTATAGTAACTGCCTAAATCCTTTTTACTATGTTTCTGTCATTGCAATACTAATTTTATACCTATCAGCGTAGTACATTTACAATCTCTGGTACCAAATTCATATCCTCTCCGGAAACTATAATGTTTTTTGCTCTGAACTGGTTTTCGGTCGTATTTAAAACCTATGCTTTATATACTTAATAAAATTTATATGGGTACCAGTCTACTTTGTGGCATGTAAACATAATAAACATGACGGTATCCAAAAATACGAAGATTCTTACCAAACTGGGAATAAAATTTTAAAGGCGACATTAGTCGATCCTACAAAATGATGAGGTGACTTCACTTCGCTTTGGAAAATGATCGAGAGTGAAGTGGGACCACGATAAAGCGACTTCTTCCAGACTTGCCTACCCTTACGATTTTGGCGTAAGGCTCCCGATTTTTAAGGCTATATTACGCCATTACGATTTTTACTATATTCCTTACGATTTTTCTAAAATCCGGATTTTTGTCATTTCCGTTCTGTCATTTTTAGTTTGACTGTGTATTATCTTTACATTGCCACTGTCATTTTTAGTTTGACTGTGTATTATCTTTACATTGCCATTTCCGCTTCCTGTTATATCAAACAAATTTCCTGGGGATGTTGTGTTCTTTGAAATTTTGTGTTTAAATTGAAGCTTCAGGGACAAGTTTAAAATATGCATCTTTAAACCAGGAGTCAATACATTGAATTTGATGTGTCCATTAGGTTATTATTTGTTTAGAATTAAAGGCAACAAAAATAGGCAGTTTCTACAATATATCTGGCTATATTACAACCTTTTTAACACTTAATTTATATGCTTTACTATTTTTCACCTCAAATTACGATTTTTTGGAGAGTGCCTTACTATTTTTGCCTGAAATGGGTAGGCAAGTCTGTTCTTCGTCTGAGTCGCCCTCCAACGCGAGCCCCGACATGTATTGAAGTTGTGCACCTGCTAATATTGAAGTGTTCCGGAAATTTTTTTCTAAATTTTCCAGACTTGGGAACTTAAGTCATATTTGAGAACATTTGCAGAAGACGGAACACCTATATAACTCGTCCTACAGTTTTCAACCCAGATCTCTGAAACTTCACAGAAAGATAGTACATGTATTGAACTTGTGCACCTGCTACTATGGAGGTGTTCAAAGATTTTTTTCCTTAATTTCAAGACTTGGGAACTTAGTCATTTTTTAGAACATTTGCAGAAGATGGCACCTATTTTGTGTAATAAACTCCTGCCACAGTTTTTAACACAGATCTTGGTAACTTCGCAGAAAGACTGCACATGTATTGAAGTTGTACACTTGCTATACTGAACCTAACTTCCAACAAATTGTAAAAAATTCCCTATTAAGGCACTTGCTTGGTAACCCACCATTTCAGACTTGAGCTATTTTTTAGTTTTTATTAAGATGTCTTCATAGACGTTCAGAGTTGTATTGTATTCATAGGTTATATTGTGAGTACTATTACTAGAAATGGCTGACATGACGTGGGATCATGCAGTTCATTGCTGTATTTTTGAGCACTATAATTGTACAATTCTGTTTATTTGTGATTTAAATTTTTTATTTCAGTTCTTGGTGTTTGGACAACATACTGCTTCAAGATGTACCTACCGACTCCTGTTGGAAATATTCTCCAGAGAAAACAACAAATGACACAGACTTCCTCTTACTTGAGGATTCTGGGATTGAAAGGTGAACATTTGACTAGATAAGATTATATAAAAATTTTTGAATTTTATATGTATTCAGTTCTGGATTAAACATGGTTTCTTAAAAGAGGTTCTTTCTTTATGTAGACTTGAATAATTGGAACGAGTCTAGCTTAAGATTTGTGCTATTTCTGTTTATCTGCCTCTATTCCACCTCTCTGCAAGTCTGAGTGTACTGTAGGTATTTTGTGTTATGATGATGACCTCTTAGGCTAGAGTTTCAGACAAATGGGTCAAGTACCCAGTTGAATGAGGCAACGTTATTTCTGAATAACACAATTTATTGATACATATTTCTTGTGTAGTTTTCAGTCAGGTGGAAATGATAATTTTGTATTGGATATATATTTGAATTCTCGATCTCTGTTTTTTTTTAATGCTGGGTTATCAATTGTTATGCAGCCATAAAATTGTTAGAAATGTTAAGGCTACAAAAACGATTCCATCTTGTGCATCATTTGTTGGTGGAAAATCGAGTTTTAGCATATGTAGCAGGTTTTATATAAACATGTATATTTTTTAGCTCACCGGGACCGAAGGTCCATGTGAGCTTTTGCTATCACTTGGCGTCCGTCGTCCGTCGTAAACTTTTTCAAAAATCTTCTCCTCTGAAACCACTGGGCCAATTTTTTTCAAACTTGGCCACAATCATCCTTAGGGTTCCTAGTTTCAAGTTTGTACCCAGGGTGTTGATCAACAGACAAATATGGCCGCTGTTACTAAAAATAGAACATGGGGGTCAACACAGGTTTTTGATCATTATCTAAAAAACTATAATAGCTATAGAGAAAAACGTTACTTCAAATTGATCAGCACATTAAGCTCTACAATAGTTGCTTTTAGTGCGAAGTTGTGTATTGGCGTCTTGTAGGAGTTATCGCCCTTTTTTGACGATTTTTGACAAAATTTTTGGTATTTACAATATAACCTTAAAACTATACGAGGTAGAGTGAAACTGTAAATGGCAAAAATGATCAGCAATAAAAGCCCTACAATTCACTTGATTGGTCTGAAATTGTCAGATGGCTCCTTATATGAGTTATTGCCCTTAAATGGTAATTTTTTATGAAATTTTCCGTTTTTTTCCTGTAACTTTAAAACTATAACAGCTAGAGTAAAACTGTAAATAGCAAAAATGATCAACAATACAAGCCCTACAATTCACTGTATTAGTCTGACTTTGATGACTCCTTATAGGAGTTATTGCCCTTAAATGGCAATTTTTTATGAAATTTTCCGTTTTTGTCCTGTAACTTGAAAACTATAGCAGCTAGATTGAAACTGTAAATTGCACAAATGATCAGCAATACAAGCCCTACAAATTACTATTTAAGTCTGAAATTGTCAGATGACTCTTTATAGGAGTTATTGCCCTTAAATTGCAATTTTTTATGAAATTTTCCGTTTTTGTCCTATAACTTAAAAACCATAACAGCTAGAGTGTAATAATAAATTGCAAAAATGATCAGCCAAAAATGCCCTACAATTCATTTAATAGGTCTGAAATTGTCAGATGACTCCTTATAGGGGTTATTGCCCTTAAATGACAATTTTGTTATGAAATTTTCCATTTTTGTCCCGTAACTTGAAAACTATAGTAGCTAGATTAAAACTGTAAATTGCACAAATGATCAGCAATAGAAGCCCTACAAATGATTGCTTAGTCCAAAATTGCAAGATGACTCTTTATAGGAGTTATTGCCCTTTCATTATGAATTTGGACAAATGAACAGTTTTTTAATTATAAATTAGTCTATAATGCACCTATTAGTAGAGTAAAACTGTAAATTTCTAAAGTACCCTAAAGGACAATGCCTAAAAACCATTTAATTTTCAGAAATTGTCGATGGCACCTTATAGGAGTTATTGTATTTAACAAATTTTTTGAAGAAATGTTTAGTTTTTGCACAGTAACTTAAAAGCTATAACAACTAGACTGAAACTGTTAATTTCAAAAATTGTAATATAGTTTAAGTCATTTGGATTCCAGGTGAGCGATTACAGGCTCCTGGGAGCCTCTAGTTAACATGAAAAGTCAGTTGAGATTTTTATGTTGGTCATAGGGATACTCCAAACACTATTGACTTTTTTACTGGGTACCTATTCTCCCACTAAAAACTAATTGCCATGGTATAGCTGAAAAATTGCTAAATTGCACACCACAAACAAACCAAACACAACTTGACATGTCAGGATTGGCGGATCCTGGAAGCAACTTCATCTGGCTGGTTGTCCATTTATATCTTCATTGTACACTAAAACACATCTACATTGTGGATTATTATGATAAATGTATGTATTACAGAAGTACAACAGACCTGACTTGCTAACAAATAACTCCTAAATCTACAAGTGTCCCTGGGGGTCATAACCTTAGAAACTTAATTTACATTTGTTGCTTACCTTGGTTCTTTCATATGTTACTTTAATGTATACAGAATATTTAGAAATACTGTTACAAATTTATAGATTACTAGTACCTGTGTATCTGCCACGGTATATTGTGTTATGATGATGACCTCTTAGGCTAGAGTTTCAGACAAATGGGTCAAGTACCCAGTTGGATGAGGCAACATTGATTTCTGAATAACACAGTTTTGACAAGTATTTGTTGTGCAGTTTTAAGTAAGCTGGAACAAATAATTTTGCATTTAGGATAGACAAGATCTTAATTTTTTTTTATTCAAATGATATGTCATAAATGGGTATACAACCAAAAAATTTTAGCTGATATTTATGATACAAAAGTACGAGTCCATCATCTGACTCTTTGTCTGTAGAAAGTTATATTTTGGTTTTGGACAAAATATTTTATATTTTCACAATATAGCCCTTGAATTGGGACAAATAAAGTTTGGTATTGATACATAATAATGGGTATCAGTGTTTTCATACTATGAGTACCAGATTGTTCTTTCATATTCTTAAAAGTTGATATTTAAAATTATTTTTTTTTATTTAAGATATTTTATAATATCATTACGAAATAAATTCTTTGCAACACTAATGGATGCATTTTTTCTATCTGAAATGGGGCATTTATTTTCCCATACATAAATATAACATGGGCATGCATAGAGATTTTTTATGCCATTAAAAAGATTCCTTTGTACAGCTGTTCACATCTTAATGAGCCAAGGGATATGATCATATCAACTTCATGAGAAAATGAAACAATTGGACGATAACCCTTGGTTAGCAAAGATTCTTTGGTTTCTTAATTAGGGCCCCGCCACTTTGTGGTGCACGCCCTATACTGATCAGTCTGTCCATCCGTCTGTCCGAAACTAATAGTGTCCGAGCTGTAACTTTTTTATCTTTTGAGGTAGGCTTTTGGTATTTGGAATGTGTGTAGATAATATCAAGGCGATGTGTCGCATACCATGGTTGCTGACCTTTGACTTCAAGGTCACATTATTGCTTTCTGAATGACGAATTCATGGCAGGGCTGTAACTTTTTTATCTTTTGAGGTAGGCTTTTGATATTTGGAATGTGGGTAGATAATATCAAGTCGATGTGTCACATACCATGGATGATGACCTTTGAGCTTAACCTTAAGGTCTGCGGGACCCACAGAGATGGGTACCATCTCACTGATATCTAGTTTAACTGTTATATTTGTTGCTTTATGCAGTTCTAATCATGTCGTAGGCTTACTTATAAATGGAATATTAATGTATGCTTTGATATCTCGCAACAGATCTGCCTCTATTCCACCTCTCTACAAGTCTGGGTGTACTGTAGGTCTAATGTGTTATGATGATGACCTCTTAGGCTAGAGTTTCAGACAAATGGGTCAAGTACCCAGTTGTATGAGGCAACATTGATTTCTGAATAACACAGTTTTGACAAGTATTTGTTGTGCAGTTTTCAGTAAGCTAAAACAAATAATTTTGTATGTAGGAAAGTCAAGATCTTAATTTTTGTTTATTCAAATGATATGCAACCACAAACTTTTAGCTGACATATTTAAGATACAATTGTATGAGTGCATCAGCTGCATCTTTGAAAAAGAAAGTTATGTTTTGGTTTCGATATTTTGATCTAGTTTACTAAGATTTTATATTTTACCAATATAGCCCCTGAATGGGACAAAATAAAGTTGGGTATTAATATTTAATCATGGGTATCTGTTTGGTACTATGAGTAGCCGATTGTTCTGTTCATTTCATTTCTTGAATAATTGGATGTGAAAATTTTTTGTTTGCTGATATTTTATAATATATAATTATGAAACAAATTCATCTCAATACATGTACTAATGGATGTATCTTTTTTATCTGAAATGTGGCATTTTATTTCCCTTACTAAGATTTATCAGTATTAATTGTACATGTCTATACATACAGATTTTTAACTCACTTAAAAAGATTCCTATATGTAAAACTTCTCTAGCCAAGGTGTATGATCTGATCTCTCAGCTTTCTAAGAAGATGAAAGAATAGACCCTTTTCACAACGTGCTTATTCCGATTTGGTCGGGATTGTAAAATATACCGGAAGTTTAGCGAGATCGAGGCTAAGGGTGTATCAGTCCGATCAGTCGTAGAGAAACAGATGTATAAATATTTGTTTTTTTTTAAATGTATCATAAATAAATTGCTTTACTTTCTAAGTTTCTGTTATTATTTCATATTCGCTTTACGACGTTAATTTGGTTTAAACATCTGTTATTTATTATTGAGTTTAATCATTTGAAATAAACATGATAAATGCCACGATAAATGCAATATATTTTAAAAGAAGTTTCGCCTTGAATCTGTTGTTTAAAATGCTGAATAAAGGAAAATCGTCGAAATTCGAGTAGGTGGCCATATATGAGGTTCGGGAGAACCTTTTTCGGGACGCCAGGGTTGGGCATTTGTTTTAACGGGAATTCGGTATTTGGTTAAAATTTGACCGGGAATTTAATAATAAAATTATAAAATAGTATGAAAATTATGTCAAATTAGTATAGCAACTTCAGGTTGATCTACTTTTCAATATTGGCCAAATTGACAACATCTGGACAATTTTTTGATTAACATTCTGAATTTTTTGGGAATTCGGGTAAATGTCAATTGTATGACCGGGAATTCGGGACTTTCTAATATTGTGATCGGAAATTCGGGATGATGACCCCTCCTCCCCTCCTCATATATTTCAAAGTCATATTTTCTTTGGTATTTTTAACCATTTGGCTAGATATCTTTTGATGAATTATTCATGTTATTGTTTTTCAAAATGTTCACCTTGGGAATGGAAGTATACAAATTGTAGGTTTAGATATTGAATATAATGGTGTCTTTGGACTTTTTCATAAGTTTAACTTTGATTATACATGTACATATTGGGGTAACACTATCCATTGGGGAAAAAAATTGTAGGATTTTATCTTTTTATATGTGTCACCTTTTTTCATAACTAAGTCACCTTTTTTTTTTCGTCCTATTAATTAACTAGGTATTTATAACCCTAATGAAAATTGCACGGCGAAAATTGTCTAAGGTCCGTATGCCATAGTCGCTCTGGCTGTTAAATTAAGTTCTTTAAATCCTATTTCCTTGATAGAATCTAAACTTAGAAGAGGACTGAAATTGTCCACAATGTCCGAGTCCTCGTTTGACCCGTCATCAGAAGTTGCATTCTTTCGATTGTCTACAGCTGATTAAATGATAACACCTGGCAACTAAAATCTGCCTTGTGACAAACACGCTTAAATTTCCATTCTCTCTTAAAATTTCTTTTAACACATCTCATGATCCATAATTGATCTAGAACGTATTTTTGTGTAATGTTTACATTCGATGCCATTGTCAGTTACAGAAGCTATAGAGATCTATACACCCTTAGCCTCATTATGAACTGATAAGAGCGATCTATTTTTAGAAACAAAGATATTGTGAAACTCGTATATTATATGATAACCCTTGGCTAGCAAAGATTTCTTGAGTAATTATCTTTTATGTTCTTAATTACAATTGTGTCTGTACTAGTATGAGGTTCTATTCATGATGTAGACTTGCTTATAAATAGAATATTGATTTACAGTTCATTATGTATGCATGTGTCTGCCTCTATTCCACCTCTCTACAAGTCTGAGTGAACTGTAGGTATATTGTGTTATGATGATGACCTCTTAGGCTAGAGTTTCAGACAAATGGGTCAAGTACCTAGTTGGATGAGGCAACTCAATTTCTGAATAACACACTTGTTGATAAATAGATACTTTATTATTTAAAGTTGTTAGCAAGGTGGAAGAAATTTGTTTAAATGTGGATATATTAGCCCTTAATTTAAATTTTATTATTTTAATTAGTTTTGGTTGAATGTTTAATTAATACTAAATTTTATGGTACAAATAAATTAGTCCATCGTATGCTTCATTTGTATAGAAAGTTAAATTGTCCCAATGAGTCGCAGTGGTATTAATTCAAGTTTTGGTTTTCACATGAATGAAACTCTAAGCTCTTTACTTTTTTTCAGAATAAAGCAATTCCATGACTACTGTGCTGTCAATCTGTCTACAGGATCTAGTGTAGCAAGTTCTGAATGTAGTGATGACCTTTACCTTGATCTTGAATGTGATGTAGAGGTTGACCTTTTTGGTGACCTGGCATCATCAGTTTTAAATTTAATACAAGACATTAAAGATTCGGGTAATTTAGATTTTGTACTGCATATACATTATACATCTTTCCATTTTATATGAATGATAATGAAATTATATAAGAATTACATAAAATTTTCAGTTACTATGTAAATGTAGGGGCATAGCTTTTGAAAGAAATATATCAAGGAAGCCGACCAAATAACGAGCTGAAAGTAACCAATTACAAATCCAGAATTAGACCAACATATACAAAACAAAACAAAAAAACCAAAAACACAAAACCAGAAATTACTACTAGTAATTGCTATTCTATATTTGGCCCCTTTGACCTCAGACATTTGACCATAGGGATTTATGATTCCCCATTTCCTACTTGCAGGTAAGAAGATTTATCTTTCCTTTTGCGTAGTTATCAGTTCTTTAGAGCAGGTACTTTCTATTTCCTTCTGTGGGTAAATAGTTTTTTCTGCAATATTTTTTTAATAACATATGGATGATCATGTGGTTCAATTTATTGTGATGAACAAACTGAATCTGCAGTGTAAATTAGTAGCACTGAAACAATCAGGCCATGTAAAATATGTAGGAAATAAAAACAATAGTGTTTTCTGTTCAATACTAGATACCCGACATTTCTCATTCAAAGACAACTCTTGCAAATGTGAACTTACTCTTATATTCCAAAAATAAGGATTTTTTTTTAGGAGATGTGCATCTTTGAACTGAACAGAAACAGTTTGTAACAGAATCAAAATATACTAAGAAAGGGATGCCAGCCATATGGTTTTCTGTATTTCAATTTCTGGCTCATATGCCTGAAAAACGTTTTAAAATTAAGTGACGCCTAGATTTTGTTTGTGTGGTCATATTTTGACTGCACCAGGCTTGTGCCTATGCTAACAGACATTAATTAATTTTTGTGTTATTTCAGATGACTCAACAGATCACGATGTAGATTTTCCCTGTGATACATGTCCTAGTTCAACACCTCAGCCAATCAAAGAACCCTCCAGTATTGACCTGTCATGCAATAATTGTTCAAATTATAGTTTAAAACAAAAACCACACAAGAAAACAGACAGGAAGTGGTATTGATTTTGATTACAAACCCTGAAAGAAATGATTAAATCCAATGCTTAGATCTTATCTTGAAATCATATCAATGGTGACAGTTCTCCCTACTTTATCAAGCAGGGTGGTGTGATTAAAGGACTCAAAAATAACGTAAACACTTATAATATTACTGTATTAAAACATGAATAATTGATCTTTTTTTTTCTTTATCAGTTATCCTGTGTTAGCACTACCTCAAAATTTCCATTAGCCAATGTGGCTAATACATCCAAATTTTACTTAGCCACATTTGAAATTTGTTAGCCACAACATTTCAGCAAAATTTGTGTGTGCAAAATATGGAAGCTGTAAATTTAAATGACTTGTATAGAAAAGGGGGAATATGTGATGAGCAACACTAAAATTTGGGATTAATTCCATTCATAGGTCACAACCAGGTCTTTTACAACTGTTCTTCATTTGAAGAATTTAGATTTAGTGCTGAGGTTCAACTTTTAAATGAAAACATTTAACCAGATGATAATAGAGTAACCGTAAGAACGAAAGCATTGAAAGCTGGCGTTTCGCCATGCTTGACAAAATTAAACTGGAATTAAGATCAATTACTGCAATGGGAACCAGTTCGGTATTGAGTAAAATCGAAAACAAATTCGGACAAGGGTAATGTTTTTACGGAATAGACAATTACGCATTGAAATTTCCCGGATATATATCGTTACCGCTCCGAACTTTATCTCAAAGATTTATTTTAGATTTTGACAGTCAACATTTTACTTTCGCTTTCACTTCGCCAACGTGGCGAACGAGAATGAATAACACTTCGCCACATTAAAGTTTAATTCTCATTGGCGACTGTGGCGACCTATTAGCGCTAACACAGGTTATCTGTCAAAGCTGTGATGATAGATACTTGTATACCATGAAACAACATCATTTAACCACTGTTAGGATTTAGCATTAAAAAACTTCTACTCGTGTAGAGAAAAGATTGTTACTAAATGTTGCATATATTGTTTTTAGCAGAGTTGCAACGAAGTTGAACTCGGCTGTTGTTATGATGATGGCGGGCGCCTGGGCGGGCGGGCGTCAACAATTGGTTTTCGGACCATAACTAAGAAAGTTGTGAACCGATTTTAATGAAACTTTAGGATATTGTTACATACCATAAGAGGAGGAACCCTATTGATTTTGGGGTAAATCCGTTCAAAGTCAAGGTCACAGTGACAGAAAAACGTTAGAAAATTTCTTGAATTAGTGGTTTCCGGACCATAACTCAAAGTTCTCAACCAATTTTTTTGAAACTTTGGGATATTGTTACATACCATCAGAGGAGGAACCCTATTGATTTTGGGTTAAACCCGTTCAAGGTCAAGGTCACAGCGACAGAGAAACTTTAGAAAATTTCTTGAATCTGAAATTTTACACAATGGTTCAAAACTGTTAGAGGATTAACATATTCATATTTTATGCAACTTTGAAAATTTGTTGATAAAGCTTACATTTTTCCTGCTGAAACCGTTCCTCACTTTGTCTCCAGTTTACATGTAATGCCTGTAATAACAAATTATGTTAAATCTTAAAATGAAGACAAGGAAAGTTTTGGTTAATAAAATACAGCAACTCGGCTTTTGCACCCCTGTGCATATTGATTTTTAAATCTAATTTCAGGAATGAATTGAGTGAGCAAGAGAAAGTCATTATTGTTGACCAGATCAGCCAAAGCATTAGTCAGAACTTAGGCCTACGGGAACAGTTAGAGGTCATCAGAATAATAGATCCCAAGTCACGTGTGTCACCCACTGATGGACAGTTCCTGATAGGTAGGTTACGTGTCTTAAAAATTCAGTTGCAGTCATTGAGGTCACCCACTGATAGACTATCCCTTATGCGTAGATTAAATGTATCCTCAGGATTGCACATCACGAGTCATTTGCATCATGGACTCATAGGTCAATATAAGTAGGTTAAGCCTCTAGTATAAATGTATTTTTTGTTTGAAAAAACACACCAAATAATTCAAAAATTCATTCAGTATAGAAAAACCAATGACATTTCTGCGTCCAAACCATAGTTTCTCCACTTACTATTTCTTATAAAGCACAATAACCTTCATGCAACAAAATGTCCAAAATCCCAGAAAAAAACACAAATAATACATGTACAAGCATCATTTAGGCCACACAAAATTAATTTTAAGGTTCTCAGGCCAAATTTTTCAAAAATAGATGAGGGAGGGAGGCTTTTTTTTAAATCATTTTATTGGTCTAAAATCAGACGAGGGAGGCATTTTTTTATTCGCTATCTTGCACAAAATTTAACTGGTAAAGATCTCAATCGATACAGCAAAGAATTTCTATATTAAACATTCATATTTGTATATGAAATGTATTTAAATGTTATTACATAAAAGAACCCCTTTTAAATTGTTAAATTGTTTATGCAACCTGGGTTATAGTATAGTGAAATTGAGGGGAGGGGGCAGGGATCGTCGCAATGCATCTTGATGCGTATTGAACACGTCTTTGCAGCAACTAATGCATACTAGTACAGTTATCGGATGTTTACGAATTTCAGTCGTGTCAATTTCGTTTCCAATGCATGATAACATATCATACAAATGGTGATCGAAATTAACCTGTTTCGTCAGATTTTCTACAGGTAACAATTATTTGGGCAGCAAATATGTTTTAATTAGGATATTTATTAGACAATAAATACATTCAGTATGAACATAAATTAGAGTAAATTAACCTTTAATTTTAATACATTTCAATTCGATTATCTGATTGATATACACTAGATTTAGGATTGGAAAGACTTTACTGTGTCTGTGGTCAGGTTCAACCTTTCTGTTGAAATTGAGTGTATAATGTTCTAAATATCAAATAGTTCATTCTAATTTAATTTACGAGATTATGCTTGGGTATAAAATTAGAAAAAAAAAATTGATTATTTTATAAAGAAAACAATGATAATTTGTTGGGTGGAAAATTCGTTTTGAATGTCAGCATCTGCATTATTTTGACATTCATTTCCAAGATGAACCAGACAAGACACAAGTCTCTCTTTAATGGGGAAACATCAGCATGTTTCAACTAATGATTGCAGTTCAATCATACCCCAGAAGACTGATAAAAATCTTGACCACCAGAACAGCATAAAGCATATGTCGCCATATTGTATATTTTATAAAATGACATGAATGATTATGGGTCTGTCATCGAAGAAATTGGTTGTATGCAACCACTTAGCTTAATTGCAATATGTGGCACTCATGAAAATTGTTTGGGATTTGCCATTTTCAAAAATGATGAGTCCAGGACTCACCATAAAAAATCCTACAAAGTATCACTGAAAGGGTACATATTTTGTGTAATCAACACTTCCTACAGCTTTTAACCTATATCCCTAACACTTTCCAGAAGCAGATTCCACATTATAGTTGCGACCTGCTATTATGGTATCGTTTTATGAGATGTTTCCATATTTGGGAACATCAAATCCTACAGCTTTAAAACCAGATCCCTGAAACATCACAGAAAGATTGCACACGTATTGGTTGTGCACCTGCTATTATAGAATGTGTTTTCCCCATTTTTCCAGGATTGGGAACGTCGTAATTTTTCAATGAGGGTACCAATTTTGTGTAATCAACTTCTCCAGCTCACTACCCAGATCCCTGAAACTGCACCAAAAGATTGCACACATATTAAAGTTGTGCACCTGATCTTATTTAAGGAACGTTTTCCCATGACATGTCCACGAGAACTTCTTTCAGCAAATTTTATAGAAGGTACCGCTTTTGTGCTATCAACTCTTCCTTTATTGTCACAAAACTGTAAACGATTTTCCGTTTAATAAAGCACTTGTTTTGCAACGCCGCCATTTAAGACAAACGATTTTTTTTGGGGTTTATTTTTCTCGGGTATCCGATCTCAATAGGGTCGTGAACACGAACGATTCCATAACCCTCCTGTACTTTCAAACGCTTGTATGCACTATGTATGCTTTCGGAAGTTATCATTAGAGTAAGCAAAGATGTCCGATCTTTCCGAATGCAGTGGCGGGAAATAAAGAAGCGGATCGGACCGGATAATTTTTTTTAACGGAAACGGCACCGCATTTCCGGATTTTTATTTTATTGAAAACCCGATAAAATCGGCAATGCGGCGGGGTGAAAACGGATGCGCGCGGGCCTGAGAACCGTAAATCTAATTTTATATGGCCTTATTTCTTTTATTTATACAAAAATGAATGCAGGAATATAACAGACATTTTCCTTTGAATCCTGTTAAAAAACAAATCAATAATACAAAAGAGAATTATTCACATCTGACATTTTTGGAAAATATGGTAGCACAAAAGGTCTGCTGCTATCACTAGTAACCATGGTGATCAGCGTTCGTTTTAGTGCAAAATTGACAATCCTGTTATAACTACCATTAGTTTTCTGGTGGACTGATGGCTTTAATGCAGGTTGACAGTATTTTTCTCTAGTTATCCTTGAATGACATGTATACAAAAGCATAATAAATGATGCATTGTATTTTTGAAGATTCTAACAAAATTAACCTCATAAGTGGAACAAATTGCAGAAACAGATAAAAAAAGTGTGGTGTCCATATTTAGTTAACCTAACCCAAAGGGTCAACTCGTTATCATTGTCATCTGTCAACACTTCACCATTGTCATCTCGAAACTCATCTGAAACACTGGACCAATTAAAACCAAATGCAATCACTGTGTTAGTTGGCTTATCCTGTTCAAAGTTTGTTTAATTTTGATCAGACATTTAAATTATCACCACAGCATGAACTTTATGGTAAACTTGTATATGGAAATCTTTTCCTTATATGAATCTGGTAAACTAAATAGACTCGAGAGATCTGTTGTTATGGTTAGCATTGTGGAATGGAGAAAACATGTGAAATTAATTTAAATAACAGTATAAAAAAAATATTCAAGTCCAAGAACATGTACATGTAGCACTTGAAGTCTGCTGCTGTCACTTGTAACCGTGGTGATGGACAGTTCGTTTAAGTGCAAAATTGACAATCCTGTTATAACTACCATTAGTATTCTGGTGGACTGATGGCTTTAATGCAGGTTGACAGTATTTTTCTCTAGTTATCTTTGAATGACATGTATACAAAAGCATAATAAATGATGCATTGTATTTTTGAAGATTCTAGCAAAATTAACCTCATAAGTGGAACAAATTGCACAAACAGATAAAAAAGTGTGGTGTCCATATTTAGTTCACCTTACCCAAAGGGTTAACACGTCATCATTGTCATCTGTCAACACTTCACCATTGTCATCTCGAAACTCATCTGAAACTGGACCAATTTAAACCAAACACTATCACTGTTAGTTGGCTTATCCTGTTCAAAGTTTGTTTAATTTTGATCAGACATTTAAATTATCACCACAGCATGAACTTTATGGTAAACTTGTATATGGAAATCTTTTCTTATATGAATCTGGTAAACTAAATAGACTTGGGAGATCCGTTGTTATGGTTAGCATTGTGGAATGGAGAAAACATGTGAAATTAATTTAAATAACAGTATAAACAAAATATTCAAGTCATGTAGCACTTGAAGTCTGCTGCTGTCACTTGTAACCATGGTGATGGACAGTTCGTTTAAGTGCAAAATTGACAATCCTGTTATAACTACCATTAGTTTTCTTGTGGACTGATGGCTTTAATGCAGGATGACAGTATTTTTATCTAGTTATCCTTGAATGACATGTATACAAAAGCATAATAAATGATGCATTGTATTTTTGAAGATTCTAGCAAAATTAACCTCATAAGTGGAATAAGTTGCACAAACAGATAAAAAAGGGTGGTGTCCATATTTAGTTACCCTAACCCAAAGGGTTAACACGTCATCATTGTCATCTGTCAACACTTCACCATTGTCATCTCCAAACTCATCTGAAACACTGGACCAATTTAAACCAAATGCTATCACTGTGTTAATTGGCTTGTAACGTTCAATTTTGTTTAATTTTAATCAGACGTTTAAATTATCACCACAGCATGAACTTTATGAGAAACTTTTATATGGAAATCTTTTCTTATATGAATCTGGTAAGCTCCGATGATCCATTGTTATGGTTAGCATTGTGGAGTGGAGTTCTGTGTTGATATACATGTACTGTGAAACTTCTCTAAACCAGACCCTGAGAAAGTTTTCGGTCATTTAAAAAAGTTCCAGCCATTACCCATTAAAGTTCACGTAAATTATCTTCACAAAACCGGCCACTTCTACAAACCGGACACAAGCCACTTTTCTAAAGTTTTGCTATAATTAACCAAGTAAATTTCACCGCACTTTACAGGCCAGTTATAAAACTTACCTGTTATAAATCGCTGAAGAAACAGGAAATCATTACATAAAAGTTCACCTTTGGAGGCCTTAATTAGTGTTAAGTGTTGTATACACAAACAAGCAATAATCGGTATGTTATTTTGATGACCATTTTAAGAGTACCGTCTTTTGGTGTGTATAATGCGCATTTGTGTATAATGCGCACCCCCTTTTCTGCTTTAAGAATTTTGAAAAAAGTCTAGTTCGTATGTATAACACGCACGAACTTTACTGTCAATTTGTCAACAGGAAGTTCGTCATGTAACTATAAAATGAGACCATTTCCGGTAACATCTATACGGAAAGGTATAAAATATTATTGAACAAAAGCTACCAAATGTGATAACATCTTAATAAAAAAAATAAAAGAATTGTTTTTCTTACTAATTAAAACATTTTTGCAATTTCGTTTTAAGTGTATAAACATTGTATAAACAATGAGGTCAGCTTTGCCATGAATCTCATGCAATCATTGCAAATGAGACCAAGTTACCGTTAATTAATACATTATTAGTGATCAAAGAATTAATTATTTTCTTTGAAGTATACTCAGTTGTATAAACAAAGCTGTAAGAGATGTATATAACGTTCACCCACTGTCGAAGAAATTAACCTCCGAATTTTCGTTACCAGAAGATGGGTAAAGTTAGAAATTCATTCACTGCGAAAGAAAAATTAAGAGTCGTTGCTTATGCAGAAGCTCATGGCAACCGAGCAGCCGGTCGAGAATTTAGCGTTAATGAATCAAATGTCCGTCTCTGGAGAAATCAAAAAGATCGTTTGAAACAGATGCCTAAAACTAAAATGGCAAACCGAGGTAGTGCAGTACATTATCCAGAAATTGAGGCCGATCTTTTAAAATGGGTTACCGACCGTAGATTACAAGGCTACGGAATTTCTACAACTGAGTTGAGACTTAAAGGTTTACATGTAGCTAAACAGAGGGATGAAACTCAGTTCCGTGCATCTGTAGACTGGTCATATGCCTTCCTTCGACAAAACAATCTATCAATCCGTCGCAGAACACACATCGCCCAAAAATTGCCTGCAGATTATGAAGAGCAGTTGACAAAATTCCAGTCTTTCATAATAAAACTTAGAAAGAAGGAAAACTACCACCTATCACAAATAGGGAATGCTGATCAAACGCCTCTTACATTTGACCTCCCTTCAGAGACCACAATTGCACCAACAGGATCTTCCTCGGTCAGCATAAAAACTACGGGCAACGAGAAGAACCGCTTTACCGTCATGTTAGCGTGCACAGCAGATGGCGATAAACTACCTCCATATGTAGTTTTTAAGAGGAAGACCATACCCAAACTTCCATTTCCAAAAGGCATTATAGTGCAAGTGCACGAAAAGGGTTGGTTTGATGATCGCATCACTAAAGATTGGCTGAATCGTGTATGGGGACGACGACCAGGAGCAGGCCTTACAAGAAGCCTTTTAGTGCTAGATGCCTTCCGCTGTCATCGTAGTGACAATGTAAAGGCCATACTCTGTGACCAGAGAACAGACCTGGCTATTATTCCTGGTGGTATGACATCCATACTGCAGCCACTCGATGTCAGCATCAATAAGCCGATGAAAACAGCCTTGAGACAAAAGTGGAACACCTGGATCCAATCAGACGACCACTCCTTCACAGCTGGTGGCAGAATGAGAAAAGCAGATTTACCCACCATATGTGCATGGATAGTTGAGGCATGGCAAGAGTTGGATCCAAAGATCACCGTCAACGCATTCAAGAAATGTACGATATCGAACGCATTAGATGGCTCCGAAGATGACATCGTTTGGAAAGATCTGGTTGCGGACTCAACAGTTAGCGTAACCGAAGAAGATGACGACGAGCAGGATCTTTATTACCATGATGAAGAAGATACTCCTTTGTCAGTTCTTCAGCATATGTACCGTCTCTTCAAAGATGATAGCGAAGACGAAGAAGAATTCCGGGGATTTTAAATTTTTAATTGACAATTCAGAAAATTGACAAATATTGTTTAATTTTGTAACGACATATTGCCGAATAATGTATTTTATTTTTATATTCGATCATGTTTATTGAACTTCTGTAATTAGTGATAATGAAATACCAGTATTGTTATTGTTTTGATAATTATTAAAAATTTTAATTAATCTTAAATACTGTTTTTATTGTTTATACTCGAAACAAAGGTATCTGTTGACATTAAACATTTTCACACATACTTAATTACAGACAAGATGCTTTGAGAAAATCACACAGGTAGAACGATTTTAAATATATATCACACCTATTGTCTCTAGAGGGTGGTATTGTTATTGATCAATAGCCCGGCAAAGGAAAAAATCACGTGTTACTGATACCAAAATGGCGATCGAGAATGAATCGTGGATTTTTCGTTGTGTATGGGAAATTAAACAATTAACAGTATGTACTATCAAAAAACACGACTGATACCAATAATAAAATCGTCCCATTTCCTTTGTCATTATTCTGCAGAACACATTTTCTTTAAAACATAGCCGAAGTGGGGAAAATGTCCATACAACACTAAATTACAAAGGCATAAAGAACGAAACAAAAACACTTTTTCTACCAATTTTAATCAGTGTAATGTTAAATTATAATTGTTATTCACATTTATTATACAAAAATACGTTGCACACACAACTTGAATATGCTTGGCCAGAACGGTGATGGAAACGAAGTTACGTTCCGGAACTCTGGTTGTACCTGAAAAAAAGTGAAAAGTACATACTCGTATGTATAATGCGCACGTGGATTTAAAAAAATGTTCCAGAAGAATAAATGTGCGCATTATACACACCAAAAGACGGTAATTTATGACATTTTAGTGTGATCTTTTTCCAACCTAATAAATTATGGATTAAAAAAAATTGATTAACATCAATTAAATGTCATTGAATATTATTGTTCATTAAATATACCATGCTGTTCGGTAAATCCATCTAAGCATAAATTTTGGGATTCGTGGTAACATCAACATAATTTATTCAATATTTGTTAATAAATCTTTAAAATAGATATAATTTGAACTTTATGTCTTTGAAGTAATCTTAACGAAAAACAATGCTAAACATTAAGCATGTGTCTTTCGTGTTTACATCCGGAAAATCAGCTCATGAATATTAATGAGATGATAGTAAAAATAGAAACATGTGATTGCTTTCGTTTGGAATATTTCTTGCAACAGACCGTAATTTTCCGTCAATACTAGTTGTATGATCATTATTTGATATGTACCTAAAATTTGCAATGAAATTCGAAGATGTTCAGTCTTTCAGCAAACCGATGGCCCAGGGGTTGAAAATTCCCAAAGCCCGACGCCCGGGGCTTAAAAAACTGAAACATCGGGCTTGCCGATTTTCTATGAAAAAAAGCCTGTCCGCTCGATCTGTCTTCAAAAAATAAAAATGTTGTTTTTTATGCCCCCGCGACGACATGTCGGGGGGCATTAAGTTTTACTCATGTCAGTCTGTCCGTACGTACGTCCGAACAAATTTCCGTCTAGCTTTTCTCAGAAACCGTACATGAGAACAATTTTTAAATTTGGCAGAGTGGTTCAGTATCACAAGTTGTACGTCCTAAGCGAATTTCAGACCTGTCGGACAACTACTTCCTGTTTGGGACTTCATTTGTACGTAAATACGTCCGTCTGTATGTACAAATTTCCGTCAAGCTTTTCTCAGAAACCGTACACGAGAACAATTTGAAATTTGGCAGGGTTGTTCAGTATCACAAGTTGTACATCCTAAGCGACTTTCTGACCTGACGGACAACTACTTCCTGTTTGGGACTGGGCCGATATGAAAATGTGTTAACACAATTATGAAAATTTCCGTCAAGCTTTTCTCAGTAACTGTACGTGAGAACAATTTGAAATTTGGCAGGGTGGTTCAGTATCACAAGTTGTATGTCCTAAGCGACTTTCAGACCTGTCGGACAACTACTTCCTGTTTGCGACTGGGCCGATATGAAAATGTTCTAACATGAGTATGAAAATTTCCGTCAAGCTTTTCTCAGAAACCATACATCAGAACAATTTGAAATTTGGCAGGGTGGTTTAGTATCACAAGTTGTACGTCCTTAGCGACTTTCAGACCTGTCGGACAACTACTTCCTGTTGCAACTGGGCCGATATGAAAATGTGTTAACATGAGTATGAAAATTTCCGTCAAGCTTTTCTCAGAAACCATACATCAGAACAATTTGAAATTTGGCAGGGTGGTTTAGTATCACAAGTTGTACGTCCTTAGCGACTTTCAGACCTGTCGGACAACTACTTCCTGTTGCAACTGGGCCGATATGAAAATGTGTTAACATGAGTATGAAAATTTCCGTCAAGCTTTTCTCAGAAACCATACATCAGAACAATTTGAAATTTGGCAGGGTGGTTTAGTATCACAAGTTGTACGTCCTTAGCGACTTTCAGACCTGTCGGACAACTACTTCCTGTTGCAACTGGGCCGATATGAAAATGTGTTAACATGAGTATGAAAATTTCCGTCAAGCTTTTCTCAGAAACTGTACATTAGAACAATTTGAAATTTGGCAGGGTGGTTCAGTATCACAAGTTGTACGTCCTTATCGACTTTCAGACCTGTCGTCCAACTACTTCCTATTTGCGATTGGGCCGATATGAAAATGTGTTAACATGAGTATGAAAATTTCCGTCAAGCTTTTCTCAGAAACCGTACACAAGAACAACTTGAAATTTGGCAGGGTGGTTCAGTATCACAAGTTGTACGTCCTAAGCAACTTTCAGACCTGTCGGACAACTACTTCCTGTTTTCAACTGGGCCGATATGAAACTGTTCTAACATGAGTATGAAAATTTCCGTCAAGCTTTTCTCAGAAACCATACATCAGAACAATTTGAAATTTGGCAGGGTGGTTCAGTATCACAAGTTGTACGTCCTTAGCGACTTTCAGACCTGTCGGACAACTACTTCCTGTTTGCAACTGGGCCGATATGAAAATGTGTTAACATGAGTATGAAAATTTCCGTCAAGCTTTTCTCAGAAACTGTACATTAGAACAATTTGAAATTTGGCAGGGTGGTTCAGTATCACAAGTTGTACGTCCTTAGTGACTTTCAGACCTGTCGTCCAACTACTTCCTGTTTGCGATTGGGCAGATATGAAAATGTGTTAACATTAGTATGAAAATTTCCGTCAAGCTTTTCTCAGAAACCGTACATGAGAACAATTTGAAATTTGGCATTGTGGTTCAGTATCACAAGTTGTACGTCCTTAGCGACTTTCAGACCTGTCGGGCAACTACTTCCTGTTGCGACTGGGCCGATATGAAAATGTGTTAACATGAGTATGAAAATTTCCGTCAAGCTTTTCTCAGAAACCGTACACAAGAACAATTTGAAATTTGGCAGGGTGGTTCAGTATCACAAGTTGTACGTCCTAAGCAACTTTCAGACCTGTCGGACAACTACTTCCTGTTTTCAACTGGGCCGATATGAAAATGTGTTAACACCAGTATGAAAATTTCCGTCAAGCTTTTCTCAGAAACCTTACATTAGAACAATTTGAAATTTGGCAGGGTGGTTCAGTATCACAAGTTGTACGTCCTAAGCGAGCGGGCATCCGTGTCCCATGGACACATTCTTCAATTTTTATTTCCAATGTTTCTTAAAGTGTATACCGTCAAAATTGTTCTATAAATACTCATAAATCTATTTTGAAATCCTGAAATAAATCGATATTGATTTTATATTTATGACAGATCTTAATCTTCTTGGCACTTTACTAGCAATGTTGATCAATAAAAATTCAAATTTGTTTCCTTTCCCTTTACAAAATATCCCTCAATTAATTTTGGTTACAAATTCGCTAAATGTCATCAAACTTTAACTTTCAGGGCTCAACACACTGGGCGAAGTGGGTGACTTTGTCGACCTACTGGGACCTGAAGTTGCCCTACGGCGCCTCTAAAGCGAAGTCGACGTCGCCCGCTTATTTCCCTCAAGTTCACAGTTCTAAGATACTTGTATATGATCTGGAAATAATTAATCCAGACTACAAAGTTAGCAGTAAATGTGTATATTCCAATAAAAACGGAAAACAATAGGATTTCGTCTAACAACTAGATTACGCGCCATTTGTTTATTTAACGGATGTGAATAATTACCGGAAGTGAACAACGAAGAAAATTAAAGTACAAAGGCCCATAATGAAAAATCATATTTTTTTCATAAACAAACATGTTCAATTGGTTTCAAACTCAGTTCTTTCAAAGTGCATTGTAAACAATTTTCTTTGATAAATATATGAGCTGCACTTGAAAGAATAAAGATCTGTAGTAATTATTGACATCATGATAAGTTCTGTAGATGGGTGTCACATGAAGCAATTTTGATCAGAACAACTTTGTCCAAGTGGAAGTTTGCTGAACAGAAGAATTATTTCTGGGTTTAATGTTATGTTATTTTATCTATCTTTCTTTGAAAAGTTTGCCCAGATAAACATGGCATGTTCATAACAAACTGTTATGTATACAAGAACTTCATGAATGATGTTTATGTCTCAACCTTTACAAATATTTTTAGTTGATATATTTATATTTGTGAATACCTTGTATGGCTACAAGTACTCGAGTAGATAGAAAATTGGCGCTTTATCTATTGCTTTTTTTCATTGATTTTATAATGATAAAGGTTATGGGCTATTTGATATTGCATACCATGAATAATAATGAAAAAGAAAAAAGAAAAAACTGAATCTTAAGTGTGTTATAAACACAAGAGAAATAATCCTGGAAATCCACAATTATAGACAAACGGAAAAGAACATCACTCCGATTATTTTTAGGGCTTGGTTAATTAATGTTGGGGCTTAGGGTTTCAAAGTTTAAAAAGCCCAGGGCTTAGGCTTGCCCAAAAAAATTTTCAACCCCTGTGACCACGCGCAACAGTTGGAAGATACCGAAAATAACATTACTGAGGGTGGGCTTCTAACTGTACAAACGAAATTATCAAACTCGAGTGATAATTCTTTAATTAATTTTTTTTAACTTCTCTCAAATAAAACATGCTATATTAACTTAATGATAAAGTAAAATGATTAACTAACTTGTCTCTGTACCCAAAAGGGCAGTAACTGAAAATCACGGTAGATTTCACTAAACTCCACAAAACCAGCCATTTATCTCTGTTCAAGTGGCGGCCGGTTTAGAGAAGTTTCACTGTATATATAAACTATTACAATCTGATAAAGTTGTACAATTCTTAATGGAATGGTAAAACGTTTGAAATTGATTTAAATAACAGTATAAACAAAATATTCAATTCCAAGAACTTGTACATGTAGCACTTGAAGTCTGCTGCTGTCACTTGTAACCATGGTGATGGACAGTTCGTTTAAGTGCAAAATTGACAATCCTGTTATAACTACCATTAGTTTTCTGGTGGACTGATGGCTTTAATGCAGGTTGACAGTTTGTTAATTAAACCATCCATTTATGAGACATGATTTTTTTTTCACAGTAAAGTGGAATTCTGCTTGGCTTATCAAATGAAGGAGAAGCAACAGCCTTTTCTTACTGAGTGTTTCAATAATGATAACTTTCTAATAAACAAAGGCTTTTTAGATAATTTGATTAGTGTTAGGTAGTTTATTTGTTTTCGATTGCTTTCCATAAAATGACAACTTACTAGTTTATAAAAAATGTGCAGAAACAAGTTCATTTTTTTTTTTACAAACAATAGATTTATCTATTGTTGAAAGAAATTAGCGTATTTTGTAATGAATTGGTCAATTTGTTTATAGACGTCCTGGATTGATTGGTTGTTTGCTTTACATCCAGCAAGCAGTATTTTAGCTATACAGGACGATAACAAAACAAACAATAAATCAAATCGGAAAAGAAACTGACCAAAGAACACAAATTTTGAATGCCACTAGAGGGGTATGGGTAGGGGCAGAAAATTTAGCCTTTTGTAATGGCTACGATGATCCCACTCTTATCAAAATGCAAAGGGGTCTTTATAGTGCAAGGAGTGTGGCACTCTCTAAACATGATACCATCTGTTGTTTGCAGTCATGCTTTCTGTATGATGACCTGACAACCTGCCCAAGAGAGGTCCTTCCCTATCCACCCCTGGGGATGCAGTGGGCAGCTCTGGGGTCCACCATTGGGAATCCTCACATAATGGCCCAGTAGATGGCCTTAAAAAAATGCCAAATTTTATTAATAGGAAAATATTTCATGTTAAACGATGACAGAACATGATTATAATTGTAATTAGAGGCCTCTGTCTGTATTCTAGCAAGTAGTATTATGTATCCAGTAAAAATCAACTATCAGAGTAATTCTCTAGCTCACTTGGATAAAGTTTTGGTTGGCAATTGAGAGTTAAATAAAAGTAACAGATTAGATGATCCAGGAAGTAAAACTGAATATGTTATAAGAGAAAGTTAAACCAATAAAAGTTGTCATTTTTGTCTCGCCTAAGTTGCTTGAGGCGAGACATATATATTGGAATCTGGTGGCGGGGTCAAAACACATGGACATCTTGTTTCATATCTTTGTTAGCCTTAGCCCTAGATCCATCAGGTTTGGTCCAGTGGTAGCTTATGATGAATACTAGCCTGTCGCCTGACCTTGACCTCAATTTCACAGTCCAGTGACTACGTTAAAGTTTTTGGATTATGGCAGTTTCTCTGTAACCATGCATGGTAGGATGACAATATTTGGTATATATGTTGGTGATGAATAGTACATGACTGTCTGGTAGGTGTCATCTGACTTAGACCTCAATTTCAGGGTCCAGCAACTATGTTAAACTTTTTGGATTACTGCAGTTCCTCTGTAACCATGCATGGTAGGAAGACAATATTTGGAATATATGTTGATGATGAATAGTACATGACTGTCTGATAGGTTTCACCTGACCTTGACCACAATTTCATGGCCAGTGACTGCATTAAAGTTTTTGAATTGGGTCAGTTTCTCTGAAACCATGAATTTTATATCTTAAATGTTAACATTTTAATGCCATTCATGTAATGCTCATGAGGTTATTTTTTACGTTTCTGATGCAGAATGCAGGGGAGACATTTTTCTGTGTCCACACTTGTTCAACAGATATGGTGAACCTGAATACCAAACCTTTTCCCAAAATTGTATGATAAGAAAAAACAAGTGTCGAAGGATTTGTTAATTTTGGGAAAATTAAGTGGGGGAAAATAAAATATGTTTTAAAGATGCAAGAATTGTTCACTTCTGGTTCAGTATCAATTCATTTCTTGTTAATATCATTTAAAATAAATAAACTATGTTTGATTCTTTGCAGATATTACAAACATGACAGAAGAAAAAATCCAGAAAATACAAGATTACATTAAAACTCATACTTGTACAGACTTTTTATCAGATGATAGTATATCAGAGGTATCACCTAGAAAGAGTAAAAAGGTACTGATGTACTCATAGTAGTATTAAAATATAAAGGAAAACTAATTCTGGATTTCTTTATACAGTTACAAGCTACATGCCTAATATACCTCTTGTTTGTTTTTTATAGTCAAACCTTCTCAAAAACACCACCTGCATAAAGCAGAAGTCGGGCTTATAAGACCAGTTTTTAGATCTCTTATTATATTATATTAACTGAACCTGTATATTAACCTTCTGTAATACAAGACAAAATTTGTGTTGTCTCCCTTGACCAGTCTCTTGTACATGTATCTGGCATACCAGTAATTGTATTTGATATAAATTCATTTAAAATATTGTTTGGTTTACATTAAAACCATATATTTTACAACCTGCTGACATGGAAGAATCTAATCCTAGATGTACATGTAGGATAAATGCACCATGCATTTGACCATAACTTGCACCAAGTATGCTAGAGACATCAGTTTTTGCCTCGCTGGCTGAGTGGTTAAGGTAGTCAACTCCTCATGAGATCATCGTCTGTCGATACTGAGTTGCGAGTTCAAGCCTCGCTGTGGTCAAGGTGTACTTGACTCCAATCTTACTTGATAAGGATTGCCAGTTTTCCTACCGCAGGACAGGGTGTGGGAACTGTCGCTTCCAAAGCCAATATAAACTTGACACCATGATAAACAAATATTGCTGTAAGTGGTATTAAACACCATTCAAACAAACAAAAAACCAAAACGCCTCTTCAGTTAAACCTACATAGTTGCTATAATATAACAAGCTGAGTAGAACTGAGGTCAGTGTGATATTAGTTAACATCTGTTGAATGTCATTTTCATTGGAGTATATATTTAATTGATTACCCAACTTTGAATTGATAATATAAAAACTTGTATTGGCCTGCCATTGACCATTTAAAATGAAGAATTATTGTATGGATTAATATTAAAAGAAACAATGATACGAGTTGTGTCATCTGAAACAACAATATATCTTCACTGAGGCTTTTTCTTGTATTTTTGTCAGAAACAACAGTCCCAAGAAAAAAAGAACAGACATAGAATGCACAAACAACGACAGAGAAAAGAATACAGACAGATTATGAAAGAAAAGAGAAGTGGATTATTTGTCAAGGAAGAAGTATTGTCTGTGTCGAGGTTATCTCCACCTCCTGAAGAAGAGGATATAGACATTCTTGGATAGCATAGGACTGTATGAAAAAAGAAGCAATAAATACAATCAATATTTATTTTGCCACAAGAAAATATGCAATGAATTCCTATTTGGAATAAAGTTATAATGATAGAAAGTGTGTTCATTGTCACATTACATTTATATTTACAGACAAACTTCAGTATCTTGAACTCTGATCGCATAAAAACATAAGGAACGGAACTTTCCCTCTATATAATCAATGTTAAAATCCTTTCATTTCAGATATCTCGAAAACTAGAACATAATTAGAACTCCTAATTGTAAACACCATGTATAACCCAAACTAATATTATTGACAGCTTGGTCTTGGCCATAAAAGCTGCAATGATCAAAGCCATACCTATAATATGCTAAGTTTAATCTTTAATGATTGAATCCTTCATAATTATTTCTCACTACGTAATGAAACAGTGTGGTACCTATTTTCAGCCGGTTGAGATATCCTCGTCTCAACCCGTGGATGAGAAGAATTTCTCGCTCCTTTTCCCGTAAAAATGTACAGTAAAAGTTCGGTAGCTCGAACTCGGATGGCTCGAACACCACCGATTTCTCCGAACTGTTTTAAAGTCCCGGTTTTTCGAACACCGATTTCTCGAAAACTCGAACTCATTTATATGTCCCTTTGATAGTAAACTCATGTAAGTCACCATCAATAACTCGAACTAAAATTATAAGAGTCAGTGCGAAGCAATTAACTTCAGGTACAAAGGACGTGGATAACAGAAGCCATAACAATTAATACAGGTATGTCAATTAAAAAATAATAGATAATAATTATGCTATGACTGGTGATAAGTTTGAACAGGCAAATAGACATTAATTGTTTCTTTAATTGAAAATATGAAATGTACCAAGCGGATTATTAAATCAACGAAAATATTGTTGTGATTGCCGGGTATTAGGTCGGCAGCCGACACGGGGGCAATTGTAAATCACATATACTCACTATTTATCAGTTACCAGCTCTCAGCTGAACTGTGCGTCTTCTCTCGTCTGCTTCTCACTCCCGCCAGACTACAACTGCGCATCATCCATCACCTACTGGTTACTTCCCATGTAGAGCTAACTACGGCAGTGTCTTATTCCGGGATCCATTCTATTACGGTATAACCGAATACCAACTAATGTACATATCTGTATGTACAGCACACGTACGTGAATAATCACTACCGTGGTGTCACCGCACACCACAATATTCCAATTAAAAATCATTTACGACTTTTGTTGACAACTGTGGTTAAATTGATTTTTAAAAACACAAATATTAAAGCTAAAATAATTTATAAAAATGTGTCAGCAATAAATATTGTGAAAATTATTTACTTAATTTAACTGCGATGGATATACCGAGTACAAACGGGTTTTTTGCGCAGTAACGGAAGTAAATAGTAAGCGTTGTAGAAATTTCAAATTTCACAAACTATTACACCTAAAATTACTTAATTCGTGTCAAAATTCATGAAATAAATATCTACATACATTCAAAACAAATTTTAGTTCCCCAAAACAACCATACCGCGTGTAGAAAAATTAACGAGCAACTTATAAACAAAATCGGTCACGGTACGGAACAGATACATTTCCGGAGGTTGTGCAACTGCGGTGGCTCGAACAACCGATAACTCTAACTATTTTTGGCGACCCCAGCGAGTTCGAGTTATCGAAATTCTACTGTATTGTGACGTCAACTGTCGGTTCAGCAATAAAAATTATAAAATATTTGCTATAGTTGTGTTGGTTTACTATGTTTTTTTTTAAAATATTAACATGAAAACAACATATCGGAGCTTCCATGACCCAATTTATACCACAATATGACAGCGGTAAACATCAATACAAACACTGTGATGCAACATGTGTACACTTGAGATTAAGAGTAGGTAGCGTAAGAGGATAAACACCTACGTTTATTTTGGCCTGATATCACATATCAAGATTTTTTTTGCAGAAATATCTCGTATTCTAATAAAAGGCTAAAAAATAGCGATTACGCATGAAATCCTTTAACACGCCCGATTCAATAGAACATTTTAAGGAGCAATCATTATATCCAACATGAATAACAACATGGCAAGTTGAAAGGCCTGCTATCTTAAAAGCACAATTTAAAATCCCGTTGAACATGTATTTGTCCATTAAAATCGCCATTTAACGCGCTTAAAATTCAAGCACTGTCGACATATACATGAGAAAAAGGATGATTGTACTTGCAAGAATGTCGCACACGAACTACAGTCTTATATTTTCTTCCATTTTTCTTTTACTAAACTCATATTCATTTCAAGTTAACAATATTCTGGACCACAAATTAGATGTGACTGCAGGTGATGAATTCTTATGTTTCACTGAGGATAAATATAGTCAATTCCACGCAAAATTGCTCCTTTGAGATTCGCAAAATCGGGGTCACATGGAACAATAATTTTATGACGAGGAAATTTTTGCTTAATGTTCGTAACAAGAACCGAATCGACAAAGTCTCCTACAACAAATAGTGTCTTTATTCCATAAACAGATTGTTGAGCAAGGACATTTCCAAGCAGTTGTAAAATGTCCTCTGAACTAGAAAAGAATGTTCTAAAGAGCGTGGAAGATATTTTCATTTTACCATATTCCAAAACAATGTCATTTTGGAATAATGTTTGGTCCAAGTTTTTTTTAAGTGCACTCCCTGTAATTTCTAAATACACATCATACCAATGAGGAGGGATTGTAATTGTAACCACTGACTCGTTATGTTTTGTCTTCCGTCGAAAATGGTTTATTAGTTCGTTATACTGCGCAGGATGCTTCTCTCTCATGATAGTTATGACATCTCCACCAAACAGACGAGTAAGAAATTGGAGGAAATCTTGGTTTTCGTTTCCATACTGATTGAAATCTGTTTCACAAATTTTTGGAGCGTTGTTTTCGACGTGCAATACTGTGAGATTTATTGTTCCCGCTGAAATTATTAAAAAGTTTATTTAACAAACGCATTCATGTAATGTTTTGTACAATGAAGAAAGTGCATATTAGGGCGGTAATTGCATGCAACAATTATACGATAAAGTTCGTCTTTTTTCACGGTGAAAGGTACTCTAACAATTTAAATTTAACTCTTCTTAGAGTTTAAGAATTTCAAAGGAAGGAAAAAAAAAACAACAAAACAATCGTATGATCAGCGAATTAAGAAAACCTACTTCGGTTTTTACCAGTTGCAGACGTAGATCGGCGATTTAAATGACTTAAAATTTTGTTCTGCATAGCAAGTAAAAAAAATATTTGCGATAGTCGAATCTAAGATTGCCATAGGCAATTTTTCTATAGATTCTAATGCAAACAACTTTTAAAGCCTGGAAATTATTTTTTTTAAAACAGAAAATGTTATCAGTGTATATACGTAGTTATGTTAAAGCGTAGATAAGTTTGTTCACAACCTGGCGTCGAAGCAGGTCCAGCGCTATTTCGATGTTGCATTTATAGTTATTTATAAAGCTGCTGAAAGCATTATCTTACCCCCAGAATTTAGTAGCACACATCTAAAACTTGTTGACATGTCATCACTACTGTTGTTTGGGATATCTGTAACTGTAAGGCAATACCTCACAGCGGCTTCTGCTTCTGGTAGAATAATAAGTTGTTGTTCAGTGATACCAGCCTGCAATTAATTCATATATACACCTCGCCATAAGTTAAGCAACACCTACAATTTTTTTTTATAATTTAAAAAATCTGAATGAATATTAACTTTGTGTTTTTTATGTTCTAAAGCCATCATTCGAGCACGGGAAAGTTACTTTAATTAACTCCTCAGGTAAATCTTTAAATAGCAAAACCAGTTTGTCATACGGTAGTCGAGCACGCCTAAAGGCCTGGTTTTCCTTAACGATTTAGTGTTCATCTGGTCTTTTTCGACTTCATCTTTACATTTTTACTATGACTAGACGGTGATTAAGTGAAGCTAAGAAGTGGCAGATCGTTGGAATGCGTAAATAGTGGACAGAGCTTGCGTCAAATAGCACAACACTTTGGCTTCATTTTAGTATTGTATCCCGGCTACTGAAACGTCATCGAGATGATGGAACTATTCAGGAACGTCCATGGTCAGGTCGACCACCAAAAAGATCTGAAAGAGAGGATAGAGCACTCGTTCGTGAAGCCAAATGCCATCCGTTTGCCACTGCAAGATATTTTCGTGACGATTGGAATATTGCAACCAGAGTCATCGTTCGAACAGTTAACAGGCGCCTAAACAATGCAAGTTTGAGAGCTCGTAGTCCCTTGAAACGTCCACTATTGACACAGAGACTTCGCCAAGCACGTTTAGAGTGGACACGATATCACCGCCATTGGAATTTTCGAAGCTGGCGACGAGTACACTGGACCGACGAAAGCAGATTCCTTCTTCGTCATATTGATGGGCGCATGCGCGTTTGGAGACAGCAAGGCATTGCTTAAAACCAGAACAACATCATAGGCACTGCAACGTTTTGCGGTGGTGGTGCTACAGTGTGGGGAGGCTTTTCATACGACTGTAAACTGAATCTGTATGTGGTTTATGGTGCATGACAGGGCAGAGATATCGAAATAACGTCATTAAGGCTATTATTGTGCCACATTTTGACAATCATGCACTTGGTTAAAGACTCCATGGCCATCCTTGTCACCCGATATGAATCAATTTGAACATTTGTAGGATATCTGGTAAAATCAATAACAGAGCACCTGTTTGTCAAAATGTTCAAGAACTACGTGTTGCCATTCAAAATGAATGGTGGAATTTACCACATGCTACACTTCGTCGTTTAGTAAACAGCATGAGGAGGAGAGTTAATGAACTGTACCGGAAGCGTGGTGGTTACACGACTTACTGAGTATTTTTGCGTTTAACACATTTCAAAGTGAATTTTCTTTCCTTGAACGTTGACCTGTGATGATGTGTTTACTTTAAGTTTATGAAATTGAAGTATGCAATCAAACTTATTTTTTGACTAATGAAAGTTATATTTGCCTGTTTTTTGATATCTTCATCAAACATTAAGTAAACGACTGTAAACATGTTGGTATGTTTCATTTGTCATTAATGTTCAATACATTGTCATTTCCTTAAAAAATATTAACATATATAAAATCTTAAATGAATCCCTGGAAAATAATAGGGTGTTGCTGAACTTATGGCGATGTGTATATATAAGCCTGTGTCTTGTTAGAAACATAATATTTTAATAATATGTAGGTTTTTTTTTATTTCCGCGCATTCTATACTACGTAATCTCCTGAATACTTTGTGTGAGTGAGCGTGGTTTTTTTTATTTCACAGTTTGTCAAATTGAAAGTTTTACACTCCATAAAATACACATACTAATATATATATAATTTAAAACAAATTACTAATACTTAAAGCCACTTTCCCTCACTCATTCAGAATGTATGAAATAATTATGGTTCTTAATCAAATTGAAAAAAAGTATAGCATTTACAGGCAGAGCAAATATAATAGCGTAATTGCGTTAGTTTTCATGAAATATAGCTCTATAATTCCTTATAGTTTACGTAAATAGAAATGTTTATGTTAAGATTTTTAGGCTGAAATTACCTCATTAATAATTTGTCATTTTTTGTTTTTGTTTGTTTGATATTTTTTTTGGTTACTATGTTTAAATGTTATTTTTACTTGCAGTAAATTTCAGCTATATCATTGCGATCAGCTTTTTAGCTGAAAGCTAGGGAGGGTAGAAGTAAATTCACTGCTGAGGAAACAGTAGTTCAACATTAAATGCTTAATAGAAGGCGAAACTCTGAAATTTAAAATAAAAACAGATTTTTTTTAATATATAGTTTTTACGTTTTTAAGACAACGGAAATGAAAGAAGAGGAAATCGACTTCTGTGTGGATCTTTTTGCAACAACTGCAAAACGTGTTTGCGATAAAAAAAAATGTCACACCTGAACTTCATAGTCCACATATTGTCGTGTATACAAAGAGATACTTTATATAATTCGAAATCCTACTTATAGAAATAGACTACAAACTATACTCCACGACAAACGTGATGACTTCAACTTTCCCTTTCATCGACAGCAACATTCCAGCATCTCCAGCGTATGGTGTGTACATTTCACAACTCATACGTTATTCTAGATCCTGCTATCTGTATTCCGATTTTCTAGACCGATCACTGCTGTTGACTGCTAAACTATTCAAACAAGGGTTTGTTGTACCTAGGTTGATGTTATCTCTCCAGAAGTTCTATGGTCTGTGGTCGTCATCATGACTTAATTAATCGTTATTTAAAATCAGTGTCTCCAATACGATCTGACATTTTCGCTGTCATAGGTAATGTTCCAATTCCTGAATTTGACTTTTCCCTAGGCATGACAATGAGTAACTCGACGGGTGTCAGATTGGAGGCAGGCAATGCTTACTCGTCCGGAGCACCTGAGTGCACCCATGGTTTTTATTGGGTTAAGGTTACTTCTTTTGTTTTTGTGTTTTTGGTTTTTGTGTTGCGTTTGTCTATATCCGGATTTGTAACTGTCCTTCGACTTTTAGCTCTTGTTGTTCGGTCGCTTTTCTTTGCTGTTTTTCATATGCCAGAAATATTTTTACGGGATATAAATTGCGTATATACTACAAAAGCGTGTTCTTTCAAAGAGGGAATTTTGAACTGCCAAAATTAGATAATGTAATATTAACTGCAATGGCGAAAACAAACATGTAAATTCTTTGACCTTATATCAAGACAAAACATTTTAGAAAAATTGTTAAAACCGCACTGCGTAGCTCATTCAATAAAATTATAGAATAAATAGGTCTTGTCTAAATAGAATTAAACATAAAATATTGACGAGATTGCGAAGACACCAATTAGTGATTTCGGACATGTATATTTGAAAACCTATAAGAAGAGAAATATCAGGGTACGCTTCTTGGTGGAAGCTATCCAAATGAGGGATTAAACGGTAATTCTACATTAAAATCGAGTAAAACATACACTATTTACTAAAATATGGAAACAAAAAAATAATTATTTGACAAATTATCAATAAGCTCCATATGAAAACATTACTAAGAAACTGTCAGTTGCTCATTTAGTGAAAAAGCAAATCACAAACTCAGTTAGAAATAAATATTTACCAGAAATGAGTATAAAAATTTTAACTGTTCCATTGATAACTTTTTGCAAGTGCTTAAATAATATCCCTGTTTTGTTATCGCAAAAATTTCTGGCAAGGTCTTGGAAAAATTAAAAAAAAACTATATGTTTGATGTGTATAAAAATATACTGTTTAAAAAAAGAAACGCAAGCATATTAATCTTTTTTTACAGGTCATTTTTCAGCTTTAAAGGTCGATTTAGTTAATTTCTCTGCCAAAGAAGCATGGTGACTCTCTATATAAGTGCACATCAATCCTATCGCCTTGAAATTTGGATAACTTTTTTTTCGCTTGAACTTTGTGGTTATTTCTACCTTTACGTTATAGTGTATAAAATGACGTGGCTTGAAGCTTGAATTCATTATAACGTTAAAATACCGCCGTGCCAAGTTTAGACCATGCTATCTATCGGAAAGTGTGCTTGCACCAATTAAAAACGTAGACTGGCTCAAACAATGACCGCCCGAGAATTGTGTGCAGCGACGAGTCCCGTTTCTGCTACTAAACCGTAATAGGAGAATTCATGTATACCACAGGAATGAAGATTTCCCCTCCTTATGTGTCCACGAAAGTGGATAGCATAGGCGGAGGTAGGGTCATGGTGTGGTTGGCGATCTTTACTGATCAAACATAATTGGTACATGTCCCAGGCCTTTAAAGGGCTCAAAGTTATAAAGACAAAATTTTCCAACCTCACCTAATGCGCGTAATTGACCGACATCCGGAGTTGTTCCAACAGGACAATGCCAGGCCTCGCATAGCGCTCTTTCTAAGAGATTATCTTGTGCAGAACAACATTAATGTGCTACCATGACCTTCCAAATCACCAGATTTGAATCCGATTGAACAACTTGGATAAACGTGTCGCCAGCGTCAACCTCCACCTCAAACCCTCGATCAGCTGCGTCAAATGTTGCGAAATGCAGAGCAGTGTTGGCAGCTCGAGGTGGCAGCTTTATTTGTTTGTTATTCTAAAATCTGTATCCAACATCTACTAAAATCTTTTAAAAAAATCTATTATGAGTTTCCTTTTTGTTATGTTAGAACATATATCGTCATGTATGTTTACATTGTTGATGTATGTTCAAAGCAACACATCTTTGATCATCAATATTATGACGATTTTTTTTCAATTTCTAGAAAATGTAAAGAGTTCAAGTAATCTAAAAACAAACATTGATTTAAATTAAAATGGCTTAAAAGTGAAGATCATAAAGACAGTCAGAGAATCGTGTATCTATTAAGCATGTTTTTAAATAGAAAGTAGCGCTTGTATGCTTTAAGAATTACAGAGGTGAAAACGCAAAATGGCCGCAACCAGCTTCAAATGTGACTTCTAAACATTCTGTATTACATACATATACATTGAGATTATTTAATGAAAATGAAGATTGTTGCGATATTCATGAAAAAATATACATCTGTTGTTTAAATACATAATATTTTTTCCACATAAATAAAGATTTGTATAAATACATCAAATATTAGTTTGAACATACATTAAGAATTTTTAATATGAATCGGGAGTAATGACCATAATGCACATAATCCTGGAGAATTAATGAAGGAAGCGCTTATTTTATATACTTTTCATCGTGCATAAGCGTACATGTTTCAAACTATATTCGGTTTGGGTAAGTTGTATGATTTTTACTATCCCTCCTTTTTGAGTCAGAATCTAAAAAACATTGTTTGTAAATTCAAATTTTCCATGTTATAATCTTATTAAAGGTCAACAAAGGATTCATTTACCTTCTTGGCAGCACGGGTCATCAGTTCTTTTCCTGCTCTTTCCCACGAAGAAGGTGCAGTTAAAACCCAAAGTATATCGTCTTGACCCCAAATATCCTGCTTACTCTTTAAATCTGTCAACATACTTTCCTTAAGATAGTAAATAGATGCACCAAGAACATCGACAGCTTTCATTCTTTTATTTTTTTCTTTGTAACCTTCTATTAGTGTGTCTTCGTTTAGTATCAACTATAAAAATAACAGTTCATACGCAGGCTGCTGGCATACAGAATTTCATAAATTATAGAGTATCAAATTTACAGGTATAGTTAGTCGTACTTCAGTTATGTGCCAAAGAATATGACAAGAACAAAAAATACATTGTTTTTAAAACCAATAATCACAGATGCAAAAATATTACAAGCGAGATATTAAATGCTAACACCCAAGTAATTCGAAAAGTATTTTATTGAGCATATTGTTGCATTTCTGTCTAAAGTACGACAACAAAAATTACGATTGGTTTAGTTCCGTTACGTATGTTTTACCATGACTGGAGGATACTAGTAATCATCTCGAGTTTATGGGCGGTATCGCCAGTTTACTTTGCAAATGATATGCATTGGCGTTAGTTTTGGTTAAAGAATATCAAGTCTAATTTGGTATAGTATATAGAAGCCGCACTAATAATGTAATAGTTATTTGAAATGTACCTCTTCATGGCCACCAGATTAAAAATTAAAAAAATGTAAACTAAAATACGCGAGAAATAAAATCATTTCTCTCTCACCTACATTTTTATTTCTGAGGGTTATCATAAAGTCTTTGAAGAAGAACCAATTCTTTCCTGTATTGTTTTTAAATGTTTCTTCAGCTATGTTGCCAAAACTATGAAAAGTTTTGTCATGTGCAAATAAAATTACAGATGGGATTTTAAAATGTACTGTTCCGTCGTTTCCGCTCCGTGGATGAGAAAATAATCCTAATCCATCTTTCTTATAATGTCTTCCGATACAAAACACATATCCGGAAAATTTATCCCCAATTTCAATGGATGCTACTATTTCCTTCTTTCGGGTAGACACATTGAATGATGTTGATACGTCTTTTAATGGTGCTGGCTGTTGCTCTAATAAATCATTCTCAAAAATATTTCCCCTGTCTATTTTCTTCTTTCGAGCAGACTCGTTGATAGAGCTGATTGATGTTGATATGTCTTTTGATGATGATGGCAGTTGCTCTGATAAATCATTTTCCTACAAGTAGAAGTAAAATATTTAGTATTAAAAAAAAACAGGATAAAAATACAAATTTTCAAACAATTATATGTGTATCCACTTTCCAATTAACTTAATGAAAGATTTTAAAAAAAAGGCAATTTGTCAAAAGGTCATCGGATTACATAGGCGCATATTATCATCATGTTGTTAACAACATTTTACCGGTTTTTTAATTTTCGATTTTTGTAGTTCGTGTTGAGTTTTAGCGTTCCCAAATGCATTTTATGTCAAGCCTTGCACTTCACTTCTAATGGATGGAATTTGCGTTACTATTTATTACTCGTTCATATTTAAAAAATACTCTAATGATTTTAGTCATCAAAGCATCACATGAAATAACAACAAATGTTATTACCTTAATATTTCCTTTTCTTGCGCTGGCATTTTTCGAATTCGAATACACCACGGTCACTTCAGGAACTTTTTTCTAAATTTAATGAAGAATGATTGTTCAAAAATAACTGATAAGATCATCGTATAAAAATAATAAGCTCTGTTGAGATCCCTTTAAAAGAAGACGGGACCTCGTTGGCTGAGTAGTGAAGGTAGTTAGTATCACTGAGGTTGCGCCTTTCTGTGGTAAGTGTGCTCGACTTCAAAATTAATTGACAAAAGTTGCTAATTTTCAAGTCGCATTTCGGGGATTTTTCATGGTACTCCGGTTGACTTCCCTCTCCCCACGAAAAAAAACCACACAAAAATCTACAACAAGATATTACAGTAAATTGTACTAAAGCAACTTTAAATGCTATATAATATCGAGATATCACTTTATACAGGAGAGATTATCCGACGTCATGGGTTCATTTCAACAAGTCATATAAGTCATATGCCAAGCGTATCTTTTATTGTATGCTTTCTTTTCTAGCATTATTTCCAGATCCATCACCATTCAATCGCGTATCTTTAGAAAGAATTCAAAGTACATATTAGTCAAACGTTTTGAGAGTAGAATAACATGCCACTAGAACCTGTTATAATTATTCAATACTGAATTATACTGATGGCAAAAGCATGACAGTCCGACTGTCCACGGGCTGTGGTATGGACCAGGAACGTTGATGTTGATATCAGTTTTCTGGTCCATACCATAGCCCGCGGGCTGTTCAAATTTTTATGGTAGTGCCATCAGTTTCTTTTACTGTTATGTTATTGCATTGAAGAACAGTTTCAACCCTTTCCGCCCACTTCCCGTTATTGACTGGTCCGATTTTTTATATGGACTGATTCCAAATAGCTATCAGTCCATATAAGAAAATTGGACCGCTTGACTTTATACCGTGCATATCTTTATGTCAGCTGATAGGTTGTACACCAAAAAATATACGAATTTAATAGTGATATGCACTAAAACTGATTAGGCCCTGTTTGTTGTAGATTGGTGCCGCTCAATGAGATTAAAAACTAAAATTATATATAAAACTAGTTAAGCTTTTCGTTGAATGACAATTTTGATATTATATATTCCTATCTCTTTTCTACCTGTTTATATTTGTACCGCAAAAGGGTTACAAGTATAGAAAAAAAATGTGTCCTGTTCATGTCGCACAGAAATGAAACGAATCAAATTGTCTTTTTGATTAAGAATATGAATAGATACTTGACCTATTAAGACTAAAACTCCGCAGAGATCGATCAGCAAATTACATAATAATACCGTGATTCGCTGTCGTAGATAGAGAGATATTGTATGTGTTGCATTCAAAAATTTCAAGTCATTTAACAAATATTGATCAGCTGATATTAGGTCAAAGTAATTTCACAGTACATATTTCAATATTTAAATTTTGATATATGAGCTATTGGTATTTAATAGCTTTAACACTTCTATATCACGGTACACAATTTCAATTTAATGCACCCGATTAACAAAAACAGGTATTTTCCGTGTCTCCAAAATTAGACAAATTAAATAAGCAGGGTCTTTCATTTTTTAAAATTTTAATTCCACTTAATTCGCTTAGATGTCATATAAAATAATGTAATTTATATTTATCATTTAACCACTCATTTCACAACTTTTAATACTTACAAAGTCAGGCTGTGCCGAAGGGACGGGTCTCTTGTTTACGCTTATAGTGCTGTTCTACAAACAAACGCAGAAATATATGGTTATTCAATAGGAACATTTTTAAAATTTAAACTACAAAGGGAATGAATTCATTTTATTGAGACATATATTTATCTGTATATATTATACGATTCCGGGCTCATTCGGGAACTTTGTGAAAAAAATGTATAAAACTGCATATAAATATGGTTATCAAACGAATCTGCTGAAAGAAATGCCAAGTCGTGCCAACGTATATTCCACTTAGCGTATTTGGCATACACGTGCGTGTTGTGTCTCCAACTTCTATTTGAATTGCTATGGTGAATGATTGATAGTTTTGAATTCTAACAATTTTTAAAGTCCCGATAAATTTCAGACAAAAACAATTACTTCATATATCAAACCTAAAATACCTTTTCAAAACCTTTCTTACCAACTGAGGCTGCAATGAAGAGACTGGTGCTTTGGTGTTTCCTCCATTTCTTTTCTACAAACAAATCTAGACATTAAAGCAGCTATTTCTATTTATTGAGGTACTAAACTTCAAATGACATTTATTTATCAAAGCATGAACATATATTTCTCTAATTTTGACGTAATATTTCAACCGCTTGACCGGTGTGGAAAAATATTTCTCGTCACTAGTGAATTTGTTGTTCTCAGCAGTTGATTGGTTAAAAATAATAACGTCACAATAAGAACTCATGACGTCATAAACAAAACATCTTCCATTTACCGCGTATTCAAGTCATGAACGTAAAATTGGGTTGGGAGAATTTGTACTTCGTTTCGCAAATTTACTACTTTTTAAAATTAGAGAAACAGAATCTTACATTAGTACTCTTGGATTATCGGATTTCTCCAATCTCGATAGTTAAATTATGGAAATTTAAGTCCTCGCCAAGGCTTGGACTTAAAATTCCATAATTTAACTATCTCGATTGGAGAAATCCGATAATCCACTCGTACCAATGTAAGATCCTATATAAATATACATATGTCTTTGTTTGCTGATTTTTTTTTTTTTTGTGACATCGAAAAAGATGTTTTAGTTGGTCCTTCCTTTTCCAGTTGATTCATTTTTTTTAAATAAAAGTTGCGTTATCATGTTCAGTTATAGATGTTTAGAACAGGAGTAGAGAATAAATGATTGACAAGAGAGTTCTTCTCTGCCTGACAAAATACGATATGAGACATTTATTACACTAGATACACAAAAAAATATAATGGTATTTAATTCGGTCTTAAAGGGTATTTTTTCTTCAAAATTACAGGCTGAATTCATATCAGTACAATATCTTACTTCATAGATTTAATTTAAGTTTAATTTTTTTCGTATAAAGGAGGATCGAGTTCTAAAAACGATGTACACATTCATATAAAAATCAATACATTTGAATTAACTAATATATATTATCAATAAATTTTAGTTAAGCATGTCAGAAAATTATTTTTGAAAAGACTTACATTTGATGAATTACCCATCTCTGTATCCACTGCAAAGTTTCGCCTCTTAAACAGAACGGAGATTTCTCTTTGCGTCTATTGAAATGATAAGCTTAAGTTACCAATAGATATCAGGAAAGTGCATTCGTAGGGGTAATTTCCGCCTTTATGGAAGTAAAGATAACCAAGTTTATTTATTAGTGGCCCAAGATTCAAAGAGAATCGCAGAAGGAACCACTCTATGAAATCTTACCAAGTTTGCAATATTTGGGAATTATGTTGTTACAATCTTAAAGCAGGTAAGTTATCTCGTGGGATTTATGAAATTACACAAAACTTTTACTTATTTGCGAAAATACGAAGTTCAGATTTGTTTTTCCTGTAAAGATATATATTCCAGCTGTTTTAAAATAACACATAATCTAAAAACGTTTAGTCCACAAGAATTGTGTACGGTTACACTGGAATGCATTCACAAAACGAAAGTAAAATATTGTCAAAATCTCTCGTGTATTTTAATTGAATTACTTCTCTTATTCTATGAACGAAATTAAAAAACAAAAGCAAAAAACAACAACATGATACATGTAAACTTAATAAAAAACCTATATTTAAGTGCTATACCAGGGACAGTCTATACTAGACTGTCCCTGGCTATACATACATTTAGAACATGTTCATAAAAACCAGCTAACTTTAAACTAATAATATGTTTAATGACGTGCGATATATGTCACGTGATTTTCTAGTGGGAATGTTTAAAGCCATGTAAAGAAAAATATTATTATCCACGTATCAGTATTATGCCTTGAATTTGATCGGTCAGTGAGGCGTCTTTACAAAACCAACATACCCGGGTCTTGCTCAGTCATATACCGGGGTGTTGATAACCGTTATTTTGTATGACAATTATTATTATTTGCAAAAACCGCTCATATTTTCCATAATTCAATAAAACTTTCCTCGAAAATAAAGAAAACACCACTTTAACATCAACTATTGCGATATCAAATCCCCAAAAATACAGTATTTCAGAATAAAATCGGGGATAATTAGATAATGAGATTTGAACACCTTCAGCACCCTGTACTGTTAAAATGTCCATGTCTACAGAAACGTATGTAACTAATAATATATATTATATACACGGTTCTTTATGGAGACAAACTGTACAAAATAATCAATCAGACATTACAACAAATATGTTTCATTATGAGTATTATTTATCCAATTTTCACATTTGCATCATTCTGAATTTTATCACATTCGACACAATTCTTTGTTTCCTTTTTATGAACAGTTATTTCATTGTTAAATTATCTATTTTCTGCATTTCGAGACCATCTATTCTTGTTAGACAATTTTTAACTGAATAGATTTGCTTCCTTTGTTTCTGAATCCTGTTCAGATGAATTGAAATGTATTATGTTATCAGGTTTGTTTTATGTTTTCTAAAATGACCTGTTGTATATAGCTGTGACTAGTATAACTAATTGATTTATAGGTTCCTGTATATAGTATGAAATTTGCGTGTAAATAAATGTTGACTTGACTTTGATGAAGAATTCTTATTTGGGTGAAAAAATGTTACAGTTCTGACATGTCTGATGCAATTAATCAAAGATGTTGAATAAGGGAATTGGATTATTGTTACACTGTTTGAATTGGGTAATGAGTTTGAAATTTTCCGTGATTGGAAGATATAGTTTCTTATCTGAGAAACCTAGCTGAAGATTTTTGTCATTTGTCTTAACAAGGCGTTTCGCTTTCCTGACATCTTTTGTCAAATTATAGAGAATGTTCATTCCATAAATGGTAGGTGGTTGAAATAAAGGCCTGTCCCACCATAGTAATTGTCTTTTCGACCAAGTCCAACATCTGTAATAAATCTAGGCCTTCTTCCCTTCCAGACTTTTCAACATTGTCAAGTTGAGACCAAAGATTACTGAGTGGACCCAGAATTGACCCAATTCTAGACTGTATGTTTGCCAAGCTATTGTCATTTGAATTACCATACGATTTTCCACTCGAACTGACGCTTTTGCATTAAAGTTAGAAGGAATAGGAAAATTGTTTAAAATTTTTTCCTTCAGCAATTTATCCGGGATAAACTACAAATTTACTGTTCATGCAATCTATTAAGTCAGGGGGAAGTTCAAACTTAGAGACTCCATCATTCTCAATGTTAAATCGAACGTAAGAGGAGTTATATTTAGCATCGGGCTTATCATGAACTGCTTTTGAGCTAGAAGCCCCACTGTCACTGTACTCGGACTCCGAGTCTTCATCTGAGGACGAACTTGCGGATTCGTCCTCCTCCTCACTAAACTCGGGATCAGGTTCACTTTCCTGATCTGACAGTGAACCATCATCATCGAAATTGTCAAACTTCTTACGTTTTTTATTTTTCCCACGGTCAACCTTAGGTGCCGGGCGCTTTCCCTTCGACTTTTTGGTCGAGGATTTTTCTTCGTCTTTGTCATGTGTTACGAGGGTGTTTGCGCTAACAAGCTCGATCGTTTGATCGGCGGTCTTTACGCTTATCCTCTTGCTCTGACATATTATGCAGGTAATGGAGGACGAATCTCGCTTAAATAAGTCCAAAAGCACGTAAAACAATCCAAATTACGATTTAAATTGAGTATTACAAAAAACCTTTTGTTTTAGCACGAAGCCATTATGAATAATGAAGATCTCGTTCTCGCGAGATTTCTGACTCAGCTTTGAACGTGGCTTATGTAGGTTTATGATATGAAATTAAAGAATGCAGCTAACTTTAATGGGCTAATGGTACTTTGCGGAACGGAACGGAACGGAACAGGTAAAGGGGACCCATAAAGGGAAATTATTATTTTATTTAATCTAGCAGTTGGACTTTAATATTGAAAAAGTAAAGTGCAAAAACATGATATATTAGTGTTGACAGTTTACGCTGGTTTAGATAATATACGAACTGTAAAATGAAAATACATCCTGGATATTAATACTTTGTGGGTCAAATTATATTCTTTAAAATTCTTTTTTCCATCTCAGAATTGTGTCGATTATCATATATTTGATGGCATTAATCTCTTAAATATCAAATAAAAATATATACAAAAAAAAAATCTTGTTCCGTTTCGTTCCGTTAAATACCAATACCTGGGGGATATTGGTACTTTGCGGAACGGAACGGAACAAACAAAATCTTTAAAATATCTTAAAACTTAAGTGCAAAAACATTTCTATATAAGTGTTGACAGTTTACACTGGTTGTGGATAATATACGAACTGTAAAATGAAAATACATGGCGAATATTAGTATTTTGTAGATCGAAACAGTTTTCTTAAATATCCTATTTTCGATCTCAAAATTATGTCGATTATCATACATTAGCTGTCATTAATCTGTTAAATATCATATAAAAAAATTTACAACAAAAATATCTTGTTCCGTTTCGTTCCGTTAAATACCAATACCCGGGGTATATTGGTACTTTTCGGAACGGAACGGAACAACACTTTTTCATTAAAATATCTTAAAAGTAAACTGCAAGAACATGACTATATAAGTGTTGACAGTTTACACTGGTTGTGGATAATATACGCACTGTAAAATGAATTTAAATGGCGGATATTAGTATTTTGCGGATCGAAACTTTATTCTTTACAATGCTTTTTTCCATCTCAAAATTATGTCCATTATCATATATATATTAGTTGTCATTAATCTGTTAAATATCATATAAAAATATTTACAACAAAAAATCTTGTTCCGTTTCGTTCCGTTAAATACCAATACCCGGGAGATTTTGGTACTTCGCGGAACGGAACGGAACAAAAAAAATTCTTTAAAATATCTTAAAACTTGAATGCAAAAGCATTTCTATATACGTGTTGACAGTTTATACTGGTTGTGGATAATATACGAACTGTAAAATGAAAATACACGGCGAATATTAGTATTTTGTAGATCGAAACTGTTTTCTTAAATATCCTATTTTGATCTATTTTCGATCTCAAATTATGTCGATTATCATATATTAGCTGTCATTAATCTGTTAAATATCATATAAAAATATTTACAACAAAAATATCTTGTTCCGTTTCGTTCCGTTTAATACCAATACCCAGGGGATATTGGTACTTTGCGGAACGGAACGGAACAACACTTTTTCATTAAAATATCTTAAAAGTAAACTGCAAGAACATGACTATATAAGTGTTGACAGTTTACACTGGTTGTGGATAATATACGCACTGTAAAATGAAAAAAACATGGCGAATATTTAGTAACACTCGCAAACTGCAAACTGTATAGGGATTTATAGAACCATTAAGAATTCACATTTTTTTTCAACCAGCGGATGCCGTAGAACAAAGTTTTTTGTGAATTGAAGTCTTTGCACTCCGTACGGCAAGCCTGCGCTAGTTAACATGTAATGGATGCCGCTTATAGCGTGACCCTACAGTTTTTGATTGCGGGTTGTGAGGTTGTCCACCCCCTCATCTGACCTAATTATTTTCTATTCACTTAATTATCGGCAAAATTAAAATAGTGTGTTTATCTAACACACCTAGGTCTGAGAGAATTGTACAAGCTGTTCTTCTGGATATGTTGAAGATGCACACAACCGACCAAAAGTTTAAGCAAAGAGTCTAGATAAAGGTAAGAGACAAAAACCGTCAAAGTTGTTCCAATTTGGGTACCGTCACGGTTAGATAATATTTAAACTAAATATTTCAACTGGTGTTTCTATACTTTCAATATTATAGACGATAATGAGATGTAGAATAAGTGTACGCGACACAACCTACATAAACAAACGGCAATTTAAAAAAAAAATCCACAATGGAAGACAGCCAGTAGCGGTCGCTGCTCGCCGTCTTGCGTTGGCTCAAGACTAAAAATACAATACTGTGACAAGATTCAATACTTATCCCCAAATCATAGGCGTAGCAGCCGGTACGGCAGGTACGGCTTCCGCCGTACCAATAACTTTTGCAGGTACGGCATGCCGTACCAATAATTTTCAGAAATAAAATTAAAATATTGCTCACGAAACCCATCTTTTAAGACCTGAGATAAAGTGCTAGGAAATCGCCAGAATTCAGGATTTTGCACCATTTACCCCCAGAGCTTACGGCTTAAGCGGCCCCGAACCCCCTGCCGTAAAACCACATATGTGGATAGGATCGCTACGCGATCCTGATTAGCATTCCGCCGTACAAATATCAAATGCGATGCTACGCCTTTGCAAACTTTTTTTTAACTTTCATAATCTGAATCTGAATGACCAACCTAACATGTGGGGGGGGGTCACTGTGTTTACTGCCCTTATAAACAAACGGGCAATAAAATGCATTGCATATATGCAGCAGTATTCATCAGGGTTATTAGAGGGTTTGAAAACATGTCATTTTATTTGGTAAAATTTTATAGCGTTTTGTGACCAAGACCAAATAATTTTTGCGGGGAATATAACAGACGACATGCAATGCAGTTAAGACAGACAAAAAAAATTCTAAATTTTTACCCCAAATTTAAAGGTGTCAACTTTCAACCACTAAAAGGAGAAAAGCTTTTGGTGAAATACAGCTGAGAACTGAATTTAAAAAAATGTGTGTTGTTAGGGTTATGCATAGTTAGTTTTATTGTCAAACATATACAAAAGGATTGGGCACAAGTTATAACAACTTACAGGGCCTTTTCCATACAATAATAATACACATAATGATAATCAAGTTGACAGCCGTTACTATTAAGTACACACATAATTAAGTTTAAACAAATAATACAAAACGAAAAATACAAAAGGGTAAAGGAAAAAAGAAAAAAGTAGGAAAGATGTTAATAGAAAAGTAAGATGTAAATGTAAAGTGAGTATGGGTACATTTAAAGAAAAAAAAGAGTTTGAAATGCACTGCTAATGTTTAATTATTCTGAAACGCTTTGTCTTTTTAATGTAGCTATGAACGTTTCGAAAAATAACTTTGTTCTGTTCATCGCTAAGCGTTTCATTGCCAAAAAGAATATTTTCAATCGAAAAAGTTACAAATTGAGTATTTCTCATAAGTTCCACACGAAAGTTAAGATATAACGGACATTCCAAAAAGTAATGAATTGCGTCCTCCAAAGGCCATTCACACATACAACTTGAGTCAATGACTAAATTAACTCTGTATAGATCAGCATTTAAAGAACTACATCCATGTCGCAGTTTTGTATGAATAATATAAATCTCTCGACAACCAATAAAATAATGACTAGGAACAGTACCATTGATCTCCGATCTCAATCTTTGTTTAAATCCAATATTTGAATTAATAGATGTGACATCGGGGCTCAATGTGTTCCAACGTTGTATAGTGGATGGAAAAATGACCTAGAAAACGTTTCCAATCTACACCCTGGTGCAAAACTGGGTAATACTGAAAGCGGTTTCTAAGATTATATCCTATATCTGCAGAGTACTCATTTAAGCAATCTTGAAGATATTCAGGAGTTTTCTGCCTATGTATTTTGTGCATTAAAGATAGTTTTTGCCGGTTTCTCCTGGACCTCAAGATTTCCCAACCAGTCTCAAAGTGAAGAGATTCAAACTAGCAAAACTCGGAAGACCGGTAATTTATTCTTGCCGCTTCTAACAGAAGCCTATCTATCTTATTCGCGTCCTGTTCATTACAACCATCCCAAAGCTCACATGCATATTCTAACAGCGGTACTATGTAAGGAAAGATATTTTACTCATATTTTGTCTACTGAGTATATATGTTAGCTTTCTCAAGACATTAATCTGTTTACTTGCATTGTTACAAATATTGCTGATGTGTGTTGACCACTTACAATCATATGAAAAGGTAACACCTAGGTGTTTATGAGTGCTTACATACTGGATAGGTTTATTATTAAATACCAGATCTATAGGTGTATTGTCATGATTAAACTTAAAAACCATATACTCATATACTTTTGTGGGTTAAAATCAACCAACCATAAGTTAGCCCAGCGACTTAGAACTTCCAAGTCAGCGTTTAGGCGATTTTCTATGTCGATATGATTATTACAAGAACACATCAATACCAATACCCGGGGGATATTGGTAATCAGCAAACAGTCTAACTAAACATTGTACATCATCCACTATATCATTAATATATAACAAAAAAGCAGAGATCCTAAAACAGAGCCTTGCGGCACCCCAGCTTTAAGATAGCCAAGTTCTGATTCTGAGTTTTTAATAATAACTTTTTGTTGTCTCTTATGCAAATAGTTTTCAATCCATTTCAGTAGTTTCCCTTCAAGTCCATATGACCTCAGCTTGGCTCAAAGACCTTCATGCCAAATGCGATCAAACACTTTAGAAATATCACAAAAGACTATACATGTCGTATTACCGGTTTCCAATGCTAAACAGATTTTATGGTATATCTCAATCAACTGGTGAACAGTCGAATATCTGTAGTTGTATGCACAGTTGCCCCCCCCCCAAAAAAAAAATGTCTTGTTTTCCTCCCTACCCTTACATTCCTTAACATTTTATTGCCATTTCAGGGATCGTCACTACTGGCACTAGTCTGCTACCCCGGGGCTACCAGAAAATCCATGTGGTCTAGTAAAAACTAAAAAGTGGTAATCTGTTAGGACTACTAATGTTGGTAGTTTTGAATCACTTTCATTGCAGAACTATTTAAAAAATTTAAGTTGACATACAAACAATTACTAATTTAATTGTTTGTATGTTAAAAAGAATTATTTAGCTGGCATTAACATTAATAACAAATTTATTATAATTTTGATGAAAATAAATATTTTTTAGAAAAAAAGTTTTGTTCCGTTCCGTTCCGCAAAATACCAATATCCCCGGGTATTGGTATTTAACGGAACGGAACGTAACAAGATTTTTTTTCAGCAATGATGTTTACATATTTCAATTGATTCAACACCATGGAAATCGAACGTTATAACAAACAAACGCCCTATTTTGCACAATTTGATGCCTGCTCAATCTCAGAATTTGGATACTAAAAGTCTATGACAACTCAAGACAGACGGACATTGTGATCGAACTGATGACTAAATCGCTAGCCGATATGCTCTTTACCTTTGAATTGTATCTGTCATGTTTTCTACTAATTCGTTCACCTCCTTATATTTGCACTGAATGGGAGTGAAATGCATTCAGTATACGCATTGTTATAGCTTATTACGAATCTATAATTACACAAGCAATAAAAGAATGAAGCTGGTATGAACACTAATTGCAATTTTATTTTAATTTTTCAAATTTTGTCGAAATATACATATTTTTAAGAAAAAAAGTTTTGTTCCGTTCCGTTTCGTTAAATACCAATATCCCCCGGGTATTGGTATTTAACGGAACGGAACGGAACAAGATTTTTTTTCAGAAATGATGTTTACATATTTCAATCGATTCAACACCATGGAAATCGAACGTTATAACAAGCAAGCGCCCTATTTTGCACATCTTGATGACTGCTCAATCTCAGAATTCGGATACTAAAAGTCTATGACAACTCAAGACAGACGGACATAGTGATCGAACTAAATCGCTAGCCGATATGCTCTTTACCTTTGAATTGTATCTGTCATGTTTTCTACTAATTCGTTCACCTCCTTATATATGCACTGAATGGAAGCGAAATGCATTCAGTATATGCATTATTATAGCTAATTAAGAAAGGTCAACGCGGGTATATTATTACACAAGCAATAAAAGAATAAAGCTGGTATGAGCATTAATTGCAATTTTATTATAATTTTTAAAATTTTGATGAAATATAAATATTTTTAAGAAAAAAAGTTTTGTTCCGTTCCGTTCCGTTAAATACTATTCTAATATGACGTGCTTCAAAGGCTTTGAGACCACAACTGTGGTAAAAAAAATGATTTATCTATGAGCAACACGCGCTGAGAAGGGCGTGTTTTAAATGGCTGTTCCAATTACAAAACTGTAACTCCCACCGGAAAGCTATTGCATATGACGTATAAATCTTATAAATAGCGACACGCGCTATAATTATCCGTTGCAATATATTGTGTGTTACATTGACGGAACAGCCAGTTTATGGCGGAAATGATGTTTTCTATAGGTACGAAAATATTATAAATGTACTTTAATTGTCTTATTAGAATAGAAATAATTCACGGAGGCTGTGATTTATCATTGTTTTACCACGGGATGACCATTTATGTCGTTATTTTATCCCTCGCTATCGCTCGGGGTAAAATAATACGACATAAATGGTCACCCCGTGGTAAAACAATGATAAACCACAGCCTCCGTGAATTATTTCTTAAATATCCCCCGGGTATTGGTATTTAACGGAACGGAACGGAACAAGATTTTTTTTTCAGAAATGATGTTTACATATTTCAATTTACGGAACGAAACGGAACAAGAATTTTTCGTTAATATTTTGATATGGAAATATTCAACACTGAAAAACTAGCCATTAACATACAGCAAATATATGAAAATTGACATACTTTAATATGGAAAAAATATTTTAGATTCGCAAAGTACTTTATCCGCAATATATTTTCAATTTTCAGATTGACGAGTCAACACACGGTCAACACTAACATATTGATGGTTTTGCACATTACTTTTTTATATTGCAAAGGAACTGCATTATTACTGTGAAGTATAAAAAAATACAATTCCCCTTTAAGGATCCCCTTTACTTGTTCCGTTCCGTTCCGTTCCGCAAAGTACCAATCGCCCTTTAATGAACGAATATATCGAAACGAATAGTATCGCCTTCTTGTCGTTCTACGTTAGCAAATACAATTGTATGTATTGTCATCGAGACTTCTATACGTATCAATCGAGTGACGACATGATATCGATAAAATATTTCAGAAGTGGCATGAAAACGAAAACCACAAATAAAGATACAAAATAATACTTGTAGCTTTAAAACAAGAACAATGCATTCAAATGTAAATAGTTGTCCATTTCAATTTTTATGGAAGACTTATTTGAATGCAATCTTTTGTAACATAAATTCATTCTTTTCTTTTTGTGAATAAACAAGCGACGATGAGTATCTAAACTAAAACACTCCGATAATATTGCGCATGGAATGGCATGTGTAAACTCATGTGTAAACAGCCATGCAATAACCAACTATAAATAGAACCAATATTTCATAGAAAAGCTCCGCATTAGTTAAAACCAAAGTTTATTTTGTTTTCCCCGCAAAACGATAGTACGATCCTCGAAAATCAGCATTTCATCAATTACACGATTGATGCCTTCAAAGGTTAACGCGAACGCAGACGTTATTTCCGGTATATAAAAATCCCATTTTTAATCAGTTAATTTAGTTTTTTATGGCGTAGCATTATAATGGAGGTAACTGTAATGTATTTAAAGATTTACCGGGATCAAGTGGTGATTTGATAGTCGGAAATATCCGTTTACTGGCCCCGCTTACGCCAGTCTAATTAAAATTAAATCTTTCACTTGCTCCCCCCTTTTTCTTATTTGTCGCTGCGTTTTAAGCCAATGACATGAACGGCCACTCATAGTTATTTCCTAACTCGTCCGTGAACAACACGTCTATAGTGATTTACTATAAAGTGATGTCGTGCATATGCACGCAACCTCTGAATTTGACGTCGAAATTTTAGTTCAAATATATATACAGACATCCTGGTTTCGCTGGAACTACCGCAACTCTTATCATTCAAAGACACTTGTTGGTCATACAAACCAACAATATCTCAATCGGGGAACGATCCGCTACTTTTCCTATAGTTTTGAGACGACTAACATGCGTCTTTTGTTAACTCGTTCACTCTAATTGTTGTAAGAGCGACCTTTGAATTAAACATCTAAAACAAGAGGAACAGCTCTATACTAGTATCAGCTTTACATTTGCAACATTTATGTATAAAATATATTTCAGTGCAATTCTGTTTAAAAGTTGGTTTTACTATGACTTTAAAACCACGCCATCTGTGAATGTGCAAAAAAAATTTACGCATTCATTATACTAAAAAATACAATACTAGTAGCTGAAAATATACTAGGTAAAAGAGTTTTTGAGTTTTTGTCAATATATACCCAAATTTTCGTACCTGGCAATATTTGTGCAGTGTCTTACTTATGCCCCAGGAAAATGCCGACAACTATGACTTACTGTGATGTTGTAGGATTGTCGATCGATTTGATGAAACATGACCGATAAGTTAGCAACCCGAACATAATAAAAACCTTTGGTGCACTCAGTTATTTCGGACGAGTAAGCAGTGCCTGTCACGTTAGTTTCTCAATAAACTATCTGCTTATGAATTATTTTAGTATATAATTCATTACACAATTCGTCCAATATCAATATTAACTTTATCAGATTGTAAAAACCAGTATAATATTCTACAAGATGTAACATTCTCAATAATATATCACGGAGGATATGTTTCCGATGGCGCAATGCTCTTAGATTACGACAAATAGCCGAATTGCATATTTCCCCCCAAAAGTACAAAAAATGTTACCATACCACAATTCCCTGTGACAAAGAACCAAGCTTTAGGTCAACAACGTTACATGGTGACCATTGCTGTAGTTGCTTTATGTTGGTTGTTGGTTCTGGAGTTTGCCGGTTTCTCGGACTTTGATTTGTATAGATTGTCTTTTTTGACAGTTTCATCGGTGTTCGGTATTTTGTTATTACCTTCATTTACTGGTCTGATAGCCTCAAACAAGTCTTCAATATCTAATGATATAAGCCCTAATGAACTGAACAATACCTAAATCGTTTAAAAAACTCCCTAATTACTTGGACAGAAGCTCCGTCTCTGTCAGTCTACACATCCAGAATTAACAACAATTGTATAAATAATTGAGCAATCTGCTCTGTTATTCAGATTTCAAGATTTTATTGATACACTCTGGCAGTATACACTGCAACAAGAGGACAACATGAAAATAACATATATACAACATGGCAAAACAAAGACATACTCATACTCCCTTATGGGTTATACCAATTTCATAGGACGATTCTAACCTAGCCCGCATCCCAGCAACGCCCGGGGTTCGTTATAAAAGGGGTAAAGTGCATCACATTTACTACCATTGCCTTTCCATCATTAAATATCTACAAACAATAAACAGTATGTTGCATTACTGTTGTACGTGTGTTTGCTGCAAAGCTGAATTATTTTCTGAGGCCCAAAACACAGCAAGTCCGTAATAACATTGAAGCGTCCAAAGGAACATTCTTGTCGTGTACACGATTAAATGCTTGCATGAACGAATCTTATCATTAGGCAATAAAAATCTTTTATTCAATTAAATTTGTGTTTGAACGGTATATGATACACAAAGTTCATGATTTTGACATAGAACGAACGCACACGCCAGTTAAACTTTCTAGCAGGTGTTTCTTAATTAGCTGTTGAACTTATATCTAGATCTGTTACATTATTCAATAAGTATCCTAAGAGTCGAAAGACAACCTGTACTAGTCTTTATCTTTAATTAAACTCGACACAATTAAGAAGGATTTAAGGATGAACTTTGAGTTACATATCAGGTTAAATACAAGTTGTGAATAAATTTATTAAAAAAGGGTCAGTAAGGACATTAGTAGCATTTAACAAATGTTATTCGTCTTTAAATTATTTAATTACTTTTGGTCGTTTTTTTGTCTTTTTGAATTTTTAATCCTCATTTCAGCATCGCAAACATCTGTAACCAGCGGACCGGACATTAAATTTAATGATTACAAATTGATTTCAACAACTATAATTTCTATGTTGTATACTTCTGCACTGTTTAAGTAATGCACCAAAATTAAAGTGTTTCTCTAATAAGTCTTTTCAGGTTGTGTTAGTCTTAAGTTAAGATTTTAAGACGAACCCCTTGAATATTAACGTCATATAGAGCCGAAGATATTCCAGTAAGTGATTTATAGCTGGAAAATAAAGACAGCTACATTACAATAACACAGTAACAGATGTTTATCAAAATGATGAATGAAACACAATAGAATCTTCATTCGATTATATCCAAACTAAACGCAGTTGCAAATTAAGTGGCAAAATGATATAAAAAGGTGCTGTCGCGTGTAGAAAAGAAGACCTCTCAGGTATTTGAAATTGATGTATATGCTAAACATGATGTGTTATTCTTGTTTGTTTCAGATTTAATGCCATTTGAAGCAAATTTTGATAATATACATGTATTAGGAATAGAAAGTCTAAGTACTCTGTAAACACCACTAAGGAAAACTGTAGGAATATATACGAAAACAAAACATCCTAATCAAATCTGATAAGGTGTTTATGATAGACCATGAATGTTACCCACAATTTTTTGTAATAAAGTTAAGACAAAGCTCCTTATACAAACGGAAAATATCGCGAAAGCAATGTGTCACAGAAAGAAATTTCCTCATTATATTTTCCCCATTTTCATTTTTGTTTCATTTGCTGGGTCTAAAGTGTGGTCTTCGGAAGTACTGAACTTGATATTTGATACTGTAAAATGTTCAAAGCACCACAAATGGCGCCACTTTATTATGAAACCATGGTTAATGTTTTTCCTCTTAAATATTTATTATTCTTTCTGTTCATATAGTTAGTTACAGATATAACGATTTTTCTCGATACAAAATTTGTGTGCATCAGACTATCGTGTATCTTACTATAATGATACAAGTAGATATTTTTCATAGTATATTATTGACATGGAAGATACTATTAGCCTTAAAATATCTTTAAAAATGTAGATAGAACTGTGAAAGATATAAATACTAAGATTAAAGGTAAATGTTATATTTCCTTATGACATTCAATAATATTTTAAAGATATAAAATGAGCAAGCTACAACGCTGTAAACAACTACTTTTGACACTATATCTCGGGTAATCAACCCCTCTTACAGCTTTTAACCCACATTCTTGTAACTTCGCAAACAGATTGTGCATATATTAACATGTTGAATCCGTTATTATGAAATTATTCGGAAAAATCTGCTATTTTGTTTACCAGACTTCTTGGGAACAGTAATTTTTCAGCAATTTTACAGAAACGGTAGTACCCATTTTATGAACCTTCTTTTCTCAAATTTTACCAGAGATTTGTGTAATCAACTGCTCTTACGGTTTGCAGACAGACGTTTTAATTTGGGAACCGGATCTCATAAAAGACATATGTTTCTAGGCATGGGAACTTAAGTCATTGTTCAGCAAATTGTATAAATTATGATACCGTTTTTGTGTGATCAACTTCTACATTATTCGAGACATAAAACAAACTTTCCTGTGACAAAGTATAAACCAATTCCAATTTTTAAGTACATGTACTTGATTTGCAACCCGACCATTTTATACTTTTTTTTCTTGGAAATCATCTGCAGAAACAGAGCTTTGCTAAACATTTCTAGGTTTAACGTCATTTGAATTTGCCAATTAAAGTTCACTGGCAGGTATCTCGCTTATAAGTTTGTCAAAATTGGAAACTGAGTCATACTTACGCTTGCCTGCGTTTCTCAATGAGGGGTCTGATTCCACACCAACGAAAACCATCTTAAGATGCAGGATTTACACGATCTTCCTATATAGCGAAATGTAATATTGACTCTAGTTTCATGCCACAGAGTGATTAGGCTGCTGTGTCGTTTGTAATATATGCAGTAACGCTTCGCTGGTGCAAACATTGCCACAACATTCTAACTTTTCTAGCACAGGACTCACATCTGAAGCTGTAGGCTATTTGAAAGATAAATGAACATTACATGGGGTGAATCGGGCGTAATGTTTATGATTCCAAGTATCTCCTAAAAAACTACACTCTAAAAAAAATCAAAGTTTGTTAAGTTTGTAACTGATGGCGTTAAGGAAACATGTGCTCACTTACAAAGCCAAATGGCGAGGGTAAGTCGGACAAGTGTTTCCAGCTCTTAAGTATAATTGTATTCGATTGTTATGCGATTTATTGTCTTAAAGAGATTTCGTCACTAAAATTACAAAATGTTATCCTGAACCTACGGCCATCTGATCCCATCTTGGGAAAAGAAAAACACTTACGTTTAACAAATGAATGTAATAAATGATCATTTCAATGAATATATGAGCGATCTTTCATTTTACTGGCACGGTGATTCAACAACCACTAACATTACATGTGAAACTTTAGGCGATTTCGACATGTCGTACATAAGCCGATTAAAATTGCAGAATTTTAAGCCTAAAAGCTGCGATAAAAATTTAGTTGGAGACGGGTACCTTGATCCTTTGTTACATTTGTAACGGACCTCAAGAAGACAATTTCTGCTGTGTTAAGCTTTAATTGGCCACTTTGCTTCAGGGGAGAACATTAAAGTGTGACGCTAAGTAATATCAATAGTTCGCTATGACTTTCATCATGTTAGCTTAAATATTTTAGTGGACTTTAATAGTAGCTTTTAGAGTACAAACGAACTTGAAGGTCCGAGTTTTGTATTTAATTCACAACTGTGTGCAGATATAAGATTAATTCATAACACGAAAGCCCTAGCAATCGATCGGTGATGAAAAATTACGTCTTTTAATGACTTGTGTTTAATTATATAGTTTTGTCACAAACTCTGTTTAGATGTTTATATGACAATAAAATTTGTAAAATTTGTATAATGATTTGTGTGTTGTTTTCAATCTGTAGGAAGATTGGAGTTATGGGCCTGTCTGCAGGGGAGTAGCTGCCCGACTTCAGTTAGTGAATCACGGTCTTCTTAACGAACTTAACTATAAGATTGTGATATTTTAGATCAAAACATATTTTTACTAATTTTTGATCGTCCTTTATATTTGATCTCTTTTGAAATTGTTAGTACCTTTGCATTGATATGAAATTGTGGATATATTTTTCTATTTATGAAAGTTTATTGTTGAAATAATTTTCCTTTGTTTTGCCTCTACAAAACCTCGTCCAGAATCCCTCCTATTACAAATCATTCGCGAATGTTAATATGACAATATTATTAGAAACTATCAAGCACCAATGAAGACTCCAGAATAATTGTTCAGCTGCTCTTTTTGTATCTCTTTTCAAGCACAGGCCGATATCTTCCATAAACGAAGAATTACTCGGAAGAACCCTAGCATTGTTTTTCTGGTGCTCTTCTTCATTTGACGCAATTTTCGATAAATTGCTTAGCACAGATCATTGTGCAAATGATAATATCTTAGAAACTATAGGATTTATAAGCATAGAAACAGTTTGTGGCGTTCTCTATGGTGACAGAATCAGACAAGCACTATGGTACAACCACTAAAAGTACGGTTCAACAATGAGCGACACATTTCATTCATTCCATAGAATTTATTTCATATATGTTTCACGCCCTTAAAATGAATACCATATACTTCTCTTTCGCCATTGGCAGATTTGTATTGATAATAGAACCTATAATATACTGGGGCATAATTAAGGGAAAAAAACTCGACTTTTTGGTTGACATAAAAGTGTGTGGTACATTTATTAATAACACAATTGTGTTGATGATATCCATATAGTAGACTTCTTATGGCGTACTCAAATAGTATACCTTGTTTCACTTGCAACCCAATCTTGGACGGTTGACAGTGCATAATGATGAAAAAACCCATACATAATATTGACTATTTGACCATAATTAACATGAGTGAAGTAGGAAATGTTTTGTTTGTTGTATGTTTTGTTTGTTGCATGTTTTGTTGTCTGTTTTGTTTGTTGTATGTTTTGTTGTCTGTTTTGTTTGTTGCATGTTTTGTTGTCTGTTTTGTTTGTTGTATGTTTTGTTGTATGTTTTGTTTGTTGCATGTTTTGTTGTCTGTTTTTTTTGTTGTACGGTATGTTTTGTTTGTTGCCTGCTGTGTTTGTGAGTTGTCTGTAATTTTGTACTTGGATTTTGTTGTGTTGATTACGTCTTGGTGTCTTCTAATCTAAAAGAGCTCGAGTGCTAATGAATCCAAAATAAAACAAGATTTTGTTTGAACCATCTTGTCAAGTGCAGATGTTTGAGAAATCATCACTTACATGTGCATTTCTCATTATTTGTGTGCTTCCCTCAATGTGACTTCTTATATACCAGTTGCAAACACTTGCTTAATAAAGCATCTGATTTAACACCTTAACTTTTCTGGTCTGGAATTATTACTGTGGTCCATAATTTTTCTGTATCTCTTTAGTTTTTTATGGTCACAATTGTTATGTAATTTTGGAAGCCAAATTTATAGCACTATGGTCCCCTTGAAGGACAATAAAAGTCTGATGGGTTTTGAGCTTGTAACTAATTAGTTGACATTCCCTGTTTCATATTCTAGGATTAATTATACACTATATATTACAAATGCATGTAAAAAGAAACCGAGTCACTTTACGCTTTACGCTTTTGTTCAGGACAAAATTGTTAGGTTGTGGAATATTGTCTCAGCATTCCAGGAGGGAATTTTCTACAGCAATAATTTTTTCCTGTCTTGTAGTGAAACTATCTTGTTCTACTGGTCAGAGAGTAGTTCTCGCCATAAAAAAGACAGAAGCAATTCTCGCCATTTTTGTGACTGTGCCGTTATTTTTCCATGTAAATCAATGGAAAAGGCTTCATTTAATAGATTTCACCATCTTCCATCCAAAACAAATTACGCTGGTCACTTTTAAAATGCTAATTTTTCACAAAAACTGTCAAAAGATCGGGTGGCGAGAATTACTTGCCGGCAAGAACTACTCCGTGACCAGTATCTCCAAAACTGCATTTTTGATTACAGTCAGCAAGAAATTTAAACAGGATAGAAAAAACAACCAACATTATTTCTTTAGAACAGCATTTTATTCATAACATTTTCATAAAAGAGGTAAAGCAAGGGGCAGTGATAATACAGAAATCACAGCAAATAGCTTTGGTGGGATTCAGGGTTTTCTCTCAAAATGTTCTGATCAAAATGTCTATTCAAACAAGAATTTCAAATTTTGACAATTGTTGTTTTCAACTATGTTTCCCCTTATTATGTATTGTATAGTATAAAAAACAAAACTATGATTTACAAAATATAACTCCTTCAAATACAAAGTACAAAATTAAAAGTTCTTTTTGAAGTAGTCCAAAATGTTCTATTTTTGAACAGACATTTTAAAATAGAAATTGAATTTTAACGACAAATTGACCAGTACATTTTAGTCAATTTTATCACAGGTTATGCATAAATATATTATTGCAAGACTTTGCAAGAAAGAGTTATTCCCCTTAAAATCACACCAAACTTACAATAAATGATGGAGATTTTAAACATGATAAAACAATATTGTTTAACTAATTAAATAAAATTTAAATTTTTTTTTAATATATCTCAATGTTTCAATTTTTTTTCTTTCAGCACTTTAATAAATATATTTACTACATTTTACCTAAAAAATTGTCGAATAAAAATGTGTTGATCAAAGCCTGCTTATTTCAACACACAAAAAAACTTATTTCCAAAAATATACCTACAAAATTATTATCATGTTCAAAAGCTGCTTTAAATAACATGTTAATCCTTCATTGCACCACCATATAAATAACTTTAAAAATAACAGCAAATAATTTAATTAATATTTTTTCTCATTAATAAATTAAATTTCAGTTTAAAAATATATTAAAATCTATATTGTTCATTAACTACCAACAATCCTTAAGAATGCCTATAAGGCGCTTCACTATTTTGTCTTGAAAAGTGAAATGATTGAATACAGCATTGTACACTTATCGTCACAAAGGGCAAAGTACCCTGAAAAGTGGCTTCAAATACTATCTTGCTGTATTGCCCAAAATTCATTTGGTTGAATTTGGACTGGCCACATCATTTGCAAAGACGTAATAATGTCGTGTCTATAGGCAATAAATACATAATGAGAATTTTTCCAGCCAAACAATATGTACATGAAGATACAATTCTCATGGCATCGTTTGTTTTTCAGGCTTTTCTGAATTAGAGTAACCCTCTTACATATTAAGCGAAAGAAAATCTCTCCTTTGTTGATATCATTCTTAAAAATTTCACTTTTTCTTTCAATTTTTCATCTTTTCCTATTTTTCTGCATTTTGTGTGAAATTTTATTACAGAAAAAAGTAAGAAAATTACCGTATTGCAGAAAAGCCTTGAAACAAGAATAAAAATTATTGCAATATAGCTTATGAAACACATCGAAAGAAATAATGAAATGAAATTTATAAAGAAATGACAAAATGCAGAAAAAAGGTAACAATTCATTTTCACAATCAATTCTTTTGTACAATTCTTCATACAAATCAAGACAACTAATTCTTTTAGTCTATGACAAAAAGTCTTTTAGACAAATTCTGATGTAATTCCAAACTGACAATAAGCATATTTAATTCAGAAATCTAAAAGATGATAACACAACTCTCATTCATTGTCTTGTGAGCAATCTGTAATGTGTTTCAAAGGACCACAATCCCGTGGTGTTGTATGAAATGATATGTAAAGAATCATCACCCAGCCTGTTATTACTGAAATAAAACAACAAAAATCATATTTAAATAACAGTAAGAAAGTTGGTATTTTTATTTCACTGGAATGTTCTGAATAATTTATTTAGCATAGAGCATTGAAGGAGCAGTTTTAAAAAATTATATTTGTTTTATTTGTTTGTTTGAGTTGTGTTTAATGCCACTTTCAGCAATTTTTGGCAGATTTCAAGGAGTGAAAATCCAGGTTATAGTTTTGGGAATGTTGGGCAGGCAGTGTGCAGGCATCGGGCAGAGAAAAAAAATGTTCGTAACAGTTTTCTCACCAACTACTAATCACATTCTCTTGAAATTTGGTATGCAGCATCAGCATAGCCTCCCATAAAGTGGGATTCGATTTCAGGTCTGTCGCTCACCTACTTCCTGTTAACTGACTTTTTAAATTTGTAACGATATCCGGGCATTTCTGTCTGTGATAGATTTTTCTGCTATATTGTGTCGTCCAGCTTTTGTGGGTGGAAGCAGGAGCACCCAGAGAAACCCCGTTAGGTAGGAAAACTGGCAATCCTTATCAATTATGATGGAGTTGAGTACACCATGCCCACAGTGAGACTCAAACTCACAACCTCAGTGTTGACAGACCATGTGATCAATAGTAGACAAACTACGGTAACCCCTCATGCACTGAGGCCCCAAAAATTGAATCAGTGAAACCACTGACTGCAGTAAAATGATTATTAATGCAAGGTTCAAGTCTTTCTGTTGGCAGGGTGTGCTTAATTGACAAGGATTGCCAGTTTTCCTATCAAAGGTGGGGGGGGGGGGGGGGGCGCCCTCTGGCTTTATCCCAATAAAAACTGAATGTTTGCTTGAATGATATTTAATGCCACTTTCAGCAATTTTTAAGCTATATCATTGTGTCCAGTTTTTACTAGGGGAGGAAGCCGGAGCATCAACATACCTTATCAGTGGTCTTAATTCTTATCTAATAATACAGTTAAAGTGGATGCAATAAAAACTAATCATCCATCAAACTTGAACCTGAATACAACTGAACAACTATGCCATTTTTGTAGATCCTGATGAACTGAACAATTTTATAACAAAATATTTTTCTCTGGCTATTAGTGTCCAGATAATGTGGGAAAATGGGGAAAATTGACAATTTTGACATTTAAGTGGCATCATTCTACAACTCAATGGAGAGTTTGATGCCAAGATAGGAGAGTCACTTAAAATTTTATGTATCTTGTACTTTTTGAACTAAAAGACAAAACTACAGCACCAAGCTAAAGTGAATCCCAAAACAATAGCTTTTTTTAACTTTTGGCACAGAGCTGTATATATCTTTTCACAGGTGTTCTGAAAAATTTGATTTGATAGATTTAAATGAGCAGAACAATTTTGCAATGCTAATTTTTTCTCTAGTTCTAATAAATTTCAAGATTTGGAGGAAAAGCTGCAGAATACTTAGTTTTGAGCATTAAGAGGGAATAACTCCTACCATGAATGGTAGTATAAATTCGACTCAATGGAGGTGATGCTGAAGAATGAAAGTCACTTGTTTTTTATCTACCTGTTATACTTTTTGAACTTTATTTTGACCCCCTTGTTCTATTTCTAGATTTGTGCAATCTTGGTAGAGGACATTTTAATGATAATGTTTATAAAGTTTTAAAGCAATCCCTTCAGTGGTTTTGGAGACGATTTTTAAAGAAACAGACGAACGTCAAATGAAGACAAGAGTTCACATGACCCTTCGTCAGTTGAGCTAATCAAAACTGCAATAAGTTTGATAAGAAAATAAATATAACATTGACAGCAAGATTAACAGAAGAAATACACATGAGACAACAATAGACACAGCTAACTATACAATACATCTACTTGTAGTGCCTGTAGGTCAATATAAATTGTATACAAAAAGTCTGTTTCTTGGTTTAATATATTTAAATAAAAAACCTGGCACAATTTACCTATTAAAGCGTGTCAAACATCTGATATTATTTTAAAAATGTGTATTGGGAATTTATTTTTAAATTTTTGTTAAATTTAGAAAAAAATCGGGGTATAATAAGACAAGTAATTTTTAATTTTATGTTATTTTTTGTTAATTTGACACACATCAACACTACACATTTCTACATTACATCAAACAGGCACTACGTGACTAGCTAAGACAACATACAGCTAGATTACATATTGTATACTGTTCATTTGATCACCATGTTGTATTAAAAAATACCCATGTAGCAATCAACAAAAACTTGTGTGTCAAAATATTGAAATAAACTTTTGACTCTTGTATTTATACCAATATATTAAAGATATGTTCTATTTTTGTGTCCACATTTTCTTTTTTTAAAAAGAAAAAAGAATTTTTCAGTCAGTTAAAATTCCAGTCCTTCCAGCAAACACAAAACTAAGCAAAGGAACGGTTGTTATTGTAAAATTAAGAAGACACAACATTCAAAAATTTAAAAAATTTGAAATTTAATAGTATTTGATAGAGGTAAATGATAAATATTGACTAAAATAATAAAAAAATTTCGAAAATTTGTTTATTTTAAAGACCTTTCTCAACCTTAATAGAGTTTGAATTATAGGCTCGAGTCCAGAACATCTCATATGATTCATATTTTATTTTAAACATTAAACAATTTCAAGCCAATAATGTTAGTTATAGTTTGGGAAACAAAGTTCATGACAACTAACTCCAATGCATGAAAACAAAGGCAGTGTTTGATTTTGTCACAACTCTGCTTAAAAAAAAGATTCAGTAAGATAAGGTGTTACAGGGATTCAAAGAATTTTATTACATTCCCTTTATAACATGGTGACCACATTGAACTAGCTTCTGTCTAACTGTCATCTCACCTGCATGTCTTCTATAAGTTTGACAACGTCTACATCTGCCATAGGCGAGGAACTTACAGCGACTTTAAGGGTGAAGGTCCATTGGGAAGAACCTCTGCTATTCTTTGCTGTGACTGTGTATTCACCAGAATCGGTGGCTAAAGCAGCGGGGATTTCAAAATTAAATGTGTTTCCGTCCTGTGAAAACACAAATCTGCCAGTGTCTTCAACATCTTTTCCATCCTTACTCCATTGTACTGTGAAGGAATTAATAAAACTAATAAAAATGATCTAAATAAAATTATAATACAATGCAAAGATAGGTATATGAATGCCATCACAATCAATTTTTTTGTAAAATTTCCAATTTGTGTCAAGTACCCAGAAGAAAGATTTCCAGATGAGGACATAAGTGTGTGTAATTGCTGAAATGAAAAGCAAAAAACAACTTTGTATGTAAGAAGGTTGGACTGGGTACTTATTGTTGATTCATATAACCTAATAGATACTATAAATTGCATCTGTCAGAGTGACTAGACCACAGTGTTTCACTAAATACTGAAAAATTATAGTTTGCCTGTCCCTATGAAATGCCCAATTAATTAGATTCTACAAATAATATGAGTCGACAGTAGATCACAAGTACATCCATCGATACATGACAGGTTGATTACTTTTAATGAACTTAATATTGGAAATCCTCAGACAATAAAGCATTAAATCATTAAATTGTATGTTGCTACACTTTATCTGTAAACTAACCAGAGACAGCTTCATCTAAGGTACAGGAGGCTTTAAATGCTGTTCCTTCATCAATACTTTGTGACTTAGGATGGGATTTAAATACAGGACCTGAAGACTCTAAATCTGGTTCTACAAATAAATAAATGTTTTATATTAGTGAAGAAATATGTTTAAAAAACACACTTGAAAGATGGAAATTTCAGTAAAGAATGAACAACAAATGCAAAAGAACATGAACAAAACTTGAAGAAAGAACTTTAAAGGAAAAATAGTAAAGAAAAGACCAATACATGCAGTTTAAACCACACAGCAACATTTAAGCAATCTCGAATACAAACAGAAAATGTCTTTGAAACTTTCATGCATTATGAGGGAATTTATAGCATTCATTTTATATTTTGCAAAAAAAAAATTCATCAATAGTCAGCTCAATGATTTCCAGTGATGAGTTTACACTAGTTAAAATTGTTTATACATTTTAGTACCATTTTCCAGTCTACTCCAGTTTAGGACCAGTCTAATCCAGTTTAAGGTCAGTCTAATCCAGTTTAACTGTTATAATGTCTTACCTTCCACTTTTATATAAAAACTACTTGTTGTTGTACCAGCAGAATTTGTGGCAACACATTTGTATACTCCTGTATCATCTGGAAAAACTTCCGCTATAACTAATTTAAACACATCACCATCTCTTTTATATTGAAAGTCGGCTGAATCTTTTATAAGTTCATGACCTCTATACCATTTTACTTCAGGATTTCCTAAAGACAAATTCAAGCACTGCATTCAGTGACTGAGTTATCTGCCCATTAAATTGCCATTATCTTCCTGTTTGCACAAGACCTGCCAAACTAAACCTTTACACTCTGGGCTGTTAAAGTATACAAAATAAACCCTCTTGATGTTTTTAAAATATACCAAGAGCACAAACAGGATGAATTCCTTTCATTTGTTAAGGATGTAGAGAGCTTAATACAATAACATACAGTTTAACAGTTTGCTTTTTCTTCAACAACCCATAGTACATAAAATAGGGAAGGAAAAATTTACATCTGCAAACATTCAAAATGCAAAGAACAATTGTCATTTCAAATTTGCACACAGTATACATGGGGGAAAGCTGTAAAATAACACAAGTGATGCAATCAATTTTAACAACCATACACTGATATGCAAATTACACACAAATAAAAACACACTTCACAAGTTCAAGATAATATAGATTGTAAGATTAACTTTTCTACATGCCTAACCCAACAAATGAACACTAATATCATAAAAAATTGCATTTAAATAGAAATTCTGAAAATAGAGAACTTTGGTTCATTAGAGAGCTCCCCCTTCCCTACCAGTCAGATTAATAAAACAAAATGAACAATTACTATTAAATTATTTTTTAAAGTTGTCAGTTTTAAACTAAAAAGTAAAAAAATAATCTCAATTGCATATAACTGATATATGAAAAAATTAAACAAACAATGAACTCATTACATTAAAACTGCACATGACATATAAAGTCAAGGAGAATACACACACAGCATTACACCTGTATTACCTATGTTCCTACCCTATGTAGGAGTTATTTCCCTTAGAGCTTAAGATATGTTAGCATTTTCTTTCCAACTTTAAATTATTTGTTTACAAAATTATTATTTTCAATAATGCTGCAAATATTTAAAATATTCTTAATAAAACACTAAATTGGTTTAACACTAAAATTAATAATTAGCTAATATTTATATAAATTTCCTTAAACCAACAGAATCAATACATGTTATAATGGGAGTTAATTCAGCATAATTAAAAATAATGTAAATATCCCGAGTCTCTCCAAAAAAGAAAGGTTAATTTAGGCATAAAGAAATGTATAATGAATAAAATGTATAATTTAATTAAATCTTAAAATAAAATGCATAAACTTTATTGTTATTAACAATGTAGAATACACAAAAAATGAACTAACAGTGGAGAAAACAAGAAGCATGAGAGATTCACAAATGGGACAAACCTGATATTCTGGATGTTAAAGTAGCTGTATCTCCATCTTCTAAACTAACACCAGCAGGATGTTCTATAAATTCTGGTTTAGGAGAATATGATTTTATTTCTTGCAGTGGACTTGATTTTTTGACAGGTCGTGGTTTTTCTGCAAACAAGGTCAATCAGAATTAAACAATTGGTACACTGTGTATATTTGATTTAATTTTTATAACAAATAAACAACCGAGAAGATTTTGATTAAATTATTGGATTCAATTTTATGTTATAAGTCTTATTTCTATCCTTGTTCAGTCACTATACAGAACTTCCAAGCCTGTAGTGATTGTTTCTATCCTTGTTCAGTCACTATACAGAACTTTCAAGCCTGTAGTGATTGTTTCTATCCTTTTTCAGTCACTATACAGAACTTCCAAGCCTGTAGTGATTGTTTCTATCCTTGTTCAGTCACTATACAGAACTTCCAAGCCTGTAGTGATTGTTTCTATCCTTTTTCAGTCACTATACCGAACTTCCAAGCCTGTAGTGATTGTTTCTATCCTTGTTCAGTCACTATACAGAACTTCCAAGCCTGTAGTGATTGTTTCTATCCTTGTTCAGTCACTATACAGAACTTCCAAGCCTGTAGTCATTATTTCTATCCTTGTTCAGTCACTATACAGAACTTCCAAACCTGTAGTGATTATTAAGTGTATAATCCTTTTCAATCCTTGTTTTAATTACCAAAAGGAAGACTGTTAGTAAAGAAGTATTTCAACACTGCATATTATAAAGCATATACATGTAAATTACAAATACCTAATAAATTATTCCCATTTTAAAATTAGTTATAATAAAAATCTTTAAACTTACCATTAACTTGTACAGTTGTTCGTGTAGAGGCTTGACCGCCAGGATTTTTAGCCTTGCATACATAGCTTCCATCATCATCAATTATACAATTTTCTATTATCAATGTGTGGACTCCTCCTATATTTGTTATTTTAATGGCATCATCACTTTGCATAAGCTAAAATAAACAACCATTTACAAAAGATGACTTTATTGTAAATTTGATGGTATAAAATAATGTATATATATTCAGCATGTGAATAGTTTTAATTTATCATACTGCATGTACATGTACATATAATATTCTAAACATTCTAAAGTGTCATATAGAAATCAATCAAACCCAACAGTAAATAGCGATATACAATTTTATCAAACCCAGCAGTAAAGACTGATATACAATGTTTTCTCTATGTACAGCTTCTTAGTAATGCAACTATACTGAAGTGTTTGTTTACCTGAATTGGTTTTAATGCCAATTTATCAATTTTCATGGTGTCCAGGAAGTCAAAATACCCAGTAAGATACCTTATGGCAAGAAAATCCTTGTCAATTACGGCTAAATTCTTAAATGTAAACATTTTCAAAATGTATGTAGTTTTTATGTAAAGCTCTCGATGTATATACTGCTTTTCTTGGTTGTTGCCACAATTTTGCTTTACCCAAAATGTGGCAGTTTATTAGGAGGACAGATGTTTTAAATGAGAAGCTAGTTTATGTGAAATTCCACTCTTACATAAATTTACCTATCACTTTTACCGGGGTATAATAAATATACAGATATAAAACACAAATAGAAAAGACTGAATATATAAAGAAGATCAGGGTAAATTTAATCCTCAAATTTTATAGTTTTTGTTCCTAAGGGAAATAGCTCACATGGCCATTATAAAACAATTCTACTTCAAGGGAAATAACTCACCTGGCCATTATAAAACCATTCTACTTCAGGATCTGGACGCCCCTTTACAGTACATGTCAGTTTCAACCTGTCACCTTCATTTAAGATCAATGGAGATAATTGTGTTGTAAATTCAGGAGCTTCATTTGCTGGCTCCTCTTTTCCTGAAAAGATAGCAAAATATTTACATTTTACTATCATTTACTGTAAATTCAGAAATTTTTGCGATGTTTTTATTATTGCGAATAATGTGATCGCAATAATTAAACCTTGCAATTCTACTTTCGTTTATCCATTGACCAAAATTACTCAAACCATAAGCCCTACCATAGCCGTTTGAATACGATTATTAATTGGACACAACATAATTCATTTTTCTTTGATTTAAACAAATAGCCATTTTAGTACCCACGCTGAACCTCAATATACACAAATCATCTCATCATTTAAGACACGAGACAACTGTTTCCGATCTTCAACAGAGATAAATCCCTTTAGTAAAGGAAATGTGTATTCGGTTTGGTGTAGTGAGATTATTCACAGACGACAAATATTTAATGAAAAACTGACAATTGCCTAGTAATTATTTGTTGTAATTGCATATTTTGATACCTCAGCCGATCGCAAAAATATGAACTCGCATTTTTTAAGGGTGGTCCCGAATCGCAATAATAAATGCACGCAATAATTTCCGAATTTACAGTACATAGCCTGGGTCAACCAACAAAAACATAACTGTTTTTCTATTTTGTCTAAATTTAGTTGGATATTATCTTCCCCCAAAACAACATTTTGTTTATAATTTAACTCTTTTTGCATTTAGAGGTTGGAAAACACCAAATCAAAGATGGCTTCTAATTAATAAAATTTATTAACTTCTTACTTTCTCTACGATCACTTCTTCTGGACGATGTATATGAGTCTTCATATGATTCCTCAACATGGCGTGATGATTTTTTGGATGTTCGTGTTGTGGATGATGATGTTGACGTTTCTGTTTCTGTATAACTACTGCTGGAATCTTCGAAATTAAATCCAGACTTTGTTCGTCTTGCTGTTCTAGACTGTTTGTGACTTTTGAAAATGTCAGACTTATCAAAATCATGAGCACGGTCTGAAAAGGAATAAAATGTCAGACTTATCAAAATCATGAGCACAGTCTAGAAGGAATAAAATGTCAGACTTATCAAAGTCATGAGCATGGTCTGAGAAAAAATATAATGTCAGGCTTATCTATGCCATGAGAATGATATGGGAAGAATAATATATTTTCATATGACAGAAAAGAGGAAAAAGCTAAACAGAAAGATGTTCCTTAACTTCTCATATATTAGTAATTTTTTAAACAAACTGGTTTGCAATATCTTAACAATAAGAAGATAACTGCTTGACGCTGAAATTTAATAAAGGACTCTATTATATGAGTACATGTAGTAATTTTGGAATCAATTGATAATCCTAACTATGGCATTTGAAAAAAAACTGTATCTTTCCTAATTCAAAACATGTCTGTAACTGAAACAAGTGATATTATTTCATTTCAAAAGAACATTGATAAAAAAGTGTTTCTCACCTTCTACTACAACTCTGGAAGAAGTTTCATGTTCACCCAGATCATTAATAGCTCTACATGTATAGGTTCCAGTATCAGACATTTTAGCAGACTGTACCTCGATGGTAGCCACACCACCAGAGTAAGTACACATATAGTGGGGATCTTTTGTTACATCCTTTCCATCTTTAAACCATGTGACCTGTTGTTAACAAAAATGACTAGTATATCAAGATTTTAATTTAATCTTGGAAATCATGTTATAAATATGTATGAGCAGCACATGATCAAGGTCTTAATTAATTACAAAATTTAATTTGGACATGACTGCAAGATTTTTCCTTATATTTCAAAATAAACTTTGTGGCCAAAACAGCCAGTTGAATATAGTGGAAATAGTGTTTAAATAGGTATTGTAAACATCCTGAATGTACCATAATTATCAAGCAGAATAATTCATGAAGGCTGTAGTTTATCATTGTTATACCACGGGCTCATTTGTGTCATATTATTCTATACCTAGTGAATTTCTTAATTACCAATGAAGAAGAAATTTTATGCAATTCAATTACCTTTGGTACAGGTGTAGACTGTACACAAGTAAGAAGTTTGAAGTCTGATCCTGCTTGGATCAATCTAGGACGTAAACCAAAGCTGATTTTAGGAGCCTCCTCAACTGGTTTAATTTCTGGAGCAGGAGACATTGATGGTCTTCTTGATCTAAAAAAAAAATATTTTTATTTCAACCAATTAAACTTTTTCGAGATTCTATGATTCATTTTAACTAAGCTATAAATATATTTACAAACAATAGGGCGTATAATGGGACACCGAATTATGCCCAGCGCCATGTTGCATTGTTTCTAATATCCATGAACACATTTTACTGAATTACAAATCACCCTATAGGAACAGCAAAGCATGATAACAGTCCATCTCAGAAGACAATTTTTACCTTGACCTTGGACCTATAAAAATAATTTTAAATTGGCCTACCTCAAAAACTACAAATGGGATTGTGTTAAAAATTCAACTTGATCTTCATAATGGATTTAACAGCTGTGCAAAGTTTTAACAAAATCTTTTTTTCAAGTAATATAAAACTGTCAATTTTGACTATTTTTTAATAATTGGCCTTATTCAAAACTACAAATTGTGCTGAAAATTCAACTTTATCTTCATTTTATAGTACTTAACAGCTGTGCACTGTTTTAACTAAATCTGTGAAAGTGTTTTAAATTTATCATTTGAAAACTGCCAACTGTTGAATAAAAAAACCCCATTTGATTAAATGCCTAAGTTGAAAACTACAAATAGGATTATATATTACTTAAGTATTCGTTTTAATCCAGAAATCACATAGAATGCTTTTTCCAATACAAAATGCATTTTGTCATATACATGTATTCTACCTTCTGACTGGTGTAGTCTCCCTACTGCTTGGTACTCTGGAAAGTTCTGGGTTGACTGTAAGAAAATGTATAAGTAACAATTAAAAAAAGAACAATGCATATAACAATGTAGATAGCTGATTATGATATGGAATTGAGTTCCTTTATATCTCTATATTACCGGTACTACATTTACATCATACATACAAGGTCTGTATATGTACATTTGGTTTTCATCAAGCATTTATAAGTAATTTTACCAATAACATTTAACCCTGACACTGTGAGCATTTAATTAAGTTTACAGATTAATCTTTGACACTATCAGCAGTCAACTGAACCACTGAACTCTGACAATGTTAACATAAATTAAGACTTAGAAGATATGTAGAACATACACCTACCTTCAACTTTGAGTGTAGCATGCTCTTCTCGTTTTCCAAATGAATTTTCTGCAGTAACTGTGTACACACCCTTGTCAGCCATTTTAATTCTGCTGATTTTGAGTTCATATTCATTACCATGGTATTTTTGCATGTATTTAACACTCTGTGATAGAACAGAATTGTCAAATGACCTGAAAATAGAATATGGGAACATGTAGGTTAAAACTGATTGAAGGATTGACAAAATATGTTGACTAACAATTACTGACATTTACTTAATTGCCAGCAAAATTAAAAACTATTAAATACATCTGAAAAGTGCCATCTACTTCAGTCGATATAAACTCCTACTTATATTATTGTTGAAAACATTATATTACGAGTTTTGGCATCTGTATCTCAAGGAGGTGTATCTTTGACATATACTGGCAGAATTAATATGTCAAACAAAACATAACAAAAAGGGAAAATATAATAATAACATTGCAAAAATATTTTTAAAAAATTTCTTTTGATACATGATCTTTTCATCCAACTGTCTTTTTATAGTGCCTTTAAGCAAATATACATTTAAAAAAATTGTGTATTGGCAGTTCTTTGTACAGACCACTACTGAATTTTCTCTTCTTAATGTTGCAGTTTTTTTCTTTAGAACTTGTATCTTCTATGTTCACTACCTAATTTTCTGGCTTCCAACTTCTCAGAAATATAAATCTTTTGAAATTAACTACTTACCATGTGACAATTGGTGGTGAAGCACCAATAATTTTACAATCAATTTTGGTAGTCTGACCCTCGGCAGCAATGGCATTTCTTGGTTTACGAATAAATCTTGGAGCAGCTTCTTTGCGATCTGAAGATATATGGCAAATAAGTTTTTTTACAAAAAATTTTTAATGTCTGATATGAAGTAATTACAATAAGATTTTATTAAATCTGTAGAAATGTGTGTACAAGGCAATAGGGATCAGTATTTAACTTGTTAAATTTAATTTGCTGGAAATCTGTCTTTTATTTCTGTAATTTAGTTTAAAACAAAGAATACTATTTACCAAAGTATGCATCAAAGATGGAAAATTCCTTTGGTCTGTTTTTCCTGAGAGAACTGAAGTTAGCAATACGACCAATAGCAGGGTTAGGTGCTGGCCAGTCAGCCTAAAAATAAAACAGAAAACAATAACAAAATAACACATACATTGTGGTCAGAATTGTTCAGGCAGGAGGGGATTTGTTTGAAGACCATTCACAACACCCGCCCCCCCCCTTAAAAATCCATCACCTAGAGAAAACCAATATAATTGCGCCTACAGACAACTACTGGTAGTTATATTTTTACTGCAACAGTCACCAACATAGTTGACATTAATCAGGCTACTATATTCAAGCTTTATAGCTAGATTCTGTAGCAATAACAAAGAGGACTATATTATGGTAGCTAACTTGTTGCATTGCATTTAAAATAACTTTACAGTCACACATGGGGCATAATGCAGCTTCAGACTATTTAGGCTATCTGGTTCTAAGACCCCTCTCATATGAGGACAATGACAAGCAAAATAAATAAGTTCTGTTTGCAAGCTTTTTAAAAGTTGGCAATGTCGGACAACCAGATATTAAATTTAAAAAAAAAAACCAGTGGTGTGCATAAATTATTTTTCAATTTTAAAAAACACTTACATATTTTTCCTTAAGTCTAGCTCTAATCTTGTCGTAACGACTGGATGGGATTCTAGTTGTGCGACTACTAAGGTCACCCTGAAATAGATAAATATTTAATTAAAATGCATAAAAGTTAATTCCATGTAACAAAATATTAAATACTTGACTTCTACTTTCATTTTATGTTAAGCATCTTTGTTCTTCTTTTATATAATATTTAACTCCGATGTCTATGAGGCAGTATACATTGTTTGTCCCTACCTTTAGCCATGGATGTTCAAGTGCATCATGGACAGTCATTCTTCTCCTAAAAGAACAAAAAATGTGTTGTTATGTAAACACATCAAAGACAGTCAAATAACAAATTTCTAAAAAAGGAAAAAGAAATAAACTGAAAATAAAAAAAAGACAGAAAAATTAAAAAAAGAAAACAATTTTGTTTACAGATGTGTTTTTGTAATTTATTTATATTTCAATTTTTTTAATAAAGTTTTATTACAGTTATAAATTATGAATGTATATTGTACTGAAATGTGAAAACAAAATATTTCCTTTTTTCCAGAAACTCATTTAAAGGTTTACATACTGTGGTTGTCTGATAAGAAGTTGTCTGATGAAGTCCTTGGCTTCAGGAGAAATGTTAGCAAAAGCTTCTTCAGCAAACTCCCAGTCACAACGTTGTACGTTTGCTAATGTTTCTAAATCGTCTTCACCAGCAAAAGGAGATAATCCACTCAACCTATTATAAAATATTTTTTTTTACATAAATCATGAATATTATATTTCAAATATTGATAAATACATTTTATGTGTAATTGTCACAGATAACTGTTAAACCAATAATGCAATAAGCTACAAAACTTTTTGTTTTATTTTGCTTTCATATCTGAAATAGAAAAAGATGACCTTTAATGAATTAATACCTAGTGATTAAACACACAATTTTTACAGGAAAATACATTCTGATAGATAAATGACAGTGGTTCGATTCTCACTGCAGGCAGGGTGTACTCGACTCCAATGTTAATTGACAAGGATTGCCAGTTTTCCTACCGCAGGTCGGGGTTCTCTCCGGGTACTCCGGCTTCCTCCCCCAATAAAAACTGGACGCCATGAAATAGCTGAAAAATTGCTGAAAGTGGCGTTAAAACACCATTAAAACAAACAAACAAACAAACATAAATGACAGTAAAATGGTTCTTATAGATATACTTACAAAACGTAAGCCAAAACACCCACTGCCCACATGTCTGTGTAAAATCCTACTGGTTCCCGATCTACGATTTCAGGGGCAGCAAACTCTGCTGTGGCTGTGGTTACTTTGACAACTTCGTCTGGATTTAACTTTGTTGCTAAGCCGAAGTCAATCATTTTGACTTCATTGGAATTCTTTGTGGTGCACATGACATTTTCAGGCTGTAAATAAAACCAAAGTTGCATTGGTATACAATGTATTTGGCAAACTGGTTTCCTGTTCTTGTATAAAAAAAACCTTTTCTAATTTTCAGTAGTATGAAAAATGTAAACAACACTTTTTTCAATAGAAAAACAACAAATAATGTGAAATTTGAGATATTTTGATATAAAATCAATCACTGAAATATATATGAGAACTGTAAAAAAGTGACATGACACAGAAAATGCTACCAAAATAATCAATGAACAACTATGCTGTTTTTATGCATATGTTTGAGTCCGTAACAGTTGTACTTACTTTGACATCAAGATGGACGATGCTGTTTTCATGCATATGTTTGAGACCGTCACAGACTTGTCTCATGTAGTTGATAACCTCACACTCAGTCATTTTGTAATCATCTGCAGCTATTCTGTCAAACAATTCCCCTCCAGCCAAGCTGTAAACAAATCATTTGTGATATAATCTTGTTTGACTATTCCATTAACAGTTTATGGAAGGGCAGAAGAGGATTTCCGAAACAAACTCCCAAAAATTCCTTCCTACCATTCCAGATATATTAATGTTATAGCCCCAACACAACAAAAGGTTTTGAACTAGTGGTATACAATGATTGTTAAAAATAATTAATTTTTTTAATTACATGTGCAATGTACCAAGTATTTCTTAATTCTCTTTTAATAAAATAATTCTATGAGTATATTCTTGTTTATGTTTACAAACATCACTATGTAAACAAGAAACCAACAATATAAGTTTGTGTAAACATTAAAAACCCACAAAAATATAACACGGCTACTAGAAAAACTTTAAACCAATGTTAAGTTTCTTCAAGGTTTTTTTATTGTCACAACCATAGAATGAAAATTCACTTAAATTGTTTATTATTTTAACATCCAATAAATTAACACTGCTTACAATTCCAGAATAAGACACATTTCATATTTGTCTTCAAAGGCATCCTTAAGTTGTAGAAGCTTTGGATGATGACATTGGTTCATTATGTTGATTTCATTCTTGACAGCAAATTTGTCCAGTGGATACGGTGTATTGATGAACTTGGCAACAAACACTCGTCCTGTGGCCTTCTCTACGCATCTGTGGACCACTCCAAAAGCTCCACTGATAAAAAATAAAATAAAATATTTCCTGAAAAGCAGCATGCAATATATTCAGTATATGGGGTTATTTTCCTGAATGCTTTTATTTGGAAATTCTCTTACAAAAGTATGCCAGTTCATTGAGTCTAAGTATCATGTTGAAATAACTTAAGAAAATAATATTTTAAAACATTGAGATGATACAAAGAGTACAAAATGAAATAGAATTTACAAACCTTCCAAGTTCCTCCAAGATGTCATAGTAATTGGTAACATTATCAGTCTTGACTGTAACTGGTTGTGGAACATACTTCTTCCATAAATCATGGTCTATAAGAACATGTAATGTCTGCCATTAGTATTTATTATCATATTTTTAAGACAGTAGGACAACATAAATCTATGAATTAAAAACAAACAAGTGTGGACTGAGCACGCTCACAAAGCGATACCCCCCTTTTTGCCTTCTAGTCCAGTTATCTCCCCTTAATGATATGCGAGGTCAATGAAAATCCTTCATGCACATCTACATAATGTACTTCCTTTATGCTAAGTTTCATTAAATTTCATCAAGCTGTTTAGGAGGAGTTGTGCTTACGAGGTCTCCCACTGAATACTATATATAAAAACTCTAAGTCCAATTATCTCCCCTAAATAATATCCTACAGCGACCAAAATTTTTCATGCACATCTGCATACAATGTACTTCCTATATGTAAAGTTTCATAAAAATCTGTGAAGCGGGTTAGGAGAAGCGATTACAAGGGATACGGACAGACAGACAGGGTGATTCCTATACACCCCCCAAACAAGTTTGCAGGGGGGTATAATTAGACTTAAAGTCCAAGAAATACAGTACAAGTAAATACTTTGTATTTTTAGTTTAATGTGTTATTCAGGCATGCCATGTAATTTCTTACTTGCATGAAAATATTTCAGTTTTGTTTTAATTAAACAATAATATTATAACTATATGTGTATTTTTTAGTTTACAACCTTTTTTCTTCATCTAACTTTAAAAAAGTCACAAAAGAATAAATGCTTATAGTATTCACCAAAATGCATTTCATTCCAATAATTTTCCGGAGTCAGTAAACATAAAAATAAAAACTAGATTAAAAAGATGATGACTGAATTAAGACTTACAGAATTTGTCATAATTGTCGACCTTTGGACCATGACCTCTGACCTTTCTGCCAAATTCATCTGAAATAGTACAAAATTAGTAAAATTAAAATATTTGTGTAATGAACATGATGTTAAACTTAGTGTTGTAAAAATAAAATTGTATAACCTGTCAGATTAAAGTGAAAAACAAAGTATATGTATCTGTATGTTAACCAAAGTGCAGGTTGTTGCTAAATCTTGTGTGTCAATTACAACTGAATGTGATTTCATTACATACTTTAGTTCAGGTTTGTGTTTTTGTAAATAATTCAGGTCATATAAAAAGTTTAATTATATTTTGCAACATATGGACGGGGTAAACAAAATACATTTCATTCCCATGTTTAATTTACAAATAACGATTAATTCCAACTAATTAGAAATAAATGTCTACCTTCCATTGCCTTCTTCTTTTTAACAGCATCGGATTCGTCAGTTTTAATGACTGCAGTTGGTTCACATGGTTCACTCTGGCCATAGAAGTTCTCAGCAATGACACGGAACTGGTACTCATGGTTAGGTGTCAGGCTTGTAACATTATGGAAGGTCATTCTGCCAAAATTTTTACATACATTTTATTATTTGTTTGAATGGGAGTTTATGTAAAATTTGGCAATTTTTTAGCTATATCATGGTGTCTATTTTTTATTAGGAATGAAAATAAAGTACACTGGACTACATTAAGGTTAACATAACACAGCTTGTTCTGGCTTACAGCATACAACTAATTGATTTAATTAAGCAAATCACATTTCAAGATTTCAAAAAATTATAAATGCAATACATTAAATTATTTTGTTGGAATATAATGCACAAATCTGCTTTCTGTAGGCTAACTACTTCACGATGAACAGATATAGCTCTAGCATTATCAGGTAACAACTTGCAAGACCAATATTGTATTGTAAATAGTATTTTCATTACTTTTCCTTATTTTGCCCTGTTTGTGGCCACTTTCAAGGAAATAAAAATTCCTTTTGCAAACAGACTATGCAATAAAAATGTACAATAAAATACACACAGCGCTGATATACATGTGTGAAAGCACTATTACCTAGCTGGAGCCACCCTGAGCCAGTTAGTGCTTGGTGGTTCACATTTCTCCACGATATATTGTGTAATGAAGCTTCCACCATCATTCATTGGTGGCTTCCATGACAACAAGACAGAATCATCACGAATATTCTCGCATGTTGGGAAGCGTGGAGGATCCGGACGGTCTGCAATGATAACAAAATTCTTACAGATCAAATCCATTCTATAAAGTCTTGCAAATAAGTAGTTTATTATCTTAAAGATATCATGTCCTATTTACTTGGAATTACTCTTAAGAATAACAGTTTTTAATGACTCTTATGTGAATACTGACCTATTGATCAAAACAACATACCTAAAATAAATGTAATCATGACACAGACAGTATCTAGTACAATGTTATACTATGTATTTATTAGCCATGTTGATTTCATAAGTAATACTTTCCTGGTTTGGGAAAATGTTGCTGTTTTAAGGATATTTACTTAAATGGTTTTGACTAAGCAAATGTTAAGAGTACTGAAATTCCTGGTTTGCTAGTGCACACAAAATCCAAGAAAATTATTATCCAACAATAAATAATGAATCAGCTTTTGTACTTTTTGTGTTTTAAGCCACTTTAAGCAATTTTTTATCATAGCGTCCAGTGTTTTTGGCAGAGGAAGACAGAAGTACCAAGTGATAAGCCCTGACCCTTAGCAGTAAAAACAAATCCATGGTATCCACTAACTTACCATTGATTTGTATCTTAATGACAGCCGAATCTGAACCCAAATCATTTTCTGCTGTAATTCTGTATGGTCCATCTTGATCCTTGTTAGCATCCTTAATGGTTAAGATAGCATGCCTCTCATGGACTTCTTGAATAAAGTTACGACCTTTGACCTCTTCTCCGTCATGCATCCATGTAATTTTGGGTTTAGGGTTACCAGTAAATGGAATCTTCAAGACAGCAGTTTCTCCTTTCTCGAAAATTGCTACATCTTTAAATCTCTTTGGTACATTTATCTTAGGTGGTGCTGTAGAATAGTGAGGTACATTTGATAATAGCAATATTCATATAATTATAACTTCTCATATACAACATATTGTATTACAAGATAGATTGTAGTTATAGTTTAGATATTTCTATTCCTTAAGATCATATGCACTAAGGACCAGTTTTCTTTAAACAGTGATATAGTGTTATCTCAGAATGTTACTATTAGTCATTTGTCGGCTGAAGCATTTTCCACTGAACGTTAACACTTAAATGACTTGTAACTATTAATTTTTAATTTTAAAAAATTGTAACTGCAAAAATCAATTTTTAAATTGTAATTTTCTCACTCTTTTTAGGACTATTCTACTAAAAAGTAGATGAGGTGGCAGGACTAAAGTTCAAAATTAAACCCAAAATCAAGATACTCTTTTCTATGTTTTTGACTTATCTTGACAAACCATAGGCATTGATCACATAACAATCTATATAAAAAAAAAAAACCCACTTACAACATTCCAAGACTTTTTAAGTCAATAGCACTATTCTACTTACAGCTGATCTCTAACTCTGCTCTTGATATTCTAGAACCACCACTATTTGATGCTTTACATGAATATTCATCCTGGTCTTCACCAAACACATCACGTACAACAAGAATGTGTTTGTCACCTTCAGTGTATATCTCATATTTTTTGCCATCAAAAATCTCTCTGGTTCCCTTAAACCACTGGATTTCAGGTGCAGGGGAACCAGAAACTTCGCATTCAAATTTAGCACTCTTGCCTTGTTGGGCATGGCACTTCTTGAGTCCTGAACTGAATTCGGGAATAACAGCAGCTGAAAAAAAAATTGTTTATTGACTTAACAACCTGACTTACCAAATCTTGCAATAAACATAAGAAAAGTGAGGTTGAATTGTATTAGCACTTGAGTGCAATAAAATAAACATTACAATTATAAATCTATATTGTAAAAAGTACTTATTGAAAGTAGATATAAATCAAAACTTTATTCAACATTTAAATTTATACAATGTATGTACCTTTAGGATCTTTAATTTTGACAGCCTGTGAATTCATGGAAGGTTTACTAATTCCAGCCTCATTTTCAGCAAAAACTCTAAATTCGTAACGCTTGTCCTCAATTAGATTTGGAATATTAATAATGTTTGTGATACAGTGCTGTAAGTTTACACGAGTCCAATTATCATGGCCATGTTCTCGTTTGTCAATCCAGTATCCCTTTATCCTGCCTCCACCATCAGAACGAGGCTTCTCCCAGGTCAGGCTAACAAAGTCATTTCCAACCTCTGTGATTTGTGGTACTCCAGGTGCATCGGGTATATCTAAAGAGTAAAAAGATAAATAAACGACAATTTCACAACTAAACATTCACTTTTCTACCAAAAACATTAGATATATACTGGGTAAAGTACATAATACTTGGTTTTTTGCATACCTACCCGGTACATGTACAGATATATATCATACAAGAAAGCAGCAATACGTTTTTCTGGTGAGATAACATGAATGATGGAGTAAGCATAAGCAGGTAAACCAAATTATGTAAAGCAGCTATATTTGATATCTGCAGAAAACATGATCAATGACTGAGAAGTCTAATGCAACAGTTTTTATCAGCTCAAAACATAGTTTCATACTAAAAGAAGTTGATAAATGAAGGTAATAACAAAATACCGAACACCAAGGAAACTGTCAAAAAGACAATACACAAATCAAAGTCCTAGAAACCGGCAAACTTTAGAACCAACAACCAAGAATGTAGCTTGGTATAGACATTTCAAAAGAAAACGTGGGTTAAAGCAGGCACAACTAACAACTTTATGTCAACTATCTGACATCACAATGTCAGCTTGAAACAAAATATACTTCAGAGCTCAGTTGAATGATATAAACACTGGAAAGTATAAAACCTGTACAAAAATAATCCCAGATACAAGAAAGAGAAGAAAGTTTCGAGAATTTCCTTTTTAATGGCAACAGGAGAATACACAAATTTTTATTTGTAAATTGTGTGCAGGGAGTTTGATGTGAAATACATACCAAATGGCATCTTGGCAATGATTGGTGTTTCTGCCTTCAGAGGTTCTGATTGGCCAAACTCATTGACAGCTGACACACGGAACAAGTACTGATTGTTGTCGTACAATCCTTGAACATCTTGGTTACAGTCCTGAAGTAAAGTTTGTAAACAGACTCTTTAACAATTCAGTACATGTACTGATATTACTATGTGATGACTCATACAAAATTTAATCTGTCTAGTTCTAAAGCAAAAAGATATTTATTGGCCCTTTAACAGACATGAAACAAAAGTGAAAGTTGTTACTTCTACCAAGGTGTGAATTCTGGGGTTGATAACTGGACCAATACAGAAAAAAATTTGGAAAGAAATATTTGGAATATTTCAAATATATACCTTGCATCTAGATGATACAGTAACCCAGTATGGTTTTCCAACTTCCTGTCTCTCAACAATGTAGTGTGAAACACGACCACCGCCATCTCCCTTGGGTGGTTTCCACGTCAACTTGCATGAATTCTTAGTGATCTCAGACACACCAAGAGGTCCTGTTGGTGTTTCAGGTGGACCTTTACATAACAATGTAGCAATTTAACATTATGTAGCAGTTATATACAAAAAGATCATGTTAAAATAAAATAAAAATCCAAATTGAATTTACAAGGAACTGTAAAATCTTGATGTTCAATTTGTTTGATAAAAAAAGAGTTATCCAAAAAAAAAAAGGTAAATCAATGAATTTACTCAGCAAGTACACACAAGTAATATGTTATAAATAACTAAAATAAAAAAAAAATACAAAGGTTTTCTTGGAAATAAAATATAAGAAAGATTTTGGCTTTAATAAAAAACAATTATGCTTTTTGGCCACATAGAAATTTAAACGTACCAACAACTTTGAGTCCAAATCCAAGTTCAGCCGCACCTCCAGCATTACTGACCTCTACTTTGTATTGTCCTGAGTCATCTACAGTGCAATCTGTAGAAAAACAAAACATTGTTTGAAACCAAAAAACCAAAACATTAGTCTTTATATATGGCATTTTACACATGTACCTACATTAGTTAGCATGAAATTCTAATGTTAAACTTGTCACATTCTCATAAAAAATAATAAGAAAACTTATTGTACATTTGTATAGATACAAGTACATAATATGATGACTACATGTATTAACATAATAGTAAACATATTTTTATTCTCCATCAAGGGATCAACAAAATCAACAGTTAATTTTAATGTTTTTGAGACTTGAAAACTGAAGGATCACTTCCTAAAGACTGATTTAGATCAGTTTGATTCAAACAGGCTTAGCAGTTTAAGAGAAAATTGTATACATTTTAAGTGTTCTATGGTACATGTATATTTTACTAGGACATATTTTTAAAGATCTCTAAATCCCTATAATGCTTGGTGTACAAGTACAAATTGGAGTCCTGTTCCATGAAAAATATATAAATACTAAGTTTCAAGGTCATTGGCAAAACAATATTTTTTTAGTTTTGAAAAGTTTCAAGGACAATTTTGACTCTCAATCCATATCCAAGGTTAATCTGAGTTGTGTTTCCAACATATAATGCCGACATATGAAGAAAATCAGAAAGTTTATTGGATATGCTACCATCTGAAAACAAGACAGACTAATGTGGTGTCAAAGACTAGGACAACGAACCGTATAACCTAATAGTATGCCATCCAGTGTAGTAGCATATAAACAAAATACAAACCATTAACTGTAAGAGTAACATAGTCATCAAATGGCATGATCTTTACACGGCCATTTTCAACTAAATCACGTCCATCTTTCTTGATCTTGACTTCAAATGGTCCAGTTCCAGTGAATGGAATCTTGATCTTAAATTGTTCTCCAAGTTGTATTTGTTGGTCACTAATGTCCTTTCCAAATTTAGGTGGTTCTAAAATGAAACAGAATTTAAAGTAATTATTACTAACTATAAAATCTACAGTTAGATTTTTTCAAAATGTATTTATACATAAATTTTCAAAGAAGATGATCAGAGTTTTATCTCAACTTGCTTAATTTGAAAATATAAACCAGCTGATTAACCTGTACCATCTTGGGATGACAACAGATGTAGTGCCAAATCACTGTTTCTATACATCATCAAAATGGTATAACTGTTATATATATTAAAATAAAAATAATCATACCCTGTATTTTGAGATTGCATGAGCATGAATCTCTTCCCAGTGGGTTTGAAATATCACATCTGATTTCTCCAGCATCATTTGCATAAAGTTCAGTGAATCTAAGTGTGAAGACATCGTCATTTTGTGTCAGTCTTGTTCGACTAGTGTTACCAACAGGAACTCCATTTTTATACCTAGAAGATATATTGCACATTATAATCAATCACCTATAACTATGTCCAATGATGGGTTAAAATAATATGTGAAATGTTTATGTGTATTTAAGATTTACTATTTTAATGGTACTCACCAAGTAACGTCAGGCATTGGTTTTCCATGGATCTGAACAGAAAATTCAGCTTCCCCTCCAAGTGGACCCATGTGGCTGGGATGTAGTTTCTTGATGAATTCTGGAGCACTGCCAACTAAAATAAATGTAAAATTTGTACAAGTGGAACATACAACAATTTTGCCAATTTTCTATTATTTTACCAAAAAAAGTAAACATAATACAAAACTCATTTGGATCTTTCCAGCAATTAAATAATGGCTACAAGCAAAACGTAATTTCATACCAATCTTTTCCTTAATCCTGATTGGACCAGTTGATCCACTAGGTTCTCCCTCTCCAGCTTGATTGACAGCTCTGACTCTGAACTCATATTCAGAACCTTCAGGCAAACCAGACACAGTGTATGCACAGTCTGACACAGGGAAGTCATTTGCCTTTAACCAGATGTCACTGTCTTTGGGTTTCTTTTCAACGACATATCCTAAAAAATAAATATGAGAGTTAATAACAGTACATGTATTAATTTAAGATAAAGTGAAATAATTCTACAGACAATTCTATTTCTTTGATTTTGAAGATAGTATTAGCTTTGGAATTCCTTTTTGGTATATATATTTATTTTGTTCTATTTTTATAGCCTGTGGTGTATTCTTTATTTTCATTCTTGATACGTTTTGGTAGACAAGGAAAATTGAATTTTCCCACATATCACACACTTATTTTTATTTTTGCGACTTGCACATGTATATGTAGGGGCCTCATTGCCCGATTGGTTAAGGTAGTTTCATGGCGTCCAGTTTTTATTGGCAGAGGCAGCCCGAGTACCCAGAGAAAAGCCTTTGGTAGAAAAACTGGCAATCCTTGTCAATTAAGATTGGAGTCGAGTGCACCCTGCCGGCAGTGAGACTCGAACCCACAATCTCATTGCTAACAGACCCACGTGATCAATATTAGACAAACTACCTTGACCACTCGGCCACCACCGAGGCCCTTGTTATTTATGAATTTGTTTTATAATATAGATGTTTTGACTTTGTATAATTGCAAGCAGAAAATACCTCAACATTGAATAAAAACAGGTTTAACAACACATTTCTTGTAATAAATTATACATGTATGTCTTCTTTAATAAATAGCTTTAAATATTATGGATCAGTAAACTGGAGAAATAAAGTCTGATAGATAATCTACCTTTGATTTTAGCACCGCCATCATTCCTTGGTTTGTCCCATTTGAGGTCAACGTGCGTTCTTCCAACATTTTCAACAGATGGAATACCAGGAGCACCAGCTGTAGCTAAAAAATAAATTATAATATTTAGTTTTATATTTTACCTAACATGTGTTGATAAATAAAACATCCCGTCCCCTTAACCTTTGACAACTGTGCGCTCCCTATATCTTTGTTACCAAATACCACAGGATTTAGCACAAGTCTTGAAAGACAATCCAACAAGTAGAAACCATAAATCTAAAATTAGTTTACAAGGCACTTGTATGATATATACTAGATGATAAACTGACACATCTCCTTCTATCCATGTAATATTCTAACAGATATATACAGAAGTAGAATGATACACATTAAGCATGATTCCTTACAGAAGCTACTATTAATTCAATGAAGTACTATTTCCATAAAAAGGAAAAATTAAGTCTGCTACTAAAAGATAATCTACCTTTGATTTTGGATGGGCCATTATGGTGTGCTCATCATATTTTTGTTTAGCCATTGTCAAAATAATAATACACAATGTAGTACCAAGTCCCGATGAAAAGTTGTAAATCAATATGCAAAGACAAATATTTGGTGAAAATAAACAAAGACAATGACAAACAACAATCAACAACAACAAACCCAGAATACTAAAGATGAACAACAAAACACAACTAAACAAACTGTGAATGAATTCAAAAGGATCTGTCAAACTATGGGAGATTACTCTAATAAATAATCACTTACTGAACTTAGGTTTTGTGTCAAACTATGGTACATACATGAGATTACTCTAATAAATAATCACTTACTGAACTTAGGTTTTGTGTCAAACTATGGTACATACATGAGATTACTCTAATAAATAATCACTTACTGAACTTAGGTTTTGTGTCAAACTATGGTACATACATGAGATTACTCTAATAAATAATCACTTACTGAACTTAGGTTTTGTGTCAAACTATGGTACATACATGAGATTACTCTAATAAATAATCACTTACTGAACTTAGGTTTTGTGTCAAACTATGGTACATACATGAGATTACTCTAATAAATAATCACTTACTGAACTTAGGTTTTGTGTCAAACTATGGTACATACATGAGATTACTCTAATAAATAATCACTTACTGAACTTAGGTTTTGTGTCAAACTATGGTACATACATGAGATTACTCTAATAAATAATCACTTACTGAACTTAGGTTTTGTGTCAAACTATGGTACATACATGAGATTACTCTAATAAATAATCACTTACTGAACTTAGGTTTTGTGTCAAACTATCGTACATACATGAGATTACTCTAATAAATAACCACTTACTGAACTTAGGTTTTGTGTCAAACTATGGTACATACATGAGATTACTCTAATAAATAATCACTTACTGAACTTAGGTTTTGTGTCAAACTATGGTACATACATGAGATTACTCTAATAAATAATCACTTACTGAACTTAGGTTTTGTGTCAAACTATGGTACATACATGAGATTACTCTAATAAATAACCACTTACTGAACTTAGGTTTTGTGTCAAACTATGGTACATACATGAGATTACTCTAATAAATAATCACTTACTGAACTTAGGTTTTGTGTCAAACTATGGTACATACATGAGATTACTCTAATAAATAATCACTTACTGAACTTAGGTTTTGTGTCAAACTATCGTACGTACATGAGATTACTCTAATAAATAACCACTTACTGAACTTAGATTTTGTGTCAAACTATGGGAGATAACTCTAATAAATAATCACTTACTGAACTTAGGTTTTGTGGTAACCACTGGTGTAGTATTACTGGGTTCTCCCAGACCGGCCGCGTTCTTAGCTCTAACTCGGAATTCATAATCTTTGCCTTTCTCCAGTTTATCAACTGTAACAAAAGACATATAGTGAATTATGTATAAACCATGCCATTTATGTAATTTAGGATTGGCCATTAAAATTATACTTACAGAATTATAATCTATGTAGTATATAGGAGAATCAATTGTGTGGAGCACAAATAAAGATTACAAGTGCTACAATGCATTAACAAAATATTTTGCAACACAAGATATCACGTTTTTGGATGTTCAGGTCCGTATTATAATTACCCAAACCTGTAATAAAAGACCACCTGTCTTATGAGACCACATCTCACTTGAGTTGTCACTCGAAACAGGTGTGACAGAATTATGATGGAAAGTGTCAATTTATATCTCAGGTCACATTGTCATCAGCCCTGGTATGGTTAATGTTGCCATTTAATTAGACTGGTCATATTGCTTCACTTACCAGTGTATTTACAGTCAGGAGTTGGAATATCATTGTGTAGCTTCCAACGACCAGATGTTGGGTCTTTGTACTCGATACAATATCCCTGGATTTTCTTGCCACCATCATTATTAGGTTTATTCCATGCCAACGTGACACTGTCTTCATCAACGTCCAGTACATGGGCATTGCCTGGTGCACCAGGTGCAGCTATAAATAGATGTATTTATTGTGTGTCAACATTTAAAAATATTTCGAAATGTGAATAAGTAGTAAACACTCCAATGCCATTCTAAAGAGTCACAAGCATAGTATTTAGTCTTTAATTTGGGACACAGTTTCGATCAAGTCAGATTTAATATTTCATTGTGAGTATCGAGCTTTAGTTACTCCTGATTTTATTTGGGTTATAATACAATAAGTCTGGAGCTTATGAATAAAAATCTGTTCCATTTACTTCAAAAACAGTAATCATAATTTCTGATACATCCAACGAAATTCTGAGCTGTCCCTGATTTAAGGAACCGATTACTCAAAGTTGCTCTCGAACTCACACCACCAGTGTTGACATACTGGTGATCAATTAAATAGATTAGGACCACATGGCCTCTGAGGCCCCTAACAAAACATGACAATTTTCATACTCAGTGTTATCACTACATACTGTATGGGTGTTGAGCAATCACAGGTTGTAAGACCTCTAGTGGTTCACTAACACCATTCTCATTTTCGGCTGATACTCTGAACTTGTACTCATGACCCTCGTCTAATCCCATGACCTCATATTTAGTACCACGCACAAATTTGCTAACTGGTTCCCACCTTCCTGTTCTGGTATCACACTTCTCCACAATGTAATTAGAGACAGGACTTCCTCCATCATCCTGTAAAATTGAACATGAGAATTGAAAAATGGCAAACAAAAAAACATTTCTTATGTTAGCAAAGACTGATTCATAAAATAATAATAATCTGCTTAATAATATTTCCTTATATTAAAAATAAAAGAATTACTGAGTCCATCCTCATAATGGGATATTTCCTTTCATATTGTTAAGAATTAGACTTTTAAACAAATATATTTACCAGCAACATTGTAGCTATACTGATTCTCTGTACATGACCTTAATGATGACTATAATAGTATATAATATAATTTTATGCAAATGCAGGTCTATCTAATATATATATACATACGACTTTTAATTTCGTTCAAGCAGAATGAGCTAGGATTGATTACAATCTTTATAACATTTGGTATACCTTTGGTTTGTTCCATGTCAATACACATGAGTCTGGAGTAACGTCAGTGACCTCTAATGGTCCTTCTGGTTTAGATGGTTTATCTGAAGAAAATAAAAATGCTGGGATTAGTATAATCAACAGACAATGGCAACTTGTTAAAACTAGTTTACTTTTTCTTTTTATTACAATCACATGTGTTATACACAAATTTGTTTTTTCTTCGTCTTACAATCATATGTGTTAAACACAAATTTGTTTAGTTTTGTTTGGTTGGAGGAAGCCAGATTACACTGAAAGGACAAAGGAATAGTGGCATTTTTTTCTCAATTAAGGTCTGAAGTCTTTAAAATAGAAATAAAGTTTACTGACCAACAACAACAACATTCAAGGAGATAGTATCCTGTCCTTTCTCATTCTTCATGGTCAGTGTATATCTGCCTGCATCATCTTTGTTAGCCTTTTTGTTATTCAAAATCAGTTCATTGGGTGTATTCTGAAATTGGATTCTGTCTCCTTCAAAGATGTCCTTGGTACCCTGAAAAGGTTAAAAACAATGATAAATTCCAGCACTGCTTTAGTCGTTATAAAATTTTTCTTTCAATATAATGTCAGTTTGTTTAAAATTTAAATTACTTTTATAATTACTGGCCTGGAGTACCTTAGGTGAGGATCCTGGCTCTTTAAGTTAACAACAGTCCTTTTAACAAAAAGTCCAAAGTGCAAAATACCTTGTACAAGTGCTGAACTCACAATGGATTTCTATTTGATCATCCAAAACTTGATTTTACACTTTAAACTTCTTGTGAAATCAATTGCTGCCCTTCATGACTATTTTTTTTATCAATATAGTGAAGTATGTTTCAGAAAAGCTGGAAATTCTTAGTTGTAAATTACCTCAGCTTAGCTTTAATGAAATACAATGTCAATTTGTCATCTGGCAAAATGTAAATGTGTATATGTCTGCATGTCAAATGCTTCACAACAGTACATCTTGTGGTGGATTTCACAAAAGTCCTTAGTATAAGTTTAGTTGTAAGAGTAGTCTTAAGTGTGATTTCATTGATTTTGATTGGTTAAAACTTACACTAATCTTAGACTTTCGACTTTTTGTGAAATCCACTACTGATCTGATATAAATCAGAACATACACACTGTAGAGATTATTGTCAATGAAGTAGACCAATTGATTGTAGAAAAAGTTTATTCTATAAAAACAGGATTTCCATATAATAAATGGTGTAATGAGTAACAGCAAGAGGCTGCAGGAGCTACTGTGTATTATAATTGGCACAGTTCACTGTAGGAATATGGTTTCCTATGAACTTACATTGACCCAGTTGACTGTAGGAATAGGGTTTTCTGTGAACAGAGTGGTACTTACATTGGCCCAGTTGACTGTAGGAATAGGGTTTTATGTGAACAGAGTGGTACTTACATTGGTCCAGTTGACAGTAGGAATAGGGTTTTCTGTAAACAGAGTGGTACTTACATTGACCCAGTTGACTGTAGGAATAGGGTTTTCTGTGAACAGAGTGGTAATTACATTGGCCCAGTTGACAGTAGGAATAGGGTTTTCTGTGAACAGAGTGGTACTTACATTGACCCAGTTGACAGTAGGAATAGGGTTTTCTGTGAACAGAGTGGTACTTACATTGGTCCAGTTGACTGTAGAATAGGGTTTTCTGTAAACAGAGTGGTACTTACATTGGCCCAGTTGACTGTAGGAATAGGGTTTTCTGTAAACAGAGTGGTACTTACATTGGCCTAGTTGACAGTAGGAATAGGGTTTTCTGTGAACAGAGTGGTACTTACATTGGCCCAGTTGACTGTAGGAATAGGGTTTTCTGTGAACAGAGTGGTACTTACATTGGCCCAGTTGACAGTAGGAATAGGGTTTTCTGTGAACAGAGTGGTACTTACATTGGCCCAGTTGACTGTAGGAATAGGGTTTTCTGTGAACAGAGTGGTAATTACATTGGCCCAGTTGACAGTAGGAATAGGGTTTTCTGTGAACAGAGTGGTACTTACATTGACCCAGTTGACAGTAGGAATAGGGTTTTCTGTGAACAGAGTGGTACTTACATTGACCCAGTTGACAGTAGGAATAGGGTTTTCTGTGAACAGAGTGGTACTTACATTGGTCCAGTTGACTGTAGGAATAGGGTTTTCTGTAAACAGAGTGGTACTTACATTGGCCCAGTTGACTGTAGGAATAGGGTTTTCTGTAAACAGAGTGGTACTTACATTGGCCCAGTTGACTGTAGGAATAGGGTTTTCTGTGAACAGAGTGGTACTTACATTGGCCCAGTTGACAGTAGGAATAGGGTTTTCTGTGAACAGAGTGGTACTTACATTGACCCAGTTGACTGTAGGAATAGGGTTTTCTGTGAACAGAGTGGTAATTACATTGGCCCAGTTGACTGTAGGAATAGGGTTTTCTGTGAACAGAGTGGTACTTACATTGGTCCAGTTGACAGTAGGAATAGGGTTTTCTGTGAACAGAGTGGTACTTACATTGACCCAGTTGACTGTAGGAATAGGGTTTTCTGTAAACAGAGTGGTACTTACATTGGCCCAGTTGACTGTAGGAATAGGGTTTTCTGTGAACAGAGTGGTACTTACATTGACCCAGTTGACTGTAGGAATAGGGTTTTCTGTGAACAGAGTGGTACTTACATTGACCCAGTTGACTGTAGGAATAGGGTTTTCTGTAAACAGAGTGGTACTTACATTGGCCCAGTTGACTGTAGGAATAGGGTTTTCTGTGAACAGAGTGGTACTTACATTGACCCAGTTGACTGTAGCGTAGGAATAGGGTTTTCTGTAAACAGAGTGGTACTTACATTGGCCCAGTTGACTGTAGGAATAGGGATTTCTGTAAACAGAGTGGTACTTACATTGGCCCAGTTGACTGTAGGAATAGGGTTTTCTGTGAACAGTGGTACTTACATTGGTCCAGTTGACTGTAGGAATAGGGTTTTCTGTAAACAGAGTGGTACTTACATTGGCCCAGTTGACTGTAGGAATAGGGTTTTCTGTAAACAGAGTGGTACTTACATTGGCCCAGTTGACTGTAGGAATAGGGTTTTCTGTAAACAGAGTGGTACTTACATTGGCCCAGTTGACAGTAGGAATAGGGTTTTCTGTAAACAGAGTGGTACTTACATTGACCCAGTTGACTGTAGGAATAGGGTTTTCTGTGAACAGAGTGGTACTTACATTGGCCCAGTTGACTGTAGGAATAGGGTTTTCTGTGAACAGAGTGGTACTTACATTGACCCAGTTGACTGTAGGAATAGGGTTTCCTGTAAACAGAGTGGTACTTACATTGGCCCAGTTGACTGTAGGAATAGGGTTTTCTGTGAACAGAGTGGTACTTACATTGACCCAGTTGACTGTAGGAATAGGGTTTTCTGTAAACAGAGTGGTACTTACATTGGCCCAGTTGACTGTAGGAATAGGGTTTTCTGTGAACAGAGTGGTACTTACATTGGCCCAGTTGACTGTAGGAATAGGGTTTTCTGTAAACAGAGTGGTACTTACATTGGCCCAGTTGACTGTAGGAATAGGGTTTTCTGTAAACAGAGTGGTACTTACATTGGCCCAGTTGACTGTAGGAATATGGTTTTCTGTGAACAGAGTGGTACTTACATTGGTCCAGTTGACTGTAGGAATAGGGTTTTCTGTAAACAGAGTGGTAATTACATTGGCCCAGTTGACTGTAGGAATAGGGTTTTCTGTGAACAGAGTGGTACTTACATTGGTCCAGTTGACAGTAGGAATAGGGTTTTCTGTAAACAGAGTGGTACTTACATTGGCCCAGTTGACAGTAGGAATAGGGTTTTCTGTAAACAGAGTGGTACTTACATTGACCCAGTTGACTGTAGGAATAGGGTTTTCTGTAAACAGAGTGGTACTTACATTGGTCCAGTTGACAGTAGGAATAGGGTTTTCTGTGAACAGAGTGGTACTTACATTGAACCAGTTGACTGTAGGAATAGGGTTTTCTGTGAACAGAGTGGTACTTACATTGGTCCAGTTGACAGTAGGAATAGGGTTTTCTGTAAACAGAGTGGTACTTACATTGGCCCAGTTGACAGTAGGAATAGGGTTTTCTGTGAACAGAGTGGTAATTACATTGGCCCAGTTGACTGTAGGAATAGGGTTTTCTGTAAACAGAGTGGTACTTACATTGGCCCAGTTGACTGTAGGAATAGGGTTTTCTGTAAACAGAGTGGTACTTACATTGGTCCAGTTGACAGTAGGAATAGGGTTTTCTGTGAACAGAGTGGTACTTACATTGGCTCAGTTGACTGTAGGAATAGGGTTTTCTGTGAACAGAGTGGTACTTACATTGACCCAGTTGACTGTAGGAATAGGGTTTTCTGTAAACAGAGTGGTACTTACATTGGTCCAGTTGACTGTAGGAATAGGGTTTTCTGTAAACAGAGTGGTACTTACATTGGTCCAGTTGACTGTAGGAATAGGGTTTTCTGTGAACAGAGTGGTACTTACATTGGTCCAGTTGACAGTAGGAATAGGGTTTTCTGTGAACAGAGTGGTACTTACATTGGTCCAGTTGACTGTAGGAATAGGGTTTTCTGTAAACAGAGTGGTACTTACATTGGTCCAGTTGACTGTAGGAATAGGGTTTTCTGTGAACAGAGTGGTACTTACATTGGTCCAGTTGACTGTAGGAATAGGGTTTTCTTTGAACATAGTGGTACTTACATTGGTCCAGTTGACAGTAGGAATAGGGTTTTCTGTAAACAGAGTGGTACTTACATTGACCCAGTTGACTGTAGGAATAGGGTTTTCTGTGAACAGAGTGGTACTTACATTGGCCCAGTTGACAGTAGGAATAGGGTTTTCTGTGAACAGAGTGGTACTTAGATTGGCCCAGTTGACTGTAGGAATAGGGTTTTCTGTGAACAGAGTGATACTCAGATTGGCCCAGTTGACTGTAGGAATAGGGTTTTCTGTAAACAGAGTGGTACTTACATTGACCCAGTTGACTGTAGGAATAGGGTTTTCTGTAAACAGAGTGGTACTTACATTGACCCAGTTGACAGTAGGAATAGGGTTTTCTGTGAACAGAGTGGTACTTAGATTGGCCCAGTTGACTGTAGGAATAGGGTTTTCTGTGAACAGAGTGGTACTCAGATTGGCCCAGTTGACTGTAGGAATAGGGATTTCTGTAAACAGAGTGGTACTTACATTGGCCCAGTTGACTGTAGGAATAGGGTTTCCTGTGTATGGAATGACTATCTTGAATGGTTCTCCTGCTTTTGCAATGACATCTCTTGGTGTGAAATTCTTGTCAACTTTAGGAGCAACTGAAAAGTTAATCAAATTCTTAGAGAATACCTGAAAATTTATTACTCAATATCTAAAACTGTTTAATTATTAAAGAAAAAAAAAGCCAAAATAGCCCATGAAAAAGCAAATTTCAAGGAAACTTATCACTATAAATGCCTTTTCCTAACCTGGTTGTTGCCTAGCTTTGATAGGAGCTGCAGTCTCGGCCCATTCACCTGGTCCAGCATTATTAATGGCTGCCACACGGAATTCATATTCTTTTCCTTCTTGTAATCCTTTAACTTGGAACTCATTTGTCAGGATATCAGCAATGTTTGCTCTAAAAAATGTGATAAAATAATATTTCAAAAAGCTGACCCAAATAGTAAACATTATCAAACTACCCATCTATAAATAAATTTTGCGAGAATACTGACTTTTGATTGGATGGAAAATATTTTCTATCAGAGGATGGAAAACAATTTGATCACCATGGAGACACGGGCCATTTGACATCATATATAACTCCACAGGAAACTAACAGTTTTTTTGAATTGATCTCTTTTATTAAAAAATGTCCAGATACGAATGTACACAACTGTCTCGACGTGATACAGGTAGTTGTTCATACACTTAAATGTATGTAATAAGTTCATCTAAAATTAGGAAGTGTAAAAAGGGCTGAACAAAACTGAATGCTTAAAATTATTTAACATTCAACAAAGCATTTGTTTATAAAATATAGTCCATAACTTCTCACGTATTATGATGTCATTTTTCATTCATTGAAAGAGAGTCATTCGCCAAATCATTGGTTATACAATTCATTGCGACGTCAAGAAGTAGCTCCAAAAAAGTACATCTTGTATCACCTATATAGATAATACAAGGTTTTGTATCACACGGGTTGTATCAATCGCTAATATTTCAGATTTTGACAAAATAGATACTTAATTTTAGATAAAAGGTCAATATTGTTAGATCTGCAACCATGTCTGCATCAAAAAAATTTATATTGCCAACAGTTTTAAAACTATTCAAACTGGTGCCCAGTTCAATAAAACCCAGTAACGCATACTTGGTCCAGTCTGGTTTTCCTTTCTCCCTCTTCTCTACAGTATAACCTTTGACTGGATTACCACCATCTTTCTTTGGTGGGGTCCATGCAAGTGTGATGGAATCCTCAGTAAAGTCAATACATTTGGGAGTACCTGGAGCTCCAGGGGTGTCTGGAAAAAATAAAAGCTATATCTATACATCTGCAATCGAAAGTAGTTACTTTTTTCATTTTGAATTAAATGGTATATTTTATTGGGCTAGGAAGCAAAAAAAATTTGAAGGTTTTTTAAAAACAAAATTAAAAAAAAATGGAAAACAGAGTGTACAAACTATTCAATCAATCTGTCTTAAGAAGATCAACTGTGTTATAAGTCTCCTGCAACAAGTAAGTTTAGTAAGTTTAAAAGAAGATAAATTTTATTAATTTGGAGAATCACTCATATATTTCTGAACTTTATGTAAATAAAAATGTTTCATTTTAAACTTACCATATGGTAGTTTAGCAAGGATTGGTGTATCTGTCTCCAGAGGCTCACCAATTCCTTGACTGTTTTCAGCCATTACACGGAATTCATATTCTGTTCCAGGTTCAAGGTTACGAACTTGAACCGTCGGTTCTTTGGCAGTTCCTGATACCTTGCCCCATTTATCTGTTCCTTTCTTTCTCTTTTCAATAATGTAGTTATTGATCTTTTCACCTCCATCATCCTTTGGTGGTTTCCATGACAATGTCAATTCATCACCATTTATGTCAGATGCTGTGATTGGACCTTCTGGTTTAGCAGGCGGAGCTTAAATTGACATAAAAAAAATTCTGACAGCTGCCTCTACTACTTATTGGTTCAGTTCAAGAACGATTTCAACAAAAATCCAAGAATGTGTCAATGGGACACAGATGTACCCGCTAAATGAAGTCCCAAACAGGAAGTAGTTGTCTGACAGGCCTGAAAGTCACTTAGGACATACAACTTGTGATACTGAACCACCCTGCCAAATTTAAAATTGTTCTCATGTACGGTTTCTGAGAAAATCTTGACAGAAATTCGTACTGACGTACGTACGGACATGAGTAAAACTTAATGCCCCCGACATGTTGTCGCCAGGGCATAAAAACATTCAAGTTAAGTAGCCAAATATCAGAAAAATAAGAATACTTTCATATTTTGTGTACTGGTTTGCAATTTACTTTGCAGTGCCAAAAATTGCACACTAAAAAAAGCTGTCTGTTCTTGTTCAGTCTGAACTTTGACATGATCTCTTTAGTTAGTGAGTACATCAAGTTGAAAGTTCAAAGTAATATATAATCCTAATAAAGAAGTTGCATCTGAAAAATTATATACTTAAATGATTTGTATGAGGTATATAAAACAAATTCTTTTAACCTTTGACCACTTGTTAACATGGGGTCTTTAGTGCATAGATACACCTACAAAGACTAGTGGTGTATAATACCCAATACACCAACTTACATACTACAGTAATGGCACACAGAGGTTTGGCTGGTTTAACCAACTATTTCTTTGAAATGCCTGTGCCAAGTCAGGATCATTGCTGTGGTTGCTTCAGTTTTGGTTTTTGGTTCTCGATTTTGCAAGTTTTTTGGACTTGTGGATTGTCTTTAATGACAGTTTCCTGGTTGCTCAGTTAACAACATAACAGACTTACCCAGAACATTGACATTGAAGGATGCTGAATCTTGACCTGATGGATTTTTCAAGGTCAATTTGTATCTTCCAGCGTCTGATCGCTGTGCTTTGTCATTGGTCAAGAGGACATGATCATCAGCAATCTACAAAGAGGAACAATATTTATAAATAAGGGATGATTATTATTATTTGTAATGTTTTGAGAAAATTTTGAGTATGTACAGAAATATACAAAAAAGACAAGCCAAGTTTTAAATTTTCTTTGGATTAAGAAAGTTCAACATGAGCACCATCTACTGTAAAGAGTTGTATGACATGCAAAAATCACATTTTGATGATAATCTAGGAATATGATTAATAATATAAAATTACTGCAACCTCACCATACGAAACCTGATGCTATCCATAATTAGGACTAGTGAACATGGATTGAAGGTAACTAATTTTTATCAATCCATCCTTGTACATTTACAAAATTTATTATTCATTATTGAGAATTCAAGTTTATAACTTATAGCAAGCCTACTGTCTATAGGTTATACAAGTTCTATCTATGATTATCATTCATAAATATGAATTGAGTCAATTAACCATATATTTCCTTTTAACAAATGTACATGAGTTATAACTATAGATACTGTTCACTTTCCTTTGGTAAGCAAGCCATAATCTTAGATTATGACTTTTCCATAACATAGATTTAAGAATGAAAAATGAATTATGTAATAATATATGTGTTCAACATACTTTGGTGTCAATCCTGGCAACAATGGGCAGATCCTCTTCATTGATGGTCCATAAAGCTGATGGTTTAGGCCAGGCCTTATATGGTACTCTGATAGAGTAGTTCTGACCTTGCTTGACTGTGATGTCCTTTACGCCAGACATATCAAGTTTGGGTTTTTCTGTAAAAACATGATAAATAATAATTTAAATTCATTGCAGATTATTATAGCTTTCATGGTTCATCAATTATGACCTCAGTGTAATTTATAAGTGTCAAGTTTGGTTTCTTTTTGGGGCCAACATATGCATTAATTTAAATATCCAAGAAACAGCAGTTTCTGATAGTTAAAACAACAAAATCAACACATATAAATACCTGGTTGGTATTCAGCCTTGATAGGACTTGTTGGCTTGCTAGGTTCTCCTGGACCTGCTTCGTTAATGGCTCTGACTCTGAACTGGTATTCTTCGCCTTCTACAAGATCGCCAACCTTAGCATGAGTAGAATTGGCAGGGACTTCTGTAGCTGTTTCCCAGTCTCCATCTTTCTTCTTTTTCTCAACAACATATCCCAGGAGTTTTCCACCGCCATCTTTAAGTGGTTTGGTCCAAGAAAGTTCTGCTGAGTTGGGAGTAATGTTATCTACAGTTGGCTGACCAGGTGCTCCAGCAGCAACTATAATAGAAAACACAATGCTATATTTAAAAAAAAAATCTACAAAACTACATTGTAACTCACCAGTAGTGCAAAATGCAGTTATTTTTAGACCAATATTTCTTTGGCAAAAGGTCAATTTTATAATTTGACTGAAGGTACAAAGTATTTAAAACAAAAAGGTAGCTAATCTCTTTTTAACCAATCAAAATAATACTTGTAATAGACTGCTGAACAGTAAGCACATCATTTCTGGTTAAAATCAATCTGATTTCATCAAGAAAAGGTAAATATGGTTGTTAATATATTATTGCATGCTAATTATTCAGTTACGTGCAATGTCCAATTAATCGTTTTTTAAAAATCTCTATAGCCCAACTTACAGATAGGATCTCTGACGGTGTGTTGCTTGGTTGGCTTGCTAGGTTTACCGGGACCAGCTTGATTGACAGCTGCTACTCGGAACTCTAAGACCTGTCCTTCCTTCAGTCCAAGGACAGTATACTTAGTGTCTTTAACAGGGAAATTGTTTACGGCTACCCAGTCTCCACCCTTTGGCTTCTTTTCAACAATGTAGCCTATAAAAAACATATTAATCAGTTCTTATTTAGTTCCGACTTTTATTTAAACTTTTCACAGCAGTATTGAGGGACATGAAGCACTTTTCTTCTGTTCTTGCTAAGTAATGAGACATGCAGCAGCAGCATGATTTTTCAAATAAACTTGAGGTCCATTACAGAATACTGATATTTCTATTACAAAATATGTCAAATCTCAGCAGTTTACAGTTTTGGTTTTCAAGAATACATACATGGCTAGAACTGCTGGCTGTCCAGTCCAGTACATATACCACAATTTTGAATTACATTTTTAGTTAAATGTTAAAGAACAATGCTTAAATTACAAACACAAGTGTGGACACAGAAAAACGTCTCGCCTGAATTCCGCATCAGTAACGAAAATAAATTTCGTCATAAGCATTACGTAAATAGCATTAATTATGAGCAGCGGCCTGTATACCAATTATTGTCACCATACTATGCATAGTTACAGAGGAACTGTCCTAATACAAAAACTTTAACGAAGTCGCTGAACCGTTAAATTGAGGTCAAGGTCAGGTGACACCTACCAGACAATCATTTACTATTCATCAGCAACCTATATACCAAATATTGTCATCCTACCATGCATGGTTACAGGGGAACAGCAGTAACCTAAAAACTTTAACGTAGTCACTGGACCGTGAAATTGAGGTCAAGGTCAAATGGCACCTACCAGACAGTCATGTACTATTCATCAGCAACCTATATACCAAATATTGTCATCCTACCATATGTAGTTACAGAGGAACTGTCGTAACCCAAAAACTTTAACGTAGTCACTGGACCGTGAAATTGAGGTCAAGGTCAGGTGACACCTACCAGACAGTCATGTACTAGTCATCAGCAACCTATACACCAAATATTGTCATCCTACCATGTGTAGTTACAGAGGAACTGTCATAACCCAAAAACTTTAACGTAGTCGCTGGACCGTGAAATTGAGGTCAAGGTCAGGTGACACCTACCAGACAGTCATGTACTAGTCATCAGCAACCTATACACCAAATATTGTCATCCTACCATGCGTAGTTACAGAGGAACTGTCGTAACCCCAAAACTTTAACGTTGTCGCTGGACCGTGAAATTGAGGTTAAGGTCAGGTGACACCTACCAGACAGTCATGTACTAGTCATCAGCAACCTATACACCAAATATTGTCATCCTACCATGCGTAGTTACAGAGGAACTGTCGTAACCCAAAAACTTTAACGTAGTCGCTGGACCGTGAAATTGAGGTCAAGGTCAGGTGACAGGTGACTGACTGGCAAGTACTCATCATAAGCTACCTCTGGACCAAATTTGATGGACCTAGGGCTTGGGCTTACAAAGATATGAAGCAAGATGTCAAGTGTTTACGCCGCCGCCGCCGCCGGATTCCCATACATATGTCTCGCCTCCAGCGACTTTCGTCGCAGGCGAGACAAAAATGATAAAGAAAAATATAAAACAACAGAGTCATTATTTTTACCTGTTACAGGATTACCGCCATCATCTTCAGGTGCTTTCCATACCAAATCAACAGATCCTTTGTCAAACTTTTCAATGTCTAGGTCTTTAGGAGAATCAGGAGCATCTGTAATTATATTAATTGATTGGTTGCTGTTTTATGTCCAGCAAGCAATATTTCAGCTATCTATATTCAGGACGTTGTAATTATAAATAAAATAGTTATTTGCATGAATGGTTGTTTGTTTGTCTGAATGATGTTGAGCAATTTTTCAGATATTTCATGGCGTCCAGTTTTTATTGGGGGAGGAAGCCGGAGTATGGGGAGAGAACCCCCAACCTTTGGTAGGAAAACTGGCATTCCTTGTCAATTAAGATTGGAGTTGAGTAAACCCTACCGGCAGTGAGACTCGAACCCGCAACCTCAGTGTTGACAGACCACGTGATCTTCAGTAGATGAACTACCTTAACCACTCAGCCACCAAAGCCCCATTTGCATGAATGAACATAGAAGATTTATTTCATTGCATAACACACACAAATATTAAAGAATTAAAAAATAAAATAGGCTGTATATCTTACTTTCTTTTTCAGTCATTTTTAATCGTTAAGGTTTTCATTAAACGAATTGAATAAATAAACCTCGCAACTGTTTATTGAGGAGGGATTAACTTAAATTAAAGATACACACCAAATGGATTTTTGGCTAATACTGGCTTGTCAGTTTCTAATGGTTGTCCGGCACCATATATGTTTTCTGCCTTGACTCTGAACTTGTATTTCTTTCCTTCCTTCAATCCTTTCACTGGATGAGAAGTACCCATGACCATTCCTGGAACCTTTTCCCAGAAATCTTTTCCATCCTCACATTTCTCAACAACATATCCTGTAAAAAACATTTGTCATTTATTAAATATGCTATAACATTTAATTGTCAGGGCCAAAAAAGGGCAGAAAAAAACCTGCCAATAAGTGAGTGCAGAAATATACCTTCCATAAAGTGAGTGTGGAATAAACCTGCCAAAAAGTGAGTGCAGAAATAAACCTGCCAAAAAATGAGTGCAGAAATAAACCTTCCAAAAAGTGAGTGCAGAAATAAAACTGCCAAAAAGTGAGTGTAGAAATAAACCTGCCAAAAAGTGAGTGCAAAAATAAACCTGCCAAAAAATAAGTGCAGGAATAAGCCTGTCGAAATGCGACTGCAGAAATAAACCTGCCAAAAAGTGAGTGCAGAAATAAACCTGTCAAAAAGTGAGTGCAGAAATAAACCTACCAAAAAGTGAGTGCAGAAATAAACCTTCCAAAAAGTGAGTGCAGAAATAAACCTGCCAAAAGTGAGTGCAAAAATAAACCTGCCAAAAAATAAGTGCAGGAATAAACCTGTCGAAATGCGAGTGCAGAAATAAACCTGCCAAAAAGTGAGTGCAGAAATAAACCTGCCAAAAAGTGAGTGCAGAAATAAACCTACCAAAAAGTGAGTGCAGAAATAAACCTGCCAAAAAGTGAGTGCAGAAATAAACCTGCCAAAAAATAAGTGCAGGAATAAACCTGTCGAAATGTGAGTGCAAAAATATACCTGCCAAAAGTGAGTGCAGAAATAAACCTGCCAAAAAGTGAGTGCAGAAATATAGCTCCCAAAAAATGAGTGCAGGAATAAACCTGCCGAAACGTGAATGAAAAAATATACCTTCCATTAAGTGAGTGCAGAAATAAACCTGCCAAAAAGTGAGTGAAGAAATATGTTTATTAAGTATACCATACATACTATCAGCAATCACAATAAACTACTAGCAAGTACCAATGGTTTTGTCCTAGAACCCACAATCTGGTATGCTTGGATTCCTCCAATTTACCACATAGGAAGCTGTTTCCATGACATTCACCATTGTTCAGATCAACATGAAGCAATATGGAACAACTCATTTTAAAAAAAAACTTAAATTACCTAAGATTGGAGCTCCACCATTGTCAGTTGGTGGATTCCATGAGAGTTTACAGCTGTCGGCTAAAATGTCACCAACAGCCAAAGGTCCTTCTGGGGCTCCTGGTTTGTCTACAAGAATAAAAAGATAAAAAATTCAGACAATTGAACTCACATTGGAACATACAAGTTAAACAAGTTAAATACAGTAAATATGTGTGGCAATTAAAAATATCCTTTTCAAAGATACTTTTAACCGGTTATATTTTTGTTTACTTGTTCATATCCTGAGCATAAAATATTGTTGGCTGGACATTAAGCATTGATTTGTTTGTTTTTGTTTGAATGGTGTTTTAACGCCACTTTCAGCAATTTTTCAGCTATTTCATGGCGTCCAGTTTTTATTGGGGGAGGAAGCCGGAGTACCCGGAGAGAACCCCCGACCTGCGGTAGGAAAACTGGCAATCCTTGTCAATTAAGATTGGAGTCGAGTACACCCTGCCTGCAGTGAGAATCGAACCCGCAATCTCAGTGTTGACAGACCACGTGATCAATGGTAGACGAACTACCTTGACCACTCGACCACCGAGGCCCCCATTAAGCATTGAGTGATCCATGGCAATTTTTGTACATATACTAAAAATTATTATTATTAATTTATACTTTATACATTATATATAAACTGAACTTTCCAAAGTGAGCTTGGAGGGTTGATGTCTATACTGCCTAGTCACAAACTTCTAATTTGTGTCATAAAATGTGACCAAATATTTAAAAATATATTATATTTAACTCCCCCTCCCCCCCCCCAAAAAAAAAAACCAAACCACAACAACAACAAAAAAAAACCAACAACAAATTATCCATATTTTAAAAAAAGTGTTGATAAGGGTTTACTGACCAAGAACGACCACATTAACGTCAGCTGATACTGTGCCACTATCATTGGACACTGTGACAGTGTACTTTCCTGTATCCCCTCTCTCAGCACTGTCAACATGGAGTTTGGCATCATTGTCAGAACTGCTAGTTTTAGCCTGTAATAACATGAAATATTACTTGACGTAATATACTTAAGGAGTCTTGTGATAGTCCATGAACTTCAGTGTAAAACATATATTTCATAGACTTTATTTAAGCAAATTTAAAGTCTCAAACATCTAACCCTTTCATCATGCCCATTTTCAATAAAGTCGGGGTGCTCCTATAAGAGATGAACAGCTGTTTAAAACAAACACATGAACAACTTATACCCCTAAACACTGAAATACTTTAAATCCCACCCAAACACACTTCTTTCTAAATACTAGCAAGTACTATAAAAAATAAAAAAATTATATCCACTTAAAACAGTAATCTTACTCGTTTATCGACTGGTCGACCATTTTTCTCCCATGAAACAGTTGGTGTAGGTGTACCACCAATAGCCAGACCAATGTCCAATGGTTCACCAGCCTTCACACGGATCTCATTACCACCAAATATACCATCTAGACTAACTGTTGGTTTCTCTGTAAAGGGAGATAAACTAAGATAAAAATCAATATATTGTGATTTGGTATTATTTATGGCTGTCAACAGTCTATTAGTGAATTTCAGTTTCTGAAAACAGCTTGGTTTAAGTGTTACTGATAAAAAATTAAGTTTTAAAACACATATTTAACCCATAAATAAACAATTCTATAATTTTTTTTTTGGTTTAGTTTAGACCAATGACTCAATTCACATGACGTCACACCTGTAATGATTACAAGTAAAGAACAGCGTTAACAACAGTTAACTATATATGTGCTAATAAGTAGCCATGTTATTTTTATAACATATTCTTCCAAGTAAGACCATACACTTTGAATGCAAAGCCGATTTGGTGCAACTGATCCAAAAAAAGCTGTTATTCCAAGCTTGTGCAATCATTTTGTTGGGAAATTAAAATAAAATTTGACAACATTTCAGTCTGAGCTTTTCTATGAATTATTGGTTCTAATTGTCCTTGGTTATTTCATGGCTGGTTTTTTAGTTTAACTATGACCTTTCATTCAATATTATCCAAGTGTGTTAATGAGAATACATCATCTATTGTTTTGTCTTGAAAAGATCAAGAGCATGTTACAAACATAGAAATGGATGACCAGCCAATCCAATGAATGGTCCACGAATGTTTAATCAAGAAATGTTTCACTTTAATATTTATATCTGGCATACCCTTTTCTGGTTTAGCCTGAATAACAGCTGATGCTACACTAGGTTCTGAAGGTCCAGCATCATTGACGGCAATTACTCTATATTCATATTCTTTCTCTTTGCCAACTTTATCATCATTATAATCACATGTCTGCATAATAAATTATAACAGTATAACAATGGTTAACCTAAATAGAAGTTCCAACTGTTTTAATATTTTATGGATCTCATGGCTTGTAAGTCTATGTACTTTTAAAGACCTCCTCACCCTAACTACCACCCCCCAAAGGTTTACCAGGTATTTGTTTCCTATGAATGAGAAAAAGTTTTAAACTGACCCTGTACACTGGGTAAACACCACATAATCATAACTTTTTCATTTTATGGACAATTTGTGTATGTTGTCTATACTAGTTTTAAATTTTAAGTCAGTCTACAGTAATGAACTGATATAATGCTTACAAATAATTAAAGACCCCATTTGGACTCAATTAAGTCATAAAGACACAACTTAAAACAAAATACCCCAAAAACAAATGTCTGGTACCGGTATCTCAAATTCAAACTTAACCTGTATTTTATCTGACTTTTTCAAATTTCAATTCTATCTATTTAGAGAACTTAAGTTCATGCTCTGAAACTAATAAAAACTTCATTTTGATCTTAAATAGGAAGGCACAACTGACAAGAAGGCATGTCTGATAACTAAAGCTCAAATCTGATCTGGATTTTCGTTATTAAAAGCTAGCTTTAAAATTTCGAGTCAGTATATAACACAACTTAAGATAATGTCTGTAAACCATAAGTTTATGCCGTTCAAAAAACCAACAGCTGACTAAGCGAAAAATTACTTACTGTAACTGGTTCCTTGTTGATTTTAGTCCACCTGTTGGTCTTTGGCTCTTTCCTTTCAACATCATAAGATTTGACTGGATCACCTCCATCATTTTCTGGAGGCTCCCATTTGATTTTGATGTGGTCACGATCCCTCTCAACACACTTTGGTTGTCCTGGTGGGAAGGGCTCGTCTAAAGAAAAACATTTATTGTTTTTGAAAAACTTTTAATCTTTGTCAAATTTATTGCCGTGTAAGGAAATAGCAAAGAAAACCGACCGAACAACATTAGTCAAAAGCCAAGGGACAGTTACAAATCCAAATAGACAAACACAACACAGAAACCAAAAACATAAAACACCGAAAGAGAGTAACCCAAACCGAACCCAATAAAAACCATGGGTGCACTCAGGTGCTAAATTTTAAAAACATAATTAATAAAAATATCTGAGTGTACATTTGTGACATTGTCATATTATGACTGATTATTAACACCAGTTTTAGATGAAAATTAAACTCTGATGCAGATAAATAATAAAATAGCTTTGTCCAAATATTACACAATATAATTAAAAATAAAATAACTGTTCACCTGTCAACATCACTTTCAAAATATTTTCCATTTTATATTCAGGAAATTACTTGATTGATCAAATCTTATTACCATATGGTTTCTTGGCTATAATTGGTTTCTCTGTTTCCAGGGGCTCACTGTCGCCATTAGCATTTTGAGCCATGACACGGAATTTATATTCTTGTCCTTCCTTAAGTTTAGGTACAGTTGTTTTAGTTCCCTTTATGCCATCTTTGACTGGTTCCCATATTCCCTTCTTGGTATCCATTTTCTCAACCTTGTAACCACTTAAAAAAAAGTTGAAAAAGTTTATTAAGAAAAGTACATCTCTATATCTTAGGTCTACATTGGACTCCTTCCACACCTAATTCTAAACCTATTGTATTTTTTTCAATAAATTTGTGTGATAATACTACAGGTGTAATAATCTACTTGTTCACCTGAACAGCATGATATTTTAATTATTGATCATTTAACTGACCCAAATCTGATACAGGTTTGTTTTTTGTAAAATATTTTTATTATTGAGTGATGTGGTTTCCAAAATGATCATATATCAGAAAATGTGCCTGACTCAAGTGTTTGGTAATAGTAGATTAAACCACTGACGGGTTCAACAACAGACGTAATGCTACGTTTATTGTAATCATAATAAAGTCCATATATGGGTAAACCCACAATAATTGTAATTCATTTGAACCACATTAGTACATATAGCCAAACCATGGCGATTCAATTTCATCATCTTTGGGTCAATGAAATTAATGGTTATGGAGTAACAAACATGATTGAACCAGCTGTGGGTCACAAACAATGACTCCATTAGAGTAGCAAAGGTGACTGAACTAGCGGTGGGTCACAAACGACGACCCCAGTAGAGTAACAAATGTGACTGAACTAACTGTGGGTCACAAACAAGGACTCCATAAGACTAGCAAAGGTGACTGAACTAGCTGTGGGTCACAAACGACTACCCAGTAGAGAAACAAACATAACTGAACCAGCTGTGGGTCACAAACAATGACTCCAGTATTGAGTTACAATAAATACTTACTCCAGGCGATCACCTCCTAGATCCTCGGGCTCTAACCATTCAAGTGTTGCACTCTCTGCTGTGATGTTAGACACCTTGATAGGTCCTTGTGGTTTACTTGGTGGACCTTAGGAATAAACAATCAATTTATAAACTCATTTTTTTTCCATTTTAACTTTACCATTCAATTAGTTATTTGTGGTTAAGATAGTGCGTCTACAATTGATCAGGTGGTATGTCAACACTGAGACTGCGGGTTCAAGTCAGGCTGTACTTGACTCCAATCTTAAGGATTGCCAGTTTTGGTCCCGAAGGTCAGGGGTTTTCCCAGGGGACCTGGCTTTCTCCCCAATATAAACTGGAAACCATGATATAGCTGAAAAATTCCTGAAAGTGGCATTAAACAACATTTAAACAAAACAAACAATTGGTTATTTTAGTGCAATTAAAACATTCCTTACTCAAAACAAAACTGTACTAATAGATTTATGAAATTTTCATCTTTATTGCAGACCATCCGATACAAAGAACTGCTATATTATAACCTCTATCTCCTGTAAACCCATAATGTCATGTTGCATCACATACAGTGGGTTCCAACTAATTACTGAATAATCCTAAGTAAATTCTGTTTTATTTTGGCTCATTCATAATAAATTATGCTTTATTTGACTTAACCAGAGTTAGTTTTGGCAATATTTTATTTAATTCTGATACTAATTAAAATTACTAAGTTTCAAATTGTCTTATTGAAGTTAAAATTAAATTAACTTCAAAGATTGTCAAAGGTTGTTAAATTTTGATCAATTAGTATCTCTTCCAATATAAGTTCGACAATTCGTGCCAAGTGTTTACCTAAGGCAACAACTTCAATTTCAGCTGAGTCAGATCCATGTTTGTTAGTAATGGTGATAGAATACATTCCAGTATCTTTTCTCTCTGGAGTTTTACAGCCGATGATACTTTTCTTTGGTGTCTTGTTATCAATATATATGTGGTCTGATGATTCTAGAACTTCCTCGCGTTGATCCTGAAAGTAAGGTATGAAAACTGTTGTTAAAAAAAATAAAATACAACCATATAAACTATGTCTCTTCTAATGAAACATTATAAAAACTTGATGGTTTGCGATGTAATGGGAAATTAATAAATTATTTAAATATAATTTATAATTGCATTTTTTTGTTGTGAATTTTATTTTTTATTTCTTTTTTTACCTTACAATTGATTATGTTAAGTATTTAATCTCTTGACTTAGTCAAATTCACAATATTACTATGTGCTTGTCCTGAAATGATTACAAGAATGAAGAGAGGCAAGTTTTTGTAAACCCCCGCCCCCTCCATGCAAAAACATTTATGTCATTTTCTATATATTATACAATAAATAAAAATTAAGCAAAAATATATAGAACTAAATTTGATATATAAGAAAAAAATGTCTACAAAACTATATAAATATGACAGTCACAAGAATACTAAAACTACTACAACACTTAAACCTAAAAACTACAAAAGATAACATTATACTGAAGGCATGCTAAAAAATCTAAAAATAGAAAGTTTTATATTTTTCACATATATCACATTTGATCTCTTTAAAGTCTTCGTAAGTGATAAAAATTGATGGTTAAATTAAATTAAAATAATAAATAACAATAAATAATAATGATAATAAAATAATAATAAATTAAAATAAATAAATAAAATTTAAATTACTTTAAAACTTAGACTGCAACCTATAGACTGGATGCACAAGTTATAAATTAATTGAAATAGGCCCATTACAATGTAAATGCTATCATAATTAATCCTTCAGAAGACTTTGAGAGATTATACATGTATAATACTAACATTAATACTATGGTATGGACATGTGATCAAATTATTGTAATACATCAGGGTAACTATGGAGACAAAAGTTTTACTGAGCTTCAACAACCAATCAAAAACAGTCTACAATTATATTCATCAATGTGTCCCTTTTCTAACTATGTTTTAAGTAATTCATTCATAAATTTAATGATATCATTTAATTATGTTCCTCTTTTATTGTTTTTATTGAAAGGATATGCGGTAACTTATCTTTGCTAAGTTTAATAATCAATTGTAGAGAGGAATGTTTTTTAAGTAAAAAGCTAAGAAACTAAAGTATCTGTAACTAGTAAATTTGTTGTAACAAAGATGATAACCAGTTTTTAATAATTCCGCAAACCCAGGCCTTATTGTCAATAGCTAAATAATAAATAATTGACCTGAGCCTTAATTTTTCTAAAAATGTTCTTAGAAATAAAACAAACCAAACCAAAGTTTAAATTGTTTTGCTTTACGCTTTGTTTCTGACTGTTATTGCTTTTAAATTTCATAGTATAAATTAAAGTACTAAAATACAGCTGTTACTAAGCCCAGTAAAACCACAATATATAGTACATGTATACAACAGAGGTACCAATACATATAATACTCACCTTTTTCGGATCCTAGAATATGTATATAAAGGGTCAAAGGTCAGTAATCATGCTAAAGTACGAAAGTTCCATTATTGACAGGATTGAAGACTAATTTACATTAATCATATCTTAACCACTGAATCAATTCCTCATCAAAGTTCTAATTTTTGTATCAAACTATTTTATAACTTGTTAAAACAGTAAGAAGTGTACAGCTAAAACTGAACAGCTATGCCATAATAAATAAAGGATCATTTAAAATACTGGATATCTTCAAAAAAGAGGTAAAAAATTAGAATCCAAAAGAGATGAATGGTAAAAAGCTTCAAATCTGTGAATAATGGTTTACATGACAGATAAATCAATCATATTATAATTGAAAGAGAGAAATATAACAAGGAAAATATCTGAGAAAAGGATTCACATCAACAATATGTGAAAACAAATAGAATAGACATTTTGGGGCAAAAGATGAAAGTCCATAAAGGCACAGGAAATGATACACGGAATCACACTGAAATCATGTAACATTATGAATAATAATAATTAAAGCCATTTGCTTCAAAGCTATTTATGCTTACTTGCTTAAATTCACATTCATTTAATTTTCCTTGTGATGACATGGGGATTGATGATGTTCATTTTCTATTTAACCAGTTAAATGAAGAGCTTGATAGCAAAAGCAGCATATTATGATTAAATGTGGTTATTCTAAAACATATCATCACTGTAGCTTTATTTGAAAGTGTTTTAGTTTGAATCCAATATTTCAAGCTGGTTCCAAAGAAGCTTTATAAAAGAGATTTCTAAACAACAGCACTATCAAAATAATGTCTTATAGATCTACATACCAGTCCCTTCCTCTTCCATTCAATCTTAGGTTCTGGTTCACCTATGTACTCTACGTTTATAGCGAATGGAGACCCAACTTTGACCCGGACAGGCTTCAAATCATCCTTGTTCATAATTCTTGGTTTTACTGAAATAGGAATAAACAAGTTATCATGATTTATATTGCTGTGTTATATAAGAAATATACATTTCTAGTGCTGGTTGGACATTAAAAAAAAACATCTACACAAACTAAAACAATACTGTGAGCTCCCTGATGATACCCTTGCTCTGTTACTTCAGGAAGGTCTAAAAATAAATCCCCAAATACAGCATGATCATACTATTGCCAAAATTTCAGTATATTATCATTTATTGTTGCTGAGAAAAATGTGATGAAAAATGGTTACAGAAAGACATTCACACACACACAATAACACACAGACCAAAAACAGTATATCTCAACTCCTATGGGGAGTTGGGGTATAAAAGATTATTCCATAAATAGTTGTTTTTTTATTTTTCATGAAGTATCCTTTCTAAAAAATATCAGTGTTTAATGTAAGGGACAGAACTATATTTAAATTAGTTCTTGGATATCATTAAAAAAAATAACTTACCACAAAGCAATGAATATTCCATCAATATATTATATTATCATATTTTGTAAAGGACTGTCATTACACAGTATTGTCCCTAAATGAATGCCTCTTTGGTGCTTAATTTGCAAACATAAATTTTACAACATATACCTCTTCTAGACTTAGTGAAGACAGGAGGTGTGGCCTCGCTAGGCTCTGATTTACCAGCCTTGTTAACAGCACTGACCCGGAATATATAATCTTTGTTTTCATGGAGTCCGTCCACGGTACCTCGTGTTTTGTCTCCTCCAACCTCTGTACCCTGAAAAGATCACACGGTACATCTTTAAACAATTAATGTGTTTCTAAAGTATCCCTCTGATGGACTGTTTTATGAATTGTTGTACAAAATATATACTTGTTTTTTTTACAATCACCTTATATTTTTATACAGCATACATTTTTGCAATAATAAAATTATGTTTTTTTACATGGTGTTGAATTGATATTTCTGAAACATGTATTGCAATTCTGCTTCCATTCATAAAAACGTCACAGCGTCATGGTTGAAAAGAACAATCAATTATTTCCTTTTTTATACAGAATATATTACTTACATGCACCCATGTTGGGTGACCTTTCTCACACTTCTCAATAACATATTTCTCGATGGGAGCACCACCATCCCTTAATGGTGGTTTCCAGCCAATCTCGACATAATCCTTGTCATAGTCCTCCACGGTGGGATCTTGTGGTGGATCAGATGGATCTATAAAAAAAGAAATGATGCAATGTGGCAGTGTTTAATACTGAATGTTTTACAAGGAATGGATTTTTCTTTACTTCTATCATCTCAAGAAGAATCTTATTTAAATTATTTTGATCATATTTTTGCTGTAATTTACTTATATTTTTGCAGTTCTATGTTCCATGTTTAGACTGAATTTGTTCAATATGTGGACATGTTTGAGTTTCACTTAAAGTAAGTATAATGAACTTTAAAAATTGTAGACTTTGATGTCTAATTTTTGTTATTTAATTTACCCAACATTTCTGTAAACATAATTTATTCCAATGAGATATGCAACCATTGACCTCATAAAACAGTTAAATGTTCCTGAATATATAATCTGTAGGTTTCAATGTCTTCAGGTAGGGTCTACATCACAAATTTTTATATCACAAGAAATGTAGGCTTGAAAGAACTAACTATTCAGATAGAAGGCTGGATATACAGGTGGACAGATATAACATTCTGCATTTCTTTGTCTCTAACTATGCATATTTTGTGAAGGACAATTTGCCCAAAAAATACTACAGGAATAACTTTTACTATGTCTGTAACTAAAAATTTACCCCAAGGATCTTTAGCAATAATTTCACCATCAGCTGTGAGAGGTTCACTTTCACCCTGATCATTGACAGCTTTAACACGGAACTGATAACGATGTCCTTCTTTAAGTCCATTTACATCGATTTCAAGGTCTTCTGTCTTGCAAACTTCTACAAATTTTTCTTTATCAGCATCTTTCATTTCAACAAGATAATGTTTGATTGGGCTACCTCCATCGTCTTTAGGTCTGTCCCAGAGGAGGGAACAACGATCTTGGAAGACATCAACAACATCCAAAGGTTCTCCAGGTCGGCCAGGAACATCTGTAAGGAAGAATGTAACTTATATTTAGTTCTCATCGAAATAATAATTATTACTAATCACAGAATTTCAATGATCAATGTATATTATTTGTAGAAATTTCAATATTTCAGTCTCAAGTGAAATTTTCATAAACATATAGATGTAAACGTATTTATGTATTATATTTTTGTGTCATATTCAGCAAAACGTACTATTCAGATGTGTTAAAAGTTTATTTGTTTGAATGATACTTTATGCCACTTTCTGCAATTTTTCAGCTATATCATTGAATACTGTTGTTATTATCGGGAAGAAGCCAGGGTACCTGCTGAAAACCCAACTTTCAGCAGGATGACTTGCAATCCCTGTCAATTAAGGTGCAAAGGCATGTTGTTTGCCAGAACAGTTCTACAGGATTTTGATTCATATTTTGCTTAGCTTTGCAACGCCATTACAAAACATGGTATATACATGTAGAAATTATTAAAATATAAAGAAATGAATCTCTTCAATATACCGATAACTAAACTACAGATCTCCATATACATAGACTTACCAAGAACTCTGACAGATACAGGTATAACTTCAGAACCTACTTCATTGGTCAAAGTAAGCTCGTATTCTCCTGTATCACCTCTCTGAGCATCAGGGATACGGATGCTGGCTTTACTGTCAGTCATTCGAATGTCAGTGTTAGCCTCACTCAATGGATTACCATTCTTCTTCCAGTGACCCTCAGGTTGGGGTACACCAATAAATGGTATGCCTATTTCTATCAGTTCTCCTTTCTTTACGATAATTTCTTCTGGAATGTGCTTGGGGTCTATCTGTGGTGGTTTTGGTACTGTGTAAATTAAAAATGGAATAAAGATTTGTTTGGTAATAATTCCATCCATATGATTTTGTAGATTTTATACCCCCAAAAACTACTGTTTGCCTAAATACTTAAAATACAGATTTATTTATCTTATTATGATAATCTTTTGTATGAATGACAGGTTTGGCTAACATAAAAAAATCCATCCCCCCCACCCCCCGACAAGGTGTCTACAACTACAGTAAAAACACATGTTCAAGATGTAAGACAAATGTCATTGGCTGTTACAAAAGAACCAAAAATGCCAGATAATGATCCCCATGTTGTTAGTCTCCATGGTGCATAGACCAAGGTTAGAGTATCCATGGTACATAGACCAAGGTTACAGTCTCCATGGTACATAGACCAAGGTTACAGTCTCCATGGTACATAGACCAAGGTTACAGTCTCCATGGTACATAGACCAAGGTTACAGTCTCCATGGTACATAGACCAAGGTTACAGTCTCCATGGTACATAGACCAAGGTTACAATCTCCATGGTACATAGACCAAGGTTACAGTCTCCATGGTACATAGACCAAGGTTACAGTCTCCATGGTATATAGACCAAGGTTACAGTCTCCATGGTGCATAGACCAAGGTTTAACTTTAGTGAACTTATACATTACACAGGAGAGGTATGATGGAACACTGTGTATGTTAATACAAAATTTTCAGAAAATAATCCAAGTACTAGCTTACGTTCATCAATGATGACATCACATTTAGATGGTCTTTCACCGACTTGACAAGTATACTGTCCAGCATCCTCTCTCGTCAAATTTTTTATAACAACTTTGTATGCTTCTCCTTTCCTTGAAATTTCTATGCGACTATTAATAAAATAAAACAAACAATTACCAGCATTGCTTACAAAATGTTTTTAAAGGAAAACAGATGTTTTGGGACAATTTAAAAATTTAAATAGTTAAAACTGAAAATAAGAGAATTCTTAGCTACACATTTTTGTATAGCACCATGACCAATCAAATTGTAGGGATTCACTAGATACATTACTTCAACAGAATATATCCTGATATCCAGTTTTAATATGGAAGGAAGCTAGAGTATCTGGTGTGAAACCTTTACCTTCTGCTGAAAAACTGGAAATCCTGGTCATTTAAATATGGAGTCGAACTCTAAGCATGGCTGTCCACAGTTATTGGCAACAGGCATAGTTGTGCTGGGAGGTGAGTATTGATCCACCTCCCAGATGTTAGACAATTTTTAATAAAAGAACAATTTGGGCACTTCTGGTGCTTTCGAGGAAACATAACAATACTTTTTTTAAAAGGTTATGGGATTGCACTCAAAGCCACAACTTGATGCCAATAATAAATACATACGGATCATCTTTGTTTAATGGTAGCCCGTTGAACAGCCATTTTACTGGTTGGTTGTGAGGATTAGAGGCTTTACATTCCAATACCAGAGTTCCTGTTTCTCTTTCTCTCTTGTTTTCCAACTTCTTGAAGAATTTGATGTCAGCTACAAGTAAACAACAAGAACTGTCAGAATTATATATGGAAAACTTAGTAATACAGAAATACTACTAGAGACTAGCAGTATTCTTAACTTAGAAAGGGAATGTTTTAGTTTGGACAAAGAATATTTTCTTTACCCATGTCAACATATGATATTTTTCTCTCATATATGTACTGAATTTCAAGGGTCTTTTTGAACCAAAATGAAGACATATTATTTGAAAAATACAGAGGAATGATTTATTTGCATCATTATTATAAATGTGGACTTTAAATTGTATTTCCCTGTTATTAGATTACTCCATTAAAGCATATATCACTCATTTTTTTCACATAAGTTATGTGATATTTGTTATTCAATTTTGTATCATGAAATACCATACAAATATTATGACAGACCACTGTAGACATTTTCAGGTAATAAAATATATAATGGATGTATCATGGCTGCCATTTAGGACTCCAAATGTTGGCACTTGGCATGCCCATCCGAGTGGTTATTGGGTAATATTCTGTGGCAGGAATGAAGAAGGTATATCTATTTCACATGGTCAACCATTTTTTTCAATTGTTTAAATTTTTCTTTTTACAAAGTACTTACGTTCAACAAAGAGTTCTGCAGTAGTTTCCTTATCAAGTACTTTACAGGTATAATGTCCATCGTCCTTCATGTGACAATTCTTGATAACAAGACGTCGTTTGAATCCGTCTACTTGGATTTCATATTTGCCTCCAGATGTGAGTTCCTGGTGTTAAATAAATGCTTTGATTATTTATTGTATATGTTAATACTTCAAATATCAAAATTGAAGAAGAAATCAGAAAACATACAACACAACAAATATTATTTTTTAAATAAGAACTTATGTTTTACAAGACAATTTTATCCTCTATTGCATCAGACCAATCAAATGACTGGATAACACTTGTGTCATTTTTTTACCTACCAAGTTACCATTATTAGAGACTTGCACAATTGACTCATTGTAAATAATTTCTTCGTATTAAATTTAACATGTATTCATCCTAAAATTCTAACAAATTATAAAATATATTGAAATAATGTTAAATTTAATCCCAATTCTTATATGTTGTCAGATTCAGGTTTGAAAATTAAAATACTTAAACAAAATATAGCATAAGGCCATTAAACAGAAAGCATAAACAAAGAGGTGTGCAACTGTAAAGCTTAGGCGTCTTAAAAGCATCAGACTATTGAAATCTAAGCATCAAGCTATGTTCAATAGAAACATAGCATCTGAAAATTATCTCACGTACAAACAGCAGTCCGAACTACCAAAATTAAGCAGTCCGAACTACCAAAATACCTAACAGATAATGAAAGTTTGTAATGGTCCCACTCACAGAGAGCAGTCTGAACTACCAAAAAATACCTAACAGATAATGGATGCTTGTAATGGTCCCACTCACAAAGAGCAGTCCTAACTACCAAAATACCTAACAGATAATGGAAGCTTGTAATGGTCACACTCACAGACAGCAGTTCCAAATACCAAAAATACATAACAGATAACAGAAGCTTGTAATGGTCCTACTCACAGAGAGTGTCCAGATTACCAAAATTATCTAGCAGATAACAGAGCTTGTAATGGTCCCACTCACAGAGAGTGTCCAAATTACCAAAAATATCTAGCAGATAATAGATCTTGTAATGGTCCCACTCACAGAGCATCAAAACTACCAAAAATATCCAACAGATTATAGAAGCTTGTAATAGTCCCACTCCCAGGGAGAAGTCCCAACTACCAAAAATACATAACAGATAACAGAAGATTGTAATGGTCCCACTTACAGACAGCAGTCCCAACTACCAAAATACCTACCCAAAAATGGAAGCTTGTAAAGGTCCCACTTACAGAAAGCAGTCAGAACTAGTAAAAATACCTAACAGATAACAGAAGCTTGTAATGGTCCCACTCACAGACAGCAGTCCCAATGCAACTACCAAAATACTTAACAAATAACGGAAGCTTGTAATGGTCCCACTCACAGAGAGCCTCCAAACTACAAAAAATACCTAACAGATAATCAAAGTTGTTATGGTCCCACTCACAGAAAGCAGTCAGAACTACGAAAAATACCTAACAGATAACAGAAGCTTGTAATGGTCCCACTCACAGACAGCAGTCCAAACTTCAAAAAATACCTAACAGGTAATAGAAGCTTGTAATGGTCCAACTCACAGAGAGCATCCAAACTACCAAAAATACCTAACAGGTAATAGAAGCTTGTAATGGTCCTACTCACAGAGAGCATCCAAACTACAAAAAAATACCTAACAGGTAATAGAAGCTTGTAATGGTCCAACTCACAGAGAGCATCCAAACTACCAAAAATACCTAACAGGTAATAGAAGCTTGTAATGGTCCCACTCACAGAGAGCATCCAAACTACAAAAAAATACCTAACAGATAACAGAAGCTTGTAATGGTCCAACTCACAGAGAGCATCCGAACTACAAAAAAATACCTAACAGATAATCAAACTTGTTATGGTCCTACTCACAGAAAGCAGTCAGAACTACGAAAAATACCTAACAGATAACAGAAGCTTGTAATGGTCCCACTCACAGAGAGCATCCAAACTTCAAAAAATACCTAACAGGTAATAGAAGCTTGTAATGGTCCAACTCACAGAGAGCATCCAAACTACCAAAAATACCTAACAGGTAATAGAAGCTTGTAATGGTCCCACTCACAGAGAGCATCCAAACTACAAAAAATACCTAACAGGTTATAGAAGCTTCTAATGGTCCCACTCACAGAGAGCATCCAAACTACCAAAAATACCTAACAGGTAATAGAAGCTTGTAATGGTCCCACTCACAGAGAGCATCCAAACTACAAAAAATACCTAACAGACTATGGAAACTTCTTGAATTTCTGTAAATTTATACTGTATAAAAAATAGTTTCAACTGTATTAATTGTAAACAATTCTTATAGTTGCTTTGAGGTAGGATACAAAAAAAAGTAAACAACTATAATTCTATAAGTTTTAGTTTTTCATGCTTTAATCCTGTTAAAGTTATATTAAGTGTAAGATCTACTACAAAGTACTACACATGTGTTTACAACACTTAATACTAAAACTGGAATTAAAATATTCTTTCATACTGATAAAATTGGGATTTCTAGAAAAAAGTATCAAGTAAGGACTTCAAGAAAAAAGTACTAAGTAGAAAAAAAATAAAGTTAAGACTTCAAAAAAATAAAGTTAGGACTTCTAGAAAAACAAAGGGATAATTGCAGGACTTCTAATAGAGGAATAAAGATTGAATTTGGACTTTCTAGAAAAGAAGGGAAAGCTAAAAATGTTGGGAAATCGGGAAATAAACAAGCTGGAAAAGCATTGTGGTTCAGAAGGATGGCAAAGGAGTGTGTGCAATTGGTAGATAAAATAAAAGAAAAAAATATGGAACAAAAAATAAAAAGATAGGTATTTTTAAACAAGATTGCATACTGGCACAGCAAAAAATGGTAAAATTAAAGCAATTAAAAAACCCTAAATATCAATATAATTTGTTATCAAAACAATTTATAAATAGATCAATAAGGAAATAAAAATTAAACCACAAATATAATCAGTGAGAGAAAAACATTCATTAAAATTATAAACAAGTACCAGTATTGTGTTACCCTATTCATAATTGAAGATTTAGGAAATAAACTCTACTTGGGAATAAGGTAGGAAAAGGGATTACTGTCAACAATATCATGTCTTTCATGATATTGGTAGGTTAACCTACAATTAAAACTGACTGCTGATGTTTTGCAAACCAGCCACAAATAATCATTTTATTGTTTATGTTTATTCTAAAACAGAAATTTAAATTAATACAGGTACATCTTGTTATTTAATTTAGATTTTTTGTATAGTGTTTTGAAAACAAGCAGTCAATTTTCATTGGTTGTATAAGGTATCTGAGCTCCCCACTACAACACTGACCAGACAAACTTACCTTGGGTTTACCCTAGAAAATTGACACATGGATAGAATGAAGGAATAAACAGGTGAAGGATGAAAAAGAGGCTCACTTATAATTTCTTAGTTAGTTCCAATATTTATAATTTAAATACAGAAAATGGTCTTCTCAAGTATAGTGTGTACCTAAGATATAATTTTGACATGTTTTTATCTATAACACTTCATTCTATTTATATATACAATCTATTATTACTGAGATAACATTTATAATAACTCATGTAAATAAACAAAAAACAGCTTATCTTGTTCTGATTGATAAGTGAGCCTTAACTGATGGTACAGATCATATGATGTGATATACAGTTGAATCTCCGATGAGCATCCTATTACGAAATATATAAATAAAACATAATTAAAAACACTTTCCTGAATAGGACTAGAAATCATTTATGAATTAAATTTAAATTTTGATCATCCAATAACATAAAAGGTCTTATTTATAAAACTTTGTGATTTGACAAATATTTATCAGAATTAAGCTATTTTTATAATTAATTGAAGACAAAAATTTGGATTAATGATATACCTTAACAAACAACACTATGTAAGACATTCATGTTTTGAGATTCAATTGTACTGCATCAGAATGTTACATGAATTAAACTATGGAGCAAAGGTTAGATTGACAATCTTGAACCAAAAGGATCTTATATCAATATTTTTTTTTGTATATTGCTTTGAACAACAGGATATATGAGCTTAAATAGTGTATAAGGAAATTGAAGTCAGAGCAACAATACATATAATGTGCTTTTCTTTGTGGTTAAGGAAACTCAAGGCAAAGATCATTGCTATTTTAAAAAAACACAGATAAATGTAGGAGGACTTTGGATAGAAAACATTAAATGGTTTAATTACATAACATAAAGATTGAGATATCAAAGATTTGTGGACATTTTTTGCCAATAATAGTACCTATATGGCAAAAACATGAAAAAAGACAAGGAGTAAAATTCCATACCTTGTCATCTCTGAACCATTTGACCTCAGCTTCAGGGTCATTTACATCACATTCAAAGACAGCTCTGTCTCGCTCAACTCCTTCAACATCATCTAGCAACTTCATGAAATCCCATTCAGGATCTGTTAAAAAAAAAAGTTTTTAAAACCTAGTACTTATTAGTCAGAAAACTAAAGCAACATGTATTTGTACGTTATAATCGTAGTCTTATTTTTAATTTCTTATAAATTATATACTAATCTGTCTGTGCCAAGTATACATGTATGCCGTTTGTACAGACCTGCCTCTTTTTTTTAACTTTAGGTTATACTAAATTTGACAGATTTAAAAGTTAATTTTTATATGAAGATTTTTACTGTCACAATAGCACAAATTGTAAGTAGTAAACAACTGATTCATAATGTTAAGCCCCATTTTCAGGAATGAAAATATGTGTCCCTGAATTTAATATGAGACAACGTTGCTGACCTGTGACCTGAAATTAAATATAAGATAATCTTGCTGACCTGTGACCTTGAATTTTGTAGACGTTTTGGCATCTCCACAGGTACAGGAGTATTCAGCCTCATCCTCTGGTTGGCAGTCCTTGATCTTCAGGATACAACGATTCTCACGACGTTGGATTTCCATCTTACCGGACTGGTACTGTAGGAAAAATCAAATCATTCATAAAATCATCCAGTTAATAAAACATTCTGATGATTTTATACTTCTTCACCAGAGGAAACAAAAACATAATGACTGACTAAAATCTGCAATAAGTTGAACATTTCTAAATGATAACAGAAGTGTTGAATCAGATTTCTACAAGAAATCACATAAGCTATCTAAACTTTATAGCCTGGAGATTGATACCAGCAAAATTAGCTATGCAACTCTGATGATTTTCAGCTGTAAACATATTTTATCTTGGAGTTTTCTTAACAAAAATTGCACAGAAATTGATAAGATGCATTAATATTTAGTCAAACAAATCAATTTTAAAATAGTTTTTTGATTGTTTAAATGTTATTTGTGTTACAAGAGTGTTTTCAAGTTATCTCTATAATTAAAATATATACTGCCAACTGCTAAGAATTAACCTATTTCTGTAGCTGAATTGTTTTTGTAAACATTTTAGTGATGATTAAACAGATCTTCTCCAGAAGCATGTATAAACACTTCTGATAAGGTATTACATGTTTTCATAGGGATAAATTGATAGAATTTGTTAAAGCTTAGTGAATGGAATAAAAAAAACAATTGTGGAGGAATCTTAAATAACAAGTAATAACAAATGCTGAAAACTGAAAAAAAACATGTAAGAAATATTACAAACATATATTGGAGGAGTAGCGAGGTTCATAAGAGGGGGAGATACTAAAAATAAAAAATTACATATTTCTGTCCAATTTAACTGGTACCATGTTAATCCAGTTAAACCAGCACTAAACGCTACCAGTTAATTTTTTTTAAATCTGATATTTACAAAGTGGCATGAACCTTGCAACTGCTTCGAAATATAAATGATGTTATGGGACCAATATTTTCCCCCAAATATTAGAATAATCAGTCATGTCTGCAAGCTTCACAAGTTTAATTGTTTACAAACAGTATTTAACAATGATGGTAACAGAAAATGGTGATGAAGTGTTTCAGTAAAAGCTACAAAGCTTGTGGATGAAGTTTAGAGGATGAAAACAAGATATGAAAAAAAGGATGGTAAATGGCCTAAAAACAGATAGTTATTTTGCATTTAAACATAAAATAAAGTAGAAATTAAAAGGATTAAAAAATAGAAGCTTTTGATGGGGTTCTAAACGTAATTGGATATATTTGGTGATCACTGGATGGAAAGGATGAATTTGAATGATAATCTGTATACCTCTGGTGTACCCCTCTTTGGAAGCTGTAAATAAAGTATTAAAAACAACATGCATAAAATATTTACTACTAATAAATAAATACAACACACAATATCACTAAAGAGATGATTATAGTGCTTTTAAAAAATCAAACAAATTTTATGTGAAAGTTTCAATTGAACAAAAATGACAAAATCAAATACATTTATATAATCTGCCATTAAACTTCAAGGTATATTTTATCATTTTAATACTGAATTACAGGAATAAAGTATTAAAAACAATGTGTAAAATATTTAATATAACACACAATGTCTAAGGGAAAAAAGAAAAACATCAGTTGTATTTATAGTGCTTGAAAAAGATCGAACAAAATTTATAACAAAGTTTCAACTGAACAAAACAAATTAACCAATCAAAGACATTTCTATCTTCTATCATTAAATTAAAACATATATTTTGTGTTTTTGTCTGTTAAATATAGCATTACAGGTATACAATTTAATTGACTTTCAATAAATGCACTGCACTTTCAATAAATGTTTTCAATAAACAAAAATAAACTATTTTACTACTATATTTTGTAAACAAATTTATGTTAAAATAATTATATGGTCTTGAAGCAAGCTTTTTATGACATATCTTTTCATTACTACACATGCATACTAGGGTTCTATTCTTTGCCTTGGGAACATGTCAATATGTCTGCTGATCCATAAATTGTCCGATCTCTACGACATATATTATTACAAAATAACAGATATACAGGTATTGTTATGTTTACCTTTAATTATTATTTTGCATATATATAAAGGCACAATCAAGGTAAACATTAGACAAATTTTATTTTTTAAAAGCTCAGATTTAACAAGCTTGGAGTATATACACTATTAAAGTTTCCTATAATGGAAAGTATTGTTATAAAACTATCTTACTCAATTATTGAAAGTTTTACTTTTAAAATAGGTTTTTTTTTCTCATACCTGTAAGAACCTTAAACACCTATAAATTACATTTTAAAGATATAAATCACAGTCTAAAATTTCAATTAAGGAATCATATGAACGAAGTGTTAATTAGAAAATAGGATAAAAATCTTCACATATTGTTGTTTAATGGATTCAAAATAATAGATAATATAAGGGTTAAATTTTGGAAGAGTGCATTATATGAACCGACACAATAAAAACAAAAAAGTGGCGCGTTTCAAAACTAATTGTGGAATTTTGAGGAATCTAGTCTACTAACAAATTGTAGGAAATTTAAAAGTAAGGTTTACTAGCATATTTAAGTTATATGTTTAAATACATAAATAATAAGAAAGAAATTGTTTTCTTGTTAGGATACTTCTGACAGCACATTGTTTTATTAGAGAAATAGTTAAAGTGTTAGATACCAAGCGATGAGAAAATATTATTTGGGTAAATTTAATTTCAAAATGATTCATAAATAAACTATTGGCCAACATTCATCGATCACGATCACACTGGCAATATGTAAATAATACTGAATTTATTGATGGGAGTTTTAATGCTAGTTAAATCTTATTGAATAGTACAGGGATGACAACCACTGATTCGTGTGTTTAATAACAACAAAAAAATCAAGCAACTCCATACTTTAATTGCGGATGGTTAGGAAAAGAATAAATATTACATATTTACTTATCGATAGAAAACTTTATACCTTTAATTCACAACGTTGGCAGAAAATCTGATTTATCATAGAAGAGTTTGATAAATGCATTTCTTAAAATTCCATTTCAAACTTGAAAAACCTGCAAAGGCACTTAAATTTACATTAAATCCATAGAATATTCAAGCATTTTGTACATTAAAATAATTGAAATATTATTAATTCTAAAACAAAACACTTGAATTAAAGTATACACCGAATGTACAAATGCATTTATCAACACAAACATGAAACCAAAATTAACATATGTGAACTTGGTATCAGTAACTAAGGATGGATTTATTTTTAATACACGCATCTTTTATATAAAGGGATTTACTGTACACTACACAAGGATCAAATTGATTTAAACTGATTTATGAAGGTAATTGTGATATTACCAGTAGATTCAAACAGCAACATCTAATATAAAGGAATAAAGAGATAGTGCCATTATACATGCAGCTTGGTAGAGATGATTTATTTTGTTTCATAAAACTTTCAGATGCATAAACCAGAAACCAAACACTGTTTTAGATGCAAGGTATGATTAAATGTTTTATGAAAATGTGTACAATTTCTTTGTGCAAAGTGTAAAAACTGAAAAATTCTTTTTAGGTTAACAAGAGATAAATATTGTGTTTGACTTTAAAAAATTTAAGTACAAATCTTTAGATGCTCTTGTAAGAGGCAAATAATTAATTAAGACGTTTTTTTAGCAAAACTGTCCAATCTTTCTTTTTATTCTTAATACATTGTTAAAATTGGGTCCTGTTATTTTTTGTTTTTTTTTCAATAAAAAAAGGGGGGGGGGGAGAAAAAGCATCAGTAGCAAATGGCTTCCTTAACCACCAAGGCCAATCATACATGTTTATTCCTATGACTCTGTACTATTTAATATTTTAATTTGTAGGAACCTTGATAGATTTCTAAGACTAAGAGAAATATGGATGCCTTTCACACAGATGGACCAACCATTCAAACAGATGGTATATTACCCATACACACACAGGTAAGGTATATCTATCTATTGCTCACTCTGCCACCATACTGGGACTCAGGGTTCCATTTGCTCAACCCAAAGAGCTGCCCATCATGTTCCCAGGTGGCAGTTAGGGAGGTTGGAGGGTCATAAAACAGAAAGCCTGGCTGTGGACTGTAGTAGGTGACATTATTGGAGAATACAGGTTTAAAAAGCAAATTTTATTTATTTAGCTTTTATTTAAGGCTAACACAATCTACTGTGCCAAGGGTTACACTTAGGTCCCTTCCCTCTTCTTCAAGAGAGAAGGACCTGATAATAACAATAGACTGAGAGGGGAGACCTGATCGTAACCCCTGGTAGTGTGGGGATGACCAGGGACCTGATCATAACCCTTGGTTAGCAGAGAGGGGGACCTGATCCTTGGATATCACAGATAAGCTTACACTTATAACAGATATAATGTATACAGTAAATTTACATTGGTTAAGGGTTCATGACACTTATGGGGACAATCAAATTTAGAACATATAAGAAAATAGTACAGTGTACTTAAAAAACAAAATAGTCCTGTTTATCTTAGTGTATTTTACAAACTGCTGACTGGATTTAAATGAATGACACTTTTTCTGAAAGGTGAATATATTGGGACAATTTTGAGTCCTAACTTGCTCTGTTCTAATGGTGTTTAGGATGTTTTATGTCATATTTACAACAAGACCTAAAAACCAAGATTTTCTAAAAACGAAAGTGCTATTTTTATAGTGGGGTTTACCCCGGAAGCTGGTTTTCTGTTGGAAGGCATGAAAGTGATCATGGATTTTGAGACATTTTAGGCCTGTCATGTACGATTCTGGATATATATATAGTGTCAGTCAATTTGAATTTAAGGTGAATTAGCTGTGTTATTCAAAAAACATTTAACATTTAAATATTGGATTAGTGTTTTATTCCCCTTAAGAAATTATATAATGCATCCAAAACAAACTCAATATTTTTATCATTACAATAATCTGAATCAAAACTTAGTTAAATACCTAATCTGATATTATATCTTTATTTTACTATGCTAATATTAACTATAATGCACATTTAAAATAATGGAGAAAAAAAGCAATAAAAAATTCACAAATTTATGTCTAAACAAGAATCAACAGGATATTTTTGGATTATAATTACAGAGACCTGGGCATGACCTGCAAAGACAACACCAACATAGAATGCAAGAGAAAATGTCTGATTCTGAAGAGGATGGAGATTCAGACTTTGACGATTTCGATGAAAGTACATCTATTATGAACCTGAATCCTGCTTATGGACAAACTGTTGCTCTCTGGTCATTCACAAAAAATAACAACATAGCAATATTTCCATCAGACAGCTATGATTTGATAGGCATGATAATGGAATATGCTGAAGAGCATCTTGATTTCAAGCGATTTGAACATCAACTCATGCTTTTATATCCTGGACAGCTATCTCCTGTTAAGCTTAAAAGTGTTTACAGTATACGACCAGGTTCTGTTGTCATGGTGATACCAGAGGATAGTACTTTACTGACAATTGAAATCAGCCAATTAAAAACCAGCTTTTCATTAACTGCAGATTTAGCAATGACAGTGCACAAACTTAAGTCATATATTCGTAAAAGAAAAGGTATACCAGTTGACAGACAGGAGATTCTGTTTTCCAACAAAGCTTTGGAAAATAATAGACGGTTGTTAGAATATAGAGTTAAAAATAGGTCAACACTTTATGTAATGATTCAAGCTCACTTTGACCTGTTGATAAATGTCGAAACATTCTGGGGCAAAACTTACAGGTTTTACCTAGATCCATGCAGTACTGGAAGTGACATTGTTCATGCTGTATTTAACCGAGCCTTTAGTGCTAATGGTCCAGAAGATGCGGGTCTCCACGAATTATATGTACCTACTCATGTTCTTGTGTTGCTATACCAAAACAAATTTGTGAACTGGGACTACTGTATTGCATACTTAGGTATTCATACTGGGGACAAACTAGTGCTAACGACCGTTGGACATCATAGCAATATGAAACTTGAAACTGTTAATGTTGTCACAGAAACTGGAGACAAATATTCTATAACTATCTCCCAGTATGATCGCTGGTCAGTTCTAGCCTTCATGCTGCATGGTTTAACTAATGTTCCAGTTGATCTGATCAGGCTCTATATAAATGGGAAACGTGTAGACTTTTCTTCCGTAATCGGAGAACTGGAGAGACATCAAGTCATATTAATGAATGTAGTTATGACACTTATGGATAATGATCTTGTGTTTGGAGTTCCTCTGAAAATCAGTATTGGTAATGGAATAACAGAAAATGTTAAAATATCGGCAAACAAATCTGTCCGTAGTTTAAAAAAAAAGCTTGAAAGAATGGGAGTTCCCAATGCCACTTTGTATGAACTGACGATTGGAAATCAGAAACTACCAAACAGTAGTAAAATTATTGATCTACATTTTGACCTCAAAATTCCCTTGGTGCTAAAATTAGAAACTTTTCCAGTTTTTGCTCATGCTCCTGATGGAGTTATTTACAAAACATATTTACCTGTCAACCAAACAATAGGCAACTTTAAACATAAAATAGAGCTTAAAACTGGATATTCTTTAAAATCTAGTCAACTATTAATAGCAGGAAAGGAGATTGAAGCAAATCCCCAAAGTGTTCTTTATGAAGCAGGAGTAAGCTGTCGAAATTCTATTTTCATCAAGTACACATTTGACATTGAAACCTTTTTTGTAGTTGGAAATCCCTGGCTTGAAAAACTTAAAATTCCCTCGAAACCAAACACAACAGACATCAGAAATGCAGTCTGGAATGCTAAGAAATTGTCAGAAGGCAGTTTAAATTCTGTTCTCACTATACTATACTGGTTTTTCATGCCAAGAATTGCTATAACAGAAAAATCAAAACTGAGAATCAAAAAAAGAATGCCAGTTACTAGGGAAACACTGTTTGAAATGGAAAAAAACAAAAATTCTCAACATTTTCTTGAGAAAAACAAGTCAAAAGCAACTTTACCAAACACTGTTGACAATACCGGTACATCATGGCGTAGAACAAAAACATACAATATTCCAAAGTTTGAGCCAGATCAATATATAGACTCTAAGGAAATCAGGTCTGCAGGCAGAGAAAACTGGTACCATGGCAACAAACAGCCAAATCAACATGAAATGCAAAAATCTACTATTCCATCCTGGATGACACATTTACAATCAAGAAATAAAACAAATCGCCTTATCACAACTGATGTGGAAGGCGGTCCGAAAGGTATGACAAGTGTTCATCAATCTCGCTCTCAGCTGATTAAGAAAAAAATTGATGCAAGGATGACTGAAAAGACTCAAATTCCTACCAATCTTGATACAACTCATGTTCAGTACCGAGCCAATCATAATGACAATTTGAATACAAACAAGAGATTTAGGTACGATCATCAACACTTTAACTTTGTAGCCAGTGAATATGGAGAATGAAAGAGCGATCTCCAGAACTCAGAATCACAGACATTAAAGTCATTCTATTTGTTGTAGAAAAAAGTTTTTTTTTTTAAATATCATCCTCTACTATAATTTATAGTAGGTTTTATCTTATTAAACCATTCTGCATTTTATTTTGTTCAAGCTTTGATCACAATTACCACCAGGCCAACATGTATAGAAAATCTTAACCAGAATTTCTTTTAAATACCTGTTACATATAAAGCTATTCACAATAGTTGAAGTTGCTATGGCAATAAAGTAAAAATTGAAACTTAACTCTGAAGATTTAAAATTTGATTTTAGCTGACAAAAAGGAAGTCTATTAAATGTGAAAAGATTTGAAACTTTACTCTGAAGATTTAAAATTTGGTTTCAGCTGACAAAAAGGACATCTATTAAATGTGTTCATTTAATATAGGACAGACAACATGGCAGTTACTAAGACTCATTGTATTATTTCTGTTTATTATACCGTGTCTTTAATTTGCACCTGTATACTACAGTGTATATTAAAATAGTTTATCAAAACATGTTGCCCATGATTCTGTGGATTCACTATATTTTGTAGTTACCAACTGATTTGAGAAATGGTTTATTGTTGTTTCATTTGTCATTCCGCAAACTCAAAATTATGTTACCCTGATTACTGAAATTTGTAGTTGCATTACTCTACTAAATCTATGAAAATTGGTATCCCACACATAAGATAAATCCACAGTATACCTCTAATAACCATGGAAACGGTATAAAAAACAGTAAATCATGTGAAGCCATTCTCATGATAACTGGACTATATTATTTTACCTACCTCGATAGGTTCTCCATTCTTAAACCATTTTACCCTAGCTCTGGGATCGGAAACAAAGCATTCTAAGTTAGCCTCCTTCCTCTTTGTCTGTGACGAATTTTCAGGTAATTTTTGTGTAAAAGTGTACTCTGGTTCTTTGGCTGCAACAGAAAAAATAAATAAATTTTAATTCAAGCATTTTGGTATAAATGAAGGTGATTAAATTGTTCACAAAATCTAACAATCAAGATATATTGTCTCTAGTCTTAATATTTCTATTTATGTAGACATTATTTATGTGCCTGTCGTCACTGGTGTTGCAGATTAGAGCCTTACTGCATACAGGGCATATTTAACTTCAATCTGGATTGAACATGATTACATTTAACCCCTTTCAAACAAACAAGCACACAATCTATCTATGTAAAATGTTTCAATGCTGCTACCATGGTTACATCTGAGTCAATTTCAATGGTACAAGAAGGAACACATAACCATATAACAGAGTTGTTAGGTTTGAGACAACATTTCCAAAGGAAAATTTTGTTTAATGCTGCAAGGTAATAAAATGACATGTTTTATAGCAACTACTATGTCTTATATGTCTTACCAGAACAGCATGCTGTGAGTTGTCCTTAACAATCAGATGTACTAATATACTGCTAATTCAAAGTAGTTTTGTAACTGAAGTAACAAGTGTTGCTTGCAGAAATGTTTGTGCACATTTTGTTTGTCATGTTGAGTTAAATATCATAAAATTACAGCAAATTCTATAATGAGTTGTCTCCCTTCTCTAGCATATGTGTAATATATTAGGACAATATTATAGTAATACATTTTCTGACTTTTATTTTCTCATGAATTGGCATCTTGCTTGTAACAAATAACTGTTATTAATAGTTCTATTCCAGGGAAGTAACTCCATTAGACATCTTCCCAACTAAAACATAAAACAGAATGATTGTCATTTTGTAATACTTGTCAAAAGAGTTCTTACCTTCAACGTACAGCCACGCCCCTGTCTTAACATTGTTACATTCCAACGTGTATTTCCCACCATCTTCTAATTTCACATTGTTGATCACCAAACGAAACTTATTATTATCGTTCTCAAAGTGATATTTGTGTCCAGCAAAAATTTCCAGTTTATTTTTGAACCATTTGACTTTAGCATTATGTTTACAGAATTCACTTTCAAACACTGCCTTCTTGTCACCTTCAGTTGCCTTGACATCATCTAATTCTGTCACATACTTGTCTGGTTTCTATAGAAATGTTAAAAATGGATATCTTATCACTGAATTGTTCTACTAGTATATATCAAGCATTTGCTGACCTTCAAAACATAAAGATTATCTACCCCTGACTTCTATGCTTTATTTTTTGGTGTAGACAGGAAAGGTACCAGAATAATATTGTTTATAATATTTTTCATTTTTGTCAATTGTTTGTTACTTAAACAATTAATGCCATTCTTCCAGCATGTTAAATTAGCAAAATTTCATAAATTAACATGTGAACCATTTGAAATCAAGGGAAATAACCATGTTTTTGAAAGTGTCTGATTGTAAATTAGTTTTATTTTTTGGCCTTACGAATGAAAGAAAATGGAGGTGTAAGGAACAAATAAAGAGAACTGGCTGTGTTTAGATAAATTAAAAGTACTTGAAATTAGATTCAGGCAGTAGGTGGAAGCTCTGAGACAGCATAAAATGTCTGGGAAAATATTTGAATAAAAGAAAGAAAAAGAAAATCTGAATTTAAAACAGAAAGTGCAGATAAAATAAATAAAAAGTAATATTAAAAAACCAACATAAAATAAGAAAAGTAAAGAAAACATACATATAAAAAATCTAGCCCTAATTAACACACCATGCCCTATACCTAACCAAATAAATTAACATGCAGCTATACATCACTACAATGATTTACCCCTAACAATGTTTAATACAATTGCATTTGACAACCTCATGGGAAGTGAGGACAGGGGAGACTTTATTGGGATACTGACCACATATTTATTAATATATCTGTATTGTACAGCAATGATATAGTACCCAAGATACCAGGGAAATGGGAATGTATGCTATAATGATATATTTTGAAACACTGAACAATTCTTATAACTTTTAAATACAAATTATGCTATCAACTCATTACATAAGTCTTAACAGGGAAGTTTTTGCTAATCAACATTTTATTACTGTTTGCTAGAATGCAACTTTCAGCCCCTTTTCAGCTATATCATGGTGTCCATATTTCATTTGGGGAGAAAGGTGGTGTATAGTTGAAAACCCCAGAACTTATGTAAACATGCTGTCACTTATTGTCTATAAAGTTGGAGTCAATCACACCATGAGCCTTGAACTCACAACCTTGACATGTGGGTGGTAAATTTATAGTGGATGACTCTCATCCCCCGAGGCCCCCTCATTTGGTATTTGTGGTTAAAATAGGTAGAAAGCTTACATTATATTTACTAATTTTACCAAATTAACGCTCATTAGACATTTTTATATATGTAATTATATGTATATATGATTAAATCACCAAAATTTGTAAACTAAACCTAAAGAAGCATTAAAAAATATTACCCTGGAAACACTGTGATGAGAAAAGGCCAATAATTAAATCAATTTACAGTACTCAATATATCAAATAAATGTATTTTTAAATTTTTTTTATGTGCAATCAACCATTTTCAATAATAATTTAAATGCTAATGTTTATATGGTCTGTATGTCTTTTAATTTTTGAAATCAAAGCAGCATAAATGATTTACAACAAAAACTTTTTACAACAAAAAAATATATTAAATTTATTCAAGGATATTTTTTCTTCATTATTTTTCATGAGCAACAAAATAAAACTGGAATTAAAAAAAAAAACAAAAAAAAAACTATCATGCAAAACAAATAAAAAGTAAAAAAGGAAGAAAAAGATTGAAATTAAAATATTAATGGAAAAAACAACAAAATATACTAAAGTAATTCAGTTGATTATTTCATTAGTTAGTAAAAGAAAACCGACTCTCAATCTACCTCTTTTTTGACCTCTCTATGTTGAAGAGTGGGCCAATCAGGAATTACGTCTACGAGAGAGGGTCTACGGACTTGTTGCATGGAAGATCTACGTTGTTGTTCCAAAGCCTCAAGCTTTTCTACAGTTGCTTTCTGGACTTCTAAGTTATCACGGGATTGTTTCCTACTTGATACAGCTGAATCTCTCTGTTCAGTGTAATATTTTATCAGCCAACAGTTTATATTGAATAATATAATTTGTCTAATTCTACGATACCAGTGTCCATACTAATATCCCAATACATATTGTTGGTTTTGATATACAGGAAATGCCCAGATTTGAAATTGGATTTTATACAACATTTTCTGGACTATAGGTCTATGTAGACTAAATATCTCCGCTGACTATAATGATGGAAATTGCTATGACAGTCACAACCTATAGTCCAAAAAATATGGTACTTTGGAGATTTCTTGACAAAAGTTTTAATGTACCTAAATTTTTAAAGCTCTCATAACCAAAGGAATTTGCTAGATAAATATAAGACTATATTACTGTTGCAAGTTTACAACTGCCGATACCCCCCAAGTAAAGAAAACGTAATGAAATGATTCTCCTGTTCAAAGGTATTTTCTTACTATTGAAATGGCCGACTCAACCATGTATCTCATTACATGTGAATATGTTTTGGTATAAGTATGGATGCAGTAACTGAAAAGATTGATTACTTATCTTTTTGTTCAGTATGGTTTGAACATGCTATAGTTCAACAGTTAGATTTGAGCTACTGAATGCTGTCCTTTTATTTCCTTCTTACCTGTACTTACTTTAAAGAGGTTCTACATGAACTATTGTTAAATTTTTGGTGAAGGTAGCATTGTTTTGGACTAGTCTTTTGAACATCTAGCATTAGGGTGCTTAGATCTAGGCAATTAAAAATGGCCCTAATACGTATATATGTAAGCTATAGTAAAATCCTATAGCAGGGAATCAATGAAATCCTCATGAAATGTGATAAAGAAAACAATAAACAATTCAAATTTATACTGAAATAAAATTATTTCAAGAATTGCAAGATTTAACTGGAATACTGTCTTAGGACAATAACCTGTAAAAGGAAAACAACACTGTTCTGGTTTGGTCTTAGATGAAGAAAAACTTCCATTAAAGTAATCAAACTTAAAGTTAAACAGGGATATACGTAAGTGCAGTGAAAATTTAAGCTGTAATAAAATTTCAAAAGGTAAAAGATGTGCTGACAATTGCGGAAATGAAGTGAGAGGTTTGGGATATGTGTGGTATAGGAAGTCAAACAAGGTACAGCTGAAAACACAACAATGACTTTTACTTTGAACTTCAAATTTTAAACATTGTAAATCAATCTTTTCAATTGTAAACTATCACCTGTAAATAAATGCAATGCACACAGACCTAGGATCGTATGGATTCTGAGCTGTTATTCCTTTATCGGAAAAGTAATAGTGTTTATTTAAATCTAAGCAGTAAAATTTATAAAAAAAGTGAATAAACTAAAAGCCATTTATCAAACTTTTTAACAGGTAAAAAAGACAAGGTTACAGTGAAGTCATTGCCAAGAACATAATAAAACTGTAAGTGGGAATGTTCTGTTTTAATGAGATGAGGTAGGATATACATGTACCACTCAATCGGAACATTGATACACAAAATACTGCCAGTGTAAATCGATAAAACATCTGGGTCTTAAGGATAAAATACAAGCAATAGAGGCCTTTATATAAGAAATGAGAATATATGAATTATGTGTGAAGGCTGAATTGTGTGGTTTAAAAAAAAAACTGTGCATACAGAACAATTGTATGATCTAAGAGAGACAACTCTTATCAGGTAAAGGTTTGAGGAGATTTCAATCAAGATTCTTAATTTACCTCTTTCTCAACTTTATTATGTCTGAGAGACATCCTGCGATCAATCAAATTCAATGGCTGAAGATACAATTGAGGAAAATGACATATTGAAATCTGTATGTTCATACATGTTCATATTAAAACTTTAACCAACAAAGAAGAGTGAACTAAAAATATATAGGTGACCATTTTAATTTACCCACCAAAGTCTCTTAACAGGAATCTTTTAGTTCTTAGTAGTCAACTTTAGAAAATTAATATAATGCATAAATATTTAGAATATAAATTGCAAGTTAGTGCATGGATTTGCCAAGGTCACATAATTCAGGGCACAGACATAACCATGAAAAGGTAGACCTAGAAATATGCATAAAGAAATTCAGCTCAAATCCATATCATCTAGAAGCAAATCACTAACATTATTGCATAACCTAATGTTCTATAATTTGTCTTCAGTAAAACATACCATTAACTTAGATCTTCAACAAATGAATATATAGAATATTTACCAAGTAGTATATCAAACATTTAGTGTAGGATTTTATGAAACAATCTATTTTTACTTAAATTAGTCTTTGTCTTTCATGATAATGTTATCATATCAAAGTCTTAAATGTATAATCAGCATTTGTTGAAGAGAGGTACTGAGTGTTCACACATAATATTTCCTATGGAACAATTTCACAGCGGCTATAAAACCACACTTTTCTATATAAAATCATTGCCTTTTCCTTGATATCTCGATGACGTAACTGGACATTAAATATATCAGACTGGACATCTGACCCTGTCGAAGAAGTAGACAGTCTTCTCAGTATACTGTCTCTTCTAAATGGCTGAATTCTTATTGGAACATCTGTCTCGTACACGGAGGAACTTCGACGTGAAGAGCAGACACTGCTTATCTTGAATCATTAATAGTGAAGATCAACTACTGTTGTAAAGTGAATGCAAAGCCCTACATTTCCTGCTTGCCAAGAAATAAGCAGGAATTTTTTTAATTAAATGTTTAAAGAAACTATTTTAGTCCACTGTGCTATAGAAAGTTTAGGATATATAATCTGATTGTGTTTTCCATTACAGTCATTTTATCTTTTCAATGTAAATCTATTTTTGTCTAGTATTTACATTCTGTTGTTCAACACCTGATCGTCTTAATCAATTTAATATAAAAATATATAAACCTGCTACAGTCAATCTGTATACAGGCATTACTTTATATCGCTTATATGCCTATTCTATTTATAGCTTTCTATACGTTGACTGATTGGTGTTTAATTTCAGCTAAACTGAGCTATATTAGGGACGTAAGGTTTATATATGAAATGATCTCTTTACGTTTGTTCCTGATACATCTACCCTTTAGTTTCTCAGGATACTGGGAAGGGTTTGTCTGGCTCAACCCACAGAGCTGTTTAGTGTGTCCCCAAGGGACTGAATGTGGAGCCTGATCGTTGTGGGCTATCTGGTTAATAATTCAAAAAGCCTGACCATGGACTACAGTAGGTAACTTGTTTGAAAAGTGCCCCACTCCATGCACGATAAAGAAGCCTTCAGTAGACTGTAAAAAAAGGTAGGAGTGATTTAGCTGATACAACACACTATCCATCCAAATCCAACTCTCCATTCTTTTCAAGTGGCATTATAATTTTTTATTTATTGTATGTAAACCCATCCTGAATATACCATACATTCTGATCCTTGGATGTTAGGCATCCATTCAATCTATCATTCATTAATATTTTAAATAATACAAGTAACATTTAATAACTTATATAAGACAAGATTATATTTTATGGAACTAAACATTTAAAAAAAGTTTTTATAAAGAAATATGTAATTCCGTAAAATATAACAGATGTCATCTGTTTTATGTAATATGCTTACCCTTTCTGAGTCGCTGTCACCAAGCTGTTGTTTCATTGTATCAATCAATGATGGTCGTCTCTCTTTCTTAACTGTGTATAACAAATATAAGCATTATATACTCACAAAATATTCACAGAAGAATAAAAAAACAGTAGCAGAACAAAATTTTCAGTTTTATTACTTAACCTAGAGGAATCATTAGTCATAGCATGTTTTAATTTGCTTTAAGCTCAAGCATAAATTTTGTAATAAATTTTGTTAAATAAAATAAAGTTTGCTATTAGCGCTTGGCTCCTGATTACGCTTTGCAATTTTGAAATAAAATTATAAGAATTTTTCATAGAACTATGTTGGGCGCATAACATATTGAGCATTTGCGCTTTTTTGACAAGTAAATTAAAATAAAAAAATACACATATTGCAAAATATTTACAACACCACAAAATAATTTGACCCTTTCATGACTACTGTGGAATGACAAACACCAAAATGAAAATATTTGTTTGCAAAAATGACACCAAAAATATCGAAAAGATGTCATATATCACAAAAACACATCACTAAAATTAAAAAAAATACATTAACAGTTGTCAATCAAAGGGTCAACTTGTAAGCTTGCATTTGTGCCTTCTTTGGAATCAAGGCACAGCACACATATTTACAAACATTTAATATAAACAAATACACAAGACATTGTTGTGTGATATGAGTATATAATAATCATACACAAATGAATATATGTGAATGATATATGACACAGCAAAACACAGGACATATAGCATCTGATATGTTATATTGTGAAATTCCTAACCCCTATTATGGGTCTATATCTCTATAATTCTTTTTAATTCTATTAAGCTTTTTTTTTAAATAAAAAAATGAGAAATTGCACCATGATTTTAAAAAACAAAAAAAATAGATACTCTATTTTCCTCACACCTGCCCAACTTCACTATACAATAACCCGGGTTTGTACTTCGTGTGACCCGGCCATTGACGGAAAACTATTCATAGTGACGTACAAATATGTATTGATATTTTTGGAAGTTACATTATTCTTAGACCTAATATCTTTGTCTCTAAAAACACAAACTTTCAAACCACAACAAAAACTTCTATTTCTGAAATTCCTAATTGAACTTTTATACCATGAATAAAATCAAATGAGGAATTCCGTGATAAAAACCTGGCTGCTAAAAGTGTAAATCTTTAAATTGCATTTCCATTCCATGTCATGCTAACTTTAGACCTAAATATAAAACTGGGTCAAACATTTTCTAACTCTAATCTATAATCTACAAAACTATATAATCACACAAAACCGGATATGTATGCGCAATGCAAGAAACAATCCAACTAGCTGTAGAAACCATGGTTTAATGTGTTTTGTTATCAAAACAGTAACATTTATCATCTGCATAATCTTATGCTCAGCGTTCAACAAATTAGATTTTACAACAGTTTACAATTTCTCACATGATCAGATCTATTCCAAAAATGTTCTTTCTCAATGGTGTACAGAGGACACATCAACATTACGTTTGTTTACAGCACGACATGTTTTGCATTCATTTTCAAATTTGAAGTGATTAAATTCTTTTGCTTTAATTGAAGAACATTAATTATACTTAAACAGACTGACTTAAAAACTAAAATTCAAATGATCCACTGTCTGAAGATGGACTGCTTAATGATCATTTGGCAAACAAAATATCAAAACAGACAATATTTTTCGAGTGTAAAAGAATTCTGATAAATGGTTGTTAACTGTTCTGAATAACAAAACATAATCATTTTGTATTACAGCTAATTGCTAATTATAGCATGGATAGCGCTCTCTGCAGAATTGCTATAGCTTAAGGGGTCTCATTTTACATGGCGTTACATACTCTGTGGGACAGTAACTGTGTCAGCTGAAACAACTGAAACAAAGCACATATATTCTGTCAAAGTCATATTAGTTACAGAGATGTTTATAATAAATTACTCTTTACAGCCTATTCAAATTAAGTATATCTGAAAAAAAACCACTTGTAGTTAAACATTTACAAACAACATCATTAGTATATGGTTTAAAGGAAAATGTTAGGAGTAAAACGTTCTTTGTTAATTGTTTTTGGTTACTCGCAAAAAGAAACATCAGTTGACTTTTGCAATATTAAAACATTTTTTTTATTTCAATTCGAGACATATATAACGAGATATTGGCCAAATTTTCTTAAGATAATATCTCTTTTTGTTTCACAAAATAATACAGATATATTGAAAGCCAACACGACACTTATTCTTAAACCAGGGTAAATGGCTGAGGTTTTTTCATGTTAATTGACTTTTTAATCAAAGACTCTTTATTTTAATTAATTGACTTTTTAATCAAAGACTCTTTATTTTAATTAAACTATAAAAAAAACTTGCTCAATTCTGTAGTTAAACATATAAGAAATTAATAAACTTATCTGCAACTTAATACAGAAATATAAAAAAAAATTACAATGTAGTTTTAAAAGTAAAAGTTTTTGACGTAGCTATTAACTGCTCATTTAAAGTTGCCAAACCATTAAGTGTATAATTTCTGTTTGAAACATATAAAACATGATATAAATATATTAAAAAGATTTTTCAAAATATATAAAACACTAAAAAATTTGTGACATAGAATACTAGAATAAATACAAACTATACTGCTCACTGGACATTAAGGAACCAGTTCATTAAAACACAGATTTGAAAAATAAGTTATCAAAACTGTGGTAAGTGAAGTTGTATAGAATAAGGTAAGTTGTGATGAATGAGGTAAATGAAGTTGAAAGTTAGATTTTGTATGCAAGATTAAGATTAAATGAGGTTGTAGAATTTGTTTAAATAAACAAAGGTTATTACAAAGAAGAAGACAGTTCAACTTTGGAGAACACACTATTAATTTCCAGGTCAAAGCTAAGTACATCATGTTAAGGAGTGTATGCAAAAACTTTAACTAATCAAATGTTTTTTAAAGAAAAGTATTATCGCTATTTTGCAGTATTTTTCTTTGATCTTTGTGTGCGATATTTTTCCATCTCACTCTACTAGCTTGAGATGGGCCCATCTCAGCTCGCTGTCATGACGTCGTTAAGTAAACCTGTGACGTCACAATGTTACAAAACAGCGATAAACAGATTATTTACGTTTTATGAAACTCGATGCATTTTCTCGTCATCTCATCGAAGGACTGACGCCCTTCGATGAGATATGACAGAGAAAATGCATCTCGTTTCAAAAAACGTCAATAACCTATAATTCTCTGGTATTGCAACAGATTTAATACAAGTGAGATACAATACCTGGTTTAAGTGTTCCCCAGTCAATGTCATCATCATCACCATCCTGCTTTTTATGTTCCCTGTAAGTATATAATACATAAGTCAAATTTGCCATGGTGACTGTCATCTACAAAGACATTTATTTATTCTTCCTGTTTAGTTTATTTTGTATATTAAGACCTTAATTTTAGACGACATTTAAAAGAGCACATAAGATGGGTTTGACTGGACTCAATCAAGACTAAATTCAGAATTGGAAATTTAAGGAACCACAGAAAAAGCTTCATCTACATCATTTTTAGACTTACACCTTAAATATGATGCCAGTGGTCATCTCAGCACAAAAATTTACAACAAACCAGTTGATTTTAATTTCAACTGTTTTTTGCAAATATCCCAAATTTTCGGGAAAGACTTTTAATCTTGTAACAACTCAAACACTACAGTAATGGAAGTGGGAGTTTTAAAACATAAAACCTGGTTTAAGCCACCATTTCTTTTTAAATGCCTGCACCAAGTCAGAACCAGTGCTGTATTTGCTATATTTTTGGTTGTTAGTTCTCTAGTTTGCAAATTTCTTTGACCTTGATTTGTGGATTGCATTTTTTGAGTGCTCCCTTTACGTTCGATTTTTTTTTCTATTATTTTGAACCTCAATGTGTTCAATTGACTACAGCCAGCAATCACAACGTAACAAAGTTTTTTAAGGATAACTATAATCTTACATCATCTTAATTCAGTATTTGTAAACTTCGTGTCTCATGTCTGAGGTCTTATTCACCAACATGTGGCCAAAAATAATATGATTAATTTTTTTGTTAGTCTGACTATTACATAACATTTTAATTTTCCTTAAATCCTTATCCCCATTTTCAGCAGACTGCTCAAGTATAGTAAAATGTGGCTTTGTAATATAATATAACAATCCCACCTGTGTTTCAACAGAGATCTGAAATCCATTGCTGAATCTTTTGGATCTGTAAATATATTATTACAAAAAAATTAATTTCACATTTTGAACAACTCCATAACATATCTTTACACCAATTATGGACTGTTACCAAGAAACATGTTCAGTTTCAGTAATTTTTAGTAACAATTTGTGATCAACCTAAATAAACATTACCGTATAGAAGTGTGTATAATTCTCACTTTTTAATTTAACAGAACATCCTAGGCAAGTACTATATACAAGAAGTCTAACAGATTAGAGTTGATTAAATCACTTGATGTAAGAAGATTAGATTGGGTGCATATAATACATCAATATGTATCATACACCCCAAATTATGGTAAGGGAATTTAATTTATTTAATTTAGACAACAACGTTAACACAGACTGACTAGGTCTTCTGGTCCTTTTATTTAACCCTTAAATGCATAGTCGTTATCAAGGCAAAAAGAAGTACAAAAATGTATCCACTATCTTTGATAAAATTTTTAATAGTATGATATAACGATAATATTCACTTTTTTCATGGTCTACTAATTTTTAATATGCAGTGCAAGACATGTCATTGTTTTAATTAAACTACCAATACCTGGCAAATTTCATCTTGTCACTAGTTTAATGCAGCAATATTTCATTTAAATCATTATATCCAGATTGTATTGGGTAGAAAGCTTAAGTATGTAGTGAACCTGCCAGGAACACTGGAAATCCTTGTCAATGAAGGTTAGAGCACTCTGCCACATGATCGGTAGTAGATGACTACCTTACAACCAGCAACCAGGTAGATGTATTTTATTGTGATCCAAAAATCTTTAGTTTGACCATCACCACAAAATCCAGAAAATTAGTATCCAACAAACAATGGGCACTGATGTGACATGTGACTTTATCTGGTTAGTTTGCTTGTTCAGTGAACCATGGTTTAAATGTATGCAAAGCATTATGGGAACACTTTTTAAGTGGGGATATTCTACTTAGAACAATATGGGTTGATGTTGACAGCTACCTATTCCATTGGCTTAGTTTTAATACCACTTTCAGCAATTTTTCAGAAATATATAGGCATCATAGGAGATGAAGCCAGAGTACCAGCAGATAACTCACAACTGTCAGTAGGCAAACTGGCAATCCTTGCCAATTAAGATAGAGTTGAGCACACCCTGCCGGCAGTGATCGCCAAACTTGCAACCTCAGTGTTCACAGGCATATGATCAATTTTATATGACTATCTTAACAACTCAGCTGCTGAGAATAATAAATATTTGGTTGTTTTGATCCATCTTAACCGAAGTCTACTGTAAAACATACTATAGCACAATACTTGCCTGTCTGTAATAGCGCATCCAACATTCTGGTGTCAGTCATTCATATATCTGTGCCTCGCTGCTTGCTGCTGCTTGAACGCTGTGCTGTGCTCAGTGCATGTGTAGCGGGGTCAAAGGTGAGAGGTTAGGTGAGCATGGATAGGTGAAAGCTTCCAAGGATCATGATCTGAGTTGAACTTATTCACCAATGTCTTTGGGATAATTTTTTTTTTCTGCTATGAGCTTAAAAAGCATTTCTGCTCTTACAGATATAGAGTGCTAAGTCAAGGTCATGCAATGATAGCAAGGTGCAACTAAAGGTATGTTGTATGTGCAAAATATGAGACAGCATGCAAAGTGATTGATTCGCTAATCGCTATGGCAACTGACTGACTATTTACACCAGAAATCACAAATGTTTAAATATCTACTACATGTGCTATACAGTATTTGCTATAGATGTATTGCAGGCCAATTAGGCAAATAGACATGGCCTGTCTAAAACAGTGCATTCCACACTTTACGCTCCTATGATGCTAATCGCTATGCAACACAACTATCCTGAAAAACAAACCTTTGACGAACACACTGAATGTTGCTTGATCAACTGGAACACCATCTTGTTCAACAACCACCGTATACTTTGACTCATCGGTAAATCGAGCCTTGTTGATGTTGAGAGCTGAGCCTTGTTCTTTATGGATAATACGAGTTCTGGTGTCATCTTTAAGTTCTCGTTTTCCACGGTAGAACCTTACATTGGGTGGTGGTACACCCTCCTTTACATCTATGGGGCAAACAACTCTTAAATCGTCACCTAAATAAGCCAAGTAAAATCAATAATTAAAAATTTAATCTCCAACATTGAAAATCTGAATACCGAAAAATACCTTATATATACCAATTGGAAACAAAATTCTAATATGAAGTAGGCGTTGCCAAAATGTAAGCACATACAATATAGTCCTTTATTATCAATATTTAATGTGCATTTAATAATTGATGTAACTTCCGAATTTTATTAAAAGTTGTTTTATGATATAAAAATGTTTGTTTCTCTTAACATTTTTATGTGCAAATCTCTCTATGCTAATAACAAGCATGTACAGTTATGAGTAAGATGTAGCAGGCCTCTAACTTACAGACTAAGGTTGACTCATTTACAATGGTGTTATTATCAGGTTAATTCATTGAATAGACTAACCTTGTGATCTCAATGAAAAGTCTTACCCTGTGGACTCATTGAATAGACTTACCCTGTGGACTCATTGAATAGATGTACCCTGTGGACTCATTGAATAGATGCACCCTGTGGACTCATTGAATAGATGTACCCTGTGGACTCATTAAACAGATTTACCCTTGGAATCAAAGAACAGATTTACCCTGTGGACTCATTGAATAGACTTACCCTGTGGACTCATTGAATAGACGTACCCTGTGAACGCATTGAATAGATGTACTCTGTTGACTCATTGAATAGACTTACCCTGTACACTCATTGAAGAGACTTACCCTGTGGACTCATTGAATTGACCCTCCCTGTGGACTCACTGAATAGACTTACACTGTTGACTCATTGAATAGACTTACCCTGTGGACTCATTGAATAGACTTACCCTGTATACTCATTGAATAGATGTACCCTGTGGACTCATTAAATAGATTTACCCTTGGAATCAAAGAATAGATGTACCCTGTGGACTCACTGAATAGACTTACCCTGTTGACTCATTGAATAGACTTACCCTGTGGACTCATTCAATAGACTTACCCTGTAGGCTCATTGAATACACTTACCCCAAGGACTCAATAAATAGACTTACCCTGTGGACTCATTGAATAGACTTACCCTGTGGACTCATTGAATAGACATACCTCATTTACTCATTGAATAGAAGCATGTACAGTTATGAGTAAAATGTAGCCGGCCTCTAACTTACAGACTAAGGTTGACTCATTTACCATGGTGTTATTATCAGGTTAATTCATAGACTTACCCTGTGGACTCATTTAATAGACTTACCCTGTGGACTCATTGAAAAGACTTACCAATTTGAAGGGTTATATTCTCAGGTCAACTTTTTTAATAGACTTATCCTCTACAGTGGTTTATTTCAAGTCAACTCCTTTAATAGCTCTACCCACTACAAGTGTTGGACTCTTGGGTCCACAAATTCACTTGACTTACTCTCTAGAATTGTTGGACTCTTAGGTCCACAAATTCACTCGACTTACCCTCTGGAATTGTTGGACTCTTAGGTCCACAAATTCACTCGACTTACACTCTGGAATTGTTGGACTCTTGGGTCCACAAATTCACTCGACTTACCCTCTACAATGGTTATATTTTCAGGTTTTTTAGCCAAAGCATGAGTTGGACCTTCAATCTTTACAGCTGGTGTATCTTTCTTCTTTGAGACAGAGATTTTCCTGGGTCCTGAATCTTCATATTCAACATCATCTAAAACCAGAATGACAATAGTGATAATAAACAATGGTAACTTTACAACATATGATGCACTTGAATTAAAATGTACACTGAATTGTGGAACTGTTCATCATGACAATTATTTATTAGTATTATCCAAAAAATCAATCTGAAATAACACACACAGAGGAAATACTGACCGTATATTTTTGTAGGTTCAACATTATTTGTCATAAAATAATGTCAGAGGGTCATTTTTTAATGTAACTAAATTTGAGAGAAGTGAATAAATGAAAAACTTTTAAAGTTTTATTCTCAAAATAGATAATAGATTACATTTAATCTGAAAAAATAATATTTACAAAAAAAAACTCAGCCACAGAGGCCAACAATATATATTGAATATAGGTTGAAAAATACATCAACTAACTTAAAGTGAGTTTCATGTGAAACATTATTTACAATTAAAACTAACACAATGTCGATGATATATCAATATATAAATATTTACTTGATTAAACTACCACAAAATAGCTGGTATGAAAATAATACACAATTATACTTGAGCAAATATATTGACCTCAATCATGTTAAATTCTCCATGTTATATTGACAGGTAATGGAGGAGTTAAAAAAGCTATAAGAAGATATAACTTGATCATTTCTAATAAGGAAAAGATAAATAATAAAAACACAAGAAATATGACCATGACACAACACCTGGTTTTCAATGATTTAACAATTAATTTCAGGAGTAGACTTAGTGGAAACTGTTTTCTATTTTTAGTAACAGTGACCTTGATCTTGATCCAACTAACCCCAAATCCAATGCCAAGCTAAGTCTTCATGCAGGCTTGCTATATCCAAAGTTTCCACAAGATTGTTTTATCCGAACTAAAGTTGTTGACCATAAACTGTTTTCTATTTTAAGTAACAGTGACCTTGACATTGAAATAACTGGCCCCAAATCCAATCCCAAGCTAGGTCTTTATACACAAGCTTGCTATATCTAAAGTTTCAAGATTGGTTAATCCAAACTGAAGATATTGACCGGAAGCTCTCCGTTTGCCACCGCCCGCCCTAAAGCCTGAATGCCTGCCTACCATACCCCAATGTAATAACCTGGATTTTCGTTGAAAACCTAAATACAACATTTGTTTTGTTCTAAAAGGATATAATGCACTAGAAGTATCTCTTTACAAACACTCTTCAGTGACATTTCGGGGAAAGATGATTTAGGTTTTAGAATTTTAAGTATCAATAAAGTTTGACTCTTTATCTATGGTATTGGTCATTTTCTGTTAAAAATAAAAAGTTTTTTCTGTTACCGATCATAGCTGTACATGTCACTCAATATGTACAAATCCCAATATACTGAATGTACATGTCACTCTATATGTACAAATCCCAATATACTGAATGTACATGTCACTCTATATGTACAAATCCCAATATACTGAATGTACATGTCACTCAATATGTACAAATCCCAATATACTGAATGTACATGTCACTCAATATGTACAAATCCCAATATACTGAATGTACATGTCACTCTATATGTACAAATCCCAATATACTGAATGTACATGTCACTCAATATGTACAGAATGTACATGTCACTCTATATGTACAAATCCCAATATACTGAATGTACATGTCACTCTATATGTACAAATCCCAATATACTGAATGTACATGTCACTCTATATGTACAAATCCCAATATACTGAATGTACATGTCACTCTATATGTACAAATCCCAAAATACTGAATGTACATGTCACTCTATATGTACAAATCCCAATATACTGAATGTACATGTCACTCTATATGTACAAATCCCAAAATACTGAATGTACATGTCACTCTATATGTACAAATCCCAATATACTGAATGTACATGTCACTCAATATGTACAGAATGTACATGTCACTCTATATGTACAAATCCCAATATACGGAATGTACATGTCACTCAATATGTACAAATCCCAATATACTGAATGTACATGTCACTCTATATGTACAAATCCCAATATACTGAATGTACATGTCACTCAATATGTACAGAATGTACATGTCACTCTATATGTACAAATCCCAATATACTGAATGTACATGTCACTCTATATGTACAAATCCCAATATACTGAATGTACATGTCACTCAATATGTACAAAATGTACATGTCACTCAATATGTACAAATCCCAATATACTGAATGTACATGTCACTCTATATGTACAAATCCCAATATACTGAATGTACATGTCACTCTATATGTACAAATCCCAATATACTGAATGTACATGTCACTCTATATGTACAAATCCCAATATACTGAATGTACATGTCACTCTATATGTACAAATCCCAAAATACTGAATGTACATGTCACTCTATATGTACAAATCCCAATATACTGAATGTACATGTCACTCTATATGTACAAATCCCAATATACTGAATGTATATGTCACTCTATATGTACAAATCCCAATATACTGAACAATATTTCATGTATTTATAAATAGATAATTGTTTCCAACCAAGATGAAAAAAAATTGGTTGGTACACCCTAAACTCCATCAATGAAATTTTGTATATACAACTGACTACTCAGTTGAATCGTTAAACATTATTATACAATAAATAACTCTGAAACGTTATCAACGAGTCCATGTTTTACAAAAAGCCAGATAAAATTGGTAATAACATAGTGTAAACAATGAGAAATGTCTGTCACTTACCGTGGTTTGTGATGATGGTAGGTATTGATGGTCGGTCATCATCCGCCTCATACCCGTCTGCCAAATCATCTTCATAATTAAGTTTATTAATTAAAATATGCAGTTATCACCCTTGTGTGCCTACTTAAACAAATGTTTACTAAATTTCTTCATTTGTCTTAAAATTTAATATAAAACAAAAAAGATTATGTCTTTAGCAAAAGATCCTTCTACGGGTAATGCATGTGTCTGATTAAAAAATTAAATTATTTCAAAACAGGACATTTAAAGCTAAACAAATTACCCTCCAATAAAAAAAATTAGCTAATTTAAAAACATATTACCCTCCAATAAAAAAAATTAGCTAATTTAAAAAATTAATTATTCAAGCATTGGCAGAACAGAATTACAACACCAAAGTGAATTTGTGCAATTATTATATGTTTAAGAATGTTTATATTATTTCATTATTCTTGACCTATTTTCAGCTGTTAAGCTACAAAAGGTTAAAATTTTGACTGTGTGTCTAATATACTATATTGAAAGCATACATCTCCACAGTGAATTTAGTGTATTACATGGTATCTATATTAGGAAGCTGAGCAGTTAACATGATTATAAACATGAGTTTTATAAAGAACATAAATAAGAATCAGCAATCAAATTTTCACCTGTAACGTTATTTAAAGTTTTTAAAGTTTATTGGCGTAAATTATGAAACAAAATTTAATATTTAAATAGCTCAAATTATGTGCGAATAAATACAGAGTATCTATCAAAATCTCCTTTAAATGAACATGTTAAGTTAAAACTAGTATATAAATGTCTATTTATGCGAGTACATGTACAGTATGGAAGATATTTTTATATTAGAGTGAGTTCTCTCCCCTGCTTCATTCAAATTAATCAGTTAGACTATTTATATATAATAAACATTTCATATATAAGAAGCAAAAAGCCAAATTATGCATGTGAGATTTATATATACAGTACAATGCTTAATGTACTTAACACCCTTATAATTCTACTTAATATTATAGGCTTATTATATTACAAACACTGACATCATTAAAACGGATAGAAAAAAAAAATTAATTAAAAATAACTTAAATTAACTAACAGATTAACATATTTTACTGAACATTATTAAAATAATAAAATTTTGTAAACCAAACTCCTTTTTTATGTTCTTGTTATAAATTGCTTTTTCTAGATAAGATGTTAAAAAGATGAAAATCTGACTTGCTGAATTCAAATACAAAGATTCAGAAAAACATCTAGATCTATAGGGTTTGCTCTGTAAAGTATTAATTAAACAATTTAAAAATTGCTAAAAATTATTTTCCTAAAAATAAATGTTGTCTATTCACAGCATGAAAAGAAAATTCTATAAAAACTGTAAAAGTCCACAGCAAGGGTGATATTGTGTGAGTAATTGCTATGACAACAGTCACATGACAAATGTCCCAACAACATTTACGATACAAATGAAGTCAATGAAAAAAATTTCCATTTATTTTAAATGAATTATTTCATTGCTAAGCACCATTTTTTTTTCTCATTAGTAAATTTGTTTGAAAATGTGTAAAGTTACCATAAAAATTACCAAAATAAAATATTTTCAACCAAATATATCTCAAAATTTAATTTAATTTTAAATGATGGTTTTAAAGAACATTTATAATAAAATTTTCCACAAACTGATATCTGGGGCATGAAATGTTGATATGATATTTCTACAACATAAATGATAATAGGGACATATCTCATGCAAGACATATGTACAGCAAAGCTCAGCCAACTGCAGGCATGCCTTAATCACAGTTGTCAACAGCACAGCCCTTAACCCTTAAATGACAGAACATCCTTGAAAATAAAATATTATTTTGCAGGAGGATATAAATGTGTTTCAATAAAAAATTTAAGTACAAATCTAACTTTTGTGGATTGATTTAAAAATAATAATAAAATAAAATATTTTCATCCTTTTTTTTATTATGATTTTTTTTTCCTTTAACAGTATATCCATTTTCAAAAGCTAAATAAATTAAACAACATTAACATGAACAAGCAAAATCTTTATTAAATTAATAAATTTGATTTGTTTCAATACATAAATATTGTTGCAAATGTCAATCAAAGAGGAATGTATTACTGTAAACTTATAACCTGATATGTAGACCAAATAACTTGTAATAAAACTTGTAAAAACATTAAAAAAAATAATGCCAAAATTGAGCTGACTGTTGACTTCTGCATAAATATTAAATACATACCTGCCTCTTCTAGTATTGTAGTCGGTTTCTTATAGTAAAGCTTTTGTTTCCTGGGAGGAGTCCGATTTAATTTATTATCTGTTGAAATTCAGCATAAAATTACCATTACCTTATTTATGTTTCCATGACAACACACTGCTAAAAGTCTACTAGATTTTTTTTGTAAAATACATGAAAGGACAGCGATGTGTATCTTTCATATGGCTGTTCAGAAATGTGTCCGACTGTAAACAGCATTTTTCAACAGTTTTTGGCAATTTACTTGTATCACCGAAACAACAAATTTATTTCTGGTAATCATTTAAGATTCCAATGAGTCCTTCATAAACATTTTCTCATGGAGATGACACAGAATGATATGATGTATATTCGTGGTTTGATGGTTATATTTCAATGTTTGTTATAATACAATAAAACAATAATAATATATATAAATGCATGCATGGCAAGCAATCAGACAAGACAGATGTGAAGAACAAAAATGGCGTCCTTTATTCTTACTTTTTGCTGCATGCCCTCAATAGTCAATACATCTAGGACACAATAAGGAGATAACTGAAGAATTATCTCCCTTGTTAGAGAATGTGTCTTCCTGTTCATATTATCTCCCTTTCCAACAGATTTGACCCTACCTGGGGAGTCTTCATCTGCAATAACTATAGATGGAGGAGCAATCGTAGAGGAAATTTTTCTTGGCTCTTCCGGTTCTGGTTCTTCAATAGGATCAGAAAGGTGAGAGGAAAAGAAACAGAACTGAAGTCAACTACAGTGAAATAAGGAAAAATATAGCTTTCTGTAAATAACCAAATACACAGTAAAGGAAATCCGGACATATTTTCAAAATAAACCCCAATACAAGAAGTATTGAGTTAAAATTGAATGTTGAAAATCTGTAGTTAAAATGGTGCTTTGTAATTTAGTTTTTTTTACAGAAAGCTCTAAAATCAAGATACAGAACTAAATTTAAATATATAGTGAGAACTGAATCAAATTCAAGAACTGTGAATGCTGTCATGCTCAGATGAATACTCTGTCATGTTTTAACTGTTGTATAAGGTTGTATCTCTTGCAAGTAAGCCATATTTGAAAGGATTTGGTCCTATACTAATCATAAATACATAATGTTTTTCATTGGTGTTAAACAGATTGTACACCCGATTACAGTTGTTGATAAATTGAAATGACACTAATTCACAGTTCTTCAGAAATTATAACAACTAATCATATAGAGGTTGCAAATAAGTGAATATTATACTAGAAGCATATATTGTAATTTTCTAGCATAAAAGAAAAATAATAAAAGTGACGTTCTACAAACTAAAAGTGGGAATTATGCTTTGTATTTAACCATGCTTGGTTTGTCAACTTTGCTGTCTAAAATTAAATCTTCTTTCCTGTCATTGTGATTTGCCGACGTTTGTTGAATCATTGTATTCTGAGTTTATCTAGCACTCTTTATTTATAATAGGTTTGATTATTTTCATTGTTTCCCAATGTAACACATCACTGAGAAAAATTGAAATCTTAAGAAAATTGAATATAACTAGATATTAAATTATAAAAACACCCACTATTTCCCCTCTCCCCTTTGCTGACCCCCAAACCAAAATTTTTTTTATTATCATTAATAAACCGCAGAAATGTGCTGAAAAAATGTTCTACTACTGGTATGAACAATACTTCAAACTTTCATACTCAAACTGCCACCCTAATCTATATTTTTAACATTCTCCATCATCAACTCTATAGTAGCAAAAATATCACAACATCAAATAAGGGTGTATTTATCCAGCTTGTTAAGTTGCAAGTGAAGTTACATTTATGAACAGAAATACAAATTTAATTCCTCCAATAACTGTCGTACACAACATATAAGCTTAAATTTCAGTTATATTTCTGGGGTTTTGAACGGAAAGAGGACATTTTTTTGGCAGTCCAAAGACCTTACAAAGATCCATTTAGATTGGGTAATATGATCCATCTTTAAACGTAAAAAATATTTTTATAACTCGACAAGTTAGTTTTCTGCAACATAAATACATATTATATCAATGTAGACATGTATTTGAATGCTTTTTAGGACATGTTAATAGATAAGGATTGACATCTTTACTGAAATGCTGAGTATATGTACAAGAATGGAAATTTTTATTTCTGTGATCAATAGACTGCAAAGTACTAAAGAAATTAGATTACTACATAAAAAACTGGTTATATGGTAATAAAGAATGGTAAAAAATCAAATATGGCCAACTATATTTTGTGTTTCTGTTCATAAAGTAAAAGAAAATTAAACTACTAAAAACGTGTATCCACTTGTGTGATCAAAGATTATAGTGCTAAATATAATATCTGATTATAAGTAATTATGTCTGAATATGATTCCTTATCAATAAGACAACTTCCCAGCTCTCCAAACATACACATTATGTTGAGTACAGACTGACATTTCTTATCTTTTTGTTTGTAGACTTCAAATAGAAACAAACTCATAACTGTTAATTTCAAGGATTTTTTCTTATCAATTTCAAGGATTTTTTTTTCAGTCAAGTAACTATTTTGGTGTCATATTCAGGAAGTACAAACTAGAATGTTATGCAGTTGAAGCCACGTCTATTTTGCATAAATACCTTTCTTGATTTCAGGCAGTGGGGCTACCTTGTCCCCTGTTTTCTGTGGCTGCACTTCTTCTATTTCTAGTTCTGGGATCTATACAAAAGTATAAAAATAATATACAACAAGATAAACTTTTTATTATTCAGAATCAATTCCCTTGCACTAATTAAAATATCTTATAAAAAAACTTTTTCTGGACTAAAGTATCTTCAATAAAGATCTAACAACACAAAGAAAGAGGTAACACTAGTGATACCCCTGCTTTCATAAAAAGTATTCTGTAAACAGGAAGTAGATGACCAAGGAGCATAAAATCGCTATACACCATATGGTACTATAAGATAAAGCAATATGCAAAATATCAGGCTTCTGCATCCTATAGTTGCTTAAAAAAGTGCAATAGAAATTTTTGTTAAAGACAGAGGGATGGACGAACAAACAAACTAATTGATATACTGACAGGTGGACGGACAAGGGTAAAACAGTATACCCCCTTTTCTTCAAAGCAGGGGTATACAATAAGTATTATATGCAGCTATTCAATTTGACAAATTATTAGGAAATTAATTAAAAATAAAATGGCATTAAATTTTTATCATAAGACAATTTTTAACTGATTAAAAGATTTTAACCAGAAAAATATAGTGTATGAATATTTGTATCATATATTCCCCTAAGCTAATACTGACTTAGTTAACTAAGGGCTATTCCACTTTATTATCTGCCCAACATCAGAATTCCAGCTTGTGTTTACAGGTTCTAATCACAGAATCTTTCCTTTCAGGATTCTCAATAAATTAGGAGTTTACAAACTCCACAATTTCTAGCCATTGAGCTAAGATATTTTTCTGAAGTACTGTAGATAATTTTCTGAAGTACTGTGATCAGGTAAGTTATTTACAGAAATACCACCTGACTTTTTTTACCTTATCTGGAACTTTTCCTTCAGGATCATCTCCTAATAATGGTTTGATCACAGGCATTTCCATTTCAGGATTTTCTGTTAAGAAATTTAATTTCTATTAAGTAGTAATTCAAACAATTAATTGAGAATATAGAATATAAATACATCTCACTCAATAAATTTCAACCAGTGCGATATTCTTTTACAAGTTGCTTGACACATCTATTTTTGATCAAGAATGACCAGACCAGGTTAAGGATAAAAATCCTGCTTTATTACTAGTTTTCATCCTTATTGACTTAAATGATTGAGCAACAACTGTAAATAGATTTGTTCCAATGCAGTAGTATGCTTACTTAGCTCCAAATGCCCTGAAAACATAAGATTATCGTATTTTCTGTACTAAAAGTCAGACCCACATAAAAAACACATTGCAAATTAAAAAAAATGTTTTCATCCATAAATTCACCTGAACTGTTTGCATTTGAAGCTACCCAAGATTGCATCAATAACTAAACAGGTGTTTTTCCACTAGAAAGTATGAAATTACTAAAACAACACAACTAAGTCATTTTAGCAATATAAAGAAAAATAAGTCATGTATAATTTTTTTTAACACATAACAACAGCTTACCATTGACAGTAAGTGTTGCTTGTGACATAGCTTTGCCAAATTCATTTTCCAAGTCGATTTGATACATGCCGGCATCATCAGGGAAAACTTCTGGGATGTACAGTCGACAAGTGCCTTTCTCAAAGGTAATCTTACAATCTTTGGTACTCTTCAGTTTTTCTCCATCTTTAGACCATACAACCTCGATAGGTTCAGTTCCGCTAACCTTGGCTATCAGATCGCATGCATCTCCATCTAGGACTTCCTGTATTAACAAATTTATGTTATTTAACTTCATTTAAGCAATACGGCAGCCATATAATCTGTTTGTTTGTTGAAGGCGCTAGAGTGCTAGAACCCCGACTTTCAGCAATAATAATTGTTTTGCATTACTTGTTTAAGATTAACTATAGGTTGTGAAGCAGGAAGGCTGTTTATCATTTTCTGCTACCATTCCCACCCCACCCCTATTAGTAAAATCATCCATATATAAACATTTCTTCTGTAATCAGAAAAAATATAAATTGTTTACAATTACCGTTGGTGATAACTTCTGTGTAAACTGTGGTGGGTCTCCCTTCGGTGCTGGCTTTGGTTTTGGTGCTTGTAGTAATGCTGCAAAAAATTATCAAATTTTAAGCAAATTTTGCACATGATTTCCATTATTTTGACAACAGATTTTGCTCTAATTTTCCTATTAACAATTTGTTATACCTAAATTATAGCGAGTTGTTTGGTTGATTAAAGCTGGAGGGGACAAATTATCTTGAGCATGTAACTGGTCCATTATTTGGTCCAACCATTGTTGTGGTGAGGACAGTATGGGACACAATATACCTTTGCAGGTAGTATATCTGATACATTTTTATAAAGTCTGCAAGACCACAAGAAGCAAAATTCCAAATAAAACTATTAAAATATAGATACCTGGGGTCCGGAAGTTTTCCCTGCCCATTTCGGTCATTTTCCCCCCTAAGAAATTACCATATTCCATGGTAGTGAATATTGGTATGGGGTCGTTTCGTACCGAAACGTGTTTGCACGTCGGGACGTTTCGCCACGATAGTATGAATAAGCGAAAATATATGTAGAGATACAATCTCCTGCCTAAAAAATCTTTATTGTAAGATGACATGTTGTCTATGCAACACAATAATGGCAAACAACGTTGTTTTGATGAATATCCCGGCGAGTTTTTCATTTACCGGAAATAGGAAGTTGTCACTTAATTGCAACAAGTTCGGACCAGAATTGAATTTATGCGTTATTCTGCGATGGATTCTTTTAACAAGTTTTTATTATTAAATGAATAATCATTTTTGTTCTCATTATTTTCAAGGAATTTTTCTTCAAATTGGTTTTCTTTTGATTTATGTAACGTTTAGTTACATTGGCGCTTGCGTAGTGTACAATTTTGACCGCATGTGTTTTTCATTAGAGTTGCGTGCACTGTAAAGTTGTCTTATTTTCTTAAAAATGTGAAATAGAAACAATCTATTATATTCAATCTCTGTATATTCAAAATGTTGTTGCAATAGTATGTTAACGATATGGATGAAACAGATCTGTCACCACCTGTTTACCTATTACGTAATCACTGGTCGGTGGTCAATAAACACATGTCAGTGACAGGAAATAGCCTTAGCGTTGATTTTTTAATAACAATATTTCTACATAGAAGAAATTAAAGGGATTAAGTCCAACAAGTGATTATTGCATGTAAAATATTACTTTTTAGATGTCCGATTTGAGCAAATCATAGTCGGTCATTTTAGTATAAATTTCGGTAATGTCCGGCAAATATGACCGTTTCCGGACCCTTGATAGATACCTACATCATAATTATTACAGAATAAAGGTAACAGTAATACTATGTACAGAGTGTTGTTCCATGTCTACTTGGGCTTTAAGTTGAGGAAGTCATAACGACGATAAAACATATATGGCAACAAGTTTGAAATATATGTATATATAATACTATTTTTTAAAGTATACAAACATTTTAAGTCAACTTTAACTGAGGCTGTGCCTTCTCCTCCGGGTGTCTTTATGGTACACTTGTATTCACCAGAGTCTAAATCTTTTGGCTGTTAAAACAATCATAAAATGGTATGAGATTTATGTCTATCCTAGTCAGCACAATAGCAAATAGCCTTTTTGAAGTTACCTAAGCTAGTTCTGAAAACTGAATCAAACAAAGTTTGCCATAATACAGAAAATTTTTGCACTATATATAACCAATAAAACACAACATTTACAAGTATTTTTTGTCAAAAAATTAAAGATAGAAAATTACCAAATCTTTTGAATGATTATTGTAAACATATTCTGTAACAAGCAGAAAAATCTCTTCAGTTGAGTTGTGATGTGAAAGCAAAGCAAAAGCAATGCAAAGTTTTGGGAGTATTAAAAAATTGAGTTAATCCTAAAATTTTTCTGTTGTGTGAAAATTAAGGTAAAATGCAAAAAGGGCTTTTTAAGTTGGAGTGTGAAACAAAAGTGATATAAAATAGAGAAAAAATTATTTAAAACAGAAGATAAACAGTAAAAATAAAACATTAAATAAAATCTTAATTTACTGTAAATAAATTAAACATATTGCAAAATTTTTACAATATATGTGTTAATAAATGGAATGCATAAACAAATTTGGTAAAATATTTTGAAAAGGGTATATAGATAGTAGCATTGAATAGTAGAGAACTATACCTCTGTTGTTTCCAGTCCCAAAGGCTGTAATAAAGTCACAATACAATATCAAAATATGGATTTGTTAAAGTACAACACAAGGCCAAATTAAAGAGATGTCTGGACAGCTCTTAAGTGTATTTTATAACAAATATTGTACAATTTTGTAATTTTTTGAAAAAATATTATGTTCTTTAATAATTCATCTTAAAAACAAGGGAAATTATTCAGTCTGGGAATATATGTGACACTGTATGGGAGTTCTCGTTAAATACTTATAAGCTATAAGAGATGTCCTTAATCAAAACTTTAGACAATCAGCATATTGGAAGGAAAAAAATAATTAAATGTATAGCCTCCCTTGATTAAGTCTTGTCAGAAGTCTTAATATCTTTAATCCTACAAGAATCTTGTACCCATAGAAACCTAAATACAAGAATTTATAGAAAAAATCTTAATGAAACTGCCTCAAGCAAAAAACAACAATATTCTAGTCACAATGGATGAAAAAGTCTTAGGAAAACCAAACATCTCCTTAATGGGCCTCATAAATACAATAAGTAGTCTTATGAAAACCAAACATCTCCTTAATGGGCCTCATAAATACAATAAGTAGTCTTAGGAAAACCAAACATCTCCTTAATGGGCCTCATAAATACAATAAGTAGTCTTAGGAAAACCAAACATCTCCTTAATGGGCCTCATAAATACAATAAGTAGTCTTAGGAAAACCAAACATCTCCTTAATGGGCCTCATAAATACAATAAGTAGTCTTAGGAAAACCAAACATCTCCTTAATGGGCCTCATAAATACAATAAGTAGTCTTAGGAAAACCAAACATCTCCTTAATGGGCCTCATAAATACAATAAGTAGTCTTAGGAAAACCAAACATCTCCTTAATGGGCCTCATAAATACAATAAGTACACAACATTCTAAAACAGTTTTTTAATAAACTACTGATATTAATATGCAATATATTATGACATTTATTGTACATGCAAATCGGTTAAACTCTCACAAACTGTCAGAAATTATCTATTAAAGGAAGTGAAAAGTATAAAATAAGACCAAATACTAATACCAGACACTCACATTTAGTACTTCACAAATTACGAAATAGGTATCTTTTTCAAAAGCCACGTCCAGGAAGTACTTCCCACCATGGCTGATTGGCTTGTTGAGGAAGAACCATGTGGCTGTTGGTTTGGTTTTTGCTTTAACCTTCTGTTCTATCACCAATCTCTTTCCTCCCTCCTCCAGACGGACAGTTGGTGGTCCATCAAATTGGGGTGGTGGTTCTTTTGGCCTAGAATATGATAATGCCTCAAAATAATTAATTGAGTGAATCTGCATTAATTACTCCTCATGTAAGATTTTTTCATGCACAAAAACATTTTTTTACAAAGAATAAATAGTATTTTACTCTTTGTACATGCTTAGTATGACAAAAGAAACGAAACACAGCAACCAAAACCAAACATGAGTTAACATGGATACAACAAGAAACATAAGTGCAATTTATATTTGTTTGTTTGTTTGAATGCCACTTCCAGCAATTTTTCGGCTATATCAAGGTGACCAGTATTTATTGGGGGAGGAAGTCGGGGTACCTGGAGAAATTTCTGACACCTGGTAGGAAAACTGTATGGTTAAATTCAGCTCAATACTGAGGTTTACCATTGTATCATGTTTTGGACTTACAGTACATGTAGTTTTGATAATTCCCATAGCATAGACTCACAAAGCATATATAATTCTCAATATTTAAAAACTTTAACAACCATAATTTGTACAAAAGACCATGATCATTCAAAATCCGGATAGTAAAGTACACAAAAACAAAAATTTATTGGAATAAACTCCAAGAAGATCTGCAAAAATTCACCCACACAACCAATATAATTATAAACAACCATCTTACTTTGGTTCATCCATGTTGACAGTTATGGTGGCATTTCCTGAACCAAAATCATTCTTAGCCTCAACCTTGTAGTCACCAGCATCGGCCTTGGTAACATTCTGCAAAAAAGTATATCCATGTATAACATATTTACATACAGCTGTTTTGTACATGCATTATCCATGTGTGTTGCTAGCCTATATAATATGCTGTATCAACCCTCGGCCTTTATCTGGCAGGTGACCCTTGGGGTGACATAGGGTTATAGGTTGATACAGCATGTGATATAAATTTTGATATGTAATAAACCAAATATAAAACATTTAATTTTATGTGAAGTAATTTATTTTGTAAGCGACTTAAGTTTTTATATTTTGTGGCTTCCATTTAAACATGAATTCCTCCCTCACCTCATTATGATATTGCAGGATTAATGTTGTGATTATAAGTGATATTACACGGCATATTATATATTTACAGTAAAATACAGTTTTTTACATGCATTAATCATGTGTTACTAGCCTATATAACATGCTGTATCAACCCTCGACCTCTATGACCCCACTATTTTGGTACAAGAACAAAGTCCCTTTCCAGCTTGCAGTGCAATATCACTTGTAATCATGTATACCTTAAAACCGGTATATTAAAAAGACTATAAAAGTTAGGTAAACACCCATAAAGGCTATGTTTTTTCATATTTCAGTATTTGGACAAGGTATTTTAAACTACCCAAATGTATCAGCACTGGAATAGAAAGGTTCATAAAAATCTGATTAAAGCCTTCCATCTCCATTAATGATCAATTTAACAAGTTTTAAATATTTCTTAAAAGTAGGCTTTTATACTCAAATTATCATCAGAATTGTTTCATCATACTTACAATAAGATCCAAAAACAAATCATAGTCGTCTCCCTTTCCTTCAAGTCTAGTTTTAATCCTAAATGTCTCCTTTAATGGAGCTCCATTTTTATACCAAGTCAGTGTGGGCTTAGGATCAGCTTTACATTTACAATGGACAATTAAGTTCTTTCCGTCCTGTTTAATTTCTGGATTTTCAGAAAATGTTGGAGGTGTTCCTTTCTTTTCTACTGGTTTTGGAGCTGGTTTTTCTTGTGGTGGTGCTTCTGCTGGTCTAAAATACAATAAGGCCAGAAATTACTCAATTGATCACAAAATATTATAGATCTTAATTTGTAATTCTAAACTTTAAACATTGTGCAGTAGAATGTGTGCCTTCATCAAAACACCAACTCACACACTACGGTAATGTAAGTGGGAGGTTTGGCTTGCCACAAAACCTGGGTTAACCCACCATTTCTTTTGTAATGCCTGTACCAAGTTAGCACCATTTACAGTAGTTGATTTGTTTATGGCTGTTGGTTTTCAAGTTTGCCAGTTTCTTGGACTTTTATTTGTGGATTGTCTTTTTAAATAAGTTTCCTTGGTGTTTGGTATATCTATTGCTTTGGTGAGATTCAAAGTTTAAAAGGGTTTAGAATCCTGTAAAATTCTGTCGTCTTTATAAAACAAGGTTTTGCTTTCAAAATAAACTATTGAAAGGAATTGTAATTGAAATTAACCAACTACCATCTTTAACATTTGTCTTACTTTGGTTCATCCATGTTGACAGTTATGGTGGCATTTCCTGAACCAAAATCATTCTTAGCCTCAACCTTGTATTCACCTGCATCACCCTTGGTAACATTCTGAAAGAAAAAAAGTATTTAAATCAATATCACACAATTTAAAATTGTTAGGTGGAGTATTTTTAATACTGGGTTTTCATTTTTGACAAGGCCAGTATATTTATTTTTTATTTTTTGAACATGCCAGTATTTTTATTTATTGAGTTATTTTTAGCTAGTCCACTATTTTTATTTATTGAAATTTTTATTTTTAGCTAGGCCAATATATGTATTTATTGAGGTTATATTTTTTATCTAAGTCAGAATATTTATTTATTGAGTTTTTTTTTTTGATAGGCCAGTATTTTTTTTTTATTGAATTTTCATTTTTGGATTGGACAGTATATTTAATCATTGCATTTTTATTTTTAGCTAGCCAGTATTTTTTATTACTTGGTTCACATATTTTTCCACACTAATTTTCTGGATTTAAAACAAATTTGATTCTTGTTTCTATTCTTAAATATAAAACTGATTTCCAATTAAGACATTAAAGAAAACATTGAAAATGTTTAAAAACAAAAAATTATTCATTAAAATAACAAAACATAGTCCTTTCCTATGTGTTGACAAGAACCTTGTCCAATTAGTATTAAATCAATAGATTGCTAATGACACAAAATATATTGTCTTACTTGGAGTCAATGTTAACAACTATATAATGTAGTTTTTTTGTAAAAAAATAAGTAGTTTTATAGTCTGCTCCATTAAAAATCAAGGGACATCCAGGACATTAAATATGATCACATGGTCAATCGTGGTCTGGATACCTTAACAAAGCCAACAAATGTGGCAAAATAAATAAATTTATACCACAAAAACAGGTCTGATGGATGTTTAACCACCTTTCTACAAATACCACATGTTGGCAGACGACAATGAGAACAACAAGTCATTACCAAGTGATAAGACTAGTCACATGACCCTTTGGGTTGGTGAGCTAAAAATTGTTTCATCATAATAACAATGATACTACTGACATAAAGTCTTTATTATGCATATTTTGTCTGAACACTATAACTAAACCATTTATTCAGGACTTTTTAATCATACTTACAATAAGATCCAAAAACAAATCATAGTCGTCTCCCTTTCCTTCAAGTCTGGTTTTAATCCTAAATGTCTCCTTTAATGGAGCTCCATTTTTATACCACATCAGTGTTGGCTTAGGATCAGCTTTACATTTACAATGGACAATTAAGTTCTTTCCGTCCTGTTTAATTTCCGGATTTTCAGAAAATGTTGGAGGTGTTCCTTTCTTTTCTACTGGTTTTGGAGCTGGTTTCTCCTGTGGTGGAGCTTCTGCTGGTCTAAAATAAAAAAGGGACAAAACTTAATCAATTGATCCTAAAAAATTGATCAACTACAGAAATGGCCGTATTTAATTAAAAATTTACTAAGTCGGTTAACAGGAAGTAGGTGAGGGACAGACCTGAAATTGAATTCCACATTATGGTAGGCCATGCTGAAGCTGCAAATAAAATTTCAAAAGAATGTGATAGGTTGTTGTCAAGAAAACTGTTATGAAAATTTTTACCCCGCCTGCACGCTGCCTGCACGCCACCCGCCCGCCCAACATTTACCATACTATAACCCGGATTTTCACTCAGTGAAATCCTACCAAAAATTTAAGATCTTAATATGTATTCTGTCATTTCTAAACTTTAAAATCTATAAACTGTGCAGTAGAATTTTGTTCTAATCCTTTGACAGGTAGTGCTTTTAAAAATTTATCATGTAACTTGCACAACTGTTGAAACACTACCTTCATGGAGAAAAAATTTTAAAAAATATATATATATACCTTATAATTATTGTAAATAAAACTTTTATCAAACTTGGAATTTAGAGCCCAGAAGAAATATAAATTTTGAATACAATTTTTGAAAATAATTGAATAAACTTCTTGAACTTCCAACAATAGATTTTAAGCCCTAAAAAGTACCAAAACATTTTTAGTACTGTCTAAATATTACACCTTATCAAAGCAGGGTTTAGCTCCACCAGTCCACAGTAACACTGGGCATGCCCTGCTGTCCAGTGGACATGATTTTTTTTGTACCAAAAGAACATTTTGGACAACTGGTAAGCTGGTGGACAAAAATCCCACACAACTTTGTGGACACTGTCACATGGGTAAGCTGGTGTACCAACAAAAAAAACACAGGACATTGTGGACACTGGCAAAGCTGGTGGACAAAAAACCCACAGAGCATTGTGGACACTGCTGAACTGGTGTATAAGAAGCCCACTTAACATTGCGGACACTGGTAAGCTGGTGGACAAAAAATCCACATGATCTTTAGTGAACATCTTATGAGATCTTACAAATTTGGACAAATGCCAAGTTTTACCAGTTTGTGAGAAATAGATAAATCATTGAAATAATGACAAAATTATGGTGCAAGGCATTTGCAAAAGTGAAATGTTACAGGTATGTATGTTGTGACTTTTACATCTACTAGCTTTGCTGGATATATTTCCATGTTTAAAACCATTATTTAATACTATAAAAAAGTTAAATACTATTAAAATAAACCCTAAAAACCCCATTTTACTTCAATTCAACAACAGTCACTACCCTCATACGTTGACTTACTTTGGTTCATCCATGTTGACAGTTATGGTGGCATTTCCTGAACCAAAATCATTCTTAGCTTCAACCTTGTATTCACCAGCATCTGCCTTGGTAACATTCTGAAAGAAAAATAATATAAACATACATGATACTGGATTTTAACCAAAGGGGGGTAACTTCCTATATAAAGGTATACGTATATGTGCCAAAAATATGGGTAGGTTTTTTGAAAATTTATATAAAAATGGATATAGTTTTTAAAACAATCTTATATAAAAATGGGTATGCTTTTTAATCTTAATTGAAAGAAAATCTTGTCTCATATAAATATGGGTCATGTTTATAATATATAATAAAGTGCAATTTTAATAATGACATTGTGTTTTCTTCTTCACTATGTTATCATTTTGTGTATATAAATATGACCTTCTTTTAAGCTTACTGAATATAAATATGGTTATGAAAATTGTTCATTTTATATAAATATGGTTGTGAAAATTGCTCATTTTATATAAATATGTGTCATGAAAATTGGAATTTTATATAAATATGGGTCATGAAAATTGGAAATTTTATATAAATATTTCAAATCAAAAATGGCACATCCCTACCCTAAAAATGACCAAGTTAACATCACCCCCCCCCCCACCTCCCCAATGATTTTAATATTGTTAAGTGGAGTATTATATCATAGAATTTTTATATTTGGCTTTGTCAGTTTTTTACACATTTTGTCCAAACAAATCAAATCTGTTTAACCTTCTTTTTATTTTCAAGTATCTCTTTTATTCCCAACTGAGTCAAAGTGAAAATTTTTAAATTACAAAACAGTGTCCATTGTGTATTCTTGGATTGTATCATTTGAAAAGTTTGCATATGTATGGTAAAAAAAAACATTTGTTCTTCAATTTTTACATAATATTCAAACTGCTTGACTGGTGTTACTAGTAATTATGTAGTTTGATTGGTTTAAAATAATAACAAATTCATATTAATTAGTCAATATCATAAAATTTTGGTTGGTTGAAAGAATTTGTATATAAATTCACAAATATACTCATAATTGTAAAATTACAGAAACAGACTCTTGGATTATTAGATTTCTCCTCTTGTTACCTATATAAGATCCTATGGGTAACACAGACACTGACAGTAATTCTCTTTTTTTTCCCAACAAAGCAAATCAACAATTTTGGTTAACAAACAATAACTAAGTAATTAACTAAAAATGCTACAATAACTTTCAAACTAAATTATGTGGTTTAATTAATGTTATCCTGTATAAAACTTCATAAAATATGTTTATCAAAATAACTGGTAGCTGACATACAAAACATTTACACTAAGCATCACACCAGAAACGGTTTTTTTTCTGAACCCCTTACACTCAGCTCACCAAATAATGTCTACAGAATTGTTTCATCATACTTACAATAAGATCCAAAAACAAATCATAGTCGTCTCCCTTTCCTTCAAGTCTGGTTTTAATCCTAAATGTCTCCTTTAATGGAGCTCCATTTTTATACCATATCAGCGTTGGCTTAGGATCAGCTTTACATTTACAATGGACAATTAAGTTCTTTCCGTCCTGTTTAATTTCTGGTTTTTCGTAAAATGTTGGAGGCGTTCCTTTCTTTTCTGCTGGTTTTTCCTGACCACCTAAATACATTATCAACAATGAAAACTTTGTTTTTTAAAAATAATATGAAAATTAGGTCAAATATTTTTTAATACTGCAAAACTATATAAATATATAGACTAATATCTTGACTAATATCAAGTATTGATTAATGAAATGAAGGCTAATAATGAAAAAATATTCTGTAGAACATCATACATTAATGTAAAATCTTAGTGTAATTTTATATGATATTCAAAGAATGCATGCATTGATATATATGTATTTATAAATTGTGTAAGTAGAGTTTTGGGTATAGTTGATTTAGACCTTTGTGTAAAGGAGTTATCAGGGGAAGTAATCTCAATGGGCTGATGGGATTGTTTGTTTAGATTTGACAAGTGATGAAAAAAATAACACTTGAAAATGTCAAATTCTACACTAATGACTTTGAGATGAAGGGAACCAGGATATGAAAAACTGACCAAGTAAGGAAGGGAAACAGTATATGAAAAATTTTGGGAGGAGGGGGAACTGTCACATGATTCAGTTTAAATTTCTATTTTACTTTTTTTAAGCAACAACAAAATATTGACAGAAGCATATTGCCACATGTATAATGAAGTTTTGATAAATATATACAAATCAGCATGTGTCAGTCTGAAAAAGCAGCAACAGAAAACATGGTTTATTGATCATATAATGATGAGGGAATTCTGGGAAGGTTAGTCACAACAAAAGTCTCACCAGTGTCATCTAGTAGAAAATTTTCATATCGAAATAAAGTTATTACGAAAATTTTCTGAACCACTGCAAATAAGAAATTGATAAGAAAATCAGCATGAATGATTAAATTGTATGGTTATTACACACGAAGTGTTCAGCTCTGTATAAACAGTGAGCCCTCGTTATATTGCAACCTTTTGTTTAGACCAGAATTAATAATCGGCATGGTAATACATGTAAGGAAATAATACTAAATGAATAATGCATAATACTTTATTGTTAAATAAATCACATTTAAATGATTTGTGACAGAAAACAAAATAAAGAGCAAAAAAAACAAATAACGACAAAATAAAGTCTATGAGTCTCCAATCCTCAGTTCTGATGACCGTTTTATAAAGGAAGCAAGACTCTGAGTTTGCCGAAAATTTGTCGAAGGGAATATTTTAATTACATTGTCTTGATCAGAGGTATTACGAGTTTCATTTACAATATTAAAATCTATCAATAGTTTATTTCTATATATAAGATTATGATCGCAATGTAAAAAGAAGTGGCATTCATTGTCAATCATATTTTGATTACAAAAAGTATAAATACGTTGTTAAGAAAGAACTTTAAATTTATGAAAGCTATTACTTTTGGATAAGTGGAAATAAGTGGTTATAGGTGAGATTATAAAAAAGCAATGTAAAAAGGGAACACTTTTATATATATTTTGAGTTTTATCATCCTGCACATTTTTTATTTGTATTTGAAAACCAAATACACTCAATACATATAAAGTCATTTTTTTTCATCAATGTAAATACTAAGCTATAAAACTAGCTCAAAATAAACAGGAAGATGAAAATGAAACTAGAAAAAGTTGAACCATGATGAAAGTGAAAGTACTTATTTATAGCTTTCTTACAGATGTTTTGACGCCCAAAATTAAAATTATTACCAAATGACTTCATAATGTGTGTAATTACATCAATATATCTATCTTCAAAGTAATGTTTTTCTATTTCATCCATTTTACATCAATAAGCATCTGGAGGAATGTGTATTTGCTTGCATCAATAAATGATTTCTAAAATGATGTAATAATTACATCATTGGAAATATCTGACAATTAACAACTGTAAAGAATATTAAAATCTGAAATCATTCGTCTTCAGATGTTTTATTTAATTTATAATGCTCAACATCTAGACTATTCGGTTAATATAAATGTATGATTCACAATAAAATATCTGATTTTATTTACATGGTGCATACCTTGGAAATTCAATGTGATGTTGGCATTGGACTCCCCAAACTCATTGCTGGCTGTACATTTGAAAGAACCACCGTCAGTTGGCTTAGGATCCTGTAAAAATAAGTCTGGAAATTATAAAATGCTTGTGATATGAAAATCTAAAATGCTTCATACATCAAAGGAATAGAACTTCCTAAAGACCGTGGTTTACTAATAAGATGGACGTTTTTTTAATGTTATTTTGCCAATTGACCACTGCTTACTTACTATAAAGAGTACATCACTTCATTTTGTTTGTTTATATGATTTTTTCCCTTTCTACAAACTTTAGCATAGCACCTACATCTTATTGGGAACAAAAAGCCAGAGGATTTATTAAGAACACACTACCTTTGACATGGAACCCCTAAAATTATCTTCCTTATAAGTCTAATACAGCACATTTCATTCAACCCTTGACAGTTTTGGTAGTTTTCTAGAGTAACCTTCAAGTTAGTTTTCTATCAAAAGACATTTTTATTCTAACCCTTCAAGTTAGTTTCTATCCTATGACATCTGTATTCAAACCATTCAAGTTAGTCTATCCTTTGACACTCTATATTCAAACAATTCAAGTTAGTTTTCTAAGTCTTCTGTATTCTAAAACTGCATGTTAGTCATTTTTATTTGATCTTAAGATGTCTAAAATAGCACAGTTTGTTTCAACCCTTTAACACTTCATTTTACCACGATTTAACATCTACTTGAAGTTGAAACATAACAATATTTTACAATAACACTCAGGTAAGATTTAATTTTCAAAGAAGACATTACAAGGAAAGATAAGGACTACAGAAGAATTTACTATTCATTAAATGGAAGCTTTACCTTGGGATTAATCAGAAACAAAAGATAATTTTTTTATAAACAATTCCCACAGAACTTCTCTGTTAATAGGAAACAAATATATAAAGTTCATTTGAAAAACTTGAGTCTGTCAAAATATCAAAAAACAGCTGATGATGGTGAATGCAGATAGTATGCTGATACTAAATAAAATTATCCAAATGTCTTGACTAAATTAGTTTGCACTTATGATACAAACAAACTGGATTAGGAGGAATACCATTTGGGACACCTTGCTATTCGATAGGAAGCAGAATTTCATGAAAGGCACGTCTGATTGTAAAAGAATTTACCACTCTAGAGATGTTCAAATTTGTTTGAACACAAAATGTCACAATTTTATCATCATCGTCTTGGAAACAAACCAAAGTTTCAAAATAGATGTACAAAAATAGCTCTGAAAGTCTATATTAAGAAGGAATGTACATTTTGTCTGTTTCTTTCATGTTTTTAATGGTCTGTAAATTAAGATGCATGTTATGTGTAGTAAAATGCCATGATTTTAAACATTTAATTCAATCAAACATTCAAATTTACTGGTAATTACTGGATATTGATTTCAACATTTCTTGTAGTGATTCTCTGACTAAGTCTGTCTCTTTAAGGATTGTTTTCAAATGTTGGTTAGACTATACAATTAAACTGATGAGGTTGATCAACGATTTTATCGCACCAACCAAGGATAAGAATAAACCAAGGACGAAGACAAAACCAAAAAACAAGCCAAGTTTAAAATATTCAAAATCTATTCTTACAAGCTATGAACATAAATATAAAGTTTGTTTGTTGGAGTTTTTGCCACTTTTTGCAATTTACCAACTACATTATGATATCCTGTTTTTATTTGTGCAAATAGTCTAGAGTTACCTCAGGAAAAGGCAAATAATTAACAGGAACACTGGCAATCATATCCTTCCATAGTATAGAGTAACCTCAGGAAAAGGCAAATAATTAACAGGAACAATGGCAATCATATCCTTCCATAGTCTAGAGTAACCTCAGGAAAAGGCAAATAATTAACAGGAACACTGGCAATCATATCCTTCCATAGTCTAGAGTTACCTCAGGAAAAGGCAAATAATTAACAGGAACACTGGCAATCATATCCTTCCATAGTATAGAGTAACCTCAGGAAAAGGCAAATAATTAACAGGAACACTGGCAATCATATCCTTCCATAGTCTAGAGTTACCTCAGGAAAAGGCAAATAATTAACAGGAACACTGGCAATCATATCCTTCCATAGTCTAGAGTAACCTCAGGAAAAGGCAAATAATTAACAGGAACACTGGCAATCATATCCTTCCATAGTCTAGAGTAACCTCAGGAAAAGGCAAATAATTAACAGGAACACTGGCAATCATATCCTTCCATAGTCTAGAGTAACCTCAGGAAAAGGCAAATAATTAACAGGAACACTGGCAATCATATCCTTCCATAGTCTAGAGTAACCTCAGGAAAAGGCAAATAATTAAAATTAACAGGAACACTGGCAATCATATCCTTCCATAGTCTAGAGTAACCTCAGGAAAAGGCAAATAATTAACAGGAACACTGGCAATCATATCCTTCCATAGTCTAGAGTAACTTCCGGAAAAGGCAAATAATTAACAGGAACACTGGCAATCATATCCTTCCATAGTCTAGAGTAACTTCAGGAAAAGGCAAATAATTAACAGGAACACTGGCAATCATATCCTTCCATAGTCTAGAGTAACTTCAGGAAAAGGCAAATAATTAACAGGAACACTGGCAATCATATCCTTCCATAGTCTAGAGTAACCTCAGGAAAAGGCAAATAATTAACAGGAACACTGGCAATCATATCCTTCCATAGTCTAGAGTAACTTCAGGAAAAGGCAAATAATTAACAGGAACACTGGCAATCATATCCTTCCATAGTCTAGAGTAACCTCAGGAAAAGGCAAATAATTAACAGGAACACTGGCAATCATGTCCTTCCATAGTCTAGAGTAACCTCAGGAAAAGGCAAATAATTAACAGGAACACTGGCAATCATATCCTTCCATAGTCTAGAGTAACCTCAGGAAAAGGCAAATAATTAACAGGAACACTGGCAATCATATCCTTCCATAGTCTAGAGTAACCTCAGGAAAAGGCAAATAATTAACAGGAACACTGGCAATCATGTCCTTCCATAGTCTAGAGTAACCTCAGGAAAAGGCAAATAATTAACAGGAACATTGGCAATCATATCCTTCCATAGTCTAGAGTTACCTCAGGAAAAGGCAAATAATTAACAGGAACACTGGCAATCATGTCCTTCCATAGTCTAGAGTAACCTCAGGAAAAGGCAAATTATTAACAGGAACACTGGCAATCATATCCTTCCATAGTCTAGAGTAACCTCAGGAAAAGGCAAATAATTAACAGGAACATTGGCAATCATATCCTTCCATAGTCTAGAGTTACCTCAGGAAAAGGCAAATAATTAACAGGAACACTGGCAATCATGTCCTTCCATAGTCTAGAGTAACCTCAGGAAAAGGCAAATTATTAACAGGAACACTGGCAATCATATCCTTCCATAGTCTAGAGTAACCTCAGGAAAAGGCAAATAATTAACAGGAACATTGGCAATCATATCCTTCCATGGTTGGAAATAAGCTTGCACAACATTAGGGTTAAACTTAAACTCAGTGTTACCAGATTGATGTTCAATAGTACAGGGTACTTACTATGACTGCTGCACCACCGAGGCCCTCTATACATTATGTGTTACACTTTCTATTTAGATAACCAGAACAATTTTATTATATTTTATGTTAGAACAAAACAATCAACTTCTGTCAGATAACCATTAAAATGTTACAACAATATCAATTTTAGCAAATAACACTCAATTTAATGATGAGATAGAGTGACAACCTCTAGCAGTTTAACAGATAAAAGTTGTTTCAATTACATAAATCTGCACAATCTCTGTAGCAATTAGAAAAAAAATATTTCAGGAGTTATTTCCTTTATACGAAATAAACTGGTAGCCAAATTCACTGGAGAAAAGGGAAAAGAGATGCTTTTTCAGTTTATGAGTGGTATACGCTACATTTTGTTGACAGGTCATATTGGGGCTCAGTTTCATAAAACATCCCAAATTGAGGATTTCCTCAACATGTCCACAACACAAAAATTGACCAATCAGATTGCTGGAAAATTTAACTTATGGAAACAGTCTGAAATTTGATGAAAATCTATATTTGAGAAGTTTTATGAATCCTAGGCCTGAACATATTTCAATATGAAAAGTCATTACAATTTTTTCTTCTTCATATGGGTTCCTGGAGTTCATTTAATTAAAATTATACACCTTTCCCTCATTCTTGCCAAGAAAAAATACCTCTGATCAAAATGAAAAGTGCTATATAATTTGAAAGTGGTACTAGAAAAGAAGTCAGCAATTTGTATTTGCTGTAATTAATCTTTAAAACCATGTAATCTATTATCAACACATCATATCAAACACAAATTTTAAAAAAGGAATTAACACCTGTAACTATAATGGCTAAAATCAGTAGAAATTGTAAGTGGTTACTGTCCAATAAAAATACAGCATTTTTGCATGAAGTACAATGATATAATGTAATACTGGATAATTCCGATTGGTAAAAAATATTTTCTTTCTACATCATAATAAACATCTGAAATATCCAATATGATATTGTATTATTGACAAATTGGATATCTGAGCTTTATATTTATCCTTTGTTATGTTGTCTAGGGCATAATTTTACATATAAGATATTTGTTACTACTTAAGGAACCACCTTAAAATCTTTTAAAAAACTTTTAAATTGTTTTATTTGAATAGCATTTAATAGTACTTTCAGAAATTTTTCAGATAAACAATGTATTATGAAGTCCAGTGAGTGTAAGCAGCAGTTATTGGATAGAAAACCTTACCGTGGGCAGTAAAACATCATTACAGGGTTTGGCCCGGCAGTGACTTTTGGAAACAGATCATAACAACTTAAGTCTGGTGAGAAAGTGAATTTAACAATACTGAGATCAGACAAAACTTTGTACTTTAAACATGTAATAAGATTGTTATTCAAAATATTTATTACCATGCCAAATAAGAAATCACCGGAAATTTTGATATGATATGATGTAAAGTGTTGCTAATTACAATGTTTACATCTGGAAGAGGTGGGCTGGAACAGACATCAAATTTTATTTATGAATATTTTACATTAAGTATATTGTAAGAATTTAACATCAAATAGTAAATATTAGCATAACTTAAAAAAATGCCAGAGCAAACTACAACCATATGTTTACACTAAATACAGAGTGGCCAAAAAAACACCAGAGCAAACTACAAACAAATGTCTACACTAATACAGAGTGGCCAAAAAAACACCAGAGCAAACTACAACCATATGTTTACACTAAATACAGAGTGGCCAAAAAAACACCAGAGCAAACTACAAACAAATGTCTACACTAAATACAGAGTGGCCAAAAAAACACCAGAGCAAACTACAAACAAATGTCTACACTAATACTGACTTGCCAAAAAAAATGATAGAGCAAGCTACAACCAAATGTCTACACTAATACAGAGTGGCCAAAAAAATTGCATGGCAAATTACAAACATATGTCTGCACTTAATACAAAGTGGCCAATAAAACACCAGAATTCTGAGTAACCTGAAACCCTGGCCGATCCAAACACCTGTCTTAACACCAGAGTTCTGAGTAACCTGAAACCCAGGCTGATCTAAACACCTGTATTAACACCTGAATTCTGTGTAACCTGAAACCAAGGCTGATCCAAACACCTGTCTTAACACCAGAGTTCTGTTTAACCTGAAACCCAGGCGGATCTAAACACCTGTATTAACACCAGAATTCTGTGTAACCTGAAACCCAGGCTGATCCAAACATCTTTTTTAACACCAGAATTCTGAGTAACCTGAAACCAAGGCCGATCCAAACACCTGTCTTAACACCAGAGTTCTGTTTAACCTGAAACCCAGGCTGATCCAAACACCTGGCTTAACACCAGAATTCTGAGTAACCTGAAACCCAGGCTGATCCAAACACCTGGCTTAACACCAGAATTCTGAGTAACCTGAAACCCAGGCTGATCCAAACACCTGTCTTAACACCAGAGTTCTGTTTAACCTGAAACCCAGGCCGATCCAAACACCTGGCTTAACACCAGAATTCTGAGTAACCTGAAACCCAGGCTGATCCAAACACCTGGCTTAACACCAGAATTCTGAGTAACCTGAAACCCAGGCTGATCCAAACACCTGTCTTAACACCAGAGTTCTGTTTAACCTGAAACCCGGGCTGATCCAAACACCTGTATTAACACCAGAATTCTAAGTAACCTGAAACCCAGACTGATCCAAACATCTTTTTTAACACCAGAATTCTGAGTAACATGAAACCAAGGCCGATCCAAACACCTGGCTTAACACCAGAATTCTGAGTAACCTGAAACCCAGGCTGATCCAAACATCTTTTTTAACACCAGAATTCTGAGTAACCTGAAACCCAGGCTGATCCAAACATCTTTTTTAACACCAGAATTCTGAGTAACCTGACACCCAGGCTGATCCAAACACCTGTCTTAACACCAGAATTCTGAGTAACCTGAAACCCAGGCTGATCCAAACGCCTGTCTTAACACCAGAATTCTGTGTAACCTTAAACCTAGGCTGATCCAAACACCTGTCTTAACACCAAAGTCCAATGTCAAGGAGAAACTTGTATTATTTAAACCAAGACTCTAAGAATTTACTAGAAACTTGTCCAAAACAAACTAATAATGATTCTCTCTATATCAAAACAGAAAAAAAACCTGTCTAAAAACAGTAAATTTGTCTTAACTACATATAAAATAAACCTGTTCAAAACTATTTTAAAGAACATCAATTAACCATAGTATTTTAAAATTATTATCTAAAATTATATATTGACACTAGTGAAGAAAACAAACAAAATACTCATCTAAAACTTTCATTAATTTTGAAGAAAAATCAATGAAGCGTGTAAAACTGTTGGAGATAATGAGAAAAATGTATATTTTGGCAGAAATATGAAGATAAATGGATTCTGCATGCATATGCTTTTTTCCGATATCATATACACTGTTACATAACTGTGCACTTTACAGCTTGTTGTAATCACATTCTAGATGTATACAGATTATTTATTTCATATCAATTTCAATGATTTTACTTATATATTATTCTTTACTATACATACTACCACGGAGTCTCTCCACTTGAAATCAGACAAGATCTAATCATATGTTGATTTAAGCACAATATCTCTACTTCATATTCTTTTGAAATTATGATTTTTTGTTTCTATTTCCCCCTTAAGAGATCTATAAATATTTGTATTACATTCTTAGAAGTTAAGCTGCATTTTTTCATGGCATTTCATCAAAACTGTTCTGATGTATTGCAACATGTTCTCTCAACTCAACTCCATGCAACATTTTTAAATAAGAAAAATAGCAAAGTAAACCGACCAAACAAAAAGAGTCATTGGACAGTTACAAATCTGGATATACACATACATATACATGGTAAAAAAACCAAAAACACAAAAACAGAAACTCGAAAAACCATGGGTGCACTTATGTGCTCTGGACAGGTAAGCAGTGCCTGCCTTTAATAAGTGTAATTAATATCCACCTTGTACCTTAATAGCCACAATGATTTGGATTTTAAGAAATCTAATTAAAGGTTGGTTTCTCAATTGTTTTACTGATATGTCCCATGCAAAGTATCAGTAAATGGGAGTTGTTGGAAATCAATTTTAATTAGATTGGATTTTTAAGTAGACTGAAATATTTTATATGCTTTTATTGAGTAGTAATTAGGAGATAACTGTATTGTATTTGAAGATTTGCCGGCATCAATTGGTGATTTGATGGTCGGAAATTGAGTTTATTGGCGACGCGTAAGCGGATCCAGTAAATGGATATTTTCGACCATCAAATCACCAATTGATGCCGGCAAATCTTCAAATACAATACAGTTATCTCCATTCTAATGCTACGGCAGTAAAAAACTAAATTAACTGATTAAACTTGGAATTTTAAATTTGCCGGAAATAACGTCTGCGCTTGCGTTAAAATCTGACGGCATCAATCGTGGAATTGATGCCATGAAATTATTCACGTTATCCAATCAGAATCGACGTTACATCAAGAACTGTATTAGAATGAGGGCTCTAACTAATGAATAAAATATTAGGTTTTTAAAAAGTGACAATACTAAAGTATATTACAAAGTTAACTGAACATTACCACATAATGGTTCGCTGTTGAAGTACTTGTCTGCACTATAGTGGTATGAATGGCACAGACATCAAAATTGTTATGTTATACAGAAAAAGTTATTTAATTTTTATTGTTTAATTGCCATGTTAGTAATGTTAAAGAACAAAAACAGCTGTATCAGAAACCCTAAATCTGATGCCTGGAATCTTCACATATGGGTGGGGGGTTTCATTTCATTAACATCACTTGATCATTTTGGTATCGAATGGACTATATTTTGTCAATGGGGATGTGCAGTAATAAGATATATGAATAGGTCTGATTTAATCATTCAAAACATGATTAAGTCCTGTTTTATAACTTTCAATAATATATTGATTGATCAATATCTTTTAAAAATATCCCCAACTCTTTTAGTCTTAATTTGCTATTTTTTATGGATATTGTACAATGTTGTACAATTATAACATTCTAATCCATTCTATTTTAATTTATCATTAGAATAATTTCACAATGACCATTAGCCAGGTTGATACCTATCAGATACTAATAATATGAATAACTTCCACAAAAACCAACAGTTCTGATGACATTTTCTAATGAAGTATTCCACCTTGCCGAAAATTACCCCAAATATACCCTCAAACAACTATTTCAGCTATTATACTCCAACCAATAAAATGAGGTGAAAAGAGAAAATAGTTAACATTAGATGTATGATAAGACATCTTAAAACAATTAGTGTGGGAGGATGGTGTGTAGGATGATTTGTATCTACTAATCTACTACAAACTACATAGATGGTCAACACTCAGGAAAGGTCAAGGTCATTGAAGGTGATTAATGAGTTGATCAGTATCATATGGATCAAGAACATTGTTTACTTAAGACATCATACAGAGATTGCTTCTGTATAATGAACAACATCAACATTACACCATTAATATAGTCTTTGAAAAAATCATTTATAATATTGAACTCTTACAAAGATAACATACACTATACAATTTGTTTACCTCCTGTACAAATCTTGCTCGCTATATCTTGTGTATTCATTTACCTGAATATGCTAGTGACAAATAAATGTAATGGCAATGGCTATTCTTCTATAAATGCATCACAAAGATATTGAACTTAGCAGTCGACTTGATCAAAACCTAACTTTATATCCTATCCTGATCAACTTATCCCTGCCATAGGCGAGATGTTAGGGAATAGCAATGACCATTCATTATAGCATGCACACAGTGTTTTTACAATTTTATTCTAATTATTAAGGTAGAATGCTCAAGGCTATTTGTTTAAATTTTATGAAAGAATTCCTTATGCAAAAACATCCCTCATTCAGATGTACTTGTCACATTTATTCTTATAAAAAACTAGAATTCTGAAAGTGGTCATATAATACAAATTCATCATTTCTTTAGGGTACCACACAGATGAAAGTGTGCATCCTATTAATTTTTTCAATCTGTTTCTATAGCTCTGTAGTGAACATTTTATCACAAGGATTAACTTATTCTACAGTGCACTTAATAATACATTAATTACATAATTTTTGTGTAAGATAAAGTGCTAATGACACATGACAGGAATTAATGATAGTTATACACATCACGAGGGAATCAAACTCACCCAAATGTTTATAAACATTAGATACAACTGACACTAACTAATGTGAGTGAGAACCTGACTATTTATCACCTGAATAAATGCACTGTCTGCTGAGAGGGAGTTTCCCAAGCCTAGCCTAGAAACAATAGACCATTTGTGAGTTTCCATAATTGATTCTAAAACTATATATAGCTCTTTTTTTAAAGTTAATTTCTTTGGACTGGTCCCCCTCCAGTCAAGAGTTCACAAACAACCAGTAAGGACCAGTCTGTATCTTATTGGTGGATTGCTTTTTATAAATATACAAAATATTCCTATTAGATGCTAATTCAATTATTGACGAGTGTTTATCATACTTAAATGACAGCTAGTATCAAGACTGTTGTATTATATTGCTGACCTATTGTCTCTATAGATAAAGTGTAAGAACAGTAGGGTACCAGTTAACGATTTAATTATTTCCTATACAGCAAAGGAAGTGCATTCCTGCATATACAAGACCAAAGGAAAGAACATTTTCTGTGCTCGTAATTTGCTTGTAATCTTTTAAATAATCTAAATTGGTAACTATTTGTGAATTTTCTGTTTGTAATAATATCAAAATACTCTAACAGCTTAATAAAATGCACTGCCAATATTCCATGCTGATAAAGAAAGGGCTAAAATAAGGGTGGTTTCCTTCATAAAGGGTATTATCGTGTTATTCAAAAACAACCGTCTAACTTGTCCAGTTTCCATTTTGGGTTTTGTTTACTTACAGAATAATACAATACATGTATATTATTTAGCATTATACAAAAAACTCCTGAACCTAACAAGGAATGTCAAAGAAAAAAACATTGTTTTCTTAAATTTCTCCAATGAAATTTATTGATTTTTTAATATTTCTGAAATTTTACAAATAAATAACATCATTTCTAAACAACTTTACAAAGGGTGTTCTTGTTCCAGCTCTTCAGTCACAAACTCAGAACACTTATAAACCAGAGCAGAGCATTTAAAGATAAAAAAAGAACAATCAGAAAAAAGAAATTGACACCTGATGGAGAGAAGTGTCAGATTCTCCATTCTGTGCAGCTGTACTATTATCTAAACAAAAACACCTATATACTTTAAACAAGTCACATCTGAATCTTGTTTTTCTAATGAAGAATTGGTTACAAGATGCATAGCTAACAATAATTGAAAAACCTAGAAAGAATAAAAAGTAGAGATAAAACTAACCGACAGATAAATTAATCACACAAGGATAGGATAAAAATTCACATAAAAATTATAGTATTTTAATAACATAGCTGATATAATTCTCATTCTTATTGGTTCAGAAGTTAATTACAATAATACAAAACATTCTTTATAAAACCAAACAAAATACTCATCTTTTTAAATAACATGAAAACCCTCATAATTATTTTTTTTTAAACCACACTAAATTCAGCCCAAGTATCCACAGTAAAGTAGTTTCATCTTGCTACTTACAAGGAACAACTACCTATATACTGGCTAACTACCTATATACTGGCTAACTACCAGGAACAACTACCTATATACTGGCTAACTACCAGGATCAACTATCTATATACTGGCTAACTACCTATATACTGGCTAACTACCAGGAACAACTACCTATATACTGGCTAACTACCAGGATCAACTATCTATATACTGGCTAACCACCAGGAACAACTATCCATATACTGACTAACTACCAAGACCAACTACTGGCTAACCACCAGGAACAACTATCCATATACTGACTAACTACCAAGACCAACTACCTATATACTGGCTAACTACCAGGAACAACTACCTATATACTGGCTAACTACCAGGATCAACTATCTATATACTGGCTAACCACCAGGAACAACTATCCATATACTGACTAACTACCAAGACCAACTACTGGCTAACCACCAGGAACAACTATCCATATACTGACTAACTACCAAGACCAACTACCTATATACTGGCTAACTACCAGGACCAACTACCTATATACTGGCTAACTACCAGAAACAACTACCTATATACTGGCTAACTACCAGTAACAACTACCTATATACTGACTAACTACCAGGACCAACTACCTATATACTGGCTAACTACCAGGAACAACTACCTACAGTATATACTGGCTAACTACCAGGATCAACTATCTATATACTGGCTAACCACCAGGAACAACTATCTATATACTGACTAACTACCAGGACCAACTACCTATATACTGGCTAACTACCAGGAACAACTACCTATATACTGGCTAACTACCAACTACCAGGACCAGCTACCTATATACTGGCTAACTACCAACTACAAGGACCGGCTACCTATATACTGGCTAACTACCAACTACCTATATACTGGGTAACTACCAGGAACAACTACCTATAGACTGGCTAACTACCAGGAACAACTACCTATATACTGGCTAACTACCAGTAACAACTACCTATATCTAGTCGCATTAACTGTCAGAGCCATGTTGGAACATTCTAAATAGTTTCTTCTGATTTTTTTTTAATGGCCTTGACAAATTTTTTTGCTGAGGCCTAAAATATCACAAAATCATCCTTGAACCAGCCATCAGGTTTATAAGGATTTGATACAAATGTAATTAAAACATGCAGTTAACCTGCTGCAGGTTTTGCCTTGTGTAAATAATGCAGAACTTTGATTGACAACACTCCTGTTTTATGTGCATTTTAAAGGTATCTATGATAAACAAGAAATTTAATGTTCAAAGGGGTTTGGCATCATGCATGAAATTAGTAAAATCTTCTAAAAGAGACATGCAAATTGTTCATTGTTTGATGTATGGTCTACCTTCAGAGAAACATTTATTGATAACAGGCTTAGATTAACACATTAATTCAGTTTTTATGACCACAATATGCATGCTAAGAATCTGCAGACATTTTAATGGCTCCCATTATTTCTGTACAATTTCTGTAAGTCATAATAATATGAAATTCTTAATAGTCTGAAAGGAAATTCTGCATGTTTATTTCATTTTAAGAATTCTGGGTTAAACTAACTTTGAATAGCAATAACATTTTCATGTAAAACTGAGAAAAAATTACTATTATTTTTAAAAAGAATAGATATAAAACAGTAATAATACAAAAATAGGACATTTAATTGGACATTAACTGATACCCTGCCACATTGCATTATTTTTAATATTCATGAACAACATTTTACTGAATTCAAATCTTCCTATAGGAACAGCTGAAATCCATCTCAGAAGACAATTTTTACCTTTCTAAAGGTAAAAGTTTAAAACAAAGTTTTAACAAAATCTGTTGACATTTTTTCAAGTAATCGTCTGAAAAACACAGAGGAATGGACAGACAGACAATCATATCTATACAGAGGGTACTAGTTTTACGAGGAAAAACATTTAACAAAATGACCAATTTTTAATAACTGCTAAATGTTGTATTTCAAAAAGAGTTGGAATATTGAAATGGTTATCAGTTAGAAAGGGCCGCCATGTATAAATGGTTACCAACCATGCAGAAATGATTTCCAGTTAGAAAGGGCTACCATGTAAAAAATGTTAACCAGTTAGAAAGGGTTTCTATGTGGAAATGGTTACTAGTCAGAAAGGGGTTACCATGTATAATTGGAAACCAGTTAATAAAATTATTACCATGAAGAAAAAGTTATCAGAAAGGGTTACAATACAGTAACGTTTTAGCAGTTGGACAGGGATAACTGAAAAAATCTATTTTACACCTAGTAACATTAAAAACGTACCTTAATATTAAGTGTAGCAGTGTAGCTGTCAGCTTTTCCTGGTGAGGGAGTCAGTTGGATGTCATACCGTCCTCCATTTGTTAGTTCAGTTGTACCTTGGAACCATTTGATGGTTGGCTGTGGCTTAGCTTCTAAATTACATGTCATGACTAAGTTAGCTTTTTCTTGTTTAATGACTGGTTTGGCCATGAATTGTGGAGCTCTGCCTTCTGGCCTAAAGTTAAATTACAACTTTTAGTAACAAGCAAACAGTGTATATTAAACAGTGCTGTATAGTAAATTGTGATAGAAAATTATTTATATCATTTTCAAACAGAGTATTAAAAAAATTATTAAAAAAACTTAACCAAACTGGTCTTCTTTCTATTCTGTTTCAACTTTCAAATCGTGGCTACATAATTAGCAACTGTATAATTTTAAAGTACCACATATCTTCGCAATGTAATTTTCTAATAATATATTACCGAAAAAACAAACTATCAATGATTTTAAGTTTTTAATTGATTTATTATTGTAAACATAATGTAATACTTACGGTTTCTTGGCTCCTGTGTAAAAAAATAGAACACAGTTGATAAGTATGTAACAAATTAGTACAATAATGATAAATAGCCCAGAAAATGTAAATAAAATATCAAAAATAGAATAACTTTTATTTTCTTCATCATATGTATGTGATTTAATGCTTTTTACATGAGGAAACATAAATGACAAAGGGTGGTAACTCTTGCAAGAATGATGCATTTTAGGTTGTAAGAAAAGTAATTTAATACAGTTAAAAGAAAAACAGAAAAATATTGCCATATAAATTAGGACAAAATATTTAAATGGTTACAGAAAATCTACTGGAAAGGTGCAGAATCTTGGTTAAATTATATAAATAAAGAAGAAATCAAGAGGAAAGGGAGAAAACATAATTAGTAGTTAATGGTATTTTTAAAACATAAACTTTTTTCAACAAAATTAAGTAAATTACATTAAAAACTTAAACAAGGTAAAAATAAATTACAAGAGGAATTACAAGAGGAAAGTGGGTATTCATTGCAATTTAGCAGAAAAAAAGCCAAATAATATAAAATGTAATGACATTTGTTACTTAAAACAAAATTAGCCAAAATAAAAATAAGCGTGTACCATGCAGTCACTGCTAGATGGTGGGAGATATAAATAAGAAAAAAAAGGTTAAAATATATAAGAATATTTGTGAATGTGACAAATAACAAAAATTAATAATGAACAAAAATGTGCTCTTATTTTTTGACACATTACATGTTGTGCGCAACAGACACATGTAGAATATTTAAAAACATGACTTGAAATTCACGAAAATAAAAGTGTAAATACTAAATGTAGACATACAAATAGTGAATATCATGATTTTCAAGTCGTCATATATTATACATAGAACATGTTTCTTACCTTTCACTGAAAAGATAATTAAAATTACATTTCAATCAACGCTTTCAAAGTAGCATATTAAAATTATTAAAAAATCTGCATCTTTTTGTTTCAATAATATCATATGAGCATAGGATTTTTAGAGCATTAAAGCTTAAAATCACAAATCCCAGAATTTAATTTATAAGCTTGTGTTTATATTCAGATGAGGAACATTAACTGACGGAAATTTGGCTCTACATCTGTAGACCAAGTAAGTTTTTATGTTTATTATTGGTCATGTTTTTGATTTTCAAGACCTTTACATGTCCCATACTTTTCTGAAACCTGCACATACCTTCAAAGTTGAGTGTTATTGTGGCAGTGGAATCTCCCAAGCTATTTTTAGCAATACATTTATATTCTCCGCCATCCTCTTTTCCAGCTTTGTCAATTTCTAAAGATATATTGTAGTTATTTTTATCTCCAGATTGAATCATTTTATATCGTCCCCCATCCTTGAGTTCCTGTGTTCCTTTCAACCAAGTGATTGTTGGAGCAGGATCAGCAGTAACTTTACAATCAAACACAATCTTATCTCCGACTTGTTTAATGGCAGGTTTTGTGGTGAAAGATGGACGGGTACCTTGTTGTTTACCTTTGTCATCACCTGAAAAATAAAATTTAAACATAAGTTTTCAAACAACAAATAAAACAAGTAGTGAATTCAGGCAGTGTAACCAGTTACATATTCACTCATAGATGTTGAATACTGATAATGTAACTTGTTACCTTTTTATCAACAAATGGCACATACTTGCAATTGTAAGTGGCTACATACAAAAGATAGAGACATGCAGTGGAAAAACAGAAAATGAAAGATTTTATATAAATTAGATTGCAACAATCTTAATGTACAACATGCTGAGTAATTTTTAAAATGTAAAAAAACTTTGAGAAACTGACCTTATGTACAAATAGTCTTGACAAAAGTCCAAATGTACAATAGTTTGAGTACACTGTACACATGTACACTAGTTTGAAACACTGTACACATGTTTTCGTACATTGTACACAAGTTTGAGTACACTGTACAAATGTACAATAGTCTAAAACAGTCCAAATATATAATATTCAAATAATAAAACTGTCCTATTGTAGAATAGTATGAAACAGTTGTAAGGAATAATTTGATTGTTTCACCATGGTTTACATGACTTGCAGCAATTGTTTAGCTATGTCGTTTTTTTTTTATTTTACTGGAGGTAGAATGCCCCACTACTTGATTAAAACCCCAAACATACTGGATTAAAATAGCAAGTCAATTAGGGCTGCAGCAGAGCACACCCTGCCTGAAGTTAGGCTCTAACTCACAAGCTCAGTTTTGATAGTCCAGTGATCAGTACTTAATGACTGACTACCTTAATTACTTTGCCAGGCCACAAAGCCCTTACAAGAGTTCGAGGACACAGTCCTCCTGTATAGTAGACTCAGAATCAGTTCAAATGTACAAAAGTCTGAAAACACTGTGCTGATTAAAGGTCTTATGTACAAAAGTCAGAGAAACAGTCCTTGTGTTCAGTTTTCAGAGAAACAGTCCTTATGTACAGTAATCAGAGAAACAGTCCTTATGTACAGTAGTCAGAGAAACAGTCCTTATGTATAGTAGTCAGAGAAACAGTTCTTATGTACAGTAGTCACAGAAACAGTCCTTGTGTTCAGTAGTCAGAGAAACAGTCCTTATGTATAGTAGTCAGAGAAACAGTTCTTATGTACAGTAGTCATAGAAACAGTCCTTGTGTTCAGTAGTCAGGGAAACAGTACTTATGTACAGTAATCAGAGAAACAGTCCTTATGTACAGTAGTCAGAGAAACAGTCCTTATGTACGGTAGTCAGAGAAACAGTCCTTGTTTACAATAGTCAGAGAAACAGTCCTTGTGTTCAGTAGTCAAAGAAACAGTCCTTGCTTACAATAGTCAGAGAAACAGTCCTTGTGTTCAGTAGTCAGAGAAAAAGTCCTTATGTACAGTAGTCAGAGAAACAGTCCTTGTGTTCAGTAGTCAGGGAAACAGTACTTATGTACAGTAATCAAAGAAACAGTCCTTATGTACAGTAGTCAGAGAAACAGTCCTTATGTATAGTAGTCAGAGAAACAGTTCTTATGTACAATAGTTAGAGAAACAGTTCTTATGTACAGTAGTCAGAGAAACAGTCCTTATGTACAGTAATCAGAGAAACATTCCTTATGTACAGTAGTCAGAGAAACAGTCCTTATGTACAGTAATCAGAGAAACAGTTCTTATGTACAGTAGTTAGAGAAACAGTCCTTATGTACAGTAGTCAGAGAAACAGTTCTTATGTACAGTAGTCATAGAAACAGTCCTATGTACGGTAGTCAGAGAAACAGTCCTTGTTTACAATAGTCATAGAAACAGTCCTTGTGTTCAGTAGTCAGGGAAACAGTACTTATGTACAGTAATCAGAGAAACAGTCCTTATGTACAGTAGTCAGAGAAACAGTCCTATGTACGGTAGTCAGAGAAACAGTCCTTGTTTACAATAGTCATAGAAACAGTCCTTGTGTTCAGTAGTCAGAGAAACAGTCCTTGTTTACAATAGTCAGAGAAACAGTCCTTGTGTTCAGTAGTCAGAGAAACAGTCCTTATGTACAGTAGTCAGAGAAACAGTCCTTGTGTTCAGTAGTCAGGGAAACAGTACTTATGTACAGTAATCTGAGAAACAGTCCTTATGTATAGTAGTCAGAGAAACAGTCCTTGTTTACAGTAGTCAGAGAAACAGTCCTTGTGTTCAGTAGTTCGAGAAACAGTCCTTGTGTTCAGCAGTCACAGAAACAGTCCTTATGTACAGTAATCAGAGAAACAGTCCTTATTTACAGTAATCAGAGAAACAGTCCTTATGTATAGTAGTCAGAGAAACAGTTCTTATGTACAATAGTTAGAGAAACAGTTCTTATGTACAGTAGTCAGAGAAACAGTCCTTATGTACAGTAATCAGAGAAACAGTCCTTATGTACAGTAGTCAGAGAAACAGTCCTTATGTACAGTAATCAGAGAAACAGTTCTTATGTACAGTAGTTAGAGAAACAGTCCTTATGTACAGTAGTCAGAGAAACAGTTCTTATGTACAGTAGTCATAGAAACAGTCCTTGTGTTCAGTAGTCAGGGAAACAGTACTTATGTACAGTAATCAGAGAAACAGTCCTTATGTACAGTAGTCAGAGAAACAGTCCTATGTACGGTAGTCAGAGAAACAGTCCTTGTTTACAATAGTCATAGAAACAGTCCTTGTGTTCAGTAGTCAGAGAAACAGTCCTTGTTTACAATAGTCAGAGAAACAGTCCTTGTGTTCAGTAGTCAGAGAAACAGTCCTTATGTACAGTAATCAGAGAAACAGTCCTTATATACAGTAGTTAGAGAAACAGTCCTTATGTACAGTAGTCAGAGAAACAGTCCTTATGTACAGTAATCAGAGAAACAGTCCTTGTGTTCAGTAGTCAGAATAACAGTCCTTATGTACAGTAGTCAGAGAAACAGTCCTTATGTACAGTATTCAGAGAAACAGTCCTTATGTACAGTAGTCAGAGAAACAGTCCTTATTTACAGTAGTCAAAGAAACAGTCCTTATGTAAAGTAATCAGAGAAACAGTCCTTAAGTACAGTAGTCAAAGAAACAGTCCTTAAGTACAGTAATCAGAGAAACAGTCCTCATGTACAGTAATCAGGAAACAGTCCTCATGTACAGTAATCAGAGAAACAGTCCTTATGTACAGTAGTCAGAGAAACAGTCATTATTTCTTATGTATATAAGAAACGTCCTATGCCTAAAATGTAAATTGTTATATAAAGTTTATTGCCCTCCTTAGCACACTTATCATTTAGTTCATTTTCAAAGAATAATAAAATGCTTATAAGAATAATAAACAACACAAAAAGCATGTAGTGATCTCAACTGAGAGATAACTTATAACTTTCTCTGCTTTAATGTAAGATTTTATGAATGATCTGGATTTGAAAGTAAATATTAGTTCTGGCAGATAGATTGTCTAAGTATGGGGTTCAATTAAGGTTAAAATGATTTAACAAGCATACACCCATAAAGTATGTATTGTTGCCAAAAATTCAATCTACAGGGGTTTTTTCATGTCTTTTAATAGACAAAATTTTTCTCCAATAGGAAATGTGATAATTTAAAATCCAGTTTTTACTGCATTTTAAAATGATATACCTACAGTAAAACTTGCCAAGAAAGACAATTAATTTTATATCCCTTGTGCTTGTCAGTGAATTTCTTATCAATTTAATATGAATAAAACAACAACCTGTAGTATATGACTACTTTTCTTGAGAATGGCTGTCTGGATGGGGGTTGCATTACATGAAATCACATCCCCATTATGGAAAAAAAGTTGAACAGAAAAGAAAATATAACATGTAAAATCAGACTGATAAACACAAAACTTGGCAATGTCCCAAAAAATTTTAATTGGACATGCAATTGACCAAATACACAATTCTTTGGCAAGTTTTTGAAAAACATAAAAATGGGTAATTGTTAAATGTTTTCAAGTAAATATTTTTAAAGCAGGTGTTATAAATGTAATATAAAACATATTTATTCAGCTTAAAAAACTGTTTCCATAGTACATGTATATGCACTCAACACTTTAACCTTTTAAAATTTATTTGTCTTTTTATGATAAAACAATATAATCATATTCCATATATGATTATGTATCAATACCTTGTTGGATACAAGAATATACTCAAGTTGCATGTATTGGTCTTATATTACATGTAGTTCTCGCTTCATTTACTGAGCTGATTTTTTTTTCCTAATATATTTGCATTGATAATACATGTACAACATTATGACTGTCTTTAAAATAAATCAGTTAAACCAGGAAGTAAAAAAAATCATAACACTTACTGTCAAAGTTAAGTCTAACGGTGGTATTGCTTTCTCCAAGAGCAGTCTTAGTAGTAACTAAGGTAACATATTACTTACTGTCAAAGTTAAGTCTAATGGTGGCATTGCTTTCTCCAAGAGCATTCTTAGCAGTAACTTATATAACATAACACTTACTGTCAAATTTAAGTCTAATGGTGGCATTGCTTTCTCCAAGAGCATTTTTAGCCGTAACTTAGATAACATAACACTTACTGTCAAAGTTAAGTCTAATGGTGGCATTGCTTTCTCCAAGAGCATTCTTAGCAGTAACTTATATAACATAACACTTACTGTCAAATTTAAGTCTAATGGTGGCATTGCTTTCTCCAAGAGCATTTTTAGCCGTAACTTAGATAACATAACACTTACTGCCAAAGTTAAGTCTAATGGTGGCATTGCTTTCTCCAAGAGCATTCTTAGCAGTAACTTATTTAACATAACACTTACTGTCAAATTTAAGTCTAATGGTGGCATTGCTTTCTCCAAGAGCATTTTTAGCAGTAACTTATATAACATAACACTTACTGCCAAAGTTAAGTCTAATGGTGGCATTGCTTTCTCCAAGAGCATTCTTAGCAGTAACTTATTTAACATAACACTTGCTGTCAAAGTTAAGTCTAATGGTGGCATTGCTTTCTCCAAGAGCAGTCTTAGCAGTAACTTGAGATAACATAGAACTTACTGTCAAAGTTAAGTCTAATGGTGGCATTGCTTTCTCCAAGAGCATTCTTAGCAGTAACTTATTTAACATAACACTTACTGTCAAATTTAAGTCTAATGGTGGCATTGCTTTCTCCAAGAGCATTTTTAGCAGTAACTTATATAACATAACACTTACTGCCAAAGTTAAGTCTAATGGTGGCATTGCTTTCTCCAAGAGCATTCTTAGCAGTAACTTATTTAACATAACACTTGCTGTCAAAGTTAAGTCTAATGGTGGCATTGCTTTCTCCAAGAGCAGTCTTAGCAGTAACTTGAAATAACATAGAACTTACTGTCAAAGTTAAGTCTAATGGTGGCATTGCTTTCTCCAAGAGCATTTTTAGCCGTAACTTAGATAACATAACACTTACTGCCAAAGTTAAGTCTAATGGTGGCATTGCTTTCTCCAAGAGCATTCTTAGCAGTAACTTATTTAACATAACACTTACTGTCAAATTTAAGTCTAATGGTGGCATTGCTTTCTCCAAGAGCATTTTTAGCAGTAACTTATATAACATAACACTTACTGCCAAAGTTAAGTCTAATGGTGGCATTGCTTTCTCCAAGAGCATTCTTAGCAGTAACTTATTTAACATAACACTTGCTGTCAAAGTTAAGTCTAATGGTGGCATTGCTTTCTCCAAGAGCAGTCTTAGCAGTAACTTGAGATAACATAGAACTTACTGTCAAAGTTAAGTCTAATGGTGGCATTGCTTTCTCCAAGAGCAGTCTTAGCAGTAACTTGAGATAACATAGAACTTACTGTCAAAGTTAAGTCTAATGGTGGCATTGCTTTCTCCAAGAGCATTCTTAGAAGTAACTTAGGTAACATAACACTTACTGGCAAAGTTAAGTCTAATGGTGGCATTGCTTTCTCCAAGAGCATATTTAGCAGTAACTTATATAACATAACACTTACTGTCAAAGTTTAGTCTAATGGTGGCATTGCTTTCTCCAAGAGCATTCTTAGCAGTAACTTATTTAACATAACACTTACTGTCAAAGTTTAGTCTAATGGTGGCATTGCTTTCTCCAAGAGCAGTCTTAGCAGAAACTTAAGTAAAATAACACTTACTGTCAAAGTTAAGTCTAATGGTGGCATTGCTTTCTCCGAGAGCATTCTTAGCAGTAACTCTATAATTTCCAGCATCCTGTGCATTAACTCCATTAATCTCTAACACTATAAAGTAGTTATTATTTCCTTTAGGGTCTGTCTGTATCTTAATTCTTCCTATAAATTACAACACAGCAATTTTAATTACAACATTTTTGGCTAAGTCAGGCCATAAACTGAAATCTATATCAATAAGGTTGAATTGAATCTAACACCATCCTTAGCAGGTTTTATCTACCATGACCAGTTTAACTGGAAGATGGAACCACAGTTCAAAGAAAAAAGCAAGACCTTGGAGAAGGATGTACTCAGTGAGATCCCCTGACCTTTAACTGACCATGGGGAATTAAACCATTCTAAACAACTACTTTTTAACAATGACAACGAAATAAATGGATGAGAAAAATTAAACTCTGTTTTATTCCATCTAAAACATTATTTTTGATAAGAAGATTGCTAGCACCTATTTTTTTATGAATTTTAAGTTTTAAGTATAGATAAAACTTACCACCATCCTTGATGGGCTGGTCATCCCTATACCATGATATCTGTGGGGCTGGGTCAGCTGTTAGCTGGCATTCAAACAATAATTTCTTTCCATTGTCTAGTTGCTTTGTTGATGGTTTCTGTGTAAAATTGGGGGCAATACCATCTTGTCTATAAAATACAGGGAAAGCAATACAATGGACATGTGTAAATAAAAGATTATAGTCAAAATATAAAGACCTGTCAGGTATTTTCTTCCTATTGCTCAATCAATTTCAAAAGTAGATAACAGGTGTTTAGAAAACTGTTTCAATCTGTTTTTTTAAAGCTCTTACTCAGAAAGCGCTGGACATTTAAATTGCAGCTATTCATGCATGACTCGGGTATCTTTACTGGAGAGATTGCCATAGAGTTTAATGCAAGTTAGAAGTTAAAGTTAGCTTAGTCACACATGAGTAGCTGCAATTTAAATGTCCAAGCTATCACTGATGAAGAGCTTTAACAGATTGAAGCAGTTTTCTAAACAGCTGTTATCTGTAATAAGAATTAGTTGACCAATAGGTAAAAAATACCTGACAGGTCATAGTATTTTGACTGTAACTAAACTATATAAATTACTGTTGTTACATTTCTTGAACCAATTTGTACTAACTGCTGTGTGGTTACAAGATGGTGATCCTGGTGTTAGATTAAGTCTAAAAAAATATCTTCTGTTAAATGTTAAGTATGTGATATACAAGGTGTTATCAACAGTGATGAAATCTGTTTACTGACATTGATTTACTAACTAGATAGACTCAAATTCAAAAGTAAGGTGCCAGAGGTTTAAACCCAAGGATCACAGAAACAGGTGTTTTATTATTTTCTTATGGTATCTGATGCTGTTTTATTTCTGTATAGATAGTGCACATTTTTTAAATTCTTCTAAACACATTCTGATAATGTTGCAAATTTTAAGGAGAAAACACACTTCAATTATGTCTGCACAAGTTTAAAGGTAAATAACAACAATTATTCATTGGGTTAATTGTAGATGTGATCTTTATATTAATTAAAAAATACATCTGTTTATATCTCGTGGTTTATACACTAAAAGTTGTAAATGGTTTCAATTAATTATAAGAAAATTGGTCAATAAGTCAATAAGAATAAATTATGGAATCTTTACCCAATAAATGTGTAGATTTATATCAAACAGGTCAAGTACAGATACAAACATATACATGTACTGTGAAATAAGTAAATTTGAATATATATATATATTTAGCATAACTCCCCTACGAAATACTTGTACTGGCATACCAATTCAACAAAGGATATGAAAATGTATCCAAACATCACACACTACCTTTCTGTAGTGTACGAAATACTTGTACTGGCATACCAATTCAACAAAGGATATGAAAATGTATCCAAACATCACACACTACCTTTCTGCACTAATTTCAGACAATAACAGCTTTTAATATACAAACTATACATTTACCTTATGCAACCTTAATACAAACAAGTTTCTTAATAATACCACATGAATAATACCTGCTGAAAAAACCTGGATTTATACCATCCAGAAAATATGGTACACATGTACCTGTGTTGAATCAGTTATTATTTATAAATAGTTTTGTTTCTGGCAATTTTACCAGGAAAAGGTCTGTTGAAGTACTTAATGTAAATGAATCCAGGTGTTCAGTACCATTAAACTATAGGAAATCATTTTTTATAATCAAATCTTGACCATAAATGACCTTGAACTATAAGCTTCCTGAGAGTATCTAAACAAAGTATGATTACCTAACACCAGAAACAATTTACACCTGCATTTCATGTGTGGCCTTAAAAAATGGACTGTTTCTGAATAGTGGTGGATTATAATTACATTTACTAGTAAGTGCTTACACTTAAAAGGTACAAGTACAACCAGTTTATATTGCCTGAATATCATGTATCAGAAAAATAACTTTGATAACAATAATTGTTAATGAAAAGGTCAAGGGCAGTTTCACATTTACTCCACAACTTTCAATATAATTTGAAATAGTTTTTATTTTTTTGTTTCTAAAAATGCACAGACCATGCAAGGTTTTTATCATAAACTTACACATGTGGCAAGGCAGTGTCAAAAAGAGGGTTCACTTGATGGGTATAGCTTGTAGGTATTGTGTAGTGTTCATGTATTCAAAATTATGTGTCCAGCTAATCTGACAGGTCTGACAGAAATGGTATGGCTTTCAGACTCAATGTTGTTATCTACTCTCATATACAACTAGTGGAGGTTGGTTATGGACCTACTTTGATTCCTATGTTACAGTAGAGCATGAAATAACGACAACTTCACTACCCGGGATCGAACCAATGATCTCAGTATTAGCAGCCAGCCCTCTAACCAAGTGAGATAAAAGAAGTACTCCGTAAGCACAGTCCATTTTGACTACGGTAGCTATATACCTACTACCTGCTAGAATGCAGATAGGCCTCCTGTTACATTCTTCCCCCATTACAAAGAGTCATCATACTCCAGATAATTCACACCAAACCCAACAAATCCTCCATGTGGGTTTTTCAGTTAGGCGCCAAATGTAACAGTACAGCATGAAATAACAACATCTTCACTATTGGGGATCGAACCCATGATCATAGTATTGCCAGAAAGCACTCTAACCAAGTGAGCTAAAGAAGTACTCTGTTAGCGCAGTCAATTTTCACTGGCTATATACATACTACCTACTAGAATGCAGATAAGCTTCCTGTTACACCTACAAACTGGACAAGACCTGAAGTTCAGACATGCTTTTTACTGTACGTGCATTAACAGCCGAGAGGGGACCTCCACTAAAACAGCCAGTGGATCAACTGTGGTTCCTAGAACATGGGGAAGAGCACTCTTCTTCTTATACATAAGTAAAAAGTTTATTTACATTTAAAGTTTGTTTATTGTATTTTTTCTTTGTAAATTGTTAAGAAAGACTGAAGATTTCACAATCCCAAACTCTCACAAAGGAGATTCCCATAGAACAAGTTGTGTTAGAGGGGGTGGGGTACTAAGAGATATTTCTGTTTGTTTCAATGTTGTTTAATGCCATTTTTTTAGCAATTTCTTAGCTATTTCATTTTAGTTTTTATTGGGGAGGAAGCTGGTGTACCTAGAGAAAACCCCAGACCTTCAACCTTATCGTAAGTGTTGACGTGGGGTGTAGTGTTTTTTGCGCTACAAATGAAAACTGCTTACCGCGTATGGTTCAGTTTATGCTCCTTTTGTAGATCAAGAAGGGGACTTTTTGAAATCAATAATTATTTCCTCGAGATATTCAGAGTTTTGTAATATGGCAGTTTTTAAATTTTGAAGGGGCGATTTTCCATTCTAAAATTTGACCTTAATTAGAACGGATGTGTACTTTAGAACAATCGATTGTTGTCTACTCTAAATCCTTCAAGTGATGTCGTCTGCAGTTAAGGCGGGAAAAGTCTCGCGGTTTGTCCGAATACCATTGAATGTCACGAAAGCAGACGAACATTTGTAAACATCATAAGGTCCCATTTAGAAACAAAAATGGCTGACTTATCATGTAAAAATTCCAGTAACAAAAGTCAAGGACAATTTGAAAAACCTCAACAACAGAGGCATATTATAAAACATGGACAGGTTATCGTATCTTCATTTTTTCTACGGAATTTTCGTAATAAAAAGGTAAAATATAGAATAATGAAAAAATGCTAGCAAACTAATTTTTCCAAGGGGGGGTGGCATGATTTACTAGTATAAGTGATATTATACAATTATGGCAGCTCAGTGCATGCGATATCATGTTTTATGGAACACTTAAAAGACATATCGACCGAGGCCAACGGCCGAGGTTGATATTCCTTTTAAGTGTTCCATAAAACATGATATCGCATGCACTGAGCTGCCATAATTGTTTTATTTCATTTCACTGTACATTTTACCATCTCCTTAATAATTTGTTTTATACAAAAGAATTTATAATCATGGATTTTGTTATCATTGTCACTATATGATATTATGTATTAAATTTTGTCGATATTTTGCTGCAGAAAACAATTTTAAGTGAATATTTTAAAAACATTAACATATTGTGATATTGCACGACTGACGTTTTGATTACAAGTGATATTGCACGGCTAATCTTTGATTACTAATGATATTGCACGGCTAATCAATTTTTAGATGTCATTCTTGTACTAAAATGGCCAGCCGTGCAATATCACGTATAGTTAAAACGTCACAATCGTGCAATATCATAAAATATGGGTTAGTGAAAGATACATTGTTTAAATGGAAACTAAAATTACGAAATGTAATAATTCTGGATGTTGCTTATTTATTACCTGATACTGAACTTTGATGAAAGGTAAAAATGAGATCAATAAAAGAATGACATAATAAGCCAAGAAAATGTTATGTTAGATTTTGATTTTTAAACGAAAATTTAATTTTAAAAAAGGGTACAGTTCATCTTTAATAAAAATGCTAAATCAGTTTTAAAAAATGCAATGCGTATGTAATAAAAACAAAAGGGGGCTAAATAAGGCGGGAAATTTAAAATCTTTCACAGGTTTCTGTCTCGTAACAAAATCTGTTTTGCTCAACTATAACATACTAGATATTGTTTGTCCTGAGGCTTTGTACTAGTGGTGGATTACAGAGAATGGGGATGGGAACGATAATTTGTTATAGTCTTAAGAGCAGGTCCTACTACTGGACGGAACTACATAAAGAAGAAGAAGAAGCAGGTGGTGTCAAAAACACAAAAATGTCCGGATTATTCAACAGTTCCATGTATTTGTATGTAAAATAAATACATTAAGTAAACTGACTTATAAAAACCAATGATAACAAAATACATAAACAATCAGAAACATTGAACCTCCTAACTTTTATTAAAACTCTAAAAACTTCCCCAAATGTCATTGATGAAGTCAGGTTTCGTTTCACATTTGTCTTCTTTCCAATAAGCCCAAAAAGTACCCTAATGCAGTATAAATAGCACTGATAAAAATTGGGAACTAACGAGAAGCAATAAGGCATGGTAATTGTGGTGTCGTACCTATATTAAGGAGTGACCTTTTAAACAACACGGGAATTAAAAGTCTATGTGTTACATGTACTTACTGTTTCTGTCCGGGTGCTGAAAAGGAAAATAATTTCACAAAGTAAACAATCGTTTTATATTTATACATAAAGTACTATAGTAAATAATTTGTAAGGAAAATGGGTTTTATGGTATAGTCTGACACCTGTATCTTTTTGCGTTAGGTACGATAACCGAGATCCGTCAGCATGTCAAACTGAGTATAATGGAAAACAATGCAATGCACAAAAACGAATCAAAATAATAGAAACCTCACAAACAAAGTATGAAAAGTGTTATGATTAATTGACAAGGACAGAGACACCAGCAATACTGTTCACTCATTTGCACTTGGATATTGCAATTTCAGCATCTTCGAAACGATATGCATTTCCATGGCAACATACGGTAGATGTACAAAACATCATGTATCATTATCTTACAATCATTATTCTTTATAAACACGACAGAGAGCTGTCAGAACTGCACATGAAGCATAATATGACGTCATTACTAATTGATAGCTAGATCTGAATAGTTAGTCGTATTTTTGTCTTGACGGCAATTTCTGATAATATATTTCCTTAACAAAATTCATTTATAAGATAATATTTTTTCTTTGCATTTTTTAAAACCGAAATCTTTAGCTCATGAACATTTTTTAACTTACCGCTGAAGTTCAAATTGATGGAAGCAGAGACTTCTCCTAGTTTATTTTTTGCGACGACTTTGTAAGTTCCTGCGTCTGCTTGGGTAACTCCCTTAATATCCATCATTACATTGTAATTGTTCCCGCCAGCGGGCTCGATGCGCATTTTAATCCTATCTGATGGAGATAAAGGAGTTGTTCCCTGAAACCATTGTAGATCTGGCTTTGGAGAAGCCTCCAGCGTACACTGGAATACAAGTAATTTTCCATTGTCTTCTTGCTTCAAAACTGGCTTTTGAGTGAAACGAGGTGCGATGTCGTCACCTACCCCCATGTTGAACCTCTATCTGTAAAGCATTATATTTTATTAGTTGAATTCGTTCAGAAAATCGTCAAATTCAGATTGTAAATTGTAGTACAATTTAATTTTCATACATTTTCCTTTATCGTAACGCACTGTATACATGTGTTAAATACATACATAAAAGTAGTTCCAATTCTTTTGCGCTAGTATTCCATTTACCGATCGAACAAGACGATACTACATGTATCTTTTAGTATATAACAATATATCCTGCGACGATTCGTACAAGGTGAACATTTGTGATTTCTGTTTTGAAATGACTTCATGAACGCGCGTATTCAATAATTTAGTAACTGCTAACTCAAACAATATGACTGATGTTTTGATCATCGCGAATTAGTTAATCCGATTAATTCCGAATCAAAAATCAAAAAGTTTCCAAGTTATTATTCTTAGAAACTTTAATGACGAAAAGTGTTTTAGTATTTGATTGATTGGTTGATTGATTGATTGATTGATTGATTGATTGATTGATTGATTGATTGATTGATTGCAAACAATAAATATATTGAGGAAATGTAATGGACCAAATGAACAGAAAATTGTTGCCTGCCCCCAGAAAAACACGGAAAGTTGGATAGGGAGAATTTTATAGCGGCTACAATGAGCCAACAATAAGCGACATCTACAGCTACAAAAGGGACCTTTAAGGTTCAAGGAGTCTGTCATTCTTAAACGCAGCACCTTTACTATAGTCCGCGGCCATGCTATGCGTATTATAACCTGACAACATCCAACAAAAGACACTCATTTAAACGCTATATGTACGGCTTACCGTATCACAATATATCGAGGTACTGGTCTACCGTATCATGCACAATATATCTAGGTACTGGCCTACCGTATCACAATATATCGAGGTACTGGCCTACCGTATCATGCACCATATATCTAGGTACTGGCCTACCGTATCGCAATATATCGAGATATATATATCTAGGTACTGGCCTACCGTATCACAATATATCGAGGTACTGGCCTACCGTATCATGCACAATTATATCGAGGTACTGGCCTACCGTATCATGCACCATATATCTAGGTACTGGCCTACCGTATCACAATATATCGAGGTACTGGCCTACCGTATCATGCACCATATATCTATGTACTGGCCTACCGTATCGCAATATATCGAGATATATATATCTAGGTACTGGCCTACCGTATCACAATATATCGAGGTACTGGCCTACCGTATCATGCACAATTATATCGAGGTACTGGCCTACCGTATCATGCACCATATATCTAGGTACTGGCCTACCGTATCACAATATATCGAGGTACTGGCCTACCATATCATGAACCATATAGGTACTGGCCTACCGTATCACAATATATCGAGGTACTAGCCTACCGTATCACAATATATCGAGGTACTGGCCTAACGTATCACAATATATCTATGTATTGGCCTCCCGTATCAAAGTATATTGTTGAGATAGCCTGAACAAACAAAAATCAGTTTTAATTGGGGTTTAATTTGTAGAACTGTTATTAGTTATTTCGAAACCGACAATAATATTTTTAATGAACCTTCGTAATTAAAAATGAAATATTTTTAATTAGGCATAAACACAGTTATCTTAATTCTATATGTAATAGTGAAAACCTTGTCTATGTTACGTAATGTTGCGCCTAATAAACAGAAATAAGTGCACTATCCTCTTTCAGGTTATTTATTATATATTTTGATAGATGTACATGAAATATAATTTAGCTTTCCCTTTGATAGTACCGCGATGAAGATGGATCTTCTGGCACGTTTAGTATAGTATATAACAAAATGATACGACAAGACCGTGAATCATGGTATATTATCATCATCTACACGCAGAACGTCGATGAAAAAAGTGAAACACCGCATATACCTGGCATTACCATAGCAACGCAACTTATTCAATTATCATAATTGCGATATATATACCATTGTTTGTTTATATTTATAGCGCAAACTGCATTCATCATAACCTTGTACTGATATTTGTATATATAAGACCAGTGCCTTGTCCGTCAGCAGAAATGTGTCCACCCAGCCCAATATCTACGCAAAACTTGCTATGCGATGACCACGAACCTGTTTATACCGAGTATCTTGTTTTATAAAGTTAGAAGTAAATAAAACGTTATCCTTTGAAGTTTACATAAATGCAAAATAACAAAATATGGATCAAATCGCATTTATTTGTCAACAAACATTCAATTTAGTACAACTATTTTGATTTCTTTAAAGATTTAGTCTCTATTTACTCGTAGACAGGACCCCACTCCCTTTTTATAAACAACAGTCGACCGGCACGTTGTCAGAAAATTGGTATTATTGTGGACATTTTTATTATTTCGTTAGAAGTAAATATAACAAAGAGCAGACGATAATTTAAGACTTATAACAGATTTCGTACAAGAGAATACAAAAGGGGGTCCTGTTCACGAATACATGTGATTTCTTCAATAAAAAATTATCAATTTAAATTGTGTTCTATTACTGAAGGAATGTCTACATGAATCCGAATAATAAAAATCGTTATCCGTATCTTTTGCTGAAGAAAAACAAAGTTAAGTGTATACACATTCTTATGAAAAAAACTACAGTACCTGAACTTGTATAATTTTAATTTCCGAAAAGCTCCTCTGCACAGCCAGTAAACGTTACAGTGAGCAGTGCTGCCGAAACTGCATGAGGATGAATAAATGAAAATTAACACACAGCACGTGCTTGATTAGCACTGATCATTATCTAATTAATTAGGTATATATTGATTGGACCATGCGTAACTTCCTGATAATTTAATGACTTCGGTATGCTTTCAGATGTTATATTAACCGAATTCATTCCCCTGTAGTAAACGTTTCAGTGCTGACCAGAACATGACATCCCTATCAGTAATACATAACGTAAATTACAACAGCAATATCTACTTTTATTCCATTAGTGTTTAATTAAAGGTATTAAAATATAATTTCAATTATAACATTAAATACATGATACCGAAAAACAATGTACAAATATTGAGCAAAGGAATATATTTTCTATATGAACGAAATTGATGTACGGAATTAAAATACGTTTAAATAGGAATCATTATACGTCTATACATATAAAAAGTAGTTTTTATTATGATTCCGAGCCTATTATGATTCTGTATCAAACAAGCTCATCGGGATATTATTAAGACTAGTCGAGAATCCCCTGCCGTCCAACGCTTTTAAACACTTTTTCACACACTCCCCACAAAGTCTTAAAAATCGTTGGACGGCAGATGATTCGGATACGATTTAGGTCAAGATTTATACTCTTAGCTATGTCTTATTGGTTCTTACATCAGTCTTAAATAGAGTTAAACATGCACGCAAGTCCCTAACAGTTCTATATGTAAAGTGCAGAATATGCTTTGGAATGTCCGCGTGTAAAACAGGTGCTAGAATAATACGAATACCTAAATATTATTGTACTCTGATTCCGCGTCATAGATAAACTTCAATTGATTTTTTTCACAATACGTTTAGACCTCAAATTAACGTTAGACAACTTAAATGTGCATTTTTTGCTATATGTACTTCCCTATCAGGAACCTATAAATCAGTTAGTTATATTGGTCTCACTTCCCAATGGAAGATTTTAACCCTCATTGCATTGGTCTGCCAAAGAAAATTAAAAGAAACAAAGATTAATTATATAAATGTCATTGTATATGTGTTGTTGGCATCAGAGCCAAATCTACGTTGTCAGCAAAAGGCATTCTTAGTTTAACCTTGAAGATGAGGAAACTCAATAAGGATAGAGATGTAAGGTATAGACAAGTCAAATACAGGTTCTAAATTCGCTCTGTCTGAGTAATGTGATCACAGCAAAAACATGGAAGATAAATAAAATGACAACCAAATACATGTATTATCAATTAAGTGAAATCATGTTTCAATAATAAAAACGCAATGAAGGAACCAGATATTGTTTAATGTGGAGTTCCATGTTCGAACACGATAAATAATGACCTACGTGTTGATTTAAATATATTGAACAAAGGAAGTCTGGGTCTCCAGCCCACAGCAGAATCTATTACATGTACCTAAACTCGACACTGGCTCTATATAAGTTATTTCAATGAACAACAAATTAGTTTACGGACAAAACATGTTTTGCTGATAAGATGCCGACAGTACCGTATAGTATGGTAATGACCTATTCTAGTGTTTTGAAGAGTTTTATCCTTAACATTGATGAACACTTTCATCGGCTTGAAGCATCATAATATCAATTCAAATTTCAGTTCTAAGACAGATACTTATTTCTGGATAAGTTTCGTGGACACCCTCAAGTAAACAAACCATCTATTAATATATTAATTCGAAGAAATCTTTAGAGACATATAGATATTATACTTGTATCTCGTGATAAAACAGTAACTTAACTACAACTATTTTAAGATTTTAAAATCTGAACATAAGCAAAATGGTATTTAACATACCCTGTTCATTAAAATAAGAAAATATGTATGAAAATTTAGATTTTGTGATATTGAAACCGATATAGATACGACAATGTCCCTTAAACTTAATGACTGTAAAGTTCAAAATTAATCCTTACTGCTTTCTATATCCTAAACCTAATAGTGATTTAATACACAAACTTTGAAATAAATTGGATATTCAGAATAAAGGCTTTGCAAAATCTTAAATCCTCCTACCACTTAGAAAGTTAAATAACTTAAGGCTCCTTTTTAAACAAATAAAAATCTTGGAACAGATTATAGACTGTCTTGTGTTGATGTAAAGTATGATAATGCCTCTATATATTATTGAAATTCTTTGCAGCCATTGGGCCAAATATACCAATATTGCTAGTAAATTTATTTATTTATTGTTGAAAATTACTTTAATAAAGCTGGTATACGAAGAACAATTAAGAATTGTATTTGCAATCGTAATCGGTATAATCATCTACAGAATCAAATTGGAACCAGATCTGATTATCCGTATTTCCATTTAGCCTTAAAACAAATGTTTCTATGTATACTTAACGCCCATCTGTTGATTAGAAACAAATTGTTTCTGCTAAGTGTAAACATGAAACTTATTAATTGGATAACAAGCATGCAGGAAACAGCTTGATACCAGGAATTTCAGAATCTTGATAGTATCATGATAGTATTATAAATTTTACTTTTTTCCTCATTACACACCTTTTACAGTCAACAAATTGCTACTTGCTAAATTTACGCTTTCTAACTGTTATTTTGAAAATCCTTCATATCAGTGTAAATAAATATGAATACAGCAAGACATTATCACTAGGATTGGTTTTAAATTGGGATCAACTATATCATAGCGTTAAGTTTTTCTCGGGGTCCGGAGGAAGCCTGAGTACCCGAAGAAAATAGGTCAATAGGTCCTGTAATGTATTGAAATCGAACAGATGACCTTGTACTTGCTACACAGTGTATACACCGAACAACTCTTAATAAAACTCGAAAATCGAATACCTGTTAATCCTGAATAATACAATCCTGTTTTTAAAGGGTTCGGTTAAGACAAGTTTTTATGTAACTTTATACAACCCATATTTGTTCTTAGCAACAAAAGTCACTGAAGTTTTGACCACGGGGATTGGGTGTTGGTTGTCCTTAATGTGAATCCTCATATGTCAGCGTTTCTGTTTCGACACGTGTTCATGACGACTTTGTGAGCACAGCAATCTTATTAAAATTAAATCTTTAACCTCCACCCCTTTTCCCACTGTCCGACAATGAAAAGTGGGGATTATGTGAAAGATTTCATTCTAATTAGATTATGGCCACAAAGAGCGATTATGTGCTTATAGTGGACCGATCAGTTTTGTTTCCCTCAAAGTAGTGAACAATTGTTGAAAAAAATATTGATCTCAAGCTCGTCTACGGACCCCACAATATTGATACTTTCTGTTCAACAGACATTGGTAAGCACACCATGATCTTTATAGGTGAACACAAAAGTACACTTGATGTACTTGTGTCATATTGTATTTGTCTAGTATTGATTTGACCTGGCATTGGTTCATTCTGATAATGATCTGGCACGAGTTTCTTTCAGCTGTTTTTCGCGTGTGATGAACCAGCAGTTTTATTTTTATTTTATTTCTGCTAAAGTGCAAATTGATACAATTCCGAAATGTCCAATTTCTTTGTTACTAGTTAATTGCCTCATTAATATATGTTAACTTTTGGCAAATGTTCTGAAATATTTGTTAAATTCATTAAAAAAACGATACTTCTTGCTTTAGTAAGGTATTGATTTAGGTAGAGAACTCTATTAATCTGTGGGAGTCTTAAACGGACGACTTTGGTAATCGTTATTTAAAACAACCAAAATATGAAGACAAAAAGACATGTATGTAATAGCAGACATGCGATTTTCAGGTACATCATGGAGTTCATAAATTTGTAATGACATAGCGGAGGCGAATTACAGAACTGTTGATACTACGTCGGGTGGTCATGTTACTGTAAACTTATGGACAACTGATTCATTAATCGATGTTTAACGTCTGTTGTTTTAGATTTCAGCTATATTATAAACGAGAGCAAGCTAACAAACAATAAATCTATCGGAATAAGATACCCGGAAAGGCGAGCAAAAAAAAAGAAGAGAAAAATAAGCTTACAGTTGTGACATGCCGAGAATGTACATCTCAAGACACGTGACCTTTGATTTAAAGCTTCATCTGACGGATATTATTGATCGCGGAGTTTTTTACGTCCTTCACCGACAACTTAATGCCCTTGGTCGGACGGGGACGGAAATTGTGTCGACAGTTCATATTTATATGCTCAACACATGACATTATCTCGGATTCGATTGGTTGGTTGCTTAACGGCTAGCAAGCAGTATTTGAGTTATTAACTATATTCAGGACGAGAACACGTTTTTTTTTAAAATTGATAAACCAATATATACAAAATTTGAATGCCTCAGAAACAGTATGGAGAATAATGTAGAGGGAAGGATATTTTAGCCGTTTGTAGCGACTACTATAAACCCATTCGTATCGGGTCTAATGTACAAGAAGAGTGTCATATTTTAAACACATTCCTTGGTCCACGTCCTGGCATAGTAACCTGACAGCCCTAACCCTCTTTCAAAGAGATGACATCCACTAGTAGCCCTCTCTGATAGAATGCGAAGGAACCCTCCCAATACAGCGTTATTTAGATTGTTACATTTGATCGTCATGAATTTGGGCGAAATATTTGATTCCATGAGGCATTTGTACGCCTATATATTTAGTTGTTACTCATAAACAATATGTATCGCTCGTGAAAAACTTATCGATTGCTAATACATGTAAAGGAAAGTCATAAACTGATATCCTCACTCATTTAGAACTTATTATAAACTAGAGGAATGTATTCACACGAATACGACTTACCCGCCTGCCCAATTTGTTTTTGAGCACAAATGTTGAACAATATAGTACCCAATGCACAGTCAAGGTGATGGGTGTACACGCACGATTCAAGCGCTTTTTATTGTTTTTTCAATCTGTCAATATTTTGCCACTTGCAGCAAAAGACTTCAACATCTTGTTATTATTTCCGACTGAAAATTTTCACCATTCAGTTTGCCATTTGTTCCCAATGACACTAAATTAATTTGTTGAAAAGTACACCCGACATTGTTACAATCCTGATTCGGCACGGAAACAATCAACACACGGTGTAGAATGGTAATTTAATTAACGGACTTATCGCGTTTTTTTCTGTTTAACGGACTAATCGGGTTAAGCAAATGACTGTTCGTGCCAATAAACATGAAGTAACTCAGAAAAATGAGTTCAAATGATAACAAGAAGAGGCAAGTTTTATTGAAAACCATACTCACGAAATACTTAATTGATCTATGATAACTCCTAGAAAATGTTACGTCGATGTACCTCTTGGTTATTTCACAAAGTAAAAAACAAATAGAAAAATCGAAAAGCAAACATGAATTTCTATCATTAATCGTCACATTGATATAAACAATAATTTTTTATGTTTAGAGATGTCCAGTTTTGAGTTAAAAATACATTCAACAAAGCTCTAGCAATTAAAATTGAACAATAATCATTTGCTTAACCCGTTAACCCGTTAGTCCGTTAAACAGAAAAAAACTCGATAAGTCCGTTACCATTCTACACCATGCAACAATAAGAATAATAATTAGATTAAAAAAAATTAAACAAACGTGAAAAAGATAGATAAAATCTGAGATATTTTTTATTAAATACCCCCCCTTTTTCCTCAATATAATGAATTGGCATTCAAAACCACGTGGGTATATTTAAATCCACTGTATCTATCTCACTGCAGCTGTAGCTGTGAATGCTATTTATAGAACAGTGTGCACAGCAGTGAACAAAGAACATTAACTAGGGAATATCTCACTAATAATTTAAATAATAAAAATAGTGGATATTTATATTAATTTTTTAAAAGTAATACCATCGATAATTTATAATCTACACCTTTTCACTATCTTTTAAAATTATTCCACGTGACTATGTTTTCTAAATTATGTCATGTGACTTATTGCACAACCACGTGATATATTTAAATATACCTGTGTTATCGATCGACAACGTTGGTTATTTATAGAACAGTGCAAACAGCATTGAACAAAGAAACCTTAATTAGTGAATATCTCATTAATAATTTAATTAATCAAAAAAAGAGCGCCGTTCGTCTATTGTACTAAATGAGTCCGATAATCCCTGAAAGTTTGAGCTCTTAATATTGTGTAGTTTTCGGATAAAAACGGTTTCACACAAAATCTGTGACGGACAAAATTTTGCCAAAGTGAATACATTACTTACCCGCCTCCTACAGGAGGGCGGGTAAGTAATGAAATAAATAACCCTTGTTGATAAACAGAAAGATAACATGATTCTTCAAATAAATATTGAATAAATTTCTTGTATGCAAAACTGATGAACTGGTGTTTTGAGTGACATGGGCTTATTCATCAAATTATAATAATTAGAATTTTTTTTAGTAAATTCACTGTTAATAAGTGAAATTAAATTTACTAATTTGATTCTCTCAATAGTATGGTGCGAATCCCTTGAGGCTTCTATGGAAAACATGTACACATAAAAAACCACATGTCGGCCTTTACTTATCCCCAAACATCACTGTAAGAAATAGATACCATAATTGGAGATCAAAGACCCGGAAGTGTAGCAGGTGACATGTTGGGAGATTATGTTTTACAAAATATATATACAATCTCTCCGTTAACTATTATAAATAATTTATGGTACAGGTCTTACATTAATTTTTAAAATGTAATTTTAGGAGGATAAGTTTGATAGCTAAGTAAAAATTATGTTTATCATATTTACTTTAATTAATTATAGCAAACTGAAATAAAATATCAAATACCGTATTATTTGTATATATTATTTTACTCAAGTTTAAGAATGTTAGATGAGTCTGGATTAAACATTTAATAAGGGTCATCATATATGCTTATCTACCGATAGCAGACGATCACTGCATTTCCTGTTTAAATAAAATCCGTAGCAACCGATCATTTGAGGTCATTTCATATTTGTAGAGGAAATATAAAAGACACAATTAATGATTTTCAAACTTTACTTACCAATTATCAACAGTTCAATAATTCCATGTACTGAAAGGAACCCGGTAATAACAAAACGAAGTCAGTGAGAGGTTTTCAACGACTGTCGGCCATAAGCCTAAGAATAGGAGCAATTGCAAAAATGCAAAAAATCTAAGCAGTAAGGTAGAAACCTAATATCGCGATGAGGTTTGCCATATTTGTAACAGACGTATCAAGATGAGGCTAGTGGTAGAAGCGCCATGACTTGAAATGATACCGTTCCAAATTAAGAACAGCGTTTAAACGTTTGAAGCAGTAATGAGTTGCTCTCACGACTATACACGTGCTGATGTTGTAATGGTCGTCTGCTAGAGAGATAAAACATAATTACAATAATGTTCGAGCATAATAAAAAAAAATGAAAATTTTTGGCAGAAAGTGACAACAGGAAAATTATTTAACGTTGTACCATGAAGGAGGAATTCGATAAAATGTCATGTTTGTGAATTTCGTTTTCTGTCAATTTTGAAGCATATGCGTTTTTTGTGAAATAGTAATTTCCTAAAATAAAAATCAAAATATTATGTACTTATTGTATGAAGCTACTAATTTGTCATGACCACGCCTTCAAACTTATACTAAGTTCGTGTTTATTGATCTCAAGTTAGTGTTACGCATTATTAACATGTTAACTCATTGAATTTATTAAATAAACTGTTCTTTAACGTCCAACTTTATCCAGGATAAGAAAAAGTAAACAAAACAAGTAAATAAGTCTGACTAGAAACAAGTCAATTTAGACATTTTTAAGGAATGATGGGCATGCATGAAATTTCGACTTTTAATGCTAAATTTTACATTTTTTTTACGAGAGGTGGGGGCAAGATCTTTTCTGTTGATGTGTTTTGGGCATTATGGTTTTTTTTTAAATAAACCAACTGTCAACTGTTTTTCAACCATTAGATGTTATCTGTTTTCTTAAAAATTGACATTGTTATTAACTGTTATAATGAAAATAAAAACTCTGTTTGCTGTTAATAGTGTTAATAGTATTGCCCTTCAATGAGATTCTGTTGTTTTGTGTTGATTTTTTAACTCTCTGTTTTCTGTTTTCTCATGTAAATTTCTGTTATCTGTTATCATTATTTTAATTTACTGTTATCTGTTTTGGGAAAAAAACCCTTTTTTTTACCTGCTGATGGACCCTCTCTAAACCACCACCCCCCTCAGTTACTATGACAATTCCCCTTCTACAACAGACGTTGGTACGGTACGCTGGCACTTTCCAAGCACTTTCAAGACATTTTAAAGCGAATTTCTCACTACGGTCTGAAACCAAGCTGTGTATGTTCTACTCGGTATTTTAATGCACTTCAGGTCAGTTTTCAAACGTATTACATTTTAATACGCATTATATACAGACAAACTACGAGTGAGACAGAATTCTATATTCGCCACCAGAGACGGAGTCCTATATTCGCCACCAGAGACGGAGTCCTATATTCGCCACCAGAGACGGAGTCCCATATTCGCCACCAGAGACAAAGTCCTATATTAGCCACCAGAGACGGAGTCCTATATTCGCCACCAGACACGGAGTCTTATATTCGCCACCAGAGACGGAGTCCTATATTCGACACCAGAGACGGAGTCCTATATTCGCCACCAGACACGGAGTCCTATATTCGCCACCAGACACGGAGTCCTATATTCGACACCAGACACGGAGTCCTATATTCGCCACCAGAGACGGAGTCCTATATTCGCCACCAGAGACGGAGTCCTATATTCGCAACCAGAGACGGAACCCTATATTCGCCACCAGAGATGGAGTCCTATATTCGCCACCAGAGACGGAGCCCTATATTCGCCACCAGAGACGGAGTCCTATATTCGCCACCATACACGGAGTCCTATATTCGCCACCAGACACGGAGTCCTATATTCGCCACCAGAGACGGAGTCCTATATTTGCCACCAGAGATGGAGTCCTATATTTGCAACCAGAGACGGAACCCTATATTCGCCACTAGAGACGGAGTCCTATATTCGCCACCACAGACGGAGTCCTTTATTCGCCACCAGAGACGGAGTCTTATATTCGCCACCACAGACGGAGTCCTATATTCGCCACCACAGACGGAGTCCTATATCCACAAGAGGAGACGTGGCAGGTCAGTGTGCTGAGCCCTGGGAACCGCCAGTGCTAGGTCATAAAGTTGAAATTGTTTAAATTTTGTTTAGACAGTTACTCTGGATTTAAAACGTACAACTTCTATGTGCTTATAAAAAATGTACCATATACTTTTCCGTAGAGTCTTAAATGGTGTGGAGTCTGGAGTCAATTTCGGACGGATAAATTGGAGATGGTTTTTGGAATGATATTTATTTTTATGAATCACTTATTTTAATTTTAATAAAACTATTTATAGGTTAGATATAACACAAAAACTATTTATAGGTTAGATATAACACATGCATCTTTAGATTTAAGGCTCTAGATTCTCTTTTGTAAATTAACATATTATATGGGATTGGCAACTATGGTATTACAGTGACGAATAAATATTTAATTTTGGTGAAAAGGACCGATTGAAAGTAATGATGTTTTCATTTTTAAACAACATAATTTATTAAATCCAAACCTTTATTGTGTATTCCCCCCTTGACCCCTAGATGGCACCAGAGGTCATAAAGTATAGCAGGGCAGCAATGAAGTGCATATATCCTGACATATTTTTGAAAATATGAAAATTAAGATTATGCACATGAAATCATCCTGACCCCGCAGCAAATATTTATGGGTTAATTAACTTAAATATTTGATATATTGAAAGATGATTTGTGATGACTGAGTTTGTGTATATATTACTGAACTTTATATCATTTGTCTTTCCAAAAATATTAATTCCAAAAAATGATTTAAAATTTCTGCTCCAAAATTGACTCCAAATTTCTTACCAAACTCCACACGCCAAGACTCCGCTCTGTAAAATGCACGGTGTCAAAAATAAATTATTTATTTAAATCTGTTTGTGGTTTAAACGGTGTATTGTGTTCATTCATTTGCTTTATGAGAACATTTTTATGACGTACATGCAAACATTAATGTCCATATCTTATCTAAATACATATTGGTTATGCAACTGTATATTATATAATAGAAATAATTGCCAATACCAATACATGTACTCGTAGGCGGTCACGTGTTTTCTTTGATACAAATGTCCTTAATGTAAAACCAAATTGAACAATTAACATCAGACGGACAGGCAGACAGAAATATACTTACACAAATAAAAACTTATTTATTTATTTATTAAAGTATGTCAGGATAAGCCGGCATTTCCGTAAGAAATAACATATATTTGCTGATGACCTGGTGTTTCTGAATTTGCTATCTGAATATATTACTTGCTAATATTGGCCATTAATCATCTTAATTACAACCAATAACTTAATTAATAACTAGTCTGTAACTATCAATCACCCTGTGATTGAACGCCTAAATTTGTAATTAAAACAGTATTATAACATATGCAGAAAAAAGGAATTAATGCATGCTTAGTTTTATTTTTAAGTGTACGTAAGCTAATAACCCCCTTTCACACAGAGCTGCGACGATCCCCGATCAAGCCATGATCTGAAAAAGTTTTGGATCGGGGCGGATATGGGCTGTTTGGCGTCAAAATCGAGCAAATTTCTCGATTATGGTATTTATTACGACTGTACTACGTCAAACGCGCTAACACGCTTCTACTACGATGTTACGCAGACCGTTGCCGACCAGCGGCCGCATTCACTGCGTTTACGCTACGCTGCAGCTACGAAATTCAAGATCATTCTACGACGCTACGCAGACCTGGATGACTGTACGACGTTATCGCAATGGTGGTGCTGATCATATTACGATTATATTACGCTTCTAGGACGCGCGATTTTGGCGATCATGTATATATATCTTGTGTTTGAAACATATTTTTCACGTCGTTGCAAACTTAAGCATATAAGTATATAAACATTATATGTGCGGTTTAATCAAGTAATAACGATAAAACAACAAAATTGTACATAAAACAACATGCATAAATCTGATTTTAAAAACTAAATAAACAACTATTGTCAATTAGGTGCATGAAAATAGCTTTAAGAAGTTTGACTGCTGCAAAAATAACATGATATCGCTAGAACTGCGTATATGTCTATGTATTGTATTGATGACTGTACTACGCTTCTACTGCACTTTCCTACTAGAAGCTTAATATAATCGTAATTTGATCGGCACCACCGTAGCGATATCGTCGTGGGCTTTTACTACGATCGTGAAGATCTCTCCACGATGCTTCCCGGATTCTTGTTGACCACGATCCCGCTACGCTTGTTTTGAGCATGCTCAAAATAAGCGTGGCGAGAGCGTAGAGCTCTCCGATCTTGAATACCCTATCGCGATCATACTGCTCTTATGAAGACTCCACTACGTTTCTCCTGTGATTTGTCGCGATAGGCCACGTTTTTGGCCACGCTTTGATCGTAGTAGAAACGGCGTCTATATGTGAACGGGGGGTTAGCAACTACAGGTGTGAAATTACAGTAATTGAAGAGGGAGGTTTGGCATGTCATAAAACCTAGTTTAACCCCAATTTCTTTTGAAATGCATGTACCAAGCCAGGACCGTTGCTGTAGTTACCATATATTTGGCGTTTGGTTCCGGATTTTGTCGGTTTCTCGGACTTTGATCTGTTGATTGTCTTTTTGGTAATCCTCGGTGTTCGGTATTTTTTTATTACCTTCATTGAGAGGGTGCGGGGGGGGGGGGGGGGAAGCAGGTTCCATTAACAGGTTAACATTTTTTTATTTTTCCAAAAACAGCAATTTACATGAGGAAACAGAAAACAGTGGTGAATCTGAAAATCAAAAAAGCAAAACAAAAGAAAACAAACAGATAACAGCAGAATTGAGTAATTTAGAGGGAAAACAGAGAAAAATCTGTAAAACAGCTAATTGTTGAAAATCAGTTTACAGTTGGTTTATTTTCTTAATAATTAACAGACTTGCAAAAATTCCCAAAACACACTAAGATCTTGCCACCCCCTTTATTAGCACGTGGAGGTTAGCAGTGTGTTCGATAAAGGGAGATTCCAATAGCAGAGGGTTCGATATTCAGACGTACAAAAAAATCAAATAACTGATTAAAAGGAAAGCCGGATTACTTTGCACATTACAGAAAGAATTTGTCTCTCTCCTTTATGGAGGGAGTAGGCTTTAATCAAAGATAACTTACATAACTCTATCTCCGTTTGATGATCCCGTAGTCAAATTTAGTGCCACATTGACACATGTATAGTCGTATTTTTTAAACTAAATACAATGTTGAGTATTAAAAAATATGTTTTTTTTCTTTAAACGAAACTTCATGCTACGTTTAGTGCAGACTACTAACAGACTTTTATTGCAAGGTTTGTCTGATACACTAAAGGAAATGTGATAAACATATTTGGTTGACAGGGACCCCAACAGGGATAAATTGAAATATCAAAACGGTAAGAATCACCATCATGAGAACCGGCGCTACTCATGACAGACCTCTTCATCCTCCTTCAATCTTCATAACACTTGACAAGGACATGCCAGCTTGTATTACATTCGTATATACACTACCAAATAAATTTGACGCAGCTGGAAGAATTCAGTATGTAAGGGATGACTCTAAATATCGAACTGGTAAAAAATGCATAACCGAGTACCTGATCAACACGAGACGACCCTTCTCAATTTTATTTAATCTTCACAAATCTTGGCAAGACAACTTGTATTATAATGCTTCTGATACTACAACAAAGGAGTTTAAGGCAAGCTTGACGAATTTGGTTTGTGAAACTGAATACAACAGGGACAAATTAGAATACTAAACTGCCAAACAATCAGCCCCAGAGAACAAGCGCGACTCGAGAGGACCCATTCATCTTCTTTCAATATTTATGAAATGGACTACCACAAGGTATTTGAGGCTGCTATGTTAGTATGTTATGGAGCACATCAAAGACGTACCTCGAGACGACCCTTAAATCCGAGTTCTGAGCCGTCTCGAGTTGTGCAGGTTCTCCGATAAGTAATTATCTACTTTCCGTCCTACTTCCGATGGCCCACAGACCGCATAACCAATCATCGCTTCCCACCTCTGGCTAAAGCAACATGCAGATAAATAGTTATTTAGATTATATTGTCTGAATTCATAGTCTGCCATAACGACATTCGTAAGGGAACAAGCACACACGAATTATTAAGACCACTTTCCCAATAAGAAAATGGTTGGCCGCTGATCTTTGTATTTCATATCATTCTCCATAAAAGGTAATAAGGCTGGAAAAGAGAAATTTACATAACAGAAGACGCAGCTCCATTTGAAAGTTCAAAACCTAGGGATGACATAGACGAACTCGAGAAACACAGCTTTGAAATATATTGTACAGACATATTTTGCTCTCTCGCTCTCACATATACACACGTACAGATACATAATTAGCACATGCTGCATCGGGTTTTCTAGATGTCTGTGGCAACGTGTCAAGTCTAAAAACACCTACATGTATCTGTCCATAGAAATTTGATGACTCAAACTGAGGTCAAAAGTATACTCGAATATTAATGTATAAGTATAGAAAAGTATTGAGATGAGTTCAATTTTAATTAGTCCATAAAACTATGAATTTGTTACCGTTTATTGATAAATGAATGTTAGTCGATTTGTGTCGTAGTTTGGTCTATTTGATTTGTGTCGTAGTTTGGTCTATTTGATTTGTGTCGTAGTTTGGTCTATTTGATTTGTGGCGTAGTTTGGTCTATTTGATTTGTGACGTAGTTTAGTCTATTTAATAATGTGCTCTTTGTTGCTTCATTTACAGCTGTTTCTGTTTTAATCTATTCCTTTGTAAATAGTTGTAAAAATATATGTCATATATATATTTTGAGGCAGTCCTAGGTGGGATTCGGATGAATTCTGGATAAAACAAGTTCTGTATAAATCGTTGGTTACAATAACTTAAAGTCGACTCGTCTTTATAATTTAAACGCGTCTCTATATTTTGTATGTTTGGATTGACAACAGATCAATGTTTGTGATACATTTCTTGTTGCGTAATGCTAATTCCAATATGATTTCTAAAATTTATTGATATATTGATGCTGTTTTAAGAAACGAATGTTGGTTTCCTAATATCTTTGTCAGAAAATACGTACATTACCCGAGATCACTTATTTCAGGTAAAAAAATGAGTACAGTAAATGAATAAAGTTGCAATCCAACAAAAAATTATTTGGACGAATCACAAGAAATGAGCAGTATTCATTATAGATTGCAGTGCTAACGCGATCAAAGACATGCATATTTTATGTCAGTAGCATTTTCTGTGGTATCACTTATTTCAGCATACATTGGAATGCGAAGGTGCAGAGAATATTTTTAGCGTCAATGATTATAATAACAAGTGTTCACTGACAAAGCATGCGTCAATATTGGGAATCAGTAGACTTTTGTAATTTGATTGTAAAAATCTTTTGTAAATTAGTAAACTACTGTAATTTGATTGTAAAATTCTTTTGGAACTCGGTAGACTATTGTAATTTAATCTTAATATAACTTGGTAAACTATTGTAATTTGATTGTGAAGATCTTTTGGAACTTGGTAAACTATTGTAATTTGATTGTGAAGATCTTTTGGAACTTGGTAAAGTATTGTAATTTGATTGTGAAGATCTTTTGGAACTTGGTAAAGTATTGTAATTTGATTGTGAAGATCTTTTGGAACTTGGTAAACTAATGTAATTTAATTGTGAAGATCTTTTGAAACTTGGTAAAGTATTGTAATTTGATTGTGAAGATCTTTTGAAACTTGGTAAAGTATTGTAATTTGATTGTGAAGATCTTTTGGAACTTGGTAAACTATTGTAATTTGATTGTGAAGATCTTTTGGAACTTGGTAAACTATTGTAATTTGATTGTGAAGATCTTTTGGAACTTGTTAAACTATTGTAATTTTATTGTAAAAGTCTTTTACTATTGAGAAGAAAGCATATATCTACTTTAAAATAATGATGATTAATTGATTGATCGATTAACTTTCAAGCAGTATTTCAGCTATATTTCAACATTTTAAAATATTTATATAGTTTTGTCGGAAATTCCTGAGCAAAATATTAGAATTGAAAGAAATGTCGACTTTCTAGTACAAAAAATACAAAACTCGTCCTGTAGACTGATTTCTTTTTCTTTTCTATTCTTTTTAAAATATTTAAATTCTCAAATTAAAAGCAAATAGAAGACTTGTGCAATATATAAATACGTTTGTCAAAAAAAAGTGTTCAAAGGGACATAATTAAACATCAAACAGTTACAATAAAGAGCAGAAAACATCAGAGTTATTCCCCATTTACATATGCCTTTCAAATGTCGATTGATTGATTGTTGTTTTAAGTCCAGCAATAAAAATTTCAGTTATATTCAGGACTTTCAAATGTTGTTAAAATTGAACTCAGTTCTTTGATTCTTACATCGGCTTCATTTTTATCCTGATGTAAATTATTCTGTATAGCTATTTCACGACATTTTCTTGCAGATTTTGCCGCGTTTTCAATTTCACCACGTCGAAAATGTAGATCAGTCTTCACAAGTAAATATGCAGCCATTTCGACTGCAGGCAATTCTTTTCTAAACGATTCCATATCAACAATGCACTCTTCTGCCTCCTTCAAGTTCAACATCGGATTGTTCCGAGTCTCAAACATGTCACCACAATTAAGATTAAGTCCAGCTATCGTAGAAAGTGCGAAACATTTTCCGTGACTAGGCTTCCCGCGTCTTCTCTCGTCTAATTCAAAGTATTCTAGCGACTTTCGGGCCATACACATAGCCCGTTCGAAATTTTGTATTTCTTTATAGTACCTTGCATAATCGAAATAATGATACCCTATAGACTTAAGCGGACAAACATCTAGGTCCTTCATTTTTAACATGTAACGCTCTCCCTCCTCTAACAATTCTCTCATGTTATGTAGTTTTTTCATTCTTAGTTGTTGCCATGTTGAATATGTTATTAACTTGCACAAAAGTCGATTGCGGCAAGATGTTTTCGCGATCAACCTTACAGCGTCTTTAAGATGTTCATCCGCCTTATCAAAATTGCCGGAATAAAGATATTCACACCCTATCATGCACTCAAGAAAGCATCTCTGATCCGTTGTGTCTACAGGTAAAACATGTAAAGTTTTTATCCTTGAATTTACGTACACGCTAAGTTGTTCTTCAAATTCGTTCTCCAGCTTAACTGATTTTGCGGAAAACTCGTCGACTCCAAAACAGTCCATTAACATGATTAAATGTTCAAACAACACAAAATCCGATTTTGCAATATCTTCGGGGGCCATAATCCATATACAAATACCCACTTGTATGTCGTTTTTGCTTCTTGTCGCGACAACTTGGCCTGTTTTAGGCAAAACCAACTTTTTGTTAAAAGTTTCTTCAAGTACTTTCGTTCCATGATCCAAGCGTAAACATAATACATATTCATTTTTGTTTATTAGGTACTTTCCTCCTAAAATCAAACCCACTAATAATAATGTTCCATCTTGGTCTTCCTTAAATATTATATTTCCACTGTCCCCTGGCTGTATACGCTCAGAGGTTTGGATAAGAAAGTTTTTATTTACATCTAAACACTGCTGGGATTTGTGAATGTCATAAGGTGCTATTTTACAGAACACTACAGATGAGGACAAAGATTCGCCAATGGCACTGTTTTTTACCCTTAAAAACACTTGTTTGCTGAAAAGTGTCTCCATTGGACCCGTAAATAACACTGGAGAACAAATTATACCCTTTGTATTCCTAGTTGAAAAATCACATACAGAAATCATTTTATCATCGATCAAAATCAAATCAATGTCTTCTTCAATTTCGTACGGTTTAGATCTTACCATCGTCTCTCCAAATTTAACAAATCCTCGGTGTTTGCTTCGGACGTAAATGAAACCATCGTAAGCCATTTGGGTGACATGTCGACATGTAATTCCGTACAGCTGCTTAATATCATCTTCTACAAATCCACCCAGTCTACCGTGATGGCATCTGAAATTCTCGTCCTTTGAAATAACTTCTGCCATTATTTCTACTTTCGTTTTGCCTTTTCCACTTTAATGTATATATTAGTTATTGATCTATATTAAGAAATTAATCGTTGTCGTATGCGGACCAGATATCACTGATATCTAACCACGGGTGGGCAACTCGCAAACTGAAAAAGTTCGTGTTGGAATTCTAAGAACATACCGTTAATCATTGAGTTAGAGTAGAGTTCGAGTTAATCTTTGAGTAAAAAAGAATTAAGAAAACAGTTTGTATCATGTGTTTGGATCGAATTAAAACCTGTCGGGTAAAAACATACATGTTCGGTAAAACGTGGCAAAATTTAATTGCAATTAATGCAATTCTGCACGGATCGATTATGATTATTTTAGATCAGATTTTAATTAAATTTTGTGATGGAAATTGAAATCACTATTGGGTAAGGGACAGACCATTCAACTTGAAGGGGCGGGGGCCTTAGTTTTTTGTATTGGTCAGAAAATATTTATTTTTTGAAGGCGTCGCAACAAAATTTTGTTTTCTTTAATAGCATTATTTTATATAGAAGAAATCCTTTTCCAGAATATTATTTTTCTTAACCTCTGCTTCCAAAATATTTTTTTCATCAAAAATCATTTTCAAAATATTTTTTAGGAAAAAACGAAGGCTCCCCCCACCCTGCAAGTTAAATGGTCGGTCCCTAATATGAGATCACATTAACAACCCTATCCTCATCAAAGATTGATTGATTGATTGATTGATTGATTGATTGATTGATTGATTGATTGGATGTCTGCTTTACGTCCAGCGAGCAGTATTTCAGCTATATTCAGGACGGGAACAAGTTAACAAACAATAAATCAACGGAAAATGGGGGTGGTATGGGTCACAGGGAATACAATTTTGACTGCCACTGGAAAATTATGGAGTTTTGGGTAGGGGCGGAAAATTTAGCCTTTTGTAGCGGCTACAATGAGCCTACTCTTTTTCGAAATCTACAAAAGGGGTCTTTATCAAGCAAGGAGCGTGGCACTCTTCAAACACGTTACCCACTACGGTCCGCGGTCAGGCTTTCCGTATTATGACCTGACAACCCCCCAACGAGAGGGTCTCCCCTATCCGCCACCCGGGGACGCGCTGGGCTGCTCTGTGGGTCGAGCACTGGGAACCCTCCCAGTATTGTCCCAGTCATCAAAGATTGAAAAACTCCGTAGGTTAATTCGATACACTAAGAAATTGGTATAGTATATTGTTTTTATTAATATAATAAAGTTTATTTTCTTTAATTAAGAAATAATTCATGGCTGTCTCAATTTTATGGATTATTAAAATATGGGTAAGCATTATATTCATGAATATTTTGCCAAAAATATCATAAATATAATGCTACCCATATTTAAATAATCCATAAAATTGGGACACCCAATAAATTATTACGATTCTGATATTGAAATTTTACATTTCGCGCCTACGTAAGTAAAGAAAGGTTCATTTTGACTGTTCCAATTTCCGAGATTCCTCCCTTGTTACAAAATTATTATTTTTCTCGTGGAAAACGTAGTAGAAAAAAGGAAGAAATATAACTTAAAAACAAAGTAACCTATACTCACTCAAAAAATAAACGCAACATACAAATTTGTCATTTGCTTGTAACACAGCCCTTACTGTTTTTGGCATGGATTCAATTAAACGTTGAGTACGAACAAGCGGTTTCCTTTGCCACTCATGCTGAAGTGCCTGCTCTATTTGTTGTATCTTTTGCGGTGGTGGTTGTCGTTGGCGCAAGCGCTAATCCAGTTAATCCCACAGAGGATCAATTGGGTTAAGATCCAGAGATCGTGATGGCCAACGGATCACATTGACATTCTGTTGCTCTAAAAATATACGTGCTATATGTGGTCGGGCACTGTCGTGTTGAAAAATTTCTCTTTGAATGTCAATTACGAGCAATAAATGCGGCCGCATAATTTCGTCTCTATACCTAACAGCGTTAAGATTTCCTTGGATATGTATCAGCTGTGTATTCCTGGCGTAAGAGATAGCGGCCCACATAATAACACTGCCTCCGCCAAAATTGTCTCTTTCTACAACACAGTTTTGCGCAAAACGTTCATTTCGGCGCCTGTACACTCTTATGCGACCATCTCGCTTTTCAAGCTGAAAACGTGACTCATCGCTGAACAACACTCTTCTCCAGTTCTGTAAATTCCATACACGAACGGTAGTACACCACACTGTTGGCGTCTCAGTGTTACTCCGACGTAAGGTCAATTTGCACATGAAAGTCGACTCTGTTTTTGGCAATACGTAATTCTTAGTGTGTTCCAGATTTCGACCATAGACGTTCACGGGTGGATGAACTTAAATGCTTTCACCTGGATACCTTTAATTAAGGGGTAATTATGAAGTTGTGTATATAAATTTGAATATTTATAGGTTATTTGTCCGCAAAAAAAATGATTTGAAAAATTTATCCGATGTCGCGTTTCTTTTTTGAGTGAGTATATTTATTATTAATTAATATAATTTAACAATCAGAACAAAGAACGACAAAATTGAATTCTTCGTTACACGTTAGTTACCGTGTCTGTGACTGTGTTGATGTGTTTGCGTGATGAAAACTTCTTACCGCATTTGGTCGAGCTGATCCTGTTGTAGATCCAAAATGGTGCAAATTTAAATCAACTATTATTTTCAACAGGTAATCTGCATTTTGAGAAATTCGGTGGTGTTTTCATTATCGCCGCCCTATATTTGTATTCACTTTCGTTGCTAACGATGGATAAAGGAGAACATATTTTTAAGTACACTTAGTTACCATAAATGAACAGAATTTTGCTACAAGTATGTTAATCATTTAACTTGAGTGAAAAATAAAGATGTACATGAGGTTTGACTTCAAAAATGCTTTTGTGATATTTTAGTTTCATGTAATAATAAATTTTGTTAGTATTCTATTTACGGAAGTTGATAATAGAGGGAGACCATTTTTATCCTGGTACTAAGTCTTTCGTTGATAGCTCTATCGACGAGCGTAGCTTTGAAAAATCGGAAACCAGAATAAAAGGCTATTTTGTGTAGACAATTCCGGAGTATGTCGATATTTGTAAGATTAAATAAATAAATTTTATGTCAATAATTTAATTGAACCACGTGAATAATAGTTTTAATTCAAGTATATTTATGATTTAATATATGACAAAAGATTACATGTGCACCAATTTAGAAATTGGCAATTGAAACTAGCCACAACAGCAGGGCTTAACTTTACATAGAAACTTATGGGTAATAAGTTCAAATGCCTCGTTTTTAGAAATCACTTTGACAAACGCGTGCAGAATGAAGAATAAATCGGCGGCGAACTGATGCTTTGCATCAAAAGTGTTCTTGTTTTCATACAGTAAATTCGTTTGCTGTAGAGGCGGGAAAATAGAAGGAATAATCGTACCCTCGCAGTTGTTTTTTGACGAGGGCACGAATTTAGTCCCATTACTCGTAATGTAACAGAGATGTCAAAAAGAAGTTGCATATATAATCCGCCGTGGTCAATCTTGATATCTTTCAACAGTATCACTATTTTTTATCGGTTTCGTATTTAAGGTCGATCATTTTTGATACGTGATGCTCTACTACACGAAAACATTGAGAAACCAGAAACTGAATGGTATGCTGCATCTTGGGGAAAGTATATTTAAATTACTGGATTATACTAAAATTAGGTCACATTATCCATAAACGGAAAAATTATCAACATAGCATTTTCCACGTGGATCTTCAAGGACGAAAACATAAATTTCTTCAAAGTTCGCAATGTCTCGAGCTTTAATAACGTAAAGAAGATGAATATTATGTTCAAATTTTGTATAAATAGACCGAAGGTAGATTTTTTTATTTGCTACATTGCTAGCAATAGAACTAAATTATAATCCGACAAATCACAAAATTTACTTCGGGTGTATCATTTTACTGTGATGAGTAGTGCCGACTAGCTACAATAATGTAGCTCCTTATTTTTTTTAAATATTTTTTATTATGGACGGAGCTACAAAGAGGTCCCATTACTCGTAATGGAGCAAAAACACTCTTGAGATTTATACATATTTTCCGCTTTTAAACTGCTATTTTTGTTCAATTTATATTTTTTCCTTTCTCCGCCGTTCAGTTGACATTTCTACATTGTCTAATTAAATAATTTTAACACTTTTTCGTAATCATGGCATTGTTGACAAAATTGAAATTGTGGAGTGTATAATTGTAGAATCGTATCGGTAAAAATTTGATCCCAGCTAATGCAATAAAGCCGGAAAAAACTTGATCCGGATCAATTTTTACTAAATCGATTCAGAAATTACGCACTTCCGGAAGTCAAATTTTGACAACAATGCCATGATTACGAATAAAGTGTAAAACTAACGAATTAGGTGTTGTAGAAATATCAGTTAACACTTCAAAGACATTAAAAAGTATGTAGCAATTTAGGGAAACAGTTTAATAGCGTATTATATGCATAAAACCCCCGGGTGTGAATCACTCCCGGCTTGCTCCATTACGAGTAATGGGACCTCTTTGTAGCTCCGTCCAATAATAAAAAATATTTAAAAAAAATAAGGAGCTACATTATTGTAGCTAAGTGCCGACCCTTGCAGTTACAAGCATCATCTACCGTTATGGAAGACATGGGAAAAAGTGATTGCATACAAATGCACACAAACTTGCAGAGGCTACGCCGTGCGTCGTCTATATTTAATTTCTGGGATTCTTGGATGTGAATAGTGCTGGAGATATAGTTTTGGAATGAATACAAACCAATTGAGATGTGCGTTAAATTTAGACAAAGCCTTGAAAGATTAGAAAAGATAGTTTGTGCAGTTGACGAGATTCCATTAAATAATATTATGAACTTCCACGTGGTATACAATGTCAATACTGATTCGTCGTATCGTTCTGGGAAACACTGAATAGCTTTTTATATTGAAGCTAAGAAGAACTTGGAGTTTTTATAAAAATTCTTCAAAAAATGATTTACTACTTTTCTACAGTATTACATAAATTGTAAAGAACAATAAACTTTTAACTACTTGTTGATTTAGATTATTTTCTAGACAACGGACACCATAACTACAATTACAGTTACGTTACAGTCAGTACTTCAACAGTTACAGTTACTGGGTTATCATCCACAGTTCTTTCAAATGTATTTTAAGTGTTGACGTATTGTGTAGAGGGAATTTTGCGTGAATAATGAAAACTGCTCACCGCATATTGTTCAGCTTAAGCTCCTTTTTGTAGATCAAGAAGGGAACTTTTTAAAATCAATAATTATTTCCCCGAGATATTCATCGTTTTGAAATATGGCAGTTTTTAAATTTTGAACGGGCGATTTTCCATACTAAAATTTGACCTTAATTAAAACGGAAGTGTACTTTAGGAACAATTCATTGTTGTCTACTCGAAATCCTTCGGGTGATGTCGTCTGCAGTTTAGGCGGGAAAAGTCTCGCGGTTTGTCCGAATACCATTGAACGTCACGAAAGCAGCCGAACATTTGTAAACATCGTAAGGTCCCTTTAGAAACAAAAATGGCTGACTTATGTGAAATTTCCGTAGCAAAAGTCAAGGACGATTTGTAACAACTTAACAACAGAGGCATACTATAAAACATGGACAGGTTATCGTATCTACATTTTTTCTACTGAATTTTCGTAATAACAAGGTAAAATATAGAATAATGAAAAAATGCTAGCAAACAATTTTTTCCAAGGGGGGTTGGCATTTAGTGTAAGTACTTCGGACTTCAGACATTAAATTGTTAATGCTTATTAATGTCGTCTACAAGTTCCTCAATGTCTGTTTCTTGTTTAATGGATTTAGAGCAGTATGGACACAATGACTGGTCAGTTCGCGGAGTATTCTGCTATAGAGGTGGACTATGACCTAGGGAGTGTGCTGCTAGAGGTGGACTGACTGAAGGAGTATACTGCTAACGATGAACTCTAACTGAGGGAGTGTACTGCTAGAGTCTGACTAAGGGAGTGTACTGTAAACGGTGGATTTGGACTTCCACCGTGGCTTATTGTCCTTTCCCTCATTTCCTTGCTAGAAATCTGAGCCTCCCTGAAATAAAAATATAATGTTTATTTATTTCAGGTTCCTCTAGAAAACACCAATGGAAACCCATTACATGTTTGGCTACAAGCAAAATTATCACTAAACCTGACTTGAATTTCGCCTTCTGAAGTCTTAAATTATTCAATATACATAGTGAAAAGTAATATTTGAATGCATCTTTTTTTACACATAATCCCAAATATAATGCAAGTTCTTAACAATTGTTTCCACACCAAATGGTTTTGTGACACTTTTGTCAACTTGTAGTAATAATAATGTAATATGTTGAGAGATTTTTTGCGTATTCTTATCACTTAAGATGAGCAGGGTTTCCTTTACACTGTTACTAATAAGTCTTGTCATTTGTTTGGTTGTGTGACGTGACATCTTTCTGTGTAATGGTGACGTCGCATGAATGTCATATGATAGTCAATTTTTAAATACAGCAATTTAGAGACTGCAAAAAAATTGTATGAAATTTTTGGTATATTTTTTATCGATGTCAAATTTATTTTGAAGTCTACCTTTTAAATTAATTTAAGTGCGCTTCTTCATTCACATTATGACAGTTTTTTGACGATATCAACTTTCGGACAATATTTTGTATAAAAAAGTTTCGTTCAATCAGTTGCTTAATCTGATTAAGTTGAAAATAATAATACGAATAATTTTCAATTTAATTAATATTTATGGACTTTTTTCGTATCAAAACTGTGACTCTCTTTCCGTTTACCGTTGTTGCTGCTGTGGAAATAGTCTTAAGTAGAAGTCTTTAAATTGGTTAACTACTTGTTACACAAGTCGGTTTTTTTGCTTATATATAGATCAGGAATACGAAAAGTAATCTTTCCACAACCTTGTCTAATAGTACAACCTTCTGTTATTGACCGTTTTGCTTTATTATCATTCGACGACTTTTAAGGTACTTGGATGTCTAGTATCGCCATCTAGTGACGAGATGGTGACAAGATGGCGGACCTCCATAAGTGCATTTTTTACACGGTAAATTCCATGCAGAAACTTAACCACTGAAAATATAATAAAACATCAAGAGGCAAATGTGTTTCTTTTAGTTGAAGAATAACATATCAAATTTTCATTTTTTCACGAAGTTTCCCATATTATTGCCGTAGAACTCGCCGCTCCTCGCGGGCAAATTCGCTGCCCTCTGCGAGCTGTGCTCGCTAATAAAAGTATAGAAACTTCTTTTATACCTTTACAGAATATAGACATTCTATAATTCTAATACTGATTGGCGTAAGACAGATTTTACATAAAATTAATTAAAACCTTGCGACAATCTAAATAAAATTAAAATCTTTCACTAGCTCCTCCTTTTTGTTATTGTCGCTAATAACAAAAAGCGGAGAGCTTGTTAAAAATTTTATTTTAATTACATTGACCTTGAGAAAATTAAAGAAAAAATCACAATATTTTTACAAGAGAGAAGAACAACCAACATCACCTAATGAACCTGAGCAACCGAGAAGTGCATACGGAAGAATGATTAGGTGCGTAAATAAACTAAACTTATAAATACCTATTTCTCAAAAGCTCTTCACATTTCTTTTGGATCCTTTAGTTTATCAGTCTTCTCTTATACCCTTCAGAACCATAATCAGTTCTGCAATGGTCCACTCATCATACTTGGTGAGTGGATCGTTTATGTCCTGTAAGTGCAAATGGAAAACTTCCATCACAAATATTTCTTCTTTCTGCTTTCAAAACACTGCAAGCTCTTCTTTAGCCAATGGAAGTAAAACATTTATGACAGTTAAACACACCAGTTGCATGCTTTGAGAGAAATCTAAATGAGTTTAAATAATTTTTGGCATTCATTTGGATGACCGTTAACGAACTGTGAAATTGGCAGAATTCTGTTGTTTAAGTAAGGGTTACAATATCTTTTTTGATTGGCTAGAATTAAAGTTTTATAAAAGAAATAGTTTTTTTTCTTGTTACTACCCTGTTATTAATTTGCATAATAAAGGGAGAAATAGAATGAGGGGTGACTCATTGTGATTGTGGACAAAGATATATTTGTTTTGGTTTGTCAACATTTTGTAAATGAAATTGATATTGATAAATAGGGTTTTAAACCAAGTGTATTGATATAAACTTTTAGACATTATTCTGTAAAATATTTCTTTGGTACAAAGACAAACCACACTTTTCTCGTTTTACTTTGTCATATTTAAAATAATTAATTTGCATGTTGATCAACTAAAATTCACGTGGGAGTCACTATGTTTGTTGTTTTTTTAATAATAATATTCCTCTTTGCTCTTGTTAAAGTCTGTTTTGTTTTGTTATTGTTTGTTTCATGATCAATAGCTGTATAATAATGTCCATTGATGTCATTTTGGTTATAGTTCAAAACGATACTACATAATGGTTTTGAACATACATGTTTTTAAAATTGTAATAATTATGGGGTCCAACATTCCTTATAATACATGTTAATAATTAGGGTGTTTCGTTTTGTATATTATTAAATGATTGGTTCAAGTTTATATGATACGGGTGGATGGGTTTACCTAAATTAAAAAGATAAAACAAATAAGAACTGAAGTTTACAAACATTTATTTATGCAGCTATGAAAATTGTATGGAATGTTTAATGGGTTGTTCTAAGGATAACAAGTATTGCCATTGGCGTGTTGTTAGTGAGATTCCTTCATTGTAGGTTTATCCTTTATGAAATGACGAATATCGATAGTTACTTTAAATTTTTGTAAATGTAAACATTTATTTGGTAACTCAAACGACTTGATACAAGAACATCGAGTTGAATTTCTTTCCACTCTTGCATAGTTTGTGTGCATTTGTATGCAATCACTTTTTCCCATGTCTTTCATAACGGTAGATGATGCTTGTAACTGCAAGGGTCGGCACTACTCATCACAGTTAAATGATACACCCTGTCCATTTAATAATGTTAATAATTTTAACATGACCATACTCCCGGTACACTGATTCCATTCTATAAGCTAGATCGGAATGTACGTTCATACTCTCTAGAAAATTAAGACGAGGTACATCTACGTCTGGGTTTATATTTTAACAGTAACTCTTGTTCGTTGAAAAGCTCAACACATTACTGGTATCAGACAAAATAGCAGATGCTCAAAATACACGGACAAACACCTTTTTGCTATCGAATTACCTACGGAGTTTTTAAATTTTTGAGGAGGATATCGTGTGCCTTTAAGGGTTTCAATGCGATGTCATATTACACAACAGGGGTTTCAATTACCATCACACTCACTCAAATTACCTCCTCCTCTGCCAGAACGTACAAAGCTACACGTGTCCCCAAACGTAGATGGAGTTTAAAAAAATGAGTTATTGTTAAGTTTAAATATATTTTATTCCTTTTCTAATACAGTATAACGAATATTTACATGTACATGCAGACAAGAAACCAGCTACGGTTATTTAAATCAGTCTCCTGAAGATGAATAACGTATTATTATTTCAATTAAAAGGCAGACTGCTGGATTGCATTTATTTATTTTTCAAATGAAAAAAATAATATAAGAAAATGGAATGGAGAGAATTGTATGAATATGTGCCTTATTTAATTATTAAAAGAAAGACATCTCACAGTCCGTTACTTTAAATGAAGTTTTCTAGATCAAATATGTATTTTGTAAAATAATTTGATATATAGGAACACAACATCAATGTTGACATGCACATGATCAATAGTAGATGATCATCTAGATCATTAAGCCACCGAGGCCCCTTGACCTATGTAAAGCTATATGTACTTAATGCTCTAGATTCTCTTTATGTCAAAAAATTATATTGTTATACAGTCTATTTAAATTTTAAAATTACTATTGTCTTCATAATCGCCTATTTTGATATACATGTAGTAAGAAAATGCATTGGACTTTTTGTACTGATTCTGGAAGAGGTTTGCTACGAAAGAGTCTTTTTTAGTTTGAAATTAAGTGACATTGAATAATTTTACTAGTCTGGATTTTTTCTTGTTTTTTACTTATTTAACTGTGACATCAACAGATGGTTAGGACAAAAAAGAGTCTTTAAGCAGCAAGGAGGTATAAATTTACACGGTAATCCTCAATCAATTCTTTTATGCACTGTACAACAAACCAACTTACCTGTGGCTGTAAAACTTTGTGTTTATATTCTATATTAATTTGCAGAGTATAGTAAGTAAATGAATACACGGCACTTACACAGTATTATGTTACACAAACCGCTCATGATGATATAGTCGGAGAATCCTTTTTTCCCCCAAATTTGCAACCTATAGCGATTGCAAGATTGACCCGATATACCAAAGGGGGATTATGTCAATCACGAGGATAGAATCCTTTTTGATACAACTGAGCTTATGAAGTTTATTTTTGCTTGTATCGATTTTTGGAAAGAAATACCTCAAAAAGTAGTATACAATGATAACAGTGCATAAATTCAGTATAAAATTACAAACAATTAGCATACAAAAAAATAGAAACGAAAATTTGTTAGTAGAAACATGTATTTGTGTGATAATGTTTTAAGATGAAGCAAAACTAGATTAGGTACTTCTTGAACATTTTAATGCTTAGTCAGTGTTTGGGATTTAAGAAGTTTTCTGCAGCTTTCAGAACGACTGTTTAAAAACAATCTATTTCAAGAGACGGCTATTTACTTGTGATTACGCTGCGAAATTATTAGTAAAGCTAAATCGCATTTGTGTATGAATGGTTGCGACAACATAAAATTGTAAAATTTATAATCTGAGAGACGTTTAAAAGTTGCAGTAATGTTAATCACTAAAACTTCGTGAAGAGATTTGCCTCTTTTGCAAGCTGATTTTTCGCAAAAAGCTATTAATAGACTATGGTCAGTAAGACAATATTATAAAGTTGCTTTTATGATGAAATGAATACATTTTCTTGGATTTTTTTTACATTTTCAATTTGCTTCTAAAATTAAAATAAACATAATGCATTGCTAGAAAATCTTCGGAATAATGTGCCGAAAAACTACTAGCAAATGTAATGCACGAATCAGTTTACATTTTGTATGAGAGCCAACGCGAATTAACTGGGACACATTTGAAAACCGACATATGTCAGCCGCAGATATACAGCAAACAACAGTTGTGTCGATGAGCTTATTTGTAGAAGATGCCTGTAGTTAAAAAAGAACTATTCGTTAGTTAAAATTGATTTGCATTTTGATAAAATTGAATTAAAGAAAGTGTTAACAAAACAAAATACTACCTTGCGATTAATACCATTAAATTCATTGAATTCAAGAATGAGATTCGTACCGAAGATATACATATAGAGATATTCCCCTTGAAACAGAATTGATATTGTGTTGACAATTTCAATTCCTCTTGTTGCTATATTTTCGCGAATGTGTACCCTGGACATGCGAGTGCAACAGCTTTAAATTGGATGAGAGGATGGGTCGAAAGAATTACTATAACTACAACAAAGTGGTTTTTTTAAATTACCGGTAATAATACTTTTAACTAAATAGAGGTTTCTGTTTTATTGATTTGATATCTTATATGCGTTGCCTCTTGAAATAAGAAAGAAAGTTCGAATGTAATTGTTGATATAGTTCAATTGTAATGCAATTCTTGATACAGCGTCAAGTCTGATTCCTAAATTCCCAATTAAGTCAGTTTCTTCAGTTTGTTTTTGCCGCAGAATTAGAATGGTGATAACCGATATGTACTTGAGGATTTGTCGGCATCAATGGGTGATTTGATGCTTACGCGTCGCCAGTAATCTCAATGTCCAACCATCAAATCGCCAATCGAATCCGGCAAATCGTCTAATACAATAAGTAGTTTAGATAACGTGAAGGAGTCAAGACACTAAAGGGGACCAACCAAATTTAGAACATATAAGAAAATAGAACTTACAAACAAAATAGTCCTGTTTATCTTAGTGTATATTAAAAACTACTAACTGGATTTTAATGAATAAAAGTTTTTTCTGAAAGGTGAATATATTGGAGAATTTTTGAGTCCTAACTTGCTCTGTTATAATGGTGTTTAGTATGTTTTATGTCACATTCACTACTATATACCAAGATTTTCTGAAAAGAAAGTGCTATTTTTAGAGCGGGTTTATCCCGGAAGCTGGTTTTCTCTTGGAAGGTTTTAAAGAGGTCATTAAATTTTGAGAGAACATAGGCCAGTCACTTACGATTCTGGATATATATAATGTCGGTCAAGTTGCACTTAAGGTAAAAGAGCTGCGCTAATTAAAAAATAACAAATTTAGTAGAAAATCTTAAAGAATTGGATAAGTGTTTTTTCCCCTGAATAATGTCATGGCATCAATTTCACTATTGATGCCGTAGAAGTTAACACAAGCGCAGAAGTTATTTCCGGTAAACTAGAAATTCCTACTTTTTGTCAGTTTATTTTGTTTTTCATTGCCGTAGCATTAGAATAGAGATAACCGTATTGTAATTGAAGTTTTTCCGGCATCAATTGGTGAATTGGTGGTCGGAAATATCCGTTGTCTAGCTCCGTGTACGCGTCGCAAGTCAACTTAATTTCTGACCATCATATCACCAATTGATGCCGACAAATCTTCAAATACAATTCAGCTATATCCTAAATCACACTCCTACAAAATTGGTAAAGTCGAATCATTATCATAGACGGCTATCTTGTTAGTTAATTTCGTTTATAGGTGTTTCATCAAATGTTAGCCATATAATACCGCCCAGTGTTAAGAGAGAAAGCCGGAGTACCTGGCAACGCTAGTCAATGTAGTTTACAGTCAAATACACCATGCTTGAAGTAAGGCTTCAAGTCACAATTCCATGTTGAACTTGAGTTAAATCATAACCAGCTCAAATAATATTAACTAAAAATGTAAAAAAGTAACTGAAAAATTCCAATTCATATTTTTTAAAGTCGTCATAGAGGACAGTTCAGGAGTTCTGCTGTGGTGCATTTTCACCGCAAAGACCACTAATCATTTGCCGAGGACAAGTTCATTTGGTTCATAACATGTAAATATCTCATATTTTTGACAATAAATAACAAATGAAATAGAATAAAATAACAACAAAAACAAACAATTTATTCATAATCATGCATTAAAATGAAATAAATCAACGGAAGTACATCCACCGTAAATGTTTAAAATATAGACAAGTTGTACCCACACCGGCAAAACTTTATTGATTTAATCAATTTTTAACATATATGTAACATTTTAATAAATGGAAAAATTGAATAACCGGCCATATTTGATTACTTTTTGTCGAATAATTTGTTCACGTTCAAACGCATTTTATCCATGTCTTTCAATGGTGTAAATTTATTCATATTTGGAGTGGTTAAACGGTAAAAAATGTAGGTATTATTCGGGTTTCGACAAGGCCAAGTTTCGACCTCAATGCTTATTTTTGATTTTTGATTTCTCAAATATAAACTGTCATAAAAAATACCTAGATTAATACGCTTAAATCCAAACAAATTTTGGATTTGTCAAAATCAGAAAGCTTATCTTTTATTTTCATTGGCGACAAGTTTTATTGTGATCCACCAACATACAGATAAAACTTACGTTGTTTTCAAATTGTGCTGAATAACTTTTGTTTGCAATAGTTAATGCAATTTATTGAGTTCGGAGAATACAACAAATGTCCAAATTTGTACATTTGATATCAAAAGTGGCAATTTATTAAAATTGAGGCAAACTCTTCAAAAAGAAAAAGGCGAAAATGGCAATTTTAATAAGATTTGAACAAACTTTGCAAAAACATAGAGGAAACGATACTTTAATATGTCTATTATTAGTGACGATATGGTTTCATTTTGCGACTGCAAATGTTCTGCAGAGATACAAGATGAATTAAGAAAATCATAGATATAACGTTGATTCGTCAGAAGATGTTCAGTTGCTTGTTGATCCAACTGCTGAACTCATAGAGCCACGAGACAGTGGAAATTAAATATTTAAGGTAGCTGACTGCGACTCTACTATTTATATTTTAGGAATAGTATAAGGAGAAATGGTTGTCATTGGGACAAACATGTATGAATTATGTTCAAGATTCGAAATACCACGAAGAAAAGTACAATATAATTTGAACTTTGACAACATATAGCTTACAATTGGGAACGGTAAGCTTGCCTATGAAGAAAAAACAAACGTGTCAGTAGGATCGTGCATCTGTGTTAAGAGTTCTGAAGATGTAGCTAAATTTGATTGTGATATGTGGGAACATTTTCTAATGCTTGTTGAGTCTTAATGATTTAAACAATTTTCTGCATGTGATATAAAACAGAGAATAATTTTGAATTATTTATTAACTTCTTGATATATTAGATTACGTGTGAAACATCGGATCAAATGTTCTTACTAGAGTGGATGAAAGGTTGCGACAACAATTATTCTGGAAAATATAGAGAGTCTATGGACATTAAAAAAATTAAGGATGATTGCTATAGTGAACAAATTGTCTCTTATGCAAAGTTTTTGTTAGTTAATATGAACGTTATTATTGGGATGTGACAAATACACATAACAATGAAAGCTTGTGATGCGTGCTCCATTAAGTACCATGGATTACTTTGTTTCTGTAAAGTGCAAAGACGCAAAACGCATCGCAAGAAAATCTTTGGAAAACTTTCAATTAGGCGAAAAACAACAAATCAGAGTAATGCACGAAAAATTGTTTGCTCCTTGTATGATAGCCAGTGCAAATTTAATAAGTGGGGGTAAATTTAAGAGCAGACATATGTCAGTTTATTAATAATAAAGTACCAAAGTATCATAGCCGCAGATATACAGGAAGCTGAAGGTTGTGTTGATGAGATGTAATCATTTGTACAAGATATGGCTAAGGTTGAAAAAAACGTCATATTTGTTAGTTAAATCTTATTAGCATTTTCGAAAAGGTGAAATACAGAAAGTATTAAAATATGCCAGTAACTGTAATTGTCTCGAGATTAAATATAATATTAAAAACATGAAACTGAACAGGCAAAAGAGCGAATCAATGAATTATTCAAGGAGAAATCTATGACATATCTGCTGTTGGATAAAATTTTAAGATAAAGAAGATGTTGCTATTAATTGATTTTTTGTTATTTTGAATTTGAAAAAATGTGTTCATTCTATATGTGTTCACTTTTTAAATGTTACGCTTTGTTATTCTGTTATAGCTTTGAATGACATATTGCATATTACGATGCCCAGTGTCCTCGCTGCAAAATTAGACAGGCAAATTGCATCATCCGTTTCATCATTAAATAAATCGTGTGTATTGTATATGGTTAGATAAGATCTTGTTTTTAATTTCAACAAGCTACTAAACTAGCCATGTTTATTTTGTTAAAATAAAAAATAAACATAAGATGATATGAATCAATCTCACTCAATGTGAAATTTATACTTAAAAGATCGATTTTCTTAAATTATATTAATACTTCGATTTTGTATATCAGGCATTCAATATTAGGACACAAAAAATCGCCTGGATATCTTGTGATAAGAAATTCGCTTTTATTATATCAGAAACCGTTTTTCTAAAACATTATTGATTATCTGATATTATAATATTACATACTAGTAATTCTTTATATATTTTTCGTTTTTTCTGCTGTTAAGAAATAGTTTTGGATAAATTTACATTGTTTGATATCAACAGCTCTATTATTTGATATCAGAAAACCTTTTTTATTTAAAAAAATGTAAATAAAAAAAAAAATACTTTTCATATTTGAAAATAACATTTTTATATCAGAAAATCGATATAAAAATTTAATATAAGAAAAATATATTTTGTCATATAACAAAATTTAATCTAGACCATAAATATAAAGTAACAAACACCAAATATAACGTAGAAAGCACACAAAGGTTAAACTTCACATTGATAATACCCCACATATAAAATAATTAGGACCAAATAATAACCAAAATGTTGCAAGCACCATATACCAAGTCGAATGCTCATAATGAAAAGACTAACGTAACACTTATCAATATAAAGATCAAAAGCACCAAATATAAAGTATAAAGCACCTAATAACAACAACAGATATAGCCCCAGATAGTATATATATAGTTTGATAGTTTCCCAGAAACTTTAAATAGTTTTGAATAAACTATTTTTAGTGTATTATTGACACGTAACGTTCGAGTAGGAATTTTCAACTAGATATGCAACACGTATAACAATGGCTAATATTAACAAAAACATGAAAGTTTCTCGTGGACGACTAGGTGGATTTGTAGAAGACAAGTCGAAACGCTTATATGGTATTACGTGTAAACACGTGACACAAGTTGCTGATGATGGTGTAATTTATATCAAAAGCGAAAGTGGCAGTTTAATACAATTTGGACAAACTTTGCAAAGAAAGAGAGGATACGACATAAAACGAGACTTTGATATGTTTATGATTTATGACGATATGGTTTCATATTGTGACACAACACAACGAAATTTCAAAGGAGAGATATGTAAAGCAAAGATATATTATAGTGAAATGAGTTCAATATATGGTCGAAAGATCTTTATGCTAATCATGGACACTTCTTTAATTATTGTTTGCAGCCAAATAGCGACTGCAGAGGTTCACCAGAGATACAAGATTTATTGCGGAAATCACGAGGATAACGTGGATTCATCAGATAATGTTCATTTTCTTGTTGATCCAACTGACCTTATAAAACCGGGTGAAAGTGGAAATTTAATATTTATGGAATCCGACTGCGATTCTACTATTTATATTTTGGGAATAGTAATAGGAGGAGATATGATTGTCATTGGGACAAAGAAATATGTATTATGTTTAAGATTCGATTGTGGTAAGAAATACCTTGAAGAAAGGTTCAATACAGTTTTAAATTTGCCTAAGTATAGCACAAATTTGGGAACGGTTAGCGCGCAAAAGAATAGAAACGAACATGTGTCGGTAGGATCGTGCATCTGGGTTAAAAGTCCTGAAGATGTGGCAAAGGTTAAATGGGACTTTGATCTGTTGGAACGTTTATTAGTGCTTGTTGAGACCTTGGCATTTGAAGAATTTTCTGCAAGTGACATAAAACAAGAGAATAATTTTGAAAAACAGCTAAACTTATTTATTAATTATAGGAAAGACAATTTACATGAAATTACGTCTGAAACACCGGATCAAACTTTCTTACTAGAGTGCATGAAAGGTTGCGAAAACAATTATTCAGGAAAATATATAGAGTCTGAGACACATTTTAAAGATGCAGTAAGGATGATTACTAAAACCTTGTGTAGAAATCTTCTCTTATGCAAACTGATTACTTACGTAACGTGGCTATTATTAGACTCCGACGAGTTAGTTAAAATGGAAAAGTTGTTATTGGGATGTGAAAACTATATATTAAAAATGAAAGATTGCGATGCGTGCTCCTTTAAGTACCTTGGATATTTCTATCATGACTATTCCCAGTTTCACTTTGCTTCTGGAAATTACAAAGATGCATTATGCATGGCCGAAAAATCTTTGGAAAACTTTCAATTAGGCGAAAAGCAACAAAGCAGTGTAATGCACGAAAAGTCGTTTGCTCTTTGTATGATAGCCAATGCGAATTTACTATGTGGGGATAAATTTGAAAACAGACGTATATCAGCCGCAGATATAAAGGAAGCAGAGGGTTGCGTTGATGAGATGAGATCATTTATACAAGATATGGCTGTAGTTGAAAAAACGTCATATTTGTTAGTTAAAACTGATCTTCATTTTCGAAAAGGTGAAATAGAGAAAGCGTTAAAATGTGCCAATAAATGTTATGATCTTGCTATTAAAAATAACATTAAATATGAAACAGAACAAGCAAAAGAGCGAATCGATGAACTAAAGAATGTGAAATATAATGCCAATCCCATGACATATCTAGTTCCGGATAAAATCTAAAGCTAAACGTTAAACATAATAGAGTAGTGATGTTAATTGTCTATGTTTTTCACTGACATATCATATAGTAACTCAATAGACTAGATGTTGACATTGTTGTTTTTTCACCGAATGATTTCTGAGAGTTCTGCATTGCATTTGACAATACACATATAAAGGAGAGGGCGGGTTGGAAGTACTATTTTAACTACTACAAAATATTTAAAACAAAACTTTAGTTCAGTAATATCCAAAAGATAATATTCAAATAATTGGAGGCTTTTCTTTTTATTGGTTAGATATCTCATATTTTTTAATGTTTTTGAAAAAAAGAAAAAAAATTGCCTTTCCTATAAAATTGTTATATTAATAGACAGCTTCTTATACCCAGAGATTGTGTCAATGAAGAAATGTAAAATTGTTTTCGAAATTATTGGCAATAAAAATAGATCCATATTGAGAGAGGAAATTAGGTACTTGGCAATGTTTGTCAGTTTTAGTTATAGGCAAACACACCAAGCCCAAAGTAATGCTCAACCTTGCTATTCAATGTAGATCTAGATTAAAATTGGTATCAGATTAAATACTATTATTTACAAATGTAAAAAGACAAATTTATTGTATAACTCTTATGTTTGAATACCTTTTATAGCGGACAGTTTTTATTGTAAAAAACGACATATTTTCCAAAAACTTATTTGGTCCATTACATGTAATCATCTTTCATTAATGACCTTAAACATAATAATGCTAAGTCATATGTGTAAATCAATAATTATATCATGCAAAGGGTGTCGAATAATTTAGAGTTATTCCCCGTTAAACAGAACGGAGAGTTGTAGAGGTCTCGTTTTGCAGTATGTATATATAGGTCAGAGAATTATTGCAAAGTAAATCATGCCCAACTTGAAAAAGAGCTTAATAAATGTCAGCTTAAACAAAGATATAGTAAAAAAAGTCTGAACGAAGTCATCTAATAGAGTTGTTGTGATGCATTTTTTACGTAAAAAACACAAATCATTTTTCACGAACAAGTTTATTTGGTCCATAACATGTAAATATCTCATATTTATGACAATAAATATCAAATGACAATAAAATAACAACAAAAACAAACAATGATTCACAGTGATGAATTAAAATGAAATCAATCAACGGAAGTACATCTACATTTAATGTTGAAAATATAGTCAATTTATACACACACCGATAAAAAAGTATTGATCAAATCAATTCGTAACATATTTGATATTTTAATAACTCGAAAATTTATTATCTGGACACTTCGATCACTTTGTATAGGAATACAGCATTTTATTCGTGTGTTTCACCGTTTCCAATTATCAATCTTATGTCAATTAACAATTAAGATATTTCATTACCTTATATATGTAAACTGTAACTAAATGCTAACTAATTAAACAATTCGCTTCCCACCCAAATATGATTATGATCAAAATATAAGAAATATCAAAGATTCTGTGAAAGTTTCATCAAATTCTATTTAGGTGTGTAGGTAGGAATTGACCATGAGAGATGGGTACCCCTAGTGTAAACCCCCTCCACTTTTCAAGCGAGAGGTTAAATAAAAAGACTAATTCATAAAGCATAATACTTTGTATTATTTTTATGAAATGGCAGAACTACTCTTAAAAAAGCAACCACTTATAACCACAATCATTACCCTTCTTTTCGGATACATTATTTCTCTCCTTCGGCTTTAATTTAACCACACAAATAATTTCAAGATCGTTTCAATTCAAACATCTATGATATGTTTACCGAATCAAGAAGGCCCATTTTTACTGTTCTGTTTATTAAACATTTTAGTTAGCACTTGTTTAACCTGCTGTGCAGAACTCCTACGCCTAGGCTTGTTTTCAACCATTTTACGCCTCTTAATTTCGCGATGCAGTTCTTGAAAAAGTTCCGTAATTTCGTTACCTCCTTCACTTGAGGACGTTTCAAAAAACGCACATGCCATGTCAGTAGCCAGTTTTTGACCCTCGGCTGTGCTTATTATTCTTTCATGATGAAGATCAGTCTTTGTAGCAACTAACACACATTGAACATTTGTCTTTTTCGTTTCATCTATATACTGCTTTATACTGTTAATGTCTACAAAACTTTGACGGTCGTTAATTGCATATACAAGAACAAACCCGTCTGCCCAACGAACACTCCCTTCTCGATGTATCGTCTCATCCTGTAAATAAAAAAAACTAAATAAAACAAATGTTAAAAACAAATTTTGGGTAAAGTTAAGAAAATGCTTCATTCATTTGAAACTTCCATATCTTATCATTGGATTTGTTTGATTGTTTGAATAGTGTTTAACGCCACTTACAGCAATTTTTCAACTATATCATGACGTTCAGTTTGTATTGGGTGAGGAAGTCGGAGTTCCCGGAGACAACCCCCGACCTTCGGTAGGAAAACTGGCAATTTTTGTCAATTATGATTGGAATCGAGTGTACCCTGCAGTGAGACTCCGTATCAGTCGAATGTTTTTAACTAAACACATGTATATATTTTATTCGGTTTGGTATTTGATCCCAGCAGTAAGAGTTAACGGATAATATCAACACAATGACAGTTATACATGAGACATCCTCCAAAATTTCAGCCGAATACCCGTATACATGTCAAGTGTATGAAACTTTGGCGGTGGTCAGCTATGACTTCTTTAACCATACATGTATTTTGCCTAGAACCAATTAGACTATATCTGAAAGGACAACCAAATCTAATATTCATTCACAGCAAAATGATTTTTTTTCTGTCAAATAAACTGGAAGACGTAACGTTAGGTGTTCGTTCGTACTGGTCGCCAAAAAGGTTTACGGCGTAATACTCGAAAGATAACGTACCGAATAAAATAATTTTTTGGGTCGAACATGTAACTATAATAATAGCAAAACCACTGTTGACTTCTTAACAATAAAATACCTTTACGGATTGTTTATCAACAAAATTTAGCGATGTTTTGATGTCCAGGTAACAAATATATGACGAAGGTGAAACTCCTATAAAATTGCAAAGTTGGAGTTCCATTGAACATTAATTTTCCTGCGTAATTCAATCTGAAGAACCTAAGACGTTATTAGCAAGTTTGCCTGCACTGTTTGTCCAATGCACCAGTTTTTAACGTCAATGAAGCAATTCAATGCTTAAGTAATAGCTGCAAAAAGCAGCTGGTAAGAAAATAATATGTTACGTAAATGTTTTTTTCTCGTAGATAAAGTTTAGGGAGTTTCGTGCTTGCAAAACCTAATTTACGAGAAGAAACCACTTTGACTACGGGAGAAAAAAAGCGTCTCACTTTTTTTCGAAAAGGTAACATACACACAAATTTAACCCGTCGCAATAACAATTTGAAGTTAAACTACAGCAATAAAACTCGGATATATATTATAATTTTTCTTAACTTTAAAAAAATATAAACAGTTAGTATAATGATGGAAAATATTACAATACATAACGCCATTTATCGTAAAGTAAGTATTGTTGAAGCTGCCGAAGCCGTTTAATATATTGACTTGCATTAAGATTTTACATGTAAATATATTAATATATATAACCACAATGTTGACTTTAAAATTTCTGTAAAAACATTAAGCTAAAAAAAAACAAACAAAACCGGACGTTTCAGAAAACTGTAAATAAAAGGAAGAACATGAAGTTAAGCAAACATATTTCCAGCAGACCGATTAACGTTTCTATAATATATAGGCACGCGGTCTTAGAATTTGATAGTGAGGAAAGTTTAACCGACCCTCCGAATATAATTACCGAACATCTTCTTCAAAAGTCAAGACGAAAAACTCGATCAGTTTTTTTTTCACGAAAACAGCAGTCATTAGTTAACGTTGTCTTTCTAAGCGACATAACGTAACGTCGAAGTTCTTTTGCGGGTTATATAAAAGTAGAATCTTTTAGATGCAGATTTGAAAAGTTGACAGTCAAATGACCGTCTCACACGTAATTTTATAAACACCTAGTGCACTAGGTAACAGCGATATACGGTTAAGTCACAATTATTGGTGGTAAAAGTAACTTTAATAATGCGGATCTTTGTGTCATTTCCGTGAAATACTTTTAAAAGTTTATAAAGAGCTGTTCAAGAACTATAGGCCGAATGTTACTGACGTAATGGTGACACTGTCGAAAGATACATGTATCAAGATTGACCATGTCTGATTATATGCAACTTCTTTTGGACATCAAAGTGCCGAGGGCGATTTACTCCCGCTCTGCTATACTAAAATCGTATCCTCGATCTTCATCATTGGCCAATGGATTCGACAATAACTTGACTTTTACATAAACAAACAACAGGGAAACTAAGCATACAATAAGGCAAAATTGAGACAAATCCTTGAAGCTACTATATATACCGGTTGTACAAGATAAACAACACATCAACTTGTTTAAACTGAGAGAAGCAATAAAATCCTCTACCCGTTAAAGTCACTTTTAACCAATACAATACCTGACCGGCTGTGTCTAAAATTTCCATGACAACAGGTTCGTCATCGACAACACTATGGTGTTTGTACGTACATTCTGAAATAGCAATTCAGTACATTTACATTAAAGTACATTCTACGCTGACATATAGTACATTTACATTTAAGTAATACACCTAAACTTATCGCTTAAGACAGAAATATAGTACAAGTACATAAAGTTAAAAAAAACCCAAAAATGAAGTATACAAACATATACATGGACTAAAGAACCTACTGAAAAATGATTGTTTTAAGTATCGCACCTGCTTCAATAAAAATAAAAATTCAAATAATACGACTGAGGTCTGGCCTGACAGAATAAATAATAAACAGATAAAATCTATGTAAATCGTTTCTGTGGTATAACTGTTAAAATATCCCGCTATACTTTTAACTTAGTTTTCATTTCCACGCATGCATGAATCTAACAGCAGGTTACAATATTGTACCTTTTTTATTTTGATGGAGATATTTATTTCACTTTTTTCAATGAATGTCGATTTTGGCACTTTTAAATTTAAAACACACAGGTGGGTAATTTATAATTGAACCTGACATTGTTCGTCCCCAAATATATATTAACAGTGTATATTTATTATAATCTTAAAAGAAAATTAAGTGTTATAATGTAGTTTTACAATGCATTTAATAGAAATTAAGTTTGTTAACCTCGCATAATGAGGAATGACTCATCCTTAAAAGGTTTAAATTAAAGAATTGATTTTTTTAAAAGAAACTACTATTTGTCGGGTCAGCAACCGACTGCTCTCATGTCTTATTAAAAACAACTAGCCAAGATCAATCGACAGACCGACAAAAAAAGTAAAACAAAACAAAAAAGTATAATATCCTATCTTCAAACATTTCGTATACTAATAATTGAACTATTTCGAAACACAAGTAAATGTAATTTTCCAGCACGTTGGGAAATATTTAGCCTTAAACTGTAATGCACACACGCGCGCACGAACACACAAAACACGAATCAAGGGCGCCTCTGAATAAACAAAAAATGTATATGTTTACACTTACAAACAGTATGTTATATTTTATTTAATACAGAAATACTGTTGTAAAAATTTCTATGTGATTACGTAAGATAGACACTAGTATACATACCTAACGTGGGGTCATATTCCCAAATGAAACGCTTCGTCAGGTACCTTACTACAAGTGCTGAAATATAAGTAGTTTATATTTATTAAGCAATCTAATTAAAATTAAATCTTTCACGTGCTACCCTCTTTTGCTATGTTGCTGTGTGTCGCTTACAACGCTGCGACATATTTTGACTTACTTGGCTATAATTGCAGTGATTGTAACATTCCTGCAATAGGTGTTTACTTAATTTTTCTATATTAAGGTACGCTCTGCATTCTTGAAATTTTATGAATGAAGGTTTCTTTTTATGATGAATGACTGAAATATACATGTCAAGTGATAGCTATTTGCGCCATGAATTGAGGGTAAAAACAGAACAGAAATTCAGGGGAGTTTTTGTTACATTTATCCATTTAGCCAATTACTTAATGGTTTCAAAAACAAGATGATAATCTTAACCATCGGAGTTTGATTATTTACTAATTAACTTTTGTATACACTTCTCAACATGCTTTAATGTTTTATGTGTTCTCATTGTAGCAGACTGGAACTTCAAAGCATATACAATAAACATCAAAGTTATCGCAATAGTAGAAACGGCCACGAATTTACAATTTCAATTAAGCTTGTCAATCAATTGTGTATTTATTTATTTTAAAATGTGCATTTAATATATATAAGAAAATTTACATTAACTGGATTTTTTAATCCGATTTCCATTTACAATGTATATTGAATTTATGTTAACCACAAAAATGTACACACATCCCGTGAAGCAGATTAATGTAGGTAAATGCATTTCTGTGAAATCGTAGAGTACATACCAATTGTTTAAAAGATAATGATCAAGTACAAATAAATAAAGGCAGTAGCGCATATTCTCTTTGTCATCGATGAAAATGTAGGGTGCGCCATGCAGTTGAGTGTAGAATAAGAGTGATATTGGTAAAAATGCCCTCAGTGGAAGTCAGAACTTCTTATATATTTATATATGCGAAGTAGGCATCATAACTAAATATACACACTAAATGTCAAACCGTTCTCTTAAAGAACGAAAATCTAGAAAAAACTAAACTGTTATTAAATGTTTTGTATATTACAATTATACTTCCGGGTAATAGAATCTGTCATTCTTTGTTCTGCAGACAACAATAGTTCATGCAGTCTGTATAAGACACATATTCTTACATACATTTATTGCATGTTGAACTCAATTTTCTCCAGATGTGCAACTTTGACAGATAAATATAGGTAATTCTTTCTTTGTTCAAGGTTGAGCAAAACATTTTAATTCGGGACAGGTGTGGAAAACTCTTATTTGAAATTGATACTTTAATTAAAATGTACTTTGGTAAAGCGATGTTGTATCCTTCAGAATTTTTTTTACCTTGCCATTCAATTCATATTTCGCGTGACATCTTTCAACACTGAACAGAATGAAATAAATTTTTTAATCACCATAAGTTGTCCATTTACACGTTCAATTCGACAATTCACACGTTTCTGATCCCTTTAAAAGGTTTTAAATTTTTATTTTTTCAACTCGTCGTTCTTATTATATCTATTAAATGGGCTGGACAAACTGATGCGCGCCAGTAATAATAATACGTCTGGAGATAATGGTATCTTATATTCCCACAAATATGGCGCAGTTCATCTCATTACTGCCGTTATTTCTTCAAATTTTACTATCACGCAGTTGTACTTTCGAGTCATCTTTAATTAGACTGACCTCATCAACAATCTATATACAAGTCAGTTTTAATTTTGATGAGACGGAAAGAACAAATAATGACGGAGATACCGTGACATCATTAAAATATGCAGCCCATGCAGAAACTGTGGTTTGTCGGAGGTTAATTAATAATTGTTAACAATAACGGTAGCCAAGCAATCATAAAAGAGATACAATTTTGATGTTTATAAAATAACAAACGATAACAACAGAAGATAAGTACACAAATTAATTGCGTGTTATATACAGTGTTTTTCATCCCTAGTTTTAGCATAAATTGTCTTTGTTTATCAAAACAACCGATGACCGGTATTCTTTTTTAATTGGAAAATATGTGCAATATAAAGATATATGTAAACCATTACTGGAAGGAGTTGATCACGATTAATTTATTGTTACAAATAAGTAATTGACATCAATTTCTATTTCAAGATTTCGATCTTTTACCGAAACTTACTTCAAATATCCATTAGTGTTATAGATGTTAACTCTTAAATCTTCACTTGATGATAGTTTGGATAACTGACATCTTTTTTATGCTTAAATTATGATTTATCTGTCACCAATGAACATTAAAAAATTCTTAATAAATATTGAATTGATAAGATTAATCAAGATATAGCACTCCTGTACTTCATCAAGAGATGATTTACAAGAGACACGCCCGGGTATCGTTGCTTTTTCCAACTCAGGTGCAAAATCAAGATACCGGTTGTAAATGTTGATTCTGTGTACATCTATGTTATATTATCACATTAGTAAAGTTTTTAATCACACAGGAAAAGTCTTTTATACTTATCATGTCACACTATACAAGTAGCGGATACATACGTTCAATTTATATATATTGTATAATTATTATAATCATTGTATCTGATTTTTTGCCACTTGAGAGCCCTTGATTGGAAATAAAGCCGTTATATTCTATTCTATTCTATGCTCAATCCGCCAAAGGAAATATAGTTTATCCTACCCTCGCGGAGGCCTCGGTGGCCGAGTGGTCAAGATAGTTCGTCTACTATTGATCACGTGGTCTGTCAACACTGAAATTGCGGGTTCGATTCTCACTGCAGGCAGGGTGTACTTGACTCAAATCTTAATTGACAAGGATTGCCAGTTTTTCCTACCGCAGGTCGGGGGTTTTCTCCGGGTACTCCGGCTTCCTCCCCCAATAAAAACTGGACACCATGATATAGCTGAAAAATTGCTAAAAGTGGCGTTGGAGTCGAATACACCCTGCCTGCAGTGAGAAACGAACCCGCAATCTCAGTGTTAACAGACCACGTGATCAATAGTAAACGAACTACCTTAACCACTCGTCCACCGAGGCCCCACTTGAACTTTGATGGAATTCCTCTAGCATCAATGGGCTTCTAATCCCCCTGCTATGTAATAATATGCCAAAGTTTCAAATGCAAACTTTTTGAGTTCTTGTCCGGAAACGAATTTTTTTTTTTTTTCTAATTTTTTTTTGGTCACTGTGCCTTTAAATATGATGGATTCCAAGAAAAATCGATAGGCTTCTTACCCATCAAATATAAAACTATATCCCAAAGTTTCATTAAAAACAAATGCAGAGTTTTTGAGTTATTGTCCGGGAACATCTTTTTTGTCAATTTTCTAACGTTGTTTGTCGACATGTTCCTTGACCTTGACAGAATTTCTCCAGCATCAATATGCTTGTTACCCTCCTGATATGTAATAATAACCCAAAGTTTCATTTAAATCCGATGCAAACTTTTAAAAATATCACCAAATTTGGACGGACGGAGGAACAGGCATGAGGACCACTGTATACCCCGGCCTCTCGTCGAGTGGGGGTATACGAAATCGTCAAAAGAGCAACATTATTATAGCTTAGAATACTGCTGGGTTAATATTTTGCATATAGGTAAGGAAAGGAACGAAAGCCCACTATATGTAAATATCTGTAGAAATACAGATAGTTGATCTGGTACTGTATTTCTTTATTTAATTACTGAATTTATTCTTCTTCCCTAAGACAATCTAATTAAAATTAAATCTTTCACAAGCTCCCTCCTTTTTGTTATTGTCGCGACAATAACCAAAAGGGGCAGCTTGTGAATTTTAATTATATTGTTCCCTAAGAATACGAATACTATTTCTAAATTAACGAGAAGCATGTATGGAAAAAAAATGAGGAATTCTGGTGCAATAGACAATTACTTTTGGTCAGAGTAAACACTATTCGTCAAAAATAAAGGTCATAATCTACTGGCATGGAGCAGTCACATAAACCATATGGCGCGGGTTTGACCAGTAAAAAAGTGATCCCTCCTTCTTGTAATACCCTAACAGATCCTAACAAGAAAGTCAAAAAGTATCACACCAACAAACACTACACTCGCACAATACAGAACTAACAGAACCCAAACATCTACCCAACACTTTAATACAAACGAACAGTTAAGTTAAGAAACAGGTAGGACAATATGATGGTCGGGATAAAATATGTCTTAAAAATCTAGATTTGTATACGCAAATACAGATAAAACACTAAACGCGTTATAAGACAAAAATGAAATACTAGTACTAGTAGTTGAATTATCCTTATAAAAATTATATTAATTTAAAAATATTTATAAATGAGGAAAAAGTATAACAAGAGAACCAAAAATAAACTGAACACAAATAAAAGAAAGCCAATACCAGGGCATAAAAAAACTGGCTCGGAACAGGCACATTGAACATGGAACATAAGCGTGATGGGATAAAACCTGGTAAACGATCCCAGAAATGAAAAAAAAAAAAGGTACACAAATAGATAAAGAATCAATAGAATCGACCTTGCAGACTACATATTAAAACTAACATAAACTGTATCTAAGCGTGCATACGTATTTGTTTTAACCCACTGTCCTATAACCGCCATTTCATTTATTGGAACGAATATGTCTAATAACAATCTAGCAATAAACAAATGCAAATCGCATACAAACATATGCATATGTATTATTCCTGTCTGACAGTTTATTTATTTAGACGCGTTAGATATACAGAGACAGTGGACATTTATTGTACTTTCAGTTCTTTTATAGATAAAACATAATAAAAATGTCACCACATTTACGTGTACCTCTTGCTGCACATCAATTGTTATAGTCAGTTTTTACATTATTGTTTCGCACAAATACTATAGTTAATGGATATAATGGCCGATTTATCGTATTCTGGCTATGGCACTGGGTAAATAATAAATGTCGTTTAGGGAACGTAGATTTTGGATTATTGAAAGTAGCTTACAGAAACGACAGACTGCACGTAAAACAGGTGTCCGTGCACAGTACACTGTATTCTCATGTAACAAATCTTTAAAAGGCTTTAAATTATATGTCTTTGTTTTATTAATTTCATAACATTATTTCAATATAAGTGTGGCATGTACACGTGAATCTTAAATTCAGACGAGTGTGCATACTTGAGAATTTTGCCACGTAATGGTGGCACAAAAGCGTTCCTATATATATCATTAAAAATTAGTGTTGCTTAACGCACAGTTATCTGTCAGCAATTTTGTCAAACACAATAAATAAAGGGGCGTATCAGGAAGTCTCCTAAAATAGTTGTCCTATATTATTTTGTCTTTGTTTATTTTTTGTTGCAATAAATCAAGCGTTTGGCACGTATATGACTTAAATGGTTATATAACGACTAAGTACAAGTTGTGTCTATGCATAAAATTAGCAGGAAACTTTAAGTTTTTTTAAAGATTTTTAATGACTAATCTTGACATAAAGGATCTTCACGATTTAGTCATTCATATTCAGGAGTATTCATTGTGTGTTTTTGCAGGTAAAAATACGTTACTGTTGACATAAATGTCTGTAATGAAGTCAGGGATATCTGTGATTAGAATATTTATTAAATTTATCAACAGGCTCTTGTGGACATTATATTAATACCTGTTCTTTTATGGACCGAAAATCTTTGTTTTTCTTTACAGACCATTTTTACAAACGTTTATCTCTCTCTCTTTTTTCGTTATTGGTTTGAAAGATATTTAAGAAACGAACCGAAACGAACACAACATAAATGACGAACATTTTGAAGGGGGAGAAAAGAACGATAAGAACAACATAAATAACTGACATTTAAAAGGATGGGATTCTCAAAGAACAAGATTATCACTTAAAAGGAGGCATCTGTTCAACGAGAAACTGACTGTTGGCCCCGAATATATATTTAGTCTAAGGACTGAATGAGTTTATTGAAAATAACTGCACTACTTCTTTTATTTCATATTTGTTCATAATTAGAACTAATTGATGACAGAAGGAATTCAACGACGTGTGTTTTTTGTCAAGTTTGAAAGCTTGCTGCATACATCTTCCTTAAAATAAGCAATATTAATGGCCTACTGTCAATCGTACGTTAGCTTTTTGACAGGTAATTTGTAAGTAAATAATGAAGAACTACATAAACTATCTGTATGCACTTTCTGGAGATGTCTTAATTAAAATTTAGCTTTCAAATTATTTTACGTGCATGTGTAACCAGCGTAAGATTCACCCCTCCCCCCGAAAAGTGTTTTTTTTTAAATAACTTCTAAATAATGAAAACCTTATGTCTACTCAATAATTTTTATAATGGTAACCAAAAAATAAAGTAACAAAGTCATACCAGATTTTCCAACGGAACTGCGACCAACAACCATTATCCGACTGTCCACTGACTTCCCCTTTCCATTCGAAGTCATGACTTTTGGTTTACAGTCCAGATTTTTCATTAACAAGAGCTACAAATAAATAAGTCCAAAGTGCATATCAAATTCAATAACTTCCATGTTGTACATAACTAATTATCATTTTAATGTTTAGAAACACTTCAGTACATAGTGAAAGAGCCACGCTTGTCACTTTAAAACTCTGTATAATAGCAGACGACGAAGTTTTGTATATGAATCACGTGATTGACTCTATAATAACCTTCCCAAGAAAAGATCACTACTTAATCCTATCAGCTTTTATCATAACTGATGACAGCGATTTTATGAAAAATGTTGTAATTACATTAGCACGTGAGAATAATAATCATAACACGCCTCTTTTGCACCGGGAAGAACAATAATGACTTATCTTCGATGTAAGGTTAAAAAGGGTACTTATATTGCAGTACATCATCGAATATAACGCTTACATTAATTCGTGTTATCCCAATTTTTTAACGTGCATGTAGACAGTAACTGATGCAGCGGTGGGGTAGCGGGGGCATGTTTTGGGAACCGCTTTTCTGAGAAGTATTTCAAAAATAACTGTAGAGAAATGTAAAAAATGTGTCACTTCCCATCCTTCGGGAAACGATCGAAAGACGAGAAACGTTTCAACACAGTGCAACTGAGACAATAATACCTTCATATCCGTGTACCTGTTTATGTACGTGTTGGCTGGTCTTTATTGACCTTTATTCCGAATTTTTGTTTGAATAGGGCTTGACGCTTCCAACAAAGTTTTCGGTTCAATTGTACTGCGGGAGGAAACAAGAGTACCCGGTATGAAAAACGCCCATCCTTGTCAGACATGTAAGCATACCCTGTCACGTGACCCTGTCCGGAGTTACTTCAGTGTTTATTCGTTTTTTTTTTCCGACGCAGTCGGTATTATATTCACTTTTTACCCTTTGACCTCATGACACTTCACCTCTCGAAAAAGCAAGTCACGTGATCGTTATTCTGTTTCTTAATAAGTCAAAAACCAATTGGACGGGGGTTCGGAACAGGGCGGTAAATTGGACAGGGGTTCGGAACAGGTTTGTAAATTGGCACTTCACCTTTCAAATTGTGTACAATTATTAATAGATTTTACCGTCTGTTTGTTTATAAAATTATTTCATAGTGGAATTTCAGTATTAAGAACGATAGAGATGAGCTGCAATTTGTAAAATTTTATATCAAACAACTTATACAAAAATGTTAAATATTTTTTATTTGAAGAACAGCGCAAATTAAAACGCATATTGCTGGATTTTGGCGGGCTTTTATGAAGTGTAAAAATATTGAAGAGAAGAAATTTTAATTAATTTCTTTAATAACTACAAATTAACAATCATTTTATATATACATGTTGATATTAAATCAAATGCATTATTATTGTTCTTGGGCGTCCGTCGTAGTACACACATAGATAGAGAGTTGTGGCTCTAATTGTAAAGTATACTTTGCTTATTCAGTAAATTTTATTTAAACTATGAACATTTAATTAAAAAATTTCTAATATTCAATTTGTTTACATTATTGTATAACTGCTTTGGTGCTCGCAGAAAAACTTCATTTCTATATCTTAGGCAGTGTGTTTCAATACATAATAGCAATAAACGTTCTGGAATACATGTACATGTACATGTACAACAAAGTACATGTAGTTGTATGTAAATTATCAATTTTAGGTTAACTGTGTATATGCTTGGTAAATCTGTTAATATCGAAAACACGTAAATAAAATAATATGTTGAAATATAAAAATACATAGGGGGGGGGGGGGCACATGACTGTATAAATTAGTCAAACTCGTTTCACGTGGGACTAGTGTAAATTTATAGGTTCATGATTTCTTTCACGTAGTAATAGTTGTCCTTCAGTACTTCCCAAAAAATTTCCATCAAACATTTCTGGTCTATTGAAACGGGGAATTTGTATGACAATAATGGCGATTCGTAGTTCAATGCATAACTCAATTTATACCTTTACTGCGTCGGTTATCTTTTTTAAAGATAGTACTTGTTAATTAATAGTATTTCTTGCTCATTTCATCGACGCATGAATGTATGAAAAAACGAAGTCTAGGTTGAAATATCCATTTAAAGTGATAAACGTAGACCCCGCATGTTCAAATCATGAATTTACAAGGTTTGTGTTACTGGTGTGCTATACTTTATTTACTCCGTGTTTGCAATAAAATAAAACAACATTCATTGTTTTACGGAGCTATTCTTAATTGCTTTTGTGTTTATAATTTATGAGTTAAGAATGTATCTGTCTCATCATCAAGTGTTAATAAAAGAAAAGTTGGTAAATGAGTGTTTAATTCACTGTGTCGGGAAAGTACACGTAAACCTAATCTGCAATTATTCTTTATAAATGAAGAAATGTGTCAACCTAAGGTTACTTTGAACTTTACGATTTTTAAGATTTATTTCAAATTTCACATTGATCATGGTGCCCCACAAATCAGTATTTGATTGATAACTCCGTATAAAATGCACCGAGACTTTCAAAATGTAATTTTCTTTAAACGCAAAAATCAGTCGAGTAGAAAACAATATTTGATGGTTAAGCGATTTTTTCCGCACTCACCTGGCGCGACCTAAAAAAATAAAATATTTTAATATTGATAATGCTTACATTATACGATTTATTTTTCAACTTCATGAATTTCTTTTGATAAGGATTTGATATTCACTTTAAAGATATCTAATGCTTTATCTGTTTATATTCTACTTTTATACCGGTCAATTTGTATTCTAAACATAAATTTAAAATTTAATCGATCAAAAACCCAGTATTTATTTTAATTAACAAATTTCTAAATCATAAATTTACAATTACATCCCATAGATATAATATGATATTTTAAGTGTTTTGAATGTGAAGAGGTCGGGTTTTGTGTATATTAGAAAAGTCAAATTAAGCTAGAATAAATACTTTCTTAAGTCAGTATAAGATTGCTTAAAACTAATTTATTTTAGTATCTATGTCAGACGTCGGGCTTATCTGAATTTAAATTTACCTTTGAATTAACCCTACTTTATTTGAAATTAAATGAAACCCTATCAGAATACACATTTTAACCACACAAAAACAACTTTAAACCGGGTATCTTTTTCATCTTGTAATAAATTTACAAGATAACGTCAGTGTAAACGGAATTTTTATTAAGTTCAACTAAAATTATTACGCCACATGAAACACAATATAGAACAACTGTCTACCCTGAAACAGAATACCTATATTTGTACCATTTTAAGATTAACTTGTCATAATTTTGCTAGACAAAAGGTTTCTAGTGAATATTGTTTTCTAATCCACCAAAAGATATGCCACTTTGTTGAGACAAAGATTTCATTATAAAATACACCCCTCCCTTCACGGCCTTCTCTAACAACATATAAATTTAAAGAGAACAGGGTTTGCTTACTGTAATCAGGGGGTGTTGTAAAACTGTTTACAGTTACTAGTCAATAGAACAACACCCTGAGAACTGCTTAGTGGACCAGTGTTATTCTATTTTATTGTTTGTTTACACGAACATGTTTTCCAGAACTATTAATTAGATACACTTCGATCATTTTATTGCAATGAACTGTGTTTAATTACAAGGTATATACAACATGGCATCATAAATACAGCCGTAAATCAAGGCATAAAGTAATAATAGCTAAGGAGGGTTTTAGTTGTCTTTAGAAATAAATGAAGTCATGTATACTTTCACTCTTAACCAAAGACAATGATAGCTTTGTGACGTTCAGTGGAAATTGTCTATTAGAAATATATTATTACCGAATTATAATAAAGTAGTTATGGTAATTTTAAGACATGAAAGATTTTCCAGAAGCATTTAAGTCAATCTTGGTTCACGCAACACAGTATATTACCAAAAAAGTGGCCCAAATTATACAGGTCATCATGCTTAGATGATAAATCTCAATTAAAATTTACCAAGAAAAGACAAACAATAAATAATGAAAAACCGCACCACTAACTGCATAAACTTTGAACAGTTCTAATTAAATTAATGTTGCCCAGTTAAAATGGTTATATTTAATTACACCCCCTTTCTTGTAATACTCGACCACATAAGACATTCGGAAGTTTACCCATCATTGAACATTTTTGTAGTTTTTCTAGAAACCATACAAAAATGTTAACACTTCTTAAATACCCCCAGAGAGCTATCGTTTTTATGCACAGAAGGGGTAGGATTGTTATCTCATTAAAACTGGGTTTTAATAGGTAAATACCTATTGTTACCCGGTAGATTGTTTGTAAAGTAATCAGTTACGTGTTAGGTTCATTATCAGTAACATACCGGGAGTCACTTGAGAACAACATGATTGTTTATGTTTACATTTTCTAAATTTTCACACTACTCCAAAAATGGACATCCGTGAAATGTACCGGAATATTGATTCAAGTTTTGGAAACAAACTAAACTAAACTAAATAGCACATTTTAGAGAAACCTTCTATATTGTTTAAAAAAAGAACGGCGTTATTTGGGTAAAATGATTAATACATGATAATGCTTTGATTTCACTAATTAGTTTCAGACGTTTTATTAAACGTGATAGCCAGTTAATTATAATAATATTGGCTATATTTAGTTTTTAACGTTAACCAGTGGGATGGTAGCATCAAGTATGTTTTTTTCCTCACAACTCTAGGATTAGAAACCTTGATATTGTAACGTAAACACCTACTATGTAAAAGACACCATTTATTAAAACGTATTTGTATATATAGGTTGAATGTAAGCATTTTACGTATGTATTTCGTTGTGTCCCATTCAGGTTTTGCAAATAAATGAAATATGCTTAAATTCAATCTATAGACTGTAAGAGGTAGCACTTCACACTGCGCATGTCAGACCTCCTAGACAATAATAGTGGGAAAACTCTCTCGTACTTATTTGGAGTTTGCTTGCATGCATGGATCACATATCACAGTCTAACGCCAAATTGTATCAGTCTGGCCGTTAGTCAGACATACTCTTCTCGAGATGTTTGGTCGCCAGGCTTCGACAAACCACAGCAGTTGAGTCCGTTGAATGAAATTTATTAAAACATTTCTAGAGGAGTCGTTTATTTGCTATTTTCATCGTTGTGCACCACCAGGGGGTGGGTGAATAATGCTCAGCAAACAGTACTTCAGCATTCTGGATGATTTCCATTGTTTCTTTGTTCAACTAATGCTTAATTCCACTGATTTTCACGTCCTGAATATAGCTGAAATATTGCTTGCTGGACGTTAAACAACAAATAATCAACTAATGCTTAATTCCACTGTCAGCAATTTGAAAGCAATATTTTTAGCGTCTAGTTTATATCGAGGAGGAAGCAGCGGTACCGCAACCCCCGATCTTCTGTAGGAAACACTGACAATGTATGCCAGTAAGGTTTTCAGGGTGTAAATATGTAAATCAAGAATAGACCAATAGACATGAAATTCGGACTTCTTGAAAAGTATGGAGACTGTTGAATAGCTAGGGACTATTGCCTATTGTAGAGGCTAATAGAAAATGTTGGGTTTTGAAAGTATAGCGGAACAGAATCATTGGCCAAATAGTTTTTGTTGAGGATTTCCTATAACTTGTTGGTAGTATTTATTGTTGTAACAACAACAAAAAAAACCCAAACAAACAAAAACACCCCACAACCCTCCCCCCACCAAAATAAAAAAAACAAAACAAACAAATAAAAACCACACGCACATAAAACAGCTTCATATCTTTGGATTTGTACATATCTGAATACGGGGGCAATACAAGAAAGGGTCAATGTATTATAAATTTGTTTGGCAAATTAACACAGAAAGATTTGGCCTAGGGAACACCAAGATATGTAAACATTACAGAGAACTGTTAAGGGTTATGTAACAGTTTACATAAATAAATTAGAATGACATATCAGTGGTGCAAATAATGACTTTTTAATATCTTTCCTAATTAAGTATATTCTTCTTGTCGCCTGAGATTACGAAATTATGTGAATCAATTTGAGAAACAACGGGTTTTGAATTTATCATTAATTCGTGTCATTCTGTGCAAGATGCGTATATAATTAAAAACTAAGTTTAGAAAGCTTGCCAACAAGTATTTGAAAATATACTACAAATTACTCAATTTAATTTGAATGCTTATTACTGAAGTCGGACGAGAGTGTTGGCACCTTCCCCTAGTGAAATTCTTTACTTGTAAACATTCAAAAATAGAAAAAAGTTCTTGAAAATTACCTTGAATTTTACGACCGTTTTACAAACCAAAACAAACCTATTAAAGTTCTCAATTTTTACTTATTTTGCCATAACATCTCAGAAACAAAAATGTGGAGATAAGTGATATGTTTGTCGCTGTAGCTTATTGCTCTGATGACAATGTGGGTTCCATGTTACACCATAGGCGACAGTTGCAAGAAATAAAAGAGCTAGTTACAGTAACCCGGATGGGTCAACGATCCACACTCCAGTCATCTGTCAATAGTCTTTTAAATATGACTCCTTGTGAGGGTGATATGCCATGTTAATATGTCTATTAAGCAGTTTACACTGTAACGTCATTTTTTATTGGTCACCGTTATCGTTCATTTTTCGATAAACGAATAAAGTGTATAATAACATGGGGCAATAAAATAGTGCGTTTATTAAAATAAAAGGCTTTAAATGCAAATAACTGTTTTTACGCAATTCGTAGGCTTCTTAACTTGCCAACTCACACACAAACTTTACATAGTTTGTGGGCGAGTTAGTCTAGTTAATAAAGCGATGAATTCCTCCGGAACACCTTATAATAGTATCTCATATCATTGCGCTCTCTATGATCAACCAACAAAGCTGCACTGAGGGGAGGGGGTCAAGCAATAAAACGCCTATCATTGCTCTGATGCAACGTCCCTCAATGGTTAGTTGGTTGCATGTAGTCGCAAGTTATTCATGCTTGCCAAAGGATGTGGCACGTATACAGCTTTTCATATATAGTTTGAATTTTTAAAGAAGGTCGAATGAACAAAATAATTCCTGTGAAATTCGAATTGTGTTATTGTGGAAAGACAGAATAGTTTTAACTAAGATCGTTATAGGTAAAGCTTTAAAACGTGTAATTTTACTGAGCTTCAGAACTACTCTATTATTTATTTTACCATGGATTTTTCTCTAATTCATAAAGTAATCTAGTTGAGATGTTTAAAGTTTTGAAAATTGAGAATATCAGTTTTGAATCTAAAGGAAATATGAATTTATTTTGATAATAAGATCCGTTTACTGCTCAGCGAGATATCGTGAAAACAATCATTTATACGTTGTCTTGATCAATATGCACTAAATACAAACATTTTATAACCAACATGTATTTCCTTTCAAAGGATTAGATAATTTATTATTTCACCTTTAACCTTCTTTTCTAATTTTAAATTTTACACCGACACGAATATTAAATATGACTTGAAGTCTACACGCAATAATTGGCGGTTTACGACACGCGGGTATGGGATAAGACGTGGAAACAGGTGACTGCTAAGACTTATATGATATCCTGAATAAAATATGATTTATATGTAATCTGTTAATGCTTTACAAAGATAAGACATGTTTCTATACAAAATATCATGTTCTCGTGATGTATTCTTTACATTAAGTAATTACAACTTACAATGCCGTCATTGTGTCCTTTCTTTTGATATAACCTTTGTTTTTATTACGGTAACAAAAATTTAGTCATCACTTTTCACGTAAAAAAACAACAGAGTCGCATAGATAAAATATTTCTACTTTATTTTAGCTGCTTCTCTACTTGTGACAAAAGCGTATAGAACACACAGTAACACAGAAGCATGTAGAAGATAAATGTTTTATCTTGAATAATTACTGACGTCAATCTACGGTTTTACTGACGGAAATCAATGTTTTAACGGCGATGCTTTATTGGAGGCTGTAAATATTTACAAGGCTCTACGATTATCGTCTGACAGTTGTTCAATTTCAACTAGGTTTTCAATGCAACAACTTTATCTTATATTTTGGGGTTAAATTTTTAGTTTTATCATTTTTTGAATTTTTGGATTTTATAGGAGTTCGCGGTTTTTTGTTTTATTTTCTATCGTTTGACTGTTTTGTCTGTCTTTGGATTTTTGATAGGAGCAAACTTTCGACTTTTTAAACCCAATGTCAAGTATTTTTTCTCCAGACTTCTAATTCAATAAAATACAGGTATGGATTATTAAACAAAACTACATTTGCACTGTATTCATAATTAATCTCAACTTCTCGTTCATCGATAGCAACATTCCAGACGCTCCGACGTGTGGTGTATACATTTCACGACTTGTACGTCATGCTAAATCCTGCGATCGGTATTTCGATTTTATAGACTGGTCACTGATGTCGACTACTAAGCTACTATAAAGGGTTTGCTGTACCTTGGTTGATGGTATCTCTTCAGAAGTTCTATGGCCTTCATCATGAGTTAATTAATCGTTATGGGACATCAATCTCTCAAATAGGTTCCGACGTTTTCGCCGAGTCCTCGGTTGTCTTTTCTTTTACTAAATTTGACGACTACGAGTTACTCGACAGGGGTCTAATTAGAGACGGGTACTGCTTACTCGTCCGAAGAAAATGAATGCATCCATGGTTTTTATTGGGTTCAGATTACTAAATTTCTGTTTCAGTGTTTTTGGTTTTTGTTTCGTATTTCAGTTTGTCTAAATCTGGATTTGAAATTGACGTTAAGCTCTTGTTGTACAGTGGGTTTCCTTGCTATACCTTAGTTTATGCACCACATTAAATATATATAGCCTTCTCCATATAATCAGTGTTACCCGGGTACCCAATTCATAAAATGATATTAGAACGAACAAAATAGTGAATCACCAATTTTTTTGTTTGTTTCCATTTTGCTTGTCCGCACCGTATGTATGACGTATCGACTGTGTACAGAAGAAATTGTAACTCTGTTGCAGCTCGGTGACATTACAGATAAAACTTTATATATTTTAATATCCATTTTAGTTGTCCAAAGTTGCATTGCCAGTGTATTTTCACAGTTTGAATACTGTATGTATCAATCATTTTCTCCGCCTTATAATTTACTGAACTGTACCAATAAGGTCAACGAAAAATTACCCCGACCATGTTCCAACATATATTAATGTACGAAATATAGGTGCAGCAATCGATAAAAATGATCTTATCATGAAAATTCACAATTCACTGAACCGAGAAATTTAGGTCAAAGGCAGTCCAGAGTAACACCTCTTACCACAAATTAGAACAAGTAAAGTACCTCTGACCAATCAAATAATGATTTTGAGTTCTTATTTATTAAAAAAAGTCTTAAAAAGAATATCTCCGTAGAATCTAAACAATGAAAACTTACCACCTTCCAATGGTAAAAAGCCTGTACATGTACTGAAACATCAGTGGACTGTATTTAGTACTAATTATTAAGTATATAAAATAGGACACATGTTTTATATGCAAATTACAGCTATTACATGTCGCCATCCTCCCAAGTCAGGGGTTCAGAGTCCGCGTTCGCTCCATCATCACCCCTGACAACATACATATATATTTTTCGGGTCTGAAGTGAAGTTGCTTCTGACCTTGAGAAGTACCAATCAAAATCGTTTTTACAAAATCTGCATGTCGAACGTAAACAAACACACGAGGTTTAAAGCACATGTGAATACTTCGGTAATTTGATTTGAAATTGATAAAAATATATCATGTATCTTATATTTAAACGTGCGCCAACACAAAATAAGGTGTGTGACAGCTAATGATACGTTTTTTTTATTTTCTTCTCGAATATTTTGGACATTGTCAATTCCACGAAGACGAAGCTTATATTTGTATGTTTGTACTATAAATCGTAAATAATATCAATCTTATATCCATATATGTAACTATGAGACATAAGCTATGTAAGCATGTGTCAGTATATGATCATGACTCTGTAGGGACCTACTACTTTTTGTAGAAAAGGGGGGGGGTAGGATTTTTTTGGACTTTTTTCCAGAAGAACCAGACAGTAAGTAATTCCCAACTGAGCAAAGAGAGCATATAGGGAGAAAGGAATTGTTCTTAGCAGTATTATATTTTTAGAACCCACTTTATTTCCACCCCCCCCCCCCCCCCCACAAGTCTGCATAAAGGATGTGTTTGGTTATTTATACATGTACTTTTTACAAATGTAAAAAAATCCAGAAATTAAAGATGTTAATGATGTACCCTTGAAATATTTCAACAAAAAATATTGACTTTTATACCAAAGCAGTACTTGTGTATACACTTACTGGGTACTTCTGCCTAGCTCCATCAAATAAAACCTGGATATCAGTATATAGCTAAAAAAATTACTGAAAGTGGCATAGAGTTCCAAACAAATTGTATGTGACTAATTGATAATTGTTATTTGCAAATGCATAATTCAGTGTCTGCTGATATGAATTGAGGGATCAGTGAACTGGGACACTAGAAAGTTTAGCCTTTATTAGCATTCATAATTTTTTCATACATGCACTTAGTGGTGTACATGCTATTTTGTATTTGCCTGCATTACACCGATAGAATATTCCTTCGGTCACAAGCTTCAACAAGTTGCTTTTTTTTGCAGTTGCACATTTAGTTTGATTTTAGACCTTATGGGCCTGTACCATAACAAGCTAAACAACATCCCATACACTGTCATAACTAAGCTGCCTGCCATGTTGACTAAGCTGCATACACATACAAGAATCGCAGCTCATTTTAAACTAGAGGAGAACTACATAGTGTGCCATACTACATGTAGTTACTTATATATTATGACAAGCCCCAATATAGGACAGTTTGAGCTTGGTTTTAATTCTTTGTCTTGCATATTTATTGAATAATTAAAAACAAGTCCCATTGTCACAGTAAAAAAACTGCACTTGCAGCTTTTGCATTTATTCCTTTTAGGTAAGCAGTATTCAAGAAATTAAATAAATAAGATTTATGTGTTCATGTTCAATTCCAAAACATGACCATATACATGTTCACAAAATTACACTATTTTGATAGAACAGTTATACCCCAATTTGGAGCCAAAAACTAAATGTATTTTTCAATTTAGTTAAGTTAGACTTGCAATCATATTTAACTTTCATTTCCCCCAAATAGGACACTTAAAGTCCATGATTTTGTTAATTGGGTCTTCTAGAACTTTAATAAACAGATCATCAACCTTTAATTATGGTCTAGTATTAAGCATACTAGTACTTATAAATTATTCTTAATACAATTTTGTAGCTCATGTGACAATTTATGATCTGCTAAGATGTCCCATTACCCTGAATGACTCAGCTGGTTGTGATTCAACACCCAGGGGTTTACAAATATTATCTGTTATTGAACTGTTTGCACTGTTTTATATATTTTTTTATTTTTTTCTGCCACTTATTGTATACTTCTAGAACACCTTGTTGATAAACTTAACAATTCATTCATAACCATCCAGTCCTTTGCTTAAAAAAACATGGGTTTATTCTTTTAACTGGTCCAGCAGATAAGGTACATACAGTATATGTATACTAGTACCATACAAGTCTCATTCTTGCCATGAAACAAATGTACATGTACTAGTATATGAAAAATTATTTCACTTGGGGTAATTAAAATCACTCAGAGACTGAATATTATAAGACAGGGACTCGTTGGCAGAGTGGTTGAGGTAGTTAGTCATCTAATTTTGATCACTGTTAACACAGGGGTTGCAGGTTGGGCTTAGCTGCTGGCAGGGTGTGCTTGACTCCCATCTTAACTGACAAGAATTGCCAATTTTCCATGGTCTATACTCATTCTTTGTGTAAAAATTCCATGACTTGTCAAGAACTATGTGACCATTTTCCATGAATGATTCTAGCATGACAGTGTAATTGCATTGACACTTGCAATTTAACACAAAATATGAGATAAAGGCACAGTAGAAATTTTTCGCCTGGAACTTTGTTGTAATTTTTTTATACTGATAAATTCCATAACTTTTCCAGGATTTCTTGACCCGTTTTGACCTTGTGGAAAGTTAGGAGTTTTCTCCTGGCACACCAGCTTCCTCTCCAATAAAAAACTACATGTCATTATAAAGCTGAAAAATTTCTGAAAGTAGGATGAACACAACAAACAAATCAAAATAAGACAAAATGAAATGGAAATTAATTTGATAATCTGCAACAGGTTTTGAAACTATGAACATAATCCATATGCATGAACATGAATATATTTTATCTTTTATTCCAGTACACAATTTATAAATCAGTCAGAATAGGAAATTTGCTTTCGTGTGATAAAAAGTTTGACTAGTGTGCTGCATGATTAATTTTTAATATCCCTCACATTCTTACAGGTACAGTATATTATTAAACCATTATCCATGTCCATTTTTAAGTTGAATGATTTCCTACTATATAATCAGTAGTTTTAACATGGTGCATAATACTGGTCAGTAAATTACTTGAGTCTTGAATGTGATGATGTGTTGAAGATTACATACAGGTGTATAATACATGTAAATGTCAACCTAAATGTCTTGTAAAAATTTAAATCACATATAATCCAATCAAATGAACAAATTTTGGTTGGAATATTTACAAATTGACATTCTTCTGTCACTGACAGATCTGTCCGTGTTAAAACAATCTCGTTTTGGGTTACTTCACCCACCTCTTTCTCAGTCCTTTTTCAGTTCCAATACGTCCGGATTACAGAAAATTTTAATTAAATCATTTACTACTGCTTTCACATACTGCACAGAACTCCATTTCATTCAGTCCACTACTTTATCAATATCACGTTCAACACGTGGAAGTATTCGTATGCAAATTTGTATATGCCATTGCAGTCGTCCACATTTCATTTGAAAAACAAATGGCACCAGCTGTCACCGCTCATACAGCTTCTTTTTGAGGTCCGGAGGGAATCTGTCCAACATATCGTTAAAACAATCCACGATACAGGGCGCAGACATTTTTTGTTTACATGTAAACATTAGGCGAAGGTTACGATAAATTTCATTGGCTGATGTTAACTCCGGTCACCGCCAGATGGCGACACTCAGACCCGAAAAATATATATGTATGTTGTCAGGGGTGATGATGGAGCGAACGCGGACTCAGAACCCCTGACTTGGGAGGATGCATGTCGCAGTTGGTGAGAGCTTCTCAAACATTTAAAGAGTGAAACGATCACTTAATATAATTAGTTTTTGTTCAAATTCTGAAGTGGAAGGTGGACATTATCCTTCCCGAGAAACAAATTTGTTATATTTAATTAGCACACGTACAGAATTATACAAGCTCGTTTAAAAATAGAGTAAATATCGCTGTACACCATGACACAATACTTAGCTGTAGTAATGAGAACTATGTCCTCTGCTGTTTTCGTTTCTACCTGTTTCTACCAGAGCACAATGTGGAATTGATTCTGCGATTTCATTATCAAGGGTAATATCACGAACGTGAATACTCAGTTCACTTTTTTTCAATGTCCTCGATATGCGTATATACGGCATATTGTATTTAACAATCTTGAGTGGTTACCCAATAATAGCGATGTAGATTTGAAACTGTTTTCTTGTGTGAAAGGCTTACTCTTGATGTCTCAGAATGAATCCATATCTCAAAGAGAATATGATTTCTTAAAAATGTCTGAAAGATTAGTGTCGTTTAAGTTTAAATAAAATTTAAATATTTGCTGTATGCTAAGTGTATTATAAAATCTATTTTGTTTCAAGGATACACACACACGTAAATCACCCCCTTTATATGGCCATACACCACCCAATTAATGCGTATTTAGCTTGCTTAATATATTTCTTTGTTTTATGAGAAGACATCATAAGTTTGTTTTAGTTTATTGTTATTGCACTATTAAGGAAATCAAATACGTTCTTACTAAACTGGAAAGAGCGTCCTTAGGTTGGGATAAAAAAGCCAAGTCGTTGGGGGTCGTCAGGTTTTAATACGAAAAGCCCGGCCTCGAAGCGTGGCGAACGTGCGAACGTGCGAAAACGCGAATTTTTATTTGTCCATCTAATTGTTTATATTTTAAATGTTTTATTTATTTTTTGTTTATTTGTCCTGATATAACTGCAGTATTGCTCGCTGAACGTTTCACAACCATTTAACTCTCGAATCCGAGTGGTTAAGGCAGTTCATCTACTGGTCTGTCAACAATGAGATTGCAGGTTAGAGACTCAATGTTGGCAGGGTCGCTCGACTCCAATTTTAATTGACAAGGATTGCAAGTTTTCCTACCGAAAGTCGGGGGGTTTCTCCCGGTACCCCGGCTTTCTCCCCCAATAAAAACTGGCCGCTATCATATAGCTGAAAAATTGCTGAAATTAGCGTTAAAAGCGTTAAACGTCATTCAAACAAACAAACAAATCCCTTGCTCTCGTCAAACACGTTACCCACTATAGTTCGAGGGCAGGCTTTCCGTATTACAACTTTATACCCCAACCTGAAGGCCTGCCTTATTCACCTCACAAGGACCAAGTGGAAATATTTCTTTGATTACACGATCCCAGAATGAATGGCCATTGTTCTCGTAATATGCTTCTCTTGTCCCAGATAGAAACGAAAACAAAAACAGTAGAGGTACATAGTTCCTATTACGCGTATTGTCGCACAGCCTTATTTTCCTCCAGTTTTAAAAAGCTTGCATGTACTCATCAAATATAACAGATTTGTTTCATTATATGTTCGTCAAGGATGATGTCCACCTTTCCACTTCAGTATAATACAATTAAATGATCGCTTCCCTTCAAATATTTGACAACATCTCCCGAACTTAAGACATGTACATGCTTTACATATTAAGCATGTGACGTATTAGAATATCTATCTGTAAAAGGCACGAACGACAATCAAGTGAGATTAACCGTAGGTTAGTGTCTGATGCTGCAAGACTTCTTTAGTACACGAAATGTGAACTTGAAATTAAGTTTCATTGTTAAAGCATATAAGGTTTAATATATATTCATTTGTTACATCACTTGTTTGTCAATTTAAAGGTTAGAGCTGCGTTTTAAACCCCAAGTATATTATAACACGCATTGAAGAAAAACTTGAGACATTTACTTGAAATGCATTTTATTAAATGCAGGTTTGAGTTTGACATTAATGAGAGTTGCTATGTTATCAGTGTAAATCTTGCTGTCACATGCCAACACAACTTTATAAATAAACATTTAAACACGTTCTTAGATTTTTCTTGCATTAAAGTATGGATGATAACCAATAAAACATAATTATCCACGCAATCATTAAATATGTTATATTCTTAATATTTTTTTTCGTATGTTCTGCAACACGATTTTAATCAGTTGTAATCGTGGTGTAAGATCCGAAAAGAAGGTTTTAAACAGTTGCTTTCTCGCCTTATGTCCCTTTTTTTTATATTGTTCTGTTGAATCTTAATAAAAACAACGTCATATCTATGACAATTATGATTTAAAATTGTAAAATATTTATAGGCGATTCATCTTTGATTATAGATCTGATTTTACCTTATCATATGAAGAATTAAGCAAACCTCTGCAATAAACTATTCTAGCTTTTAACATCAATTTTAGTAGCAGTTAACCTAAATACAAATGTTGATCATATAATATGGAGGCAACTTAATTAAGCTTTATAGCACTGATTTAATTTAGACATGCCAGAAGTCACGTTAGTTTTGCCACGAGAGAGTTGCACTGTGTACAGTGTAAATCGCGGGACTTTTTGTACATGCGTAGTTTGATGGTATAAGGAACGTTTAGTGCAATGGTCGACAGATATAAATAATAAAGACGATATCTGAGTAACCACAATGTCTTAATGTAAAGGCAGTGCCAGATAGTCTAGATGTCTGTTAGTTAAGGCAATGTCTGAATGTAAAGGCAGTGCCTGATAGTGTAGATGTCTGTTAGTTAAGGCAATGTCTGAATGTAAAGACAGTGCCTGATAGTGTAGATGTCTGTTAGTTGAGGCAATGTCTGAATGTAAAGGCAGTGCCTGATAGTGTAGGTGATGTCTGTTAGTTAAGACAATGTCTGAATGTAAAGGCAGTGCCTGATAGTGTAGATGTCTGTTAGTTAAGGCAATGTCTGAATGTAAAGTAGGTGCCTGATAGCGTAGATGTGTGTTAGTTAAGGCAATGTCTGAATGTAATGGCAGTGCCTGATAGTCTAGATGATGTCTGTTAGTTAAGGCAATGTCTGAATGTAAAGGCAGTGCCTGATAGTGTAGATGTCTGTTAGTTAAGGCAATGTCTGAATGTAATGGCAGTGCCTGATAGTCTAGATGTCTGTTAGTTAAGGCAATGTCTGAATGTAAAGGCAGTGCCTGATAGTGTAGATGTCTGTTAGTTAAGACAATGTCTGAATGTAATGGCAGTGCCTGATAGTCTAGATGTCTGTTAGTTAAGGCAATGTCTGAATGTAAAGTAGGTGCCTGATAGCGTAGATGTGTGTTAGTTAAGGCAATGTCTGAATGTAATGGCAGTGCCTGATAGTCTAGATGATGTCTGTTAGTTAAGGCAATGTCTGAATGTAAAGGCAGTGCCTGATAGTGTAGATGTCTGTTAGTTAAGGCAATGTCTGAATGTAAAGGCGGTGCCTGATAGTGTAGATGTCTGTTAGTTGAGGCAATGTCTGAATGTATAGGCAGTGCCTGATAGTGTAGATGTCTGTTAGTTGAGGCAATGTCTGAATGTATAGGCAGTGCCTGATAGTGTAGGTGATGTCTGTTAGTTAAGGCAATGTCTGAATGTAATGGCAGTGCCTGATAGTCTAGATGTCTGTTAGTTGAGGCAATGTCTGAATGTATAGGCAGTGCCGATAGTGTAGATGTTTGTTAGTTAACGCAATTTCTAAATGTCAGATAGTGTAGGTGATGTCTGTTAGTTATTCTAAATGTAACGGCAGTGCCTGATAGTGTAAATGTCTGTTAGGTAAGACAATGTCTAAATGTCAGATAGTCTAGATGATGTCTGTTATTTAAAGCAATGTCTGAATGTAAAGGCAGTGCCTGATAGTGTGGATGTCTGTTAGTTTAGGCAATGTATGAATGTAAAGGCAGTGCCTGATAGTGTAGATGTCTGTTAGTTGAGACAATGTCTGAATGTAAAGACAGTGCCTGATAGTGTAGATGTCTGTTAGTTGAGGCAATGTCTGAATGTAAAGGCAGTGCCTGATAGTGTAGATGTCTGTTAGTTGAGGCAATGTCTGAATGTAAAGGCAGTGCCTGATAGTGTAGATGTCTGTTAGTTAAGGCAATGTCTGAATGTAAAGACAGTGCCTGATAGTGTAGATGTCTGTTAGTTGAGGCAATGTCTGAATGTATAGGCAGTGCCGATAGTGTAGATGTTTGTTAGTTAACGCAATTTCTAAATGTCAGATAGTGTAGGTGATGTCTGTTAGTTATTCTAAATGTAACGGCAGTGCCTGATAGTGTAAATGTCTGTTAGGTAAGACAATGTCTAAATGTCAGATAGTCTAGATGATGTCTGTTATTTAAAGCAATGTCTGAATGTAAAGGCAGTGCCTGATAGTGTGGATGTCTGTTAGTTTAGGCAATGTATGAATGTAAAGGCAGTGCCTGATAGTCTAGGTGATGTCTGTTATTTAAGGCAATGTCTAAATGTAAAGGCAGTGCCTGATAGTGTAGATGTCTGTTAGTTAAGGCAATGTCTAAATGTAAAGGCAGTGCCTGATAGTATAGATGTCTGTTAGTTAAGGCAATGTCTGAATGTAAAGGCAGTGTCTGATAGTCTAAGGGATGTCTGTTAGTGAAGGCAATGTCTGAATGTAATGGCAGTGCCTGATAGTCTAGATGATGTCTGTTATTAAAGGCAATGTCTGAATGTTAAGGCAGTGTCTGATAGTGTAGATGTCTGTCAGTAAAGGCAATGTCTGCCTGTAACGGCAGTGCCTGATAGTGAAGATGTCTGTTATTTAAGGCAATGTCTGAATGTAAAGGCAGTGTCTGATAGTCTAGGGGATGTCTGTTAGTGAAGGCAATGTCTGAATGTAATGGCAGTGCCTGATAGTCTAGATGATGTCTGTTATTTAAGGCAATGTCTGAATGTAAAGGCATTGTCCGATAGTGTAGGTGATGTCTGTTAGTTAAGGCAATGTCTGAATGTAAAGGCAGTGCCTGATAGTGTAGATGTGTGTTAGTTAAGGTAATGTCTGAATGTAAAGGCAGTGCCTGATAGTGTAGATGTCTGTTAGTTAAGGCAATGTCTAAATGTCAGATAGTGTAGGTGATGTATGTTAGTTAAGGCAATGTCTGAATGTAAAAGCAGTGTCTGATAGTGTAGATGTCTGTTAGTAAAGGAAATGTCTGCCTGTAACGGCAGTGCCTGATAGTGAAGATGTCTGTTATTTAAGGCAATGTCTGAATGTAAAGGCAGTGTCTGATAGTCTAAGGGATGTCTGTTAGTGAAGGCAATGTCTGAATGTAATGGCAGTGCCTGATAGTCTAGATGATGTCTGTTATTAAATGCAATGTCTGAATGTTAAGGCAGTGTCTGATAATGTAGATGTCTGTTAGTTAAGGCAATGTCTGAATGTAAAGGCATTGTCTGATAGTGTAGATGTTTGTTAGTAAAGGCAATGTCTGCCTGTAACGGCAGTGCCTGATAGTCTAGATGATGTCTGTTATTTAAGGCAATGTCTGAAGGTAAAGGCAGTGTCCGATAGTCTAAGGGATGTCTATTAGTTTAGGCAATGTCTTTATGTAATGGCAGTGCCTGATAGTCTAGATGATGTCTGTTATTTAAGGCAATGTCTGAATGTTAAGGCAATGTATGAAAAAAAAACTGATAGTGTAGATGTGTGTTAGTTCAGGTAATGTCTGAATGTAAAGGCAGTGCCTGATAGTGTAGATGTCTGTTAGTTAAGGCAATGTCTAAATGTCAGATAGTGTAGGTGATGTATGTTAGTTAAGGCAATGTCTGAATGTAAAAGCAGTGTCTGTTAGTGTAGATGTCTGTAAGTAAAGGCAATGTCTGCCTGTAACGGCAGTGCCTGATAGTGTAGGTGATGTCTGTTAGTTAAGACAATGTCTGAATGTAAAGGCATTGCCTGATAGTGTAGGTGATGTCTGTTTGTTAAGGCAATGTCTGAATGTAAAGGCAGTGGTCTGTTTTTAAGACAATGTCTGAATGTAAAATCAGTGCCTGATAGCGTAGATGTCTGTCAGTAAAGGCAATGTCTGCCTGTAACGGCAGTCCCTGAGAGTGAAGATGTCTGTTATTTAAGGCAATGTCTGAATGTAAAGGCAGTGTCTGATAGTCTAGGGGATGTCTGTTAGTGAAGGCAATGTCTGAATGTAATGGCAGTGCCTGATAGTCTAGATGATGTCTGTTAGTTAAGGCAATGTCTGAATGTAAAGGCAGTGCCTGATAGTGTAGGTGATGTCTGTTAATTAAGGCAATGTCTGAATGTAAAGGCAGTGCCTGATAGTGTAGATGTCTGTTAGTTAAGACAATGTCTGAATGTAAAGACAGTGCCTGATAGTGTAGATGTCTGTTAGTTGAGGCAATGTCTGAATGTAAAGGCAGTGCCTGATAGTGTAGATGTCTGTTAGTTGAGGCAATGTCTGAATGTATAGGCAGTGCCTGATAGTGTAGGTGATGTCTGTTAGTTAAGGCAATGTCTGAATGTAAAGGCAGTGCCTGATAGTGTAGATGTGTGTTAGTTAAGGTAATGTCTGAATGTAAAGGCAGTGCCTGATAGTGTAGATGTCTGTTAGTTTAGGCAATGTCTAAATGTCAGATAGTGTAGGTGATGTATGTTAGTTAAGGCAATGTCTGAATGTAAAAGCAGTGTCTGATAGTGTAGATGTCTGTTAGTAAAGGAAATGTCTGCCTGTAACGGCAGTGCCTGATAGTGTAGGTGATGTCTGTTAGTTAAGACAATGTCTGAATGTAAAGGCATTGCCTGATAGTCTAGGGGATGTCTGTTTGTTAAGGCAATGTCTGAATCTAAAGGCAGTGGTCTGTTTTTTAAGACAATGTCTGAATGTAAAAGCAGTGTCTGATAGCGTAGATGTCTGTTAGTAAAGGCAATGTCTGCCTGTAACGGCAGTGCCTGATAGTGAAGATGTCTGTTATTTAAGGCTATGTCTGAATGTAAAGGCAGTGTCTGATAGTCTAGGGGATGTCTGTAAGTGAAGGCAATGTCGGAATGTAATGGCAGTGCCTAATAGTCTAGATGATGTCTGGTATTTAAGGCAATGTCTGAATGTTAAGGCAGTGCCTGATAGTGTAGATGTCTGTTAGTTAAGGCAATGTCTGAATGTAAAGACAGTGTCTGATAGTCTAGGGGATGTCCGTTAGTGAAGGCAATGTCTGAATGTAAAGGCAGTGCCTAATAGTCTAGATGATGTCTGTTATTTAAGGCAATGTCTGAATGTAAAGGCAGTGTCTGATAGTGTAGTTGTGTGTTAGTTAAGGCAATGTCTGAATGTGAAAGCAGTGGCTGATAGTGTAGATGTGTGTTAGTTTAGGCAATGTCTGAATTTAAAGGCAGTGTCTGATAGTGTAGATGTGTGTTAGTTAAGGTAATGTCTGAATGTAAAGGCAGTGCCTGATAGTGTAGATGTCTGTTAGTTAAGGCAATGTCTGAATGTAATGACAGTGCCTGATAGTGTAGGTGATGTCTGTTATTTAAGGCAATGTCTGAATGTAAAAGCAGTGTCTGATAGTGTAGATGTCTGTTAGTAAAGGCAATGTCTGCCTGTAACGGCAGTGCCTGATAGTGAAGATGTCTGAATGTAAAGGCAGTGTCTGATAGTTTAGAGGATGTCTGTTAGTTAAGGCAATGTCTGAATGTAAAAGCAGTGTCTGATAGTGTAGATGTCTGTTGGTTAAGGCAATGTCTGAATGTTAAGGCAGTGCCTGATAGTGTAGGTGATGTCTGTTAGTTAAGGCAATGTCTGAGTGTAAAGGCAGTGCCTGATAGTGTAGGTGATGTATGTTAGTTAAGAAATGTCTGAATGTAAAGGCAGTGCCTGATAGTGTAGGTGATGTCTGTTTGTTATGGCAATGTGTGAATGTAAAGGCAGTGCCTGATAGTGTAGTTGTCTGTTTTTTAAGACAATTTCTGAATGTAAAAGCAGTGCCTGATAGCATAGATGTCTGTTAGTAAAGGCAATATCTGCCTGTAAAGGCAGTGTCTGATAGTGAAGATGTCTGTTATTTAAGACAATGTCTGAATGTAAAGGCAGTGCCTGATGGTCTAGATGATGTCTGTTATTTAAGGAAATGTCTGAATGTAAAGGCAGTGCCTGATAGTGTAAAAGTCTATTAGTTAAGACAATGTCTGAATGTAAATGCAGTTCCTGATAATGTAGATGTCTGTTTGTGAATGCAATGTCTGAATGTAAATGCAGTGCCTGATAGTCTAGGTGATGTCTGTTAGTTAAGACAATGTCTGAATGTAAAGGCAGTTTCTGATAGTGTAGATGTCTGTTAGTTAAGGCAATCTATAAATGTCAGATAATGTAAGTGATGTTTGTTAGTTAAGGCAATTTCTGAATGTAAAGGCAGTGCCTGATAGTGTAGATGCCTGTTAGTTAAGGCAATGTCTAAATCTCAGATAGTGTATGTGATGTCAGTTAAGGCAATGTCTGAATGTAAAGGCAGTCCCTGATAGTGTAGATGTCTGTCAGTTAAGGCAATGTCTGAATGTGAAGGCAGTGCCTGATAGCGTAGGTGATGTCTGTTAATTAAGGCAATGTCTGAATGTAAATGCAGTGCCTGATAGGTCTAGGTGATGTCTGTTAGTTAAGGCAATGTCTGAATGTAAAGGCAGTTTCTGATAGTGTAGGTGTTGTCTGTTTTTTAAGGCAATGTCTGAATGTGAAGGCAGTGCTTAATAGCGTAGGTGATGTCTGTTAATTAAGGCAATGTCTGAATGTAAATGCAGTGCCTGATAGTCTAGGTGATGTCTGTTAGTTAAGGCAATGTCTGAATGTATAGGTGATTTTTTGTACATACATGTATATGCGAGGCCTGAGTCGATGTCTGATTGGAAAGGCAATAGTATGATAGTATAGGCTATGTCCTGTAGTAAATACAGTGTATGATAGTAACGGCAATATTCGGTTGAATCAGCAAAGTCTGATAATATTGGCAAAGTCTTACATCATTTGACATACCTGATAATATAGCCAATGCGTGATAGTACAGGCAATGTCTGATAATATATATGCAAATTCGCTAAAAATAGGCAGCGTCCGCTAGTATAGACAATATCTAATAGTAACGGCAATATCTATTAGTAAAAGCAATGCCTGGTAAAATAGTCAACGTCTGATAGCAAAGACAAAGTCTGTATTAAACGTTTATAGTTTAGCTAATGCCCCTTAGAATATTCAAAGTCTGAGAGTACATGAAATGGTTGATTGCATAGACAATGCCCGATAATATAAAAGGCTATTATAGGACAATATAAATATCACATCCCATATCAACGTGAAACCTCCATATCTGCCGTCCGAGGGCAGATATGGGTCGAGGGTTGACACGTGATGTAATATGGATATTGCCATATCATAACCTTTTAATCATATAACTAAAATCACAAAATTTAAAATAAATCCATACCTTGCCCTGCAGAGCAGATATGGATCTCTGTTGAGATATTTAGGACATTCATATCTGCCCTGGAGAGGTGTGATACTGCATCAGTATTACACCAGTTAGCGTTATGGTTCTACAACATCTATTAGTATCATGTATGCAAAGCAAACATATCTTCACTAAATATATGATAAATGTTATTATCTGATTCTACATGAAATGTCTGATCGTATTTATCGTCGCAGTATAGGCAAGACTGAAAGCAATACTATACTATCCCTTAATAAAGTGTTAGAGTTAGATAACATCAGCACGTCTAGTGACAAAGAAACCTGATCCACACTACACCAAAACAATTTCATCTGTATTAAACTTTCAGACACTCAGACTCGCCACTGAGTTATATAGACTCTGAATCAAACTATAATCCATATTACTTACCACATTAACTTGCTCTCTTTCGTGGCCGATATTTACCATTTATGTCTCTTATTAAAACACTAATTTCCTTTTCACAATTTTATACGGTCTACTTTCAAGATGACTACTTTTAACTGTAAAGGAATAATCTGTTGCAAACTTAAAATCTGGAAACTAATTAGACATGGGGTTACTCAATAACAATCATGTTCCAAATGGGTTTCATCTTGAAACGTTTAAAGTTTTGCTGGAAAAACTACAAAAAATTTATATGTTTCCCTTCGTTATTTATTATCTACAAGAAGTAATTGTGAGAGAAACTATTATAAATAACTAAGTATAAGCCAGGTGAGACTTACAGGGCTTATTTACCAAGTTTGTGTTCTATAACAAGCCTGGATAATACACCTGCACGTAACCTTCACAGTAAGTAGTTTGAACTACAACAGTTGGAATAAATGGAATTATATGTTTTATCAAAAGCGTGAAATTATAATGAAAATAAAAAACACAAAATACGTCTGGTGTAGAACAATACACCTGTTAACATCCCCTTGATAATTCAGTGTGAATAGAAGGAAAATACGCACAAAGTGTTATACAACAAACATCAACAGTATACAGATGTTATCAGAATGTTGTGATCAGTAAAATCCATTAAGACGTTGGTAATTCCAGCAGCATTTCTATATATACAAGGCCACGTTTGGTTTTAAGTGCATCGGAGTTGTAACGAACGAACGACGACATGAAGGCTAAGGATAAGGAAGCTATACAGACCAATAATGGATACGAAGCTGTTTATCTTCTTAATTTAAGGAATGGACATCACGGCTAAACAAAATACCATGTTGAAACAATCCGAATTCATATAATGTGTATTTAAAAAATGACAATGTTAAGTCAGAAAACTATTTAATGTATAGAAAACTCATTTACTTAAAATATCATGTCAGTGTTCAAGAGATATATGACTAACCTAGTACATGCATTTTCTCTGGTGTTGTAACTAGAGAGCACGACTACAAGCCTGACAGAATGTAGATACATGGATATGGTAATTCTCTCTAGTAACACTTTAAAATTAAACTATATGTTTGTTTGGTTATTTGATGGTTTTTAACGCCACTTTCATCAATTTTTCAGCTTTATCATGGTGTCCAGTTTTATTGGCAGAGGAAGCCGGATTACCCGGAGAAAACCCCCGTCCTGCGGTAGGAAAACTGGCAATCCTTGTCGATTAAGATTGAAGTCGAGAACGCCTTGCCTGCAGTGATAATCGAACCCGCAATCTCAGCGTTGACAGACTACGTGATCAATATTAGACGAACTACCTTAACCACTCGGCCACCGAGGCCCCAAAACTGACTATAAGAATACTAGTAATTTGAAGTCAATTGCAGAAAATTGAAAAACAAAATCAAAAAATAAAAATTACTCAAAAGAGTCTGATTCGGAAAAATGTTCACACACCAGTTATGATTTTCCACTTATGTTTAGGTAAAATTCAAACCGCTTGACCGGTGTGGAAATTTTTTTTTGTCACTAGTGAATATATTGTTCTCATTTGTTGATTGGTTTAAACTAATAACGACCTAAACAAAAATAATAAACTTATAAACGAAGGAACAGCCATAATCGCTTGACCATATATAACTGGGGTTGGAAGAACTTGTATTTGATTCTGCAATTTTGCTACTTTTTTAAATTAGAGAAACATAATCTTATATAAGTACTCTAGGATTATTGGATTTCTCCAATATGGATAATCCACTCGTACAAATGAAAGATTCTATATATCATGTCACTCAAAGATGAAAATAAGAATGACTCTACAGTACAATTTTTAATACTCATAACAGTTTCCCAGAAATATGCCCGACAGTTTTGGTATGTTAGAGTTTGAAAGTTGTTTAACCTAATTTCTCAAATTTTGACGTAATATTTCAACCGCTTGACTAGTTCTCGTAACTAGTGAATTTGTTGTTCTCAGCAGTTGATTGGTTAAAAATAATAACGTCACAATAAGAACTCATGACGTTATAAACAAAACAACTTCCATTTACCGTATTCAAGTCATGAACGTAAAATAGGGGTTGGGAGAATTTGTACTTTGTTTCGCAGATTTACTACTTTTTAAAATTAGAGAAATAGAATCTTACATTAGTACTCTTGGATTATCGGATTTCTCCAATCTCGATAGTTAAATTAAAGAAATTTAAGTCCTCGCCAAGGCTCGGACTTAAAATTCCATAATTTAACTATCTCGATTGGAGAAATCCGATAATCCACTCGTACTAATGTAAGATCCTATATTTCTGGCATACAAAAGTGTAAGTCTTAAAAATCGCAAAAGTCTAAATTGACAGGGTTGCAAGTGTCGTAATAATATGGGAACAGTTAACAATTTGTTGGAAAAAGGTTTTGGGTCTGTGTCAAAAATGAAGAAGGCATTGATTACACAAAAACACAACCATGATGTATAAAATATGCTAAAAATGACGTCGTTCCCATGTCTAGAAAAATGGAAAACTTTTCTTAACAATCTAATGAGATCAGGTGCAAATTTTTAATAGGTTTGCAGTCTTTCTATAAACTTTGAAGGATATGGGTTGAAAGCTGTAGGAGTTGATTACACAAAATAGGCAGCCTAGCTCTCCTGAAAAATGGGAAAATCGCAAAAGTCTGAAAAGGCCGGGTTGCAAAGCAAGTGCCTTTATTAATTTAGAATAGTTTACAATTTGTTAGAAGGTTTTGGAAATGTTCTGAAAAAAAGTTCCCAAGTATGGAAAATTAGGAAAAAATTCCTGGAACAATTCCATAATTGCAGGTGCACAACTTCAATACATGTGCAATCTTTCTGTGAAGTTTTAGAGATCGGGGTTGAAAACTGTAGAAGTTGATTACACAAAATATGTATCACCTTCTGCAAATGTTTTCAAATGTTTTGAAAAATGACTAAGTTTCCAAGTCTGGAAAATAATCCTCGAACCATTCCATAATAGAGTTCGCAAAACTTCAATATATGTGCTATTTTTTATTCAAGTTTCAAAGATCTGGGTTGAAAACTGTAGGAGTTGATTACACAAAATGGATACCATAATTTCCCAGCCAGCCCGACTTTAACATACTACAACCCCGGTTTAGGACTTCGTGCAGCCCGGCCAAAAAGGAAAACAAATCCTAGTACAATTCCATAAAAGTAGGTGCACAACCATGTGTGAAATCTGTGAAGTTTCTAGGATCTGCTTTGAAGCTGAAGGAGTTGATTACACAAAAATATGTACCCACTTTGGCCAAACTTGTTTATAAAACGTCTGGAAAATTATGAAAAAAAAACATTTGAACAATTCCATGATTGCAGGTGCACAGCCTTAATTTATTAGCAATCTTTGTGAAGTTTCAGAGATCTGTGTTGAAAACTAGGAGTTGATTACACAAATAGGTAGAGTCATATGCAAATTTTCTGAAGAATGACCAAGTTCCCAAGTATGGAAAATTAGGAAAAAGTCCTCGAACAATTACATACATGTAATAGCAGGTGCCCAACTTCAATATATGTGCAATCTGTCAAGATTCAGCGAACTGGGTTGAAAACTGTAGGAGCTACATGTAATTAAACTAAGTAGATAATATATTTTCCCCACCTGCCCGCCCAACATCATCATACTATAACCCGTGGTTGCACTTCGTGCAACCCAGCCAATAAAATTGCACGAGTGCAAGGCAAAAATGTGATAATCAGACAAAAATTTTGACTGACAGAATGACAGACAGATATTGTCAACTTTAGGGAAGTCTGCCATAAGGCAATCAATATTTGTTTAGTCTAGGTAAATGTTTCAACAAGAACAAAACATATATACACACATATACTTAATTATAGTAATGCATAAATTAACTGTGTAATTAATTTTCTCATCATCAGACCTCCTAGTATTTACAAAAATCTTTAAATTTGTTTGTTTAAACACAACTTTCAGCAATTTTCATCTATATCATGGCATCCAGTTTTTATTGGGGAGGAAGCCAGAGTATGCAGAGAAAACCCCCGACCTCCTGTTGGAAAACTGGCAATCCTTGTCAATTAAGATTGGAGTTGAATACATCCTGATTGCAGTGAGACTTAAAACTGCAACCTCAGTGTTGACAGGCCACATGAAACAAAACTAGTAGACTAACTTAACCACTTGGAAAAAAATCATAATATTACATTGATAGTCAGATGTTTAAAATCATCTGAAAGATATAACACAAACACAAACGAGTTTCAAACTTTTAAATTTGTTTCTTTACTTTTATCAAGTAAGCAAAGAAATACAAACAAATTTGTTTTACACAATAAAATAGAGTGATATCACACAAAAATAACTATTTGAACTAGTTACTTAATGGACGGTTTGAGTTCACAATCATGTTCAAAATATCTAGAAATAATTTTTAATTATACATCTATCTGTTTTATTTCTCAATTAAATCATGGACGGAGTAGTATAATATAAACATAAATATTACAAAAATCACAAGATAAACAACAACAAAAAATCCTGTATTGTCACAAGTTTCTAATATCTTGCATTTGCACTTCTTTCAAAATGAACAGGCATTCAAGAAAAAAAACAAAACCAAGGAATGCATGAGATTATTGTATGCTGTGACACATAAAATCTGAGCTCATTTGGAAGTAGAAAGTTGGTAAGAAAAATTATAGTACCCACACTGAGAAAATAAAAAAAAAATATTAACAATCTTAGAATTATAGTGACAATAAAGACCAACATTCTAAAGAAGAATAAATTTTTAGTTTCAATTATGTTATAGTTTAAGTACAGTTCTGTTACAATAAAAGGGAGAAATTTCATTCAACATACTTCAGATTGGAATGTCAATATATCTATTGTTATTTTAAATGCACATGTGCTGCCAAAAAAGCTGCTTCTTCTTCAAAGTCATTATGTAAGCACTAAAAAAACTTTGTATCAAATAACCTTTATTTGATCTGCTACTCCCAACAACTTTCATAGTAAATTAGAACATTTATTATTAGGTTAAAAATTTAACAGGAGTTTGTTTAACAAGATTTAATTAAAAAAAAAAAAATAACCCCACACAACTAGACGCTTTCAAAAGTCTGTATCACTTGGACATTATATACTTGCAATGAAGAATGCATTTTGACATTTTCTTACAGGGTCTTGTGTTAAAAATTGTTGTGGAACCATAGCTCTTTAGATCCATAGACTTTGGTAAGCCAAATAAAACAAGTGTGGGCTGTGAGCACGCTCACAAAGTGATACCTGCTTCGCTTATTTATAAGTCCAATTATCTCCCCTTAATGATCAATAAAAATCCTTCATGCACATCTACATATAATGTACTTCCTTTATGCTAAGTTTCATTAAATTTCATCAAGCGGTTTAGGAGGAGTTGCGCTTACAAGGGATGTGGACAGACGGACAGACGGATACCCCCAAATAAGTTTGCAGGGGGTATAAAAAAATAGCCAAAGAAACTAAACAGCTACTGTTCCAAAGCGAATGCTAAAACTAAGTTGTGTAATAGTGGTCATTTTGACTTACATGTATATATCAGTGAGATTGTATTTATTTCTGTGGACCCCATTGTACATAGATTGTAATTAGAAAATTGATGGAATCCACACCCACCTGGACACAAATTTATAACCAAATATTGTATGGAACATGTCACCTTGAAATGATCTACCCACAAGCCAGATATTAAAAAACCCAACTTATAGAGAAAAAGTTAAGCCTGGACACAAATTTATTATTCAGAAAGAAATAAAACTAGAACCAGAGGATCACAAGAACCTGTTTCGCTCACCTGATTTTATAGGTAATGAAGATATCATTACCCTGATGTTAAACTAGTTCTGTAATTTTAAATTTTCTACTGGCATAAATAACATCATTTGTTGAGAACAACCAATGAATCTTGCTGTTTGGTTTCAGCTGATTCAAAAGTTTCAGATAGGAAGCTATTTTAAAATTATCCTGTAGGTTTCTATGTTGAATTAATTTCTACAATTCCAGCCATCATTGATTTTTTTTATCAAATAAGCAAACATAAGCTTTTAAGAGAAACATCGATAAACTTTCACATACAATATGGATTGAATAATCTTTGCAGTTTCAGAAAAGATGGCTTTTGAAAATAGGGTCCTCTGTTCAACCTAATCTGAAATGGTAATGGTGGCCATTTATACTGTCTTGCTGGCATAAAAAATTTGAAGGGGATAAACCGATAAATATTCCTAATAACTTTTGTTTAGGTTGGTTAACTGGTTTCAGAGGATTGATTGATTGGATGTCTGCTTTACGTCCAGCAAGCAGTAATACAGCTATATTCAGGACGGGAACAAGCTAACAAACAATAAATTAACAGAAAATGGGGGTGGGATGGGTCACAGCGAATACAATTTTGACTGCCACTGGAAAAGTATGGAGTTTTGGGTAGGGGCAGAAAATTTAGCCTTTTGTAGCGACTACAATGAGCCTACTCTTTTTCGAATTTCGAAATCTACAAAAGGGGTCTTTATCTTGCAAGGAGCGTGGCACTCTCCAAACACGTTACCCACTATGGTCTGCCATCAGGCTTTCCGTATTAGGACTTGACACCCCCCAATAGCATAGAAAAAAAAACTCAATGTTTGTAGTAAGTTTTGTTTCAATTAGTTAACCATTTTCAGAGCAGAAGCCTTTTTGTTTTAACTTTTTCCCAAAGGGTTCTATGTTAAACTAAGTCCTGACATGGAGGCCATATAAGAATTCAATTCTAATTGTAAAATGTAAAAAGTGTACAGATGCAGACAAGGACGACGAATCCAAAGTGATGACAATAGCTCACCTGTCAGGTGTGCTAAAAAGCTATAGCTCGAATACAATTTGTTACAGACAGGCTGAATACTTTAGGGCAAGCCCCATTTTTCGTGATGTAACCGTAAATATATATTCAATTATAAAAGGACCATCAAATAGATACACAATGTGCCCAAGTTTGGTTTCAATTGCGGTGCCAATAATTTATGAGAAGCCCATTTAAACCTTTGTATCATAGGTTTCTACATTAACCTAAGTCCTGGTGTGGTAGTCATAATGGACTACCATTTGAAAAAGAAAACCATCTTATAAACATTCATGCGCAGTATAGCTTCAATTAGGTCAGTAGTTTTTGGAAAGTCATTTGAACATTTTTACATTAGGTCCCATGCTAAGTTATGTTATGATGGGGTTGACATTTTGAATTACAATCAGTTTAAAAAACTAAAATTGGTTTTCATTATGGGAGATTGAAATGTAACAGTTTAAATACAATGACAACACGCGGCTAATAGCTGCAAAGTGATAACAATAGCTTATATGATGCTTGCGGTCAGGTGAGGAAAAAAAATTAAATGTCAGATTAAATAAGGAGTTAGTTGACTTTTTCCAATAAAATCTGTATTGGATAGTAAAAATAACATAAATTGTACTGGTATAACTGAAGAGAAAATGCTGAAATTCAATAATGCATGACACAATTTTTTTTCATGAAGGCTAATTTTCTTAAAGAGAGAGACTCTTGTAGCCTTTAAATCTGACCAAACAAGCACATCTTCTCACTTAAAGACATATCCTACTATTGTTTCTGCGCATTTTGATTTTAAACGTTATTGTTTCGTAATTCGTTTATGACGTCGTCGTCGTCAAAATTCCGCGAAATTTCCATTTCAAATACCGTACTCTTTATGGATCAACTTAGAGGTTTTTTTATGAGAAAAAAAGCAATACAGTCTTTTAGAATTCGGGAAAAAACAAAATTAATCACTTTGCAATAGCAAACATACTCAAAAAAGAACTATTTTACTTTCGTGATTGTATTCTGCGCTACAAATCTAGAAAAGATATTGCAGTTTACATGTATATATGAAGAAAAACACGCCCTTTCCTTGCCGCCAATTCTGGCCTATACTTATTTTTCTCAAATATTTTTCCCCCTGATACGGTGACCATATTTTTTTATTTATTCAATTTGGAGAGTAAGTTATCATCTATCTTCTGTGAAAATATAGTTTTATTATCATAGGTCAGTTTTTTGCGATCTGCGATTTTGTGTATTCTGAGTGCATAACAAAAATGGCGGGAACGTATTAATTCCACATTTATCGAAACTTACGTATTTTTAAATAGATTATGGCATAGTTGTTTTCTACATGCAATGAAGCCTTCAAAACAATTTAAGTTGATTCTAACAGTAAACTATGGGAAAAATATAATTAAAATAACATATAGTCCTAGTACCCTAAAACAGATGATACAGATGACGTCATAACTTTTTAATACGGTCGGTGACCACTAATTTTTGTTAGCTGTATTTAAAGATTTTGTCATAAGGAAAGTTAAGACAAAATATTAAGAAAAAATCATATGAAGATCGAATAGTAGGATATGTCCTTAACTAATACAATTTTTTTTTATTGATTATGAAAAAATGGCCTTCTTTTTTTTAAATTAAAAAATTTGCAAAACACAAATAATTCCAGAGCAGAAAAGCAAAAGAACATTGAGCTTTCTTTGTTCAAAAGTTTCAGTATCAATGTATAAAAAATGCTGTCCACAAAAATCACTATTTTTACAACTGACCTTGATTTTAGTATTATGAAATCATGAGTAAACAGGTTTTTTTTTCCAAATAACTGATATCAGGAGAACATTCTGAATATATAACACCAAGGGACATAAATCTTGATCAATGCAAATTCACAGTGCACATCCAAACGTTACCAAGGTTTTTTTTATTTATAGGATATCTTAGCTGCTTGTTATAATTTTCAACAGAAATTAAATTTTTCAGATTTCATGATTTGTTGCAAGGAAGCTTTTACTTAGTAATAATTAAAACAGCACATGATACTTATTCCATGAAAGTTGACATTTCAGCCTTTAACATGATGGCACGTGAAATACAAAACAGTAAAAAAATTAATTAAATATCACTACCAACAGCTATGAAGTAAGGCAATATCACTGTACAAAAACAAAAAACATTATCCACTAATGTGTCAACAAAGCAAAACAAACAATACATAAACTATGGTTCAGCAGGTAATTGCACACTTTATAAAACTAAAGATCAGATAATAAATTGTAATGAAAATTACTTCATCATGAATCAGTGTATGTTTATAGACCGTTCTTAACGGTAGTTTTTTTCATTTTGATGCACTGACATAACACTGTGATGAAATTGCAAGGTGTTGGACAATGTCATTGGGCATATGAATTATGTCACAGCTCATTGGGACATAGATTATAAAAAAGTTATGGCTGTTTTGTAGATATTTAAAATCAAAATTTTTTGTTAATATATCTTGTGAAATTAATATCATTTACAATTGAGTCAATTTCAACACACACTCAGCATGTGTGCTGCTGCTACCTAGGATTACTATTGTCACAGTCAAAAGTCAGGCAATGTTTAATGTGGACTGAATAGCTAGTAAAAAAATGTTAACAGCGTCAATGAAATTGCATAAGTGTACAACAAACATCTGTTCAGTCTGACACATTTTTATATGCCTGACCAAATGTAAGACTGTTATACATGTGTCAAAGCTTTTTATGAAATTATGACAATATCTGTTTCTCTGTTTGACACATGATACTTCTTTTGAAAACATAAAAGTATATAATCAATGATATTAATATAATATATACTTTTGATGAACCAATCGCAGTAACAATATGATACTAGTATAGCCAACCAATCTTCCTTGCATAAAACCAACTTCATTTTATGCCAGGCAGGCATTTTTTTTAATAGCAAACTTAACTATTCTTCATTAATGATGAATATCACTATAAGAACACAATTTTAGGAATGTTTGACAAAATTTACAACACTGAAACAATCATATAATCTGAAAAACGTCCCCACAAATTTTCCCAACTGATAAAAAATTAGTTACCAATCGATAATGAATTTGGCGGAGTGAATATCGTATACACGATCAACAAGAGTTTAATCCGATGCGTTTGGCGACAGTAGTTACCATATTTATATTCTTTAAACCCAAATGACTATCCTATTTATTATATAGATAAACAATTCTTTTTGTTAATCATTAATTTGATGAACAGTAAATGACTATCTATAACATTTGGTTGGAAAGTTCTAGAGAGTAAAAATAAACAATTATTTTTCACATGTAATTTACTGGGGTTTAAGTGCTTCACCCCTATCTATATAATAATATTAATTCTACCAAAGCTTATTAAAAATGAATAATTCTAGTGTCTAAATGTTTATGAACACAAATAGCCATTTGAAGCTTTACAAAAATGAACATATACTAATACTGATAAATATCACATAAAAAAGAAGGAATGTAACGTACAAGGCATTCATTGATAACTGTTTGGAATCTTACAATTGTTTGTGAAAGCATTTCCAGTGTTGAAAGTAACATATACACTTAACCTAGCATTTGTTTGGAAATTTATAAATTCTACTTTTCACTATGATTATAATAATAAGGAATGGACAAAAACCATAAATCCTGATATAAGCTGAGAATTCTGATATTGTTGACAAATTGGTTTCCAGTTGCTAATTTCTGCCCAATGTACAAAAACAATTGAACCGTTTAATAAAAAAACTAATCTCTATCATTCCTGGTCAGTTTAAGGTAAGAGACTGGTCACATTATTTTTTTAAGAAAAACCCTGTTAAAAGTCTCTTATAAAACTAGACTTCTGTTCACATACACACAATTTTAAAAAGGAAGAGCTGTTAGTGCTTAATATCACAAATTAAATAGCACTAAACATGATTATAAATAATAATAAAAAGATAAATAATATTAGCTAGCACGTTTATTTCCCCTCAAAACAAACTGAACCTAAATAGAACTGCAATTAATTGTGTATACAACTGAGATAAAACAGTGTTTGTTATTGACCAAACACTTGTTCTAGAAGAAAATTAAACATATTGAAATTTATTTGCTTGTGATATTACTACTAAGCAAACTAGCAAAGAGAATATGTTATCTTTTTTGTTTAGTTTTTTCAGGATTATGAAGGCTGTTTTATGAGTTGAAACAAACCCTCATTTAAGGTATCCGACCCATAATTGAAGTTACCGTTTAATTTTATTTGTCGACCAAGAAATACAGCTTTATTAAATCAATGTATTGCTAATTAATAATAAAAGTAAAATATATCATGTAACTTGAGCCAATGTTCACAATTTTGAGGAAAACATTTAGTTACTCAAATAGTATTTCCGATGTTTGCCGAACATTACCGAGGTCTGCTTCATTGAAAAACAATTGACATCCGGGACACCAAATATGATCACGTGGTCAATTATGGTCCGGATACCTTAATGGATCTTTAGAAAGCAGACTTACAAATGTAATATAACAATAAGTTAATAATAAATTACTACATACAATGTTTCTTGTAAAAATCCTTATATATATATACATGTACACATAAGGAACAGCAAAGCACTGAAAAACATCCTTACACCCATAAGATTTCCACATTATAATATAACGGTTATTGCTCGACACTGAATGGCTTATTATTCTTCAATCAGCAGTATCTTCAACTTTGGCTAAACAGAATCCATTAAATTCCATGGAAACCAATTGATTCTGTTAACTGTTTCCACTATTCATATGGTACCCTGTCTCATGTCGTCTTTCTTCTGGTATTCATGTTAAATGCCATTATTAAACTGAATGAGCAGTTTGTCATGATTTGTTATTTCCAACAGAATGAAAGACTAGGAACATTATTTATATAAGGTCACTAAACAGTTTTTTAATTACACAGCTATCGTGGTAAAGGAGGCTTTGATGGTAACCCAGGAACTCTGGGTAATTGTCTACGAATTCTAGGTTGTATTGAAGATGGCTGAAGGATAGCATTGGCTGTGCCTGGTCTATGTAAGGGTATAACTGGAGGTGGTTGTGTTTGTAACACTGGGATTTTAGTGTCAATAGCACCAATAGGTCTCCTGTTCTCAAATGCTGGACTGTTAAAAAAACAGAAAAATATTAACTTCAACAACTGAAATGGTTTAAACAAACAATGCAATACAGATTTAAAAAATCGAAGAATGTGTCCATAGGACACAGATGCCCTGCTAAATGAAGTCCCAAACAGGAAGTAGTTGTCTGACAGGTCTGAAAGTCGCTTAGGACGTACAACTTGTGATACTGAACCACCCTGCCAAATTTCAAAGCTTGACAGAAATTCGAACAGACGTACGTATGTATGTATGGATAGACGGACAAGGGGCATAAAAATCTTGATTACTGAACTACAGAGAAGTACAGGTTGACAGATTAAAACTGGTACTGTGGTCTAAAAAAAGATTTTTATTTGATAATTTTTCAGTAGGATTATAATACAGATTCTGTGCTTAAGTTACCTAGTGTCTGCACTATAGCATATGAATTGGAGTAGAACTACAAAGGCCTATTATGTTTCAATCTATATTCCATGATAAGACCCCCATCATATTGCCTTGAGTAACATGTTACAGGTACAAACAAAATCACATTGGGCCTAGGATCATACAGGTATATAGAAAATAGATTAACACTACTATTGGCAAAGCATAACCAGGACTGGTCAGAAAAATATGTTTAATTCTTTTTGTTACATTTTTATTGCAATAGTTAAACCTACTGATAAAAAAAAACTGTTTCTGGCAAGAAACAAATCAAGTGTATGAAAGCATGACACTTTTGAGAAGACTTTGATAAAAAATTTGCTGGCAACATCTTGTACTGATCTAACATACATATCCCCATATTTTGTATGTAAATGACTTGAAAAGCATATTCTAATAGCACTAATACTATCTAAGCTGGGTTGAATTGCCCAATCTTATTTTTAGAGACAAGAACCAGAATTATGTACATTAAACACAACTCCTTCATTATTAGATGAACTCTTTTGTGTCAGGTGTATATAGCTTGATAGTCAGAGAAGTAATTTACCTGAGTGAACTTCCTGCTAGTAGTTCTATAGGAGATGGCTTTTCAGGTGGTGATGGCCTACCTTCCCTGGTAGGTATTCTACCTAGTACTGGTGGACTTTTCACCCTCAGAGGAACAATAGGAGTGGTCTTGATCGGTGGAATAGGTTGACCTGGTTCTAATGGATTGTGATTTATAGAAGGGTCAGAGTACTGCTTATCTATTTCTAAGGATTCATCATACTGCGATGAAGATATTAACTTTCTTTCTCCTCCACTTCCTGCTCGCTTTACACTTGGCTCTGATTGTTCTAGAAAGTAAACCATGCTATCAAATATTCATCATAGTAAGCAATTTTAATACATGCTTAGTAATGCTTGTGTGAAGTATTTTCTTCTTTCTGATATTTTGACAGTAGAATTGACAGAATTTAATCCTAGCACCACAGAAATTTTTTACATCACTATTAAGTTTGTTATAGCAATACTCAGTGTTCCAGCTAGGATTTAAAAATAGAGGGGCGCATGAGAAAGGCACTGTTTCGTGTATTTTCATATTTTTTAGTGTGATTGACGTTGTTGCACTTTTGTTGTTATTGTTATTTGAATAAGTGTTCTGTTGCTGTTTTTCGCCTTTGTTTTCATTTTAAAGTAAAATATTTAAATATATTTGTGCATTTAATCAACTGAAAAATGACTGCCAAAATACTATTTATTACTGTGTTTCAATGTTTGTGGTTGTAACTTCAACACAAGCAGCATTGTATTTGCAAGTTCCTGAACTAAGTTCATATCCGCTCCAGATATATCCGTATTTTCAGTTGGTTTGTACTGGTTGCCGCGAGTATTTTTACTTAATGCTATTTAAACATAGAAAAAGGCAGTCGGGTACCAGCTTTCACTTTTGTTTTTAAAAAAATGGCGTGTTCAATGATAAACATGGCGCGGTGACAAATATTCGAAGATATCTACCGCAAATGGCAATAAAAACGGTTGTAGATATTTCCGGTCTGAATCATAATTAAGCCGAATTGCCAAAAACAGTGACCACGCAAATTTTTAAGGTAATAACATTTTTGAAGTGTTACCTGTGTACCAGTCCCCACTGTCTATCATTAATTACATAATGAAATTATAAGGAAAAGAGAATAGTCTAATGAGTTAATTAGCTATAAAAACACTATAATTACTATTAATTTTAGAGTAGAAAATTAATTAGAGCAATAGAGTTATAAGGGGCACAAATCGTGACACAGGGGTGCCTGAGAGGGGCACAGGGGCGCGGTAATTTTAGGGCGGGGCGTGGCGCCCCACTATTTCCCCCTAGCTGGAACACTGAATACTAGTGCATGTTTGTCAGGAAGTCATGCTGACCATGCTATATTTGTAAAGATAAACTTGAAATAAAATTTGTATACAATTGTTTGCACAGCTGTCAGAGTTCTTCTTTTCATGTAGAATAATTTCCCAACATATATGATACAGAAATGTTTATCAACTTCTTGTCCAGAACAAAGAATTGATTCTACAAACCTGAAATGTGTTTTACTTACCTATCCTAGTGATTCCCTGAATAAAGTCATTGTCCGACTCTTCATCTGTCGTTATCTCATCCTCGTCTCCTGACAAACTGATAGCATCATCATGTTCATCATGGTTTATAACTAGTACTTGTGGTGCTTTAGATGCTTGAATGATCTCCATTCTCCTATGAAAATAGCAGGCTTGTGATAAACCTGATACTATATACAATTATATTCTTTTTTAAAGGTTGATATCAGTTTTAATAGACTCAAGAACTAATATTGACTGACGCCTAAGGCCTTTATTACATAATCATAGAAAGGGGTTGTTTGTCGTCTCGTTGACATTTTCCATGAAATCAATATATTTGGTATGAATGTTTGTTGCCTTGATGTTATGTTGTCTCATTAACATATTTACCATTATATTCTCTTTTTAATTTGAAAGTAAAACAAGACAGTATTTTTTAAAGTTTATCATAATTATAACCAAAAACAACATGATAAAAATGGTAGTCAATATTGATTTTAATTAAACAATATCAGAATTGGGTGTTTTGGCTGGTCTTATTTTAGAAATCATATTAAAAATTCATCATGTAATAAATAAATAAACTTACAGGCATTCCAGTCCACATTTCACTAAAAGTTGTAAGACTTACAATTTATCGTAAGTTGTATGAATTACCACAGGTCATAAGTCATACAACATTTTGTGAAACAGGAACCTGTTGCTCATCTTACTGACATAACCAATTGACAACCAAATGATCCTTAAGAAATATCAAATCTAACAAGGAAGAGATCTATCAGTATGTATAAATAATGCTAAACAAGTGAGGACTGTGAGCTAATGCTCACTAGTGATACCCCCGCTTACCCAAAAATTGTGCATGTATGGCAGCTATCTGTAAAAATCTAAGTATTTGGTAAACAGGAGGCAGATGACCAATGAGTATAAAATCGCTATACACAATATGGTACTATAAAATAAAGCAATATGCAAAATATCAGTCTTCTGCAGCCTATAGTTGCATGGAAAACTGCGACCAAAATTTTGCATGAATGTCAACTATGTGTACAAATCTAAGTATTCGGTAAAGAGGAAGTAGATGACCAAGGAGCATTAAATCGCTTTACACCATATGGTACTATAAGATGAAGCAATATGCAAAATGTCAGGCTTCTGCATCCTTTAGTTGCTTAGAAAACTGAGACGGAAATTTTGCATGTATGTCAACTATGTGTGAAAATCTACGCATTCAGTAAACAGAAAGTAGATAATCAAGGTTCATGAAATTGCTATACACCATATGGCACCATGGGATAAAGCAATATACAAAATATCAGGCTTCTACATGCTATAGTTGCTTAGAAAACTGTGACTGAAATTTTTGTTATGGACGGACAAGGGTAAAACAGTATCTTCAAAGCAGGATATAATAAATACTGTATAGATTATTTAAAGAATAAGTTTCTAAACAAACTATTTAACAGCTTTGTAAGGCAAGGAAGATTCAGATAAATAAATTCTAACATGCAAGACCTATAATCAAGTTTCCTCGATTTTCAAGGTCTTTATACATTAAAATATAAATTCATAATGTTGATATAAAGGTTGCTCAATTAAAATGGTCAAGGTTTCCTGGAAAGGCTTGGGTTAATTGCAAAAGTCTATGAAGATTAGGTATTTGATCACAATCAATGTGCCATGAATAAGATAAAGAATAGGAATTGTAACAATATATTAAAGTTTCATTGACATCAGATACAAACTCTTTGAGTAATCATTTTTTTTGGTAAAAATTATTGTTTTTTTTGTGTGACTGTGTTCATGAAATAGGTCCATAACAACAAACATGAAATTTAAACGCTTAGTAAAACCTTTTTTATCAACAGGAATATAAGGAATTAGGTGTTACTTAATACACAGGACTACACAAAACTGCATACAAATTAATACGGAAAAAGACAAATGCAGGATCCTATTATACTGAAAATGAGTACAATAGGATATCTAATTCATGTGAATTTTTCTTTGATGAAGTGTTTTAAAGACAAAACCTAAATTTCATTTCTTATTTAAACTTATTACTTACTTTTCATGAAGTTTTTTCCATTCTTTCAATTCACTGGTTATTTCTTCCCTATCTTTTTCATCTTCAGGAGGCATATCAAAAGTGTGTTCAGCTTTGTGCTGAAACTAAAATCCATGCATTCTGAATTGTATGTTTAAAATGTATAAGTCAAATTTAGAGCATTTATACAACTGAAAACATTAGCTATATCATTTGTAATCTACAGCTTTCTGCGCCTATTTCTATTAAGTCATGGATACAACATGCCAGGGTTTAGGCTAGGTCAAAATTATAGGTAGAAGTTCACTTTTTTTCTAGGGTGACAGGGAGAAGTGGGAATAGAACAGGGAGGAGTGTGTGGACAACAAGTGTTGTTATAAGTACATGTACACTACAGCCAAAACGGATTAAGCCAAGTCTGTGAGTCCATGATGGACAAAAATTGTAGTACGATGACATTCCTGATGGAAAGAAATTCATCATTCGCGGACACTTCAGATATAATGTCCCCAATGGATCCGCGAATTCTTCCACATGTCTGCAAACGTAAACGTAATTGACATGGACTGAATTCGATAAATACTTTATTTGAAGATAGTGTATTGTTCATGTCATTAAACCATTCAGTAATGTATAAATTCTTTCCAGATCGTCAGTAAAAACATGCTCAAGAAGGGCACTTTATTAATTGTTTTACATAATAAATATTTGCATATTAATTTGTAAAAAAAAGGCAACAAAAAACGGATATAGTAAAAATTTATGCAATAAAGGTGTGTTTAAACTCTTATAATATAAACAGTAGGTGTTAATAAAACGCTGGCATAAAAAACCTTTCCTTTTGGTGCCCTGAGGATACCAGTCGTCCACCGGATGCAAAATAGAACGGTCCATTGATCAAGGAACACCTGTGATTTTATTGTGGGGTCAACTAATATACGCATGTATAAATGTGTGTAAGAGTTGAAAGGTATGAATTACGGTAAATTTCATACTTATAATAAAAAATTGTCCGGCTGGCTTCCTGTTCAGGTGACTGGTGTTAACTGATGAAGGTAACCAACACGTGGACTTTCCATGTAACTAAAATACTACGCCGACAGGAAAGATTTAATGTCTCAAGCATTGGAGCAATATTTTTTCACAGATGTTTTCAAAGCTTTGGAAGTCGTAGGTTTAGTGGAATAATATTAAAACCACATATTTACTATTTAAATTTTTTTCCTTTTTAAGGAATTTGTATAATTAGTTGCAACCTCAAATTTTGATGTCGTCAGCCGGAGACACGTGTCACTTATAGTTTTTTGCTCCTCCCATTCATTGAGTGATTCCCACCTCACCTATTGATTTTTTAGTAATAGGTGTTTTAATTTTGGTACACCAATCTGTCCATTAATATAATCTCATCATGTCTTCAAAGAGACCAATAATTGACACGATTTCTCACTCCGTGCATGTCCGATTGTAATAGAATTTACACAACAATAGAATCTGTTCAATAAAAAATTATGTAAAACGAACATAAAATTGAGACATCTGAGTAACGAGATTTAAAAATGTTACTGCCTTTCTGCAACAAATACTTTCATTACGAATTGCAGCAGTTATAACATATGCCTTGTACAAGTGCGTGTTTATCGCAGCGATTCCGCAAAGTCCATGAATAGACGATTATGCAGTCATTTTGGTCACAGAACGTTCGCGGACAATTATCACTAAAAAAATTGATTGCCGCGTCGTGTTTGGCCGTGTTTTTTCGCGGACTTTGCTGAATCCATCTTGGCCGCAGTGTATGTGCATTTATATTTTTATATAGGTGTATTTTTTTCAGTTTAAACTGATGAGCATACAGTATCAATGAAAGTTCAGAACAAACAGTTTAATTAAATTATCAGTCAACTTATAGAACAATTTTTTAATAAATATTCAACATAAGAATGAAAAAGATTCAACTACAAACAAAACTGTTCAAATCTGTCATTAGTACACAAATTGAATTAATTATACATGATTGAATTAAATGACAACATTGTGAAACATATACCTCGATATTAGTATAATAGTATCCATCTCTGTGGGCCCTGCAGACCATGAGGTCAAAATTCAAGGTCAAAGGTCATGAATTATGGTATGCGACACAGCGCCTTGATATTAACTACCCACATACTAAATATCAAAAGACTACCTCAAAAGACAAAAAAAATAGGCCAGACATTATTTTGGACAGACAGACTGACCACTACAGGGCACCTGCCGGCATCTAATAACTTATAAACATACTTCAAAACCAAACCAATATGTCAACCTTAGAACATACAGTAAGGTAAATTACTTACCTGTGGGAATAATTTAACCTGAATAGCTTCCTTTGGTTGGTTATACTTTCTTCTAGACATCAGGGCTTTAGATGGATTCCCACAGACAACTTTACCTAATGTTAGATCACTGACGGCATCATCTGTGTGTGTACCAGAACCTACAACCAGGAATGTGTAAATAAAATGTGGAAAGGCCGCCTTGACTCCATACACGGTTATTACACGAGTACAACCAACAAATTATTTTATTTTAAAGGTTCACATGCTGAGAAAGTGGTAGCAATATCCTAATACACAAAAAAAAATAAAAAAAATCATTTTCTGGTTATTAAAATGAAAAAATTTACCAGTTATTAAATTGTGTTTCTTTCTGTACAGTACATTATGTCAGAACTTTTTTAATAGCACATGCTATAACCAAGACTAGCAAACATAATCTGATAAAGGCATCCAATCAGTCTTACAAGTCTACTAGTCCACTGTCTTCAAATACATGGAAAAGTTTTAAAGTGGGTCTTGTTAAATGCAGGTTTTCTAATATGAACAAGGGCAAGTTGCTACACGTAGCCGAATGTCTGCCGCCGCTGCAGTATCAAGGGGCGCGACAAAATATGGAAATGGAAAAAAAATTTTGTGATACATTTAGTTTTGGGAAAATAAAATAAGCATGTAATATTAGAACTGTTTTGACAGGTATTTGGGAAGAGCTATGCAACTACATGAAAAAACCTCATCAGAATATGAAACTCTAGTAAGAGCCAGTGCATGATAAAATTTCCTTTCAATATTGTTCAGTATTGCTAAAATGGTGCCGTACCTCCTACAAAATTTGACAAATCAAAATTGTGGTAGTGCACATCTACATATCACAACAATTAATCCTATTAAATATCAAAGCAATCCATTCAATGGTTTCAGAGATCCACCCACAAGATCTACCATTGTATTATTTTGCTGAAACAGTCAAAGTCCCATAACTCCTACAAAATTTGATGAATCAAAATAACGGTATGGTATGCACATCTACCCATCATAACATTTAATCCTACCAAATATCAAAGCAATTTGTCAAGTGGTTTCAGAGGAGATGCGTCCACAAGATCTACCATTGTATTATATTGCAGAAAGGGTAAAAGTTCCATAACTCCTACAAAATTTGACAAATCAAAATGGCAGTACAGTATGCACATCTACCCATCATAAAAATTATTCCTACCAAATATAAAAGCAATCTATCAAGGAGTTTCAGAGGAGACGAGTCCACAAGATCTACTATTGTATTATATTGCTGAAACTGTCTAAGTCCCATAACTCCTACAAAATTTGACAAATCAAAATGACAGTATACCAATCACAACAATTAATCCTACCAAATATCAAAGCAATCGGTCAACAGGTTTCAGAGGAGATGTGTCCACAAAAGTGTGACGGACGGACTGACACTGACCAATACTAGGTCCCTCCAGCGCATAGCAGCGGGGGACAATAAAACTAACAATTACTAAACTTGATTTAACATGTTATGTAACTTATGCCCATCTATGAGAAGGATTATGTGCACTTGTATCTCTTCTTTCTCAGAAGTGCAATACAGTCAAACCTCTAAAAACCGACCCCTCACTAAACCGGAATCCTGTCTATACCGATCAAAAAGTTCGGTCCCAAAGTTTTGTTTTCAATTTCTTAAGTAAAAATACCTTACTATACCGGCCCACTGTGTATTCCGAACACCGGAGTAAAAGTTAATCCCCATTACACAATTTGCTACTATAAAAACCCTCATAAAAGCGGCTTGATTAAAAATCGATAATCTCCAACGCAAAGCCATGTGTCTTTGTTTACACAACTATTTAACAATAATTGTTGGAACTTGGGGTGCCTGAAGTGCAATTAATTGCACACTTACATCGATTTAACCTACGTATAAATAATAGGGTGAACTGTTTTAATTGATAAAATTAAATTAGAGTTTTCCAGTTTTGTTAAATGGGATCGTTAAATCCTGGAATGAAATTTCAGACTACACTATTCAAAAGTGTTTTCTCAGGCAAGATTTTCCTTGCTGGCCCCCACAGAGATAACGAATGAGGATGAAGATGATCCGGATGACGACATTCCGCTTGCGCAGTTGAGCGTTAGCTCAGGATTATGATTAGTGGGAATTGAACTTTGAGAATTTTGATAAAATTGAAAAATCGTTGCCGACCGTTCGGAGCTGATATGACACGCGGATATGTTGAAAACGCTGGATCAAATAATTAACTTTTGCAAACGCTAAGGACTGTCATTATTAAAATAAATTACAAGAACTGAAAACTATGACCGAGGACACCATCATCAGGAGACGAAGAAACACAACTATTGGCGCTTTTTATAAATGAATAGTGTAACTAAAACTGTTCGTAAATAAAAACTTTGTTTACAAAACAAAGCAACAAAGTAGACGTCTTAACTAAAATTAAAAATCAGTGTTAAAATCTACCAGGTTGATAACATAACAGTCAATTGGTATTATCCATCAATGCATTATTTGTTGAATGAAACCCCGACCCAATTAAATTTTTCAAACACCTTAATAAACCGATTCACTGCCCAAACCGGCCATTTTTTCTGGTCCCGATGATGGTCGGTTTAGACAGGTTTCACTGTATATGTAGTTAATAAATATAAAATAAGAGAAGAATTAATTATTTAAATATGAGAATGTAGTTTTTGAGCAACACAGGAACCATTTTCTTAGGGTGGAGGTTTTAGAAAGCAGCTGTTTTAAAAATTGACCAGCAATTACAATTTTTCAAATATAAACTTAATTTTTCACATAAGTTTAAAAGGGCAATATTATTTTTGAAACATTACAGAGAAGTTTATCCAGGTGCCACTGAAAACCCTGGTCAATGCTATGCATGTAGACAACTTAAATATTATAAAAACTTGTTGATGAAGGCAAATTAGGAGCTATGGGGTTATGTACCATCAGTATTTGGTCTATTTCCTGAGGTCCCTGGTCTGGCTGTGGTAGGTCTAGCTCCTATTGTAGTAGCAGGTCTTCTTGACCCAGTTGAAGGCCGAAAGCCTGTCCCTGGACGTAATACAGTTCCTGGTCTGTAACCAGTAGTAGGTCTAAATGATGCACTTCCTGGTCTGCTTGAAGGACCTAAAGCAAGCATACATTAAAATATATCCAAAATAAAAAGATAGATAACATAAACATAACTTTTAAAAACAACATAAATAAGACCAAGGGTAAAATGTGAGGGTATGCATAGTCCTTATCATTATATAAACGGGAAACAAACCAAGCTGCACAATTCAATTACAGTCTCATTAAGGGTGTAAACACTAATCCAATTCTTTAAGATTTTCTACTAAATTTGTTATTTTTTTAATTAGAGCAGCTCATTTACCTTAAGTGCGACTTGACCGACATCATATCCAGAATCGTACGTGACAGGCCTATGTTCTCTCAAAATTTCATGACCTCTTAAAACCTTCCAAGAGAAAACCAGCTTCCGGGGTAAACCCCACTCTAAAAATAGCTCTTTCTTTTCAGAAAATCTTGGTTTATAGGTCATGTAGTGCATGTGACATAAAACATACTAAACACCATTAGAACAGAGCAAGTTAGGACTCAAAATTTTTCTAATATATTCACCTTTCAGAAAAACTTTCATTCATTAAAATCCAGTTAGTAGTTTTTAATATACACTAAGATAAACAGGACTATTTTGTTTTTAAGTACTATTTTCTTAAATGTTCCAAATTTGATGGGTCCCCTTTAGTGTCTTGACACCATTATACAGTTTGGGGAATTTGTCATGATTTTGAGGGTTTAAGTCACTTTTGTGGTCATAGTGAAAACATTGTAAATTAGTTTTGGGCAATAAATATGTCACTTACAATTTGATAGAATAAATTATGAATAAAAATTGTATACCGCTACTTATCGAGTGAGGAGCGCTAAAAAAATTTGCTGTACAGTTCCAGGTTGCCTAGACACACAGTAAATTATTTTCATAAAAATGAAAAATATGATAAAACGAAACTTTCAATGTTTAAATTTTATAATTTTTATTGCTTAGAATTGTATGTACAGACTTACATAAATGCTGAAAATGCATACTGTAAAACACAAGTGTCATTTTTGTTGTACATGTGTATGAATATTTTGTTGACCGATATAAGGGTATGAGGATTTCCTTTCTGCACATTTTTCTTCAAAGGTAAACAACATGCATTTATAGTCATGTGTGTTGGGTTTTAATTTGTGAAAAAAATATCAATGATCATTGTAGCATTTTTCAAGATTAGAAAACCTGAGTTTTCATGCTACATGTATGTATTAATATACACATTTGTTGAAATGTTGACACCTACATGTTCAGGCAAAAACTTCTAACGGGACTAAATTTACATTGCAGTTTATGGAAATATCACAACCATACAACAACACCACGAAACGATGGAACAAATCACAAAAAATTAATGACAAATAACAGAAAGACAAATACTTGGAACAGACACAAATTTATGCAGCTACTTAAAGGTTTTTATGTCAAGGTTTATATCATATAGCTTATAATCCCTTGATTTAATTTAAAATACACGTCCATTATATTAAAACCAATCAGAATTATTAGCATGTCATGTGAAGTAATCGATTCAGTATGTCAGTTTGTATTGGTGCTTTCGATCATTGGGATTTATAATATTGTAACTATTTCAGCTTGTATGACACATGAAGAAATCCATACAGTTCACTTAAGGACATATCCTACTATTCGATTTCTATATCATATTTTAATATTTTATCTTAACTTTCCTAATAATAAAATTTTAAAAATAGCTAAAAAAATTTAGGGGTCAACGGCCATATTTAACAGTTATGATGTCAATTTAATTTTCCTGTTTCTAAGGTAACGGGATTATATGTTATTTGACTTATATTTCTCATATAGTTTTATGTGAGAATTACTTAAGATTGTTTTGAAGGCTTCATGACATGTAGAAAACAAATATGCCACAATCTATAAAAAAAATCTTTAAGTTTCCGGCATTGTGTCGAATTAATACATTCCTGCCATTTTTGTTTAGGACTCAGAATACACAAATAAGCAGGTTGCAAAAAAGTGACATATGATAACAAAACTATATTTTCACAGAAAACAGATGATAAATAACCTTCCAAATTAAAAAAAAAGATATATAGTCACCGAAATAGGGGAAAAAATATTTGTGAAAAATGTGTTCAGGCAAGAAATGGCTGGAGGAAAAGGACATGTTTTTCTTTGTCAAACTGCAATATTATTTCTAGATTTGTAGCACACAATACAATCTTGAAAGTACAATACAAGCAGGTCTTTTTCATGTATGTTTGCTATTGTAAAGTGATTAATTATTGTTTTTCCAAAATTGTTAAAGATTGCGTTGTTTTTTTACTTATAAAAAGACCTTTTAGTTGATCCATAAAGCCAAGGGTTACTGAAATGGAAATTTTGCTGAATTTTAATGACTACAATGACAATTTCATAAACAAGTTACGAAACAATAACGTTTTAAATCAACATGCACAGAAACAATATCAGGATTTGTCTTGAAGTCAGTGAACATCAACTTGGCTTATATCATCAAGCTAGTACTCCAATTTCTTGCATACAAGTCTTTATTGGTCATGAAATCTAACAATTTAATACTATATTCATTAAAGATTTTACAGATGGAACTAGGAAAGAACAAGTGAGCTACAAGTGATCCCCCTGCCAAAAAGGATTTAGTAAGCAGGAAGTAGATGACCAAGTAGCATGAAATCCTTATACACCATTTAGTACTATAGAATAAAGTAATATGCCAATATCAGGCTTCTGCAGGCTATAGTTGCCTAGAAAACTGCTACGATAATTTTTGTTATGAACGGATGGATGGATGGAGAGACAAGGGTAAAACAGCATACCCCCTCTTCTTCGAAGCGGGGGTATAGTAAAAGAAAAATCATGTAGGAAAGAATACCAGATGATTCATTGTCATCAGAATCTTCTTTAAGGTTGAGATCGTTCTGCAGTTCTTCTAAATATGCCCAATCTGCATCAAATACATTGGTTTTCTTTGATGGGGATGATTCCTCTGTTAAAATTTCTTCATCTAGATATCTTAGTTGAGGTATTACTTTCTTAACAGCCTGTCTGTAATCATAATCTTCCTGCAATGTACACACAATTCTATTAACAGTTATTCAATAGAAAAAACTTGTATCTAGATAGGGTGTTAAGAGAAAACTACTTCATTACATTATATTTTTTTTACAAATTAATTTGAAGGCTGTCAACTGTATCTCTTATTTAACACATACTATTACACAGTGAAAAATCTACATTTTACATAATTTTGCATTGTATTTCTATAATAAACTAAATTGTAATGGAAGAAGAAAAGCTACAAGTGATAGAAGTCATTCTAAATATATCTCTGGGGCAGTCCATTCAAGTTGACTTACTTGTACACTATCAGGACTTGGTTTCACACACACCGGATTACTTTCTAATGTCAGTCTGTTGAGTTGTGTACACATGGCTAAAAACTGGATCTGTGCTATTTCTTCCACATTATTACTGAAAGTAAATGAAAATGTATAAGTTTTTGCAAACTATAAACAAGTAGGTAAGAACACTACTGGGAGTAAAAATCCTATGCCTCATAACCTGATATCACAGATATTTTCTTCCATACTTTCACAATTTTCTTCAGAGAGTATTATTTTATTCCAGTAGGTGGCCCATGCACACTGTGTTTTCACCAAATGAATTTGAGCTGAATTAAAACAGAAGATTTAATCACTTTAAAGTGATTATCAGTCAGCTGACAAAATATTTGAATCAGTTCAAATCACATGAAATGCACAGAATTTTAAAGATTTGTACCTATAATTAATTGATTTAATTCTTCCAAAACAAATTACAGGTGAAGAAGTTTAAACAACTTACCCTTCCAGGTCTAAAATTTGTAAGTTGTCCAACATACTCAAAGGACTAATATCACTTATTTCATTATATGATAAATAAACTTCAGCTAAACTAATCATTGATGAGATTCCATCTAATTCTAATAAACCGCATCGTGACATCCACAATATTCTGACTGACCGTAATGATGATCCTAGGTCCCTGTAAATATTTATGCAATAGGGTATGACTATGAAGAATGAACAATTTAAGTGGCGACAGAGGTCAAAATCTGGCCATCAAAAATATAATATTCAATATTTAAAAAATTGAAGAATGTGTCCATGGGACACGGATGCCCCCGCTAAAGTAAGTCCCAAACAGGAAGTAGTTGTCCAACAGGTCTGAAAGTCGCTTAGGACATACAACTTGTGATACTGAACCACCTTGTCAAATTTCAAATTGTTCTGATGTACGGTTTCTGAGAAAAGCTTGACGGAAATTTTCATACTTGTGTTAACACATTTTCATATCGGCCCAGTCCCAAACAGGAAGTAGTTGTCCGACAGGTCTGAAAGTCGCTTAGGACATACAACTTGTGATACTGAACCACCTTGTCAAATTTCAAATTGTTCTGATGTACGGTTTCTGAGAAAAGCTTGACGGAAATTTTCATACTTGTGTTAACACATTTTCATATCGGCCCAGTCCCAAACAGGAAGTAGTTGTCCGACAGGTCTGAAAGTCGCTTAGGACATACAACTTGTGATACTGAACAACCCTGCCAAATTTCAAATTGTTCTCATGTACGGTTTCTGAGAAAAGCTTGACGGAAATTTGTACATACAGACGGACATATTTACGTACAAATGAAGTCCCAAACAGGAAGTAGTTGTCCGACAGGTCTGAAATTCACTTAGGACATACAACTTGTGATACTGAACCACTCTGCCAAATTTAAAATTGTTCTCATGTACGGTTTCTGAGAAAAGCTTGACAGAAATTTGTTCGGACGTACGGACAGACGGACATGAGTAAAACTTAATGCCCCCCGACATGTCGTCGTCGCGGGGGCATAAAAATTTGAACATCTCATTGCCATTATAAAAAGATTTAATATATAAACAGTATTAAAATCTAATTCTAACAGTGTTTGGCTTATTTTGTAGAAGACATATATATATACACGTATATAAGTCTAAAGAAAGCTACCAACCAGTAAATTATTTAGTATCGGATGGACAAACATGACAATACAGCATAAACAAAAAATAATATTCTAGAAGCTTATGCAACAATACAAATGAGGCATTTTTGTCAAAGTTATAGACACAGACTGACAAATGAATGGCCTTAGTCATTGAGTGTCAATATAAGTAAATAATGTAAACAAGTAATAAAATATTGATCTTGAATTTTCCGACTCCAACGGAACTTAAAACTTTTATATATTGCCTTCACCATCCGCACCCACAGACAAGCTTAACTGTCACTTGGCTTTGCTCAAGTATTCCAACAAAATGTTATCAAAATTACAAAGGTGACAAATTCATTACGTCAGATGCTGGTTTCGTGTATTCAAGACTCTTCAGTGTCGTTTAACTCTAAATGATTAAGATATTCTTCATTGGGAGATGGAATAATAGTATTCTTCATTGAGTTGGAGTGAGAAACTTCATTAATGTCATCATTTGTTTTAACATTTATGAGTATTACCTGACATATGGTATACAGCTGTTAGACAGCTTTAGTTGTGTAAGGCAAGGCAGTAATGAACCAAAGTTTCCTAAACTGGTATCAGTTGTGTCAACCTTCAATTCTAAACTTCGTACATCTTCTAAGTTTTGTATTCCTGTTAAAGCTTTCTGAAATCAAATAAAATTAATACATCTTATCTGAACTGATATATTTAATTTAAACATCACCTTTGTATTTTTTGTTAATGATGTATATATAAACATGTAAATTAAATTAAACAAAATTTTTTCAGGTTGCTACACAATGGCATTAAAATATGTTAATACATCATTTTGGTCTTTTGTCTCCAAATTCATGTACATGCAATTACACTTGTACATTTTTAATTCAATTTTGTAAACTTAAAATTACACAATACCGTAATAGGGGTCGTATTGTCCGCAGTTTTTTCTTTTAATTTTAGTTGGAAAGAAATGGTGCGGATTATACATAAATACAGACTCGATCGGGTTTTTTTTCGTCCCGTTGATTGTTGTCAATGGCGGTCGCCATTTTGTTGTAGTGTCATACGCGGTATTTTCGTACTATTCTAACATAATTCTTTTACAAACTTCTATATGTATACGTTGTTATGATATTAATTTTTATTTAAATTATTTTTAGTAATATTATATTAATTCTATAGGACAAATAAAAATTCAAACAGATACGAAAATAGTAGACGTGTAACCTGTATTGCGTAAAATGCAAATGGCGTCGTTATGTAACCTGAAGTGTTTGAAGATCGATGTTTTGATTGCAATCATTCAGGGATTAAAATAAAACGTGTTATCTTTTTGTTTTCTTTGTTTGGTTCATGAATCAAAGTTGACAAATTGTTTTGGTTTCGAAATGTGTGATTTTCCGTTTTAACAACGATCAAAATAGACGATATGAGAATGCTCTATTTTTAATTTAATTTACTACAAGCACTTGAAATTAATAAAAGTATAAACATAAATGATATTAAAAAGAGAATAAATTACATTTTAAAGTAAAAACTTGTTAAGAAGCGCAGCCAAGTTGGACTTGGATGTCTTCATCTTTAGACGTTTTGTGAAAACTTGTAAGTGCGGATCGTACATGCATATAAGAATTTTTCCGCAATTTTCTGGTAAAAAGAAAGGAGTGCGGACAATACGTAAATGCGGACTATACACACCGTTTTACGGTAATTACTGTTCATGATATATACTTCTACATCTAACTAAAAAAGTGCTGATAAAACATGTGTATCATAAAACATGTAGAGTTATGTATCCTGCAATCATTTCATTTATTGTACAATTAAAGTATACAGATAGTTTTTTGTTTTATTCGTCTAGCATATCAACATTAACTTCTGGTATCGGTGTACTCAATTCAAAACATATTTACTTTTCTGTTCTAGTTCAAGACATGTTGAGATAGTTATTTCTTATTGACATCATGTTGTCACTTGATAAGTTAACATTTTTAGTGCTATAGAATTGCTCTTATTTTATAATTTTCAATATAAAAAGGTATTGTATCATGACAGCTATATTCGGGACTAGCTGAACATTGATTCTTGACAATGACATATAGATAAAACACTTCTGTAAAAAAAAAAATGAATTTTTTAAATAATGTGTCTGGTTATATGAATTCTCTTCATATGATTCTATTATCTGAGCATTTTTTCCTAAACTGCCTACATTTAAATGTGTAACATATCTGAGCTGTTATCATTAAAATCATACCAGTTTTCCAGGAGATAAATACTGTTCCATTAAAATTTCACTGTCCTCTAATATAATAGGTTCAGGGTTTATTTTAGATTCTTTAAATTCTGTAATCTGCACCCCTCGTGCCCCTAGGGCACTTTCAGGCCGCCCTTGTAAACTGGAATTCATACTTTGAAGCCTAAAATTTAATACATACATGTATAAAGTAATAAAAGACAATCTGAATTTCCATCTGTTAGCTATAGCTTAATTTTAATGTCCAATGTTAAATTATATATGCCTGTCAAAATGCAAACAGAAAAATAAAAGAAACAAAAAAAACTAGAAAAACTATGAGCAATGCTCACTAATTGCTACCCCCGCTTTTCTTACGTAAATGACAAAGCCATGTTTTCATATGGGAAACCCCAAATATGATACAGATCAAAATTTTAAATATCAGTTGCACAATGGAATTATGTGAATTATGTGTAAGTTTCATCAAATTCCATTCAGTAGTGTAGGAGGAGATGCACATAAGAGAGTGTAACTTTAGCTAATTCAGTGAAATCTTTTTCATATGTGGATACTAAAACAGTCATATATTGAATGAAATGACCAGAATTTGATCTCTTAATAATAAAATATGACTAGTACATGTATCTTATATAACACATCACATATAGAATAATAATATTATTAGACTTACCTATAATACAATGTGTCTTGAGCAACAGCCATGGAAATGAGAAAATAATGCAGTGATTTAACTACAAGGTGAATTCCTGTCCTGGACGGACAACCTGTCAAAAATTAACACACTTTTTTTAATGAAGAATCATTAGGTCTGTTGCTTAATAAAAATAAAACATTAAAATTGGTACCACGGTTAAAAACTAGGTTGTCAAATTTCTAGCCTGGGTAACAGATGCTCAGAAAAGTTCTGAAATAAGCTTTAGGGAATTACCGAATAATCACTGAATATCAAAAAGGAATAAAACTAAAATATTGCTTAGCTTGAGTGTATGTTTTGCCTGTTGAAAAAGAAGCAACAAATAGTTGTATTATCCTTTTCAAATTTACATTCATACATACATTAAATAACTACAATGAAAAAAAATAATGCAAATAAATTCTTGTCAGCAACATTATCTGTATCTATCCTGTATTATTGATTATAATAATAAATGTCATCAAGTAATTTTCATGTATGTGTCATAATAGATGATTAATTGTTTAGTTCAAAAGTTCATTCTCACACTCTGCATGCATTACATGTACAAAATAGACTTGTCATGCAATGGTCTACGAGAATACCAGCAAACATTATAAACATTAGGAATTGCACACTTTAACTTTTGTTTTGTCCATGATGTCATGATTACAAATAAATAACAGGTATTGTTGAAATGTCAAATGAATTGCAGAGAAAGGTGAAGTTATTTTTGAACCAGGAAAGCAGTTTAAGAGCAGAAAATATGTATAAAACCCAAGCTTCATTGTGAGTGATTGGACCATTGATTTTGTAGCTCTGCAGGGTTCATGTTCATGTATTCAGGGTTCACCACAGGCTATTCAAGGGCGGTGCTCTTCCACTCTTGAATTTGTTTCCTCAATCCTTAAATTTTGAGCTCCATACTAAAGTTTGACTTTATTCCTAAAACAATGAAGTTTTTAAATACAAAAATACATGTATATTGTGACTGGTTGCAAAAACACAAGTGGGAAAACAAAAACAAAGACTGATAACACTATCATGAATAAATAAATGTCACTCTAAAATTTTTATGAGTAAGGAAATGGATCATCGTCCGACTTGCACCACCCTTAGATTTTGAGCTGCGGTGATCCCTGGTATTAAAAATATGGGCTACATTTTTGTAGCTTTAAATACATGAGTAAGGAAATGGATCATCGTCCGACTTGCACCACCCTTAGATTTTGAGCTGCGGTGATCCCTGGTATTAAAAATATGGGCTACATTTTTGTAGCTTTAAATACTATTTGGTAAAATGGTAGTCGATTTAAAAAAAGTCATAAGTGTAACATCTATCGTAAGTGTTGGAAGATCAAAGGGAAATCCAGCACTTACGATGTCTTTTACACTTACGACTTTTTGTGAAAAGCACTGCTGATGTCTAAACTATTATCTTCACCATTTAAAACATTTGAATGGCAGTTGGTTTAGGTTTTGCAAATCAAATATTTAATGAAGATCCTATAGATTGATTGATTAATAGTGTTTAACGCCCGAGCAGCAATATTTCAGCTATATTCAGGCGATAAGATCCTATTGAAAGGAATATTTTATTTGACTAATTAATAATGTGACTGGTAGCTGCTGAACCGTATCTCTTAAGTTCTTTTAATTGTTTTTTTTTATTTGGCAGACCTATACTTTACACCAGTTTTAATGGTTCGATTCCAAAATTATACACTCAGCTATTTCAATGCCATGATTATGAAAAGGAGTTGAAATTTATTAATCATGAATTATAAATACTTAAGCAGACTGACAGAAACAGAAAAAAAAATTTAATTCATTATTATTTAATATATTCTTTATACCAAGATAGAAGTTCGAAATCTGAAAATATCTATAAATCCGACTTGTGCCTTTGCTGTATTATGAGTAATAGGATCTGTTTTTCATGCGTTTAAAAAAAAATTAAAAAAGAGCTACACTTTTGGAGTCATTATCCTATTTGTGGAAAGAATTTCTAGTGCATGTCAAAAACATGGCAGCATGAAAAAATTGAAGAATGTGTCCATGGGACACGGATGCCCCCGCTAAAGTAAGTCCCAAACAGGAAGTAGTTGTCCAACAGGTCTGAAAGTTGCTTAGGACGTACAACTTGTGATACTGAACCAACCTGCCAAATTTCAAATTGTTCTAATGTACAGTTTCTGAGAAAAGCTTGACGGAAATATTCATACTCATGTTAACACATTTTCATATTGGCCCAGTTGCAAACAGGAAGTAGTTGTCCGACAGGTCTGAAAGTCGCTAAGGACGTACAACTTGTGATACTGAACCACCGTGCCAAATTTCAAATTGTTCTGATGTATGGTTTCTGAGAAAAGCTTGACGGAAATTTTCATTCTCATGTTAGAACATTTTCATATCGGCCCAGTCGCAAACAGGAAGTAGTTGTCCGACAGGTCTGAAAGTCCCTTAGGACATACAACTTGTGATACTGAACCACCCTGCCAAATTTCAGATTGTTCTCATGTACGGTTACTGAGAAAAGCTTGATGGAAATTTTCATACTTGTGTTAACACATTTTCATATCGGCCTAGTCCCAAACAGGAAGTAGTTGTCAGACAGGTCTGAAAGTGGCTTAGGACATACAACTTGTAATACTGAACAACCCTGCCAAATTTCAAATTGTTCTCATGTACGGTTTCTGAGAAAAGCTTGACTGAAATTTGTACATACAGACGGACGTATTTACGTACAAATGAAGTCCCAAACAGGAAGTAGTTGTCCGACAGGTCTGAAATTCGCTTAGGACATCCAACTTGTGATACTGAACCACTCTGCCAAATTTTAAATTGTTCTCATGTACGGTTTCTGAGAAAAGCTTGACGGAAATTTGTTCGGACGTACGGACAGACGGACGGACGGACATGAGTAAAACTTAATGCCCCCCGACATGTCATCGCGGGGGCATAAAAATAGTCCCAATTTTCCCTTTTGTTTCTGCTTTTGCTTATAACTGCTATTGCTTAAGAGTTAGATATTTTGACATGTATGGCATTACTGTAGAACAAGAACTAGAGTAAAACAAGTGTGGACTGTGAGCATGCTCACAAAGGGATATCCCCCGCCTCCCTTCAAGTCCAATTATCTCCCCTAAATAATATCCGATATCGACGTAAATTCTTCATGCACATCTACATATAATGTACATCCTTCACGTAAAGTTTCATCAAAATCTGTCAACCGGTTTAGTAGGAGTTGTGCTTACGAGGTCCGCACTGAATACTATATTTAAAAAGTCTAAGTCTAATTATCTCCCCTGAATAATATCCGACAGTGACGAAAATTCTTCATACACATCCACATATTAGGGGTGAAACGATACAGTTACTCAACGATACGATACATATCGTAGAATTTCTCAACGATACTATTACTAACGATATGATACGATACATTCGATCCTTATATACATATTCATTGATTTTTGTGAAACTTATTCATATTGAGATCTATAGATTGCCGGCGGAACTTTTAATTGAATCACGTCACTACCATCCGCAATCACGTTTTCCTCAGCCATAACTATGACGGATTTTTGTATCTTCGCATTGAAGATTTCCAACAGAAAAGGCTAAAATAGTGATGTTTGGTCCCTAACGCGTACCGAATCGAAAATTGACAAGTGTGTACTGTATACCGAAATTCACCAAAATACCGTGGATTTTCGGTACTTCGGACTATCGTTTCACCCCTACTACATATGATGTACTTCCTTCATGTAAAGTTTCATCAAAATCTGTCAAGTGGTTTAGAAGGAGAAGGGCTTACAAGGGATGTGGACAGACGACATACAGACAGGATGCGGAGGGTATAAAAAACTGTGAGCAATGCTCACCACTGATACCCCCCGCTTCATGATTTCTTCAAAAATGCATGTATTCTTAATTATGAACTTGAAACTTAATCAAGTGTAGGAAGAGTTGCAGATAAAACATGGGAACCCCCACCCCTCCCCAACATCAAAGAACAGCAATGTCCATTTTTTTCTATGGGAAAACCCAAATATCATTCTGATCAAAATGTTAAATATCAGGTGCACAATGGTGCTATGTGACAAAGATTCTGTTTAAGTGAGGAAGAGTTGCACATAAGAGATGGGTATCCCCTTATGTCAACGACAATGTCCATGTTATTCTATGGGAAACCCCAAATATCATTCAGATAAAATGTTAAATATCTCCTGCACAATGGCACTATGTGACAAGGATTCCGTGAAAGTTACAACAAATTCCATTCAGTGGTGAGGAGGAGTTGCACATAAGAGATGGGTATTCCCTTAGGTCAATGGTAAAGTCCGTTTTTCTATGGGAAACCTCAAATATTATTCCGATCAAAATGCTAAATTTCTACTGCACAATGGCACTATGTGACAAGGATTATGTGTACTAGTATGTTTCATCAAATTCCATTCAGTGGTGTAGGAGGAGTTGTACATAAGAGATGGGTATACCCTTAGGTCAATGACAAAGTCCATGTTTTTCTATGGGGAACCTCAAATATTATTCTGATCAAAATGCTAAATTATTTCGCCTGCACAATGGCACTTTGTGACAAGGATTCTGTGTATGTTTCATCAAATTCCATTCAGTGGTGTAGGAGGAATTGTACATAAGAGATGGGTATTCCCTTAGGTCAATGACAAAGTCCATGTTTTTCTATCGGAAACTTCAAATATTATTCCGATCAAAATGCTAAATTTCGCCTGCACAATGGCACTATGTGACAAGGATTCTGTGTATGTTTCATCAAATTCCATTCAGTGGTGTAGGAGGAGTTGCACATCAGATCTAGAGATGGGTATCCCCTTAGGTCAATGACAAGTCCATGTTTTTCTATGGGAAACCCCAAATATCATTCCGATCAAAATGCTAAATATCTCCTGCACAATGGCACTATGTGACTAGGATTCTGTGTTAGTTTCATCAAATTCCATTCAGTCGTGTAGGAGGAGTTGCAAATAAGAGAAAGTGTAACATACGGACGGACAGACACCCCCATCACTATATACCCCCGCTTGGTATAATATATTTTTTCCAATCAATCCTTTTACAGTGGAAGCTCTTCATAAAGTGTGTAATGTAGTACAATGTGACAACAACATTGAAATGAAAGTAGAAAAATCATTCTTAAACTTTAAGTTTAAATTCCCACATAAAGTTTGTGGACACCCATACTTTTTCCATTATCTTTATGAAATTTAGCATTATAAATGTGTAATGTCCCATTTATGTGAAATTTAAATTAAAGTTAAAGAAAGATTTTTTTAAACGAAATATTTAGATGTATCATATGTTCGGTTACTTTTATATATGCCATCCCATCCAATAGGACAATGACTTCTATTGTAGCCAGCAGTCTGAGACGTTATCCACAAGCCTGATGCCCCATACTAGTAATTTTCAGGTCTGACTAGTAAATTTTATTTTTCGCTAGCCCGACCGGAATAGTAAAAAATATAACTTCCCTTTTATGTTATTTGATATTTAAACATATTTGGAGTTCAAAGTATTACAAAAAAGATCGTGTACGAAGTCTGAACAAATTATACATTTATCCCAAGGAGATAAACAGAAGGAAACGAAAACCAGTCACTAGTTCTGGTACTTCGATCTGTCTGATAACCAGTAAAAAGTGGACCAACACAGACACAATAATGAAGGCAATTGTTTATTAAACAAAAAGACTATCATGTTTCCCCCGATTAATTATATATCTTTAATGGTATAAAAATGTTTTAGTTTAATTCACATAATAAATAAAGTTATTAAAATAGATTTATGTCATAGAGTTATCTTCACAACACTGTGTCAGATATGCTCAGATTGCAGGATTTTGCATCTAAAATTTCAAAATTTTTATGGGGGGCATGCCCCCAGACCCCCCCTAGCAGGTTCAGGTCGCTTCTCGACCCTCAACCGGTGTTGGACTAGTGGAAAATTTTAAGGACTATTAAATTTAAATTCTACTAGTCCAGTGGACTAGTACCCTCAAAAGCTTTTAGTGCAGACTGAGCTAGCAGAACCATAGCTCTTTATTACGTATACGGTTCCAGGTCATTATATATAGAAGAAAAAGTTTTTCACAAATTATTTTAAATGATTAATTAACTAGTATGAGAATATTTGGAGGGCAGAGGCCTAGTATTCTCGGACTATTAATTAACATGCAATTGCAATCAAATGGCTTCAATTAAAAAAGTTGATAAGAGGACAATTCTGCAGTTAATTAATACATGTCAAGAAAATTGTTACATTCAGTGCTTGTAAATAGATTTGCAATTAAATGGCTTCAATTGACACATTTCCAGTTTTACATGATTTATCTCCCTTTTTAATGCCAGTTTAAAAACTACGGCTATCATAACTAAATGACTATGATATTGAAATAAAGATTTTGCATTGTTTGTCTATGCCAATTTAGGCCGAATTTTACTGTCGTGATAATCCAAAGTTAGTTATGTGATTTGTCGGATTAATGACAGAATTCAGTCCTATTGCTCGTTATGTAGCAAATAAAAAATTCTAATTTTGGTCTATTTATACAAAATTAAAACATAATATTCATCTTCTTTAAGTAATTAAAGCTTAGTTTTTGTGATCTGTCAACATGACAAACTGCAGCTGTAACGGCAGTTTTTAGTACCAGAAGTGGATGCTATAGGTGGTTTTTTAAATTGGAAAGTTGTCTATTAAAAAAATGTACATAGTAAGTGTTGACGTATTCTGTAGAGGGTTTTTAGCGTGAAAAATGAAAACTGCTTACCGCGTTTGGTTCAGCTTATGCTCCTTTTGTAGATCAAGAAGGGTACTTTTTGAAATCAATAATTATTTTCTCGAGATATTCGTCGTTTTGAAATATGACAGTTTTTAAATTTTGAAAGGGGCAATTTTCCATACCAAAATTTGACCTCAATAGAACGGAACTGTAATTTAGGAACAATCGATTGTTGTCTACTCGAAGTCCTTCGGGTGATGTCGTCTGCAGTTAAGGCGGGAAAAGTCTTGCGGTTTGTCCGAATGCCTTGAACGTCACGAAAGCAGACGAACATTTGTAAACATCGTAAGGTCCCTTTAGAAAGTCAAGGACGATTTGTAACAACTAAACAATTAGGCATATTATAAAACATGGACAGGTTATCGTATCTACATTTTTTCTACTGAATTTTCGTAATAAAAAGGTAAAATATAGAATAATTAAAAAATGCAAGCAACAAAATTTTTCCAAGGGGGTTTGGCATTTAGTATACAGTATCTCGATATCAGTATATACAACAATCCAAAATAAAACATGTATTTTTATATAACACACACATATTTTAACGGGGTGAATCCGTTGCGAAAAGTATGGGGGGGGGGGGGGTAATTACTCAGGTGCGAACGAAATTCGGGCGAACCGACTGAACACATCACAAGCGATTTTTACCAAAAATGAACACGTCAAGGCTGTCATCAACAATCAGATAAAACTGACAATTAGCTGAAAAGCAATAACATATCTTTCTGTTTATACATAGGTTTACTTAAATGGTGAATTCAAGGGGCATCATTGACGTTCTCTGATGTTAGAGGTTGCAGACGGTAAATCGTGCACTGAATTTGAAAAATTTTCCTTAACAACGTTGTTTATTATCAACCTTTTCAATAGTCTATCGAGTACAGCTGGATATGTTTTCAAATATACTTACATCGCCCTTATTATATGACGTTTAATGTATTATTTTTGGAGTTGTTAAAATGTGCAAATCGCTAAATTTATTAAGTCACTAGCCGTCGCAACGGACGCGAATTCTCCATTTTGGAATTCTTCCAACTGCGCATGTACCAAAATCACTTCCTACCGGAAGAAAGATAATCGTTAAAATATCGCGGGAAAAAAAGTAAACAAACACACATTCTACATGTAAAAGGAACAACCAAACACAATGCCACATAAAAAAGAAAAATCAGCTGGTACTAGTAAAAAGTAAAATTTGGGTATTAAAAAAACAGCATCTACGTTACATGGCATTTAGGGTTTAATGTAAACACAAAAAAGATAGAGAATACAGTATACTGTAATCAAGTCGTCTACTTATAATAAATGTATATGTTCTGTAGATGATGCACACAAAGTTACTAATCTGCTACCAGAAGCATCAAGATTAACAAAAACAAATTAAAAAACAAGGAATAAAAAAGTTAAAGAACGTCTTCTTTTGGTATCCAGTTATATCAATCAAAATGTTTCTGTAATGGGTAACCTGACAACTGAGACTGCGGACAACTTGCAGGCCTGTCAAGTCTCACGCAACTCGCGTGAGACTCACGCATCTAGTCCACAATTTGGCAGCAAATTTCTTTGATGTTTTTATTTTTTCCTTTGATCTTTCAATTTTTAGGCAAAACTTGACAGCCCTGAACTTGGATCGTTACAACTCGGTCCGTGGTAAGGACCACTCGGCCCGTAAAAAAAAGGACAACTCAGACCGCATTTATTTCTTACACTGTCATTAAAATATTAAAATATGATAGTCCTGTTTATAATATTTATCAATATAACATTATTTTTTTTCTAGTAAATAAAATATATAATTAAATCACAGGGGCCGCGCTGGGCTTCGCCAATGTCGCCAATTGCGATTTTTATTTTCATTTGGCGACAAAATATTGCGTCTGGTGATTTTTTTGGCGCCAAGGTTTTATAGTGTTAAACGATGCATGCACGTTTTAAATTTATCGGTAATCGGCGATTGCATCATTAAAGATCCTTTGTCGGCTTCTATGGTCGTAAATACACGTGTATTGTGTTGTATCCAGTGACATGTGTGTTATTTGGAGCTATTAAACAGAAATCGGCAATAAATGAATCAACAAAGTTGTCTGATGAAAAGCAGCTTTACCTGCATCACTTTGAGTAGACGTAATAAAACAATTGATGCTGTTAATTAATTTATAAAAATAACAAAACAAACATATTTTTGTAGTAATATTTTTTTTAATAAAAATCTAATTAATAAAATACAGGTATGAAAACTGACGTCGTTGTTTAGTGATTTCCGGACCGGATGTCCGTCTTAATTTAGTAATTAGAAAACTCTTACACATGCGTAGTTCCATTTTCATTATTTCCGGTTTTATTTTCATTCACGGGAATAGATGTTTCTAATAAATTACTGTAAAATTTTGGTTTTCTGCCAACAAGAAATCCCTCACACATCTTTTCATGATTCAAATACATTTAGTGAACGGCTGCTCGAGACCAAACTTTTGAAAAACTGAATTAAGAGTCCGGCAAACTTGGATTTCGTCCGACGTTACAGAATATCAATATGTCACACATAATGTTAAAACAATTTCGCCATGTCATATAGTGATCTAGCGATTTCTAATATGGCGACACTTTTACAAAACTGGCGACGGAAAATTGCAGTTGGCGATTTTTTTGGCGCCAGCTTTTTAGAAGCCAGAGCAGCCCCTGAATCAGTATAATTTACATTCGAGTAGAACTCGAATGTAAATAATACTGATTTAATTATATAAAGGTTAAATGTTAAGATGAGAAATGCGACAGAATTAAGAACATTAAATCTTAAGAATTCAGAAAACACTCAAAATTATCGAATAATTATGGCTTCAATTAATGTGATCGGTAATCATGTTGTTTAGTTAATGATAATTAAAAAATTGATTTTAAGATCTAAAAGAATTTGAACTTGTTTGTTTTCAAATAAGTGAATTTAGTGAAATTTAATAAGATAAGAAACTTCTGTGATTCCAAATGAGTAGCTTGGCCAAGCTGTAAAAGAATAATAAAAACCTTGACACTGCGTTCTTCATCATATCTCACCAACCATGTCAGTAGATCATAAGCACTGTACCTAAACCATTTGACCACGACAAGTCCGAACTTTGTTTCTGCTGTAACTACTTTATCTACATGACAATATAGATTTCTTGTAACCTTTGTTCTTTTTTAAGAATAAACAAGAGACAACGAGTAAGTATGCTCTAAATTAAAACACTTGTATAATATTGCATGAAAGGTCACGTGTGCCTGTTAAACTCAAGGGAAAAACAGCCATGCAATAACCAAATACAATTAGATCCCATAATGCACAGTAAAACGCCGCCTCAATTAAGTTAAATTTTATTGATTTTCACTGCAAAAGGATAGCACGAGCTTCCCAATATTAGCTTAGTCCAATATCGGTCACACCATGGGTGTTTTTAACGTCCTTGACTACCGTAAAACTGTCTCGCACGGACTTGTTTGCCTAATGGCTTTTATTAAATAAAAATTTCTTTCGCACCATAATAAACACCGCCCTCTTTATATATCGCCAATTATTAATGGGCGGGATCTAGGGGCTTATTCATGTTACAAGTAATTTATAGCACCGCCTTCCTCGTTAGCCAAATACACCTTCTCATGCTAAAGCGTTCGAGGGTGTATCTGTCTAACTCAGAAGTCTGTGCTATAAATATAACATGGACCATAAATTATAGGACAACTTAGACCATAAGGTATAGGACAACTTGGACAGTATATGAATAACACAGTCCGACATGTCCTATTACGGTCTGAGCTGACTCACATTCCTGTGATGGTATTGTATATTTTAGGTGCTCTGTTTATTCGTTTATTGCTTATTCATTACCCGACAGTTAAATGTGATGAAAGGTAAACATTAAAATATATTATAGCTCACATAAAAACCTTGCATTCTGATTGGTTAGCAAGCCGTATACATCAGGCTATGTATACGTCTACAGCCGTATACATAAAGCATATTTTTATCCCGTATGGGGCCCCTGGAAAGAGAAATCATCATGGCCGCCTTCGTTCCGCTTCGATTGAAAAAGTAATAAAGTGAAACAATGCCTAACCCGAACATGTTTTAAACGACGTAAATAAAATGAAATGTAATAAATTTCTTTAAATAACAGAAGGGGAGTAAATTAAGAAACAAATCTACTCAAATATCAGCGAAAGAAGACATGGAAAAAGGGGGGTGGTTCTGGGTAAATAATGTCAGTCACAGGTCACAAATCCTGTATGATTTTGTTGTGTCCTCTACTCTATAAAAGTACGTCAATGCACAAAATCAACAAACGAGAAACTTGATCTCAAGCGCACTAAAAGTTAATAAACATGTACCTGCACTGTATCATCTTGCATTCTTCAGTCAAGACATCGTCAAAATCCGTTGATATTCATTTTGATTTCCATTGTCCAAAATCCAATGATATTCATTTGTAACATTACCGTCAATAAGAAGTTTTCTTTTTTTAATTCACTTATCAATGTCGACATCCACACATCAATCAAAACCAATACAAGCTCCACCGATTGAATTTAGTGCTTTGCAAACTTTTACCTTGACACTTCCCAGTTTAAGGATACAATTGGGTTATGTATTGAACAGAAGACGATTAATATTTAAAAAAGATAAATTTTCGCTGTTATTTAAAATGTAATAATGTTTTCTTATTTTTATTAATTTGATGTTCAACAAAAATATAGTTTGTTTTTATATAAACTTTGGTTAAAAATCCCGAATGGGCCTTGATCGTGTAAGCGTCATAAAAGAAATGATGGGGTACCATAAGGGACAATATTTATTAAATATATTATGATTTTATAAATAATAACGTAATTTGCCCAATTCCAGAGTGTAATTTTGTTTTATAAAAACTATTAATAAAAATGCATTTTTGAAAAAAAATAGTATGCGTTCACTTAAAACATATATTTTGAAAAACAAATACGGATAACTTGATCACGTATCCAAAAGAAATTATGCTACATAGTTCTTTCGTAAATATTTGTTTTTCCCGTAGAATATTCCTAATTTAAATGTGAGCTATAATATAATAGTTATTCCGTTCTTAGACAGGGTATATAATGTCACATTCACGGCTTAGGAAGTATATTCCATTCGCCTTCGGCTCATGGAATATAAATCCTAAGCCGTGAATGTGACATTATATACCCTGTCTAAGACCGGAATAACATATAATGAAACATAAGCCACAAAAATGTATATTTACATGTAGATCATGATTTTTATACAAAAATTAGATTTAAAAAACTGGTATGTTGTAAAAAAAATATGTCTAAATCGTTAAAATCAGTGATAAAATGCAATAGCAAATAGAAGGAAAATAAATTTCTTTAAATTAAAATAAAGTCATTATAGATATTGATTTTTATTCATTTTAAGATTTAAATATGTTGATATAAAACTATTTAAAAAAGGCAAGTTATATTTAGATACTCTTAGAACAAAATTAAACATTCCTTGGATGGTATATGAAGTCCTGAAAACTAACACAATTGAAAAAGGTGAGTGAAAATTGTAAAAAATGTAATAATTATATAAACAAAAATTCAGTGAATTTAAAAAAATGTCATCAACAGTTTATTTACTTGAAAAAATCACAAAAGTTTATTTCATAATAATTGTTTTAAAAAATCGTCTAACATTTAAGATGTTGTTTTTTAAAATGCCGAAAATGTTATTAAGTTCTCAACAATGTTTATGCCCATAAATGTTAGTTATCTGTTTGGAATACATGTAATTGCACATTTAAAAAAAAAATTGTAACTGTTTAAATAATTCAATTGAAATTGTAAAGTGGTGGTATTTTGTCTTTAATCTTTCTACGATGCTTAACGGAAAGACACGATAACTGTAGATCCCCCCCCCCCCATCCCCCCACAGAACCACTGGGATTTGGAAAAGGTCAATATCAATGACATCATTTTGTTTTCTTTGGATTTTCTTTAAATAAAGATTCAATTAAACATTTTTTTACAAGTATACAAGATAAAATTTTTATGAATAGAAAATTTTTTTTCCGGTTTTAAAAATGTTTTTTTTGACAAAATAAGATCAGTGGAAATTTAGAAATTAAAACTCTTACTAACATGGTTTGCTGAGATCGAGGTGTGTGGGTTAGAGTTATTTCTGTGTGGTAATTGTGTATTAGATATGCCTTGTTTATTTGTTAATTGCGTATTTATTACCTGATACTGAACTTTTTGAAAGGTAAAAATGATAGATCAATAAAAGACAAACATAATAAGTCTAGAAAATGTAAATTTAGGTAATGACACTAATATATGAAAAAATTATATATAAAAACAGGTATGTTATAGATAAAAATGTCTCAATCAGTTTTTAAATGCATTAGAATAGAGGGAGAAAATTGTACCACTTCATAATAAAAGAAAGTCAAAAAGAATTTTTATTTAATTAAGGTTTAAGATTTTGATGTAAGAATTAAAAAAAAATGCATGTAAGAATGAGATTAAACATACTTATGACGTTCTAAAATTAACATATAAAAGTAAATGATATTTTGAAAAATGTTTACTAGTATATAATATTAGTAAAAAAATACATTAGAATAAATGTCATTATATACCAATTTAGTAAAATATTACAAAAGTCAGGGACATTATATTTTCATTTACAATGTTAATCTTCCATAGGCCACCGTGACATATAAGTACTGTCAAAAAAAAATTTACTGTTGGAAAAATACTGTCACCCGCTACCATAGGTAGGGAATGTTCGAAAATTATACTGTACCATTCATGCATGGGCAATATCTATTTTTACATTTCTGTTGTAAACAGACGACAATAATGTCAAGCAACAAACGTCTTACTACCACAAACGAAGCAGATTTAAAGATTCTGGATACTACTTTTAAATTGCTGTTTCATTACGATTATTACATCAATTAAATACCATTATTGAATAAAGTTGTTCATGGTTTTGAATAGTTTTTCGGTATAATAAAATAAATGTTACATGTCTAACAGGGTGACAGTAAAATTGTCAGACATGTAATATTTATATACTAACTATATTTATAGTTTGACGTTTGGTACACATGAAATTGCAAAATCTTTTGAAAAATTTTAATTACTGTCAAAATTCAATTAAAATCATAATTTATTGGTAGATCTTTTTCATTGTATGATAATGCTAGACAGAAAGATGTTATAACTGCCCATCTTACCTGCCACAAAATCATGTGACTATGGGATTTTGAAAAGGTCAATGCACTAAAACTAAATGCCCCTGCCAAGACTCTCTGTTAGTTGATATGAAGCATGAAAATATATCTATAAACACTTAAAAAGTAATGAATAAATAGCAACAAAAATCTAGTTTAATTAATTTAATTAGTTTAATTAATTGTTGGATGTGACAGATGTAGATTTGTACAATTAAAAATAAAACCACCTCATGTAATTTTTTCCCGCCACGCTTCATTTCCATGTGCCTCAGTAAACGTACATCAGATATAAACATGACTGTGTCAACATTCCCTTTTTCACTTTTTAACCACTAGAGTATTGCCATCGTTTAATTTTTGTAACTATAAAGGGTAACCATCAGCTCTGACACGTTTATTGTTTAATAAACATTCTAATTAAGCATATTTTCCACCCAAGTAATTGTTATAATTACCTGTGGATAATCAGGTAGAAAAAACAGGTAACATATTGATCACCATTTGTAAGAATATTAATGGTGCATGGTAGACTGAAATCCGTATGCATATGATAACTTAAATAGATGCTAACAGGGATGTGTTTGGTGTTAAAATGGTGCATCCAGAACTGTAAACATGCATACAATAGGCATCTAGAAGTGTTACAAGGAGCCTTTAGTCTACATCAAAAACAGATATAATCAAGAATTTACTTAAAATATTACCTGTGAACATTTATTTGAATTTTGAACAATTTGATTGACATTTTTATAAATGATGTCAATTCAGTCACAAAGTAATAAACAACAGCATTTCTTTTGTTTTGTGTTAATTTTTAGTAATCAAAGCTTGTTTGCACATAATTTTTTTATGGAGGTTCTGCAATTTTCTTGCATAAAAAGACAATTATTTTGAACATAGAAATCAAAACATTAAAAGTGTCAATGATATAGGATTTTCCATGTAAAAGATACTAACCTATTATATCCAATTACACTGCAAGGAAACACACAACTTTACTTCACCAATTATTATTATATCTCTGTTGTATACTGTACCAAATATTACTGAACATTATAAAAACCTTGTGTTAAATGAATTCATTTTGATGCTTGGAAATTGCGAGAATGCCGGATTTTGCACCATTTTTTTAGAGCTTCTGGGGCCCTCAGACCCCCTGCCGTAAATGTGGCCCTCCTTTTCTGATATCCCCTTTTTTGTGCCCCCTTTAGAAAATGCTGTATCTGCTTTTGATAGTACATGTTTTCTCTGGTGATATGTTTTTTGTTTAATTTACTGATGCAACAGACTTTAAGTAAAAGAAGCACTATTTGAGTAAAGCTTTAATATAAAAAAAAACATGCCTCTGGAAGAATTGGTTGCACACAGTAAGCCAATGAACCAAAAGTTGCTAGAAAAAAGTTCTTTTTTATTGCAATTTTAAAATGACAATGGGGAAAAATTAAACAATGTTAAAATATGATGAAAGAAGTTTTTGAATGGTGGATCAGTACCAGAAGGAATAATTGTACCCTTACGTTTTTTTAGCTCACCTGGACCGAAGGTCCAGGTGAGCTATTGCTATCACTTGGCGTCCGTCGTCCGTCGTCCGTTGTCTGTCGTCCGTCGTCCGTCGTCCGTCGTCTGTCGTCCGTCGTAAACTTTTTCAAAAATCTTCTCCTCTGAAACCACTGGGCCAATTTTTTTCAAACTTGGCCACAATCATCCTTAGGGTTCCTAGTTTCAAGTTTGTACCCAGGGTGTTGATCAACAGACAAATATGGCCGCTGTTACTAAAAATAGAACATGGGGGTCAACACAGGTTTTTGATCATTATCTAAAAAACTATAATAGCTATAGAGAAAACCGTTACTTCAAATTGATCAGCACATTAAGGTCTACAATAGTTGCTATTAGTGCGAAGTTGTGTATTGGCTTCTTGTAGGAGTTATTGCCCTTTTTTGACGATTTTTGACAAAATTTTTGGTATTTACAATATAACCTGAAAAATATACGAGGTAGAGTGAAACTGTAAATGGCAAAAATGATCAGCAATAAAAGCCCTACAATTCACTTGATTGGTCTGAAATTGTCAGATGACTCTTTATATGAGTTATTGCCCTTAAATGGTAATTTTTTATGAAATTTTCCGTTTTTGTCCTGTAACTTTAAAACTATAACAGCTAGAGTAAAACTGTAAATAGCAAAAATGATCAACAATACAAGCCCTACAATTCACTGTATTAGTCTGAAATTGTCAGATGACTCCTTATAGGAGTTATTGCCCTTAAATGGCAATTTTTTATGAAATTTTCCGTTTTTGTCCTGTAACTTGAAAACTATAGCAGCTAGATTGAAACTGTAAATTGCACAAATGATCAGCAATAAAGACCCTACAATTCACTTGATTGGTCTGAAATTGTCAGATGACTCCTTATATGAGTTATTGCCCTTAAATTGTAATTTTTTATGAAATTTTCCGTTTTTGTCCTGTAACTTTAAAACTATAACAGTTAGTGTAAAACTGTAAAGAGCAAAAATGATCAACAATACAAGCCCTACAATTCACTGTATTAGTCTGAAATTGTCAGATGACTCCTTATAGGAGTAATTGCCCTTAAATGGCAATTTTTTATGAAATTTTCCGTTTTTGTCCTGTAACTTGAAAACTATAGCAGCTAGATTGAAACTGTAAATTGCACAAATTATCAGCAATAAAGACCCTACAATTCACTTGATTGGTCTGAAATTGTCAGATGACTCCTTATAGGAGTTATTGCCCTTAAATTGCAATTTTTTATGAAATTTTCCGTTTTTGTCCTGTAACTTAAAAACCATAGCAGCTAGAGTGAAATAATAAATTGCAAAAATGATCAGCAAAAAAGCCATACAATTCATTTAATTGGTCTGAAATTGTCAGATGACTCCTTATAGGGGTTATTGCCCTTAAATGACAATTTTGTTAAGAAATTTTCCATTTTTGTCCTGTAACTTGAAAACTATAGTAGCTAGATTAAAACTGTAAATTGCACAAATGATCAGCAATAGAAGCCCTACAAATGATTGCTTAGTTCAAAAATTGCAAGATGACTCTTTATAGGAGTTATTGCCCTTTCATTATGAATTTGGACATATGAACAGTTTTTTAATTATAAATTAGTCTATAACACACCTATTAGTAGAGTAAAACTGTAAATTTCTAAAGTACCCTAAAGGACAATGCCTAAAAACCATTTAATTTTCAGAAATTGTGGATGGCACCTTATAGGAGTTATTGTATTTAACAAATTTTTTGAAGAAATGTTTAGTTTTTGCACAGTAACTTAAAAGCTATAACAACTAGACTGAAACTGTTAATTTCAAAAATTTTAATATAGTTTAAGTCATTTGGATTCCAGGTGAGCGATTACAGGCTCCTGGGAGCCTCTAGTTTGTTTTTTGGCGTCTGACAAATCACATTACAAACTTCGGGTTATAACGGCAGTAAAATGCAGCCTAGATCAGTATATACTTAGTACATGTATGTTGTCTGCCATAATTACTTTAAAATTAGCATAAGGATGTATATGTATGAACTATTAATTTTTTTTTATTTCATGAACTAGCCACGGCCACTACACAGGCACTTGGTAGAAAGAGAAAGAGGGGTGATGATAATGACCAAATATCAAAAGCTAGAGACACAAATAAAAATTCCAATGGAAAAATTTCAACTGAACTTTACTGTCATTGGTTGATGAAATCTGAACCTGAAAGTAGATTTGAAAATGGAATCGATGTTAAGGTACAAAATGTACTAATAAAAGTAATTATAAATGGCAATTAGGAATTTTGAAGAAACAGTCATTTGTTTCAGTATATTGTTTCACAGTTTTGAAACATGTTTATACACATGTTTTTTGCTGTAGTCAGAACAACTTTAGTATAAGACCAGCAAACATGTGAATATCTTGTTAGCTAACATATAGATATGCAAAATTATATTTATACTTTGGTGGACGGATGGAAATACTAGTATATGTTAGTCTAAAAAAAAAATGAAAGTGATAATGGACAAATGAGGTTTTTACTTTATATATGTATACAAAGTGAAAAATCTAACAAAAACCCCAATTACTTACTGAAAGACAGAACAAATCACCAAAACTCGATGAAAAAGTAACAAAGCACAAACATGACAAATGCAAAGGCATAAATTACTGGATTTGATTGGTCTCAGAAAACATGCGGAAGGCTTGATCATGTTTTAATGGGGTCCTAACTTTTCAGTTTGATTGTAATACCCTAAAAACATGGACAAAAACAGCACCTGCACTGAACATTACCAGCCCTGCAACGTTAATGGTTGAGCTTGGTTGGTCACATGATATCTACTGTATGTTTTGTTTAAGACAAGGCCCTTTGAAATTTTTTTGCTATTAGAGGGATACATCTTTTTTATGATCAACATGCGGTCCCTGTATAAAAATTTGAAACTAGGAACCCTAAGGATGATTGTGACCAAGTTTGAAAAAAAATTGGACCAGTGGTTTCATAGGAAAAGATTTTTTTTAAAGTTTATGACCGAAAGTCCATGTGTGCTTAAACCACCACTTGGCGTCTGTCGTCCGTCATCCATATAAACTTTTTAAAAAATCTTCTCCTCTGAAACCACTGGGCTAATTTTTTTCAAACTTGGCCAAACACTTGGACATCTTGCTTCATATATGGTAAGTGACAATATTTGGTATATATATATGTTGCTGATGAATAGTACATGACTGTCTGGTAGGTGTCACCTGACCTTGACCTCAATTTCATGGTCCAGCCACTACGTTAAAGTTTTTGTATTGGGACAGTTCCTCTGTAACTATGCATGGTATGGTGACAATATTTAGTATACAGGCCGCTGCTGATAACTAATGCGATATACGTAATGCTTATGACGAAATTTATTTTTGTTACTGACGCAGAATGCAGGCGCGACATTTTTTTCTGTGTCCACACTTGTTTTCTTTTGTTTTCTATACCATAGATGGAAACATACACTGAAAATTGAAAATATGGATTAATTATATCACTGTAGACATGCAGGTTTGAAGTCTTCACTATTAAAATGTAACAAAATGGTTGTTTTGTATCTGTTATACTACTTGGTTGTATTTTTCAGTTTAGTATTGAAGATTTGAAACAATGTGAAAATCAAACTGCATGTTGGGATGGTGTCAGAAATTACCAGGTATGCATCTTATGAGGTTTACTTTTACCAATTTTACTTAGATAAGTACATCAAAGAAAAGATAACATGTCTTACTGCAGACAAAACACCAGGAAATTCTGCCAATTTCTAGTAATTTTTGGCCAGTTAGATAAAGTACAAACCGGGGTTATAATCTAGACTGGTGAAATTGGGCACGTAGATGGATGGCTGGGTGAAAAAAAGGGTTTCTATTTTCTATTAACTATATGTACTCTGTTTTCAACCTAGATCTCTGAAAATTCACAGAGATTGCACATGTATTAAAGTTGAAACTACACAGAAAGGATGCACACACATATTGAAGTTGTGCACCTGCTATTATGGAATAGGTTGAAGAATTTTTTCCTAATTTTCAATACATCATTATTTAGAACATTTGAAGACGATACCTATTTTGTGTACCAGTTATCAACTCCTCCTTTTTTTACAAAGACCAAAAATCTTCTTCCAATAAATTAGAAACCATTCCTTATTTACTTTAGACACCTGCTTTCCAACCCTGCCATTCTAGACTGCGATTTTTTACCTTCAATCTTGTTCATATGCACATCCATGTTAGAGTTTGAAAAATAACATACATGTTCTTGGCATTTTAGTGTTGTACTGGCCATGCTGTTGAATTACTTAATTAATACCAAATAATCGTTCAAGGGAAGAATTTAAAAGGATCCATCTAAAAAACCAAAACATTAAAATAGGTACTGAATGCATTGATTTTAACTAAAGGCATATGTTGGCTGAGAACTAGAAAAAAACTTATCTGAATAGGAATCATATGTCTAACTAGGAATAAAAGATTCAGTCTGCTAAAACTGTAAAAACTACAAAGACATCTTTTACAAAGCAGATAAAGCACACAACATGTCCTGTAAATCAGGTTATTTTAGTTGTAATTATGTCTCCCCCCACTTGGTGGGCAGACATATTGTTTTTGTCCTGTCCGTCTGTCTGTCCGTCACAAAGTTATTCCGCTCAACTCCTCTGAAACTACTCAACCAAATTTTAGAAAACTTGGTATGTAACAAGTACACCATATGTAGTTGTGCATATATACCTGGAAATTCTGATCCTGAAAATATTGTTGGAGTTATGGCCCTTTGAACTTAGAATTTTCCAAAAATTATTCATAAATCATGGTTTCCGCTCAACTTCTCTGAAACTACTGAACCAAATTTTACGAAACTTGGTACATAGCAAGTACACCATATGTGGTTGTGCATCTTACCAGGAAATTTTTATCCTCAAAATTTTGTGGGAGTTATGGCCCTTTGAACTTAGAATTTTCCAACAATTCCTTATAAATCATGATTTCCGCTCAACTCCTCTGAAACTACTGCATCAAATTTTACGAAACTTAGTGTGTAGCTAGTACACCATATTTAGTTGTGCACATTACAAGGAAAGTTTTATTTTATCCTCTGGGTCAAGTGGGGACCGGGGGGGGGGGAG